>JAWDJD010000003.1:66370000-67740000 GCA_035047305.1 Bradypodion pumilum
AATCATTATATCTTGGGACTGGGAGAATCGAGCGTTTCCCCCGAACCCTAACAATCCCTTGAATTATATCTAGGTAAAGGTAAAGGTCACCCTTGATCGAAAGCCAGTCGTATCCAACTCTAGGGTTTGGTGCTCATTTCCGTTCATAGCCAAATAGCCAGTGCTGTCTGTGTCTGCAGACATTGCTGTGGACATGTGACAGGCATGACTAGACTGTGCACGGAATGTTGTTTACCTTCCCACCAAAGTGGTACCTGTTTATCTACTTGCAATTTTTGCTTTCAAACTGCTAGTTTGGCAGGAGCTGAGACAGAGACAGGAGCTTCCTCTGTAATGTAGCTCTCAAGTCTCAAACTGCTGACCTTCCAGTAGTCAATTTCAGAATCTTAACCACTAAGCCACCGCAGTCCCTTGAATTATATCTAGCGGTATCCAAATATTTGATTTTGCGTAAATACCTGAGGACAATCAGAACTGATTTCACCTGGAGTAAGAACATAAGAACAGCCTTGCTGGAACAGGCCACAGCACATCCAATCCAGCATTCTGTCTCACACAGTGACTCACCATTTGTTTCAGGGTATTCCCAAGCAGATGCCTTCACCTGTTTAGGATTCCCTGGAAATGGCATTGAGAGATATCCTGCCTATCTCTCCAACCCGGAGGTTGTCCTTAGGTATCCATAATTATAGCCATTGATACCCTTGTCCTCCATGAACTTGTCTAATCCTTTCTTAAAGCTGTCAAGACTGACAGCTGTCACCACTTCTTCTGGCAGGCAGTTCCATAGACCAGTGATCCTCTGGGTGAAAAAGTACTTTCTCTTATTTGTTTGAGAACTAGTACCCAAAAGTTTCATGGAATGTCCTCTAGTTCTAGTGTTGTGCGATAGGGAAAACAGTTTTTCCTTATCTACTTTGTCCACACTGTGCATGATTTTATAAACTTCAATCAGGTCACCTCTTAGACAAGGTCGTTCAAGAGTGAAAAGGCCCAACCGTTACAGCCTCAGATGGTAAGGAAAGTGTTCCAGTCCCCTAATCATTCTGGTTGCCCTCCTCTGCACTTTTTCCAGCTCCATAATATCCTTCTGGAGGTATGGCGACCAGAACTGTACTCAGTATTCCAGATGGGGCCTCACCATAGATTTATAAAGAGGCAAAATAACACTTGCTGACTTATTTTCTATACCCTTCCTAATGATCCCTAGCATTGAGTTTGCTTTTTTCACTGCTGAGGCACACTGGGTTGACATCTTCATTGAGCTGTCCACCAGGACACCAAGGTCCCTTTCCTGGTTTGTCGCAGAGTTCAGACCCCATCAGTTTATAAATGTAATTGAGGTTCTTTGCCCCAACATGCATCACTCTGCACTTACTAGTGTTGAAGCTCATTTGCCACCGTTTTGCTCACACCCCCAGTGTCAAGAGATCCCTCTGGAGCTCCTCACAATCTCTCACACAGTATCTTTTGTATGGATCTGCAAAAGAATATGTACCTTCTTGTCTGTGGTCTCAGGCAAATATGAATGCATTGTAGAATATTGTTGGAAAGTAGGTGAAGAGAGTTCTGACACAAATCAGATTAGCTAAGTAGAAAGGGAGGCTCTTTTGAATAAGGCATTGATATGACACGCACAGTTTTCTTTTTAATTCCAACAGTTGTGATATATATGAGGAAACTGCTGTGTGTGGTAAATATTCAAAGCATTTTCTAATTCAGCCCTAGAAGCATTATTAAAAATAAATCCAGTGCCATTTGGTTGTCTCTTCTCAGGAGTGTGATTTGTACATATTCATGTACTTAATTTCCTCTGTTTTCCTTCACAGTTTTTCTATGCTATCTCAAGCAGCAAGTCTTCTAATGTTATTGTTTTGTTATTGGCACAGATTATGGTGAGTATTTTAATTGGTGTTGTGAACAATATTTTGTTGTCCTCTTTTAGTTATGTTGGTGGCAGGGGAAATGGGTCTCTGATGTTTCTTTATCTTCTCTGCAGGGGATGTATTTTGTATCTTCAGTGCTCCTGATTCGAATGAGCATGCCACTAGAGTATCGCACTATCATTACTGAGGTTCTAGGAGAATTACAATTTAACTTTTACCACCGATGGTTTGACGTTATATTTCTTGTCAGTGCTCTCTCCAGTATCCTCTTCCTCTACCTGGCACACAAGCAAGCACCTGAAAAACATATGACACCTTAAGCCCATCTTAGTTCAGATGGTACAATTGGCACATCACCATCTTGACGTGGCTCTTTCTGCAATGGATGGTCTGCTCTTTGGTTCAGGTTAAGGGTTTCAGTTGTGGCAGAGGGAGGCAAGGCATAGCCCCAAGCTACAAGATGCAGTCTTTGTGACATAAATGTGACCATGGTAGAGGTAAATAATAAACAAGGACGAGAGGCTCCCAGAAAGCAGGAGAGAAGAAATATTCTATATTGTTCAGTAACTTTGATGGGAAGGACAAATGCTTGTTTGAATCTGGAAAACAGTGATTCTGGAACTCAACATCTCAGTGTTTAAATAAATCATGTTTTGTAATAATTCGCAGTATTTATGACAATTCTAGCATGTGTCAATAAGTTATTGCATAGAAGGTGAGATGAAGAATGGTGAATTATCATTGTTTCCATTTTTTCAGAAGCAGTCTTGGGAGGCTTCTGTCCATTAAAATTGACACACACACACACCTCCCCAAACTATCAGTCAGGCTAGGCTTCTGAGCTGGGAGTGCAAAAACAGAGGCTGTACAGCCCTGTGCTAAAAGGATTAATTTCATCCCTTGCACTGTATTGATATTAATCCATTCCTCATCTCTGTTTACTACAAATTGCAATGTAGAACGGAGAGCTTATAGAAATTAGTAGACTGATAAGCATGTGGAGTGGGAAGAGGTAACCGTAAGGAACATACAGTAGAGTTGGTGGAAGGATAGCATTGAGTATATTGGAAATTCTGTTAAAAACAATGGCATCTTGGCAGATTTATATTTGTGTTACATAATTCAGGTTAAAGTTAGTTTGTTTTGAGTAGATCCATTATGGTTTAGTGCAGTTGTGGCACTAAAGAGCCCTCTCTGTGGGCACACACACTGTCGCCCCAACACAGAGTTCACCCCACCCCTCTGCCCAGTAGCCCAATGGGAGCACTTCCTCCCCCCAGCACACAGTTCACCCTGCCCCTCTGTGGCGCCGATGGCAGCCTGTTGAGTATGGGCACTCAGTCTCTTAAAAGTTTTGCCACCACTGGTTTAGTGGATAATGTTGGATTAGAACAGGCGTTCTCAACGTTTTCCCGCCAGTGGCCGGCACTGGCCCCATGTGGGAAGCCAGGGGCCGGAGGTGTGTCTGGTCCCTGGATATATGCATCTGTCATCATCGGCAACACGCAGCAATGGTGGTGGTTGCACTTTCCCTCTGCTGTTCTGGGACAGGCTTCGCTGGTTCCCAGGGTAGCAGAAGGTTTTGCCGAGGTGGATTGCTGCATTTTAAAAGTTTTTCGCTGTGTCGCTGCTTTTAATTCCGTGGCACTGGGAGAATCCCTTTGGCGCACAGCGCTGACATCAGCCTTGACGCATCAAGGAAACTCTCCCTTGGTGCACACCAAGCCGACGTCAGTGCCACGCACCAAAGCTGCGGAATTCATACCAGCAACGCAGCAAAAAATGTTTAAAACGCAGTGATCCACCTCGGCAAGGCCTGCTGCCCTGGGAACCAGCGAAGCCTGTCCCAGAACAGCATAGGGAAAGTGTGACCACCGCCGCCGTAAGTGACATATTGCGGCGTCAGGGTGGGTGGCGGTCCTAGGAGTGCCCGGGTTCTTGCCAATGGGCTGGAATAATGATATGTGCGAGCTGGTTTGACCCACGGGCTGGATGTTGAGAACTACTGGACTAGAACTTTGGACACTTGGATTGAAATCCTTACTTGGTTGTGGCAGTGAGTGGATGGGCTCACAGTGGGTGGGCTCGGTAATTTTGAATCACTCTGTGGGCATCCTATATACCCTGAAAAGCCTATTTTACCAGGTCATTGCAAATCACAAGTGTCTTGATGCACAGATCGCATACATAAAACAGTAGGACTTTCAGCTAGAAATCTTGCACTCATTGTTTCAGAAGATGTCAGGGTGGTAGGAACACTGTGACCAATTCTTATAACTCAGACACAAATGAGACTCGAGTGAAATAATTTATTTTAAGACTTACAATAGAAGGAGGTATAGAACAGAATCAGTACAGAGAAAACAAGCCCATGTTTATATGCCAGCATTTAACTGATTTCTTGAATTTTAAAAGTATTTAAATATTGGGCAACAAACCCTAAAATTATTTTATTTTAAAACGACTGCACATTTTGCAAGAGGAAAATGGTTGAGAAAAACAACCCAATAACCCTGAATAAAAATAAATGTTGAGTTCGCTAGGAAAACCACTCTGTGTATCTAAAGTTGGTGTCCCCCCCCCAATTATCTTCCATTGGGCCATCTTTGTCATTAATAGAGTGGTAAGCATATGCATACAGACTAGGACAGTAGATTGTGCTTTATCATTTAATAAAAATGATTAATGAATTTAATACAATCATCTCTTTTGACACATTAAAACATTCTTCTATACCATTTCAATTGCATACATGTTTGCAGCTTTTATATTGTCCAGCAGAATAAGTTTTCAAGTAAGCATATGTAGGATTCCAGCCAAACTTTTCTAAGCAGTGATATTAGTAACCATTTACTTCAGAGTCTGAGTCATACATCATTGCATTTCAAGTGTAAACACTAGAAGAGACTTGATAGCTAGTGTCACAATCTGGTGTCATCTTCTGAGACATCTGAGTGTGAGGATGATGAGGATGAGTTGGCCTAGTGAAGAAAAACGACAATCATAGGTGAGATTGGTAGTCTACTATATTGTCTGAAAGTGACCTCTCATGTTTCAGACTAATGATGCATTATTAGTAGTTAGTTGAGACTTTTTGCAGTTTTGTAGCTGAAACTTGAACTTAGGCAGAGTAACTTTCTTAGCTATTAGTTTGGTGGTCTTATGAAGGAAAGAAAAGGAAAAAGCAAGAAAATTCAAGGAGAAAATCTGACCTTAGAAGTGCCTGTTCTTATTAGAATTGGCTGAATTCTTTTTGTTCTCATTGTTTTTACCCATTAAATACTTGATATAGTTACTGCTGAAGGGCATGTAAGTTTGTTCTGTAGTGTTCTTTATGCACATGTATGGTATCTTGGATCCACATCTTAACATGCATTGATCTGTGTTTTATCAATGAAGTGTGCAAGATCTCTGAGATCGTAGGGTTCTTATAGCAAAGTCACTCACTTGCAATCTCAACATTTATTGGCCCAATAGAATGACATTGATGGGATTTTTTCTCCAAACAAATCTGTTTAAGATTCCTTCCTTAGTCATGTAGCTTTTCTCATACTTTGTGTGTCAATAACTCACCCGTTCTCGTGGTTCAGGCTGTGGGGTTTGTATCTCTGTGTAGGCAGGAGGGTCAACATTGCCATCATCTGATGGATCCGCCATCAAGGCAGTAACTGACATATTCTGAGACTTAAAGTACTGGTAAGCTTCCTCTCCGCAGACTAGTAGGGTCACCCTGTTGCCACTGTTCTGGATTCTTGCGACTACATCCTCATAGCTTTCATTCTCTACATTGACACCATTCACTTCTATCAAGATATCATCAGCTTGCAGCCCTGCTTTGTCTGCTGGCCCATCCTTTCGTACCTGCAATTATGTCGTGTTAGAAGCAAGTATTTCACCACTTGAAAGTAGACAGTAGTACAGGGTGGTAGTTCAGATACAAAACTTGTTAAGTCCTTGCTTACAGCAGACAACTTGTACAGTAATACCTCATACAAAGTCCGCTTCGTACAACATTGAATTCATACAACATCGCCTAATTCCTTGAAAAAAGTTGCCTCATTCAAACTCAGTGGACTTTGTATGAGGCATTGGGGGTTTTCCCAGGTTGCATTGTGCCTGGGCAGTATAAAAGGCAGGACACACGCATACATTGCTCGAGGCGAAGAGTGTTTAGGAGTGTTTTTGAGCGTGTTTTTGGATTTTTTTTTAATTTTTTCGTCAGAATTTTTAGAAGCAGGCCTGGGATTTTTGTGGCATTCTTCAGGTTCTTGTACAATCAGGGTTGTTTGACATGTTTTTGTAATATATTTAGCCTTTAGACAATGCTTTCTTAAAGTTCTGTCAGTTTCCTGTTTGTTTCCTTGACTTTGCCCTGAAGTCTGTGCTGTTACAGTACAATGTATCTCTATGGAAACGACGTTGTACGAGGCATCGCGGCAAGGATTTGGACGTTGTATGAGGCATCATGGCTAGGATTTTGCATGCCTCATACAAAGTCCAAATCCGTATAAAGTCCAAACTTGTGGAACCAAGTTTGGACGTTGTATGAGGTATCACTGTATACATATGGCAAAATGGCAAACAATAATATGCAGTAGTTTAACTACCATATTTATTTTCATTTATCAGCATCTCTAGCAGAAAAATAAAGATGGTTTAGTTAATATTGTCTTAAAAGTGTTTGATTTCTTATCGAGTTAGATTTATCAGCTTGGTGTTGAAATGTCTTTAGATCAGTGAAAGCAACGTGGATCTAAAGACCTCGGCACAATGTTCACCATTGCATTCCGTTTTTGAACTACTTTGTTCTTTCAAAACAACTAAAGTACATCAAATTTAAATTGCAAAGAGGAAGGCAGAATGTTCTCCATAATGCACATTTGGCCTGGGATAATCATTTTCCGAAAACTAAGCACACTTACATCTAATCATAAGTCCCAATGAGTTAAATGGTCTTATTCCCTAGTAGGACTGTAGCTTTGAAGGTGATGTGTGAGCTTACATTGTTCAGTTGTCATTAGTTATACATTCTATGTCAAGGCATACAGAAGATAACCAGGTAGTAACTGAAGAGTTGTGTAGCAACTTAAACAGTATAAGCTATTCTGCATGTTCTTATACTGTGATATTTCTAAACTGGTATATTTATAGCATCTTTCTGTATAAATAGTTTTTGTGCCAGGACAAGCACTCCTGTATAACAAGTATATATAACTGTCAAGCGCAGCTCCGCAAAATACGGGAAATTACTGCACATATGTGAACACATATGTGCAGTAACCTGTTTGTGCACATGCACCATGACCACGCATGCGCAATAGCCCGTTTGTGCATGTGCACAGTGGCTGCGCATGCACAGTAACTCCTTTCCCTGCTGTTCAAATACGGAACAGCGGCGGGAAAGGGGAGGAACGAGTGCTGAAAAATGGGAAATCCTGGCCAATATGGGATACTTGACAGGTATGCGAGTATACAGTGGTACCTTGCATAATGACCGCATCGCATAGCGGAGAATTAACATAACGAAGCGTTCGTTATGCAAGGGCAATACCTCACATAATGGAAAAATTGTTCATTATGTGGGAGTTTTGGTAACTGGAGTATACCCGCTCAATGGGAAGCCCGGTTAATGAACTTTCCCCCCAGTTATGCAGGGTATCTCCCATAGGGAACCGCATAATGAAAAAATCCGCATAGCAAAGAGCTCTATGGAACGAAGTCTTTTCGTTATGCGAGGTTCTACTGAACTTGATTTCCAACACTGCTGGATGTACAGAATCACTAGAAAATGTCCTTGAAGAGTCTAAGTTGTAAATTCAGCCACTTGTCACTGCTTTTAAAAAAAATTAGTCTTATTCTGCACTAAATTATTTTTCCATGTTTATTTGCTGCTTTGAAATTGTCTTTTAAATACATAAACAGTTACAGCATCACACACATTTTCTTTTTAAAAAGTTTGTTGCTGACACAGCATTGTTGACTGGAAATGGACAAGGCACAGAACCCTCTTGACATGAAGTTAAAATAATGTGAGAACAAACCTAATACAAGTATACTCTTTATAGCAGGGGTTCCCAACATATGGCCCACAGGCCGGCTTCGGCCTGTGGCACCATTTCATGTGGCCTGTCGCTGCTGCACCCAGAAGTGGAAGCGGGTGCATTTAAGACAGCCATAAATTGTGCCCACATATGCGTAAATGCAGTCACGTCAGCTGTAAATGTGCCCATGGCTGTAGTAAACACAAGTGGGCGCACTTACTTCCGCTTTTATGGGGTGTGGTCTGGCCCTCTCAGCTGTCTATGGGGCATGGTCAGGCCCACAGCATAAAAACGTTAGGAACCGCTGGTTTATAGTACAGTTGTTGTTCTGCTCTGCTAAAAGGCATAAAGTGCATCTCTGATGAACATGTCTTAAACATAGGGGCAGTCATATAGGTTTTGTATGTCTGATTTTGGAAGGGAGTGCTGTGACTTAGTGGTTAAGATGATGGACTTTGATGACTGGAAGGTCTGCAGTTCGAGACCCAAGTGCTGCTTGATGAGTCCTAAGTCCTGCACAACAGTGAGCTCCCATTTCTGTTCCAGCTCCTGCCAAGCTAGCAATTTGAAAGCAAGAAATTGCAAGTAGATAAATAGATACCACTTTGGTGGGAAAGGTTACAACATTTTGTGTGTGTTAGGGGATGTAAGTCTTTGCCTCATACCCTAACTGGTTGCAAGGCATATTGTGTCTGTGATGCCTTTAAGATCCTACTGCAGGGGCACACAGGTGCATACCCATCAAGCGCCACTCCGGAAAATATGGGAACTGCTCCAGCCCGGGTGCTCATGCACAGGAAAAACTCCATTGCACATGCGCAGAACCCCTTTGCATATGCGCAGAACACATTCACGCATGTGCAGATGCATTTTGTGCATGCGTGCATGCGTGCATGCGTGCGTGCGTGCACAGTAACCCCTTTCCCCACTGTTCTAAATACGGGACAGCACCGGGAAAGGGGAGGAACGCGCACCAAAATACGGGATTTCCCGGCCAATCTGGGATACTTGACAGGTATGCACAGGTGTTGGGACTTTTCTCTTATGTACTCCACGGGCCAGTGTATTTAGGTCAGCAGGATTGCAGGCTTCCAGCTACAATGCTCAACTTGCCTGAGCTTTAATGCTCACCTTCCTCTGCTGACAGTCTGGATGAAGATTCCTGCGTCTTCCAGTACCTGCAATGAGGACTGAATCTTTGCACTGATCCTGATGATGGCTTTTGCCTGATATGCCATCTGTGCTTGCTGGACAAAGAAGGACTACTTGGGGGTAAGCCTCCAGCTTGCATTTATCCAGCTGGACTGGACTGCTACTGAACTGTATGGACTTGTATATAGCACAAGTGATCTGTCTCAGTGAAGTCAACTGAGCAGCCCAAGAGAATATATCTGTTTTGTGTTATAGTTGTTGCACTGTATATACTTGCACCTTTTTACTTCCTGAGTAAACTTACATTGAGCTTTCTTCTGCACCAAGATCTGTCTGCCTGTTTTTTCTCACAAGGGACCACCTTGCCAGGTGCAAACCTCTTGCTAGCCACTGCATACCACTCTGTTAACCATTTGCATCAACAGTATGCTCCAGCATCTAATCACGCCTGTCACGTGACCACGAAAACATCTACAGATGCAGATAGCACTGACTCTTTGGCTGTAAACGGAGATAAGCACCGAACAGTAGAGTCAAATATGACAGGCTTTCAAGCAAAGATGACTTTTACCTTGATTTCGGAATACTTGTTGTTCACAATACTATACTAGAGAAAAAGCAAATTGCAAATTACTACCCTCAGCCACCACCTTTGCTAAACAGATGTATGAGTTAAAATACACTGATTTTTAAAAATGCATTATACTGGATACATGGATGCTGTGTACATTCACCACAAGAACAAAAGGGCTGGACACATAACTGTTCATTCTTATCATCGGCACATACCTGTCAAGTTTTGGATTTGAAAATAAGGGAAATTTCCCAGTCAAAATGGGATACTTGACAGCTATGCTTATCCTATGCAGCCCTCCAGTGGTGGCATTAGGGTATTGCAGTCTAACTAATATGGGAGGACGGTGGGGAAGAGGGGCCAATACGGGATACTTGACAGCTATGCATCGGCATCATGCTTTTTTCATCAGAATATTGCTTCTTGATTAGTACCTCTTTGATGAATTGACCAGGCAAATCCTTGATAGCGTTCAACCAGAAGCCAAATCCATCGGGACCTTTTACCAGTCTGCATAGTCTAGGTTTATGGTTGAGTTCTTCAGTATATGTTAATACTTCTGCCTTATGTGAAGATGGCACCAGCGTTGTGTGATAGTATAAGCATCGAGATATTTTTGCCTTAAGCCAAAAGCAAAGAAGTGCTCATTGTAAAAATAAGAAATACTGTCAAATACTGTATGATAAAAGTATCTTGTAGGGAAGAGTCAGCAGGAAGAGAGGTATAGCTCTCCCATCCCAGTCCCCACTTGCTAGAAACAGCTGGAGAGTACAGGAGAGAAAAGATTGTGGGCACACATAACTTCTTGTCCAGCTGATCAGATGATCTGTGGAAGCAAAAAGCAACCACACTTATATACTAACCCCATAGTGCTTAGTGCACTCTGGGCAGTTCACATGTTAATTAGCAATTTGCCCCCATCTTGCTGGGTACTTATTTCACCAACCTTGGAAGGATGGAAGGCTGAGTCAACCTTGAGCCCTGGCCAGGATCAAACTCACACCCTTTTGGTTGTAGTACGGCAGTTTAACCACTGCACCACCAGGACTCTATACTAGTAGTAAAATAGTGCAAGGTAGCAAAATAGTGGATTGGGATATGCTTATGCCTTTGAATGAAAATGTATTGATTTTGCCTAGATGGAATAGGCGTGAAAGAAGTGAGAGACAGGAAGGTATGCTTCCAAATTCATTATTGCAGCTTAGCTGTGCTCGTTACCATTTTGTACATGGCGTCCGTCTCCTCGTCCACCACCAGCAGTGTAGTTGTTTCGCCAGACTCTCTGATTTTCTTCACCACAGTATTATGCTCCAAGGTTTCAACGGGCTCTCCATTTACAGCCACCAAGATGTCATTGTCCTTTAGACCTGCCATAGCTGCAGGGTTGCTCGAGTCAATCACATTAATTAAGTGGCCTGTCCTCAAAAATAGGAAAAGACATCTATTTAATAAAGCACAGTCAGTCTAATGGTTTAAATTTCGATACCACAGTAATGGCTCAGATCAGTATATACCGGGGTGCCCATATTACGGCCCATGGGCTGGCCCTGGCCCTCCGACGCCAATTCATCTGGCCTGCCTCACCCTCATTGCTCCTGGAAGTGGAAGTAAAACACACCCGTATGGGTGTATTTTACTTCCATTTCCAGGAGTGACAAGAGCTGTGCGAGCCGGATGAATTGGTGTCAGGGCTGGATCCTGCCTGTGGGCAGTAGTTTGGACACCCCTGGTTTAAGCAGAGAAAATTGCAGTCTAAAAAATCTAACTCATCCTGTTGCAAGACGGATGGCAAGGCACATTTTACTTCTGCTTCCGGTGGGAGGAACTACACGACCAGCCCGCTAAACCATATGACCGGCCCCCTGAACCACGTGACCGGCCCACGGCTTGAAATGTTTGGGCACCCCGGTATATACCATATTTGTCGGCTAATAAGACACAATGGAGTATAAAATGCACTCCATTTTCTGGTGTATTTTAAGGGGGGAGTGCATCTTGCACACTGGCAAATAGGGTAGTTCAACTAACTTGCAGAATATGAACACTTGCTTGAAGAATGTGGGGTGTAAGGTTCCAAATGGGAAGTTAAATCATTTTCCAGGGGATGGGAGAATTAGATCTGAATCCTGATTCAAGTTTGTTTGTTTGTTTATTTATTTATTTATTTATTTCTCATACTTCTATAGCCTCCCAACTCAGCAAAGACTCTGGCCGGCTCACAATGTTAAAACCCACTAAAAACAGATAAAACCTCATAAAAAGCGAATAAAACCCCATTAAAAATCCCACCTGCACACATTAAAAAGAGAGAGAATTGCACTGTTATTTAAACCAGCCAGCAGGTGGAGGGGGGGGGGTCATCCCTCCTTCAGAACTCCACACCTATTGTCACAAACTCGTATGTAGTCATGTGCAAATCATAATTTCTTTTTAAAATGTGAATTGGGCCAAAGATTTCATTAATTCACTGTTTTGTTTGCAGCAAGACTCCGTAAGTTACCTCTAACCATTTCTTCCCCGGTAACTTCCCATAGCAACTGGAATTGAGAGATATACTCTATTGGAACATAGAGGTTGCATTTAGCTATGCTGACTGGTAGCCATTCACAAGTTTAACTTGAAACCAACCTGAGTTTAGCTGAAAATGAGAGCCATACCAATCTAACTCAGGGGTTCCCAACCTAAGTCCTGTGGGACAGATCTGGCCCATGGCAACATTTCATGTGGCCCCCACTCCTCCAAGGGCATTTGAGAAACAAAATGGCCACCTCTTTGAAGCTGTTGGGACAAAATGGCCACCCCCATCGTGCAGGCAGGGCAAAATGTCCGTCCGGCCCTCGAAGCTGACTGAGAGAGCATGACCCGGCACCCGGCTTGAAAAGATTGGGAACCCCTGATCTAACTCATGGGTGTCTTAGTGCTGCTGCCATAGTCTGGTTCATATTTATTATGGGAGGTGAACAATCGGTTGAGCTGTGTTGCTGAGGAATGTGGGGTGAAACAAACAGCCAGCCAGTTTTTCCACCAGCCGGCCAGTTCCAGGAAGCTTATGGCCCAAACAGGAGCAGCGAATGAAGTCGTGTATGCCAGTGTGAAGTTTCCCAGAGAAGGAAAATAGATTTGCAAGGCAATCCACCTCTGATAAAAAGGAGGGGGCTACTGACCAAGCATCGGAGTCTCTTAAAATGTCAGGGTAATAAATTTAGTAAGGCAGTGAGTTCAGTGTCAAGACCCTTTTCTTAGCAACTTGCCAGGAGGTGTATTAACATGCCAGGTATCCGGAGAATGTTTATTAATGCTAGCTGGGAAATCAATACACACACCCTAAGGCGTCAGTGTAGAAGTCCAAATTCCAAAATTCATAGGTAGCTTTTATAGACTGTTATACAAAGCATCATAAACAGGTGAAATAGGGTAGTTTTATTTTAAGTACATTTTCTTACAAGATGTTCTCAAGCTGAAACATTCCTGTCCACCCAACTTGATAGATAACTTTTATCTGGTACCTATTCAGGCAGGCGTGTTCTTGGCATATTTATTTAAAGGATATTATGTCGGTATTGTTTCATTAGTCTTATTTGTAACAAAGATGATGTAGGAATGTCTATGTGTCTTCAGTCTTTTCAGAGAATGACTGATACCTTTAATATCTTAAACTTAGCTATATTACAAGGATAGGAAAATCACATTGGGTCCTTTAGTACTGTACATTAATATGTTTGCTAAAGTCTAACTTGTGGTTATACATTACGAGTTACAGTGGGGAGGAATAGCTTTCTTAGTGTCATGGTCCAGAGCAGAATATGCCCTTCTTGTAGTTAAATAACTTCATTTCTAGGTAGAATGCCGAAGACAAACATGCACTGATAGTAGAAAGCTGGCAAAAGTATGGGGACTATTACATACAGTATATTACACTGAACTTCACATGTACTGTTTCCTGCCTGCCAGTTAGAAATTGTGGATATGTACTCAGGTTATACTCATACCCCAGATCACAAAGAACAAATTTGTTCCATTGTGGGAAAGACCTGGAAAAACTGAATTGAGTCAAAGAGAGGTTGATAGATGGGTACTCTGCAGGTGTGACAAGAGGTCCTGTTCCCTGGGTGACATATAAATTGTTTGTGTGGGAAAGAATGCCATCACTTTCATGAAAACAAGGGATCCTGAAAGGTAAAGGTTGCCCTTGCTTGAAAGCGAGTCGTATTCGACTCTAGGGTTCAGTGCTCATCTCTGTTTATAGCCAAAGAGCCAGCGCATGGAACACTGTTTACTGTGCCATTGAAGTGGTACCTATTTATCTACTTGCAATTTCTTGCTTTCAAACTGCTACGTGGCAGGAGCCAGGACAGAGCTGGGAGCTCACTCCATCATGCAGCACTTGGGTCTCAAACTGCTAACCTGCTGACCTTCCAGTCATCAAGTTCAGCATCTTAATCATTATGCCACCGCAGTCCCAGGGATCCTGTAGGAGAGGTCATAATACCTTAAGGGTTGGACATGTATTTACTTGTGTGAAGGGATATGCTTTTATGATATAGATGTCATGATCTGGATGAACCAAACTGCATCCATTTTACTTTCTGACTCCATCTTAGGCTACTTGGAGTCAAGGACAGTGCAAAGGTGGGGAGCCAGGAGTATTTGGAAAGTCCCCAGGTCCCTAACCAATCAGGTTGCACTCCACCTTTACCTCAAGGAGGGAAGGGAGATGGCTGGGTGTACAGACAATGAGGAGGAGAAAACACCCACAGGAACAATGTAGTCAACACAGGCAAATCTTAAAAGTATTAGATTTAATACTTTTATAACTCATTATAATTTGTCCTGCTGTTGGTATGTACATAATGTGATATATTTATCTATATGGTTTTGTAGTTGCCCTCATACACGTGCTCATGCTGATATAGATGATTGTTAGGATCTTATTGCACCAGAATATCTTCACACAATTCAGCTCCCATTGTCGACTGTACACAGTTATTAATATTTTATTAAAGTGTGGTTCACTTTTAATATTTGCCCATGTCGACTACATTGTTCTTGTGGATGTTTTCTCCTCCACCTTTACCTGACAGGAGGGGTAGGAGCAGATCCCTCTGATTGGAGTCTCTTATCAGTGGTCAGATTTCATTGGATATCCTTATCTAATGGGAGGGTAAATCTGATTGGAAGCTGTTATCTGATATAGGTGTGGCTCACTTTCATAGGTTATACTTATCTAGATTAAACCTCCAAGGTGGAGAAACTTTCCTATTTAAGGAACTGCATCAAGCCACTCAAATTGGGCTCCTAGCTAGAGACCTCGAGTTTTGTTAGGCCTTTGCTCCTATCTCTGAGAAGAGACTAAATATCTAAAGAGCTAGCCTTGCCAATGGCTATGCCAGAGTGATCCTCTGATTAACATTGTATTTCTATGTTTTCTGTACTTTGTCTTTTTCAGATATTTTGCTAAATAAAACTTTGCTACTATATGGAAGGAGTGGAACTCAGTCTATCAGGCAATACAGTGATACCTCATACAACGTCCAAACTTGGTTCCAAAAGTTTGGACTTTATACAGATTTGGACTTTGTATGAGGCATGCAAAATCCTAGCCATGATGCCTCATACAACGTCCAAATCCTTGCCGCGATGCCCCATACAACGTCGTTTCCATAGAGATACATTGTACTGTAACAGCACAGGCTTCAGAGCAAAGTCAAGGAAACAGACAGAACTTTAGGAAATCATTGTCTAAAGGCTAAAAACATTACAAAAACATGTCAAACAACCCTGATTGTCCAAGAACCTGAAGAATGCTGCAAAAATCCCAGGAATGCTTCTAAAAATTCTGACGAAAAAATTCAAAAAAATCCAAAATCGTGCGCAAAACCACTCCTAAACACTCTTCGTCTCATGCAAAACCCACAAGAGCAATGCACACATGTGTCCTGCCTTTTATACTGCCCAGGCACAATGCAACCTTGGAAATCCCCAATGCCTCATATAAAGTCGCACGACTTTGTATGAGGCAACTTTTTTCAAGGAATTAGGCGATGTTGTATGAATCCGATGTTGTATGAAGCAGACTTTGTATGAGGTATTACTGTACAATTATTATCCAGCTCTCTGTCTCCATGCTACCAATCTAGAAATGCATATTCCCTGGTTAAAGAAATTCCACCCCGGGGCTTGAGGACAGGTAGTGAGAGGCTTCAGTAAATGCTGCAGGAGGAAATGTGCGTACCAACTCAAACAGAGGCAGCTTACTGAACTAACCCAGTCTCCTTGCCACGGTCTCAGGTCACCAGCGCGTGCGACAATAGAGACATAACAGTAGGAAATTTGATCTTTAGGGGCAGGCATATATATCTCATTTGCCTGTCTAGTGAAAGTTTCATATATTGCATGCCACCTAGATAACCTAAGATCAAGTTGAGATGGAATCAGGATCATTGTGCATATTGGCATCAATGAAGTTGTGGAAGTTATATCTTGGTTGCTAAGTTATAAGTTCTTATCAAGTAAAACTCATTAATGATTATAAAAGCCATTAGCAACAAAAAGTGCTAGAATGGCCAGGACTGCACGAACTTTGTTAATTATTTTATACCCCACCACTGCTAAACATTCGAAATGTTGCCACTACTCTTGAGAGTGTATTAGAAATTCCATAAATTGCAGACAAAAGGAACAATTTTAGTTCTCACCTTTACCATTCTGTTCCATCCTCAGGTAGAAACCATAACCATCTTTTCCTTTTTCAAGATCAACGCTTCGTGGCTTGAGGGGCAATAATTTTAGACTAGCCATTTCTCTTGTTAACTGCATGTTCTGTCTGTTGTAGTACTGGTCAGTTTCTTTATTTGATAGTAGAAACACAACTTGCTTCCCAGACTTTCTTATCTGGAACAGAGACATACTAATAGCAATGGTACTTCTGCCAGCGAATTTAGTAGAGAATAAGGATGAAGAAAGATCCTGTTCACATGCAGGAATAGTTAGGAAAAAATCTAGTCTTCCCAAAACATTTTCTCCTCAAACCATTTTGATAGATAGATCTTAAACTTTTGTGCGAACTGTAAAATGGACTGGATCTTGTTAGTTTTTGAGTGAATGTTGTAGCAGTCTGAGTTGTGATGAGTCCAAGAAAGACTATATGCCAGATTTAGTTTAAATCAAACTGGTATATTAATAACATTTACAGTCCAAGTAAATAAACATTACATTCAGCATTGTTCAGCTCAGCTCTGCTCTGTTCTGCAGCTTCTGTGCAGCTCTGCAAGCCTTGAAAAACAAGTTTTGCAACCAACTTTTATTTATACAGGAAGCAAAACACTTAAGGTTACAATGTATCTTATTAACTGTCAATCACAGCAGAGCTGAGCTAGATGATTGCTTGCACCTGTTCCTTGTTAGCTGACCTCCTGACATTATTATCTCTGCACTGCCACTTTGCCTCACTATAATGCATATATTGACAGCTCTTGCTTAGAGCAGACCCAATGAAATTAAGGGCTCAGGTCTTTAGCGTAAGTTCTGTTCATTGGGATGCATTAGAATTACTGTAAGAGTGATAGATCCAACCCAGTGTTTAAAATAATTACTCTTCTACATTGACATCATTCAAATATACAGCTTGGGAAATTGTGTTATCCACTGAACGCTACGGACTCAGTTTATGTTCTAAATGTATCCTCAGAACATTCATCTATGGAAAAAAATATCTCATCAAAGAATTAAAAAAGAGAGAGAAGCTGTCACTCTTAAGTACCTTCTCAACCACTTCATCATGAGTATCATTTCCCACATTCTCTCCATTTATTTCAATCAGACGATCATTTGGCTGCACTCCAGCTTTTGCAGCTGGTCCTTGAGGCAACACATCTATAATGTACAGCCCCTTCTCACCTGGAAAAGAGTGAAAAGCTGAAGTAAGTCTCTACTCCTCCTCAGTGATGATGCAAAAGCAGTAATCAGGTAGGACAAAGGCTGTTGGTTGAAGTAGCAGTTGTGATGGTGGCAGACAATTTGTCAGATCAAATATAATATTTTTTTATGAATCAACAAAAAGTGGATTATCCATCCTGTCTAGCTCAGTCATAAAATGTCTTATCTAACATTACCTGGAGAATAATGGTAATAGTAGGAGACTCTTCTGGCTAGTCAGCATCAGCAATAATTTGTTGTTCAACCACACAGTCGATTCTGACCCTTTGCGACCCTATGGACCATTGCCCACCAGGCATCTCTGTCCTCCACCATCCTCCTCAACTCACCCAGCTCTGTGCCCATTGTGTCTACAATACCATCTAGCCATCTCATTTTCTGCCGTCTCCTTTTTCTTTTGTTCTCCACCTTTCCCAGCATCAAGGCTTTCTCAAGTGAATCTTCTCATTTAATGTCCAAAGTACTTTAGTTTCATCTTCATTCTTTGACCTTCTAAGGAGTAGTCAGGGTTAATTTATTTTAAGATCGACCTATTTGTTCTCCTCGCTGTTCAGGGTACTCTCAAAACTCTTCTCCAATACCACATTTCAAAGGCGTCGATTCTTCTGTGCTCAGCTTTCCTTGTGGAAATACCGTTGCTTATTAAATATTATTTTATTTGGATTTACTACTGTAGCACCAAAACTGGTGGATTTTATATTTTAAAAAGGTGGAATCCACTATCCTCTGTTTTGGTAGCCTTGTGGTAAGTCCCAGAGATGAGGTGGAGAGTCTCACTAAGACCTCCTGGTGAAACCTGATCTGAATGTCTGGCCTCCTTCTTTCTTAAGACTAATCAGATGCAGACTTCATGACTTGAGCATCACCCTATTAGCCTTCCTAATTTTCTTGCTCTATTTGTCATACAGCCTGATGAATTACAGAGAACTCAAATGCTTCTACAATATTCTGTAACTTTCAAGATGGCCCAATAAAGGTATCTTAGAATTTGTTAAAATATATGTTTCCTAAAAACATCCTTTTGTTCTAAGACTTAGAGATACTGCGCTGCCTTTAGTTCTTTCATATTGTTGAAGTAATTACCTGTTGATAAAGTGATATGCAGTGGCTTAGAAGGGACTGCAGTGGCTTAGTGTTTAAGACGCTGAACTTGGCAATTGGAAGGTTGACAGAGCTTCTGTCTTTGTCCCAGCTCCTGCCAACCTAGCAGTTTGAAAGCAAGAAATTGCAAGTACATAAATAGGTACCACTTCGGTGGGAAAGTAAACAGCATTCCGTGCACTCCAGTGACTAGTCATGCCTGCCACATGTCCATGGAAATGTCTGCAGACGCAAACAGTGCTAGCTCTTTGGCTATAAATAGAGATGAGCACTGAACCTTAGAGTAGGATACAACTGGCATTTGAGCAAGGGCAGCCTTTACCTTACCTTTATCTAAAGTGATATGAAAGCTACTAACGTTTCTAGCTTGAATTAATTTAAAAGTTCCCCCTGCTCGAAAGCCAGTCGTATCCGAGTCTAGGGTTCAGTCCTCATCTCTGTTTCAGAGCTGAAGAACCAGCGTTGTCTGCTTCTGCAGACCTTTCATGTGGCAGGCATGACTAGACACCGGAGCACACAGAATGCTGTTACCTTCCCACCAAAGTGGTCCCTATTTATCTACTTGCAATTTCTTGCTTTCGAACTGCTAGGTTGGCAGGAGCTGGGACAAAGACGGGAGCTCATTCCGTCCTGCAGTACTCGGGAATTGAACTGCTGACCTTCCACCTCCCAGTCAGCGACTTAGCCACTTGAGCCACTGCAGTCCTTAATTTAGTTTAGGAATTAATTAAAGAATTAATTAATTAATTAATTAATTTAGGGATGCAAAAGTGGCAGCTATGTTAAGGCTGGGACAAATGTATCACATTCTTCCATTATAATCAGGATTATATTTTAAGGAGGTTTAATAGAAATGTTTAGATGCCTTTTAAAGGTATCCCATTTGCAGAGCTGAAGGAATCAAGAAAAGTCTGCACAGTTCACATGCTTGGTCTGAAAAAATTAGGAAAACGGTATAGTCCTTAAGTTTACACAAGTGCAAGAGAAGGCAATGCTTTTATTAGATCACTAACAATTGAACAAAACGAGTTTTTGTGGGAGGTCAGGTCCACATCTTCAGGCTCTGCACTGCATTTTTTTTATGTATGGTACAGAAAAATCATAAATGGAGAGACTCAAAAATTAATGGCAGGTGGTCATGCCAGATCTAGTTAGGGATGAGTTTAAACATTGGGTGCAAATGGTCTTACCAGTCATGGGGTAAAGCCTGAAACCATACACACAAAAGAATTTGGATTCCAATGTACTGAGGGTTAGCAGCAGAGATTGGGAGTGGGATTTGTTGTACATTTCTTGCCTTTCCAGAACCATCTGAGAATTACAGTGTCTGTACAGCATGAACTTAACCTATGGGTAAGCAGAGTACAGCATACCTGCTCCATGATACTGTGATACACCAAGAAATGCCATAGGACATTCACTCCTAGCCAGTACCTTTTATTGGCTAGGGAAAAAATATGTCTATGAGGTACACAACAGATCGGTTAGAAAAAATTGTTCCAATTGTTGTTTTTTGTCCAGTTAAAATACATGGAAAATTGCTGAAAACTCAGGATTTTATTTTCAAGTCCTCAGGTAACAATGTAATATAATACACACTTTCCAGATTTAGTTACAAAATAGGAGACTCAGAGGAACTAAAATCATGATGCTAAATGGTGGACAATATGCTAAACTTACCAACCCCAGCTCTAGAAGTTGAATCTAATTCTTACTACATTACACATTTCCTATACTTTTTGTTCTCACCTGTAGTGGTCTTCAAAGAGAAGCCATAGGTATTATGTTCCTTAACTAGATAGCAGAGACGAGGCTGTGGAACTGGACAAGGCGCTGTATTAGTCACAGATGGGTGATGTTCTGCTTGCTGGGTTTGCATCTGTTGACCCAGGTCTTCAAAGTTGAACCCTTCTTTTTGTGCAATTTCATAAGAGTGTTCATCCAAAACAAGGAATACTATAGAACCTGTACAATTCTGAACTAAGTCAGTTACCTATAATGGATAGAGTGAAAGGTTTAATCATAGTTGCAAACAGCAACAGATTTTATTCCTCTTTGTTTTATTGCGTGTCTTTATGGCCAAGAACCATATCTCTCTAGGTTGCTCATAAAAAATGGCAAGGCTATAAAATACATGAAAATATATATAAAACACAACACAAAAACTTTACAAATGAAAACAGCTAATGAAAAACAGAAAAATAAGAGTACACTAACATAAGGGCTAATTTCTAAAGAACAAGAACAATAGCTTTTTAAAAACTAAGAATGGAAATCTGAAAATTTATAGGTTTTTCAGCATGGAGTATTGGAGATCACAAGTGCTGGGCAAGCCTTTTGTGGGTGGGTATTCCAGAACTGAGGATTCACAGGGGAAACACTGCATACCTGTCAACCTTCCTGGATTGGCCGGGATTTCCAGTTTTTCGGTGCTGATTTTCACCATTTCCCTCCCGGAGCTGCCGAAACCCCAGAATTTGGCAGCAGGGGAAAAGGCGTTACTGCACATCCCTTCTGCGCAGCTCGCTTCTACGCATGTGTAGAAGGCTTTTACGCATGTGTAGAACCCTTCTATGCTTGCGTAGAACCCTTCTACGCATGCGTAGAAGGCTTTTGTGCAGAAGGGGACCGTAGAAGCCTTCTACGCATGCGTAAAAGCCTTGTATGCATGCGTAGAAGTGAGCTGCGCAGAACGGTTCTGCACAAGTTGCTTTTACGCATGTGTAGAAGGCTTTTACGCATGCATAAAAAGCGACCTGCACAGAACCGTTCTGCGCAGGTCCCGGATTTTCCAGAGCCACGGTTGACAGGTATGAAACACTGTCACCTCATTATTTACCCATTGGCATAAAAAGATAGGGTCATATGGAAGAAGGCTTCCAAAGATGGTCTTCAGTTAAACAGGAAATGGGATTATTCTTTGGACAAAATCTTGAGAAAGATTTGAAAATCAAGCAGATCACACATTACTGGCCTAATACGGTCATGTTGCCTGCCCTCAGTTAATCTTACTTCCCTATTTGGGACTAAACACAGTTTTCTGATTATTTTCAAAGGCAGCCTTACAGATAATGCATACCAGTAATCTCCCTCCTACAATGCATTAATACTTGAAATTGAAAAAGTGTGCAAAACAATATTGGAGAAAAAGTGTAGAAGTTTCATAAAGTTTCCTCTGATTGTCTATAAGATTGTGAAGAGGCTGAGAGATTTGTTTCACCCTATAGAAATTTTACAGAAAAATGTTGGTGTATGCCTTCTAGATTTATTGGATTACATCTCCCATAATCCTCAAACCAGGTTTGCTGGGGATGAAAAGCGTTGTTGTCCAATGCCTCCAGAAGGTGCCATTGGGTGAGGGGTTAATGTAAGACGCCCTGAACATTTGGGAGAGGAAAAGACTTTGAATAAATAAGATAACCATAGATTAAACCGAATGATGCATATATTTAGCAATGCCAAAAGCAGTCCCTTTGCAGGATCATACCTTTTCATGATCTTCCTTGTCCACAAATTCTCCATTGATCCTCAGGAGCCTGTCTCCATCTTTCAGACCAGCCTTCTCAGCTAGACTGCCATTTTCCACTTTCCGAATGATATGTCCTGCTTTGAATTTCTCAATGCGCAGGCAAAAACCATACCTCTCTCTCTCTTTTCTAATCAGTATGCATTCTCTGGGCTCCAGGGGCATCATGTCTGTCAAAAATATGTTGAAAATGGAGATTTATGGACCTCAAAAGATGCTTGTAATATTGGCTGGAGGGAATGTTGAGGGAAACTATCTAAAGGTAGTGAACAAGCCAAGTGCTCAGAAAAAGAGGCAAGGAAGACAATAATGGCAAGTAGACACAATACCTTCTGCCCGTAAAAGGAAAGAAGAGATAATTATGAATACTGAAAAAGTCACCTCAAAAAGTTGCTTGACAACAAAATCCAATGCACATATTCTTAGAGATGAGTCTCACAGCGCTCAGTAAAGTTTGATTTTGATAATACAGCAAAAGGCTTCAAACATATAACACACTTACACTGTCTGTGTTAACTCTGCCTTGTCAGGGGAACAGAATCATCAAGTTCAGAGGGCATTACATGAAATAATATACAGTAATTGGGAAGGGGATCAGTTATGGTGAGCTGCTGGTATGCTTGGGCCAAATCTAGTTTTGCGAAACATTTACCCCCATGTAAAGTGGCTAGTAAATGGCTAACTACCAGCACTGAATATGCATTAGGGTGAATAGCCTTGTTAATTGTACAATTGTAGTCTGCGCAAATCCGGACTTCCCCATTTGATTTTAAGGCTGTAACAATCGGTGTCTTCCACTCTGCGGAGCCCACTGGAACCAAAATCCCCTGACCCACCAGTTTGTCCAGTTCCGCCTCAATCTTGTCTTTGAGGGCGAAGGGAACTCTCCGTGGCTTGAGCCAAATGGGACGAATTTCTGGGTCCAGGTCAAACGAGATTGGGGGCCCCCTATACCTCCCGAGCCCCTTCTCGAAGACCGCTGGGTGTGCATCACACACATCTCGCACTGGGTCAGTCTCTATGGCGTTGGTGCCGGACAGTTCAATACCTAAGGGAGCAAACCACTGGTTCCCCAGGAGGCAGCTGGAACCCCATTTCAGTACCACAAGGGGCAGCTTCTCTGTGAGCCTCTTGAACTTGACTTTGAAATCCCCCCTCCCAAAACAGGAATCAGGTTGCCCTGCATGTCGTGCAAGGACGTCTTGAGGGTCTTGAGCTTTGGGCGAGAATTGAGGGGAATGCTAAGGAAAACCCTCTGGGACACAATGGAGTAGGATGAACCCGAATCCACCTCCATCCTAACAGGGACCCCCTGTAAAAGTACCTCTACAAAAAAAGACTGGTGTGCCACGGACACACGGCTCACGGTTGGCTTGCCCATAGAAATCTTCCTGATGGCGTCTCCTTTCTGTCGGGGCCGCTCGGCTGGCTCCTGGTCCTCTTTCTGCCATTGTCTGCAGTCCTTGGCAATGTGGCCTCGGCTCCTGCAGTGGTGGCACTCGGCCTTTCGGAAGGGGCACCTCTTCTGGTTGTCGGACGCTCCGCAGCTGTCGCATCGGCGGTGGGCCTTGTTGCTTGCTTGCTTCTTGGGTGCCTTTCTCAGGACCTTCTGGATGTCATCATCATTGGTGGAGCAGGCCCCGGAGGATGCGGAGGCCTCCGGGGAGGAAGATGAGCTGGACACGTGGCGGGGTGAGCGCCGAGTGGCCTGCACGGTGGACCCGGACCCCCCAGGTGTGGCTGGCTTTGCCCTGAATGCTCTGACCCCAGATCTCATGACTTCGGCCGCCTGAGCCTCTCTCAGGATGGAGTTGAATGAGAGGTGCTCGTGGGCCATCAGCTTCTGCTGCACCTCCTCATCTCACAAATCGCACAGCAGGCGGTCCCTCAGGGCTTCTTCCATATTCTCCCACCCGCAAGGGGCAGCAGCTAACCTGAGGGCAGCGGTGTAGTCGGCCACAGACTCACCCGGATATTGGTCCCATCTGTGGAAGGCAACTCTGGCCGGGAAGATGGACACTTTTGGCTGAAAGTGATTCTGCAATGCCAACAGGATATCGTCGAGCGGGACAGAGTCAACTGGCCACGGCATCATCATGTGCATCACCAGTTCTAGTGTGGGGAGGCCGATCTGGGCTAAAAGACAGGATCGCATCTGGTCCTCATCCTCGATGCGCTCGGTGGCCATTGCGTGCTTGAATTGGCACTCGTACAAAGCCCATTGCTCTGGTTTCTTGATGTCGAACGGAGGTAGCTTGATGCTGTGGGGAGCCATTATCCCACCTTCATCGCCAATTTGATGTTTGAAGATTGATATGTGGTAGGCAGCATTCAGGGGGCCAAACACATCTTTATTGCAAGGTATGCAATCTGAACATGAGGTAATGGCGGAGACGCAGCTCCTTATATATGCTTCAGTACATTTGAATTTCACCCCATGGGCTCCCATTGGTTGTGGTATCAGTGACGTCATTGTGAAGTACTGGATACCTTACAAGGTTTACCTGTGGCGGGAATGTTTCCTGCTTTACTCTGTGATTGGGTGCTTTGAACCACGTGGGCTGAGCTCTGCAGATGGCTCTAGCGGCAGCTGAATCACTAGCCAGGATAGCTGAGATACATTGTAATCATTGAGATTCATTCACAGTTCATTTGGATACAAGGTTACTTAGAAGACAAGGTTACATTTCTTAAAGGCACAAGTTCCATATACAACAAGCTGTCAGTCTTGACAGCTTTAAGGATTAGACAAGTTCATGGAGGACAAGGGTATCAATGGCTATAATTATGGATACCTAAGGACAACCTCGGGGTTGGAGAGATAGGCAGGATATCTCTCAATGCCATTTTCAGGGATTCCTAAGCAGGTGAAGGCATCTGCTTGGGAATAATACCCTGAAGCAAATGGTGAGCCACTGTGTGAGACAGAATGCTGGACTGGATGGGCTGTGGCCTGTACCAGCAAGGCTGTTCTTATGTTCTTATTTTTGTTTAGACACCAGACACACAGAAAAGGTGGACAATTCTATTGTCTTAGCTGGGCTTACCTTACAGGTAAGGTTGGGGAATAATTATTAGGTATTAGAGTGGGACATTTTCATCCCATAGCATACAATTATGTAGCTAGTACCCAGAACAGTACTGCACGTTAAGAACAGTAATGCAAGTTAACAATTAAATGGCAACTGTGGTGCCTTTTAGAAATTGTGTACTTTGTTCACTACTGCTCCATGAGTGGCACACACTTGGAATGATGTAGTTAATATGTAAAGAGATGATAGTTAATGAGTGGATGATCCTCTTCAAATTAAGGGACTGGGGGATGTGGCCACCATTTACACTCCCCCCCCCATTCCAGCTGCAGTTTAAAACTGGTAGATAGCTGATGCCCTAGTGTTTAAATAAATTCAGTTTCAAAAATCCATTCCATCTGCAGCAGTCGTAGCTATAACTAATAGTTATAACATTGATTAACATTTGGCAATACTGTTATAGAGTGGATGACAAACTGGTGACTCTCCAGATGTTGGACAGCAACACCCATCATCCTTCACAATTGGTTGTGCTGGCTACAGTTAGTAAGAACTACTGGAGGAACATCTTGAGAACCCATTTCCCACCCATAATCTGTAAGACTCTTGACATGATATGTCAAATATGCATGGAGGTGGGAAAAGGATCCTTTAGTGCAAGCATGCCCAAACTATGGCCCGTGGGCCAGCCCCAGCCTCCAAAGCCATTTTATCCTGTCCCCGACACCCTCGCCAAACCAGGAAGTAAATACAGACCCTTCTGTGCATGCGCAAAAAGCGGCCATTTTGTGTCCTGATATTGCGCATGCACAAACCCGCTGTGTGTCTGGGGACGTGGCCTGCTCCCCTCAGCTGTTCCAGGGACATAGTCAGGCCTCTGGCCCAAAAGGTTTGGGCACTCCTGCCTTAGTGACTCTTCCCCTGCCTCTGCACACATTCATTGTAAAATGAAAAATGCAACCATACAGTCAAGAGCTTTTGCACAGACGTTGCATACAAACTCCTTCAGAAGTGTTACTAATAGAGTCCTAGCCATGGATGAACCAAATTAGCAAGAATTAACAAATTAGCCACTGTGTGAGACAGAATGCTGGACTGGATGGGCTGTGGCCTGTTCCAGCAAGGCTGTTCTTATGTTCTTATGTACAAGAGAAGAAGGACCAGGCAGAGGATGCAGCAGTATTAAGTCAGAGCTTCTCTAGCTACAGTATAAAGTATGAAGAGCCATCATTTTTATAGATGAAAATTCTAATGCAATTAGTTAAAATTATATAAAAGCTGGATAATTAGATTTTTGTATGTGCAGAACTGCAGGCATTTTTGTGGATGTGGGGGAAAAATAGAGACAGAAGAATCTGATAGCCCCCTGTAAGCCTTAAAGTTAGTTTATGAAGAATAAGTTTCTAGATCTTAGGGAGCTATCTAAAAACTATGTAAAAGAAAGAAAGAAAACTTGAAGTTTTGAGACAGAATGGAGTAAGGAAAATTCTTACCTGCCTGTGTAGAGCTTGTGCCCTTAAATGTTATTCTGCTGTCTCTTGTTTCTTCTTCATCAGTAAGCAGAGCTGTACTTGCGATGAACAAAGGTTGATTTAAAAGATGATTTATTTAACTGAACTTAATTACATATATTGGACTCCTTGATAACCAGTCTCCTCCCCACCCTCATTCCTCTTCGCTGAGCAATGCCAGTCTTCCCTAGTAATTCATTGGTCATCACAGATGCCAGATCCTCTCAGGGGATGGTGTTAAGGCACACCTGATCTTTGTCATAGTTGACATCTCTCTTCTGTTCACTTAGTGATTTGGGAAGGATAAAGGGGTTCCATAGTATGTATATGCAGAAATTAGAATGAATACACCTAAAGTATCTCAAGGGGATATGATATAACCTAGAGAACACATAGCCTTTCAAATACAGGTCTGAGAATACCTCACCATTAGGTATTCTGTGCAGGGCTCTTGTGTACTTTTGGATACACTACTTGGAGGGCTATATATGTCCCAGCCTTGATATAGACATCACACCACCACATAAAAGCAAGGCCTAAATCTATTCATGGTATAGAATTTCCACACATTTAGCACTGTCCTTTTAAGGAATAATATAATTATATACCCTTTCCCTATAACCACTTCTGTGCTTGACAGTAGACAACAGAAGCTCTCATATCTAGAAATCGTAGGTTTTTAGCCAAAACAATAAATTAACTAGATTTAAGTTAAGATAAATGATTTGTATTTCTAAACCTTTTTACCCAGTACATTCAGTAATATTTTGAAATACCCAGTTTATAAAGAGAGACCCCGATACCTTTGAAGTGTATGCAGTTTCTCAAGTGGAAATCATGCAACCGTTTCCCAGATCACCCCAGTGCTTGATAAATCTACACCCACTCGCAGCCTCTTTCAAGCAAAGCTACTGACCTAATTCTCATGGCATACCTATGTAAACGTTAAAAGCTTATCCATCACACAGACTTAAACCGGCTCAATGGTAATTTTGTCACCTCAGGGAAGTCTGGGAGTTAGAGTTTTGTGAAGAGAGTAAAAAGATTTTAGTCACAGATGTATTATTGATCATCCTGACGGGCAGGGCCAAGTTTATAGGGCTGATACTGGCTAATGTTTCTTGTTTCCCTATGCCCCATTACACTTGGTAGAAGTGATAGCTGTCTGTGGAGAACAGCACAAAAATGTCATCTCTTTTTTGCAGTTTTGTCCTTCCTTCAGTTAATTCAATTTGAATTACCACAAAAACAATTATACTCTTTTCACTTTAGAGATGTCCTTAGATTTTGCTCTATTTTAGAAATTGCTGAGCACTATAATCCATAGACATATGAATTTAATAAAATAAGAACAAAAAGCTTTTATTCCACACTAATATAAATTGAGGCCATAGGCTAGTCAAGCGCAAGGTGCCTCATTGAAATAATAAAAATATATATCATAGCCAAACAGAAAGCAGAGTGAAAATATAAATACAGTGGAACCTCATACAACAATCGCCCCGTATAACAACAAAATTGCAAAACAATTAGGTTTTGGGGAGAAATGGCGTCCCGCATAACAATTTTCCCTATGGAAAAAATCTATACAACAATTTTTCAATGGGAAACACCACTTAGCGGAAAAAATCATTGTACGATGCATCCCATAGGGAAAATTGCATGCATTGTATAGCAATTGTTTTGTACAATAACAAGCCCTGTTGAACAGATTAAAATCGTTGTATGAGGTACCACTGTAATTACATTTACAGTGGAACCTTGGTTAACAAATGGCTCAGTTAACATAAAAATTGCATAACAAAAGGAACTCCATAGAAAATAGTGGCTTGATTTACGGATTTCCCCCCAGAATGGATTAATTGGTTTAGTGCATTCCTATGGGAAACTGGATTTCGGTTAAAATATTTTCATTTTCAATGCATTCCTATGGGAAATTCAGTTAAAGTAATTTTCGCTGGAAAAAGCATCCCAGAGAATGCATTAATTATGTTAACTGATGTTCCACTATATTTTGGCATATCTACTGGCAGATAGGCAAGGATGACTCTCCAGTTACCTTCCAGTGTTATTCTTTGACACCATGGGGCCATATGGTCTAATGAAAATTTTATACTAATTATAGTTATTTCAACATAGATTTGGAAATAGGCCATGACAAATAGCCATCAACTATACTGTTTGTGTTTTATTTCACTAAGTATATAATTTTCCTTTCCTATCTTTGATTTATATAACTTATCCTGAAATCTGAGCTAAGATAGCTGGGATCATAGTGGTTTGGAATAGACAAACACAAGACAGGGGAAGCATGTTAAGCCTGTTCCATAAAAAAGGGCCAGGTGTGTGGCTAATAAAGGCCATATGATTGTATTTCGGATCCAGTTTTATTATAAAATCTTTCCCTTGTTCTCTACATTGAGACAGTCTGACGTCCAATCGAGAGCATATAGAAGACATGCTGTATTATTAGTACACGTAGCATAAGAGTTTGTTAACAGGTGAATGATTGCCTGGTACCTCCTGATTAGAAAGTTAGGTCTGCTTATCTTGAAGTAAACTCCCATCCCAGGTCACCTCAAGTTCTCTGCTCAGTGAGGCATTCCTGTGTGCTGCTCTGTCCTCCAATTTACAGTGGAAGAAAATAGTTTCTTCTTGTGCTGAGGCCATGAAAGAGATTGTGCTATGCTTGTGCTTTGTGATTTCAGACCGTTTTGGCAAGAAGCTTGATGTAGGGACTGAGACATCACTCTGTTGTTCCCCTGACCATGCAAACAGATTTTTCTGTCTGTGAAGTAATGTGCAAAATAAAAAGAACAGAGAAAAGGCATTTATACGACTGCCCAATAGCTATGGAATGTCTCTTCCCATCTCTAGAACTTTCTTAAAGCTCAATAATATTTTAAAAACATTGCAAATCTTTTCTAGCCAGTTTGTTTTTAGAAGGCTTGGATATATTTGATAGGCTGCTATAGTAACACATGTAAAGTTCATGCACTTCAAGCTTATTTTAGCCCTCAAAAGTTATTTTCTTATTTTCTGTACGCTTTTGGCTAAAAACATGGAGAACTCATGAAAGTCAATGGAGACAATATTGAGTTAGGCAGGCTAATGGACTGACTCAGTATAAGGCAGTTTCCTATGTTTCTAAAACAGGTGTTCTCAACCTACAGGCTAGACCCAGCCCACGGCACCATTTCATGTGGCCTGTGTTGCCACCGCCATTGCCACCGGAAGTGAAAGCGGAAGCAGATGTATTTACTACAGTCATAAATGCACCCACGGCTGTCATAAGCACATTTACAACAGCCATGGATGTGTTTTATGACAACGTTTATGGCAGGGGGAACCACCAGTCCGGCCCACTCATCTATCTTTTTAAGTCCGTGGCTTTAAAAGGTTGAGAACCCCTGTTTTAAAGGTTTACATTAAACAAGTGAGGCAATGGAAATTTTTTAAGTGCAGGTGCTTTTCATGACACCCCGCACCCTGCCAGCCATCTTGCATAATAAGAGTCTGAAAATGCCAGTAGTATATTAATACATATGGAACAGGTCTTTTCTCACATTAATGTTTGTTAGTTGCTTGTTTAAGAGGAAACTACTCAATACATGTAATATTCTCTTGCAATAGAACAGGTATACTGATAAATGTACTGTTTCTCAGAAAGTCATTTTTTTTCTTTTCTACTGTGAGGGTTAGCAAAGCTTAGAACAGTGAAGCCCCAGAGGTGGGTAGTGGATAGTATCATAGTACTTGCTACTACCAGTCTTTGATTCTGAGAGCCCAGGGTCCTCCTCCATCCTCCTCTTCCTCCTCACCACCACCGCCACCATCATCATTGCTTCTTGGCTAAGATTGTTGTTGTGTACCATCAAGTCAGTTCTCTAGATAAAGAATACACAGAAATGGTTTAACATTCCTTCCTTCTAGGGATGCCTTGGGACTGTTCAATTTGCCCAAGGGCCATGCATGCTAGCTCTTTTCCTAGGCAGCACAGTGGGGAATCAAATTCCCAACGTCCAGCTTTTCTGCTAGATCCATAAACCAGTGAGCTATCCTGAGCTCCATTATACCAGTGGTAATAATGAAATTAAATCTAAGACATTTATCCACTAGAAATGAATGTTATTTTTCTTAATTTTATACTTGGAAGACATTGAGATCTCACAAAACAATTAGCAAATAATCTGAAACAATCTCCTCTACATAATAGATAAAAGTGTGTATTTGCAAAGTTGTGTGGCTGCAGATACATCTTTATTTTGATGTAGTGCTACATGCTATCAAAACTGAAGCTTTTATTGGTGAGAACATTTGTTCTATTCCAATGTAGTGGTTTTGAATAATCTGTCTCTGAAGTTGCATATGTGCGCATTTTATGCCGTTAAGTCAATTCCACCTTATGGTCCCCATACCTCCCATATACAGATTTAAATCTAGAGCTAACTGAAGACATGGAGATACAAAGAACTGTAGTGCAGCATCTCTGTCAGATAGTTACTTCGTTTTAATTGCACTACTAGAGTAGCCGATTGAATCAGTGGATATTTGGTGAAAATTCCATTTGTTCAATGGGCCGCCTCTGGTTAGAACTTTTTACTGGATTTCTGTCAGTAAAATGGAAATGGAGTGTTCTGTAATACAAATGTCGTAAATGCAGCCGCTTCTGGGGTCGTTTCCGTGAGCCGGGTGGAATGGTGTTGGGGGCCGGGTCCAGCCCATGGGCCATAGGTTGCAAACCCCTTATCTAAGAGATTTTATGCTATTTATTTGCTCCTTTATTTCTTTGTTATTATGCAACTATAGACCCAAAAAAGAAGTTAAAATGGGATGTGTTAATAGTCTGATTCTCTTGTTGTTTTAAATGTCATATGCAAGTGGATGCTATCAAATCTGGACACTTTTGTTGAAATTATTGCTTTCAAAATTTAAGACCATAGGACAGTGGTGGCGAACCTACCAGAAGGGGCACTCAGAGCCCTCTCCGTGGGCATGCACGCCGTCACACCAGCACAGAGTTCACTCTGCTCAGAAGCCCAATGAGAGCACTTCCTCTCTCCCCCAGCACAGAGTTCACCCCGCCTATCTGCCTAACAGCTTAATGGGAGCACTTACTCCCACCCCCAGCACAGAGTTTGCCCCGCCCCTTTGCATAGCACCTTAATGGGAATGCTTCCTTCCTCCCCTGTCTATGGTAAGGAGGGCGGCTCATATGCTGCGTGAGGGTGAGGTGCGGATGGCAGCCTGTTGAGTCTGTGGCAAAGGTAAGTTTGGGCACTCGGTCTCTAAAAGGTTTGCCATTACTGCCATAAGACAATGTGGAATATATACAGTACATGCTGATGTAAGTTAAATTTGTGACTCAAGAGAATAATACATTCCAGGACAAAATGCAGCTGTAGGCACTTTTTGGTCTCTGTGAGTAACTGTATGCATATAAGTGTGATTCTCTTTTTATCTTTGTACTGATATTTTTAAAAAAAGCTCTGAATTTTTAGTCCCTCACATAAAGAAAGATCTCAAGATTCTTTGAAGGGTTCCAGACAGGTAAAATTAAGCTGATGTAAAAGCATTATAAATGTTCACTTGAATTATGTCACTGGATTTTCTCAGGTGGGAAGCGGCAAGAGCACATAAATGTCATGAAATTAGAGGGAAGATCTATTGCTGGAGATGGATAATACACACATTTATATATAACACTACAGAGTTAAAAGCTCAGTACAAGCATATCTCAATGACACATTGTAAAAATTCCATCAAGAACCATAGCAATTAATATTTCATCTAGAATAGAGGAACATTTAGCAAAATTATGTTCACAAAGCTACTTTTCCATAATAGTATCACTTTTGTCTTGTATTGTGTTTGCTACCTTAAAATACACACAAAAGCAGCAGCAAGATGATGCAAAACTTATCCATCAAATTCTCTTCATGTAAAAAAAAAAGTGGATTCTTTAGTCTGAAACCCAAAGAACTAAGTAAACCCAATGTTGGCACTCATCTATTGATACAGATAAACATGAATATCATACAAATGGGTTGAAACTCATATGGAATTGGAAAAACAGCCACCGAATAAGTTCAGATTCTGAGGTAAGTTGAACCTTTTATCTGCTCCTTGATATACATCTGTTCAATCAATCAAATAGTGGCTACTACTGTTGTCAGCTCACCACATCAAATCCTTTCCACTCTGCTCTAAGCCAGTAGGTAAAGGTAAAGGTTGCTCTTGCTCGAAAGCCAGTCGTTTCTGACTCTAAGGTTCAGTGCTCATCTCTGCTTATAGCAAACTAGCATAGGTTGCCCAGCATTGCCAGGCTGTTATAAACTGTGTTTAGATGGGGCTTTTTTTTTGGGGGGGGGGTGTTAAGTAAAAAAGAAACAGAGGATGCTACAAATGTTTATTATGTTTTTTTAACATATTTTTTTTAATTCTGTAAACTTTTGATTTATTCTTATTTCGTTTAATTGTTTTTACTCTTGTGGCCTCTAGGTGGGGCTGTTAGCAAGAGGGCTGCTTTGAATCATTTTGACTTGTTTTTAATCTTCTGGCCTGCAGGTGGGGCTGTTAGTAATAGTGTTGGACTCTTTTTTTCTTTCACTTGTTTTTTCTCTCCTGGCCTCTAGGTGGGGCTTCTTCCGGTAAGTAGTCTTTGTTTCTTCATTTCTGTTCTGGTTTCGTGGAGGGAGGACGTGTTGGTGAGTTCTCTGGCTTTCTTTCTTCTGGGTTTTTTCTTTGTTTTGTTTTTGTGGTGGTGGGCTGGGAGGTGTTTCTGTTTGTTCTTTTGTGTTTGGTTGGGTTTTAGATTTGTTTAATTGGTTTATTTATTTCTGGTTTGTTTCATTTTTGTGATTTTGTTGATGTTTATTCGTGTAATTTGTGTTGTTAGAGTTAGGTATTCTCATGTTGTAGTTAAGTGTTTTTTCTGTGCTTTTCTGGTATTGTGGATGTTTTTGTTTGTGGATTTTGTTGTTTCCTTTTTTGTTTATTAATGTGTTTTTAAATTATTTATTTATTTGTGTTTTATTAATTTTGGTGTTTGGCGTTTTTGGTAAATGTTTGGTTTTGTTGTGGTTTTCCCCCCCTGCGACTCAATTTCAATTGGGCGCACCGCATTTCCCAATGTTCTTTTTGCTCACGCCACTCAGTCTGTTTGGCTGAGGTGCGGGATGGCACAGAGGACGTTGGGAATTGAAGTTGTTTCCCTTTGTTCATGTTCGTGGGGCTCTTGCTCCACTGCCGGCTTCAGCAACCCTGCAGTACTCTGCGGGCTGGGTTTGGGCGAGTGCAGGAGGCTCGGTATGGGATAGTGTGGATGGGTGCAGAAGCGTATGCCGAATTCCAACGGTTAATGTCTGGATTTATAGGTATAGAAGATCCAGCGCTGTTTGCATCTGCAGACGTTTGCGTGGACATGTGGCAGGCATGCCTAGACACATGTGCACGGAATGCTGTTTGCCTCCCCACCGAATTGGTCCCTATTTATCTACTTGCAATTTCTTGCTTTCAAACTGCTAGGTTGGCAGGAGCTGGGACAGAGACGGGAGCTCACTGCATCATGCAGTACTTGAGTCACAACCTGCCAACCTTCCAGTTGTCAAGTTTAGCGTCTTAACCACTCATTAGAGTAAATGTAACAGGTAAACACTGCTGACCTGAATAGCTTGTTTATTACATTTCATACTCTTTTCATTTTTAAAACTCCAGTAATTTAGGTGCAACAAAATTTTCTCTTTTGATAATGTGTAGGAAAGAATTGCTTATACTATTTTTAAAAAATCACTTCAGTGAATTTTGCCATGTTTCATTTCAACCATTCTTATCAACATGGATCAGGGGAGCCCAAGCTACGGTCTGTGGGCCGGATCTGGCCCTCACATATTTTACTTCTGCTTCCAGGAGCAATGAGGGTGGCGTCGGGTGTTGGGGGCCAGATACAGCTCATGGGTTGTATTTTGGGCCCCCCTGGTTTAAGCAGAGAAAGTGGCAGCCTAAAATCTATCTCATCCTGTTGCAAAACAGATTGCAAGGTGTGTTTTACTTCTACTTCCAGTGGAACCATGTGACCGGCCCACTGAACCACATGCCTGGCCTGTGACCTGAAAGGTTTGGACCTGAAAAGTTTGGCCTGGAAAATACAGTGGTACCTCATACAACAATTTTAATCCGTTCCATGGGGCTCATTGTTGTATAGCGACAACATGCATCATATAATGATTTTCCCTATGGGATGTATAGTACAACCCTTTTTTTTTGTTAAGTGGTTTTTCCCATTGAAAAATTAATTGAAGATTTTTTTCCATAGGGAAAATTGTTATGTGGGACGCCATTTCCCACCAAAACCTAATTGTTATACGGTTTCATTGCTATACAGGGCAATTATTGTATGTGGTTCCACTGTACTGTTATTACATGCTATGAAGATGTTTCCAGCCTACAGCAACCATAATAATAGGAGCTTCAATGTATCTGAGCTGTTGGAAGAATGTTTTACCATTGCCACCTTCCTCCTTAGTGTATTTTCATTTCCTAAGTTCTGGTCTGATTCTGTCCGCTCCTCTTCACTCCACTGGTTCTTGGCTAATACTTGGCATGGAGAGATGCAGCTTGTGAAACAATAGTACAGTAAATCCCTGACTTACAGTACATATGCCTTGAGTTACATAAAATTTGACTTACATAATGATTTTGTGCTAAAACCATGTCCTGATTTACACGATTTCCTATGGATTTGCTTTGAGTTACATAAAGACTCTTTTTCCTATGGGTTTTCTTCGAGTTATGTAAAAATTCATTTCCCTATGGGTTTGCTTCAATGTACATAAAAATTTCATTTTCCTGTGGGTTTGCTTCGAGTTATGTAAAAAATTTTTTTTCCTATGGGTCTGCTTTGAGTTACATAAAAAACAGATTTAAGCAAAAGCCTACAGAACTGACTTTTTTTTCGTAAGTAAGGGTTTTACACTATCTGATTACAGACAAACCGACAAAGTTATTCAACTATGAGAATTTTTTGACTGACAATTATGAGATGGAAACATCTGAGCATTAATATTGTGTATCTTTTGCACAGGATGGTATGGACAAACCCCAGTGCTTCCATTCACAGTATCAAAGTTCTTATTGCTACCTGCTCATGAGCTGATTACCCAAGAGGAATAGGCTGCTTTACATGCCCTGCACTACCTTATTCTAGTCACCAAATGGAGGAAAAAAGCCATTAGTAATATAGAAATTTGGTATCTTTCATTTAGAAATACAGTATGCTAAATAATAATAATATGCTTTCAGAATCCTGAAATTTTAAGTATGCTGTTTTTAGTGTTTTTTCATATGTAAAACCTAACAGACATTATATATACATTTAACTGCCTCCTGGAGGAAGATAGTCATGTTATGTTTTACCCCCCCCCCACCTTTCCTAAGCAACAGCAGTTCATTCTTTTGGTCGTTGCCAGAGTTTTGCTCAGTTAATAACCCCCCCCCTGAAGATTTTGCTGTTGTTGTTCAGTTGCACAGTCGATTCCAACCCTTTGCGACCAAATGGACCATTGCCCGCCAGGCACTTCTGTCCTCCACCATCCTCCTCAACCTGCCTAATTATTGTTATAATTAGAAGCAACCCATTGATTTGACAGAAAACCTCGATTACTTGATTGACCAGACTATCGAGGAATAAGTTCCTGCTGGTCGCAACTCGTTTTCCATTCGTTCGACTGCCATGCTCTTCTTCTCCAGGTTTGACCAAAACTTTTCATGATTGGGTCTTCCTAAAACCTATAGAAAAATCAATGTTAAAATGGAAGAGACCTTTCTAGCTACCTGATGTCACACCTGAAAACGTTGACCGTGGGAGCCTTTGGTGTCTTGCACGGAAGACAAAGGAGCCGCAGTAAGGGCTAAAACACAACTTTATTGCATGGTAGTCAGTGTGAACATGAGATACAGGTGGACCAAACAGCTCTATTTATAGTACACTGTACATTTTGAATAACCCGGGTGATAGTTCATTGGTTACTGTCTGCGTGACGTCATGGGACATCACGCCAACCTTCTCCAGGTGCAGGTGCACATCCTACGCAGTGTGTTCTATATCTGTGTCTAATCTGGGCCACCAGACATAACTCCTCGCTAGCGCTTTAGAGCGCACGAATCCCGGGTGGCTGATATGCAGCATCTTGAGCACCCGGGACCTCAGAACTTCGGGGATTCCTACCCGCTGCCCCCAGAGTAGGCAGTCCCTTTCTAGGGAGAGCTCCTCTCTTCGCCTACCGTAAATCCTGAATTCCTCCATGGGGGAGGTTGCCGGCCAGCCTTTCTGTACCCCTGAACTGACTAAGGCCAATGACTTGTCTTTCGACGTAGCCTTGGCGATCTCTGCTGGCAGAATTGGAGGCAACTCTAGGGCCTCAATCAGGAGCACCTGGTGGTCCTGTTCTACCTCGCACTCGGGGTCCCCTGCCTGTGGGAGGGGTGACCTAGAAAGGGCATCAGCGTGGCTGATCTTCTTGCCGGGGCGGTAGGTCAACGTGTACTGGTACGCTTTGAGAAAGATCACCCAGCGCAGCATCCTTGGGGACAAGATCTGCGGGGTTGGCTTATCTGTAGTAAAAATCCCTAAGAGGGGCTTATGGTCAGTCACGATTTTGAATGGCCTGCCATAAAGGAAGTCGTGCAACCTCTTAGTTCCTGCAACAATTGCTAGGGCTTCCCTGTCTGTTTGCGCGTAGTTGCGCTCAGCCTTGGACAAGGAGCTCGAGTAGTATGCCACTGGGGTTTCTCACCCGCTCTCTAGCACGTGGCAGAGGACTGCCCCCACCCCCACTGGTGAGGCATTGCAGACTAGCACAACTGGTTTCTTTGGGTCGAAGTGGGTCAACACAGCCTTGGAAGAAAGAAGCTGTTTGAGCCCCCGGAACAGCCCGTTCCTGGCTATCCCCCCACCGCCAAGCCGCATCCTTTTTGAGTAATCTATGCAGCGGTTCCGCTATTGACGCCATTCCCGGAAGGAAAGAGTGATATAAATTTAGGAGTCCTAGGAAGGACTGCAGTTCGGCCTTGGTGGTGGGGCGAGGAGCATCTTTCACTGCCGCTACCTTAGACTCTGCAGGTTTTATGCCCTCAGGGGTTATTCGGAAACCCAGAAACTCTACCTCTTCAGCAAAAAAATATACACTTGTCCTTTCTTAACCTGAGCCCCGCTCTCTCGAACACCGTTAGTACCTGGTCTAACCTCTTGGCCAATTCCTGTTCCCCTCCCGCTGTTATCAGAATGTCATCAAAGTAGGCGAAAACACCTGGGAGCCCTTCAATAATCTCTCTACGAGGGACTAAAAGATCCCCGGAGCCGAATTTACGCCGAATTGGAGGCGCGTGACTTTAAAAGCTCCCTTGTGGGTCACAATTGTCTGAGCGGTGGCTGTAGCTGGGGTTACTGACAATTGCTGGTATGCCTGGGCCAAGTCTAGTTTGGCGAAACACCTCCCCCCATGCAAGGTTGCTAACAGGTGGCTTACCACCTGCACTGGGTACACATTCGGGCGAATTGCCTTGTTAATCATGCACTTGTAGTCAGTGCAGATTCTGACCTCCCCATTAGCCTTAAGTGCCATGACAATGGGGGTTTCCCACTCGGCGGAGTCCACCGGCACCAAAATCCCCTGACCCACCAGTTTGTCCAGTTCAGTCTCTATTTTGTCCTTTAGTCTGAAAGGCACTCTTCTTGGCTTCATCCTGATGGGTCGTATGTTGGGGTCCAATTCGAAGGAAACTGGGGGCCCTTTGAACTTCCCTAGCCCCTTCTCAAAAATGGCCGGGTGTGTGTTACACACCTCCGTGATCGGGTCAGCCTGCATGGCGTGTATTCCTCCGATGAAGACTCCGAGGGGGGTGAACCATTGTGTCCCCAGGCAGCAGGACCCTTCCTTCAGGATGACTAGGGGCAACTGCGCGGAGCGCCTTTTAAACTGAACCTTGAACTCTCCCACCCCCAACACTGGTATACTCTTGCCCTGAACGTCCCGCAAATTAGTCTTAAGGGCCTTCAGCTTGGGGCGTGACTTTCCCTGTGGGAGACGATGGAGTACGATGACCCCAAATCAATCTCCATTCTTATTGGGACCCCCTGTACCAGTACCTCAACAAAAAACCGGGGCCGCCGCAACTGCATGCTGTGGACCACCTGGTCGTGGTCGTCGGGAATCCGTCGAGACATGCGGTGCTCCTGGGGCTCGTCGTCATCGAGGATGTGCCCGACCTCATCCGCCTTTCATTGGGGCTGTTCCACCTGGTCCTTGCCATCATCTCGACGTCGCCTGCAGACCCTCGCGATGTGCCCGCACCGCCTGCAGTTGTGGCACTCCACCTTCCGGAATTGGCATCAGCTCCGGTCGTGGGATTCCCTGCATCCGTTGCAGTGGCGGTCCTCTCTGGCGCGGTCTCGCCTCTCGGGTCTCCTGCACCCGCTGCACGTCCTCGTCCTCGCTGAAGTTGGAGGTGGACGTGGTGGACTCAGAGGGCCCCTGCTCTCTGTGGGAGGAACAGCTGTGGACTAGGACCGCCGGTGGGCCCCCCTCACCGTGGCGGTCCTGGCCCGGCACACCCGTTCGCCTTGTTGCACTGACTCGGCGGCTTGGGCGATGCGCAAGACATGCTCGAATGAGATGCTCTCATCCTTGGCCAGGAGTTTTTCCTGGCCGCCTCATCTCGCAGGCCCAGCAGGAGCCTGTCTCTCAGCGCCTCGCTCAGGGACGCTCCCCACTGGCAAGACATGGCAGCCACCCGCAGGGCTGCCACGAAGTCTTCCACAGACTCACCAGCCCGCTGGCACCGCTGCTGAAACACCAACCTTGCCGGAAACACGGACACTTTTGGCTGAAAGTGCTTCCTCAACTCGGCGAGGATCTCATCCAGGGGCACGGCCCTGAGTGGTCTCAGCGTTAGGAGGTTGGTGGCCAGTTCCAAAGTCTCTAGGCCGCACTGGACCAGTAGGAATGCCCGGCGCTGGGCTTCCTCCTCAATGCCTTCGAGGTCCATAGCGTAGAGGAACTGCTGTTCGTAGAGTTCCCATCTTTCCGGCTTCGTGGTATCGAAGGGCGCGATGTTCACTTTTCGGAACGCCATCCCACCTTCATCGCCAATTTGGTGTCTTGCACGGAAGACAAAGAAGGAGCCGCAGTAAGGGCTAAAACACAACTTTATTGCATGGTAGTCAGTGTGAACATGAGATACAGGTGGACCAAACAGCTCTATTTATAATACACTGTACATTTTGAATAACCTGGGTGATAGTTCATTGGTTACTGTCCGCGTGACGTCATGGGACGTCACGCCCATCTTCTCCAGGTGCGGTGTGGCAGTAGTTTCCTGCCCTTCAGGTATTCAGGGGAATCAGTATCTTGTGGCTAACGCTGCTATTGGCACGAGCAGCATTGTTCTTAACAGCTTGTTACAATGAATCATTGATTGCTTACAATAGATACAATTGTCGGATACAATCCGTTAAAGGGGTACTTGTCACAAACTATTCAGTACATAACATAGCCCATTATTTAATATCCAGGCAAACTGAAACTAAGACATAAGGCCACAGGAAGGAGAAAAGAAAGGGACACTGGGAAAGATATGGGTAACTATGTGAAAGAAAAATGTGATGCAGTCAGAATGGTGCCAGACATTAAAAGCATCCAAGGCAGATTTCTAATGCTTGGGTCATATCCTGTCCTGCAGAAGATCACAATGAGGGCAAAAGGAAATGAGATATCGAGGTCATTTTTACAAAAGAAACTCTTTTAAGTGTTGAAAGATATCAATTTGTCCTAGCATAAGTTTCCCTCAGCTCTGTATCTCTCAAATTTAGCTTGTTTTGTTTTGTGATTGGATGCTGGGAGGTAAAGACCTCCTTAATTTGTTCAGACAAGCAGGTCTGAGGGAATCCTGTAGCTGGACTGAAAGTGGGCTACCAACTTCTAAATACAAGGTGAGAAGTTTGTCTTTCCCATTCAACCAGTGTTCTGATTAAAAAAAAATACAATTATTTTCTTTCTTTGAATAGTAAAGCTAATCTATGGAGACAAATTGGTGTTTCTAGTTATGATGACCACCAAATTGAAATTCTTGCTAAAAAGTATCGATACTCCTAATTTCTGGATGAATTAGTCTTCAATTCCCAGAAGCCTAAGTCTGATCAGTGCATGAAGTCCAAAACCCAAAGGTTGGGGAACACTCTGTTAAGACATCCAAGTCCACTTTTATTAAAAGTTGGTATCATTTTCATATTAGGTTTTCTAAGCCAGCAGATGATATTATTTACTTTCACTAAGTTGTAAATTGGTACATGCATACTTAAAATGGTGTCACTAACATGAAAGTGCATTTCTAATGTAAAATAGTAGTCTACCTCTTCAGATGTCACTATGTTTTAAAACCAGATACTGAAATATTAACATTCTGTTATTTAAAATGCAGTATGAAAATCAAGACTAATTCAACTTAGCCAACAGTCATGAGAAAAATTTGTTCATTACAAAGCAGGAGGTGCATTTTCACAGTGGACAAGCTAGATGTTGTGTGTTTTTGAGGCTGCAGCTCTGCACAAACCTACCCAGGAGTAAAGCCTATTGAAAACAGTGGGTTGTATTTCTGACTAGACATGTATAGTGGATTCTACTGTCAATCTACTGTCATTCTCCTGAATGTATTTGCCACACACTTTGAAGAGTTTTAGAACTGTATTGACTGTCAGTCAAGTCCTCTCTTTGTGTTGTAGCTCAATAATAAGATGTTGTTTTATTGCCCCCTTTTGGTGAATATGAGAATAACTAGTGCGAAAGTCTAGAAATAATAAAAGATTCCAAAAGATAGATTAAATATATTTAAGAAAAAAAGTATAAGTTTACCACTCTTAAAATGTCTTTATACCACTAAGTATTCAGGTAGCTATATAATAGTCAGAGAAATGATATGATATTTTGCATACTATTTCAAATACATGAATGCAACTTTCCCATGGAGCTTTCTTCAATAGACCTGAGCTTTCAAACATATTTTTATAATAACATGCACCTAGTATTCCATCTCATTATTTCTTTCATGCCGGTAATTTTCCTCTCTCTTCACTTTCCTCCCTCCTTCTTCATAACATGCAGCCATTGTTATAATTTGGTATGGTTTTTAATAAAAAAATTGCAATTTACAGATGCTTGGAGTTATAGTTTAAAACAGTAACTTTCCGTATCTCTTGTGAAATACTGACTGCTCAAAACTTATCAACAAATATGGGACAAAAGGACATTTAGTGTTACTTATATGATCTTCCTTTTCTTTAGGCCAGGGGTGCCCAAACCTTTTGGGCTGTGGGCCAGTCACATGGTTCAGGGGTGCCCAAATTATGGCCCATGGGCTGGATCTGGCCCCTGATGCCAATTCATCCAGCCCATACCACCCTCATCGCTCCCAGAAGCGGAAGTAAAATGTGCCTGTACTGGTGTGTTTTACTTCCGCTTCTGGAAGTGACGAGGGTGGTGTGGGCTGGATGAATTGGCATTGGGAGCCAAATCTGGACCATGGGCAATAGCTTGGGTATCCCTACTATAGGCTGTACTGAAAACCGAAGGATCAGTGACCCACTGTGTTGGATTGGTAGATAAGACCTTTGCCTATTAATGTGAAAATGCTAGGAAATTTATTAAATGCTTGCAAATGTATCCTTTGGGATATGTTGTAAGCTGCCTAGGATGTTTTTTGAACAGATAGGTGGGGTATCAGTCAGTCAGTCAGTCAGTCAGTCAGTCAGTCAGTCAGTCAGTCAGTCAATCAATCAATCAATCAATCAATCAATCAGTCATGACTGAAGCTGTTAAATCTATCACACAGATAATTTGGAGGCTTCTCTAAAAGTCTGTAGATGGCTCTCTGCTTAATGTCTTTGGCTCTCTCCATCTTGCAAGTGTCACTGGTGGGGTCTTGGAGAGAGCCAATTGCCTCTCTGTGTCTTGTTGAATCTGCTTCCCAAACCCCACAGACAATGTAGGGGATCCTTACAAGGCCATTTAAGTCAACTGCAAACTTCATAACAACATGGAAGGCAATTTTCATATTTTCTTTGTCTGATTGCATTTTTCACAATGGAGGGGCCTTGGCTGTTGTTGTCTTTTGCTCCCTCTAGCATTTTCAGGGAAGCAAATATTGTCCAGCTGTTTGCATCTTCCCATCTTATTCCCATAAGAACCTTGTGAATTTTCTAATTGCAGAATTATTCAGAGTGGTCTAAGGCAGACTCTGAAAAGTATAAAATTCCTTTCCCCATTCAGGGCATCTGAGAGTTGAAATAAGTGATACGTATTTATGCCCCCCTCCCAATTAAAGTTTCCAGAAACCTATTGCCATGCTGGTTCAGGGATTCAGTGACTTGTAATCTAAAGAAGTGATGCTTCCAACCTCTGATTGTTCTATTTGTTCTTTCACTTTTTTCTTAACCCAGTAGCAAAGAAAGAGCTATGTGGAAGTAATTCCCATTTCACTGCTGCAACATTTGAACTGACCTTCTGTTATTGCAGGGTAAATCAATTTATAGTTCCAATTACAGAAGGCCCACTAAATCAAAAGGAATTTGGAAAGTCAGTGCATTCAGTGGGTTTACTTTAGTTTGGACATAGCTGTTCAATTTCAACAATTGACCAGCGAATGAACTCTTTATACTTAAGAACAAAGCATTTCTTTGAGGTTGACAGAGATTCCAAAATATTGAATTAATTCATACAAAACAGAGAAAGACAGCTTTCTATCAATATACCAAAAGAAAGAAAAATCCTTCTTATATTATTGAATCCTTTGCATATCTGGCTCAAAAGTAAAACTCAACCTTAAACACTGGGCATTAGGCCAACTTATGTTTCCTGAAGATATTAAAAATGCTTGAGTAATGAATTATTATTTATGCATAGTCTGTGATAGTTCTTAATACTATATCCATTTCTATTCCCTAGACATATCTGTAGAGTGTTCCTTCACCTATATTTTTATTTTGAATTTTCTTATCTAGTAAAAGTCATACTCATCTGTTAACAATGTAAACTCTGCACACTGTTGAACAAGCACTAGCTGTCTTGTTGGCTTGGAGGTGGAAACAGATGGAGAGTGCATTAATAGGGTCTCTTATTAATGATGAAAGGAGATGGAAGCTGACATTTACCTAACTAATAGACGTTTGCCATTTGGAGACACCGACTTACAGATTCCTTCCACCTTTAAATATGACATGACATTTAAGGATAATAAGGACTATAGACTGCCTGTACCTAACAGAACTGGACAGACATCACAGTCACATGCTATTAAACAAAGATAAGACATTTATTTGATGTCCTTGTTCAGAAATTCAGGGAATACTGATGCTTAAATGAATCTCTTTTGAGCTGACAATGTTTAAGTGAAGAGAAATCACTGTGGAGATAGTGAAGCTGTATTTAAATGTTAATCACAGTAGGCCAGCTGAATTAATGGAGTGTTAATAAGTGTTGTGATGACAAGTTGTGTTGTGTTCATACAGTGGGCTGCCTCTAGTTCAGATACATAGTTGGATTTAACCAATGGTTCTTTGCAATGAAATAAGAAACATCCAGCAATCCAGGTAACATCATTGTTTTGAAGTTACACAGAGATGCTAGGTACCCAGTGTGGATAGAGTGATGGACTAGAACCCAGTGTGGATAGAGTGATGGACTAGAACCCATGTGGATAGAGTGATGGACTAGAACACAGGAAATTTGGGTTGTAGTCCCTGTTCAGCCATGGAGAATCAGCACAGATAAAACCACTACTTAAGAATTTCACATACCTTGCCACGACTTTTAGGATGTCTAAAAGATGGATAAAATTTGATGACTCATAACACAACCTAAAGATCACAGCTTGAAAAGGTTATTTTTTTTGGCTGACTACCCAAAGAACATCCCAGCTAGAAGAGCAAGTGGCCATGTTAACTTGAGGATTCTGGAAACTGTCCATCTAGACAACTAATTTTCCTGACTGCTAACAGCAATGATTTTTATTTGGCCAGTTTTGTAGGTTGTTCTGAAAGAAGCATTACATGAATGTCAACCTATGAACTTTGCATGTGGCTATGTAATGAAAAATAATACCAACAACAACTGGAAAAAAATTGCCATAAGAATTTAGGCTCTGTATTCATCTACACTGGTGAGCAGAGAGACATTTTCAAAGAAGTAGCTGTGTTTTTGTTGTGTCCTAATAGTGTATCCTTCTACATGTGATATCAATGTATCTGAACCAATGTAACCTTGCCAATGAGTAACAATGTAACCTTCAGCTGTATCACATAAACCCTGTAATAGGACGCGAGCTGATGACCACCAGCTGGCAGCAGCGAGCGTCCAAGCTCTCTTGGTTCAAACCCATCAAAGACCGCAGCGCGGGAAGTTTCCCGCCGCTACCTACACCTGGACAAGAAGGGCGTGACCAGCCATGACGTCACGCGGACCAGTAGCCAACGGGCTACCATGGAGCCACATTCAAATACGTTACTGCCTTATATATAGAGCTGTTCGTCCGCCATTACCTCATGTTCCCTCTGTCCACCATGCAATAAACCTGAGTTAACCCAGCCTTTGGCTGTAACTTGTGTCGTGACTCTCATACACTAAATTGGCGACGAAGGTGGGATGATGGATCCCCACGGAGCCAGGACACAGAGCGGGTTCAACATCACCAAACCGCAAGACTGGGAGCTTTTTGAGATGGACTTCCAGGCGGCACTGGTGGAGCTCAAAGTCAAAGAAGACGACGAGGAAAGGAAGAGGGCCATCCTCACCCGCATGCTTGGGATGGAAACCAAGCGGACGCTGGTGGGCATCCTTGCACCGAAGAAGATGAGCGATTTCAAAGCCGGTGACATCATGAAAATGCTGCGTGAGTGTTTCCGACCCTCGAGGACAATGTTTCCTGCTCGGAGTGCGTTTTGGAGGCGAGTTCAAGCGCCGGACGAGTCGGTAGAAGCCTTCGTAACGGCTATGAGGGTAGCCGCCGCCCCCTGCAAGTGGGACCACATCCTAGAGATGGCCCTCAGGGACGGAGTGCTGTGTGGCCTGAAGGACAAGGAAGTACAGCGCAGCTTGATGAACAGGGAGCCACCACCCACACTGGAAGAGGTTGTAGAGGCCGCGGAAGCCGCGGAGTCCACGAATGCTGGAGTAGACGAGATGCACAAGCGGCGTGAGTGGCGTCCGAGGGCCGGCAAGGCGGAAAACTCATCGCACGGGAAGTCCGGTCAGTCGGTGCATGCAACCCGACCGACCTCGAAATCGTCGTCAGAGAGTAGCGATGGCGAGGAGGTCCAGAAGGTCCGGAGAGGCGGGCGCCGCTGCGATGGTTGCGGAGCGACCCATGAGCGCGTGAAGTGCCCATTCAGGAAAGCCGAGTGCTTCAACTGCGGACGTCGGGGGCACATCGCCAAGGCGTGCAGGAAATGGAAAGAGGGCCGGAGACATTCGCAAGACCGTTCAGCCAGACCGGACCGTCCAGCGAGGCCCAAAGATGGCGCCCGGGCCACGAGGAAGCAGGACGGCGTGGGCCGCATCTCGGACGACAGCGAGGGCGACGCTCCTGTGTTCAACGTGTCTGCGGGACACCCCCATTACTTTGTTGAGGTACTAGTACAAGGGACCCCTATTAGGATGGAAGTTGACTCGGGGTCCTCCTATTCTATAATTCCCCAGAGAGAGTTCTTGAAAATCGACCCCCACGTGCGGCCCAAACTTAAAGCGTTGAGGGCCACACTTCGGGACGTTCAGGGGAACAGCATTCCAGTGTTGGGGGTCGGAACGTTCCGGGTTCGCTTTAAGAGACATTCTGCGGAACTTCCCCTAGTGGTGCTAAAAGGGGGGGAGTTGTAGCCTCCTCGGAACACAGTGGTTTCAGCCCTTAGGCCTGTTCATAGGGGGGGGTGCATGCCGTAGGCGAGGACCCAATACAAGCAGTATGTGATGCACACCCCGCCGTTTTTAAAAGTGGACTGGGAAAGTTCAAGGGACCCCCTGTAGCCTTCGACTTAGACCCGGAGGTCCGCCCGATAAGACTTAAACCGCGCAGGGTACCGTTCGCGCTAAAGGACAAAATAGAGGCGGAACTGGACAAACTGGTGGGTCAAGGAATTCTCGTTCCTGTGGATTCCGCGGAGTGGGAGACTCCAATTGTAACAGCACTGAAGGCTAACGGGGAGGTGCGCATTTGCGCTGATTATAAGTGTACCATTAATAAGGCAATCCGCCCTAATGCATACCCGGTGCCAGTGGTCAGCCACCTTCTGGCCAGGCTGAATGGGGGAAAGTGTTTCGCTAAACTCGATTTAGCACAGGCCTACCAGCAACTCCCAGTAACCCCCGCCACAGCGGCGGCACAAACAATAGTCACACATAAGGGGGCGTTCCAGGTGTCGAGGTTACAGTTCGGCGTGAACTCGGCACCTGGCATTTTTCAGTCGCTAGTGGAACGCCTCCTGAAGGGGCTGGAGGGGGTGTTGCCATATTTTGATGACGTGTTGATAACGGGGGGGAGTAAGGCCGAGCTGGCCAACAGATTGGATAAGGTCCTGGCCGTGTTCGAGAAAGCGGGGCTGCGACTGAGAAAAGACAAATGTGTATTTTACGAAACAGAGGTTGAGTTTTTAGGGTTCCGTGTCACACCCGAGGGAATTAGGCCGTCCAAATCTAAGGTAGCCGCCATCAAGAAAGCCCCTCGCCCCACTTCCAAAACCGAGCTTCAGTCATTTCTGGGGCTTCTCAATTTCTACCATACCTTCCTTCCACGGAAGGCGTCTGTTGCCGAGCCGCTTCATCGGCTGCTTAAAAAAGAGGAAAAATGGCTGTGGGGTGACGAGCAAGAAAGAGCGTTCTCTGAGTTAAAGCAACTCCTCACATCCGAAGCAATCCTGACTCATTTCGACCCCAAACGGCCCATAGTTTTGGTCTGCGATGCATCCCCGGTGGGGGTGGGGGCGGTGCTTTGCCACGTGTTAGGCGACGGAAGGGAGGCCCCGATAGCGTTTTATTCAAGGTCCCTGTCCCAAGCAGAGCGGAATTACGCACAGACCGATAGGGAGGCACTAGCGATAGTAGCAGGAACCAAGAAATTTCACGATTTTCTGTATGGTCGGCCGTTCAAGATCGTTACTGATCACAAGCCCCTGTTAGGGATCTTCACTGCAAATAAGCCCACGCCACAGATCCTGTCCCCGAGGATGCTGCGGTGGGCTATTTTTCTTAACGCATATCAACATGAATTAGAATACCGGCCAGGGAAGGAAATCAGCCATGCAGACGCGCTCTCACGGTCGCCGTTACCATTGTCGGACGACCAGAAGGCAGGGGTAAGAAGAGACCGCCAGGTATTGCTAATAGAGGTTTTAGAGTCACCCCCGATAGTACCGGCCGACATTGCCAGGGCGACCGGAAAGGATAGAACACTAGAGAAGGTATGCTCATGGGTGCAGAAGGGGTGGCCGGCGTCATCCCCAGGCACGGAGTTCGACCCATTCTTCCGAAAGCGAGTGGAGTTGTCTTTAGAGAGGGGGTGCCTGTTGTGGGGCCAACGGGTGGTGGTTCCTACGTCCCTGCGGCCGAAGGTGCTAAAGCTGTTGCACGTCAGCCACCCGGGGATCGTCCGTTCCAAGGCGTTGGCCCGGAGTTACTTCTGGTGGCCCCAGCTGGACGCCGACATAGAGCAGATGGTCGGCACTTGTGAAGCATGTCAATGTTCTCGACCGGAGGTGGCCCGCCTACCACATAGGGAATGGGACGCAGCGAGGGTACCGTGGTCCAGGGTGCACGTAGATTTTGCTGGCCCATTCCGGGGAACCATGTTTCTCCTGGTGGTGGATGCATACTCTAAGTGGCTGGAGGTCATTCCGGTAAAGAGCACATCCTCCGCCACTACCATTCGCCAGCTAAGGAGGGTCTTTTCCACGTTCGGTTTACCCGACACTTTGGTCAGCGACAACGCCAGTTGTTTCACGTCCGCTGAGTTCGCGGCATTCATGGAGGCAAATGCAATTCGGCATGTCACATCCGCGCCGTTTCACCCGGCCACGAATGGCCAAGTGGAACGGTTAGTGCGCACAACAAAAGATGCGCTGCGGCGCATGGGCTCGGGAGATCTACATCACCAGGTTTGTCAATTCCTATTAGCGTACAGAGTGACCCCCTTAGCGTCTGGTTACTCGCCGGCCGAGCTGCTGATGCGGAGGAAACTGACCACGCTTTTGTCCAGGCTAGACCCGTCGAGGGTCGAGGACAAAGGGAAGAACATAGGGTTAGCTGTCTCGAAAGGTTTCGGCATAGGCGATCCTGTACATTGCAGGAACTATGCCAACGCAGGCCCAGCCTGGGTGCCAGGGACGATAATAGAACAGACGGGGCCAGTGTCCTATCGGGTGGAAACTAGCACCGGCCTCCTCTGGAGGAGGCACGCTGATCAACTGAGGCACCGAGTGAGCGAGGGACCGACCAGTGGAGCACAGCGACAGGATTCAGCGATAGGGTTCTCCCCCACCCGTTTAGCCCAAGGGGGAGACAGGGGGGAAAGCAGCGAGCCCGACTCATATCCTTTTGATACCCCAGTTCTATCCGAGCCCGGGGGGAGGGAAAAGGAGTGTGCGGCCGCCGCTGCCGCTTCCCCCGAATCCGATTTTGATTTTGATTTTGCGAGCCGGGGGGGTTTTTCGGAGTGTTCCCCCACCCATCCAAGCGAGAAGAGGGGTTTTTCGTTAGCCCCCAGTGCCCCCGGTTCTTCCCAAACAAAGCACACACCTCCCAACAAAGCCGCAGAGCCGCGGCAAACCACTAATAAGTCATCCTCTCCGATTGCAGGGCAGGAAGCCAGGGAGCAAGGAGGAGGGAGCGAAGCCGGGGCAGGGCAGCCCGCGCCGAGACCCCAGCGTGTTCGAAATAAGCCATCTTGGCTGAGAGACTTCGTCTCATCCTAGGGGGGAGGAGTGTTGTGTCCTAATAGTGTATCCTTCTACATGTGATATCAATGTATCTGAACCAATGTAACCTTGCCAATGAGTAACAATGTAACCTTCAGCTGTATCACATAAACCCTGTAATAGGACGCGAGCTGATGACCACCAGCTGGCAGCAGCGAGCATCCAAGCTCTCTTGGTTCAAACCCATCAAAGACCGCAGCGCGGGAAGTTTCCCGCCGCTACCTACACCTGGACAAGAAGGGCGTGACCAGCCATGACGTCACGCGGACCAGTAGCCAACGGGCTACCGTGGAGCCACATTCAAATACGTTACTGCCTTATATATAGAGCTGTTCGTCCGCCATTACCTCATGTTCCCTCTGTCCACCATGCAATAAACCTGAGTTAACCCAGCCTTTGGCTGTGCCTTGTGTCTTGACTCTCATACACTAAAGTTTTCAAATCATGTTGGCAAAACTAAAGTAGAAAAAGAAAGAAAGAAAGAGAAACAAAGCATAATATTGCAGCATTTTAAGGACTAATTTATTTAAGTATGAGCTTTTGTGGATCAAATTCTAAAGTGTCAGAGTCTGGGATGTAGGTGGCTGGCAAGCAACACAAGCACGAGGATCCAGGGCAATCCATTTATTTGCTTTATGGGAGTCATATGATTGAACATCAAGATTTTTCCATTATTGTGAAAAGCCATAAACAACCAGCCTATAACTGGTTTCCTGTAGTTTAAGTTCCACACTCTGGGATGAATGATAACAGATTCTGCCCCTCCTGTTTATAACTATCTTTCAAGTATTTGAAAAGTGTTATCATATTTCCCCTCAGCCTCCTTTTCTCAAGGCTAAACATGTCCAGTTCTTTCAGTCTTGACTCATAATGTTTGGTTTCCAGTCTCCTGATCATCTTTGCTGCCCTCCTCTGAACTTGTTCCAGTTTGTTGGTATCCTTCTTAAAGCATGGTGTCCAGAACTGGACACAGTACTCTAGATGTGGTCAGTGATGCACTGCAATTTTTTTTACTACTTACTCTGTGGGCTGGCCAAACTTGTGGGTGGGGCCAAATCTGTGGGTGTGGCTAAACATCCTGCATTATGGGCTATGGAGGTAGGCATGGCTAACCAAGTGGGCATGGCCTGGGGGAATTTCCGCTACTGGGTCTGCAGAACCTGACAGAACCTGCTACAGTGCATCACTGGATGTGGTCTAAACAGTGTCAAATAGAGAAGGATGGATTTTGGAGACTATAGTTCTGTTAATACAGCCTAAAATAGCATTTGTCTCTTTTACAGCCACATCATACTTGACTCTTATTCAACCCATGATCTACAACAATTCCAGGATCTTTCTTGCTTGTAGCATTACTGAACCAAGTATCCCCCATCTTGTAACTGTGCATTTGGGTTTTCCTCTGGGTATAGAGCTTTGCACGTATTTCTGTTAAATTTCATTCCTAGCTTTGTAAAAAATTACTCAAATGAACAGGTATGTTTATGCACTTCTGGGTCAGATACAGTGCAGTTCAAAAAGTCCCCAGTCATGCTTCGGTCATTTTCCATACCTCTGCAAGTCACTGAAGTTGGCTCTAGGGTTTAGTTTTTTTTAAATTGAAATTTGAAGGAAAAGGGCATAAGAAGTAGCCAAAGTTGAACGAGATTGACATCTGAAACCTCAATGGAAACGCTAATTGCCCAGCCCTGAGCAGGGCTGAGATCCATCTCACTGGACTCTATTAATTCTCCATGCATCTGGCACAGCAAACAGCGGGTGGTATATCAGCCATTAGATTGGCTGAATTCCAGGATTTTGTGCCTTTCCCTCCTACTGCACTAAGTCTTCATTACCTTTAGGACCCCTCCCCCCTCTGTGTGTGTGTGTGTGTGTGTGTGTGTGTGTGTGTGTGTGTGTGTGTGTGTGTGTGTGTGTGTGTGAGAGAGAGAGAGAGAGAGAGAGAGAGAGAGAATGTGGGATGAATGAATGACTTACTTATGTAGGTTTTGATTGGAGAAGCAAAGCAGTGCTAAGGACTGTCTTTTTTTCCCTTCCCACCATTTTCTCCTTTTTAAAAAACATATCTGCTGTTTGCCTTTCTTTGTAGAATTATTTTTCCTTTACTGTGGGTGCTTAGCATCGCCTACATGCTATAGAAAACAGAAGCCAAATGTGATGGGTTGCAGAGCTAAGGAAGTTACTTTTGCAAAGTGAAAATAAGCTACAGTACTAGTAGTTTTAAAAATAACTTTTTTCTTTCCAATTTCAAAATATAATGAAACAATTGTTTCTTTTGAGCAATAACAAATAACATGCTGCTGATATCATTGTTACTACAAATATGTAATTCTAGGTTTGCTGTTCAAATCTCTTTGAGACATTTTAGAAAATTAAAGCCCTTTGTACTTAGGGTCACCATAATCCTATCCTCCCAAACCGGGACTGCCATGTGTAAAAGTAAAGGTTTCCCTTGCTCGGAAGCCCGTCATATCTGACTCTATGGTTCAGTGCTCATCTCTGTTTCAAAGCCGAAGAGACAGCATTGTCTGCTTCTGCAGACATATTCCGTGATCATGTGGCAAGCATGACTACACACCAGAGAACATGGAACACTGCTTACCTTCTCCCCAAAGTGGTCCTTATTTATCTCCTTGCAATTTCTTGCATTCAAACTGCTAGGTTTGCAGGAGCTGGGACAAAGACGGGAGCTCATTCCGCAAGCTGCTGTTGCTGCGACTTCTATAGAGGCAGCAATAAAATGGTGTGGTTTTTTTCCTGTCTTCTTTTGCTATTGCTGCGCCACCTGCTGGTGTTCAACAGAAGCGCAGCTCTATTGCAAGAAAAAAGTGCATATTTTTTCTTTAAACCCCCTTGGTCTGAAAAGCAGGAATTTAAAATGATTATTTTGGAACCGGGCCGGGACAGGTTCAACACGTGCAATTCCCTGTTTTCCATTACGTATGGCATCCCTATTTGTACTAGCTCATTATAAAACTTTAGATGGTTGTGAAGGAATTAAAAAAGATTCTTAAGTGTAAGGAAACCAAGATAAATATCATGCATGCTATAGTATTCCTGATCACTGTGTATAGAAGTGAAAGGTGGTTAATGAACAAAGTTGACAGCAAAAATATATTCATTCAAAATGTGGTGTTTGAGGAGAGTTCTGTAGATACCAATGACTGCCTAAAAACAAAAGAGAGTGAGTTCTAAATCAGATCAAGCCTGGATTCTCATTGGAAGCTAAAATAATTAAATTTAAGCTATTGGAAAGCAAGAAATTGCAAGTAGATTAATAGGTACCACTTCGGTGGGAAGTTAACAGCATTCCATGCACTTTGGTGTCTAGTCATGCCTGCCATATGCCCATGGAAATGGCTGCAGATGCAGACAGTGCTGGCCCTTTGGCTATAAATGGATATGAGCACCGAACTCTAAGGATGTCTTATAGGAAGACAAAATTCACTGAAAAGAACAGTGAAAAGCAGAAGGCAATAGAAAAGACTACCTAATAAGTGAAGGGTTGGCTCAATAAAGGAAGCCACAGTCATTGATTTGCAAAACCAGAGCAAGGCTATTAATGAATAGGACTCTTAGGAAGTCATTGGCACATAGGGTTGCCATAAGCTGAAGACACATAATTAACAACATAAATCCGTCTAAAATGAAAGCAATCCCTAAAAACAGTAGTTCTTTCTCAGAGTTTGTGGCTGAAGACAAATAAGTTTCCTTCATTTTAGTCATCCCTATGGGGAAATATATGCTGTTAAAAACAGCTGTGCTATGTTTGCTTCATTGAGCCTTTGGCCTCTCACTGTGCTTTCACAGTGAAAGAGTCCCCTCTTTTCAGCATGCAACAATCTGCACAGCTTTAGATATATCTCAGGAACAATGAATCATAACAGTTAAAATAAGCTCCCTGATACAAAGGTTAAAGCAAATCAGCTGCAGAGATCGCTCTGCCAGTTCCCCTGGGAAACCAGTGATAGTTAACACAGACTCAAAAGACTTGCTTTCCTTCTTTTAAACTGCACGCTTGCTGGTCTTGTGTGAGTTGGCCACACACTGAAGCTATCTTGGGCCCAGTCAACCAATAGTCCAGTGATGGCGAACCTTGACATGCCAGCTGTTCTTGAACTTCAATTCCCAGAAGCCCTGATCAGCAGGAGTGCTGACTTGAGAGTCTGGTAATTGAGGTCCAAGAACACCTGGAGTGTGAAGGTTTGCCATCATGGCACTAGTCTATAGAGCCGTATGGTGATTATTACATTCACAATGGTGGTGTTTGCAGGGAAGTGGGTGTCCAACCTGAAAATATTGGAGGGGAAGTGCTTTTACTCTATCACCACATATAACAAGTCTGGATAAAAGAAGGGAACAACAAAAGAAAGAGCAAAAGAAAGGGGGAGAAAGAGAAAGAAACTTCAGACATAAGAGATTTTTGTCACACCAATGCACTGCCAATGATCCTACACAATTGTTTGTGATGTTAACAGTGGCCACATCAAAAAGTTCTGTCTTTGCAGCCAGCATAGATTGACATGTAACCAAATAGAAAACTTTGGCATCCAGCCTCAAACTTATTATTATTTGGGAAAGATGGTGTTATCAAGTTCACAAGCTCCCCCCCCCCCCAAAAAAAAGTTTTCTCCTCCTTCTAAGCTATGAACAGAACCACATCTCTCCAGGGTTCTTTCTGGCCAACATGTAGCACTACCTATCAAAATGACTGTATCCAAAATCTGTCTGTATCTCTTTAGTGTATGAGAGTCAAGACACAAGGCACAGCCAAAGGCTGGGTTAACTCAGGTTTATTGCATGGTGGACAGAGGGAACATGAGGTAATGGCGGACGAAGAGCTCTATATATATGGTAGGAACATATTTGAATGTGGCTCCACGGTAGCCCGTTGGCTACTGGTCCGCGTGACGTCATGGCTGGTCACGCCCTTCTTGTCCAGGTGTAGGTAGCGGCGGGAAGCTTCCCGCGCTGCGGTCTTTGATGGGTTTGAACCAAGAGAGCTTGGACGCTCGCTGCTGCCAGCTGGTGGTCATTAGCTCGCGTCCTATTACAGGGTTTATATGATACAGCTGAAGGTTACATTGTTACTCATCGGCAAGGTTACATTGGTTCAGATACATTGATATCACATGTAGAAGGTTACACTATTAGGACACAACACTCCTCCCCCCTAGGATGAGACGAAGTCTCTCAGCCAAGATGGCTTATTTCGAACACGCTGGGGTCTCGGCGCGGGCTGCCCTGCCCCGGCTTCGCTCCCTCCTCCTTGCTCCCTGGCTTCCTGCCCTGCAATCGGAGAGGATGACTTGTTAGTGGTTTGCCGCGGCTCTGCGGCTTTGTTGGGAGGTGTGTGCTTTGTTTGGGAAGAACCGGGGGCACTGGGGGCTAACGAAAAACCCCTCTTCTCGCTTGGATGGGTGGGGGAACACTCCGAAAAACCCCCCCGGCTAGCAAAATCAAAATCAAAATCGGATTCGGGGGAAGCGGCAGCGGCGGCCGCACACTCCTTTTCCCTCCCCCCGGGCTCGGATAGAACTGGGGTATCAAAAGGATATGAGTCGGGCTCGCTGCTTTCCCCCCTGTCTCCCCCTTGGGCTAAACGGGTGGGGGAGAACCCTATCGCTGAATCCTGTCGCTGTGCCCCACTGGTCGGCCCCTCGCTCACTCGGTGCCTCAGTTGGTCAGCGTGCCTCCTCCAGAGGAGGCCGGTGCTAGTTTCCACCCGATAGGACACTGGCCCCGTCTGTTCTATTATCGTCCCTGGCACCCAGGCTGGGCCTGCGTTGGCATAGTTCCTGCAGTGTACAGGATCGCCTACGCCGAAACCTTTCGAGACCGCTAACCCTATGTTCTTCCCTTTGTCCTCGACCCTCGATGGGTCTAGCCTGGACAAAAGCGTGGTCAGTTTCCTCCGCATCAGCAGCTCAGCCGGCGAGTATCCGGACGCTAAGGGGGTCACTCTATACGCTAATAGAAATTGACAAACTTGGTGATTTAGATCTCCCGCGCCCATGCGCCGCAGCGCATCTTTTGTGGTGCGCACCAACCGTTCCACTTGGCCATTCGTGGCCGGGTGAAACGGCGCGGATGTGACATGCCGAATTGCATTTGCCTCCATGAATGCTGCGAACTCAGCGGACGTGAAACAACTGGCGTTATCGCTGACCAAAGTGTCGGGTAAGCCGAACGTGGAAAAGACCCTCCTTAGCTGGCGAATGGTAGTGGCGGAGGATGTGCTCTTTACCGGAATGACCTCCAGCCACTTTGAGTATGCATCCACCACCAGGAGAAACATGGTTCCCCGGAATGGGCCAGCAAAATCTACGTGCACCCTGGACCACGGTCCCCTTGCTGCGTCCCATTCCCTATGCGGTAGGCGGGCCACCTCCGGTCGAGAGCATTGACATGCCTCACAAGTGCCAACCATCTGCTCTATGTCGGCGTCCAGCTGGGGCCACCAGAAGTAACTCCGGGCCAACGCCTTGGAGCGGACGATTCCCGGGTGGCTGACGTGCAACAGCTTTAGCACCTTCGGCCGCAGGGACGTAGGAACCACCACCCGTTGGCCCCACAAAAGGCACCCCCTCTCTAAAGACAATTCTACTCGCTTTCGGAAAAATGGGTCGAATTCCACGCCTGGGGATGACGCCGGCCACCCCTTCTGCACCCACGAGCATACTTTCCCTAGTGTTCTGTCCTTTCCGGTCGCCCTGGCAATGTCGGCCGGTACTATCGGGGGTGACTCCAAGACCTCTATTAGCAATACCTGGCGGTCTCTTCTTACCCCTGCCTTCTGGTCGTCCGACAAGGGTAACGGCGACCGTGAGAGCGCGTCTGCATGGCTGATTTCCTTCCCTGGCCGGTATTCTAACTCATGTTGATATGCGTTAAGAAAAATAGCCCACCGCAGCATCCTCGGGGACAGGATCTGTGGCGTGGGCTTATTTGCAGTGAAGATTCCTAACAGGGGCTTGTGATCCGTAACGATCTTGAACGGCCGACCATACAGAAAATCGTGAAATTTCTTGGTTCCCGCTACTATTGCTAGTGCCTCCCTATCGGTCTGTGCGTAATTCCGCTCTGCTTGGGACAGGGACCTTGAATAAAACGCTATCGGGGCCTCCCTTCCGTCGTCTAACACGTGGCAAAGCACCGCCCCCACCCCCACCGGGGATGCATCGCAGACCAAAACTATGGGCCGTTTGGGGTCGAAATGAGTCAGGATTGCCTCGGATGTGAGGAGTTGCTTCAACTCTGTGAACGCTCTTTCTTGCTCGTCACCCCACAGCCATTTTTCCTCTTTTTTAAGTAGCCGATGGAGCGGCTCGGCAACAGACGCCTTCCGTGGAAGGAAGGTATGGTAGAAATTGAGAAGTCCCAGAAATGACTGAAGCTCGGTTTTGGAAGTGGGGCGAGGGGCTTTCTTGATGGCGGCTACCTTAGATTTGGACGGCCTAATTCCCTCGGGCGTGACACGGAACCCTAAAAACTCAACCTCTGTTTCGAAAAATACACATTTGTCTTTTCTCAGTCGCAGCCCCGCTTTCTCGAACACGGCCAGGACCTTATCCAATCTGTGGGCCAGCTCGGCCTTACTCCCCCCCGTTATCAACACGTCATCAAAATATGGCAACACCCCCTCCAACCCCTTCAGGAGGCGTTCCACTAGCGATTGAAAAATGCCAGGTGCCGAGTTCACGCCGAACTGTAACCTCGACACCTGGAACGCCCCCTTATGTGTGACTATTGTTTGTGCCGCCGCTGTGGCGGGGGTTACCGGGAGTTGCTGGTAGGCCTGTGCTAAATCGAGTTTAGCGAAACACTTTCCCCCATTCAGCCTGGCCAGAAGGTGGCTGACCACTGGCACCGGGTATGCATTAGGGCGGATTGCCTTATTAATGGTACACTTATAATCAGCGCAAATGCGCACCTCCCCGTTAGCCTTCAGTGCTGTTACAATTGGAGTCTCCCACTCCGCGGAATCCACAGGAACGAGAATTCCTTGACCCACCAGTTTGTCCAGTTCCGCCTCTATCTTGTCCTTAAGCGCGAACGGTACCCTGCGCGGTTTAAGTCTTATCGGGCGGACCTCCGGGTCTAAGTCGAAGGCTACAGGGGGTCCCTTGAACTTTCCCAGTCCACTTTTAAAAACGGCGGGGTGTGCGTCACACACTGCTTGTATTGGGTCCTCGCCTACTGCATGCACCCCCCCTATGAACAGGCCTAAGGGCTGAAACCACTGTGTTCCGAGGAGGCTACAACTCCCCCCTTTTAGCACCACTAGGGGAAGTTCCGCAGAATGTCTCTTAAAGCGAACCCGGAACGTTCCGACCCCCAACACTGGAATGCTGTTCCCCTGAACGTCCCGTAGTGTGGCCCTCAACGCTTTAAGTTTGGGCCGCACGTGGGGGTCGATTTTCAAGAACTCTCTCTGGGGGATTATAGAATAGGAGGACCCCGAGTCAACTTCCATCCTAATAGGGGTCCCTTGTACTAGTACCTCAACAAAGTAATGGGGCTGTCCCGCAGACACGTTGAACACAGGAGCGTCGCCCTCGCTGTCGTCCGAGATGCGGCCCACGCCGTCCTGCTTCCTCGTGGCCCGGGCGCCATCTTTGGACCTCGCTGGACGGTCCGGTCTGGCTGAACGGTCTTGCGACTGTCTCCGGCCCTCTTTCCATTTCCTGCACGCCTTGGCGATGTGCCCCCGACGTCCACAGTTGAAACACTCGGCTTTCCTGAATGGGCACTTCACGCGCTCATGGGCCGCTCCGCAACCGTCGCAGCGGCGCCCGCCTCTCCGGACCTTCTGGACCTCCTCGCCATCGCTGCTTTCTGAAGACATTTCGAGGTCGGTCGGGTTGCATGCACCGACTGACCGGACTTCCCGTGCGACGAGTTTTCCGCTTTGCCGGCCCTCGGACGCCACTCACGCCACTTGTGCATCTCGTCTACTCCAGCATTCGTGGATTCCGCGGCTTCCGCGGCCTCTACAACCTCTTCCAGTGTGGGTGGTGGCTCCTTGTTCATCAAGCTGCGCTGTACTTCCTTGTCCTTCAGGCCACACAGCACTCCGTCCCTGAGGGCCATCCCTAGGATGTGGTCCCATTTGCAGGGGGCGGCGGCTACCCTCATAGCCGTTACGAAGGCTTCTACCGACTCGTCCGGCGCTTGAACTCGCCTCCAAAATGCACTCCGAGCGGGAAACATTGCCCTCGAGGGCCGGAAACGCTCACGCAGCATTTTCATGATGTCACCGGCTTTGAAATCGCTCATCTTCTTCGGTGCAAGGATGCCCACCAGCGTCCGCTTGGTTTCCATCCCAAGCATGCGGGTGAGGATGGCCCTCTTCCTTTCCTCGTCGTCTTCTTTGACTTTGAGCTCCACCAGTGCCGCCTGGAAGTCCATCTCAAAAAGCTCCCAGTCTTGCGGTTTGGTGATGTTGAACCCGCTCTGTGTCCTGGCTCCGTGGGGATCCATCATCCCACCTTCGTCGCCAATTTAGTGTATGAGAGTCAAGACACAAGGCACAGCCAAAGGCTGGGTTAACTCAGGTTTATTGCATGGTGGACAGAGGGAACATGAGGTAATGGCGGACGAAGAGCTCTATATATATGGTAGGAACATATTTGAATGTGGCTCCACGGTAGCCCGTTGGCTACTGGTCCGCGTGACGTCATGGCTGGTCACGCCCTTCTTGTCCAGGTGTAGGTAGCGGCGGGAAGCTTCCCGCGCTGCGGTCTTTGATGGGTTTGAACCAAGAGAGCTTGGACGCTCGCTGCTGCCAGCTGGTGGTCATTAGCTCGCGTCCTATTACAGGGTTTATATGATACAGCTGAAGGTTACATTGTTACTCATCGGCAAGGTTACATTGGTTCAGATACATTGATATCACATGTAGAAGGTTACACTATTAGGACACAACAATCTCCTGAAGGATTTTGGGTGGAGAGGAAAAGGGTGAGAGGAAGAAGGAAAACATGGGAGGGTTGCAAATGGAAGGTGACTGGAATCAGTTGCTGGGGCCAGTTGAGAACAGGAGAGTTTTTTTCACGGCGGCATATGTGTCACTGTGAAGTCACCCTTCCAAATTAGAAAAAGAATACATGATAATATTTATTGACAGGCAAAGTGCATCTTTGTAGATGACTGAAAAGGGAGGATTCATTGAGGGATCTCTTTTGGACCTTGTGGAGGTGACCAAATAAACAAAACACCTACTATCCAAAATTGTTAGGGAATCAATATCTTCTGTTAATTTTTGATAGATTCTTGAAGAATGAAATGAACCTTCTTTTCTTGGCTTCCACCCATCTTAGCAGATCACATTATGTTCTCAATAAAATTGCTGTTGAATGTCTGTGGTCACTGCACTTGGGTTTTATCCAAGATCGACCATATCATTAAGCAGAATGAAACTCAGCCTGTTGGGTGTCATACAGTGGCAGCAAATTTGTAATTATTTTACTTGTAGTGTTGCTGCTTCAGAAAGGAAGAGGTGTTTCTTGTGGGACTTTCTGCATCGGGCACCAAAACAATAACTTTGAGTTTGGTGGGTGTGTTGGGCACCATATGCTGCTCTGCTTTTTTGCAGCAAAAATTATTTTGGCTGGACTTAATTTTATCATAGGGTAAGAAATATAATGAGGGACTGTGGTGGCTTAGTGGTTAAGGCACTGAACATGATGACTGGAAGGTCAGCAGGTCAAGACTCGAGTACTGCATGATGGAGTGAGCTCCCGTCTCTGTCTCAGCTTCTGCCAACCTAGCAGTTTGACAGCAAGCAATTGTAAGTAGATAAATAGGTACCACTTTGGTGGGAAGGTAAACAACATTATGTGTACTCTGGTATTTAGACATGCCTGCCACAAATCCATGGAAATGTCTGCAAACGCAGACAGTGCTGGCTGTTTGGCTATAAGCAGAGATGAGCACTAAACCCTAGAGTTGGATATGACTGGTTTTTGAGCAAGGGTGACTGTTATGTATGTATGTATGCATGTTCATTATACTGTAAAGGCAAGAATGTAACCACTCCAGATACAAACGATATCAGCTGTAAAGGAACGCGAGCAGACAGCCCATAGAGGGCAGCTGCGAGCGTTCAGCCTCACATGGTTCACATTGCTCAATCACGGACAGCCGCGGGAAAACCGTCCCCGCATTCAGCAGCAGAAGAAAGAGGCGTGCCTGGGCGAGGCCACGCCGGTAGCAGCCAATGAGCTACCGTGCTACAAGATTCAAATGTAGAGGGCTACTGTATATATTGAGATGTATCACCGCCATTACCTCATGCAATAAACCTGTGTTAAACCAACCCTTCGGTTGTCCGGTTGTCTTTGGTCCCATACACTAAATTGGCGACGAAGGTGGGATATGGCTGCCCACGGGACCAAGACATGCGCCGGCTACGAGATCAAGAAGCCGGGAGACTTGGAGCTGTTTGAGATAGACTTCAACGCAGCGCTGGTGGAGCTCGAAGTCTCCGATGAGGCCAAAAAGAGGGCCATTTTCGTCCGCATGCTCGGACACGAGACCAAGAGGACCTTGGTGGACCTGATCGCGCCGAGGAAGGTGAGCGACCTCAAAGCTACAGAGCTCCTGGCGGCGTTGCGCGCCCATCTCCGGCCAGCAATAGCGATGTTCCCCGCTCGGAGCGCGTTCTGGAGGTGAGTCCAGGCACCCGGGGAATCGGTCGATGAGTTCGCCGCGGCCCTGCGGTTGGCCGCCGGCCCATGCAAGTGGGAGCTCCCCGACATCACCCTCCGGGACTGCCTGCTCTGTGGTCTGAGGGACACAGAGACTCAGCGTGCGCTGATGAAAAGGGAGCCGCCTCCCACGTGGCAACAAGTCCTCGACACGGCACAGGCCGCGGAGGCCACTACTGCCGGGGTGCACAAGCTTCAGGACTGGCGCCCGAAGCCCGCAAAGGCAGAGAGCTCGGTGCGCGCGGCCCGGCGAGTTTCGAACTCATCTGCGGAGAGCGGCGACGACGAGGACGTCCGGAGGGTCCAGAGAGAGGGCCGGCGCTGCGACGGCTGCGGCGCCGCCCACGCCCGCGCCAAATGCCCATTCCGCAAGGCCGAGTGCCACAACTGCGGCCGGCGCGGGCACATCGCCAAGGTCTGCCGGAAACGGCGCGAGGCCACCAGGAGTTCTCCAGACCGCTCGGCGAGGCAGGACCGCACCACGAGGCCAAAGGACGGCACCCGGACCACGAGGACGCGGGACGGAGTAGGGCGCATCTCCGACGACAGCGAGGACGACGCACCGGTTTGCAGCGTTTCCACGGAGCACCCCCGTTACTTCGTTGAGGTAGTAATACAAGGGGCCCCTGTTAGAATGGAGGTGGACTCGGGTTCTTCATACTCTATTATTTCCCAGGGGGAGTTCATGAAAATCGCCCCCCGCATGCGGCCCAAGCTCAAAGCGTTGAGGGCCACACTGAAGGACGTGCAAGGGAACCGCATCCCAGTGTTGGGGGTTGGGAAGTTCCAGGTCCGGTTTAAAAAGCACACCGCAACGCTTCCCCTAGTCGTCCTCAAGGGAGGTAAATGCAGCCTCCTCGGGACTCAATGGTTCCAGCCCCTGGGGTTGTTCATTGGGGGGGTGCACGCCGTGGGAGCACACGCCGCCGGGACTGATCCAATACAGAGCGTGTGCGACGCGCACCCCGAGGATTTTTAAAAGTGGCTCGGAAAATTCAAGGGCCCCCCAGTGACTTTCGACCTGGACCTGGGAGTACGTCCAATCAGACTTAAACCGCGCAGAGTGCCTTTCGCACTAAAGGACAAAATAGAGGCGGAGTTGGACAAATTGGTGGGCCAGGGGATTCTTGTTCCTGTTGATTCTGCGGAGTGGGAAACTCCAATTGTAACAGCGCTCAAGGCCAACGGGGAGGTCCGCATATGCGCTGATTACAAGTGCACCATCAATAAGGCAATCCGCCCTAATGCGTATCCGGTGCCGGTAGTCAGCCACTTGTTGGCCAGGTTACACGGGGGGAGGTGTTTCGCTAAACTCGACCTGGCCCAAGCCTACCAGCAACTCCCGGTGACCCCCGCCGCAGCTGCTGCGCAGACCATAGTCACCCACAAAGGGGCGTTCCAGGTATCGCGCCTCCAATTCGGCGTGAATTCGGCGCCCGGGATCTTCCAGTCACTTGTGGAACGCCTCCTGAAGGGGTTAGAGGGGGTGTTACCCTACTTTGATGACGTATTGATTACAGGGGGGAGCCGGGCCGAATTAGCAACAAGGTTGGGAAAGGTCCTGACAATATTCGAAAAGGCGGGGTTGCGGTTGCGGAAAGACAAATGCGTCTTCTTCGCTACAGAGGTTGAGTTCCTAGGGTTCCGTGCCACTCCCGAGGGAATAAGGCCAGCCCAATCCAAGGTAGCCGCCATCAAGAAGGCCCCTCGCCCCACCTCCAAGCCCGAGTTGCAGTCGTTCCTCGGACTGCTCAACTTCTACCACTCCTTCCTCCCGCGGAAGGCAGCCGTGGCAGAACCGCTACACAAATTGTTAAAAAAGGACGAGGCATGGAAGTGGGGCGACGACCAGGAGAAGGCTTTCAATGACCTGAAGCGACTCCTGGCATCAGATGCTGTACTGACCCACTTCAATCCCAAACGCCCAGTGGTCCTGATATGCGATGCATCCCCGGTGGGGGTGGGGGCGGTGTTATGCCACGTGCTGGAGAACGGTAGGGAGGCCCCGATAGCGTTCTACTCTAGGTCCTTGTCCCAAGCGGAGAGAAACTATGCTCAGACAGACAGGGAAGCACTAGCAATAATTGCGGGGACCAAGAAATTTCATGATTTTGTGTACGGCCGCCCCTTCACCATAGTGACTGACCATAAGCCTTTGCTAGGCATTTTCACTGCAGATAAGCCCACGCCCCAAATCCTGTCCCCGAGAATGCTCAGGTGGGCCATTTTTCTCAACGCGTATCAGCACGCGTTGGTATACCGGCCCGGGAAGGAGATCAGCCATGCCGACGCCCTGTCGAGGTCCCCCATTCCCCGGGATTGCTGCCACGTGGGCGGAGTAGAGAGGGACCACCAGGTCTTAATGATAGAGGTTCTAGACTCCCCTCCAGTAGTACCGGCCGACATCGCCAAAGCGACAGGCAAGGACAAAACGCTGGCCACAGTTTGTTCCTGGGTACAGAAAGGGTGGCCCGTGTCTTCCCCAGCAGCGGAATTCGACACATTTTTCAAAAAGAAACTAGAGTTGTCCCTAGAGAGGGGTTGCCTTTTGTGGGGACAGCGGGTAGTGATCCCCACGTCTCTCCGGCCGAGGGTGCTTAAACTGCTGCACGTCAGCCACCCGGGGATCGTCCGCTCAAAGGCGCTAGCCCGCAGTTACTTTTGGTGGCCCCAGCTAGACGCCGACATCGAACACATGGTCGGCACTTGCGAAGCGTGCCAAAGCTCAAGGCCAGAAGAGGCTCGCTCGCCACCTAGGGAGTGGGACGCAGCAAGGGGGCCCTGGTCCCGGGTACACGTAGACTTTGCTGGCCCGTTCAGGGGAACGCTTTTCCTCCTCGTGGTGGACGCGTTCTCCAAGTGGTTGGAGGTCATTCCAGTCTCGAGCACCTCCTCGGCCACAACAATTAAACAGTTAAGGAGGGTCTTTTCCACGTTCGGTTTACCCGACACCCTCGTCAGCGATAACGCTAGCTTTTTCACGTCCGCCGAGTTCGGGGCATTCATGGAGCGCAACGCCATTCGGCACGTCACCTCTGCCCCCTTTCACCCGGCCACCAACGGCCAAGTAGAGCGCCTCGTGCGCACCACGAAAGACGCGCTGCTGCGCATGGGCCCCGGAGACCTCGACCTGAAATTGTGCCAATTCCTGCTAAGATACAGGGTCACCCCATTAGCCTCAGGGTACTCCCCCGCAGAGCTGTTGATGCGCAGGAAGCTGGCCACGGGAATCTCCAAGCTAGACCCCACGAGAGTAGAGGACAAAGGGCGGAACATAGGGGTGGAACCCACAAAGAGTTTCAGCGTAGGCGCCCCGGTGCATTGCAGGAACTACGCCAGCGCGGGGCCAGCCTGGGTGCCGGGCACCATAATAGAACAAACCGGCCCCGTCTCATACCGCGTAGAGACCAGTACAGGCTTCCTGTGGAGGCGACACGTGGACCAACTCAGGCGCAGGGTCCCCGGAGAGCAGGACGGAGACGAGAATAGCATCGAATCAGCGTTAGGGTACTCCCCCACCCGCTTAGCCCAAGGGGGAGGAAAAGGGGAGCATGGGTCCCCACCAAGGGGGGAGGAAAGGGAATCGATCCACAGAAATCTTTTGCGGGGGTCCCCGACAAAATGGAAGAGCCCCGACCACACACATACCCCGCGGGAGTTTCCCCGAAACACAGATGCCCATAGAAGTTTAGACGTTGATTTACAGTACCAGGGGGAGTTAGCGGAGTGGTCCCCCACCCGTCCTAGCGAAAAGAGGGGTTTCAGTTCAGCCCCTGGTACTTCCAGTCCCAGTAGCCCCTGTGAGCTAGAATGCAATATAGCGCCAATTTCCCGGAGACCGACACCCCCAAGACGGGAGGCATCAGCGAGTCCGCCCACCACAGTCTCAAGGTCCCCCGAGCAGGGATCAGAAGGTAGCCAAACCACAAGGGCGACCTCATCGGTTCCGCGGTTCACAATAGGAGGGTCCCCGGGGTCCGAGAGCAACAGGCAGGGGTTCACCTCCCAACTATTCATTCCTTTCCCATCCCCGGGCGCGAGGCAGGCACGGACGCCCCACAGAGCCACTAACGAATCCCCGTTTCCCGTTGCAGGACAAGCACCCGCGGAGTCAGGGATCACAGGCTCTCCAGTACTAGGTCAGATGCAAGCGCGTCCCAAGCGCACGTGCGGCAAGCCACATTGGTTGCGGGACTTCGTCCCATCCTAGGGGGGAGGGATGTTATGTATGTATGTATGCATGTTCATTATACTGTAAAGGCAAGAATGTAACCACTCCAGATACAAACGATATCAGCTGTAAAGGAACGCGAGCAGACAGCCCATAGAGGGCAGCTGCGAGCGTTCAGCCTCACATGGTTCACATTGCTCAATCATGGACAGCCGCGGGAAAACCGTCCCCGCATTCAGCAGCAGAAGAAAGAGGCGTGCCTGGGCGAGGCCACGCCGGTAGCAGCCAATGAGCTACCGTGCTACAAGATTCAAATGTAGAGGGCTACTGTATATATTGAGATGTATCACCGCCATTACCTCATGCTTCACTGGAACCTCATGCAATAAACCTGTGTTAAACCAACCCTTCGGTTGTCCGGTTGTCTTTGGTCCCATACACTAAAGTGACTTTTACCTTTACTAAGAAGTATAACTGCCTGGATAGGTCAGTGAATTGGATGCTTGGTTGCGAAGCCAGAGGACAGGAGTTGGATTACCACACTGTGCCTGATAGGAGAGGAACTAGCCTGTGCAGTCATGAGTAAGCTTCAGTCCTAGAGCTCCCACATAAGAAGGGCATGATTAAACCATTTCTGTGGATACTTTATGATTAAACCATTTCTGTGGATACTCTATACCCATGATGGTGAACCTTGGCACTCCAGATGTTCTTGGACTTCAATTCCCAGAAGCCCCCATGAATCCACACGAATGGGTTTACTGCGATTCATCCGGCCCACGCCACCCTCGTCGCTCCTGGAAGTGGAAGTAAAACACGCCCGTATAGGTGCAATTGAAGGGGAATTGAAGTCCAAGAACATCTGGAGTGCCAAGGTTTGGCATCATGGCTCTATACCTAACAAAGGAAAATAAAGGAAAATAAAATAAAATTTGACTTGATAACATGTAATTATAATTTTTTGGACAGGGATGGGTCTTTGTTAATAACTGTATAACATACTTTTAACCCCAAAATGAACAATATCAAGAACTTTTGATCATATATATCATCAAGCTATACCATTAAGCTAATGCTGTCTTGCATAGCACATGTTGAGGGGCACAGAATGCACTGACATAGATATGACGTTGCCTTAGGGTTGCCATATGTCCTGGTTTTTCCAGGATTTTCCTGGATTCAAGCTGTCCCAGCTGGTTCAAGAAAAAACATGTAAAAGTCCCGGATTTTTAAATTTGAACAAAGGAAGCAAGATCACCCCTCACCAAGGGATTTTTGCAAAGAGTTAATTGACTGCCTTCCTGCCTTTCTTTCAATTATCCTGCTTGAAAGCGGTGAAGGCAAAACAGCACCTTGAGAATCCCACCGGGGAGGGGAGACACTTGTAAATGAGATAATTGAAAGAAAGGCATGGAGACAGTGAAATATCTCTTTGCAAAAATCCCTTGAAGTTTGGGGGACAAGGATTCATTCTCAGGAAAATGGGACAGAGCAAGAAATACCCATATCTAAGAAGCAAAACCTCCACCATACACTGGGACGGAGGATTCCTTCTTCACGTGACCACAAAGGGTTAATTGCATAGGGTAGGTATTCCTATAGAGGAAGGGAACAGGGTGGACAGAACGTGAAGAGTCTTTCATCGCAAAGGTCCACCTCCAAAATAAGTCCCTTCCTGTCTTCTGCTTTTCTCCTTCCGGAGAAAGGTAAGAGATGGCCTGGAATCTCTGGTCCTTTTCATTTAGAAGTGACTTCAGACTTGGTGGTGTCTTGCTATTAATAGAATTAATAGAATTTTGTCTGCAGTCGTTTTGCTTCCTCTTCTTCCTTCTCTTTTGTGTGAGAGGGGAATGGATTTAAAACTTCTATTGTGATTTGCAGTAAAATGCCATGGTTGGGATAAACCATGTTTTATTTAAAAACAAAGAAGGATATGAAATCAGTATCTGATTCTTTTTTAATGGCCTTATTTGAAAATTAAATGTGGTTTGTATAAACAAACCAATCTCCCATGTTGGATGAAATGGAGACATTGAATCTTCTCATCAGTCACAAATCAAGGCTCTGGCACTTTCCCCATGCACAAAACAGATGACAAAGCCAAGGCCTGCCAGTGGGAGTGCATATAGCATAATGGCTTAATCTAGCTTTGAACTCTATGTGGCTTTAGACTTAATCCTTTCTAATTTAAGAAAAATTCTTACTCTAATTCTTAGAGCAGATAATCTATTAGGTAAAGGTAAAGGTTGCCCGTGAGCAACAACCAGTCTCATCTGACTCTAAGGTGCGGTGCACATCTTTGTTTACAGTCAAAGAGCCAGTGCTGTATGTGTCTGCAGATGTTTCCATGGTCATGTGGCAGGCATAACTAGACACCAGTGCCTGAGAAATGCTGTTACCTTCCCAACGAAGTGGTACCTATTTATGCATAGACTTTATATTTGCAAATTCTTATGTCAAATATCCAAAGGTACATACTTTCCGAGAGTCATCACGTGTGACATATTTCTTTAAGTTCATTTCACCTAAAAAAAAGAAAAGAAAACTCATTGTCCAGATAATTGAGACACATTTCCTGTCATTGCTCAATTATTGTTAATGTGGGAGAAAATGCAGTTACACATTTCAGCCAATGACAGTTTCATAGTCCTATGATATAAACTGGTGCAAAACAAAAACATTACTTCATCCCGTTGACTGTAAATACCTATAGATCAGGGGTGCCCAAACCTTTTGGGCTGCAGGCCGGTCATGTGGTCGAGTGTGCCAGTAACATGGTTCCTCCCACCCAGAAGTAGCAGTAAAATGTGCATGCATGCTTTACTTCTGTTTCTGGGAGTGGCGAGGGTGGCATGGGCTGGATTAATTGGTGCTTTAGGCCGTATCCAGCCCATGGGCCGTAGTTTGGGCACCCCTGCTATATATGTTGATTATGAAAGACAGATTTTGCAAATAGTGTACATCATATTTATGATTAGCCACTAGGGGGGAGTGGCAGCCCAAGAACGAAACCAGAGAGCCCCACTCTGAAAATTTAACATAACTGTTGCTCCTGCCAAAGGAGATATACAGGTACATTTACTTCAGCTGGCTGTTACCCATGGGATTATTGGCCACAGTCCCTGTTTTGTTAACAGTGATCCAGAGGACAAAAGATTTGTGGAACACACACAGTGACACCACATTTTGAAATCCTAACAAAACCTGACCCAGTGTTTGGTAACCTTATGACAAAGAAGAAACCCTCTCATGATTTTTCAAATATGTTACATTTCTGAGAGGCTTAGGTATCTGACTATGGATTCTCCATTGTCCCTCCTTGTCAGAGACAGGACTTGATGATCCATAGAGTCCCTTCCAGCTCTGCAGTTCTAAGAATATTATTATAAACAATTTGATATCATACTGGTCACCAGTCAACAAGGATACAAACATGAAAAACATTGAAAAGGGTAAATAGACACATGAATAGTTTAGATCAGGGTGTCTCAAATGTGCCTTCCCCCCAGATGCTACTGGATATCAGTTCTCATAGACCAGTGATAGCTAAACTTGGCATTCCAGGTGTTCTTGAACTTTAATTCCCAGAAGCCCTGATTAGCAGGAGTGTTGACTTGGGCTTTGAGTAATTGAAGTCCAAAAACATCTGGAGTGCCAAGGTTAGCCATCACTGTCATAGACTCTCATAAGCATGGCCAATGTTGAGAAATTCTGGGAGCTGTAGTATAATTATAGGTTGGGATTGGGAACCATTGCTTTACAACAATGTTTCCTTACTGATACCAAATTGCAGGCTTCTTTTATAATAGTCAGATAACCTGTGCCCCCTTGTCACTGTTGCAGGAAAAACAACAACGCGTTTAATGAGGTAAAGAACACACACACACACACACACACACACACACACACACACACACACACACACACACACACACCATATATTGTTATTTTGTATATATTTCTGGTTTTAATTATTGTACACCACCCAGAGTGGGTTGTATAGAAATTTAATAAATAATATAAATAAATAAAATATATCTATCCCTAGTACAGCTGCTTAGCCACATGACCTGTCTCACAAAATGGTGGCATCTTTCTAAGTTCCTCCCACTTCCTCATCCCAAGACTCTTCACCAGTGCAATGTGACATAACTGGGGTGATCACCCAGAAAACGTCATGGGATGGGAGTCCGAGCAAAGGCTTTAATATTATTAATTAGAGATGCACAATGTATGAAATGAAATGGAGTATTTGTGCATTTCCGAGGGAACTGCATGATGTATCAAAGAGGCCAAAAATATTAATATGGAGGAAAGCATTTCACCTGATCCCTTGTGTAAAATCTAGCATTTCTGCATTGCAGTTGGAAGTGGGGAAAGAGGAAGAATTTTTTTTTTGAGGAAGACACTCATTTGATAGCAATGGAAGAGGAGAATGTGCTCCTTGCCTTAGAAATGAATCTTTCTTGTCCTTTATGCTGCAATTAATAATTGATTAAATCAGTAACTTCTATTATGTGGCTGCAGCACCTCTAATTTCAAGGAAGAGGAAAGGCAGAGGCAGACAGAAAGGACATGAAGGGCAGCGAAGAGCAGGAAGGAATAAAATAGAAGCGTGCTCCCCTCCTTTTAAAGTCTCTTACTCATTCCCTTCCTTATGGCTGCCTTAGGAAGCTGCTCAGAGTTTTATCCTGGTGACTGAGTAAAATATTAAAACCAAAACAGAATACCTACTTAAGCAGAAAGCCCTTATTGTTTGTCCTCACCATTCAGCCTTGTTTGCATTTCCCAGTTTTGGGAATGAGGATTTTCACTGGGAACTGAGAATGCACAATCACCATGATTGACCTGGTCAAGGACTGGGTTAGTGTGCCCGAAAGGGCACAGGAGAGGTCAAAACACCATGTTATGCCCCCTTATTCAGACATGACTGAGGAGGGTTGCAAGCAGCCTACCAGAAGCACTTGTTTCCACTAACTCAGCTCTGTGTTCTAAGATCGAAGAAGTGGTATGTACTTACTACAACACTTTTATAGGATCTGTTGAGTGTGGCTAAATCTATTGAGGAACAGGAGACGTCACGTATGGCCACTTGATTTTCAGATCAAGATACTGGATGAGTATCTCATTTCCATTAGTTTTTTTTAAATAAGAATATACATTCCTTCATATTTTGTGAAGGAGGATGAGAAGGAAAATGGGACAGAGGAAGCATGCAGATGCAGATAAACACTGGATTCGGAAAAGAGAGGATACACTTTAATTTTACTGGATTTGATTTTCTCCACAGATTTTACTGTCTGTGCAGCTGCATGTATGTACAAGATGATGGGAAGCACAACAAGGGGAGAAAAGTGAATGGCAATGGCCCCATGGCATTGTCCAGTGGTTAAACTGCTGTAAATGTCTGGCTCGACATTCCACAATGGTAATTGAGTAGACTGTACATCCAGCGACTCAAGGCCAAGTGTTGGGTGGTGGTAAATAACCCGACTCCCTAAAGGGGCCAATGGCTATGGGTAGATGAGTCCCTTTAGGTGGGATGATGGCCCATTCAGTGGTGGAAATGCCACTGGAAACCATCATTTTCGGCCAAATGTCAAAATGAGCAGAGAAGGAACCACTTCACTATTCTTATTCCCAACGGTCATGGAGCTGGAAGAGGCCATGCCAGATGGACTGGCTGTGAAGGTGCACCTTGTTAATATCTTCAAGGTTGCAGCAGTCCATTTCAATCCCAGTGTTAAATCCTGCATGTCTCATTTCATACGTGCCACAGGAGATGGCTCCATGATCACAGTGTGTAGGTCACTTCATGGCAAGCTGGGATCCACCTTAAACAAATTCACACCAATGGCATTTTCCCCCCTGTTTGTCATTGTGAAAATATACTCAGATACGAGCAGCAGCTGACAATGAAACTGCTGTACTGCAGCCAAAACTGCTGATGTTGCAAGTTCAATCCTGATGGGGTTTAAAGATGACTCAGTCTTCCATCTTACTGAGGTCAGTAAAATGAGTACCCAGTATACTGCGGGTTTAAATGCTAATTACCTTGTGAACCGCCCAGAGAGTGCTCTGAGTGCTGTGGGGCAGTATATAAGTGTTATTAGACGGATAATAGATAGATAAATCTTGATTGTCATTGTCCCCTTTTGGGAACATCAAAAGTTCTCGGTTGCTATATATCAGCTCAAAATAAGACATACCCCATAATTTAAAACAATTGCAGAAACACTAATTAAGACAGTACAATACAGTACAATATAAAAAATTAAAATTTAAAATAAGATAAGATGACTTCAGAGTCCAGACTTTCCATTTAAGACCAAAATTGCTCTAGAGAAGAAACTGTTCTTGAGACGGCTCGTTTTTAACCTGCATTGCTATGTTGCTATATAGTTATTGTTAGAATAATTTTGGAAAATGCGAATGAATTACATGCTTCCTTGCCCCCATCTTCTCCCTAGTCATGGTGTCACTAGCATTTCTACTTTTTATATGGCTTCTACTATTTCTTAATCCAATTTCCTTTCATCTTTGTGGATGCCATCTCCACATGACCATTTTAGGAATCTATAGCAACCTCCCCTTCTTTCAGCTTCTCTTTGCTCCTGTGTTCATCCACTGAACCCTCAGTCATCTTTTGTCTTAGTATACAGAAGAAATCATCCCTCTTTCTATTTTAGCTCATTCTCCTACTTCATCTATTGCATGCCTTTGACTGTGGGTGGATATAATAAGAGCGGGGTGCTTAGGTAAATGGAAGAGCCGGTTTAGGGAAGTGTTACTCTATTTATATTCACTGAAGTACAAAAAAACAAACAAAAACCTTGCAGACATTTTAAAGTGAATTTTCAACATCTGTATCTCCAGACAAGACAAAAAAGCAGAAAGGAAAGTGAGTGCAACTTGCATGTGCTTCTATTGGAAAACAAGTTGACATAATTTAGGATAAGGCAAAGGGAACTGTAGCATGTTTTTTGTTCTTATTGTATCATTGTTGCTAGTCAGACTATCACATAATGTCCCCAGGCAACTGCCAAGAAAAAATAAAACGTTGGCACAGAGGCATAAAATGTAGGTGTCTGCCTGCATTCATGCTTTAGGCTGATGTGTTCTTAATTAGAATGCTAAATAAGATAGGAAAATGAAGATGAACTAAACCACAGGAACATTTTAAAGGTTAAGTCAAACCTGTAAACTGTATGCAGGTATGTTTGGGGTGTCTCAGGAGTATTAGTTTGGTTATTGTTAAGAACATAACAGTTATGGGAGTATTGGATTGACTGTTTTATGACTGCTGACTAGTTAAAGCACAGGAAGTAGAGTGGTGCCAGCCCTATGCTTCGATAGACTGAGATGCCTGCTTCCTTTGGCACATGTTACAAGGCAGCAAAGTCAACCTCTCATCTAGTCTTCCTTCTCTCTTTGGCCTTTCCTCTTTGTTGATGGAACAAGCTGGGTGAGTCATAACCCGTTCTGGATTTTTCAAACTCATCTGCAATCTCCAGCGCAGTGGTGGATATTCTTCTAAGTCATGCGTTGAAGTCAGTTCAAAAAACTGCCAGCTTAGACAGCTTCTGTATGCAGAATGGAACATTATCTTGTCCTTGGCTTCAAAAGTAACCTATCTTGAACCAACCATATAGCAGAGAGTAGGAAGACATGGACTGTTAATAAAGAGAAGGGATGTACAGAGAAAGGTTCCCCAAGGATCTGTACCAGAATGAGTGGTTTTTAAGTTGTTTTGAGTGGTTTTTAGGAAGTGGTATGGAGTTAGAGGTGAGCAGGTTTGTTTTCCAATGATATCAGTATGTCTGGGATGTAAAAGCCAAAGGGTATTTATTTATTTATTTATTTATTTATTTATTTATTTATTTATTTATTTATTTATTTATTTATTTATTGGACTTGTCATGTCTGCTGCTGGAAGAGCAGGTGGCGGCCATGACCAGGAGGGCCTTTGCACAACTTCGTGTAATTCGCCAGTTGCGCCTGCTCCTGGATAGGGATTCCTTGCTCATGGTCACACATGCTCTGGTCACCTCCAGAATTGATTATTGTAATGCGCTCTACATGGGGTTGCCCTTGTTGACCATTCATAGGCTGCAGCTGGTCCAGAATGCGGCGGCTCGGGTAGTGATGGGGTGCGGGCGTTATGCCCGTGCCTCACCTCTGCTCCGGGAACTGCACTGGTTACCAGTTTGCCTCCGGGTGCAATTCAAGGTGCTGGTTTTGACCTTTAAAGCCCTACATTGTAGTGGGCCAGGTTACCGAAGAGACTGCATCGCCCTAAGGACGTCTGTTCGTCCAACCAGAGCAGACCGGAGGGGCTCTCTCATTGTACCATCTGCTAGAGGGGCTCGCCTCTCCAGCACAAGGAGGAGGGCCTTCTCCGTGTCCGCATCGGCTCTCTGGAACCTCTTACCAACAGAGTTATGTCTCCAGATGGAATTGCTGCCCTTCAGAAAAGAACTTAAAACCTGGCTGGCAGGCCAAGTATGGGGTGCAGGTGGAGGGGTGACTTCTGCGGGGTGGCTGGTATAGTGAATCCCAGCACCCTCGGCCCCTGCACCTTTTTTTTACTGAGTGGGTGGGTAGTTTTTAAAGCAGTTTTAACTATGTTTTTAATTATGATTTTTATTATGCTGTGAACTGCCCTGAGTTGGCCTTGGCCAAGTGGGCGGTATAGAAACTGAAATAAATAATAAATAATAAAAATAATTGTATAGCCGCCTTCCTTGCCTCAGTGACCCAAGGCAGTTTACATTGGTTAAAATCTCATCCCTCATACCATAAAAACCAAATAAACTATAAAACATTTAAAATATCCATAAAACATCCCTGATCCCATTAAAACCCTTTAAAACCTCGGATAGGGCTAAATAAGCCAGCAGGGCTGGGTTGTGTTGCTAGATGCACCCCACACCTGCTGGCAAATCCATGTTTTCAAAGCCTTCCTGAAGGGGGGCAACTCTGCCTGGAGGCGCAGTTCTGGTGGCAGGAGGTGCCAAAGGGCCGGGGCAGATACGAAGAAGGCTCCTCCTGGTCCCAGTGAGGCATGACTCCCTAGCTGATGGGACCACCAGGGAGCCGTTACGGTCCTCCCTCGTAGGATGGGTCAATGCCCCAAATCTTGGGGCAATGCAGTCTCTTATGTATCCTGGCCCACTACCATGAAGAGCTTTAAAGGTCAAAACCAGCACCTTGAATTGCACCCGGAAGCATACTGGCAGCCAATGCAGCTCCTGTAGCAGCGGCGAGGCACAGGCATAACACCCGCACCCCGTCACCACCTGGGCAGCCCCATTCTGAACCAGCTGTAGCTTCTGGATGGTCATCAAGGGTATAACTGAAAGAATCTATCCAAACTGTGTGATTGGCTGTGGTGATCTATCTGTTAGGACATTATGGACGTTGCCCCAAATCATTCTTGCTTACCCTCTAATCAGAAACTGTGAATCAGAACCCAGTCTCTGTTCCCTTCTGTTGTGTGTGTGTGTGTGTGTGTGTGTGTGTGTGTGTGTGTGTGTGTGTGTGTGTGTGTGTGTGTGTGTGTGTGTGTGTGTGTGAAACCTTTCCTGGTTGCCTCTGCATTCCAGTGTGTGATGGATGGGGTGGGTGTGCATGAATATTCATTTTTGCTCTAGGTCTTCTCTCTCTCTCTCTCTGTGTGTGTACAACTCTCAAGGGAACAGAACTAGAGCTTTTGTGGTTAATAATTTAATAATAATGTTTGAACAATTGCCAAACTAGACAATATGATGTTGGCCAGAACCCTATTAGAGATTTGTGCTTGAGGAAAATCACGTAAGTTGTGGCAACAAATTGCCAGTGATTAACAAGGTGCTGATTGCATTCCTGGCATGTGCCAGATGGAACAACCATGTGTGCATCTAGGAAGGCAAACAACAACTTGTTAATGAGTGGCATTTTGCTGCCATGTTTTATCTGATTTCCCTTATGCAAGTGTAAATTCCCAACACAATTCTGGTCATTGAGGCTTTTTTTTTTTTGGAAGACTAACTCCTATATTTAGAGATTAAGTACATGCACCTGCTGGACACACATCTCTTGTGTTTGAATGTCAGTCAAATATCAAATTTTATGCACCACAACTAACAGGTTGCTATATGCTGTAGTTTTGCCTGGGTCACTCAAACCATTGTCAATAGGTGCTAATTCACTGGCAAATGTGTAATGGCATAATATTTGTTGCATCCACCCTTTGGATGTGATGCATCAGCTTGGAAGAGAAGTTTGTTTTGCAACCATTTGCAATAGGGCCAGGCTTTGCAGCAGGTTTGAATAATGACAGAGGATTTTGTCAGTTGCAAAAAGCTACAATGTTACTATTTTGTTAGGCTGGCCAGAGATCCTGCTATAGTAATGGAGTAGACCGTACAGCCAGTGACTAGGGATGCCATAATTCTAACCCCCCCCCCCCAAACCGGGAATCCCTTGCTCGAAAGCCAGTCATATCTGACTCTAGGGTTCAGTGCTCATCTCTGTTTTAAAACTGAAGAGCCAGCGCTGTCTACTTTTGCAGATGTTTCTGTGGTCATGTGGTCATGACTAGACACCGCAAACTCTGACCCTTCCTCTCCCTGAGGTCACCCCTACCCTATTGAGTTGGACTCACCTTCAAACCCCACACCAGGATCCCTTGGAAGAAAGCTCTAAAAAGTCTGGAACGGAAAAATATGTAGAAAGCTATGGAGCATTCCTTCAGACTGCAAATGGTTAAATGCATACAGTCAGCATTCCTAGAGTGGAAGGAAAGTCTTTCTCACTTCCTATACATTATAGTGTTACCTTCATCTCTAGAAATGCTGACTCTGCATTTAACTCTTTGCAGTCTGAAGGAATGTCCCATAGCTTTCTACATATTTTTCAGTTCGTGACTTTTAAAGCTTTCTTCTAATTCTAGGAAGGAGTTTACCCGATCTCTGCTGTGACTACGGCTGCTGCTACAGAAGCTGCCTGCTGGCTCTTCCCCCCTCTCTTTTATCCTTGGCCACTAAGCTGCTTTTGCTGCCACCTGCTGGTTTATCAATAGAAGTGCAAGGGGTGAATTTTTTGTCTTAAAAACCCCCGTGAATTTTCAATGTTTTTTATGGAACCTGACGGGACATTTCCAACCCATTAAATTCCCAGAAAACCGTAATGTATGGAATCCCTACCAGTGACTCAACACTGAGTATCAGGTAGTGGTTAACTAACCTGACTCCCTAAAGGGGCCAACGGCTATGGGTGGATGAGCCCATTTAGGTGGAGTGATGGTCCCCTCAGTGGATGAAATTCCACTGGAAACCATCATTTTGAGCCCAACAGCAAAATGAGTGGAGGAGGAACTCATTTTCCAATGGTCATGGAGGCGGAATAGGCCATGCCAGATTGACTGGCTGTGAAAGCATGTCTTGATATGTCCTCAAGGCTGCGACAGTCCATTGCAGTCCCAGTGTTAAATCCCGCATGTCTCATTTCATGTGTGCTGCAGGAGATGGCTCCATGATCATAGTGTGTGGGTTGCTTCATGGCAGGCTGGAATCCACCTTAAACAAATTCATGTCAATGACATTTTTCCTGTTTCAGGAAAAAAATGCATTCTCGGATACGAGTTGCAGTCAATGATCAGGCTGGCCAATTATTGTGTACCTGTGTACCTGATATGTATATAAATTGATGCCATGAAGCCTCACTCTTATGTGTGATGAAATGGACTTGGTCCATGAAAGCTCACATTTAAATACAGGAGTTAGTCTTTAAGGCGCCACAACATTTTTGTCTTTTTTTGCTGTTCTTTTTTCGTTTACTCTCAGGTATGCTTGCACAGACTAACACAGCTATCATTTCAAACATTTTTAAAAGGTGGTATTTGAGGAGGCTAAGATACAGAGAAGAAGAAAGAGAAAACCCAGAAGAGGTCTGAAGAGGTTTTTTAAAAAAGGCAGAATGCCTTCCTTTGCAGGTTACAATATTCCTAATGCATTGTATAGTGGGGGGAAATAATGGCTTTGTTGAAATCATGCTGATTTCCTAAAGGTCAGTAACTTTGAGAAGTTTATTTGTATAATGCTTAGTGTCTACAAATGCTGATGTCCTTCCTTCCACTTTGAGTCTTATTTACTTGCTTTAAGTTTATGTATATACTGTGTACATATTTAGCTTCATTTATTCAAATCATTAGGAACTGCAGTGGTTCAAATGGCTAAGATGCTGACTGGAGGGCGAAAGGTCAGTAGTTCGATACCCAAATACTGCAGGATGGTATGAGCTCCCACCTTTGTCCCAGCTCCTGCCAGCCTAGAAGTTCGAAAGCATGAAATTACAAGTAGATAAATAGGGAACACTTCAGTGGGAAGGTTAACAGCATTCCATCTGCTCCGGTCATGCCTGCCACATGGCCATGGAAACATCTGCAGAAGCAGGCAGCGCTGGCTCTTCGGCTATGCAACAGAGATGAGCACTGAACTCTAGAGTTGGATACGACTGACTTTCAAACAAGGGTGACCTTTACCTTTTAACTTTATTCACATCATTATTATAGCAAATAAAGTTGTGGTTTACAAAATGATTTAGCTGTAGCTGAAATTGAATTCAGATTTATTTTTATTTAAAAAATCTGTTTCCTAATGGATCTAACCAACTCTACCATACAGAAAAATGAAAAGAAAAATGCTGAGTATGCTAGTTCATTTATCAGGCTACATATCTATACCTATAAAATGGTGCGTTAACCGTTGGAATGTGACAAAGAATGTTTAGCCAGGCCCCACTAGCCCCGTCAGAGTCTCCGTGCACTTGCCTGACTGGGGTTCGCAGGTAACTGTCGGGTTGAATGTTGTGCCAGTGGGGCAAGAGCTCCCCGGACGAGAAAAAAAGAGGGAACTTCAATTCCCAATGTTCCTTGCACCGTGCCGCACCAGAGCCAATCAGGCTGAGCGGCGTGAGCAAAAGGAACATTCGGAAACGTGCCGCAGCCAATCAAAATCAAACCTGCAGAAAAAATGACACACAAGCAAAAAACGCACATGCCAAACTACAAGCCCCAGCGTCCTGTGCGCCATGAGTGCGCAGAACGCTGAGGCAGCTGGTGAGTGGAAAAAAAGGCAGGCCGCAAAACCCCCACCCCCCACGACCGCATACAGTGGTGATAGGATTCCCGCGGTCCGGCCACCCAGGCCGGCCCACGGAAATATCCCCACCCCAATGCTGCATCAAGTGGCGATGGGAATTCCCGTGGTCCGGCCACCCTGGCTGGCCCATGGAAATACCCCCACCCCAACACCGCATGTAAGCGGCAATACAATTTCCGTGGTCCGGCCACCCAGGCCGGCCCATGGAAATACCCCCACCCCAACACCGCATGTAAGCGGCAATACAATTTCCGTGGTCTGGCCACCCAGGCCGGCCCACGGAAATACCTCCCCCACACGCCGCATCAAGCGGCAATGGGATTCCCGTGGTCCAGCCACCAAGGCCGGCCCACAGAAAAACCCCCACCCCAATGCCGCATGAAGCGGCGAGGCAATTTCCATGGTCCGGCCACCCAGGCCGGACCACGGAAATACCACCACCCCAACGTTGCATCAAGCGGCGATGGTATTTACACGGTCCAGCCCCCGAGACCGGCCCACGGAAATACCCCCACCTTCAACTCAAAACAACACTATCCAAAAACAGTCAAAAATAATAAAAACAAAAATAAAAACAGAAAAAGTAAACACGAAAACATCCAAAAACACAATCCAAAAACAGTCAAAAATAATCAAAACCAAAAATAAAAAACAGAAAAAGGAAACACAAAAACATCCAAAAACAAACAAGAAAAAACACACAGACCCCCCAACCCAAAACACCCCCCCCCAAATAAAACCAGAGACCTTACCAGGAGACATCCTGACTCCATGACGACCGGAACTAAACGGAGGAAAGAAAGACTACATACCGGAAGAAGAAGCGACACCCAGAGGACAGTAGAGAAAAATAGTAAAATACAAGAAAAGCTCACCACCCCCACCCAGAGGCCATAAGAGAAAAAATAATTACAAATAATTCCCAAATTATTGAAATAAGTTATCAAAACATTCAAAAATATTCACACTAATCACAAATAATTTTAAAAAAATTCACTCAAAAAACCAAAACAAAACATCTAAACACAGTATAGAAACATTGATTTTTAAAAAAACATATTCTTACACATTTCAAAAATTATTATCCAAGGTACAACTATTTTAAAAAATTCACATAGTAACACATTATTTTGGTTAAATACAATAATTATAAAAAATTATATCATCCTTTCCTCTTTTTAAAAAACTAAAAACAAAAACAAAAAATAAAAAAAATCACAGTTTATAAAAGCCCATGTGTAAAAATAAAAATTTGAAAAACCACAATTAAAAACTAACCTCATTTGCATAAATATAAAAGAAAAACCTTCCAAAACCATTTTAAAGAGCCGGCACCACCGGGCAAAATATGCTAGTGTAACTTATATTTATCAAGCTTTGCAGTGTGAATGGTCACCAGTAAGTAAATGTGGACTTCATGCATATACACTACTAATGAGTAACATGAAAGAGAAAGCATGGCATGGCAATTCTGCATGTCAGATGTGAGGTCAGTCCCAGGGGTGGCTGTTTGGAAAGCACTTCTCAGACCATCTCTTTGAAATAATTGGTAGCTGCTTTGCTAAAAAGCTCAGTAAAACTAGAGTGACCTCTGATTATTTTCTTTCTATATAAAAAGCTGCAGAAAGTACAAGACACAGAGCATTTCAGAAAGTTATTTATTTGGCTTAAATTCCATCGTTATCTCAAATGCTGTGTCCCAATGTTACCTGAAATGTTACCCCTTTTTTCTGTCACAGATCAAGTCAGAGCACAGCGGAGACCTGCAAATCACTGGAGATGCTTCACAAAACTTGTAGCAGTGGTCTTTTCATAGATAAGTAAATCAATTTTTGGGTTACAAAAGTAAATATTTATGCAAATAAATGGTAATGGTAAAAGATTACAATTTCCAGGGAAATAGAGGGAGGAGATTGGGGATTAGGTAAAGGTGAAGATAATGCAGCAACCAATGGCAGAGTTCATTTGTGGAGTCTGTCACCAATGGGCATGCTTAGCTTGAATACAGGAACCAATCAGGAATACTGCATGTCCGAGGCAGGAGGTTCAACTGACCAGTCAGCATCGTTGGATCTTCACTTGATGAAGTACTCAGGCATTTCCCCACCCAAATAATCTTATCCTGTCTTCAGGTGGAAAACCTTATTGGCAGCATTAAAACCCAACCAGCATTATGTATATGTGTTAATTACAGACCCCAGAAACAAAGACTCGAAAGACACACACAGAGTGAAAGAATAATCCCTAAAACAATCAAGGCTATGACATTTGCTGTAGACTTTTCAGGATGTGTGGAGATGGGTTTATGGTCTTTGGGCTCCAGGTGTAAATGGAATGTTTCCTTTTGAATGTGGTATTCCTCTTGGGTCTCTCGAGGCAGGCTCAAAATTAAAGAAAATATTGTGGAAGTTTCCTGCTTTGAAAATACAAAATAGAACATGTTAGAATCTCATTTCAGTATTTTTATTGGTTTTTTGAACATTTTAATTACAACCATTATTTAAACTCCAATCAGGGATGAAAGGGTTAAGTTCACCATGCCTATGGTCAAGAGTGGCTCCAAAGACCAGAAAATGCTTTTTAACACAAACCACAAATACTTTTAAATCATTTTAAAGCCTAAATTTACTTTCATGCTGCAGCTGCACTTGCAGGCAGAGGAAATCTGATTCAAAAAGCCCACACTTTCTAAGTTGGAGCCAATTGGAAATAAACAAACTTTTACCAGCTTACTCCAGAGGAGACCTTTCCCTGGTCCATTCTACCACCAGTCCTTGACCGGTCAACCAGTCCTGGGGCTCAGCCAAGCTCTGGGAGTGAAGACATGATTTTTTAAATAATTATTTCAAAGTTTAATTCAGCATTTAAAGGGTTAACTTTCATCTTTAGATCCCCTCCACTGTCTTCCCCAATCGCTCTGAATTTTTAGCATTATTTTTCGATTGCGGCGCTATCTAAGAATCCCTGGAAAGTAACTATTTCTTTGAAGTCTTTTGATGTCCTGATTGAGTAAGTCAACTGGATACAATGTTTCAAAGTTATAGTCTTTGAAGTCTTTGAACTAGCATATTTGGTATCCCATTCAAGTAAGTCCAGGGGTTATCCGAGGACATGGGTTTGGTCTACTTGCTATTTTCAAATGAATACGATTGTCTGGAAAAACTGCCCAGTCTACTTTCTTTCTCACCTGAAGAAATCCTGTCCCTTCTTCTGAAGTGGGTTGGTCTACCCTCATTCAGTTGCATTGACCAATTGACTGAGGCTCCGCTTCCAAGTGGAGCCTGGTCTACCCTGGTACTTTTTCAAGACAGCTGGTCTACTTCCATCTAACTGCATAGGTGCATTGATCGAAGCCTCGCTTCCAGAGCGAGGCTCGGTCTACCTCCATGCAGTTGAATGTACTCTGGAGAGGTTAAAGGATCACAATTGCGATCTTTTAAAAATTGATTTTAAAAAAGGTCTTTGCAGTTATTTATCTGCAAAGTGTTTTGAATGGATGCGTGTGTTAGTGTGGTACTTATGTATCCATAAGCCTAACTTTGACGTGGAGGGCAAATGAAAAATAAAGAGTAAAAGCAATTTTATTTGAAAATCTTAACCTATAAATCCAAGGGTTCACCGTTGGAACTGGCTATAGGTTGCTATGCCTCGCCCTACTTGCCTGCACTCACCCTTCGTGCACACGGCCGATCTGGGTACGCAGGTCAACGAAGGATTGAAAAAACTGGCAGTGGGGCAACAGCCCCACAAACGTGAAGAAAGGGAAACAACTTCACTTCCCAACATTCCTTGCGCCGCGCCGCACCAGAGCCAATCAGGCTGAGAGGCTCTCGCACGGGGCAGCGTTCGGAAACGCGCCGCAGCCAATCGAAAGAAAAGCATTTTAAAAAAACGCAGCACAAACACAAAGCACCAACCCATAACTACAAGCCCCAGCGTCCTGCGCGCCATGAGCGGCAGAGCGCTGAGGAAAACGGCGCCCGAAAAATGAAAAAGAAAAACAAGTCACAGCCAAGCACACACCAGCCGGCTTTCCTTTTCCTTCCCTCACCAACAGAGCCTGAAGCTGCCGACTGGAGTTTCCCCTTTAATATCAGGGGGTGGGGGAGTTGCAATCCCCCTCTTCGCTGGGTTCCCTACGTTTGGGAGGATTGTGGGGAGAAAAGGGATATATTGCCCCCCCTTCTGGACACAGACGAACAGGCAGAGAGGATCGATCCCCCACCCCTCCCCCTCCTTCAAACAACTCCGTCTTTTCTTCTCTTTAAAAACGGACTTCTTTAAAGGAGAAGGGGTTGGGGGTGGGGATTCCATCCAGTCTGCCTGATCGTTTGGTTCCAGAAGTGTGGGGGCAATATAGCCCTTTTCTCCCCACAAACCTCCCAACCCTAGGGAAGGCAGCGGAGAGGGGGGTCGCAACCCCCACCCACAGATATTAAAGGGGAAACCCGATCTACTTTCACGACTCCACACAAACAAACCACCATAACACACTAAAGCCACCCTCCCCACCACCGAGCCCACCCTTCCTAACCCCAACGACCCCCCCTAGCCCACCCTTCCTAACCTCCAATGACCATGCCCCCTCCCCACTACCTAACCCACCCTTCCTAACCCCCAACGACCATGCCCCTCTCCCCACCACCTAGCCCACCCTTCCTAACCCCCAATGACCACGTCCCTTCCCCAATCCCCAACACCAAATAAATAAATATCTTTTTAAAACATAACTAAAAACAGTCAAACACATCCAAAAATACACAAAAACAAAAACACCAAAAACAATACGAAGTAAACAAGGACACAATCAAAAACAAAACAAACAGACAAAAAATACAAATTCCAACCCCCCCCCCACACACACACACAAAACAAAGAAAACAAGCAAGCTTACCAAAACATGTGCAACCACCACCAGGACTGAAAAACAAATGAATAAAGAAAGAGACTACTTCCAAGAAGAAGCTCCACCCAGAGGCCAGGAGAGAAGAAAAAGTCAAAATACAATAACCCCTACCAGCACCACCTGCTGGCCACAATAGTAAAAACAATTCAAAAACACACAACAGCATAACACAAATTCACAATTTTACACAAAAGGTCACACCAATAAAAACAAGTAAAAAAAATTACACTAAAACATATGTCAATAAAATACAATAGAAACTTTTAAAACTCCTGTGCTGAGTTATAACTCAAATTTAAACTCCAAAAATCTAAACACATTTTAAAACCAAGGAATGTAAAAAACATTTACTATTACATTATGAAAATTATGACCTACGGTACAACTAATTTAAAAAATTCAAAAAACTAAAACATTATTCACTTACATAAAACAATTTGAAAAAATTATATCATACTTTCTTCTTTTATTAATCCTAAAAAAACCAAAAAATCAGATCCCAGTTAATAACAGCCAAGCCAAAAAAAAAATTACATAAATAAACATTTAAAAATTTAAAATTACAGACTAAGCAATTTTTAAAAAACATTAACACAATTTAACCTTCCAACACAATTTAAAACTATTGCAAAAATAAAATTGGTTCATTTTTTATTAAAACACACGGGGGAAAAAGCCCGGCAACGCCGGGCAACCCTTGCTAGTAAAAGTATAAAAAAATAATAAAAGGGGTAATTTTCAGATTTGGGGTAACACCAAGGTCACACTCATGTGCAATATGGTGAGCAGTACTGCATTTTCCACTTAAACTAAAGTAATATGGTCTTATAGTGGTAATATTTGGATAGTTAGTTTACATTAGCATATGCAACTTTTACCCCCAAAATATCCTCTAATATATTTTTTTTTTGGGGGAGCCTTCTTTTGGTATGGTTTCTCCTTCATCATACTCTCCTATTTCATAATGGTACAGTGCCCTCACTAGATCAGTAGGAAATGGTTTGAGGAATTACTGTGTTTTGTTGTAATTTTGTATGAGAAATTTTGTAATTTTGGGAGGAGATAAATGTTTCAATGGAGGAGGGCAATTTTAAAATGTTTATGCTTACTTTTGTGTGTTCGAGTCATGGCTTTCTCCCTGTTGCCTGAATTCCATTCCCTATTTCAAGTAATGTTTTAAATAGAGTGGTTGGTACAGGTGATCATTTTTCTTTTGGAATCCGTATATGATGTAAAGTTACTTAGAAACTATAACTCTGTGGCATGCCCTGTACTACTCTCTGTTGTCTGGTAAAATCAATAGGAACAGAGCAATTTTTGCTGGTATGAAAGTCTTCCATTTCCAAAGAATGTTCCAGATGATTAGATTTCCACGGGACGTAGATGCTGATATATTGCTGTGTGGTTTGCAATTGTCCAGATCAACTGCGACACTTGACAGATTATAAAAGAGCTAGATTTTAAAAACCAAAGTATATGTGACATTAATTCCATGGTTTGTCCTTAAATATAGGGCTCTTCTTTCAGAAAATGCCAAAAGCTATGTAGACTGGACTGGGACTTTAATATATGTTGGAACATTATGTACTTTGTGTCATTTGTGACAGCAAAATCCTGCACTTAATATCACATAATGTGATTAACATAATATTCAATTTAGCCCTAAATGGTTGACTAAATGGTTCAGTGAGTCAGGTATCTGGATGCAGATCCCAGGGTTAGGAGTTTGGTTCTCTAGTGTGCCTCCTGAGAGAAACAAACCTTAGGCAAGCTGCACAGTCCCAAGGCATCCCCAGATGGAGGGAACAGCAAACCACTTCTGAACACCTTGTACTCAGAAGACTTTGGGAAGGGTCACCACAAGTCAGAACTGACACAACAGCATGCCATTTTGAATTATTGGCCACACCAAAAAATGAGAGCAGAAAATTGATTAAAAGTGGACGTTTGATTCTTTATTTCCTTGTTAGACCTCTCTTTTGACATTCAGGCTCTTGGTGGTCATACTCAGTGGTGGGATTCAAATTTTTTTTACTACCTACTCTGTGGGTGTGGTATGATGGGTGTGGCCAGTGGGAAAGCCCTGCGTTGCATCCAAATTAGGACTCTGATTAGATTTTGTTCAGATAGAAAAGTTGGTACAGTATTCATGTTGGAGCTCAAGTTGCTGAGGAATTAAGTGAGAACTTAAATGTGAACACTTCCAAGCATTCACTTCTACAAAACTAATTCTGAATACATTAATACATTGGGGTTAAGTGAAGAAGGACTGAAGCAATGCAGATGTGTAAGACACAGCAGGGACTAAATTCAGGTATGGTAGCTAGTATGAAAGTAAGGAAAGAAGCAGGTACAGAAAACTGTTGCATAAGTTTATCTCCACTTATAATGGACATATTGTAGTGTGGGTCATGGGTTGTGGTGCTAACAGACATCCTTGCAAATGTTCCATCTGTAGTCTGCTCAGAATAATAGCATAACAGAGTCCCAGACAAGATTATTTAGGAGTAATTTATCAGCAGGTTATGTTGTATCCTAGGAAAAGCTGGCAAATATATCACTTATGAAAACAACTGGAGCTCTGTGTGTGACCGAAATGCACCCAATTTCCTCTGCTAACACTCTGTAGGTTCCAGCTGTGCAGAAGATATTACAAAGAGCTCACTCTGACAGCACCGCTTTCTTGCAGATGCCCCAAAATCAATGTAGTGGAGGCAATCGAAGTATTGCATATGCTTTTCCTGCATCTGAATGAAGTCTCAGACTGTAACTTTGCCCTTAGCCTGTCTACAAGCAACCTAACAGCATGGCTAGAGTCCTACCATCTATTATCTTTGTTTTCCACTCCTCTCTTGTTGTAGAGCTGGCACTCATCATATGTCTTTCTTGAGTCATCCACAACAGTGTTCTGAATCCAAATGGTTTCTCTATCAGTTGGGACCATTTCTATTTGTCGTTTCCAAAGTTTAACATTTTTAAAAGAGAGTGACATATCACATTCCTACCCTTCATATATGCTAGGACAGGTTGTTATTCAGGAGAGTGCTTAGGTGTAAGAGAATGTGAATTGAAACCCACATGAGCACTGGAATTGGATACATACACATGGATAAGATCACACTGGAATTGACCCAGAGAGAATATGAGCATACTGTATGTAGAAATGGTTGATTCCAAGGATTGATTTTGGGGCTGGAGACAGAGTAAACATTTCATAGAATCCAAACGATTGAAGCAGCAAATACTGTCCTACCTTGGTATCTTCAAGGTGCAATAGTTCCTTAGTGCTGAAGCAGCCAGCCATGACCCTGAATGTAAAAGAGTGACAGCTAAATTATCTCCCTGCGCCAGTCTCATAGCTGCTTTCAGAATGTGATGTTATAACTATCATGGGATTCTGATATAATGGTAAATCGTAAGAGGAAATATTTCTTCATAGTCTGGCATATGCTATAACTGGACATAGTGAAAGCCCCCTCCTCTTCTCTCCTGATGGTTTTAAGAGGGGTTTGGGCAAATTGTGGAGGATAGGAACATCAAAATACAGCTAAACATGATAGATACAATATATCAGAGCTAGAAAATGTTACACAGTGTAGTTCTAGGCCTCTCTTATGTCTCTTGAAAAGTAAAATCTTACTATGAAACATTACATGTGTATTTGCAATTGTGTAAGCTGTGTTTCCATTTTGCCAACCATCTGTCACATACCCATGCAGATTCCCCATGCCCAGTTGGCATGGAACGGCCCTCGCAGAGGCCACTTCAGTCGAGAAAGCTCCTGGCCCGTGGGCTCTGCGGGCACAGAAATTAAGGGGGGTGGATTAATAATAAGGGTTGATTCACCCACACCTGACCTGACCGGCGGTTCTGCTAAGAGAGTAGAACGCTAACCTCCGTTACCCATTAAGCAATTACTGACTCACAGATCAGCCCAATCTTTGGTGCAAATAGAAGCCATATTTACCCTGGTGTAAGCCTCGAACAATGGTTTTCCCCTGTCAGTGTTTGCCCGAGTTAATTAACTTCCCCAAGAGAGATTCCCCATTAACCCGAGTAAATGGGTGATGTGATTTTCTGTCAGATGACGATTCTTTCCTGCATGGCCTTCTGATCTATATATGATGATGCTTTTCCCTCAATAAACCACTGATCTGATCTCGCTCCAGATTGCCTCGTATCGTTACTTGATCAGTCTCCTCCGGGACCCAACGGCCGTCCTAGCGGCCCCGATTCCTACATACCCAGATGTGTAATGGAGCACAAAGCCAAACAAATGCACAATTTGGTGCATTTGGCAGCATATAACAGCGATGGCAAGCCTTGGCACTCTAGATGTTCTTGAACTTCAATTCCCAGAAGCCCTGATCAGCAGGAATTCTGGCCTGGGCTTCTGGTAATTGAAGTCCAAGAACACCTGGAGTGCCAACATTAGCCATCACTGGCCTATAAGACTACACAGCTGCTTGTGCAAATTCCACATCACACTAAATGATACCTACTGAACTCTGTCAACTGAGTTTAATGGGTTTTAATTTCAGGAAGAAGTGAGTAGGATTCTGGCCATAGGAAATGGTCATAAGAGGTCTTAGTGCAAAGAATGTACAAAGTATTTATTGAGCACTGGGGAAAGTTCTCTAGCATGAAATAAATGTTGTTCAAAGGGTGATGGGTCTTTGTGAAGCTTGAGGTAATTATAAGATGTCTTATAGGAAAGAAATGGGAAAAGAAATGATTGAAGAAAATTGCCTATTTTAAAAATACCTCCTTTTTACTGAAGTTATTACCTTTTGCATATGCTCTTTGCAGCTATATCATATATTAATGTTAAAAGGTGAACAAAAGTCGGTCCTCTGAAAATGAGATATACTTTTTTAGTAAAAAAAGGTACAACTGATTGTTGGTCCAAGTTTTGTTCAATGATAAGTCAATCTTCAAAGCAGATGCATTCACAACAATGACACTGTCTTGATACGTTAGAATTAAGAAAACTTAAACTGGTTCATAGAAAATAAAACAAAAAACTAACTTATTTCTCATTGTTCACATGTGGCATATGAGGTACTTTTCACAGATTTAATGTCAAATATCAGATTTTCTGCAGAGTTTTGAGTTTCAATAGCATGCAGCATTTCATCAAGTAAGATTAAGGGAATAAAGGCTACAACCATAGGTTATGAGTATATAGAGATACATATCCAATCTAGAAATGATCAGTGTGAAGTGATGGAGCATCTACCTGGAAAGTTCATACATAAATTATTTTTGTGTGCGCATGAGAAAATGTGTTTCTATTTTCAGATTAAATTAGTCTTTCAACTCTTTCCAGTCACTGGTTTTTAAACTGACATTTCCCCCCATTGAGAGTGTTTTGGGAATAATTCCCATTGTATATAGTCTATTGATGCAATGACCAATTGGAGGTCTACAGTTTGGTCATGTTAGGGTTATAGTTTCATTTAGGACAGAGGAAATGAGTGGACCTTCAGATACTGCTGAAGTGTAATAATAGCAAAATTCTGCAACCCACCTGGCTGGTATAGCTAATGCTGAGAACTGAGAAGCAGGCTAGCAGCATCGGCAGAACCACACATTCCCCATCCTTGATTTAGGACTAAATGGCATCTGAATGGAAAAGTGATGTTTATCCCACCCCCATTGTCAGAACATTCTTTTTACCAGGAAAATGTCCAGAAAAATTTCTTGACAGCCATGTTGATTCAGCAAGTTAGATCCACTGTCATGTTCACCTGCCTGAGGAAGTCCCTTCTGCCTCTTTGTCCTTGTTTTCTAATGAATAAACCCTACAGAAAAAAAGTTTGTATGGCCCCCATTTTGGATGTCACAGTAGACCTCACCTCTGACTTCTAGTTCATGAATCCTGTCAGATAATCTCAAATGGTGTAAGATAATAAGCCACAAACAAAAAAGTCTGTTATTCAAACAATATTTAAAAGCTACTTACCAGTCATTTCTATATGTTGTATCTGATAACCTCCTGCTGCTATTTGAGGTATGTTTGATTGGAATCAACTTAGAGGACTCCATCTGATTCCTTACTGCACTGGTAACTTAACTAATGTTTGTTAAGTACATGTGCTAGCAATGTAAATCATAACAGCCATTTTCTTTCTTTATTGTCCACATATTGATCCATTTTCTGAGCCAGAGCCACTGCAAGTAGGCATGACAACTTTCAAAATTTTCTTTCTGAACAGTAATGCTTTCCCTTCAGCCTTCATTCTGCTCCACAAGGTTTTACAAATACAGTACTGTAATGACAATATAATACTTTTGCACCTAGCAACTATTATGAAAATGGACCATATAAATCAATTGTCAATGCTGTGACTCACCAGCTAAAAAGCTTCCAGCTCTACATCCTACATTAGGACATCGAATTTGGACAAACTGGTTTAAAGATAGTGCTGCAGTTACAAGAAATCCCTTAGTTGACACATTTACACAAAGATCCCTTTCTGTGGTAATCATGTTCAAGGAAAGGCAATTTCATGGGCCTATTTCAAATCAAGAATAAACAAAGTGCAAGCAAATCCCCCTTCTACCATTTCCTGTCACCTTAATAGGCTGAAACACAGTAGCTATGGCATCTAAAAAGCACTTTGTGTCATTCTGGCAAGGTGGTCCGAGTTAAATTTGCATACCAGAAATGTTTACATACAAAACAATATTAATCCTGTCCCTTAAAAGTTATGGAACCTCACTTTGGGCAAACAAAATGAAATTGCATATCCAACCTGTAAACAAATGTAGTGAAAAAGGAAGGAGAAAAGTAAGTGGACAAGACACAGCAGTGAGCAATTTTACTTGGTTATGTTATGCTTGTGTCTGATCTCAAGCAGGGCTGCCATCAGAAATTTCTGGCCCCCATGCTGAGTAATCCTACCCCCCCCCCCAGTAATGTCCGCAGCACAGAACAAGAATGATTTCTGAGAAGAAGCTAGGACGCTTAATAAGAAATTAAAATTATAAATCAATGAATAAGTCATGTGCTAAAACAAGCTACTACTAAAGTCAGCCTAATGCACACATCGGACGCCGGACTCTGGGGCTCCGCGCTCCTCCTCCTCCTCCCCCCGGCCCGGCCGGTCGGCGGGGAGTGAGAACAGCTGGGGATGGACTGCGCCTTCAAAAGCGCTGCCGCCACCACCACCCCCAACATCGGACGCCGGACTCTGGGGCTCCGCGCTCCTCCTCCTCCTCCCCCCGGCCCGGCCGGTCGGCGGGGAGTGAGAACAGCTGGGGATGGACTGCGCCTTCAAAAGCGCTGCCGCCACCACCACCCCCAACATCGGACGCCGGACTCTGGGGCTCCGCGCTCCTCCCCCCGGCCCGGCCGGTCGGTGGGGAGTGAGAACAGCTGGGGATGGACTGCGCCTTCAAAAGCGCTGCCGCCACCACCACCCCCAACATCGGACGCCGGACTCTGGGGCTCCGCGCTCCTCCTCCTCCTCCCCCCGGCCCGGCCGGTCGGCGGGGAGTGAGAACAGCTGGGGATGGACTGCGCCTTCAAAAGCGCTGCTGCCACCACCACCCCCAACATCGGACGCCGGACTCTGGGGCTCCGCGCTCCTCCTCCTCCTCCCCCCGGCCCGGCCGGTCGGCGGGGAGTGAGAACAGCTGGGGATGGACTGCACCTTCAAAAGCGCTGCCGCCGCCACCACCCCCAACATCGGACGCCGGACTCTGGGGCTCCGCGCTCCTCCCCCCGGCCCGGCCGGTCAGTGGGGAGTGAGAACAGCTGGGGATGGACTGCGCCTTCAAAAGCGCTGCCTTTGCCGCGTTTCCCCGCTGCCTCCAACATCGGCACGGGGAGGGAACAAGCTGCACCTCTGGACGTCGGTCCCTCTCCCCTGGCCCTGCCTGGCCAGAGGATAAAAAGGAACGCCCACATCGCCGGAGGACGCCCGCCGCAAACGGGACCTTTGCCGCGTTTCCCTGCTGCCTCTAACACCGGCGCGAGGATGGAAGCAGTTGTTTCCTGAGGTCCCTCCCCGGTCTGGCATTGGCCGCGGGGAAGTTAGAGCACCGCTGGAAGGGGTCGCTTCCCGGGGCCTGTATTTAGCACTTTGTATTTAATTTTTTAGTTCATGATTTGAACTGTAACTTGTATTTTGTAACTGTATTAATATGCGTTCTCTATTCGGTGATACTGTATTTTGAATTGTATTTTGTATGACTGTGTCCTATTATATTGTGTACTTTATTTTCTCTGTATTGTATCATTGTTTGATATGCTGTGAGCCGCCCTGAGTCGGCATATGCTGAGTGGGCGGCATACAAATCAAATAAATGAAATGAAATGAAATGAAATGTCACAGTTATGGTTGCCGGTGGCAGGCCCCCTGTCAGGCAGCCCTGGATCTCAGTGTCAAATTAGAGAATATGTATTTCCTTTAGTGAACATGTTTTTCTTCCAGTGATGAAAGGGATACTGTGCCTCATCCATCAGATGCTCAAACTAAACCTATACTTTTACTTTCCAATGATGTATCATTAAACAAAGCTCAGTAAGTGCAAAATACGGAGGCTGCTGTTTCTCAGGCCTTGTTCCATATTGTTTGGTATGACCTACACCTAAATATCAGTAAACAACCTTTCCTCCTCATTTTTTTCTTCTTGGCTGAACCTTAATGATTTACATTCGCAATAAGCTTCAAACTCAAAGGTTTTTTTTAACTTTCATAGTCTGATTTTTATTACATTGTCTGTCCTGAATCATAATTATTTTACAATATCCAAACAAAGTCCTTTAGAAAATGTGATTTGTAGTAATTTTTTTGGCTTGAGCATCTGGTTTCATTAACTATTTGTGGAACACAAAAGAACCAGCGAGATTACAGTCATGTCAAACTAATGTGGTAGTTATGTGAATGGTAGTTAAGTGCACAAGAACTCACAACTGGTTTATTCAGCAATGTCTCATGAAGACAATACTTGTGTAGGTCTATGTAATAATAGCTAAAATATATGGCTTTAAGGAGAACCCAACATAGTTCATATGGGGTAATTTGACAGGCTTAATGGCTCAAGTAATCATGGATCTTGGTCATGCATGGATAATTGTCTTTCAAATGCTGTCACAGTGTTGCTTCAACTACAGGTGCATCCAGTAGTATAATGGGACCAGGTTCTGAAAAGCTGAAGTTCTACAACTTTTTGAGAGGCAGGAATTATTACATCATATGTTATTTCTAGTCCTAGGCTTTACAATTTCCTCTGGGTTTAGCTGTAATCCTCTCAGCAGTTGGGGAAAAATCATTTCCTTTTGAATAGCTTATCATTCCCAGTAATCCTGTAGTTGCAATGTTTGTCTGAGGGTGGTGTGGGTTGTAAATGGGCAATTAAAACCTATTTGATTTACAGAAGATTTGCTTCCCATTTTTTTTGTTATGGGCCAATCCAGATGCTTGAATTTGAAAGCTCTTGGAAGAAGCAGGCTATGAAGTGTCTCCACTTCCAAATCTGCTACCACTGGGTGGGTTGTTGTCATAAAAGGCTGTAACCTATCACAGAGCTCCAGGAAGGTGCAAGATTCACAGCTCAAAGATTATGTTGCCTAGTGGCAAGAGAAGAAACTATAAAAGAGAAAAGGTGTTGGGGAGGGGAGCAAGATATAGGTTACTGTATATACTCTAGTATAAGCCGACCTGAGTATAAGCCAACCCGAGTATAAGCCAAGGCACCTAATTTTAACCTGAAAACCCAGGAAAATAGATTGACCCGAGTATAAGCCAAGGGTGGGAAATGCAGCAGCTGCTAGTGAGTTTCTATAATAAAAATACATGAAAATATGGTAAAATTAATTAAATTGTTGGCACATCTCAATCTGGCATGGTTCTGGGACCCTCATGGTCATTGACCCGAGTATAAGCCAAGTTCCCTTTTTGGGGATCATTTTTGGGACTAAAAAACTCGACTTATACTCGAGTATATATGGTACCATACACATAAAAGATGTGGTCCATCTACAAAGAAGATACCACAGGAATTTTGAGGAAAACAATTTGATTTTTAACTGTTTGTGAAAATGAAAAGTCTCCTTACGTTTACTTAGAGTGCAGGAACAATGCACATTAAAACCAAGGTACAAGAATAGACAGCTTTACTTCTCCTTTCTCTAAATTTCTTAAACAGTATAGCTTCCTTGGATGGGGGGAAACTCACCTGAGTCAGTCATCATAGGCAGAAGCTGCCATTGTACATATTGTACTTTTTCTCAATGAACTGGTATTTTCCCCAAGCCAGCTTCACAGGTAGGGTGGGTGGTGCCTCATGTACTACAGATAAAGACAAGCGGTAGGGTATCTGTACAGAACTAGTGCTTTGGATGTGGTGGTGGGATGTGCAGAGAGGTACAACAGCATTGTACAAAGGTTCTTCTGAAACCTCCTTAATAAACTTCATTTCTATAATAGTACTGTGTTAGTCTGTGGTTCAGGCATATCAGACAGGACAATCTTTGTGTAAAAGAATTATTGGACACAAATCAGACATCTGGAATGACAACACAGAGAAAACTGTCTCAAATCACTTCAATCTACCTGGACACTCTATCCAAGACCTGAAAGTTGCAATTCTGGAACAGAGAAATTACAAAACTAGGATCCAAGGAGTGACAGCAGAAATCAAATACATTCATCTGTTGGACACCCTTCACAGAGGCTTAAATATTAGCCAAGGGTTTCTGGGACATTATCAAATTTGATACATGCTGCTAGATATTTTATATACTATATTTTGGTGTATTATACCACCTTCACTAGCTTTCCTGCAAATTATCTTTTACAACATGAGCACAACAGGCTGTGCCCAAACAAGTAAGAGGTTAAACCAGTAAGAGGTTAATGAAGTAAGAGGTTAAACTCATTAGCATATGCTTTGATTGGAAACTTCACAATTTTAAGATTGAAAAGGGGGCATTTAAAACTAATCTGAATAATCATTTATTACTGTAGGAAGCTGTATTGATATGCATGCTTATCTGTCATTCGGCTTGATTACTCTTTACCTCATTACTTTGTAACCCATTTACCTTGTAACATCTTGCCCCCTGCATCTGGTGTATATAAACCATACCTGGAAATTTTACTCCTTTGTCTGAAGAAGTGGACTTGACCATGAAAGCTCACAGTAAAAATATAGCAGTCAATTTTTAAAGTGCTGCAGTGTTTTTATTTTTGTTTTCTAATAATTATATAATAGTAGTAGTAATAGTGGGGGTACACAGGAAGATCCTCCTTGAAGATTGTGGTATTTTTGAACTACAATTGGGTGTACCCTGATAACAGCAACCTTGTGTTGCCAGCTAATATTTCTCACACTAGGTCAGGAGAAAGGAACTGCAGAAGGAACCCACCAAAAGGTGCCTTCATTTTGGCTGTTTCATGTCTGGCCTAGACACGGAAGAAGAAAAAGAAGTAATACTAGTAGTGGTGGTCAGACAATCTATTTGACTTGTATAAATTAAAAGGAAAAAAAATCCTCCTGAAGCTGAAACTGCTGTACACTGAGGGGAGAAAAAAAGTGATATTCTGAACCCCCCTAGAAGGAGAGTCCCTGCTGGATCTTTGGCTGTTATTAAGATCTGGGGTAAGCAAAAGGTGGCCAAATAACACTGGATTATGATTCTCAGCTTTCATCACCATTGCTGTATTGGCTATGGGTGCTGGGAGTTGGAATGCAACAACATCTGGAGAACCACATTTTGCCTATCCTTGCATGAGAGTGTCCTCACACAGTGCTTGTTTCCAGCTTGCTAAAATTGGCCCCATGAAATCTTACATTCCTTGCAGGGAGACTTATCCAACTCCAACTGAAAGTATCCACCTAGTCTTCTAAAATGAAACACCTAATTTTGTGAACCAGATCACACATGATCCTGGAAGATGACACTTCCTGGAAGATGGATTCCTGGCAAGGAATAGGTTGCACCTCATAAGAACAGGGAAGAATGTATTTGGGCACAGCATGAAGAAATTCATCAGGAGGACTTTAAATTGAAATGGAAGGGGGAAGGAGATGTAAAATCAGAGGTAAAGAAAGATGAATGCTTATGTAAAATAAGGGGAGCAGACCGAGTACCTGAAATGGGGACTAATTTTTGTAAAAAGGGAGAAATGATAGCAGGTGGCAAGTCACACTGTCTTCAGTATCTACATGCAAATACAAGGAGTATGGAAACAAACAAGAAGAATTGGAACTCTTAGTTCAGGAGGGGAAATATGATTTGTTAGGGATAACAGAAACTTGGTGGGATGAATCCCATGAGTAGAACACAATAATTAAAGGCTATAAACTGTTCAAAAAGAACCAACAGGGCAAATAGGGAGATGGAATCACAGTATATGTTAAAAACACATGCCTCTGCATAGAAATACAGGAGGATGAGATGGCACGTCCCATAGAAAACATCTGGATTAATATGATAGGGGTGGGGACAAAAGAACATGGTAGTTGGAGTCTACTATTGACCACCCAACCAAGGAGAAGATGATAATTTTCTCCTAAAAAAAGTGGAGGGAAAAAAGAGAGAGGTAGCTATCCTTGATATGATTCTATGATTCTGAGTCAATGTGGTTTCAAGGACACTACTGAGAGCTTTTAATCAGAGTCATAGCCATCCTACACAATTGCTTATGAGATTTGCCCCCCTAAGGAGGCTGCGCCAAGCCAGTCCTAATATAATTTTTTTTGGAAGCAGCTAAAAAACTTTTCTTATTTCATCAGAATTCCTGTTGATTTGACAGTTAATATTTTATATATTGGTCTTTCAGACCCTTGTTAGCATATGACTGCTTTTTATCAGTGATGCCTGTTTACTTTTCTGCCTGTTTACTTTGTGTCCATGTGCCATTAGTTCATGTTTCCCCTCTTTGTTTAATTTCACCTAACAATTTTGAAGCTTTGATACTGTCCTATTGTTCTACCCATTGTTTCCTTGGTTTCCAGAAATGCTGATTGCTGGATTATATAATTATGCTGGAGGGCAGCCTCACGTCAGAAGGGAGGCATTTAATTGTTTGGGATAACAATCATTAGCACACGTCATGCCCATATTTCAGTTGGGCTCTGACAACTGAGGAAAACAGTTGGAAAAAACACAACTGCTTAGAATGCTGTTGCCAACATAGCCAGTGGCCATTCTGTTTGGGGAATTATGGGTGTTGCAGCTCCAAAAAATAACTTTTGGAAGCTCTGAGCATGAGTGATTTGACTACGGTAATACAAGCAGAAAAATACCAAATCTCCATTGAACAGTATCTCACCACCCATATTTCCTTAATATGAACAGCTTTATTTTGGTTCAGATTCAGAAAAGTGATATGGCTGTACTCTTAATGATAAGATCTCTTTTTCATTTCCTCTTTATGTTTTATAAACTAACTTCCTCGTCTGTTTTTTTTTAAAATGAGGAATTGATTTGTTCTCTAGCAGGTCTTCAGTTTTAAATCCCTATAGCAATCCTTAGATTAGTGAATAATTCTGTGATGTTACCTTGGAAAAGACTTGCACATCCTCTTAGTTTGAAGTGATGTCCCAGGACACAGATTTCTGTATACCTAGTTGTGTGCTACAACACCTAGTCAATAGCAAACTCTTCTACTTTCTGGATAAATCCCAAGTATCCATCTGTTTAAAAATTAGACTTTTTTATCATCCTACATTATTTTATCTGCATCTAGTTTCTTCCTTCTCCAATACATGGCTATACATTAGGACAACATTAATGGTCCAGTGCTAATGACACAAAACAAAGGCAGTTTATAAGTGGGTATCTCAATGCCTTTCCTAAAAGCACAGCTAGTTTTCTTAAACATCAACTACATAAATATTAAAGATCTGCTCCAGAAAATGTTTGCTGGAGTTGGATGTGTGTCTCTCCAGATTTCCATGCAATGCCAGTCACCAGAATTGACTAAATCCAATTTATTCTAGCATTTTTGGAGAACCATTCTGGGAAAGCTTGAGGCAAAGATATTGCAAGCAATGCTTATGCCTCCAGCACAGTGCGGTGATTATGTGATATCACTGTATGCCTCTGCAGTCCACCTCTGGACTTTCACTGGTGATATTTCCAGGAAAAGTGGTGTGGCTCCACTATGAGTAGAACTGTGGATCTTTTCTCAAAAACAGCTTTTATACGGTATTGTTCTTCTTTCATTTTTTTCAAAGAGAACTCTTGCATTGGACAAGTTTCTGGAATGCTTTCTTAAAATCTTCATTAAAGATTGTGTAAATCAGTGGATTAACAAGAGAATTGATATATCCCAACCATGTCAGAAAATCAGACATTTCTTCTGAAATTTGACACCTTTCACAAGTATTAACAATCACTTCCTTCACAAAGAAGGGTAGCCAGCAGATAACGAAGGCACCCAAAATCAATCCAAGGGTAGTTGCTGCCTTGCGTTCTCTTGTGGTAGAAATTCGCTGTCTCCTCCATCCCTTTTCATTTTTGGATTCAGAGTCAGGGCTTCGCAGAGAGATGTGGATTCTGTCCAAATCTCCTGAAGGGTTAGATTTTTTATCTCTATTGCTTGATGCTGATGAGCTTAGCCGGCAGCTTTTCTCACCTGCTTCCAGGAGACCCTGTCCATTTGCCTCCTCTTTGAGAACCCGGCTCACACTCCTTCTGTGGAAAGTCTTGGCGGCCTTGTATATTTTATAATAAAGGATCAGAATTAATGCCAAGGGGATGTAAAAGGCTCCAAATGTGGAGTAAATGGTGGAAGCAATGTGATCATGCTTAATGATGCATTCATCATCCCTGTTGGCTGCCTGATGCCGCCAAAACAAAGGTGGCATGGAGATGAAGATGGAAATGATCCAAATAATGGCAATCATGATGCCTGCAAGTTGAGGCGTTCGCTTCCTTGCATATTCCACTGCATCAGTGATGGCTCGGTAGCGATCCAAAGCGATAACTGAGAGATGCAAGATAGAACAGGTACAGCAGGTCATATCAACACTGAGCCAGATGTCACACATCACCTGACCCATGATCCAGGTTTCTTTGACAATGTAGACTATGCTGAAAGGCATGACTAAGATGGCAACCAGAAAATCAGTGACAGCCAAGGAGCAAATTAAATAATTGGCAGGATGGTGGAGTTTTCGTGTCACAATGATTGCTGTCATTACGAGAGAGTTTATGACAGTTGTCATTACTGCTAGCACAGAAAGGGTGAGAGAAACCAGAATCTTGGATGTAACTTTTTTATGTAGTTCTTCTGATGTATTATTCTGTTCCTGTGTATAATTTTGTTCAGTAAAGTTTAGGAAATCCATGCTTCCCTTTGAGGCAATTTTTAACTAATAAAGACACCTATGGGGAAAAAGAGAAACATAGTTTAGAGAAAACACACACACAAACATTTCCCCCAGAATCCCACAATACCCAATAGCATATCTTTTTGTATCTCTTAGGAAAAAATATACTATTTGTCTTCAAGATTGTGCTGATCTTCTGGTCTTAAGCCACATAATGTTCCAGTCTAATCCATTTAGAAGGACTTCATCACTTAAAGTGAAACAAATGTGATATTAACTGTGGGATTGCATTTATTGTGTCTATTTTGTTTTCTTCTTCTAAATAACAGCTGTGAAGGTATGCATCAGACGTGCTTGTAGGACATGGGAATTAGAAATGAACTTCTCCCATCTGTTGTGATCCTCATGAATCCCACCACTGCCAAAAATGATGTTGCCTGTGAAATTTTGCCATGCCGGGCAAATAACAACATTGGAAGGAAAGAATTTTCCATTCAGACTGCAGTAAGCAAATTGCCACTATTGTTGAAGAACAACAGCTCCAAAATAGATACGTTGAATCCAATCAAAGATGCAATATCACATCTGTTTGGACTCCCACTGTTCTTTTTTAAAAGATTACACTTCCAAAAACAGAATTCTTGTTTTGAGATGTTGGGATCTTTCTTTCACAACTACTGTAGTTACTTCTTCTGATATGCTCACCTTCGCTTATAACAGTGGGGCCTAATATGCCTGTTAGTCTCTACTAGAGTAGAACCATTGAATCGCAAGTCAATATCATTGTAAATTCTGTTGATTCTTCAAGTCTGTTCTCTTTGGGATTAGAAACAGGATTTAGGTCTATGTTTTATGATATCATAGCTCCCTTGTTAATCTGGTACAATGTCACTGTGAACTGTGAGGGAACAGGGAAAATATGAAAATTTAAATTGCAAGATCTATGATCAATCATTTGAAATTAAGTGAGCTTGCAAATGAGACTTTTACCTTGTAATCACACTGCACAAATCACCATGTTTGGCTATAGTAACAAATACCCTAATTACATCCATTTTGATTATTGTGACAATTTAATTTAATTTAAATTTAATTGTCAAATTTATATACTGCCCACTCGACCAAGGCCGACTCAGGGTGGGTCACAATCACAATTAAAAATATGTTAAAAACAATTAAAACTACCCACCCCCTAAACAGGAACCGAAGGCACCATGGGGAAGGAGTTTCTTCTTCACCAGCCACCCAATGGAGATTACCCTTCCACCTGCACCCCACACTTGGCCCGCCAGCCAGTTTTTAAATTCTTTTCTGAAAGGCAGCAATTCCATCCAGAGACATAGTTCTGTTGGCAGGAGGTTCCAGAGGGCCGGCACAGACACGGAGAAGGCCCTCCTCCTTGTGCCAGAGAGGTGAGCCCCTCTGGCTGATGGAACAATTAGGGAGACAACCCCCCCCGTCTGCTCTGGTTGGACAGACAGATGTCCTTAGGGTGATGCAGTCTCTTAGGTATCCTGGCCCACTACCATATAGGGCTTTAAATGTTAAAAACAGCATCTTGAATTGCACCCGGAGACAAACTGGCAACCAGTGCAGCTCCCAGAGCAGTGGCGAAGCATGGGCATAACACCCACACCCCATCACCACCCGGGCTGCCACATTCTGGACCAGCTGTAGCCTCCGAATGGTCGTCAAGTGCAGCCCCATGTAGAGTGCATTGCAATAATCTAGTCTGAAGGTGACCAGAGCATGAGTGATCATGAGCTCAACATATGGCTGCCTTTGAAGTCAGTTCAGAAATTTAACCTGGTTCAAATTACAGTGGTCAGGTTGCTGACTGAGGCTGGTTAAACGGAGCATATCACATGCCTCTTACATCAGGTTTACTGGCTCCCAAAGCATTTCTGGGTTCAATTCAAAGTGCTATTTTTGACTTGTAAAGCACTATAAGACTTTAAGGTCCAGATCTTCCACACAAGCCTTTCTCTTGGTCAAGTCACCCTCATAAGTACTTTTGACTGGGACACAGGGGAGGTCCTTCTTTGTGGCTGCTTCAAAAGTTGTGGAATTATTTCCCTTGCAAGGTTATATTCCTCCTTGTCCTTTTCTCCTTATTCTGGATGCTGTGCATATCTTATTTTAAAGCATGTTTTTAAAGCTTTTAAATATTAGATTTTACTTACCATTATATCTTCAATTTTTTAAAAAACTTCTAATTTATCCTGTCTAGTCTAATGTGTTTTAATTCATTTATGAGCTGCCTTGGGTCTCATCATCAGGAAAAAGATGGTATAATGAAGAACATTCAATCACCCTCCCCCCAAAAAACTAAAAGGTCTTAACTGGAATATTTTATTTCTGAAGAAAGCAATGTATCAGCAAATTAATGATGCAGCTGCTTGATAACTTTATTTGATGTTGAATCAAAGCATCCTCTTAGAACTTTATGGGGTAATATTAAACTTTTGAGAGCAGAATGGAAGGCCCTTTGCAGAAGGCCTGTGATTCCCTCAGGAATAGAAAAATTGCCTGAAATAATCAGGACCAACCTAAATCCTTATTAAGAGCTACTACTTGAAAGCAGGTGTGGTCACCATGGCTTTTGCAAATACAAGTCTCTACAGTATGTTTAAATAAATGGAGACTGGAAGGAAATTAGAAACTCTAGGCACACCTCTTTAGTTATCTCAGATTAGCTCAGGATATGTTGACTGAGAATGACTGAATCATGAATTAACCTCAAATATTGGAGCTAGTTATGAGTTGACACAGCTTGCAAAACCTAGGTCTGAGATGTTTAAAAAAATTCTCAGCTGTAGTTGTAGTGCAAAAAGTAAAAGGGAAAAATAGTTGAACAAGCAGACAATAAACAAAAACAAAACTCCCTTTTGCCAAAACCAGGAAAGGCAAGCAAGTAAATGAATACAACAAATGTGACCCCTTTCCCATCTACTAGAATATGTGGTGATTTCTCTCTCCTATACCATTTATTGCTTGCCCTCATATCCAGGTATCTTATTCTATTTTTATTTTTTTCATGTATTTATTCTGTCATTTATTTTATTTGGTTGTTTGTTCTATTATGTTGCTTTGTTTATTTGCCTGTACAACACCAAGAGTGGGAAATATCTCAAATGGGCAATATAAAAATGTAATAAATAAATAAATAAATAAAATAAATTCATGTCCTCTCTTCTGAGTCTAGCAGCTAAGATAGAGACAGTACATCATGGAGGACACCAAGGGGCTAGTACACAGATTCCCACAAGAAGAACTGGAGCAAAGCACATTTCTCATTGGGTTCAAAATTCCCTTTCCCCCCTTTGATTGGCTTCTGATAGCAGCCCTTGTAAAAAGTTATTGGATACAAAATTTCCTGGGCAATTTGACAGGCAAAGGTAACAAAAGAGAGAAACATGAGAAAAACCACGGAATTTTTGTGTCTCCCTCTTCCATTTAAACTAATTATGTTTTAAGGTCAGATGTGAAGTTGCCAAAATGAAGGCACTCTTTTGTGAGTTCATTCTGCAGTTCCCTTCGCCTGACCTAGTGTGAGAAAGATTAACCAGCAACATAAAGTTGCCATTAGCAGGGTACCCCCCCCCCCCCGATTGTGGTTCAAGAATGCCACAGTCTTTGAGGAGGCTCTTTCTGTGTAACCCTTACCTTGTGATGGCTCTACTACAAGCACTTCCAAGGCAAAGTGATTGCTCCATGTTGCTAAAGGAAAGGGTCAGTCCTATTAAAATCTCCCTTGAATCAGAAAATAGTATATTTTCTGTATTTCTAAGTTTATCTTGCCATTTCTGAGCAACTCTTGTGTTTGTGTGAAGATCAGAGGTCCAGAGATAATTCTGAGCTATTGTTGTGTCTCTCTTTTCAATCAGTAATTATTCACCAGGCCAAAAGGAGGAGGGGAAAATCCAAGGTTCAGTCTATAAATAATCACTTTCTTCTGTTCTGGTTTTTTTAATTTGCCAGAGGCTCTCTAGGTTTGATTTTGTTTATTCTTGGGGGAGGGGAAAAGGTTGCTTCACTTTGCACTCAGCTCTTAAAAGCAGAGGCATAGGGACATCTGCTTGTTTTTCTAATTCTTTTAGAGCAGGTAGAACAAACAGATATACAAGGACTCTGTTTTTAGGTAGGGAAGGTGGATGGGAAGAGAACCAGAAAACAATTAAGTGAATGGTGGCAATTGCTGTTGCAAACCTGATTGCTTTAATTTGCTCATCATTGGCTCTTCGTAACACATTTCGGAAGGTGTGCATGCTTCCTGTCATAGAGAGCTATTGTTTGCAAAAAAACCAAAAAACTACTTGACCTGCAAAATGGTTCAGCTAAACATTGGACTGCTGCCATTTAAGCCATGCTTCAGTCAACTTATCCTATGAGAATGTCATGTATAATAAACAATAATAAATAATAATGTTGTTATTGAAATGTTATTACTAAAAATAAAATAAAACAAAAAGGAATAATCAATGGCTAAATTTAGGGTTATCATAATTCCCTCTCACAAAAACAGGACAGAAGTAAAGGGTGCCCTTACTTAAAAGTCAGTTGCATCCAACTCTAGGGTTCAGTGCTCATCTCTGTTTCAAAGCCGAAGAGCCAGCGCTGTCTGCTTCTGCAGACATTTCTGTGTTCATGTGGCAGGCATGACTAGACACCACAGCATTTGAAAAATGTAATTGCTAATTGCCAGGCAAGGCCATCCACACATGCTCAGAGGCCCTCTTGATGTCCCAACATTCTGCAAGTGGCCCAAGCAAAGATTGCTTTTTTGGGGGGGAGGGGAGTGAGAAAACTAGGTCCTTTGGCTCGGCATCTAAACTTGAGAGTGCACGCATTGAGTGGGGGAGGGCGCACACACTCTGTACTACCATCCTCCCCCCCCGCCACTCCCAGCAGCAGGAGCCTTGGATGCAAAGGGGTGGGGAGAGACGGGGAGGAGGAAATAAAACCCAGCCGCAGGCATGACTAGACACCAGAGTGCATGGAACACTGTTTACCTTCCCACCGAACTTGGCCCCTATTTATCTACTTGCCATTTCTTGTTTTCGAAGTGCTAGGTTTGCAGGGGCTGGGACAAAGATGGGAGCTCATTCTGTCCTGCAGTATTCAGTTGAAGTGCTACTACACAGAGACACCACAAGATAGAAAAAGCTGTGTCCCCCCCCCCCACACACACACACTCCTTGTTCACCAAGCTGCTGCCACCTGCTGGTATTTCCAATAGAAGTGCAGGAAAATCCGTGTTTTTTCTTTCCAAATCAAGTGGTTTGAAAACTGTGAATTTTCAGTGCTTTGTATGGAACTGTGTGGGACAGTTACAAAACGTGAAATTCACGTTTTTCCGTGGCATAAGGCAACTCTAGCTAAATTGTGCTATTGAAGGGGACATTGAGCCAAAATCATTGAGGGTAGCCGTAAGCTAATGGTAGCTAATTTGCACCATAAACACAGATGCTGAAGATAAATAACAATATTAGAAACTTGGGGCAACCCACAGCTGCCAACAGTAACTAGAAGAGGCTTCCCAGGAGTTCAGCAGGATTGGGTTCTTATCCCTACCTGGATACAATCTGGGCAAGATGGCTATAGTCTATTTTGGAGATCATTAATTCAGATGATTATTATAAGGCAGAAACAACTTCACAATACATATTGAAATACCGGGAGATGCCACAGATGTAAATGGGGGCCTACTGTGTACAAAGGATGTGCTACAGCTCTTTTGCCACCACCCCATTTTCTCTCACAGCTTTTTCATCACTAACACCCATTTTGCCTCATGACATGTAATTCAGCTCCAAGGCTCTGGCTTGCCACATGTTGGAAACAAAATGGCAGATGTTTGTTCTGAACTGGCAAAAATGCATCTTATGTTCTTAATTATCTATTTGAAAGCCTTTGTTTTTTCCATGGGAAGAAAGTATCTGCGAGTGGCTGAAATGTGCAGATACATAAATATTCAACATGGGGCTGCCCTTGATGACCATTTGGAGGCTGCAACTGGTTCAGAATGCGGCTGCTAGGGTAGTGATGGGGTGTGGGCGGTATGCCCGTGCCTCGCCACTGCTTCGGGAGCTGCACTGGTTGCCGGTATGCCTCTGGGTGTAATTCAAGGTGCTGGTTATTACCTTTAAAGCCATACATGGTAGTGGGCCAGGATACTTAAGAGACTGCATCACACCAAGAGCATCTGTCCGTCCCACCAGAGTGGACCAAAAGGAATGTCTCTCTAGCACTAGAAGCAGGGCCTTCTCAGTGTCCGCTCTGTCTCTATGGAACCTCTTGCCAACTGAGTTGTGTCTCCAGATGGAGTTGCTGCCCTTCAGGAAAGGTTTAAAAACCTCTCCAACCTCTTTTTAAATTGATGGGAGGGTAGGGAATGTTTTGTGGTAGTTTTTATTGGGTTTTTAATTGTGATTTTAAAATTGTGATGGTTTTAATATCTGTACGCCGCCCAGAGTCTTTGGAATTGAGCAGCAATACAAGTCCTTAAATAAATAAATAAACATTTCTCTTGAGATTTGCTAAAGATTCCAATGTCTCTAACTTGTTTCCAGGATGGAAATCACCTACAATAGACCCTTTCTGAAAACAATGTTGTAACTGAAAACAATGTTGTTCTGAAAACAATGTTGTGGAACAAAGGGCTGTACAATATTGTCTTCTGGAATACAATGATGCTTTTATAACAGATCAAGTGCTGTAAGAATTATGGGCTTTAAAACTGCAGTGGCAAGTGGCTTCAGTTTGTTCAATCAGAAAGGCATATTTTAAGAAATTCTAAAAGAGAAATTGCCAGGTATTTGCCAGGGAATCTGCTATATTGGCTATACAGCAAACTCTGATTTTTTACATATGGTAACCAAATAATCTATTTAAGGAGCAGCTTTAAAACATTGAGATGTTAATACTAATTTTGTGTCAGAAATTACTCTGGGTTGAAAGGATTTTTGTGGAAGAAACTCTGCTCAGGGAACACCCAAATGAGGCTCCCTTCATGTGCCCAAGAGCTGGGACAGAGAAAGGCACTCAATCTGTCATGCAGTACCTGGGTCTTGAACTACTGACTTGCCAGCCTTCCAGCTAACAAGGCAAGCTTCTTAACCACTGAGCCACCACAGGCTATTGAGATGTTATACAGAGGTCTCCTGATTAAAACACATTTTTCTTTATTTTGCTATAAACTAAATCCATGTACAGAATAGAATAGCACAGATGGTTTTCTTTAAAAATATATATTATCAGACACAGCCTGATTTACAGATAATGACAAACTAACTAATTTTGATCACACTGCTAAATCACAGCTCCCTGTAATATTTATCCTTTTAGCTTTGTACAACTGTATCAGTGATGACTTTCAGAGTGTACATACCAAAAATAACTATAAAGCCCCATGCATTTATCAACAAAACATATGTCAATCTACAAAAAATAAGCAGGAAGGGAAAAAACCCTCTTATCCTAGAGCCTGCCTCAGCAAGGTAGAAAAAGTGTCATGATAACAATAACTATGGTTGGGTTCACTGAGACTGTGGCTGTAATCTACATCTCATTTCATTTAATAGTGCTGGATCACTCCCCAGCCTGGTAAATAAGTCTTAAGAACCCAACGATAATTCTGTATCAATACTCCGACTGAGGCACAGTAGTTTCTTAATGGAACTGCCCTCAAAAGGGACAATTGCTCTGATTTGGGCAATTGGAACATGTGGCATGCAATGTGTGTCTAAGACACACTTGGGGGCATTTGTTTCTTATCCATTCAACACAACTGCTCATCTGCAGAAAGCATTTAGGCCCATGCCTGCTCTTTGTATGCAGAAGGACACCTCAGGGATAAGATGGGTGTTCAGCAACTCAGCATGGTACAGACAGTGATCAGAAAGTTGCCTATTTCAAGTAATTTATTTCTACAAACAGTTACTTTTTTGGAGTTACAACTCCCAGAATCCTCCAGGCTGAATGGTCACATATTCCAAGTGCTGAGAAAAATGTATTGTCCTGGCTATGGATTATTGGCATATCCTTCCTCATTAACCTCAGATAGACTGTTGTATCCAAGCGTTATTTATTAATAACAGCTTGAGCATCATAATGTCTACGGTGCTATTGTGCGCCTTTTGTAAAGGTGTCAAATTCAAAGGTCTGTCAAACTAGCTGATTCATCAGTACAAACTTCCCCGCTTCCTCGGAAGCCCGCCGAAATGTGTCAACCTGTGTAACTGCCTTTCCCACTGTATATAAGACAGCCACCTTGTATGTGTTCCCCAGTCCGGTATTATGAGCTGAACAATAAATCACTGTGTTTGACCTGATCCTGCTGGTCTGAATACTTCTTAAGCGCTGGACTCAACATAGACATAATCTTGTGTTAGGTCAAAATTTATCACCGTTACTTATCACTGGATTTAGAAAGTAATTTGCCACACTACCTGGTATTTTCTGTTATTTTTTCCATATTAAACCAATGTATTATTAGTAAGAAGATGGCATAAAATTCTTCCCTAAATCCCCATAAAATTCCTGGAAAATACTCTTAAAATGCAATGTTGAGAATTAACTGGAAAACTCTATTACTACCTCAGTGGATTAAATTAATTCCCTCTCATGTCACTTTTGAAACAGGACTTAATTATACCCTGTCTAAAATAATAATTGCATGCTATCAGGTTGATCCTCACTTATGGTGACTTCTTCCAGGGTTTTCTAGGTAGAGAATGCACAGAAGTAGTTTCCCATTCCCTTATTCTGGGGATCTCCTGGGACTTGTGCAGCTTACCCATAACTGCAAAGGCTGGTTCTTCTCCTAGGAGGCACAGTGGGGAACCATACTCTCACACACAAAATATTATCCCCTTTTCTCTAGTGATACTGACTTTGAGGTCCAGCATTCCTGTACTCCCTGACTATGGAGAGAGTGATCAGGCTGTCTATGATAAATATGCATGGTGGCCATAGTTACTACTACAGAAGATACTGTATACTGATTTAATTGGAGGGATCTTCTGCACAAACCTGTTCTTGATGCTCTATGGATCTAGGTATACATGAAAATCTTACATAGTGAGATCCTGGTTGTAGTTTTAACACATCAATCTGTCTTGATTGGCAGCCATTGCAGGTTGGAATCATTTCTGGATAGGGTATAACTGCATCTTGCCAACCTGCAAATACAGAGGAGAAGTGTTTTTCAGTGCAAAGAGTCTGAGGCCATCTTGGCCTTTTCATAACACCCCCCCCCCAATAATATACATCACTTCTTACCAGAAAAGTCCACATAAACATTATTTTCTTTCACATTTGTCTATGGATCCCCCCTCCCCCAGGCAAGTGGTATTGAAAGATGCTTTTAAACAAATATAACATACCATGGATACCTTGGAGTTATTATTCAGCTAGGAGTCCGCACATTGGTGGATGTCTCCTTGATGACATTTTGCACATGCAAATGGGCCTGAGAAATCAGGTGCACTTACATGCAATTTTTTTAGTCATTTGGCTATCATGTCACCTGCTGGCTAGGCAGACCATGACATGTGGCCTCCACTTTCACCTTGCCCAAGGGATCTGATCATACCTATCAAGTATCCTGTTTTGGCCAGGATTTCTCATAATTCACCGCTCTGTCACGCTCCTTCCTGCTGTCATCCCGTATTTGAATGGCCAGGAAAGGGGGTACTGCGCATGCGCGCCACTCCCTCTGATGGGCACGAATGCAAAGTAATCCCTTTCCTGGCTGAAGGGGTTTCTACTCATGCACACAGGGGTTACTGTGCATGCATGCAGGGGTTACTGCACATGTGCGTCACTGCCTCTGATGTCAGAGGCAGCGGCGTGCATGCACCAACGCCGGCACCCAGAAACCTTCCCATATTTGGACACCGGCAACTTGACAGGTATGGATCTGATGGAAGATGCTTCAGTCTTGGCCTAACATCATTGACAAGAGATGGGCAACACTGCCTAGTTAGTCCGCTCAAGCCCCCTGCCCCTGCCCTGACAAGGCTCTCCTACTTGTTAAAAATTTACTTCATTTATATACCATTTTTCTGTCAGTGAGTTGACAGTTACTTACATTATTCTTTGCATGCACCACCAAAATCATGTTACTGAATCAATGGGGATTTGGGATTTTACTTTCTAAATTCAATTAATTCAAAAGGGGCTACTTTAATTGTGACTTACTTTGGCAAATTTAGAATAGGCCCATATGAATCAATGGAGCTCACAGAAGAATTGACTTGCCAAATTCTCTGTAATTCAAGGGGTTTACTCTAGTGCAACACAATTTTGCCTAGTAAAAATGGGAAAACCATTCAAAACAATTCATTAAAATGTTTTTTTTTTACAAAACAGGAAAATAATTGGGAAAACACACAGGAAAACAACATGTCTTCAAATGATGGCAGAAATATTTGTTTTTTGTTTTTTACTACTCACAGAATCTCACAGCCAACATGTTTGCTAGACCTATTTGAACTTTATTGGCTCTTAAGATCTTGGGTGGGTGAGGGGGTATTTCCCTCTGTTCCACTGGCTTCACAGTATTATTTAATGAGGAAGCAAGAGAAGACTATGGTATCACAAATGAAAGCTCCCCGTTCGACCTGATGTCCAGGCTGGGAGCAGTCAGGGGTGGTCCCAGAGCTCAATTCCGGTCACGAGCTCCGACGCCTGCCGTGGGCGGAAACCCCAGTGGGGGCGGCTCACGGGGGTGCAACTAGTGAGTATCAGGTTCAATTTAGTGCACCACCACCACAGTCCACTTACATTGGGGGGGGGGGGTTCAGTGGCCCTGGCCTCGTCAAGTTGATGCGAGTGGGCAGCAGTTACCATCCTACCCCAGTAACCCATGGTTTCAAACTGGTCCCTTGTTAAGGGTGGGGGTGTCCGCCCCTGGGGCTGTGCCGAGCATCGCATGGGCTGTTCAGATCCCGCTGCGTATGCCCTCTATACAGAATGTGCCGACGATGGCTTTGCCGACAGCTGGTTATTCCTTGCCCCTGGGTGATCATTTGTCATAGGTCACGAGGGATAAGATTTGGCGAGGGGAGTACGTGGATATATTCTCCCTATTGAACCGTGAGCCCACTAAGGAAGAGAGAGAGGGACAGGATGACAGAGACAAAGAGCTGTCCCATCGTCGTAAGCCACCGCGCACTTAGGCCAACTGGTTGCCGGCATATCTTATATATATGGCGGTATACCTGAGGGCCCGGCCTGATCTGGCCATTCCTATGATCCAATACTTGGACAATATTTACAGGGCGATGGTTGATTTCCCTGGCCTGTCGTGGTTGGCTTACGATGAGGAATTTAGAATGAGGGTGGCCCTACACCCAGAGATGAGGTGGGATGAGCCCTGCCAGAAATTGTGGCTCTTGTACATGACCCCCACGCGTCCGGCGCCTGGGGATAGGTACCATTGTGGCCATGCTGTGCAGTGAGCTGCTCCAACACAGGCTCCCTGCCAGCCGGTGGGGCAGGGGGTTCCAGCCCGCTTGCTGTGTTGGAGCTTCGCAGCTAATGGCATGTGCAATAAGCGACAGTGTCAGTTCAAACATGAGTGTCCCTCTTGCGCTGGCCCCCACGCCGCCTCCGCGTGCCCGCGGGCTGGTGGGTCACGGGGCAGAGGTAGAGGTGGACAGGGGGCGGTCAGGGCTTCCTCTGACGGAGCTAGCCATTCAAAAGGCCCCCTCCCTGGTTAATGTGTATATGCTGGAGCGATGGCTCTCAACTTATCCAAGAAGGGAGGACGCGAGGTACCTCCTGGAGGGTTTCCAGTGGGGCTTTCGTATTCCCTTCGAAGGGGTTCAGGGACCCCAAGATGCCCCCAATTTAATTTCCTTGAAGGGCAAGGAGGAGGTAGCTGCCCTGAGTATTGCTAAAGAAGTGGAGGCTAGGAGGGTAGCGGGCCCCTTTTCCGAACCGCCTTTCCCTAACCTGCAGGTCTCCCCTCTGGGGTTAGTACCTAAAAAGACCCCGGGTGAATTTCGTTTAATCCACCATCTATCGTACCCGGAGGGTTCTTCTGTCAATGATGCTATTCCTGATGACCTTTGTTCGGTCAGGTATACGTCGTTTGACCAGGCCCTACGGATGGTGCGCTCATGTGGTCCCGGTGCCCGCCTGGCAAAATGTGACATTAAATCAGCATTCCGATTGCTGCCAGTGCACCCAGGGGACTTTGAGCTATTGGGTTTTAGATTCCAAGGGAAGTTCTATGTGGATAAGGCCATGCCTTTTGGCTGCTCTATTTCATGTTCGGCATTCAAATGTTTTAGCACTTTTCTTCAGTGGGCCTTTGTTTGCAGGTCCGGGTCTCGGTCTGTAGCCCATTACCTCGATGACTTTTTGTTCGGGGGTGAATGGGGCTCAGACACGTGCATGCGTCTCCTCACTACATTTCAGACGCTAATGCGGGAACTGGGTGTCCCCTTAGCGCACGAAAAGACCAAGGGCCCATCTACTAAGCTCACATTTATAGGCATTGAAATTGACATGGTCGCACAGGCATCCCGGTTACCCATGGATAAGGTCACCTGGATCTCCGCAATGATTTTGGCATTGATGGCCAAACGTAAAGTGTCCCTTCGTGAGCTGCAGGTACTTCATGGTCATCTTAACTTTGCCTGCAGGGTGGTGACACCCGGCAGAGCATTTGCGTGGTGCTTATGTGATGCCATGTCTGGCCTGTTAAAGCGCCACCACAGGGTCCGACTGACCAGGGGCATGCGGGCTGACCTTTTGGTTTGGTTTACATTCCTGCGGGAATTTAATGGGGTCTCTTTCTGGAGATCCGACCTTTTGGTTTCCCCTAGATTCCAAGTACAGTCGGATGCCTCCGGCTCCCTGGGATATGGGATTTATTTTGAGGGGAGGTGGGCTTATGGCCAATGGCCTCCAGCATGGCGGAGCACGGATCGCCTCCGCGATCTTACCTTTCTTGAGTTCCTTCCAATCCTGGGAGCTTTGATACTATGGGGCGAGGAGTGGGTTCTTGTCAGATAAGGGTTTGGGGATGGTCATCTGGCACCCCACGATTAGTTTGCAAAATTAAGATCTCTATGCAGGGGATGGGGTCCACCTGTCGGCTAGAGGTATGAACCTCTTTCTGGAAGATTTGCAAGCAGGCCTGGTGACCGAGCTGACGGTTGGGGTGGTGGTGGTGAGTCATCATAGATGCCTCCCCGTGTGGCGGGTAGCACTGGTAAGGTAAAGATTTATGACCCATAGATATCCGGCAGGTTCGCAATTGACTGGCCAACACTTTGAGCGCCAATCACCCAGTCATCACAGTTGATGCATCTCTGAGGATGGCTTGAAAGTCTTTAACTAGAAATAGAGCCTTCTTGATGGTGGCACCAACACGTGGAATACACTACTGGTGGGGCTGTGCCAGGCCCCATCACTGGCTATTTAAAAAAACAAAAAAACAAACAAAACTAAAATGCTTTTTTTAAAGGAGGCATTTAAGGGTTCTGTCCCCTTATTGATATTAGCCAGTTAGGTTCCCTCCTGATGCCATCAGACACCAACTATTTTAGTTTAGTTTAGTTTGTGAGGTATTTGTTGGTGGTGGGCTTTAATTTGTTGTGAATATTTCTGTTATTGGTTCCTCTGCTTGTTCACTGCCCAGAGTGGGTTAACATCCAGATAGGTGGTATAAAAACAAAACAAAACAAAACAAAACAAAACAAAACAAAACAAAACAAAACAAAACAAAACAAAGCAAAACAAAGCAAAACAAAGCAAAACAAAACAAAACAAAACAAAACAAAACAAATAAATCCCAGGACCAGGGATTCTTCTTGGGCAACTTCCCATTCCTCTTTTCCCACAATTGTTTATTCTGCAAAGCCTTGCAGACAATTAGTGTCCCTAGAGAAGCACAAAAGAACAGGATAACAGTGCTAGCTGCCAATTCGAGTATATGAAACACTATGAATCTACTGCAAGATTTAGTTTGCTTTTCACAGGACTTATCCACACTGGTGAACTCTTTCAGTTCAGCACCTTGGATAGCTCTGGTAAATTGCAGAATAAATTCATTTCACCCCTGAAATAGGAGTCAGTAGCCACCACTGTGTTTCAGCATATAAATACAGATAATGTATTTCATGCAAGTAACATTTTAATTGTTCCTTCCAAAGCCCAAATCAGTATTCAGTGATTTTTCCCCTTTTGTGCCCAATTATTTCCTGCAACAAATAAAACACAGGAAGTGTTCTGTATCTTAATAGGCTGGCTTCTAAAGGTGAGGTCTGAGGAATCAGAGGCATTTGACAATCCCAGTCAGGGGAGCCCAGAATTAGGAGCAAAGCAGTCCATGGGTCACAGTCCTACCCTGAATCAAAAGACAATGTAGAAATGTAGCCTGGGTTTAAGCCCAGGCCATTTACACCAGAGACAAGCAAGGAGAGAGAGTGTGTATAAAATCTACAGTAAGGAATCAGCAGACTGGGTCTGGAGCAAAGTGACCAGGGGCATGCGGGCTGACCTTTTGGTTTGGTTTACATTCCTGCGGGAATTTAATGCTTCTCTAGGGGAGCATTAATACATAAAGTAATAGTGCAGCCAGCTAGAATTTGGATTGTGGTGGAAGAACTAAGCATTATCAAAATGCATTCTAAGAGAGCATATGGCAAGAAAAAGAAGAAACTCAAACAACAGCCATATTTTGTATATGTAAGCATAGCACGCCACTGCATTTAACTGCAGCTGCAAGTACTTAATTTAAGTGGCACATAGCAACAATTGTGATAATGAAAAGTATTGCATATTGTGCATGCAGCAACAGTGTTGCTATAGCTCTTGGTAAGCTTTCCGCATATAGCAAATTGCTTCCATTCTGAGCCGTAGTAGAATTCTGGGAACCGTGGTTCAAAAAAGTAATTTTTTCCAAGCATGTGTATGTGGGTTCTCATCCCTAAGAATTTCAACATGCTGGACTGCAGCCATTTAAAAAACATTTATACTAAAAATAGTATCCTGAGCAACACTTCATGCTTTTAGAACATAAGAACATAAGAACATAAGAACAGCCTTGCTGGAACAGGCCACAGCCCATCCAGTCCAGCATTCTGTCCCACACAGTGGCTCACCATTTCCTTCAGGGTATTCCCAAGGAGATGCCTTCACCTGCTTAGGATTCCCTGGAAATGATATTGAGAGATATCCTGCCTATCTCTCCAACCCGGAGGTTGTCCTTAAGTATCCATAATTATAGCCATTGATACTCTTGTCCTCCATGAACTTGTCTAATCCTTTCTTAAAGCTGTCAAGACTGACAGCTGTCACCACTTCTTCTGGCAGGGAGTTCCATAGACCTGTGATCCTCTGGGTGAAAAAGTACTTTCTCTTATTTGTTTGAGAACTAGTACCCAAAAGTTTCATGGAGTGTCCCCTAGTTCTAGTGTTATGCGATAGGGAAAACAGTTTTTCCTTATCTACTTTGTCCACACCGTGCATGATTTTATAAACTTCAATCAGGTCACCTCTTAGACGTCGTCATTCAAGAGTGAAGAGGCCCAACCGTTGCAGCCTCAGATGGTAAGGAAGGTGTTCCAGTCCCCTAATCATTCTGGTTGCCCTCCTCTGCACTTTTTCCAGCTCCATAAACCAACATAGGAGTTATCAAAAGGCCTATTATATTATTCGAATCCAGTAGTGTTATTAAGTTGGTACCGAAAGAACGAAAAATATACTATGGCTGAAATCCTGTAGCTTAGCGTAGGAAACTGCACTAGAGTAAGCTTATTGGATCAATGAAGATTTGTTGAGTAAACTCCACAGATTCAAATGGGCCTATTCTAGTCTCAATCTACTATATTAAAGTAAAGCAGCAAAAGGGATTACCAATACCACTCATTTACTGGTCTGTCGATTGCCAGAAACATGCAGCACCTTAGTAAAGGTAAAATACAGGTAAAGGTCACCCTTGCTCGAAAGCCAGTCATATCCGACTCTAGGGTTCAGTGCTCATCTCTGTTTCAAAGCTTCTGCAAACGTTTCCGTGGTCATGTGGCAGGCATGCCAGGACACCGGAGTGGATGGAACACTGTTTACCTCCCCACCGAAGTGGTCCCTATTTATCTACTTGCAATTTCTTGCTTTCGAACTGCTAGGTTGGCAGGAGCTGGGACAAAGACGGGGAGCTCATTCCGTCCTGCAATACACAGGTATCGAACCCTGGCCTTACAGGCTTCAAGCTCAGCATCTTATGTTTGGCCAATGATAAAGCCTAGAAAGTGGCTTCATTTTGTCACTGGCTACACTACCTACAGGCTTTTTAAAACTCTAGTCCATGGGTTCCCAATCTAAGGCCCGTGGGCCGGATACAGCCCACAACACCATTTCATGTGGCCCCCCACTCCTCCAAGGTCATTTGAGAAACAAAATGGCCACTCTTTGGAAGCTGTTGGGACAAAATGTCCCCCCTCATCATGCAGGCAGGGCAAAATGGCCAACCGGCCCTCAAAGCTGACTGAGAGAGCGTGACCCGGCCCCCGGCTTGAAAAGGTTGGGAACCCCTGCTATAGTCCAATGAACTATTTTTAAAAGCCCCCAAAGCCTGTTCCAAAAGGCCCTCACATGTACTGTTAGACACCATTTTTGAAATCAACATTAACAACCCATTATTCCCTATGAGGATTTGTTTAAAGAGTTGGATATTTTTGACCAGTGGATAGAGATGTAAAATTTCCAGAAATTTTGAAGCTCGGGAAAAACCCCGTGTTTTTATTTTCCAGGAAAAAACTGGAAAATTTGAAAAAAATCTGATATCATACATATTTTTTTAGAAATGATTTATAAAATATTTGAACCTGGCCTTATCTTAAAATATTTTATTCATCATGTTAAAATATAACATTCCATAATATATTTTTTATTTTTTCATTTTTTCCAATTTTTCGGGGGGGGGGGGGAACAAAAAAGGCATTCAGAAAAAAATGGGGGGAAAATGTGTTTTTTCTGAATTTTTCCAGTTTTTTTCCAGGCCTCCACATCCAGGCCTCCACATCTTTTGTTTAGACAAGTGTGATGCCAACAATATCTTTTTCATTCTAGAAGTGAGGAAACATTATTTTATAAGAAACTTTCAGCTGGGTCAGATCAAGGCTCTTTTCAACATCTTTAATCCCCCCAGCCTATAGTCAACATCTTGTTCCTTCACAGTGGTTGGATAGTCAACATCTTGTTCCATCACAGTGGTTGGATACTCAACATCTTGTTCCTTCACAGTGGTTTTGAAGTCCACAAGCAGTACATGAGGGCAATTGCCCTCTTCCAGTGATGTTCCCCAGCCAGTGTGTCAAACCATTGTACAGAATTGTTTTGTACCAACTTTTCTTAACACAGCTAAGCAAGCTAGAGAATGCTAACATTATTTCTTTAATGTAGATAGAATAAAGAGCCTGTGTTTATCTTTAGAAGGATCTCTACAAAAACTCAGTCTTAGATATGCTAGCTCTCAGACATTTTTGATGACTAAATAAGGCATTTCAGCCTACAGCTTTCAGCCATCTAATTGTCATTTCTGATACGAAAATAACTGACTGTCACAAAAGCTTCTTTCTCTTGCATAATAACTTTTGACATCCTTACGACACTTGGCATAAGGCCTACACCAGGGTGAATAACTTTTAAAATTTAAGCTTTAAAATTAATTATTAGGAATGTATAAGGAAAGACTAGTTTTAATTATTGTTTTGGTTTGAGCCAATCTTTCTGTCTAAGACAAATAACTCAATGTTAAAAAGAGCAAAGACATGAAAAACAACGAATACATTCTGTACAGAATTAAAAGTGCCACATGTTTCTTGGAGAATAGCAAAACTATATGCAGCTATTAACAATCTTATGGTAATGTTAGAGAATATTATGAATGATCTGTGGTTGAGCAAAAACTTATGCAGATGTGCAAGAATCCAACCCATATTTCTCACTGTTGACTCAAGTTAGGATATGAACAACTGAATATAGATAATGTCTGCCCCCCCCCCCCGTAGACTGCAATTAAAAGACAAATCCCACATGTAGAACTTCCAGTGCAGGAGGCTGATAACATCATTAACTTGATTATTTCCCCCTAAGAGTTCAAAAATGAACATGATTTTCAAACTGCAAAAATATTTTGGAGAAATATGAACAAAGCTTTTCCACTACCATTTATAGCATGATATATGAATGGATCATTTGCAAAAAATGCATTTTGAGAGGACAGGTCCTATTATTTATTCATTATTTATATTCTGTGTCTCCTCTAAGAAGCTGAAGACAGCATATATGCTCTTCCCATCTACATTTTCATGCTCAGACTGATTGTGACATCCTTTGAAATAAACGCAGTTTCAAAGAATGCAGTTTCTCTCCAGTTTATTCTTTTGTTTCTTGCCTTTTTTGTCCAGAGGATTTAATATTTATTTAGCTTGTTTTATGCTTGCAAGTTATTTGAAGATCTTTCCTCCATTGATTCTTTTACTTTCTTTTTTGATATCTTATTTTGTTTACCTCTTCTTTTGTAAATAAAAATCTGAAATATATGGTTTTAATTCATTACTAAAGGCATTCCGTTAATGGCAGATGAATAAAACAGTGGCCACAATCTTAGTGACTAAGATACAGGTAGTTGCATTAGGGCAATTGTGTGATCAATAGGAAGAGTTTTTTGGGCACCATTTGCTGCACACTCAGTTTTCCATGACTACACAAGTGATTGGATGACTGGATGCGTCAGGCACACAATAGGCCAGGATTGGCCAACCTTGGTGCTCCAGGTGTTCTTGAACTTCATTGCTGATCAGGGCTTCTGGGTGTTGATGTCCAAGATCATCTGGAGTGCCAAGGTTGGCCATTCCTGCAATAGGCAATTGAGGAAAGCAAAAATAACTTATGCAACTGAATTACCTGCATTTCCCCCCCTCAACAGAAATATCTCTGAACTATAATTTGTTATAGAAGTCAATTTTATGGAATCAAACTACACATCATGTCAGCATGTCGAGAAAACTAAAAGAGGGGAGGGACAAAATAAAATTCTGAGTGCATCTTGAAGCCTAGCAGATTTGTTTCTGTGTGAGCTTTCATGCATTAAAAACTGCTTTCTCAGACTGTCTTCTGCCTTTTATTCTCTCTTTCATTCATCCCCCTGCCCACCCAAACATGTTAGTCTGTCTGGCATAGATTAACATGTCTTCTTTTTTGGAAAGTGTGATGTTTCAGTTGATTGAAAGCCATGAAGATTTTTTCTTTAGACTTCAATAGACTTTTCTTTAGACTTCAGAGTGATGGTGGTGATGAGCAGGATCTGGATCAAGATGTGTCTTTAAGAGTGTCTAACCCTTTCTGCCAAAATAAACTCCTAATAAGCTCCTAATGGAAAAAAAACCCTCTGTCAAGCTACCATTATTTATTAGAACTTTGATGAAAAGAAAGCAACCATTTGGGGAAATCCTGTCTGACGCACTTGTGGGAATAATCTGTTCCCAAATAAATAATGGGTAAAAACATTACCTCGTTGACAAAACAGTACAACATCATTGCATCTGGGGATTGTTATTGTTTTACAAAGCTGAAGGATGAGCAGAATCTTATCCCACTGTTCCCAGAAAGTAATTTGCTACAAATATTTTTGTTATTGGATAAAAATACCTTATTTACCAGAATATAAGATACATCAGAATATAAAACACACTTCATTTTGTATACACATTTTTAAGGGAAAAATAATTTTCTACATTTTTTCATGAATTTCCAAAATGATTTATTGTATTAATGTTATAGCTATTTATATCTACAAAAATGTAACTAGAAAACAATGTATTTAGGTATCTTTTAATCTTCATCCTCAAAACCCAGAAATGCATCTTCAAAGCTCTGCCTACCCTCCCAGGCTCAGGACCCTTTGTGACAGCCTGCAGAAGATGACCTAGAGGAGAGGGGAGGGGAGTCCACCCCCATCTCTCCCACCCCTTCCCCTGCATACAAACATCTGCATGCCCTTGCAGATGTGTGGCTGCCAGCCCTCCAGATGTGAGGCAAACTGGCAGAGGAGAAAGATTGAGAGAGGGAATGAAAAATGGGTGTGTGTGTGGGGGGGGCAATCGGCAGCAGCTGGGTCCTGGGAAAGGGTGGCTTCAAAAAAACTGCTCTTCCCCTGCTGATCCCCACTAGTGGGGGAGAGGTTTTTAAAGCTGCCCTCCAACGGCTCATGTTGATTGGCGGCAGGTGGACCCAGGGGATGGGGTCTTTTAAACCTGACAGAGGTAGGCTCACTGAATTTTGATTACCGGCACACAAGACACACTCCATTTTCTAGTGTATTTTAAGGGGGAAACATGCGTCTTATACGCCAGCAAATACAGTAGTTCCAAGCTGTGATCTTGTGCAAGAACATAGGAAGAGTCTTGCTGAGTGAGACCAAAGGGTTACGTAGTCAAGTTCTCTGTTCTCACAATAGCCATCCAGTCAACTTTGGTGGTCTGCAGTCAGGATTCTTCAGTAGCACTTTGCTGTTTCTGCTCTCTAGCATTTGGTATTCAGAGACACTCTGCCTCTGATAGTGGAGGTAATATATAGCCCTCTCAAAATGATGGATGCTCCATCTTTCCTGGTTCACATTTCAGTTTATTGGTCATCTTCCAGTCTATTACTTATCCCAGACGGGGATTCAGCACCCTGAATCAAACTGAAGTGCTGAATTTTGCTTCAGTATAATACAACTTCCTGTTTTCCTGTATCCAAACCACCCTTTCTCCTTAACTGGCTTGTCTTCTTGTCCCTATACCAACTCCTACTTGACTCCACTTGGATCCAACCTACCCTAAAATGCAATACTCGCTTAATCTGATGAAATAGACACAAGGATGATAAGACCTACCCCAATTACACATAGATAAAAAGGCTGTGCTGACTAGAATAATTGGTGGTGGTGGAGAGCTACATAAGGTTGTTATAGACCAGGGGTTAGCGAACTTTGCTCTTCAGGTGTTCTTGAACTTCAATTACAAGAACTTGAGTGAAACCCAAGTCAGTATACCTGCTGATCAGGGCTTCTGGTAATTGAAATCCAAAAACACCTGGAGAGCCAAGTTTGCTGACCCCTGCTATTGACCATAGAATATTTTGCTATAGATGTTGGGAAAATGATACTGAGGAAGGAAGGCTCTGAGCTTGTTTATAATGCAGTATTACTATTTGTCATCACGTGTAAGCATGGCCCATAAAAGCCTTAAGTTTTAGAAACACGTATTAAACCCTTTAATCTGAATTTTGAAGATGTTTTACAAATACTCTGCTATCTTTTGCTGTTCCCTTCCTACCTTCTTCACCAAAGTTTAACTCAACCTTTCATCCAAGTTCCTATAGCATTTTAGCTGCCTATATCTTGTGAGCCAACAATCTTCTTCCATTCCCTACCAATCAATTTATTCATAAGGAAAGGAAAGGAAGCAGTTTTTAATCATGTTTTTTGTTATGACTGTGAACCGCCCTGAGTTGGCCTCGGCCAAGTGGGCAGTATAGAAATTGAAATAAATAAATAAATAAATAAATAAATAAATGGCAGTCATAAGATATGGATTCGGTTCACTAGAAGAATATAAACTAAACAAGTATTTTGATAAAAGTTCCTCACACTTCTTGCTGCTTTACTAAGCCTGCTGGAGAGGGATCACTGTCTTAATTTGTCTGGTTAACCAAAGGCAGGGCAAGAAAGGATGACACTTCCTCCTCTTTAGTTAAATCCCTTAAGAATAATAATTGAGCCCTTGAGGTCTGGTTAATGATTCACTTAATTAGAAGAGGCAGTTGGAAAAGATAAAATTAATGGTCTCACTACTCCACGTGAAGATCTGATATGTTGTCTATATTATCATACCAATGTCCTTCCCATAAAATTATATTTTGCTGTTGTTTTTGTCAGCTGTACCATTATAATTAACAGACATGCTGAGTCATGGAAAAGGCTCTATCTGCAGCAATATTTATTGCCTGATATTTCAGATGAATTGTATCAGTTTGCTGAAGAGAAACAGTGAAATCACCCAACTTGTTTATTCTATTCATTTTTCTCCTGCTGTATCTAATATTGAATTTCTTTCATCATAAGGAACAGTGAGATAGAGTTTGCTAAATCATGTACATCGTTTGACAAAAGATGGCATGACTATAATTCTTACTTTACTATTTAATTAATTGTAACACCAGTTCAAGATAATACATATGTTGTGCAGTATCTTACATGGCATGTACACATTTCTCCCTTCACTGTTTAGATAGGTAGCTATAATTGTTAAATATGATGATAATTGTATACTATTAAGTCAATTCTGAGATATGATGACCCTTTCTTGGGTTCTGTAGGTAGGAATATTCAGAGGTGGTTGACCATTCATTTCTTCTGGGAGTAACCTGAGACTGAGCTGCGTGTCCATGAATAAACAAGAACAGCATCAGCAACAACAACAAACAGTAACACATTGAAGTACAGTTTCCTTCCCTTTCTAAACTCTCCAAACCAGTTGCCTAAGGCAATCACCTTCCTCTGTTTAATAGCTGAGTTAGGTTTGGTATGTGATATAAATATATCATGCCCCAGTCCTTAGCAATATCCCACTTCAGCTGGAATTCTTGCCAAGGCCAGCTGCACTGTCAATAGGCAGAGTACAACCCTTCGCTGGTGTGACTGCTAACCCTTTGCTGCTGGTGTGACTGTGCTAACCTCATCACTCCTTGCTTTCAGGAAACAGGTTAAAACTTTGTCATGCAGGGAAGACTTTGGAGAGAACCACTTACATCCTCTTTAAGGTATTTCTCACTGCCTTATTTTTCTGTAATTGTTTACTTTGTCATATGCCCGTGATGATGAACCTTAGCACTCCAGATGTTCTTGGACTTCAATTCCCAGAAGCCCAAGCACCCTGTGAATCCACACAAATGGGTTTACTGCGATTCATCCAGCCCGCGCTGCCCTCGTCGCTCCCAGAAGCGGAAGTAAAATGTGCCTGTACGGGCACGTTTTACTTCTGCTTCCGAGAGTGACAAGGGCAGTGCGGGCTGGATGAATTGCAGTAAATCCATTCATGTGGATTCACATGGGCATATGCTTTGCTTATTCTGTCTTGACTGTTTAGTTTATTATGTTTAATTTTTTAACCTTGTTAAAACAGAGTAACCTTTTGAATAGATTATCAGTATAGAAGTCTAAATGAAAACAGACAAACAAAGAACAAATTAGGACTGCTGCAATGTTCTATGCCACTGCCCATGAAAATGTTAGTACTGTATTGTATTTCTAACATCCCTATTAGTGAGAGAGATGGTTTTAGGATCCAGAGTGATTTTCCTTTCCCATTAATCATGTCTCCTCTTCTAGTTTGCTTTGCTCCACTTCTTTACTGTATTTAATCTCTCTCTTGTATACCATTTGCACCTGCAACTGGTACCCTGTAGCATCTGACAAAGGCATGGAAAGTTTCTCTGTGTGGGTAGAGCTCATTTTCACCTTTTTTATTCTTCAGTTTGCAACCAGTGAAGCCAATTGTAAGCAAAGATCTTATTTTTAACTTGAGCTGCTTCTAGAACTATTTTACTGTATGAAGTGCTTGCTACTGTGAAAGGGGGTGGGGTAGTACTGAGCATTTCCTCCTCTACACTTTTATGCCTTTCTTTAGGCAAGTGTTGTTCAGTGCCTAATACTCATTAAACCAAAAATGAATATCCACATTCCAAAATATAACTCCAATAGAAGATGTAATACAACGACATATTTTAAATGATCATTTAATCATCAATAGCTAACAAATATATTAAGCCTGATATTAAATGCAATCATATTAAGATGCTTGTATGAGTGTAGCTTTTACCAGTAAAAATTAAGCAAGCATGTCAGCTTGCTCTGGTAGAAAAGGGGAGTTGTGTCAGCTTACTCTGCTATGAATAGAAAACAGGAACTATCTCCAGGTGTCCAAGGAGAAAACAAGAAATATTGAACCTTTTGGAGAATGGCATTTTGTCCTTTATAATTTAAAATAATCTTCTAACAGTTATCACTGAGAGTTAAATAACTTTTGGCAAATGTGGTCAAAATGGGAGCAACATTTAAAAGAGAAAATATCCTCTGACATTTTGGTAAGTAATAAGTTTAGAGAGAATTCATTCATGTTCTCAAATCTTGTACCAGTGTTGGTCACTGTGTTTTTTATGTTTGTTAGGTGGTGTATTTTTTTGGGTAAGCTGCTTCAAAGGTCTATTATCAGACAGACAGCTGCCATGGGAACAGCTTACAAATTGTTCAGCAGTCCCTCTTCAGACTTTTCCCCCAGCACATGGAAAATGTGGAGCTGAAGCCAGCAGGGGATGTAAGAATGGAGCAAGGCTAGCACACACAATCATTTGATATAGCTATGCCATGTTCAATTTTGTTGTTCAGTCGCAGTCGACTCCGACCCTTTGCGACCCCATGGACCATTTTCCTCCAGGCGCCTCTGTCCTCTACCATCCCCCTCAACCCTCCCAGCTCTGTGCCCATTGTGTCTATAATACCATCTAGCCATCTCATCCTTGGCCTCCCCCTTCTTCTTTTGCCCTCCACCTTTCCCAACATCAATGCCTTCTCAAGTGAATCCTCCCTTCTCATTTGATGTCCAAAGTACTTTAGCTTCATCTTTACTATTTGACCTTCCAATGAGCAGTCAGGGTTAATTTCTTCTAAGATTGACCTATTTGTTCTCTTCGCTGTCCAGGGGACTCCCAAAACCCTTCTCCAACACCACATTTCAAAGGCATCTATTCTTCTGCGTTCAGCCTTCCTAATTGTCCAGCTCTCACATCCATACATTACTACTGGGAAAACCATTGCTTTGACTATTCTAATTTTTGTTTGCAATGTAATGTCTCTGCTTTTCACTATGTTCCCCAGGTTTCTCATCGCTTGTCTCCCAAGAATCAGTTGCCTTTTTATTTCATGGCTGCAATCCCCATCTGCTGTGATCTTTGATCCTAAGAAAGTAAAATCTGTCACTGCTTCTACTTCTTCCCCGTCTATTTTCCAGGAACTGATGGGGCCTGTTGCCATTATCTTGGTTTTCTTGATATTGAATCTCAAACCAGCTTTTGCAATCTCCTCCTTCAGCCCAAACAAGAGATTCTTTAGGTCTTCCTCACTTTCTGCCATTAGGGTGGTATCGTCTGCATATCTCAGATTATTGATGTTTCTCCCAGCGATTTTAATCCCATATTGTGATTCCTCCATCCCTGCACTGCGCATTATGTGCTCTGTGTATAGGTTGAATAAGCATGGTGACAAAATGCAGCCTTGTCTTACTCCTTTTCGTATTCCAAACCACTCTGTTATTCCATGTTCTGTCCTAACTGTTGCTTCTTGGTTCATGTACAGATTTCTCAGGAGGCATATGAGGTGCTCTGGTATTCCCATCTCTTTAATTACTTGCCACATCTTGTTGTGGTCCACACAGTCAAATGCCTTAGTGTAGTCAATAAAACAAAAGTAAACTTGTTTCTGGTATTCCTTTGTTTTCTCCATGATCCAGCGTATGTTGGCGATGTGGTCTCTAGTCCCCCTGCCTCTTCTGAAACCAGCCTGCACCTCTGGTAATTCTCTCTCCACATGCTGCTGAAGTCTGTCCTGTATTATCTTGAGCATCACCTTGCTGGTATGTGGGATGAGCGCGATTGTTCGATAATTTGAACATTCTTTGGCATTGCCCTTTTTTGGGATTGGGACGTATACTGATCTTTTCCAATCCTGTGGCCACTGTTTTGTTTTCCAAATCTGCTGGCATATTGAATGCAGTAATTTGACGCCATCATCTTTTAGCGCTTTGAAAAATTCAACTGGGATACCATCATCTCCACTAGCTTTGTTGTTTGCAGTGCTCTTTAGGGCCTTTATGACTTCGCTCTCCAGGATGTCTGGCTCAAGTTCAATTTCTTCATCATTGTGATTATCAGGAGTGTTGAGGTCCTTTTTGTAAAGTTCCTCTGTGTACTCTTTCCATCTTTTCTTAATTTCTTCTGCATCAGCTAGCTCCTTTCTGTCTTTGTCCCTTATCATGGTCATTTTTGCTTTAAATGTTCCCTTGATTTCCCCAATTTTTTTGAAAAGATCTCTGGTTCTGCCTCTTTTGTTGTTTTCCTCCATTTCTCTGCACTGTTCTTTTAGGTAGTTTTCCTTATCTCTCCTTGCTTTTCTTTGAAATTCTGTGTTCAAATGGTTGTAGTTTTTCCTTTCTCCTTTGACTTTTGCGTTCCTTCTTTCCTCTGCTATTTTAAGAGCCTCATCAGACAACCACTTTGCTTTCTTACTCTTCTTTTCTTTTGGTATGGTTTTCTTTGCTGCTTCCTGCATGATGTCCCTCATCTCCGTCCATAATTCTTCCGGTACTCTGTCTACCGAGTCTAAGCCATTAAATCTGTTCATCACCTCCACCGTGTATTCTTTAGGGATGCTGTCTAGGTGATATCTTTCTGGTCTCCGTGTTTTCCCTATTTTCTTTAGTCTAAGCCTGAATTTTGCGATCAGTAGGTTGTGATCTGAGCCACAGTCTGCTCCAGGTCTTGTTTTTGCTGACTGTATGGAGGTTCTCCATCTTTGGCTGCAGAGTATGTAGTCAATCTGGTTTCGGTGTTGGCCATCTGGTGATGTCCATGTGTAAAGTCGCCTCTTGTGTTGCTGGAAGAGAGTGTTTGCTATGACCAGTGCGTTCTCTTGGCAGAACTCTATCAATCTTTGCCCTGCTTCATTTTGTGTTCCAAGACCAAATTTGCCTGTTATTCCCTCCACTTTTTGATATCCTACTTTGGCATTCCAGTCTCCTATGTTCAATAAATGTTCAGTCTGCCATGTTCAATAAATAGAGAGAAAAAATGTCTAAACAGGGTTTATGAGTAATATACTGTACATGCCACCGAGAAGGTCAAAGAATGTTATCTTTTGTCAACATGGAAGCTGCATTTTATCAGCCAAAATGAAATGTGGCCAATCAAAAGGTTAAATACGAACCTTTGGCACTTCAAAACTTCATGCTAGTGTTATTTCTATCTGCCATATGGATGTGAAAGCTGGAAGTAAACCAAGGTACTGGAAAGTATTTAAATGCTTGAGAAAGCAAATGTCCCAGAAAAGAGCTAACAATTAAATGGGATGAATTCAGAGTAGATGGTAAGATTCACTGGAGAGTTTCCTGACTATTTACCCTCAAAGTAATCCAATAAAAGATGGAAATAACTGGTAACCTGTTTTGAGAATGAAACTAAAGCATCTGTTGAAAGAGGTATGATCTTGATCATCTAAAAGAACAATAAGGGATGCATTTGGTCTAGTTTTTGTGTGCTTTGTGCAATATTTCTCCATTTAGGAAACTATAGGTAGATAAGAAGAAACTATTACACAGAAATAAAGTTTTCCAGTTCATATGTAATCTGTTGTTCATTTATTTCTGCAGTTAGCCAGTACAAACATTACCTTATATGGAGAAGAAATGCCTGATGTTCAAGTTTGATTCCAAAAATGAAGAGGCACGCAAGATCATATTGCAAATATCTGATGGCTACTGAAGCACACCAAAGGATTTAAGAAGATCAGTCTGTGCTTTGTAGACTACAACACAGTCTTTGATTATATGAGAAAGTATATATTATTCCCCCTGCAAATCCCACCTCACGCCTCAATGTGGCATAGTAGTGATCCTGCCTGTCTGATAGCTATGGTGGTGGTGGTGTATTCCCCTGGCAGGTTCAACCATGGCACAAAGGTATTGGCTAGCAGTCTGGAACAGTTCTCCATTCAGAAACCACAGGTCTAAGTGTGGTTGGATACTCGGACAATGCACGTGACCAGTACATTGCTCTAACACATCGACATGAGCCCAGCCAACCTTAATCATAAGGTTGCTACAAGTTGGGGGTGACTTGACAGTATGTAACAACAAAACAGTTTTTAAGGTGTATGAGATATTTAGTAAGTGGTTTTACCAGTTCCATCCTACACCTAGTGAGTGGCCAAGAAGGGATCCAGACCCAAGGCTTCTGGATCCTTGTCTATCATTCTATCCATATACCATACTACCTCTCAGTTGTTATGTTAGTTTACAGTAGTAATCCCACACTGAATTCAGCTTGTTTCTTCTTACATTTGATTTTAATGAAATAAGATCTCATGTTGTGCGTTAAAATTATAAATTTTTAAGCAATAAAAGATGAATTAAAATACCAGGGCTAATGAGAGACAGAAGAAGAGAGAAAGATTTCCAGATTTTCCTATACCGTATTTATTCGAGTATAACGCGCACTCATGTATAACGCGCACCCCTAATTTTCCATGAAACCTCGGTATAAAATTTTCTCGGCTAGCTGCTCGGTTTCCATGCATTTCAGCATGATCAACAACTTTGAGCTTGAACGAAGCGTCATATGCACAACGTTTACGCTTGATACCCTGAGATGCCATCTAAAGGGGAACCAGTTATATCGGTGAAAAAGAGCACGCCTTAAAATATTGAGGGAGGGGGGGATAATCAGACCCACCTGTTGCAGAAAATGCAATCCGAAACGAGCACTTCCGACCTCCAGGAGCCTCGCTCGAACTGCGAGCTACCTCCGGGCCACGCCTCGTCTCCCGCGCCACCCAATCAGATCCCGTCAATTTCTTCAAAGCCACCCCCCCGCCTCCCCTTCACCCGCCGCAGCAATAGACAGCCGACCCAATTCTAAAAAGGAAGTAAAAGAGGCTCATTTATAACGCGCACCCAGTCCTCGTGTATAACGCGCACCCCAACTTTGATTTCTTTTTTTGGTATAAGATTTTGCGCGTTATACACGAATAAATACGGTAGTCATGTTATATGTACAAAGTAGCAGATACTGGAAAAAGAAAAATATATTACAGTATCCTAAGTGTGAAATTGCCTATTAATACAGTTTAATACATAAACAAAACCCTTTATTTGGTGAAAATGTTGAAAATAGAAGGCTCTGGCTGGCCTGGAGGGTAGCAGCAGCAGCTGGGTGACTCAGGCGGCTACAAAACTGCCACTGCCACCTCCACTGCCACCACCGGAAGCACCTTGGCCAGCTGGCCTGGAGGGAAGCACCAGCAGCCGGGTGGCTCGGGCGGCTCGGGTGGCTATGAAACTGCCGCCTCTGCCGACACAACTGGATGCCCCTTAGCCAGTTGGCCTGGAGGGAAGCAGCAGCAGCTGGGCGGCTCAAGCAGCTACAAAGCCGCCGCCTCTGCCACCACCACCGGACACCCCTTGGCCTGCTGGCCTGGAGGGAAGCAGCAGTAGCTGGGTGGCTCGGGCGGCTATGAATCCACCGCCACTGCTGCCATTGGACACTGTATTTTGTGTTGTTTAATTATCCCTTCCCACTGGCCAGGTGGAGGACAAAGGCAGTGACTTTTGTCTTTGTTACTGTCAGACCTTCTCATATGAGTGTTGTGGGATTTCACAATTGAGGTTTTTTGTTTTTTGCTTTTTGTAATGCTTTGATACTTTTTGAAACTGTGATTTTTTTGATGATGATATGCTGAAATGTTTCTGAATTGTGAACCTCGTAACTGTATATTTTGTGTCTTTGTGAGCCACCCAGAGCCACTCTGCGAGTGGGGCAGCATACAAGTATGATGATGATGATGATGATGATGATGATGATGATGATGATGATGATGATGATAATGATAATAATAATAATAATAATAATAATAATAATAATAATAATAATAATAATGATGATGATGATGATGATGATGATGATGATGATGATGATGATGATGATGATGATGATGATGATGATGATAAACACCCCCAAAATGGGGAGCTAACTGGCCTGGACTGAGGGCACAGCTTGCCTTTGGTGGCCTCTCACCACCTTCCCAGCTGCCTGCCTTCCTATCCCCCCAAAATCAGCCCTTCTCCTTCTTCTCATGGACACAGGGTTACTGTAAGCAGAAGCTCCTGCAAAGTTCCCCTTCCTCACCATGGCCCTTCACCCTCTTTTGGCTCTGTAGAGCCTGCCACCTGGGCACCTCTTCTCTGCCCATCTGCCCACTCTCACTGTGCTCTTTGTTGCTCTGATGGCACGTGAGGTGGCTTGGAGACAGCAGAGAAGCCGACAGGGTGCAGACAGACACAGACTGACACACAGCCCCTCCCTGGACTCAGGCGGGAAAGGAAAAAAACAAACGCTCCATGGACATGACCTCTGTGTGTGTCTGACTGTGCCACGTTGGCTTCCTCTGCTGCTGCTCTATCCCTTGCTGCCTACCATAGAGAGGGGCAACCCTGGAGGACCCAGCCAACTCTTTATGGTAGGCAGCAAGGGATAGAGCAGCAGCAGAAGAAGCTGACAGTGAGTTTAAAAAATAAAATCAAAATCAAATGGGTGTGGCCAGCCAATTCTACTACCGGTTTACGCAAACTGGTGCAAACCAGTAGAATCCCATCACTGGGTTAATCCCACATTTAAAAAAAATCAAGAAGGAATCCTGGTGGCAAGAGCTGAAATACTGATCTTTTTGAAAGGACTCTCAAAAGGGTAAAACAATGACTGTTATATACACTTCATGAAATAAGCTTGCCAGTAGAAACATAATAAAGAAGAGATACATAGTTGCCAGTTTGGTGAGGTCTGGGACAATCCGAATTTTTGAATTTGCCAATCCGAGCCTAATTAGCTGACACTCAGGAGGAGTTTTGAACAAAAGGGTATCCTGTAGTCCTATGGATGGAATACCCTCTTGTCTGATGAGGCTTTACAAATAGCTGAAGAAGAAAGGAAAGTGAAAGGCAAAGGTGAAAGAGAAATAATCACCCAACTGAATGCAAATTTTCAGAGAACAGCAAGGAGAGATAATTTAATTTAATTTAATTTAATTGTCACATTTATATACCGCTCACTTGGCCAAAGCCAACTCAGGGCGGTTCACAATTAAAAAAAAACACATGTTAAAAACAGTTAAAACTACCCACCCCCTAAAAACAAGGGCTGCAGGATCCAAAGGCACCATGGGGAGGAGTTCTTCTACACCAACCACCCAATGGAGGTTACCCTTCCACCTGAACCCCACACTTGAGCCGCCAGCCAGGTTTTAAGTTCTTTTCTGAAAGGCAGCAATTCCGTCCGGAGACGTAGCTCTGTTGGCAGGAGGTTCCAGAGGGCCGGCGCAGACACGGAGAAGGCTCTCCTCCTTGTGCCAGAGAGGCGAGCCCCTCTGGCTGATGGCACAATTAGAGAGCCCCTCCGGTCTGCTCTGGTTGGACGGACAGACGTCCTTAGGGTGATGCGGTCTCTTAGGTAACCCGGCCCACTACCATATAGGGCTTTAAAGGTCAAAACCAGCACCTTGAATTGCACCCGGAGACAAACTGGCAACCAGTGCAGCTCCTGGAGCAGTGGCAAAGCACGGGCATAACGTCCACACCCCATCACCACCCTGGCTGCCGCATTCTGGACCAGCTGTAGCCTCCGAATGGTCGTCAAGGGCAGCCCCATGTAGAGCGCATTGCAATAACCTAGTCTGGAGGTGACCAGAGCGTGAGTGACCATGAGAGGGGCCTAGGACTGGACCTCTCACTCTCCAACCACACCGACTGGGTCCGACCCTTCAGAAATGAGGAAAACCAGGACCACACAGTGCCCTGGATTCCCAATCCTCGGAGCCGTTCCAGAAGGATACTGTGGTCAACGGTATCGAAAGCCGCTGAGAGGTCAAGAAGAGCAAGGACGGATGGGTGACCACCGTCCTGCTCCCGCCAGAGATCATCCATCAGTGCGACCAATGCCGTCTCGGTACCATATCCAGGCCTGAATCCTGACTGAAAGGGGGCCAGGTAATCCGCTTCATCCAGTACCCCCTGCAGCCGACGCGCCACTGCCTTCTCCAACACCTTCCCTAAAAAGGGGAGGTTGGAGACAGGCCTATAGTTGGTTAGGACAGCTGGGTTGAAGGAAGGTTTCTTCAGGAGGGGGCGCACCAAAGCATGTTTTAAAGGTGCAGGAAACACCCCCTCCCGCAATGATGCATTGATCATAGCCCCAACCCAGCCACCTGTCACCGTCTTGGAGGCTTTCACCAACCAGGTGGGACAGGGGTCCAATGGGCAGGTAGTGGCGCGCACAGCTGCAAGGAGCCTGTCCACTTCATCAGGGGCAACTGGATCAAACTGGTCCCAGATGGTATGGCAAGACTGTGCTCCAGCTCCCTCCGGACTCTCCCCATCCATGCCAGGATTAAACCCCGAGCGAATCCGATCGATTTTCTCCACTGGATGGTCAGCAAAGTCCTCAGCCGACCCCTGCCAACCAGGCACCGGGGTCCCCCTACCAAGGAGAGACCTGGTAACCCAGAACAGGGTGGCTGGGCAATTATCAGCGGAGGCAATAAGGGTAGTGAAGTATTGGTGCCTCACCACCTCCATCGCCACTAGATAGGCCCTAATAGCGGCTCTAGCTAGTGTCCAATCGGAGTCTCTCTGGGTCTTCACCCAGCGGCGCTCTAGGCATCTCTTTGCCCGTTTGAGCTCCCGCAGTTCATCTGTGAACCACGGAGATGACCTAGCTCCATGAGCTCTGAGAGGCCGTAGTGGTGCGATTTCATCCAAGGCCGCTGTTGTCATCCTGTTCCACAGGTCAACCAGCGCCTCGGGTGAATCGTGTTGCCGATCCAGAGGGAAATCCCCCAGTTCCCTCTGGAATCCATCAGGATCCATCAGTTGCTGGGGGCGGGCCATTCTAATAGGCCCTGCCTCCCTACGATGAAGCGTCGCACCCAGGAAGTCTAGAGCCACCAAATAATGATCTGACCATGGCACAGGTGTTATGTCTAATTTCCGTAGTCTCAGATCACTCTGCCACCGCTCCGATTAAATCTGGTGTGTGGCCACTGCCCCTGGTCGGGCCCTGAATTACCTGAATCAGGTCCATAGCTGCCATGGAAGCCATGAACTCCTGAGCCACCTCAGAGCCAGTCCCCACCGAAGGCAAATTGAAGTCCCCCAGAACCATCAGTCTAGGGAACTCCAATGCCAACGCTGAGATGGCCTCGAGGAGCTCAGGCAGGGAGTCCCTTACCCTGCAAGGGGGCAGGTACAGGAGTAAGACTCCCAACTGACCCTTAGAGCCCAGACGCAGAAGCAGGGCCTCACAACCCAGAATTTGTGGAGCGGTAGCCCTGGTGACTCCCAGTGACTCCCTGGCTATGATGGCAACGCCACCACCCTTACCCTCATCCCTAGGCTGGTGCCAAATACTGAACCCAGCTGGACACATTTCTGACAGAGGAACCCCATCCTCTGGTCTCAGCCAGGTCTCAGTGATACATGCCAGGTCGGCCCGCTCCCCCATAATGGAATCTTGTATCAGGGGGGCCTTATTACATACCGACCTGGCATTCATCAGCAGCAGCTTAAGGGCAGGGTCACCCTGTGTCAGCTGCTCAGGACCTAGAGGTGTAACCGTGGGGCTGGAACGAGGGACAGATACTAAGCATCTGCCCCGCATTCCCTGAGTGCGGCCCACCCCTCGGTACCCGCTATATCGCCCCATGCCCATCACAACCTCTATATTGGCCTCCGGAGCCTCCCTGATTGCCTTGGACAGAATGCTGCCTCTCCTTCCTGGCTGGCCGGGCAGTCTCTCCCTCCCACCCCCATATAAAACCGCCCCCCACTCCCCCCACCCTCCGCAAGGCTCTGGCAGTGATGGAAGTGGTGGGGCATTCTTCCACATCTACCTTGAGCCCTCAACTGGGGTGAGACATTCCACCCACAGTAGCGACGGTAGTGGGCCGGCTTTTTAAGGCCATCTCGAATCGTCACCTTAATTTTATCCCCATGGACCTCCAAGCTAGTCCCAGACAGACTGCTGCTGCTATTCCCTGGCAGGCAAGTTAGTCCCTCAATCCTTCTAACTCTCCCTCCCTCCCTCCACCATCTCCTCCCCCCTTTTGGCCCATATCTCCCCCCATCACCCCCAGTGAGCCGTAGAACTTTCAACTCCCCACCTCCTCCACTCAAGGCATAGGGAGGAGGAGGGAGGGAGGGCTCAGGACGCCGGTGTTGGAGTCTGCCCTGATGCCTGCAGTTGTTGTTCCAGCTGGCCTCCAGAGTCCCAGGCAATGGAGAAGCCCCTCCAGCATAGCCTCCCTTTAAGCCCCTGCTCAAGGTCAAGGCATAGGGAGGAGGAGGGAGGGAGGGCTCAGGACGCCGGTGTTGAAGTCTGCCCTGATGCCTGCAGTTGTTGTTCCAGCTGGCCTCCAGAGTCCCAGGCAATGGAGAAGCCCCTCCAGCATAGCCTGGCATAAAGAGGCTTTCTTAAATGAACAATGGAACCACAATGTTCTTGACAATAACAATGGTGTGATTGCTGACCTCAAGCCAAACATCCTGGACTTTGAAGTCAAGTGGCCCCCAGAAAGCATTACTAACAACAACAAAATTAGTCGACATGATGGTATTTCAGTCGAGCTATTTTAAACTCTAAACCAGGAGTTCTCAAACCTTTTAAGCCAGGGCCAGGTCACAATCCCTCAGACAGCTTCGGGTGCTAGATGGCCATTTTGCCCTTTCTCCACCACATGGCACTTCCAGGTGTGGTGGAGACAGTGGGGGGGGGGGCACATGAAATGGTGCCATGGGCCACATCTGGCCCACCAGCTGCAGTTTGATAATCCCTGCTCTAAATGATAAACTGTTAAAGTGTTGCACTCAATATGACAGCAAATTTGGAAAAATCAAGAGTGGCCACAGAACTGGAAAATGTCAGTTTATGTTCCAATTGCAAAGAAGGACAATGTCAAGAAATATTCAAGCTATCATTCAAATGCACTCATTTCACATGCTAGAAAGGTAATGCTCAAGATCCTACCAGCTATGTTTATGCAGTACTAGATGTGGCTCAAAAACTGCCATAGGAACAAGCTGAAATGGCTCAGTGGTTAAGAAGCTCACCTTGTTAGCTGGAAGGCTGGCAAGCTGGCAGTTCGAGACTCAGGTACTGCATGATGAATTGAGCGCCTGTCTCTGTCCCAGCTCTTTGGGACATGAAAGGAGCCTCATTTGGGCGTCCCCTGAGTGGAGTTTCTTCTGCATAAATCCTTTCAACCCAGAATAATTTCTGACACAAAATTATTATTACCCAGAGACCAATTTGTCATCATTCATCAGATTATGGAGAAAGCAAGGGAGTATTAGAAAATGTCTTCTTCTGCTTCATTGACTACACTATAGTCTTTGATTGTGTGGATCATAACAAACTGTGGCAGATCCTTAGAGTTGGGAGTACCAGACCACCTCACCTGTCTTCTGAGAAACCTGTATACAGGTCAAGAAGTGACAGTTGTTAGGACAGTATATGGAACAACTGATTGGTTTACAATAGGAAAAGGAGTACAACAAGTCTGCACATTGTTACCCTGGTTATTTAATTTATTTGCAGAGTACATCATGTGCAATGCAGTGCTGGATGAATCATACGCCAGAATTAAGGTTGCTGGAGAAAATATCAACAACCCTCAGATAATATTCAGTTGACACCACCCTAATGGGAGAAAGTGAATATGATCTAAAGAGCCTCTTGATGAGGTTAAGAGTGTGTGTGCAAAAGGTGGTTTGAAATTCAACATTAAAAACCCCCAAGATCATGGCATCTGGCCCCATCACTCCCTCGCAAATACAGGTAGAAGGGGAGGAAATGGAGCAATGACAGACTTTTTTATCTTGGGATCAAAGATCACTGCAGATGGTGACTGCAGCAATGAAATAAAAAGATGCTTGCCTCTTGGGAGGCAAGCTATGGCAAAACTAGGCAGCATAGTAAGAAGTTGAGACAATATCCTGCTGATAAAAGTCTGCATGGTTAAAGCAATGGTCTTCCCAGCAGTAATGAATGGCTGTGAAAGCTGGACCACAAGGAAGGCTGAGCGTGGAAGAATAGACACCTTTGAACTGTGGTGTTGGAGAAGACTTTTGAGAGTCTCCAGAACTACAAGATTTATAGTGGTGGTTGTTCAGCCACACAGTTGAGTGCAATATTTCATGACCCCACAGACCACAACATGCCAGTCTCCTCTGCCATCCACCATCCTCCAAGTCTGCTCAGTTCCATCCCAACTGTGTCAACAATACTGTCTAATTACTTCATCCTCTGCTGCCCCTTCTTCTTTTGCCTTTGATCTTTCCTAGCATCATTGCCTTCTCCTGTGAATCCTCACTAAATAGTACAGATCACATGGTTTAAGAGCTTGTTCTAGCTGTGCCTTATGTTTCTAACTTGTGCCCTGTTGTGATAGATGAGGTGACAATGAGGTTGATAGGCAAATACTGTGTTTTCTATCAGAAGTCAACAGCTTGTGGGATTCAGTTTTTAATAAAGCTTAAAAGTAGTTCCATTATTTCTGAGAACCTGAAAAACAGAGTTGATAGATTGTCATGCCATGACATAGCAGAACTTTTATTACTTTGCTCAGTTCTGATGCCAACATAAAATTCCTTATCTATCCCCTGAAGGATGAAGCTATACAACTGAATGGAAGTTCTTGCTTCAGCTTCCAGTTGCTCTTCATTCCTTTTACTTACTCTGTACAAGGATAAGAGAGGCAACACTTACAAATTCTAATACTATCACCTCACAGGCCCTTCAAGGATTTCTCTGAATTTCACTTGTTTCTAGAGACTTTGTAGAATATCTTCTATTGATGGCTGGGGGCTCTTATCTAGGATTAGGTGACAATGCATCTCCGTATCTCTGCAGAAAGCCTAAGAAGTTGCTTGATTTATTTTTTAAAAAAGAATTTACCAAAGTGTGCAAAATAAATGTGGGTGAAGGGAAAATTGCCTGTTGCTGTCTCATTTGATGTGAGATTGGGACTGAGAATACATTCACATCCAGACATTCTGTATCTGCACAATTCAGGCAAAACTACTACTGGGAAGTAAATTACCTTCTGTCAATTTGTCTTTGCTTGTTGATTTTCTCAAGGAATGGTTTAATATTACTGCCACCTTCCCAAATTTTCATGGATGGAATCCAACCCTACACTATTCACTAGTGTAATAACTTCTCGAAAACCACAGAATGAAAGCGCGGCGCCAAAATGGCTGCTGCGCTCTTTGCAGCCCCCCCGGACTCAGACATCTGGGTGAGTTAGGGGGCGTGGCCACCCCTCTATAAAAGGGGTGGCCATGAGGCAGCCGAGCTGCCATTTTAGGAATGCGACGGAGCGGAGAAGTTTTCTCCGCCGCGTTTCTGCTTCTTCGCCCTTTCGTACCTTTGTCTTGAATGGAGTTCTCTCCTTTTCATTACTGCGGTACTCAGGGCACAGGAACCGATCCCTGGCCAGGGATCCGTCGCTTCTTTGGGAGCCATGGCTCCCAAGCGCAAAGGCCCGGCGGTCAAGCCATGGCCGAGGGGAAGGGCTTTTCCGCCCCCTCCCTCTACCGGGGGACAGCCGTCGGGTCAGAGGACTCAGGCTGCACCCCCCCCAGCTGGGCAGCGGGACGGCCTTGCCCGCCGCTGCCAGTGGGGCCAAGCAGGCTTCCACTGGTCAGCCCGGCACAGGCCTCCAGGCTGGGCCGGCTCAGGCTGGCTCCTCGGGCATCCCTGCCCCTGGGCGGGATTTCTTTGGTTCAGGACAGGGTGGCCCACTTGGACTTGGTGGTGGTTTCTGCCCCACCATTCCTCTGGCCCCCCCATGGGCCGGAGTTCTGGGCATGGCCCTACTCAGGCCCTGGATCCCCATTTGGGTTTCCCGCTCAACAACTGGCCACAGGGCCGTCCAGCCCATCCGGCCCGCCCGGCCCACTTTATACTGGGGGCACGGAGGCTGTCGATGCCCTTCTTGCATGTATTTCGGTGCTAGAGGCTTCACTGGGCATTGCCCAACCACCTCCCGAAGGGGGTTTGTCTGCTGCTTCGATCACGGCCCCTTCATCAGTCTCAGACATGTCAGCCGTGACTCTCCAGCGGGCCGCCAACAGGGTCGAGCTGCTTGAGGCCATCAGGCCAGCCCAAGCTGGCGCCTCGCATCTCCCCGCGTGTTCAAATCTGCTGGTGGGGAGCAGTCAGGTGTGGCCCCAGAGCTCGATGCCTGTCCCGAGCTCCGACTCCTGCTGTGGGCCGGAACCCCCGGTGGGGGCGGCTCACGGGGGTGCGACCAGTGAGTATCCGGTTCAATTTAGTGCACCGACACTGTCCAGTTACACTGGGGAGGGTACAATGGCCATGGCCATGCCAGGTTACGGTGGGTGGGCAGTTGCTTCCACACTGCCCTGTTAATTCCTGGTTACTGAATGGCCCCATGGTTAGGACAGGGGTGTCCACCCCCGGGGGTATGCCAAGCATCGCAGGGGCTATTCAGGGCCTGCTGCGCATACCCTTCATTCAACAGGTGCCGACGGCGGCTCTGCCGATGGCTGGTTATTCCCTCCCCCTGGGTGATCATCTTTCACAGGCTACTAGGGATAAGATTTGGAGAGGGGAGTACGTTGATATTTTTTTCCCTCCTGAATTGTGAGCCCATTAAGGAGGAGAGGGAAGGACTGGATGACCGGGACAAAGAATTGTCCCGTCGTCGTAAGCCACCACGTACCTGGGCCAATTGGTTGCCAGCATATCTTATATATATGGCGGTGTAAAGAGGGCCCGGCCTGATTTGGCCATTCCGATGGTCCAATATCTCGACAATATTTATAGGGCGATGGTTGACTTTCCTGGCCCATCGTGGTTGGCTTACGACGAGGAATTTAGGATGAGGGTGGCCCTATATCCTGAGATGAGGTGGGATGAGCCCTGCCAGCAATTGTGGCTCTTGTATATGACTCCCACGCATCCGGCAACTGGTGATAGGTACCATTGTGGCCATGCTGTGCAGCGGGCGGCTGTGTCGCAGGTTCCCCGCCAGCCAGCGGGGCAGGGGGTTCCAGCCCGCCTGCTGTGTTGGAGCTTTTCAGCTAGCGGCGTGTGCAACAAGGGTCAGTGTCGTTTCTGGCACGAGTGTCCCTCTTGCTCTGGCCCTCACGCCGCCTCTGCATGCCCGCGGGCTGGTGGGTCATGAGGCAGAGGTAGGGGTGGGCAGGAGGTGGTCAGAGCTCCCTCTGATGGTGCTGGCCAAGCAAAAGGCCCCCTCCCCAATTAATATTCCCATGTTAGGTCAATGGCCTTCCGCTTATCCTAGACGGGATGTGAAGTACCTGCTTGAAAGCTTCCAGTTTGGCTTTCATATACCATTTAGGGGTGTTCGGGGACTGCAGGATGCCCTGAACTTACTTTCACTAAAGGGCAATAAGGAGGTCGCTGCACAAAGCATAGCTAAGGAGTTGCAGGCTATGAGGGTTGCAGGGCCCTTTGATGAACCACTATTCCCTAACTTGAAGGTCTCCCCTCTGGGGCTAGTGCCAAAAAAGACCCCAGGTGAATTTCACCAAATACACCATCTTTCCTACCCTGCGGGTTCCTCAGTCAATGATGCTATTCCTGATGACCTTTGTTCGGTCAGGTATACCTCGTTTGATCAGGCCCTACAGATGGTACGCGCCTGTGGTCTCGGGGCCCTCTTGGCAAAGTGTGATATTAAATCGGCTTTCCGATTACTGCCAGTGCACCCCGAGGACTTTGAGCTGTTGGGTTTCCATTTTAGGGGAAAATTCTATGTAGATAAGGCCATGCCTTTTGGCTGCTCTATTTCATGTTCAGCATCTGAACGATTTAGCACTTTCCTTCAATGGGCCTTTGTTCGAAGGTCGGGGTCCCGGTCTGTAGCCCATTACCTCGATGACTTTTTGTTCAGGGGTGAACAAGGCTCAGACACGTGTACGCGTCTCCTTACTACATTTCAGGCCCTTATGCGGGAACTGGGTGTCCCCTTAGCGCCTGAAAAGACTGAGGGCCCAGCCACCAAGCTCACCTTTTTAGGCATCGAAATTGACACTGTCGCACAGGCATCCAGGTTACCCGTGGACAAGGTGGCCCGGATCTCTGCGGTGATTCGGGCACTGATTTCTAAACGTAAGGTGTCCCTTCGTGAGCTACAGGTACTGCATGGCCACCTCAATTTCGCCTGCTGGGTGGTGACACCGGGCAGAGCTTTTGCCAGGCGTCTGTGTGATGCCATGGCTGGCCTATTAAAACGCCACCAGAGGGTCTGGCTCACCAGGGGTATACGGGCAGACCTTTCAGTTTGGCTCACATTCCTACAGGAATTTAATGGGGTTTCTTTTTGGAGATCGGACCTTATGGTCTGCCCTAAATTTCAAGTACAGTCGGATGCCTCCGGCTCTCTGGGTTATGGGATATATTTCAAAGGGAGGTGGGCATATGGCCGATGGCCTCACGCATGGCAGGGCACGGATCGTCTCCGCGATCTTACTTTCCTGGATTTTTTCCCCATTTTGGGGGCACTAATGCTATGGGGCGATAAGTGGGCCAACTCAGTGGTCCATTTTTGGTGTGACAATGCTGCAGTGGTGCACATTGTCAACACTCAGACGTCCAAATCCCCTAGGGTCATGGCATTGGTCCGTCAATTTGTCTTGAGAAGCCTACGCCTTAATGTGCTGTTCAAGGCCAGACGTGTACCTGGCATTAATAATGATATTGCTGATGCTTTATCCCGCCTGCAGATCTCCTGGTTCCGAGCCTTGGCTCCCGAAGCAGAGGAATTCCCCTCGCCACTCCCAGCCGAGATTTGGACGTTTGGCGAGGAGAGGTGAACCGGGCAATCGGCATGTCTTTGGCATCTTGCACGCATAAGGCGTATCAACATGCTTTCGTAATTTAGAACTTTTTGTGGCCAACTACGGTTACCCGAAGTGTGGCCAATACCTGTAGACCAGATTTTGCAATACATGGTTTATCTTCACGGTCATGGGCTGCCCCCCCCCGTACTATAGCCTCTAGGCTTTCGGCACTGGCATTTATGGCCAAGGTGCGGGGCTTCACTGACTGCGTGAATGATTTCCGTATACGTCATGTTTTGGAAGGGTGGACACGTGAACGTGGCCGCCGCCAGGACACACGTCACCCGATTTCACCAGAGGTTCTTACCCACCTTGCACGAGGCTGGCATAACTTATGCTATGATAGGTACGAGGTGGCTCTTTTTCACGCAGCCACCACTGTAGCCTTCTTTGGAGCACTCCGCATCAGTGAGTTGGTACCACTGTCTAAGGCGGATGCGTCTCATAGGGCACTGGAACTCGACGATGTCTATGTTACTCAAGAGTGGGCTCAGTTGAGGATACGGTCCTCAAAGGTTGATCAGCAAGGCGTAGGCAGTGGAGTCAGATGTTCCATTGAAGACATCTGTCCGGTTGGTGCCCTACATGAGTTTTTGGCAGTGTGTGGTACGCACCCTGGCCCGTTTTTCTGCCACCAGGATGGGTCTCCCCTTACTAAATTCCAGTTTTGGAGGGTGACCGGCATGGCACTTACCAGTGTGGGCCTCCCTGGGGCTTGTTACGGCACCCATTCATTTAGGATAGGCGCCGCTTCTACTGCGGCTGCGTGTGGGTACTCTGAGGCTGATATACGCAGGATGGGCAGGTGGGGATCCATGCGCTTTGCATTGTACGTATGCCCCCTCCATGTGTGAGTACCAGTTATGTCATTATTCCTTTTTTCCTTCTTTTACAGACCCTGTGTGTTCCCGCACACCGGTGGCAGTATGGCTGGTGGGCCACAGTTACGTGCACTGGGCAGCGCAGTATGCTGCGGCGACAGAGTGGGGACCCCATCTCGGGCTTCATGCAACCGCACGTTTGCGATGGTACGGTAAGCGCGGTATGAAATGGCGGGAACTGTTGCCATTCTTGTTTTCCATCAGGGATGCTGGACCGCCTGATGTCCTCATCCTGCATCTCAGTGGCAATGACCTTGCCCAGGTCACTGGCCTCTTTTTAAAGTTCACGATTTGCAGGGACCTAGCCTATTTGCATTACGTATGGCCGTCCACGTGGCTTCTATGGTCGGACATGGTGCCGCGACATACTTACATAGGAGGTGTTGACCTCCGTGCCCTTGACCGCACTTGTCGCTCCGTGAACAGGGCTGTTGCCCGGTTCCTGGCAGACAAGGGCTTGGGGACAGCCATCCAGCACCCTAGGATAGGCTTGCAGGATTACAATCTCTATGCAGGAGATGGGGTCCACTTGTCGGCCAGAGGTATGAACCTCTTTCTTGAGGATATGCAAGCAGGCCTGGTGACCGAGCTGACGGTCTGGGGGGGGGGGTGAGTCATCATGGACGCCTCCCCGTGTGGCGGGTAGCACTGGTAAGGTAAAGATTTATGACCCATAGGTATCCGGCAGGTTCGCAATTGACTGGCCAACACGTAGACAGGTACAGAGAAAATAGGTTTGGCCGGTCAAGGGTGAACCAGGCAAGGGGTGATGACAGGAGCTTTACAGCCTGCATCACCTTGATATTTAACGGATACATGTCATAGGGTGGGGTCAGTAGATAGTTTATTGACTCCGGTCAACAATTTGTTTGTGCCAACAAACAAATTGATACAAATAGTTACATGTAGCCAATTGCCATTGGCATTTTGGGAGGAACCTTACCAGTGTTACTGCGGCCTGCTTGCCTTAAAGAATTACAATTGGATGATTACACCAATTGAAAGTTATAATTCGGACTAGGGCATTATTCAATAAAAGTGGCCCAATGTCTTTATCCATATACTGAGTCTTTATTTGGGGGGTGCGCCTGCAAAGAAGCTCCTGAGGGACAGAAACACATTTCATTGCTGAAGTGCCATTGCTGTTAAGATGTTTTTCCTAATCTTTTCATTAAGCCTGATTATCTTTGATGCAAAACAGTTGCTTCTACCCCTATGGTGAACAAACACAAATCCCCTCCAGTTGTTTCCCAAACACCTTCTACTAATTGAAACTTAACAGTGTATTCTCCTAAATTTCTGTTTTTATAAGAATTCCTTATCTTGTAGCTTGCCACCACCACCACCACCATTCTTTTCCAGGCTATCAGCCTACTTAGGTGTTTGGAACTGAATGTAATACTTCAGATGATGTGGCATTCTTTCATTCTCCCCTGCCCTGAGTCATCATAATGTGCTGTGGCAAAACTCATTTCTTCAGTCCTATTGCTGAACATATCTCAAACTCTTCAAGCAGAAGCTTATAATGCAGCTTTCATAAATTAGGTGAAAGCTAAGGCTGTGAACTGTTCATCTTCTTAAAAACAAGTACCAAAAGGGCTGTTTTCCATCCAGTTTCTAATGCATACTAGAAATTTGCTGTTTCAGATAGCTACACATTGAACAATTTCAAAATATGTTCAGGATTAAACTTTAATGGTGGATTAGTTGTGAGGGATCGAAATAACAGAGAAACTCTAAATCTTCTTATGGCATATCCCCCCCCCCCCTTTAAGGAAATATTACAGGTATATCATTTGCCCTGTGCTCTAGTGAAGAGACTCCCTCCTGCAACTTTACCATAAGCATAGTTAGTGGATGTTCACACAATTGCCTGTGCATCCTGCTGGGAGATTCCATTGGGCCAAGGCATATGTTACAGATAATGTGTCATTAGCAATAAATAATGTGAACCTTCAAGAATTGTGACTGAGAATTTTGACTTAAAAAAAAGGAAGACTGCTTTTAGTCTGAAGATCAATTGCAAAATAATGCAAATTAATTTACAAATTTAAGGAAATAAAAGAAATTTTCCGTGTGATAATCATACACTGTCAAGATTTAAGGAATACCCATTTCAACTCATGAGTTATTGACCACTATTGGGACGATATCAGGACAGAGACAGAAGGAACTCTTCTCCTTCCCTATCACAGTTTTGCAATTGACCTTGGATTGTGGGGGCTGCTGGTGAACAACAATACACTATGTTGTGTCATTGGCTGGTCTGCCAATTACTGCCAGAAACATGTACCAATGAGGATTTAGTTTTGGTCAATTACAAAGCTAAGAAAGTGGCTTCATTTTGGCAATCCAGGGTTTGATTGGGACACAAAAGAAGAAGAAGATGATGGTGTAAATGAAATGGAATAAACTGTAGCAGAGAATTGCTCCTTGTTTACAAGTCTCTGCTTTTATCCCTGTCATGATACACAACGTGTTAATGATAAGCAATGATTTCTGCCATTGGCTTATGGCAATATAGAATTTTAGCCATTTTCAGATAAAGTGTATAAAAATCAAACAAAATTAGCCTAGTGTTTTTGAAGCAGTTTAGACAGAATTAAATGAAGTTGAACTTATTTAATTATCTCCCACAGCTTGTCTAGAAATATTGTATGGCATTCTAATTAAGGCTGGATTGTCCATGATAACACCAGCCACTTTATATGTTTCAGTGAAACAGAACAATCTTGAATAAATTATAAAAGGCATCTTAGTTAAGGGGTGACAGATTTACTATATCCTCTCTGTATGCAGCTGTCTTTTAACATTATATATTAATCTGTTTTAGATATAAATATATCTTTAAATGATACTCTTCTTGTTTTTATAGTGTGACATAATGTCAATGTTTTGTTTTGATTTGTTGCTGGAATAAGTTGGCAACATGTCCCACCTTATAGAAAGCACTCCTGCATGTTAAAAATTTCCTCTCATTGAAGGTTGATTCATTGGTAGTAGGATTTAAAGTTAAGAGTGTAGGATAATCTTAGATATGTAGATGACACCACCTTAATGGAAGATAGTAAAAAAGATCTAAAGAGCCTCTTGTTGGGGGTGAAAGAGGAGAGTGCAAAAGATGACTTGAAACTTAGCATTTAAAAAATCCCAAGATCATGGCATCTGGCCCCATTACTCCCTGGAAAATAGAAGGGGAAGAAATTGAAGAAGTGACAGACTTTACTTTCTTGGGATCCAAGATAATTACAGATGGTGACTGCAGCCATGAAATTAAAATTAAAAAGAGGATTACGCCTTGGGATGCAAGCTATGACAAACCAAGGCAGCATAATAAAAACTAGAGACATCACTCTGCCGACAAAAGTTTGCATAGGTTAAAGCAATGGTCTTCCCAGTAGTAATGTATGGCTGTGATAGCTGGACCATAAGGAAGGCTCAGCATAGAAGAATAGATGCTTTCAAATCATACCTGTCAAGTGTCCCGTACTGGCCAGGAAATCCCGTATTTTACCTCTCTTTCCCGCTGTCACCCCGAATTTGGAGCAGCCAGAGGCAGGTTACTGTGCATGCACACCCATCAGAGGCAGATGTGCACATGCACGAGGGGTTTCTGCACATGCATGAGGGGTTTTTGCACATACGCAAAGGGTTTCTGCGCATGTGCAAAGGGGTTACTGCACATGCACACCTGCCAGAGGCGGAGGTGCACATACAAGAGGGGTTTCTGCGCATGCATGCCCGTCAGAGGCAGCAGTGCTTCCCGTATTTTCTCAACCACATCTTGACAGGTATGTTTCGAACTGTGGTAATGAAGAAGACTTTTGAGAATCCCCTGTACTGTAAATAGATCAAACCTGTAAATCCTAAAGGAAACCAACCCTGACTACTCCTTGGAAGGACAGAAAATGAAGCTGAAGCTCAAATTCTCTGGCCACCAAATGAGAAGAAAGGATTCACTGAAGAAGGCCTTGATACTAGGAAATATCAAAGGCAAAAGAAGAAGGGGAAAGCAGAGGATGAGATGATTAGACATTATCATTCAGGGGGGCGGTGTACACAGAAAGTACCTCCTTAAAGATTGTGGATACTATCTGGTGTACCCTGGGCAATGGCAACCTAGTGTTGCTAGCTAATTAAAAGGACACACCAGATCAAACCAAAGGAACTGAGTATCATTTATGCAGTGGGCATGGGACTAAGCAGACTCCGGAGGATGTTGGACGACATATGAGACTGGCATTTTGTAGTCCATGGGGTCATGAAGAGTCAGTCTCAACTGTGCAACTAAACAGCAAAACATTTATATTAAGTTTCCCATCATTGGCAGTATCCTCCCAATTCTGTAAAGTATTGTCATCCTGATGGATGACAGAAGTTAATTCTGAGAGAGAATAGCTTGCCTAAAAATCATCAGGAGCACATGCCTGCCCTTTGATTTGACTCTCTAACTCCAGCCTATGGTTCCAGCCTATATATATGCATAGTGTCAGGCTGTGACATCTCTCTGGTGCTCACACTAATCCTTTTAATCAGCAGTATGGAGCTAGATTTAATAAGCTGCCATTTTCATTTCTGACAATGCTGCTGACACAGCATTGCTGGAAGGCATTATGGACAATCAAAAGGGTGGCTCATTTTCAGTTATGAATCAGAGCAATTCTATTACCTTTTGTTGCTGCTATCAAAAGGGTTTGCTGGCAGATGGGGACCCTCACAACACTCTCTTTCACAAGGACCTGATCCTGACAACATACCAACTGTCTTTTTAAAAGTACAATTCATGTATACAGTACATTCCTCAAAAGATTACAATTTCCATTTCTAAGGCTGTTATCCTGTGCCTACACACTCGTTTACTACAACTCATATATGAGAATGCATTTTCCCCCTGAAGCAGGAAATATGTCACTGGCATGAATTTGTTTAAGGTGGAACCCATCTTGCCATGAAGTGACCCACACACTATGATCTTGGAGCCATCACCCATGGCACACATGAAGCACGACATGCTGGATTTAAAACCAGGACTGCAATGGACTGCCATAGCCTTGAGGATATGGACAAGGTGCACCTTGAAAGCCAGTCCATCTGGCGTGGCCTCTTCCACCTTCATGACCATTGGGAATCAGAGTTCCTCCTCCGCTCATTTTGCCATTGGGCCCAATATGATGGCTTCCATTGGCATTTCCTCCACTGAGGGTGATCATCACCCCACCTAAAGGGGCTCATCCACCCATAGCTGTTGGCCCCTTTAGGGGAGTCAGATTAGTTAACCGCCACCTGACACTCGGCATTGAGTCACTGCCTGTACGGTCTACTCCATTAGCGTAGCGGGATGTCGGAAAGACACTACCATGAATATCATGATATGGAGCACAGATGGACACTTGTCAGCTATTATTTAGAACAGCTGTGACTAGTTGAAAATGGAAAACATCTGAATTCTGATTAAAAGTTAGACTATATAATAAGCAGTCTAGTAACTTTTATCATAAATACTTAATTATATGGCAGTACTTTGTTTTGGCTGTGGCAATCCAATGCTCTCAGAAGGTGCAGTTAATATGATTTATTACATTAATTTCTTCCCGCAAATTTTTAACATGTCAATATATTGTTTTACAGCATCCAAATGTATTTTTAAATGTTAAAGAACTCCATCATGAGGAAAAATACATTTCCTTTATATTGGGGAGTTGTGACCTTGCATAGTTTTTTTTTGTTTTTTTTTACTTCTGAGAGGAACAGAACACAATTTACAACATTGAGATTAGGGTTGGCAGGTCAACAGCACCCCATTCTTAATATTTCAAGGTCCAAACCTAAGAACAGTGAATTCTAATGATGTAATGGAGATATTATTTGTGATATCATTGTGATGTCATAAAAACATGGCAAGAAATTCTGGGGAACAGGGCCATAGCCAGGGTGGCCGGGGGTGGCAAAAAACCTCCTGAGCTAACAGCCCCCCCCCCAACCTGGGATGCCAATGTTATATGTGTGAGTGTGACATTGTTGCCCCTCCTGAAATTTTTTGTCCCTAATCTAGAATCCTGGCTACGGCCCTGCTGAGAAGGAAACCAGAATTATACCCATGTAAATGCCTTGATCAGGGAGCCCTAGCGCAAACAGGGAAAGAAGCCTGGGTGATCATCCCCACTAGCACAGCTTAAGACATTTCACATACAGTAATAAAACATGTTTGTCCCAAAGCTCTATTTGTTAAGCAAGCTGTTTCTCCATCTGGAGACTTGGAGAAACATAGCAGATCTCTGAGTCTTCAACCAGCACCCTGAGAGCTAACAGTTCTAGTTGAGATGTTCTAATTTGAGGATCCCTATTTGTTGATTTTAAGGGACTGTTGTGGCTTAGTGGTTAAGACACTGAACTTGAGGATTGGAAGGTCATCAGGTCAGCAATTTGTGACCTGAGTGCCATACGGAGTGAGCTTCTGTCTCTGTCCCAGCTCCTGCCAACCTCACAGTTTGAAAGCAAGAAATTGCAAGGCAGTCAAGGTTGTGTATGCGCTTTTCCCCCATCGGCCCCATGTTAAACTCACTTCTGTCATGTCAGGCATTGAGCTGGCCAAACTGAAAGAAATCAGGTTGCTCAAGACCCTGTTTGTGTTCTTGTACAAACACCCGGGTACTGCATGACGGACTGAGCTCCAGTCTCTGTCCCAGCTCCTGCCAATCTAGCAGTTCAAAAGCAAGACATTGCAAGTAGATAAATAGGGACCACTTTTGTGGGAAAGTAAACAGAATTCCATGCACTCCGGTGTCTAGTCATGCCTGCTACATGTCCATGGAAACATGTGCAGATGCAGACAGCACTGGCTCTTTGGCTATAAACAGAAATGAGCACGGAACCCTAGAGTCAGATATGACTGGCTTTCGAGCAAGGGCGACATTTGACTTTACCTATCTGTTGATTTTACACCCTAAGTACAAAGGCATACACCAGTCTCTTTGGTCTGCCATGCTCAATGTTTTACAGGAAAAGGGAAATCTTTAGGATTCCTTGTTTGTGACTGCAGATTAATTTCAGCAGAACTAAATGGGGGATATTTATGAGTACACACTGACTCCTGCCTGTGTGCCTGAAATCATGGTGCAAAATGCCCAGTTCTTGGTTTCTCTCTGGAACCACTTCTCCTGAACACAGAATTCCAGGTGAGCGGTGGGCAGCTGGGGCTCTCTGGGTGGTTTTGGCCTTCAACTGCATCAGTTCCAACTAGGATAGGCAATGGTGATACATTATGTGAGCTGCAATCTAAAAACATTTTTGGGCGTGGGGTCACCATCATGCTGATCCATGGAAACAATCTTGTAAGGAGATGGAGGGGAAGAAGCCAACCTTAGTCCATTGCTGCTTACTTGAAAATAAAGCCTATCATCTTTGTTGGAATTTTATTTCAAAGTTCTTTAGGCTTGGTTTTTAGTTTTGGACATTTTCCTGATTTTGGTAAGTTGTGCTAACATACATCAAGGCCCACAGTCAGCAAGAAACAAAGATGAATGTCACACTGAATGGGTTTGCCCCTATGTCTACAGTGATGGTGAACCTTGGCACTCCAGGTGTTCTTAGACTTCAAATACCAGAAGCTCAAATCAGTGGTCAGTGGTCAGTGGTCACTGGTCTATGACTAGTATCTGCAGCATTCTTACAGTAAGTGTTACAAAAGTTCAACCATGGCTCCCATTTCTGTTAGTTGTAGCCAAAACCTCAGCTCTAATGTAGCCAGCTGGAAACAGAATTCTGCTGGAGAGTCTACTCATGGTTGGTGTGACTAGTGGACTACCACAGAAAGGCAAGAATGAGTAATGCAAGTTACTTTTTTTAAAAAAAAATCAGCACCTTGAAAAGCATTTGGAAGATCCATAGCAATTGAACAAAAGGTTACACAGTCTACTGAATGAACTTCTAATAGAAGTCTGTTGCTTCTTGATGATGAAACCATGTTTGTATAGCAATTAAATGTCTCCTGTGCACCAAGATGGGTCAGTGCAATATAATAGCCTCTAAGCAATGTTATCAGAGCACATTTTTGAAAGGTTAAGGACAGAGGAACATCATAATTCAATTGGCACAGAAACAGGTTGCTAGTCATTGTTATGAGGAGCCAGAAACTTTAAAAAGGGAAACAGATTACTAAGAGAACTGGAAACAGTATTTGTAATGTTCCATTTTGTTAAATAGCTCTTGGAAATGTACTCCCAGTTAAATGGTAAAATTTCAGGCACATCTTTTTATCCACCTCCATTTCTCTGCATTAGGTGAGTCAATCTTACTATATATAATGCAGATTAACTAGATGAGTCAGTCTATATGTAATACATATTAACATCTCTTTAACCAAAACTTTATCATTATCCACCCTATTTCTTCTCGTGTGTAATTTCTGTAACAATTACATCACAGATTAGTTCTTGACTGTCTTTGGCTGTCAATATAGTAAACTAAATGGAAAAGAGATGTATATGTTTCCCTGATCTCCAAATCATCAAGTGAATGCAGGTTTCTGGCAAGGTTCTTGCTTTCATTGCTTACTGTGCATTTACACACATCCAGCTGCAATTTCCCACTGTTCAGCATTATAACTGTGTCATGTGATTGCAGCTACTACAGCAAAATGGGGAGAGCACCAAACTAGAGATGAAACATTTGATTTGAGAAATGTGGACTACATGCCCCCACTTTTTGATAGCCAGTAGAGTTGCTCCTAAAAAGTTCAGTTTTATGTACTGTACATGCCCATCAAATCACCTACATCAGTAAGCAAAATGTTGTTTCCCAGCTCTGTAGCAATTTTACTGGGGAACCAGCAAATCCATAATGATTTGTTTTCATGTGGGGGAATATTTTTTTCTTCAAGGGCTATAGTCTCTGGAATATTCTTTCCAACATGGTTAGTAGTTGTAACTTTATTCATCTCTGAGCAAAGGTATCTACAGCTCTTCTTTTTCAGATTGGGATAAAACTCAGAAAATTCAAATTTATATTATAATATTAGGATTTTGCAGTTTAGTAAAGGTAAAGGTTTCCCTTGCTCAAAAGCCGATCGTATCCGACTCTAGGTTCAGTGCTCATCTCTGTTTCAAAGCCGAAGAGCCAGCGCTGTCTGCTTCTGCAGACATTTCCGTGGCCATGTGGCAGGCATGACTAGACACCGTAGCGCACGGAACACTGTTACCTTCCCACCGAAGTGGTCCCTATTTATCTACTCGCAATTTCTTGCTTTCAAACGGCTAGGTTGGCAGGAGCTGGGACAAAGATGGGAACTCATTCCATTCTGCAGTACTTGGGAATTGAACTGCTGACCTTCCACCTCCCAGTCAGCGTCTTAGCCACTTGAGCCACTATTATGTACTATTTCTGTGAGGTACAACATTTTGTTTTATATTTGGTTTTTAAAAAACAAACTGGATTTTTTAAAATTACCTTCTCTGTCAAGAACAGGTATGGGAATTGTATAGCCAGCTAACTGCATGTGGGACATTTTATCCTCCATCACTTGAAAAAATACATCCCTATGTGATAATGCAAGAGTCTGATTATTTATTTATTTATTTATTTATTTATTTATTTATTTATTTTATTGTTAAATTTTTATACTGCCCACTCAGCCAAAGCCGACGCCGGGCGGTTCACAACAGTGGGTAAAAACAGATAAAAACAAATAAAACATAAAAACCAGCAATAAGAACCCACCCCTAAAAAGAGAGGGGTGCAGGAACTGAAGAAACCATGGGGCAGGCATCCTCCCCTAAATTAACCACCCAACGGAAGCCACCCCTCCACCTGCACCCCAAACTTGGCCCGCCAGCCAGGTTTTTAGTTCATTTCTAAAGGGCAACAGCTCCGTCTGGAGACGCAGTTTCACAGGCAGGAGATTCCAAAGGGCCGGTGCGGACACAGAAAAGGCTCTCCTCCTTGTGCCAGAGAGGCGAGCCCCCCTGGCCGATGGCACTATTAGAGAGCCCCTCCGGTCCGCTCTGGTTGAATGGACAGACGTCCTTAGGGCGATGCGGTCTCTAAGGTAACCTGGCCCACTACCATATAGGGCTTTAAAGGTCAAAACCAGAACCTTGAATTGCACCCGGAGGCAAACGGGTAACAAGTGCAGCTCCCGGAGCAGTGGTGAGGCATGGGAATAACGTCCACACCCCATCACCACCTGGGCCGCCGCATTCTGGACCAGCTGCAGCCACCGAATGGTCATCAAGGGCAGCCCCATGTAGAGCGCATTACAATAATCTAGTCTGGAGGTCACCAGAGCATGAGTGACCATGAGCAAAGAGTCCCGGTCCAGGAGCGTGCGCAACTGGCAAATCACCCGAAGTTGGGCGAAGGCCCTCCTGGCCACAGCTGCCACCTGTTCTTCTAGCAGCAGCCGCGAATCCAGGAGGACCCCCAAGTTGCACACCGTGTCGGTCTGGGGCAAAATAGCCCCATCCAAAACCAAAGATGGTAGCTCCCGGGATAGCACAGGACCCCCCATCCACAGCCACTCAGTCTTACTAGGATTCAGCTGTAACCCATTTGCCCCCATCCAGACCCCAACCGCCTCCAGACAACTGGAAAGGACTTTGACTGCATCACTGGGGTCCCCCCGGGCCGAAATGTACAACTGGGTATCATCCGCGTACTGATGGTACCGCACCCCATGGGAATGGATGATCTCACCCAGCGGCTTCATGTAGATGTTAAATAGGAGAGGAGAGAGTACCGAGCCCTGAGGCACCCCGTATTTTAGGGCCCTAGGACTGGACTTCTCGCTCTCCAACCACACCGACTGGGTCCGGCCCCTCAGAAATGAGGAAAACCAGGACCACACAGTGCCCTGGATCCCCAATCCTCAGAGCCGTTCCAGAAGGATACCATGGTCAACGGTATCGAAAGCCGCTGAGAGGTCAAGAAGAGCAAGGATGGACGGATGACCGCCATCCTGCTCTTGCAGAGATCATCCATCAGCGCGACCAATGCAGTCTCAGTACCATATCCAGGTCTGAATCCTGACTGGAAGGGGTCCAGATATTCCGCTTCATCCAGTACCCCCTGCCACTGCCTTTTCCAATACTTTCCCCAAAAAGGGGAGGTTGGAAACAGGTCTGTAGTTGGTTATGACTGCTGGGTCGAGGAATGGCTTCTTCAGGAGGGGGCACACCAAAGCATGTTTCAACGGTGCAGGAAATATCCCCTCCCAAAAAGATGCATTAATTATAGCCCCGACCCAGCCACCTGTCACCGTCTTGGAGGCTTTTACCAGCCAGGCGGGACAGGGATCCAATGGACAATTAGTGCGCGGACCGCCGCAAGGAGCCTGTCCAATTCATCTGGGGCAACAGGATCAAACCGATCCCAGATAACACAGAAAGACTGTGCACTGGCTCCCCCGTGACCCTCCCCATCCATGCCAAGATTAAACCCTGAGTGAATCCGATCGATTTTTTCCACCAGATGGTCAGCAAAGTCCTCAGCCGATCCCTGCCAACCGGGCGCAGGCCCCGCCCTACCAAGGAGGGACCTGGTCACCTGAAACAGGGTGGCTGGGCGATTATCATCGGAGGCAATAAGGGAGGCGAAGTATTGCCTCCTCACCACCCCCATCGCCACTAGGTAGGCCCTAATAGCGGCTCTAGCTAGTGTCCAATCGGAATCATTCCTGGTCTTCACCCAGCGGCGCTCAAGGTGTCTCTTTGCCCATTTGAGCTCCCGTAGTTCTTCCGTGAACCACGGGGATGACCTAGCTCCATGGGCTCTGAGAGGCCATAGTGGAGTGATTACATCCAAGGCAGCTGTCGTTGACCCACACCACAGGTCAACAAGTGCCTCGGGCGAATCGTGTTGCCGATCCAGGGGAAAATCCCCCAGTTCCCTCTGGAATCCATCTGGATCCATCAGTTGCCGGGGGCGGGCCACTTTAATAGACCCTGCCTCCCTATGATGAAGTGTCACCCCCAGAAAGTCTAGAGCCGCCAGATAGTGATCTGACCATGGTACAGGTGTTATGTCTTAACTCCTGTTTGGGGCCCCAGACTTTGAGAAACTAAATTGTCTTTATTTTGAAAAAAGAAGCTGTGGCCTGTGGGAAAAGACCATGCCTGGTCTGTGGAGCATCTGTTAACTGCCCCTAAGCTGAAGGGTTGTATAAGCTGTTTCACATTTATCTGTTACTTCAAACCAAATTCTAACTGTGCTATTAAACAGCTATCTATCATATTTCATAGTTATTACTTTTAAGAAATGTAAATTCCCTTCGAAACAAATTGCTCCTCTGAAATAACTTTTTAGTTTCAGTTATCTCTAACCCCCTCCAGCAAGATGAAGTGATACGCTAGCTCACAGTTCTCAGTGTAAAATGTATATGATTTCCTCCTGCTAACAATTTCATAACCACATCTGCATCCTCACATAAGTAAAGGCTGGAGCAAGCCTTTGTTCACTATCATAGAGGTATAAAAGAAAGATTTTTTTTAAAATATATATATTGTTTTCAATGGAAATTATCAAAGTTACAGTATATCTAGAAGAAATGTATTTTTAACAATGCTGTTTTAGAACATGGATGCTTCATCCATTCTTCATTTCACAGGCTTTCCCCTCTACTTTTTCTGAGCGTCTTTGCAAGCTGAGTGAACTGTGGTATAGCAAATGTGCTGTATGGAGTAATGGACTGGTATTTCGAAGAACTGAGGGATACTTCCTGCTGAGCTGTAAAACTCCTTGGGTGACCTTGGGCCTGATTCATCTCATAGAGCAATGATGGTGAACCATGGCACTCCAAGTGTTGTTGGACTTCAATTCCCAGAAGCCCAAGTCTCTGTGAATCCACAAGAATCGGAATCCCATTTGTGTGAATACACAGAGACTTGGGCCTCTGGGAATTGAAGTCCAAAAACACCTGGAGTGCCAAGGTTCACCATCATGGCCATAGGACTTTTGTGAAGATATAGCAAGGAAAATCCCCTCAAGGGGCAGCATTCAAAGTCAGTGACAGATGGAATTCCAGCAACATAAGTGTTTTAAAGTCTGACCAAAAGAGTTTAAATAATATTATTTGAGTTCTCTGTGTTCTTCATTTTTGAAAGCAAGGACAGACCAGAAATGAAAAAGCAGCAAATCCTCTATGAAATAAAAGTATGCAGTTCAAACAGCCTGTAAATCACACACACAAACACCTGCATGGGGAAGAGGGTTATGAAAGTGTGTGAGTATGTAAAAAGGGAGAAATGAGATTGAAAATTCACAGAAGCAATGGAGAGGAAAACATATAAATACTCTTGCCATTTCCCCACTAAATCTTAATCCTTAAGGATTGTCAGGACAGCAGCAATATAGGGCTAGACCTAGAAACCATGGGGCATAAGATGTTTTTACACAGGCAAGGCAGGCAAATGTTGAGAATGGGAGTCATCTCCCCAAATGATGTTGTGAGGGCTTGTGGGGTAACTGGGAGAATGCCAGTGAATGTGTGCACATGGCTCCACTGTGTCATTTGAAGCAACACACAAAGAAGAACTTCACTGTTGTTATAGGTCACTGGTCACTGTGCTGGTCACTTGGGTAATGGGATTATGAGCCAACACCATTCAGAGGGCCACATTTTTCCTACCACTGCTGGGAAAGGGATTAAAACTACAAACCTGTACCCACCTAGTTGGAATAAATGTTGTTGAACTCAGTGGAATTTATTTTGGACCTGTTTTAGTAGGAGTAGACATTTTAGTCTATGCAAGCATATTATATTAGATGTAGGATTTTTTAAAAATTAGAAAATTCTTAAAATAAAGAAGGAAGGGGGAAGAGGAGTAATGATCAGCTGTTCTCTTGAAGCATTCCAGATAAAGCTACTAATGTGACTAAAACTACATTCTGTGTTTATCAAATGCATGAAAATTCATCTTGAGTCTTAGATTCTTGTGGTATCTACTCAAAATCTTTATGTCTCAATGCCCGAGAGTCTCAGAGTCATTCTAATTCCTCAGAGTTTTGAAGTACTGTAACTAGTTACACACAACTAGTTCCTAGTAATTGATTAATTGTAATTAATTCAATAGAATAAAATTCAAGCTTGTGCAATGCTTTGCAGTGCTTTAAGCATAAAAACAATAATAAGGAAGATGAAAAGGAAGTGCATTTGTTCTACAGGACAACAGCTTATGGCATTCAGATAGATATTTTTAATAAATAGCTGAAAGCAGGGACGTAACCAGAAAGGGGGCAAGCTCATCATTACTCCTCTTCCCCCTTCCTTCCTTATTTTAAGAATTTTCTATTTTTTAAAAAATCCTACATCTGACAGTTAACTTCTCAAAGTAAGCTTCTCTCTCTCTCTCTCACACACACACCAAATCAAAAATATTTTATATACTGTAATATAATATACTTGCATAGACTAAAATGTCTACTCCTACTAAAACAGGTCTAAAATAACCTTCCTAAGCTACAACCCCCACAACCCACTCCGTTGATGCCAATGTTATATATGCATGTGTGACATTGCTAACCCTCCTGAAAATCTCTCCCCCCCATACCTGTCAAGTTTTGGATTTGGAAATAAGGGAAATTTCCCCGGCAAATACAGGATACTTATCAGCTATGCTTATCCTGCGCTGCACTCCAATGGTGGCAATAGGTCATTGCAGTCTAATTAATAAGGGATGACAGTGGGAAAGAGGGTAAAATAAGGGGTTTTCCTGGCCAATAAGGGATACTTGACAGCTATGCCCCACCCCCCCAATATAGAATCCTGACTACAGCCCTGGATAAAAATCTCTTATTTACATCTGAAAAGTCACAAGACAAAACATAGTTGAAATGTTTGAAGTGGTAGCCATGTTAGTCTGTGCAAGCATATCAGAAAGTAAACAAAACAAAACAGCAAGAAAAGAGACAAAAATGTTGCGTCACGTTAAAGACTAACTGCTATATTTAAATGTGAGCTTTCGTGGACCATCTTGTCTGATGAAGTGGATTTGATCCATGAAAGCTCACATTTAAATACAGCAATTAGTCTTTAAGGTGACACAACATTTTTGTCTCTTTTTTGCTGTTTTGTTTTGTTTACTCACTGATAAGACAAAACATTACTTTTTAAAAATAGCAACTATGATGATAACCTTTCTGATTATACCTTAGAAATCAGTTGATTTCTTTTTCAAGAGCTAATTTTCCAACACATTAGATGCATATCACGAACATCATGCCACAATTATTGCATAGTAGTTCTCACTCAGCACCAAGAGAATCATTTGAGAGACTAAACTGTATGCCCTAAAGCAGTAGGCAACCCACGGTGCCAAATAATCCTGCCCCCACCCTTGTAAATGCATTTACGACAGCCATAAATGGCGTTGGGAGTTGGGGGGGGGAACCAGTCCGGCTCCCTCAACTGTCTGAGGGAGCATGATCTGGCCCCTGACTTAAAAAGGTTGGCAAACCCTGCCCAAAAGCTTAAGGTTTAAAATCCAAGGCTCAGAGACCAATTGCTATTCAAGCAAGTTCAAAGGCTTACATTTGCCATAGATGTTAACATTTCTTTTAAACAGCATATCCTTGTGACACAGTCAAATTGCTTTGGAAACTTTTCTGTTTCAAAGGGATTTTTAATGTGGCATAAGGACAGCTCTTTTAGAAATGGAAGTTTCAATTCTGAGTGGATGCATGAACTAAACTGCATGTTCTAGCTTAATTCTACAGAATTGTTTCCTAAATCAATGAAGCAATGTACAGAGGCCCCTTGTATTGGCAGTAAATGTTCCACATTTAGTAGGCTAAACACAATTATTTTCTACTCTTCCCAATTAGAGTAAACCTACTGAATTAAGGGAACTTTTATTGATTTAATAAGTCTGATTAAGTGTTCCAATTTACTTGGCTTGGAATAAGAGTTGGATGTGATCCAAGGTTTCCTGATGCCATGCTAAAAACATAAGCAGAACAAGAAATTTTAGGCAACCATAGGCAAAAGTTTGAACCAAGAAAATGACTGAATTTCAGGAAAAGCACCAATACTTAGCTTCAGAATTTCATGTCTTGTGGATATGCATTTCTTTTCTTCTCTGAGGGAAGTGTGTGTGTACTAAAACTCACACTATTGAAATGAGAGTTTGACTGAATGAATGTTAAGGTACTGCTGTGCTGAAGGTAATTTAGATTCCAGACTGAATTTACCAACTGGGCAGGTGCTATACATTATTCATATATTGCCTCTAAACAACAGTGTTACAAAAGGCATGCAAAGAGGTTTCTGACCTGAGTGATGTCAGATACCTTACCTCATAAAAATGCTTTGATTTTCCTCCATAAATTCAAACTAGTAAATACCAATGGCTTGAGTGAGAATGAGAAAGCCTATTATTTTTCATGTGTGTCTAGATATGCTAAAGGCTAAAGATGGCTCAAAGCTATAATGCTTTTTTTTACTTTTTAATGATGCATTTTAGAAACGTACTCTCTCCTTTTTATAGCTGATGGCTACAAGCTGTATTGTTTAACCGATATATAATTTAAGTACTTGTCTGTAACTTTTATAACTAAATGACATATATTTGTCTAACTTAAGTATATGGACTGCACCTCAAATTTAATTTTGATACATTTTAATGGCTGTGTAATTGAAATCTGTCCATTAACTTCTCAAAATGTTGCTTGTTTGTAATAATTATTTGGCTTTTGTGTATAGAAATGATGTACATGAATAAAGCTTTTAGATATAGGCAAGGTGGGTATTATAAATTTTTATAGTGCTCTGAGGTCATCATTTGAATGTCATACGTTTGACCTTATGTAATAATAGGATCCAGCCCACTCAGTTTAAAATATAAATAAAATACATTCTCTAAACCAGTGTTTCCCAATCTTTGTTTTTGGACTTCAATTCTTAGAAGACTATGTCAATTTCCCAAAGCAGTGATCAGCCAATGTACTTATGCTTCTGGGAAGTGAAATCCACCAGTGTTCCGCTGAACATAGTTTGGGAAACGCTGCTCTAAACTTTTGTAAAAATAAGCTATGAGAAGAGCCAGAGAAAAAGAGGAAACCTACAAAATATAATTCCACTGCATTTTAGATATATTTAATTATTACAGTTGCAATGTAGGTTTTACAGATGTTGTATGTTTTGGGCCCACCAACACCATTTGTTTGAGCTCAATCTATACCTATAAGGAAGAGGTGTAACATACATGTCCAGCAGGCGTGCCCAAACCACTGGAGCCGATTATGTAATTTTCTGTACACACCTTTCTTTCATAACTGACATCAGCCCCACAAGGGTCCAGAGGCCGAGAGTGGGGCCTGCACCCCACAAAAGCAAAAAACACATAGACTACAAGTCCCGGCGTCCTCCGCGCCATGCCACAGCCAATCCAACAGGAGGATCCGAATGTGGAAGAGGTAGGACAGCCAGTGCGTGAACACACAAACCAACTGCCAACGCGTGCGCATGCTACAGCTGAGGGCCCTGCCTTACCCAGGCGGGCCAAACCCGGTCTGAGGGGAAGGTCTGACCCTTATCCCCCTCCTTGAATCCCAGCCCTTGGCAACCCTACCTGGTTGACGACAGACATTCTCCTCCATCACCTCTGCAAACCCTGCTCCTGCAGAGGCCTCCAGGCTCTGGTCCGGGCCATTGCCAGTTGCACCCCCTGGGGGTGGAATGGCGACAGTGTTGCCATGGTGAAGGGGTTACCCACTGATGGAGTGCAGGGCTTGTGTCCATCAGGTGGGACAACACGCCACCACCTTTGGCTGTGTCCAGAAGCCCTCCAGCACACTGCTGTGCCTGAACCAACCGACCTGGGAAGCCCCTCCTTCTCCATCCATGTCCGTGGCCCTGCCAGTGGTGCACAAGGCTGGGACTGGCCAGCTGTCCCCCACCTCTGTCCTTGGTCAGAGGCCAGCCAGGCTCCACCACTGCACCTGGTCCTGACCACATCTGGTCAGAAGGGTTACGGTTGCTGCCACGGGTATGCTGTCCAGCCCCCACCACACTGGAGGCGCCTGCCAAGCCTCCACCTGAGTCCGAGAGCAGGTCCCGACCTGCCTGCAAACAGTGAGCCATGGAGGCGGTGGCCCTGCTGATGGGATGCGCTCTGGACCAGATGCATTCGAGGAGCCTGGCAGACCTCCAGCCCAGGTCGGAGAAAGGGGGCCCAGCCGGCAACTTCTGCCCAGCACACCAACAATGGCCATCTGGACATGGACGGATAAAAGGGCGGCTGCTCTGGCCCACAGGTCTGGCTGCGGCAATCTGTCCATGGGCCTCTGGATACACGCCCTGTGCACTGCCAGCAGCCAACACCTCTGCCAGAAGTGATGGAGAGTGCCCATCCTCAACCAGATACGGGCTCCAAGGGGTGGGAAATGAGAAAGGGGAAAAGGGCCCAGCCATCTCCTCACACAGGGTTAGGTACGCCAAGGCAGGGCCGGGCCTTCAGCTAGTGAATAAATAAGATTGTGCCCTTCATATTTATGTCATAGTAGATCAAAGATTATTATGAAGATAGTTTAATAGCATTTCTTCCTGGAAATGCAAGCCAGTCACATTGTGCATAATTTTGTAATATGCAGTTTGAGTTAAATTTATAAAAAGAGGTCAAACATTTCCATAGAATGACGTCTTACATGAAGGCATTTTATTAGGCATGAACAAAAATGATCTTGAAGAAAGTTACTGTATATTCTGTAGGTTAGAAAAAGTCCTATATAAAATATTTCCGAATAAAGCTAGTAATGATTAGACAAAACAATAATTCTCCTTAGCTAGCTAAAGAAGAGGAAACAGGAGTTAAATGGTCAGTAGTCAAAATGAGGGATTTAAGCTGTGCTCACATTCTGAGAGTGGAGCAATTCACAAATGAGTTGGAATCAGAAGTGTGTAGACAGAGAACCGAAGTGCCAAATTAATGGAGTATTCCAGGGAAGAACGTGTGTTAGTCTGTTGCAGAAAAACCATCAAAGAGTTTTGGGCACTTAAATACTAAAAAGTTATTATCTGTCACAAGCTTTAATAGATATGGCCCATGAAATTGGCACCTGAGGAAATGAGCTGCAGCCGAAGAAGGTCTTTGCCAAATATAGCTTGCTGGTTTTCAAGGTGCCACAAGTCTTTTCCAACTTTGTAGTTGGCATCAGATTACTGAATGTGGGGAAAAGACAAGTGGACTGTGAAGAGCTAAAAAATATATATATATGTCTCCAGACTGAAGAAATGGAGAAGAAAACTGCACATGGGGTAGGTAAAAATGCTCAAAAGCCAGTCGCATCCGACTCTATGGTTCAGTGCTCATCTCTGTTTATAGCCAAAGAGCCAGTGCTGTCTGCATCTGCAGATGTTTCTGTGGACATGTGGCAAGCATGCCTCAACACCAGAGTGCATGGAACGCTGTTTACCTTCCCACCAAAGTGGTCCCTAATTATCTACTTGCAATTTCTTGCTTTCAAACTGCTAGGTTGGCAGGAGCTGGGACAGAGATGGGAGCTTACTCCATCATGCAGTATTCGAGTCTTGAACTGCTGACCTTCCAGTCAGCGAGTTCAATGCCTTAACCACTTGAGCCACCGCACATGGGGTAGAAAGTCCCAGTTTGAGATGTACTGTCAAAACTCTATGGCTGACCTAGAATGTGACTTTAGTATTGTGAAATGGAAATAAATGGCTCTTCCTCTCCCTACTACCAGTCAATGTAACCGCAAAGGCTCTCAAACTGTGTTCGTGGTACTTTGAGATGACCTGTTTGTTTAGACCATAATTCTCATAATCCTAAAAATTGCAGTCCCATAAGTAACACTTCCAAATTTAATTCATTCTGTACACTTTTATGAAAGGACATAAAAAGTTGGTGAGGCCCTATTTTGAATGGTGTGAGCACATCTGGCCACCTCATCTCAAAAAGGGTATTAAAGACATGGATAATTAAAACTCTGAGTTGTTGAAAGCTCTCTCTCTCTCTCTCTCTCTCTCTCACACACACACACACCTTTTCCTGTTCTCACCAGAAAAACACTCCTGAGTTGAACAAGTCAGTACTATTAATACCACATTGATGATAAAACATTCTAATTTAAAAAGTCTACCATACAACAATCTCAACAGTTTTTACACAGTCTGAGGGATTGTTGTGTTCTGTAAAGCTGTGCCTTTAACAATGTACCTTTGCCATGTGTTAACAATGTAACCTTTCTGTGTGCAACATTATAACCATCAGCTGTATCAATGTAAACCTGATAAGGGGACGCGAGCTAGTGACCACTAGATGGCAATAGCGAGCGTCCAGCTCTCATGGCTCAGATTCACCTGGTTCAGCAGCGCGGGAAGATTCCCCGCCACCTCTTCACCTGGTCAAGAAGGGCGTGACCTCCCACGACGTCACGCAGGCAGCAACCAATAGTCTGTCGACGAGCCACATTCAAATGTATAGCCAGCTGTATATATTGAGCTACTCATCCGCCATTACCACATGTTCCTCCGGATCATCATGCAATAAACCTGTGTTAAGCCAACCCTTCAGCTGTTTCATTGTCTTTGGTCCCTTACACTAAATTGGCGACGAAGGTGGGATATGGCAGCCCACGGGACCAAGACATGCGCCGGTTTCGAAATCAGGAAACCGGGCGACTGGGAGATCTTCGAGATGGACTTCCAGGCAGCACTGATTGAGTCCGAAGTCACGGAAGAGGCAAAGAAAAGGGCCATCTTCACCAGGATGCTCGGACAAGAAACCAAAAGGACCTTGGTGGACCTGATTGCACCGAGGAGGGTGAGCGAATTCAAGGCCAAGGAACTCATGCAGATGCTGCGTGAGCACGTCCGGCCTGCCACGGCGATGTTTCCCGCTCGGAGTGCGTTCTGGAGGCGAGTCCAAGCGCCCGGGGAGACGGTCGCCGCATTCGTGGCGGCCCTGCAGCTGGCGGCCGGCCCGTGCAAATGGGAGAATGCCGAAATCACCCTCCGGGACTGTGTGCTGTGCGGCCTGAACGACGCCGAGACCCAGCGCACATTAATGAACCAAGAGCCGCCTCCCACGTTGCAGGAGGTCGTCAGAGCGGCCCAGGCCGCAGAAGCTACAAAGGCCTGGGTCCAAGACCTCCAGGACTGGCAGCCGAAGTCGAGCAAGGCAGAGGCTCCGGTACAGGCGGCCCGGCGAACTTCGAGGTCGTCCACAGAGAGCAGCGACGACGAGGACGTCCGGAGGGTCCGGAAGGAGAGCCGGCGATGCGACAGCTGTGGAGCGGCCCACGACCGCGTAAAGTGCCCGTTCCGGAAGGCCGAGTGCCACAACTGCGGCCGCCGCGGGCACATCGCCAAGGTGTGCAGGAAGAAGCGCGAGACCCGGAGGAGCTCCGCAGACCGTTCCGCGGGACAAGACCGCTCAACGAGACCCAAGGACGGCGCCCAGGCCACGCGGAAGCAGGACGGCGTGGGCCGCATCTCCGATGGCAGCGAGGACGACGCCCCAGTGTTCAGCGTGTCTGCAGGACACCCCCGCTATTTTGTTGAGGTACTAGTCCAAGGGGTTCCCATTAGGATGGAAATTGACTCGGGGTCCTCATATTCAATCATTTCCCAGAGGGAGTTTTTGGGAATTGCCCCCCACAAGCGACCCAAGCTCAAAGCATTGAGGTCCACACTACGGGACGTGCAAGGGAACAGCATTCCAGTGTTGGGGGTTGGAGAATTTCAGGTTAAATTCAAGAAGCACGCCGCGTCCCTGCCCCTAGTCGTGCTCAAAGGGGGAGATTGCAGCCTCCTCGGGACTCAATGGTTCCAGCCCCTGGGTTTGTTTATTGGGGGGGTGCACGCCGTTGGGATGCACGCCGTTGGGACTGATCCAATTCTGGAGGTGTGCGAGGCGCACCCCGAAGTTTTCAAAAAGGGACTGGGGAAATTCAAGGGGCCCCCAGTGACATTCGACCTGGACCCGGAGGTCCGCCCAATTCGTCTTAAACCACGCCAGGTGCCGTTCGCACTTAAGGACAAGAGAGAGGCGGAACTGGACAAATTGGTGGGCCAGGGAATCTTTGTGCCTGTTGATTCCGCGGAGTGGGAAACTCCAATTGTAACCGCACTAAAGGCCAATGGGGAGGTCCGCATATGCGCCGACTACAAGTGCACCATCAACAAGGCGATCCGCCCGAATGCATATCCGGTGCCGGTAGTCAGCCATCTGCTGGCCAGGTTACACGGGGGAAAGTGTTTCGCTAAGCTCGACTTAGCACAGGCCTACCAGCAGCTTATGGTGTCCCCTGCCGCAGCTGCTGCACAGACCATAGTCACCCATAAGGGGGTGTTCCAGGTGACGCGCCTCCAGTTCGGCGTGAATTCGGCGCCTGGAATTTTCCAGTCACTCGTGGAACGCCTCCTGAAGGGACTGGAGGGGGTGTTGCCTTATTTTGATGACGTGTTAATAACGGGGGGGGGGGGGGGAGTCGGGTTGAATTGGCCAAAAGGTTGGGGAAGGTCCTGACAATATTCGAAAAAGCGGGGCTGAGACTGCGAAAGGACAAATGCGTCTTCTTCGCAACCGAGGTTGAGTTCCTAGGGTTTTGTGTGACTCCGGAGGGAATAAAACCATCCAAGTCCAAGGTGGCAGCCATTAAGAAAGCCCCCCACCCCACCTCCAAGCCCGAGCTGCAGTCGTTCCTAGGGCTGCTCAACTTTTACCACTCCTTCCTCCCCCGGAAGGCAGCGGTGGCTGAACCGCTACACAAACTGCTAAAGAAAGACCAGGCATGGAAGTGGGGCGATGACCAAGAAAGGGCATTTAGCGAGCTAAAAAGCCTCCTGGCGTCCGACGCCATACTGACCCACTTCAACCCCAAACGCCCAGTAGTTCTGACCTGTGATGCATCTCCAGTGGGGGTGGGGGTGGTGCTGTGCCACGTGTTGGAAAACGGAAGGGAGGCCCCGATAGCATTTTACTCCAGGTCCCTGTCCCAAGCGGAGAGAAACTACGCACAGACAGACAGGGAGGCACTAGCAATAGTCGCGGGGACGAAAAAATTTCACGATTTTCTGTACGGCCGCCCCTTCACCATTGTAACGGACCACAAGCCCCTGCTAGGCATCTTTACCGCAGATAAGCCCACCCCACAGATCCTGTCCCCGAGGATGCTCAGGTGGGCCATTTTTCTCAACGCGTATCAGCACGCGTTGGTCTACCGGCCCGGGAAAGAGATCAGCCATGCGGACGCTCTATCTAGGTCTCCCCTTCCCCTCACGCCCAGCCAGGTGAGCAAGGGGGAGCGGGACCATCAGGTTCTCATGATAGAGGTGCTGGATTCGCCCCCCCGTAGTGCCCGCCGACATCGCCAAAGCGACAGAGAAGGACAAGACGTTAGCGGCAGTTAGCTCCTGGGTGCAGAAAGGGTGGCCGGCGTCCTCCCCAGCGGAGGAGTTTGCTCCATTTTTCAGAAAAAAGCTAGAACTGTCCCTAGAGAGGGGGTGCCTCTTGTGGGGGCAGCGGGTAGTGATTCCCACTTCCCTTCGGCCACGGGTGCTCAAACTGCTGCACGTCAGCCACCCCGGCATCGTGCGATCCAAGGCGCTGGCCCGGAGTTACTTCTGGTGGCCCCAGCTGGATGCCGACATCGAGCACATGGTCGGCACTTGTGAAAGTTGCCAATGCTCCAGACCAGAGGAGGCCCGCCTTCCCCACAGGGAATGGGACGCGGCTAAGGGGCCGTGGTCCCGGGTGCACGTTGATTTTGCGGGCCCGTTCAGAGGCACCCTGTTCCTTCTCGTAGTGGACGCCTTCTCCAAGTGGTTGGAGGTTATCCCAGTCACGAGCACCTCCTCGGCCCAGACCATTAGGCATTTGCGGAGGCTCTTTTCCACGTTCGGCATACCCGACACATTAATTAGCGACAACGCTAGTTGTTCCACGTCCTCCGAGTTTAGGGCATTCATGGAGATCAACGCCGTTCGGCACATCACCTCCGCCCCGTTTCACCCGGCCACCAATGGCCAAGTAGAGCGCCTCGTCCGCACCACGAAGGACGCGTTGCGGCGCATGGGCCCCGGGGATCTGAACCTGCAAGTGTGCCAGTTTCTGCTAGGGTACAGGGTGACCCCGTTGGCGTCAGGATACTCCCCCGCAGAACTCTTAATGTGTAGGAAATTGACCACCATCCTTACTAGGCTAGACCCCACGAGGGTAGAGGACAAAGGAAGGAACATCGGGCTAGAGGCTACAAAGAGTTTCAGTGTAGGCGCCCCCGTGCATTGCAGGAACTACGCCAGCACGGGCCCAGCCTGGGTACCGGGCGTAGTTGTGGAGCAAACCGGCCCCGTGTCATACCACGTGGAAACCAGCACAGGGCTCCTGTGGAGGCGGCACGCGGATCAGCTCCGACGCAGGGTCCCTGATGAGCAGGGCACAGACCAAATAGAGGAAAAATCAGCGTTAGGGTTCTCCCCCACCCGTTCAGCCCAAGGGGGAGGGAAAGGGGGCCGCAGGTCCCCACCAAGGTTGGAGGGGGATATTCTCGTAGATATCCTAGGGGATCTTTCTGAGGAGGAGGAGGAACCCGACCCCATACATATCTCGCGGAATGTCCCCACAAATGCGGATACCCCTACTAAGTTAGATTTTGATTTCCAGAACCGGGGGGGTTTTCGGAGTGGTCCCCCACCCGTCCAAGCGAGAAGAGGGGTTTTTCGTTAGCCCCGACTACCCCCGGTCTGCCCACAATGGAGTTTTTCCCTTCCCCTAAGGCCGCCAGACAGCGGCAAGCCACTAACAAGTCTCCCTCTCCCATTTCAGGACAAGGGACCAGGGAACAAAGAAGCAGTAGCGCCCCCCGGGGGGTCAGCCCTCTTCACGGCCCAAACGCACATGCAACAAGCCATCTTGGCTGAGAGACTTCGTCTCATCCTAGGGGGGAGGGATGTTGTGTTCTGTAAAGCTGTGCCTTTAACAATGTACCTTTGCCATGTGTTAACAATGTAACCTTTCTGTGTGCAACATTATAACCATCAGCTGTATCAATGTAAACCTGATAAGGGGACGCGAGCTAGTGACCACTAGATGGCAATAGCGAGCGTCCAGCTCTCATGGCTCAGATTCACCTGGTTCAGCAGCGCGGGAAGATTCCCCGCCACCTCTTCACCTGGTCAAGAAGGGCGTGACCTCCCACGACGTCACGCAGGCAGCAACCAATAGTCTGTCGACGAGCCACATTAAAATGTATAGCCAGCTGTATATATTGAGCTACTCATCCGCCATTACCACATGTTCCTCCGGATCATCATGCAATAAACCTGTGTTAAGCCAACCCTTCGGCTGTTTCATTGTCTTTGGTCCCTTACACTAAAGGGATTAAGCATTTCCTTCAGGTTGCAGGTTGTGTGGGGAGAGGTTTACGATTTGAATTCTCAAAAGGGAGATCCATTTCTGTAGAACACTAGAGTGCTGGGGAAACACTAAGCTGAACCTTTCCCTCCTGATCGGGAACTTTCCTCATACATATTTCTCAATCTGCTTGCGCATCTGTTTGAAAGATAATTCCTTTTTTAAAAAAAGTACAGCATTATTAATATTTCAAATTATATTTCACACAACGTGTGAGTTTTTGAAGGTCAATTGGGGCAAAAAATCCTCTCCTGCCTTAATCAATCTTTTCCCCCTCTTCAAGAATGCTAATCGCCCTTTTCCTTTCTTTTAACCCTTCCTTGATTTCCCCCAAAATCCCAGAGAAGCATTGAAACCACATAGAATAGCTCTGCTGGAATCCTGCTTGCTCTCCTTCAATCTTTGCAGCTGAGATGAATGAAATGATTATGAGGTGCTTATGAAATGATATATACCTCAGCATAACACTTCCTTATTTAGTTGAAATTTAGTTGAAGTGATATGGCTTTGATCTCCTCAGAATATGTTGCCCTCCAAAGGGAAAAAACCCTCACGAATTCCTCAAAAGCAGTTTCAGAATGAGATTATGCCACTTGAAGACACAGAGCTATTCATCTGGGAAGAACACTCAAGGCATCAGGGCTGCAGCTGCTGAAGAAGAAGAAGATAGCCTACTTGCTTATGCTGTGCTATTTTATTAATTAAATAACTATTTCTAACCCTTTTTGTAGAAAAGTTTCTCACACCTCTCCAAAATTAATTTACATTTTACTCTTTCTGGCAAAGTTAAGACACTTTTTGTCAAAAACAAAGAGGTATTCTAAATACAAAAAAATAAAATGAGTACTAAGATTAATTATGTTAGTCAGTTTTTGTAAAAAATATAATTAGTGGCTGAAATCCAGCATGAGTTACAATCAGAGTAAGCCTATTCAATCAGTGAGTCAATGGATTTAGCAGCTTCGAGGCTGTGTGTTGTGTCCAAATGCTTATTGCTTTAATTCTGAAATCGCCATTAAGTCTTTGCTGTAAAAGCGCTCCATTTCTGTAAGGCGCCAGTTTCATATTTAGTCAATGTAATCTGATTGGTTCTAACACAGGTTCCCCACGTTATCAAAAACCCGGGCAAATGTATCACTGTAACTGGCGTTCTGTCTGTATATAAATTGCTACCTCATTCCCTTATTCCCCAGTCCGAGTTATCCGAGCAAGCATTATCTGAGCTGATAATAAATCACTGATGTTAACCCCGAACTTGCTGTCGCGTTGCTAATTACCCTCGGACTCAACACTGTGGTGGCTTAGTGGTTAAGAAGCTCACCTTGTTAGCTGGAAGGCCAGCAAGTCAGCGGTTTGAGACCTGGGTACTGCATGACCGAATAAGAACCTGTGTTTGTCCCAGCTCCTGCCAACATAGCAGTTCGAAAGCAAGAAATTGCACATAGATAAATAGGGATCACTTTAGTGGGAAAAGATCTTGGGGACATGAAAGGAGCCTCATTCAGCCTCATTTTGCGGAGTTCCTCCAGCAAATATCCTTTCAATCCAGGATGATTTCTGACACCAAATTATTATTATAGGAGCAGCTTAATATTGGATGTCAGCCTTTATCACATAATTTAATAATCTCAAGAAGACAAAACCCACCAATTTTCAGAGTTTTCCCCTATATTCCTTTGGCAGAAGAGCAACAGCTCCCCAAAAAGTATTGCCTTTCCAGACCAGATCTGGGAGCAAAGCAGGCTATAATATCAGAGCAGAGTAAAATTACCCTAGTTGGACTATAACTTGCAGAATCCTATAGCCAGTATGACCACTACCCATGCTGGCTTGAGATTTTGGAACTGCAGTTGCAAAGGTAAGTGCAGGACAACTTCTGCCACATGGTACCATCAGAGAGCACTTTCTATATCTATGTCTATGGCAAAAACCTCACTGCTATTCTCATTTCTTGTAAATAAAAAAATAGAAAGTCGCATTTTTCAACTATCCAATGATTCTTTGGTTTATATGGAGAACACAATTCATTTTGAAAAATGTAATTAAGAAATTATGGAACCTCATATTTGGAAATGTTTCAAATCCTATATCTTATGGTATTAGGTACAGACATAGGAAACAAAAATTTAAATCCCTACTCAGCCATTTACACCATGGTTTTGTGCAAGCCTCTGATGATCACTCAAACAATGTTTTACTTAGGGACAAGCAACTGTGTCCCATCAGAATATTGTTAGACTGCATGTCTCATTATCCCTGACCAGCAGAACCAAAGCATGAGGAATCCTGAGGGTTTCAGCCCAACATCTGGACCATCACATTTGCCTATTTACAGGTTATGTGTCCTACCTCCCAGTCGCAGCAGCCAATGAATATCACTGAAGCATGCAGACACTGCTAAGGCTTCAAGGAACAATAAAGTATACAGTCTGGGCAGGTAGCTGACCAAGTGATACCAAAAGCACCAGTGCAAATACTGAGTGTCCAACCTGAGGTTAATAGGTTAAGATCAGTGGCTGGGAAGCATGTGCTGCTCTTTTAACTTTGACTAGAAGGCTTCCTAACCTTCTAGGATAGGTCAAATTCTGGCCAGCATTCCTGTTCAGAAAGGAAGTTCCTCTGTGCTTCCTGGGAATTAAAATAAAAGACAGATGTTACAGGCCTAGTAGCCAACAGAGATAAGAAGAGTCCAATGAGGAAGAAACAAAGGGTACAATGGTAAACAGTGCAGGTCAATCATAAAATGGCACAGAATAACATGGCAGCAAGAATCTACCAGTAAGACCTGCCAGGTAAAAGTACATACTGTAAGTAGACAAGCACACAGTACATTGCAGGCGCACCCCCCCCCCCCAAGAAAGACTCAGACACCGGTATATGGATAAAGGCATTGGGCCACATTTATTGAATCATGCCCTAGTCCGAATTCTAAATTTCAATTGGTACTCAACCAATTATAATTCTTAAGGCAAGCAGGCCGCAGTAGCACTGGTAAGGTTCCTCCCAAAATTGCCAACGGCAATTGGCTACAATGTATACATTTGTATCAATTTGTTTGTTACTACAAACAAATTGTTGACCGTAGTCAATAAACTATCTACTGACCCCACCCTCTGACGTGTATCCATCAAATCACGGGGTGATGCATGCTGAAGAGCTCCTGCCATCACCCCATTGCCTGGTTCGTCGTTGACCGGTCAACGTTATTAAACTTGTACCTGTCTAAGTGTTGGCCAGTCAATTGCGAACCTGCCGGATACCTATGGGTCATAAATATTTACCTTACCAGTGCTACCCGCCACACGGGGAGGCTTCAATAAAGACTCACGCCCCCCCCCCCCAGACTGTCAGCTCGGTCAACAGGCCAGCTTGCAAATCTTCCAAAAAGAGGTTCATACCTCTAGCCGACAGATGGACCCCATCCCCTGTATAAAGATCATAATTTTGTAAACTAATGGTGGGGTGTCAGACGACCCGCCCCAAACCCTTGTCTGCAAAGAACCGGGCCACTGCCCCATTCACCGAGCGGCGAGCACGGTCAAGGGCATGGAGGTTAATACCCCCTCTGTAAGCGTGACGCGGTATGATGTCCGACCATAGCAGCGTTGTGGAAGGCCACACATAATGCAAATAAGCTAGGTCACTGCAAATCGCATATTTTAAAGAAAGGCCAGTTACCTGGCCTAGGTCATTGCCCCCGAGGTGCAGCACCAGGACATCAGGCGGTTCAGCATCCCTGATGGAGAAAAGGAATAGCAACAGTTCCCGCCATAACATTCCACGCTTACCATACCACCTGATACATGCGGAGGCACGTAGTCCAAGCTGGGGTCCCCACTCTGTCGCCGCAGCGTACTGTGTTGCCCAGTGCACATAGCTATGGCCCACCAGCCATACTGCCACCGGTGTGCGGGGACACACAGGGTCTGTAAGAGAAAAAGAGAACAGTGACTTAACTGGTACTCATGCCTGAAGAGGGTGAACATATAATGCAAAACACTTAGATCCCCACCTCCCCATATGGCGTATATCAGCCTCAGAGTACCCAAAAGCAGCCGCAGTAGAAGCAGCCCCTATTCTAAAAGAATGGGTGCCGTAACGAGCCCCGGGGAGGCCAACACTGGACAGTGCCTTACCGGTCACCTTCCAAAATTGAAATTTAGTCAGGGGAGACCCATCCTGGTGGCAGAAAAATGGGCCAGGGTGCATGCCACGCACTGCAAGGAACTCCTGTAGGGCACCAACCGGACAGATGTCTGCAATGGAACATCGTAGCAGTCTAACACCACTGCCTACACCATGCTGATCAACTTTTGAGGACCGTATCCTCAACTGAGCCCACTCCTTAGAGAATAGACATCTTCGAGTTCCAGTGCCCTACGAGCCGCATCCGCCTTAGACAGTAGTACCAACTCACTGATGCGGAGCACTCCGAAGAAGGCCACCATGGTAGCCGCATGAAAAAGAGCTGCCTCATACCTGTCAAAACATAGGTTAGGCCAGCCTCGTGCAAGGTGTGTAAGCACCCCTGGGGAAATTGGGTGGCGAGTGTCCAGGCGGCATCCACGTTCCCGTGTCCACCCCTCCAAAACATGTCGTATACGAAAATCAGTCATGTTGTCAGCGAAACCCTTCACCTTGGCCATGAATGCCAGTGCTGACAGCCTGGATGCTATGGTGCGGGGAGCTAGGCCCAGACTATGTAGGTAAACCATAAATTGAAGAACGTGTTCAACCGGAATGGGCCAGGCTTCGGGCAACAGGAGTTGCACACAAAATTGTGTAAATTGATTAAATACGTGTTGATACACCTTACGCGTGCGGGGAGCGAGTGACATGCCGATCGCCCGGTTCACCTCTCCTTGCCAAATGTCCAAATCTCATCCGGGAGTGGCGAGGGGAATTCCTCCGCGTCCGGAGCCAAGGCACGGAACCGGGGGATCTGCAGGCGGGATAACACATCAGCAATATCGTTATTAATGCCTGGTACATGTCTGGCCCTAAAGAGCACATTGAGGCGCAAGCTGCGTAACACAAACTGGTGAACTAACCCCATGACCCTGGGCGATTTAGATGTCTGAGAATTGACAATGTGGACCACCGCAGCATTGTCACACCAAAAATCGACTACTGAATCGCCCCATAGCATCAAAGCTCCCAGTATCGGGAAGAACTCAAGGAATGTGAGATCGCGTAGACGATCCGTGCCCCGCCATGCTGGAGGCCATTGGCCGTAGGCCCACCTCCCCTCAAAATAAATCCCGTATCCGAGGGACCCAGAGGCATCCGACTGAACCTGGAACCTAGGGGAGACCAAGAGGTCAGACCTCCAAAATGATACCCCATTGAATTTCCGCAGGAACTTAAGCCAAACCAACAGGTCAGCCCTCATGCCCCTGGTCAGTCGGACCCTGTGGTGGCGCCTCGATAGCCCAATCATGGCGTCACATAGGCGTCGAGCAAAAGCTCTGCCAGGCGTGACCACCCTGCAGGCAAAATTAAGATGACCATGTAGAACTTGGAGCTCACGAAGTGACACCTTATGTTTGGCCAGCAAGGCCAACACCATCGCAGAGATCCGTGTGACCTTGTCCATAGGTAACCTGGATGTCTGCGCAACCGTGTCAATTTCAATGCCCAGAAATGTGAGCGTAGTTGATGGGCCCTCGGTCTTTTCGGGCGCTAAAGGGACACCAAGTTCCTGCATTAGCGTCTGAAATGTAGTGAGGAGACGCGTGCACGTGTCCAAGCCCCGTTCACCCCCAAACAAAAAATCATCGAGGTAATGGGCTACAGACCGGGACCCAGACCTGCGAACAAAGGCCCACTGGAGAAAAGTGCTAAAGCATTCAAATGCTGAACAGGAAATAGAGCAGCCAAAAGGCATGGCTTTATCTACATAAAATTTCCCCTGAAATTTAAAACCCAATAACTCAAAGTCACCCGGGTGCACTGGCAACAACCGGAATGCCGATTTAATATCACATTTTGCCAGAAGTGCACCCGGGCCACAAGCGCGCACCATGTGCAGGGCCTGGTCAAATGACGTATACCTGACTGAACAAAGGTCATCAGGAATGGCGTCATTGACCGAATGACCCGCCGGGTATGATAAATGGTGAATTAGACGAAATTCACCAGGGACCTTTTTGGGAACCAAACCGAAAGGGGAAACCTTAAGATTAGGAAAGGAAGGCCTAGAAAAGGGGCCAGCTACCCTCCCTGCATTTACCTCCTTGGCAATACTTAGGGCGGCCACCTCCTCCCTACCCTTCAGGGAAAGCAAATTAGGAGCATCTTGGGGTCCCCGCACCCCCTTGAATGGTATACGAAAACCGTACTGGAAACCTTCGAGTAGGTACCTCGCCTCGTCCCTCCTCGGGTAAGTCGAGAGCCACCTCTCTAACATAAATATGTTAACCGGGGAGGGGGCCTTTTGACTGACCAGCTCTTTCAGTGGCAGTTCTGCCCACTCCCTGTCCACCTCTACCTCTGCCCCGTGACCCACCGGCTCGCGGACACGCAGCGGCAGCGTGGGGGCCAGCGCAAGAGGGACCCTCATGTTTGTATCTGCACTGTTTTCTATTGCATGCGCCATTGGCTGAGAAACTCCAACACAGCAAGCGGGCTGGAACCCCCTGCCCCGCCACTTGGCAGGGAGCCTGCATTGGAGTAGCTCGCTGGATGGCATGGCCGCAATGGTACCTCTCCCCAGGCGCCGGGCGCGTGGGAGTCATGTATAAAAGCCACAACTTCTCGCATGGCTCATCCCATCTCATCTCCGGGTGTAAGGGCACCCTCATTCTAAATCCCTCATCGTAAGCCAACCACGATGGGCCAGGAAAATCCACCATCGCCCTGTAAATATTGTCCAAATATTGGACCATAGGGATGGCCAAATCGGGCTGGGCCCTGAGGTACACCGCCATATAAATAAGATATGCGGGTAACCAGTTGGCCCAAGTGCGAGGTGGCTTGCAACGACGAGACAGCTCTTTGTCTCTGTCGTCCTGCCCCTCCTTCTCTTCCTTGGTGGGCTCACGGTTCAATAGGGAGAAAATATCAACATATTCCCCCCGCCAAATCTTTTCCCTCGTGGCCTGGGACAAATGATCCCCGAGGGGCAGGGAATACCCTCCGTCGGCAATGCCGACACCGGCACTGTATTCACCCTGGGCATTGGCAGCAGTGCCTGTACAGTGCCTGTGATACCTGGTACAGTCCTGGGGGCGGAACCCCCCCCCACCCAATGTTGTGCCAGTATTGGTCCCATTGGCACCAGGGTAAGCTGGGAACTGATGCCCACCCGCCTTGACATAACGAGGCCATGGCCACTGAAAACTAACACCTGACGTGGACTGTGGTGTGGGGACATTAGCTTGAACCTGATACTCACTGGGTGCACCCCCGTGAGCTGCCCCCACCAGGGGTTCTGGCCCACGGCGGGCGTCGGAGCTCGCGACCACAATTGAGCTCTGGGGCTGCATCTGGCCACCCCCGTCTGGAGTTCAGGACGAACGGGGAGCTGCGAGATCGCAGCCGGCACAGGCCGGAGCGTCTCCAGCAGCTCAACCCTGCTGGCCGCCTGCTGCAAAGTGGCGGCTGTCGAGGTGGAAGGCGGGCAAAAAGGAGCCCCAGTCGGCTGTGCAGTCCCCCCTCCCGAGGGGTTGTTAATGACCCCCAAGAATGCTTCCAACACGGCTAAACGTGCCAGCAATGCATCCACAGTTGCAGAGCCCCCAGTATAAGGCGGGCAAGGTGGGCCACACGGCCCACTTGGTGGTACACTTGGGACCCCCATCTGGGCGCCAGGTCCTGAATAGGGCCATGCCCAGAACTCCGGCCCATGAGGAGCCGGAGGCAAGCCCTGCTGAGTGACTGGACCAGGCCCTCCCCCATTGTCTGGACCCATGGCCGGCAATTGCGGGCTGGGGGCCGAAGCCCCTGCAGGGCCATCCTGAGGCTGGAGAGCCGAGGGCCATGCCCTAATCTGCCCCATCCCACCAGTAACGTTGGGTGCCACCGATGCGGGGGCCTGTTGCGGGGGCGCAGTCGCGGTCCTCCGACCCGATTGCTGCCCCCTTGTAAGCACAGAGCCAGGCAAGTGCCTCCCTCTTGGCCGCAGCTTGGTCGCCGGGGCCTTCCTTTTGGGAGGCATAGCTGCCAGAGACAATCCCTTTCCAGGGATCAGAAGCGCTGGAATGGCTGAACAGCCGAAGACTGGGCTGAATAGCCGAAGAGAAACGAAGAGCAACGGAGAAAACTTCTCCTCTCCGTCGCTTCTTCTAAAATGGCAGCTCATTTGCCTCGTGGCCACCCCTTTTATACTCACCCGGATGTCTGCGTCCAGGTGGGGAGCCCCCGCAAAGAGCGCGGCGGCCATTTTGGCGCCGCGCTTTCAAAGTGTTCCCCACCACTGATGCTTTGGGAACTGGCTCCTTGTGCTGCTGCTGGATCTGCCATTGCCAGAGTTCTACCTAAGGTTCAACAATGAGCCATCTCTAGGACACCTTGTGAGCAGGACCTGACTCTCAAGGAGTTCACTTGCTTTGAAAGATGTTGCTGCCTCCCCTGACATCTGATGTTCCTTCTCAATGTCTGTAACTGAGGCATCACTCTTGCAGACTGGGCGAGGTTTCAAGTTCCTTGTTTGAATCTGGCTCTGAATGTCCTTTATCTATGGGTGTTGTTTCTTACTCCAATGAAAGCATGGAGTCCATATGATTGTCTGTCTTTTCTATATTCTTAAGGTCACAGCACTCAAACGTTTCTTCAGTAGAGTATACATCTGACAGAGGCATTACAATAAGAAACAAACCAGTAAACCTCCAACTCAACTGTTCTTCCTTCTCCTTCATGTAATGAGAGTTGGAGAATGAAAACCTTCCTCCACTTTGGGAACAGAGGACAATTTGAGTGATATGTACAATCACAGAGAGCTTAGGCTGCTTCTTTTAGCCAAAGTCACTTGATAGAAGCCTAGATCTGAAAACATATGGTTTGCTCCTAGCTTCTTGAATGTCTATGTAAACTGTCTATGTAAACTGTGTCTTGTTGAAAGTTATGATCTTTTTCTCTCTTTCTGCATGAAGGAAGAACAGGGAAAGTGTGGGTTGGGAGGTAATGTTGACAGTCCTAGAGTCATGGACCAGCAAAAACATTGAAAAAGAAAGGGGGTGTGGCTAAGATGGCAGACGAGTAACATCTCGATTTGGATGCTCGCGCTTACCAAAGTGGTAATTAATGTGAACGAGTAAAATGAAAAAAATTTAAAGTGGTATTTTTTGCTGATAAGACTCCTGCTTGCCTATTTGGAAAGTTTTGAAGTCGGGCGGTCGAAGTTTGGGAGGTTTCCTGGGTAGGAGAGGCGCGCGACGGAAGCCGCGGCTTCTCCTGCCGAGGAACCGAGAACGGGACCTGTGAGATGGCGGAGATCTGAGATTCGAGGCGGCAGTAAAATCGGCAAGAAAGCGACTCTACGTAAGTTTATGAAAGTCTATGTGGAAAAGCTAAAGGCAGTTGGGGATTCTGCTTAGAAGAGCCCGGACTTGGAAGCGGGTGTGGAAGTGGATAAAATCGGGTTGTCGATCCGTTAATGGCGGCGGTCCTGGAAAACGAAAGTGGTTGTGTTTTGGTCTAAGGCTCTTTTGTGCCCCAGGAGAACCGCAGCGTGCTTTGGCGACAGTAAAGTGGTTAAAGAAATTTTTGTCTGGGCTCCAGTTTCCGAAGGCTTCAGTGTTTTTTGAGGCTAAGGAGTGTGCGGAAAGCCTGCCAATTTACAGAGGAAGAAGGGGGGTCTCCCCCCTGAAGTTAACGTGCCCACTGGAAAAGGGCGCTTTGATTCGCTCGCCCTAGGAGAAGGATTATTTTTTTCTCTTACCCCTTCACAGTGTGGATTACAACTAACACTTTTTTCTTTGGAAATATTGCTCCTCTTTTTTGCCTTTTATTACACAGCTTGGAATTTGGTTTTTTTTCCTTCTCTCATTCCTCTCCCCGGCGGCTTTGATTCAAATGGGAAAATCTGGGTGACCGCTTCCTTGGAGTTTATATTTTTGAGGTTTGGAGTGCGGATATTCGGGTTGTTTACTTTGGGGAAATGGGCCAGTTGTGGATTACTTCTTTTTTCTTGGATCGTTTTCCGGTTCCTGCTTCTTTGTGGATTACAACAATTAATTCTTCGCTGGATTTCTTCCTCTCTACAAGCTTCGTTAGAAGGGTCTGGATAGGCGTTACTAGTGGCTGCAGCGGTACAGGCTTGAGTGGATTGATTACGATTTTGCAACGCTCTGCAACACTGGACTTTTTTAGTGGGTGTCATCATGGATAAAGGCACAAGAGGGAAAGCAAAAGAGGAAGAACCAGTTGTGAAGTCTAAGAGGAAAGAAAAAGCACCAATGGAAGAGGTCCCTCAGTCTTCATCACCACCACCTGAACCCTATGATCATACTCAAATTATGGTGGAAATTGGTAAATTGTTCCAGAAATTGGAGAAAAATGAGGAATCAAGGGTGAAAGACAGAAATGAAATGATGAAAAAACAAGATAAGGTGATATCATCTGTTATGGATTTTTCAAAAAAAGTGGATTTAAGTTTGCAAAAAATAGAGGGAAATGTGAAATTGGTCCAAAATGAGGTAAATGTTATAAAAAAGGAAATAAAAGGGACTCAGGAGGCGGTGCGGGAGAATAAGCTGAAATTGGAAGAGCATGAGAAAAGGATTGATGCTGTGGAAGATATGATGAGAAAGCAGAACATTGTGATCCGTCAGGTGGTTGAACGGACGCCAGACCAGCTAAGAGAAAGAGTGGTTCAGTGGTTAAATGGTTTGAATATGGGAAAGGAATTTGTACAGGAAGATATTGTAAGTGCATTCAGGGTGGGTCCAAGAAGAGGGAAGGCGGTTCAAAGAAATGTTTTGGTAAAATTTGCAAATTGGGGAGATAAGCTTAGAGTAATGGCCTTTTTGAAACAAGCTGGTTCTGGCGCCCTGAAATTTGATGGTTCTGATGTAGAAGTATACAATGATATTTCAATGAAAGAAAGAATGTGGAGATATAAGATGAGACCTGTAACTAAATTGTTGATGAGTAAAAGCATAAGGTATAATTGGAGATTTCCACAGCAATTGCGCTTTTTTATGAGAAAAGAATGCAAGTAATTGATGAAGGGACTGATCCACTGGAGTATTTGAGTTTGCTGGAGCTGGTAAAAACAGGTACGGAAGAGTGGATAAATTTTAAGAAAGAACTGTTGGAATCGGGTGCTCTAGGGAGGGAGTATGAGAGGGCAGAGGCTGGTGGTGCTACAGGTGGAACACCACAGGGAAAAGAAGAAGAGGAGCTGTCACTGATCATGGTGGAGGAGGCGGCAAGTAAGGAACAATGAGAAATAGATTAACAAAAAACAAATTAGTCAAACACTATATAAGGGTGGGTAGCGCGTAGCACTGGTTGGTAGGCACATCTTGCATGTCTCCCCTCTCCCCTCTTTGGTTATCGAAGGCGTCTTTTTTTTCGAAGAAAGTGGGGAGAGTGACATTGTGTGTTTTATGTAGAATTTTGTGTTTTTGGGGGAAGGGGTTGGTGGTGGCACGCCCAATGGAGAGTTTAGAAGTTAGAAAGGAAATAGATTATGGGAAATATTAAAATATTAACCTGGAATGTAAAGGGTACAGGTTCTGTTCTTAAGAGGCGGAGGTTGGAATTGGCTTTGAAGAAAGATAGACCCGATATAGTGTTCTTACAGGAAACGCACGAAAAGTCAAAAGATACAAACAAACTTTTTTTGGGATGGATTCAACACTATGAGATGGCGTTTGGTACTTCAAAAGCGAGAGGAGTAGCAATCATGATTTCTAAAAGATTAGGATTTGAGATAATAAAAAGTGTTGCCGATCACTGATTGTAAGAGGAAAAATAGAAGGTGAGGAAATAATGTTGGTAAACATATGTGCTCCAAATGAACATCAAGCAGATTTCTTAGAAAAGGTTCGGAAAGTAGTGGAGCTAGAAAATGTTGCAAAAACCATTGTGGCTGGAGACTTTAACTTGATAAGGTCAAACTTAGACTGTACGAATTTAGCAAGATGTGGAATTGGCTTGAAAGGGAAGGTTTTAGACAAATGGATGGTTGCGATGGGTTTGAAGGATTCGTGGAGAGAGATCAAGGGTTCGGAAAGGGCATATTCTTTTTTTTTCGCACGTCCATGGGACCTACTCTAGAATAGACTATGTTTTTCTTACAGAAAATTTGATTAAAAATATTGAGGGAATGGAAATAGGGATTTTTAAGGAATCAGATCACGCTAAAGTACTTTTGGAATTGAAATTACAAAAAGATAACCGAAGAGGAAGAAGTTGGAGGTATGATCCTAACCTATTTAAAGACCAAAAATGTAAAGAACAAATTATGGAAAGGTGGAGGGAAGTTGGCAGAGAAACAACAATAATGAAGTAAACTTTAACGTTGTTTGGGATACCATGAAGTCGGTTTTCAGAGGGGAAAGTATAAAGCTGGCGAGTACTAAGTATAAAAAATATAAGGTAGACCAGATGGAAAAAGAAAAAGAAATAAAGCAGCTACAGGAAGAGCATTCAAAAAGTAAAGATAAAAAAACTTTCGCCAAACTGCAAAGACTTAAGGCAGAATTAATGGGTAAGGATATTGATAAAGTTAAAAGAGATTTGATTTACCTAAATAGAGAGTATTTTGAATTCAGTAATAGAAACTCAAGATTATTAGCAAGAGCAGCTAAGGCAAAAAAAGTAAAAAGAGAAATTGGGGTGTTGGTTAATAAACAAGGGGTAAGATGTAATAAGAATAGGGACAAATGTAAAATTGTGAAGGAATTTTATCAAACATTATATGCAAAAAAGGAGGTAGATGTGGAGAGGCTTAAAGGGATTTTGGAGAGACAGTTAGGGAACGGAATAAAACAGGAACATCGAGAAAAAATGGAGGAATGAGTTACTGACAAAGAGGTAAATGAGGTAATCAGTGGTTTGAAGATGGGGAAAGCCCCTGGAGATGATGGACTATTGACAGAGTTCTATAAAGAATTTAAAGATGTTGTGGTTCCAAAATTAGTGAAGCTATATAATTATATTTTAGATGGAGGACAAATTCCGACTTCATGGTATAGAACCATAATCGTTCTGCTGCCAAAACCGGGAAAGAATTTGGAAAATGTGGAATCATACTGACCAATTTCTCTTATAAATCAGCATGCCAAGATCTTCACAGCAATATTGGCTAACCGCTTAAACAGCTTTATGGGGGAATATATAAATGTTGATCAAGTTGGTTTTTTAAAAGGTAGGCACATGGCTGACTTGACTAGAAGGGTATTAGATCTAATTGACAATGTTAATCAAACAAAGGAAAAGGTGGGTTTATTATCATTAGACATTTTTAAGGCATTTGATTCATTACAATGGTCTTCGATTAAGGAAATAGTCAGAAACTACGGATTTGGGGATAGATTTAGAAGGGTAATTGATCTACTATACCAAAAAGGGAGTGCTAGGATTAGAGTAAATGAAGAGGTTATGGATGAGGTAAAGCTCGAGGCAGGTACCAGGAAGGGTTGTCCGCTATCTCCTATCCTGTTTATTATGGCAATGGAAATCTTAGCTAAAAATATAAGGGAGGATCCAAACATAGAAGGGATATTGGGTAATAAAGTGAGTATGTATGCAAATGATATGTTGTTAATGGTGAAAAATCCAGAGGTGGTAATGGATAGGATTAAAGACCAACTTCAGGAATTTGAGGTTATAACTGGACTGATGATAAACTGGGACAAATCAGAATTGATGCTGTGCAACATGGGGGTGAAGGAGATGGGAAGGATAGTGAGGACATCTAATATCCAAATTAAAGAAAAGCTGAAATATTTGGGGATAACCATTTCAAATAAATTGGAAGAACTTAAAAGACTGAATTATGACAGTTTGAAAGCAGAATTTAAGAACAAATTACAAGGGTTTCAGAGGTTGAATCTGTCATGGTTTGGGAGGATTGCAATTTGCAAAATGATGTTGCTGCCAAAGATTAATTTCTTATTTGATGCACTTGCAATCCATTTGAAGGAGAAGGAAATGAATGAGTTTCAAAAGATGTTCAATAATTTTTGTAATGGAGGTAAAAAATCTAGACTTCCAAAGAAGCTTTGGTACCTGCCACAGAAAGAAGGGGGTTTGGGTATGCCAAATTTGTTAGCATATTATCGAGCATTCCAAATTAAGAATGTTGTGAAGATCTTGGCAAGAGAAAAGGTAATTTGGGAGGAATTGGAGATGAAAGAATATAGGAATATTGGCAAAATGATCTTTTTGGGAACTAAGGATAAAACGATAAAGACAAGCAATACTATGATGAGAGGCCTCATGAAGGTGTGGAAAAGAGTAAAGAAAGACTTGGTCCCAGATCTCTCTCCAATTTTGGAATTGACTGATATGGTGTGTTTTCCGATAAAAATAGATAAGGAAAAAAAGGAAATGTTGGATAAAAATGAAGTGTCTTTACTGAAGGAATGGTTAAAAGTTTGTGAAGATGAAACCAAGAGGAAAAAAATATTTGAAAAGTTAAAATTGGATTGGTTTCAGAAACTGAAGGTTGATAATTGGAACAAAAAATATAGAAGAGAAGTAGGTATAGATAGAACAAAGACCGAATTTGAAGAATTGGTATTAAAGATCAGAAAAGGGGAAAAGAACATTAAGGGTCTAGTAAGCAAACTCTATACTATATTGAACAAGGGTAATGATCCACAGGAAGATTTGAAATGGAAGTGGGAACAAAATTTGAATATAAAAATAGGAGATGTTGAATGGAGAAATAAGTGGAAAAAGAGGATAATGAGAACAATGTCAGTAAGAATCAAGGAACATAATTTTAAAATGTTGTGCCAATGGTACTTGACACAACTGAGGCTGCACCAGATGGATAATAAAAGGGATAATTTATGTTGGAGATGCAAAGAAACGGTTGGAACTTATGAACATATGTGGTGGAGTTGCAAAAAAATAAATGAATTTTGGAGAAGAATAGAAGAAAAGATTGGGGAAATATTGGGTAAAAAAATTAAGTTGGTGTCAGGTACCATTTTATTAACAGATGTGGAAGGTATGGGTTTGAATAAGGTGGAAAAAGAATTATTGGAAATCATGTTAACCACAGGTAGACAATGTATCGCCAGAAATTGGAAAAATGATGTATTTATACAGACTGGAGAGTGGTATAAGGAAATGTGGAGTTTAGCATTGAATGACAAACTGACATGGGAGATAAAAGTAAAAAGGGATAATTTGAAAGAAAATAGGTTTTGGAATATTTGGAAGCCGTTCGTGGATCACTCTCTTATGGCTAGGGACAGTTCTGGACCTGTACCATTTCAAAGTGGGTTTTGGAGATGATATAGACACTAAACTCTCCGGGCATTGTAAATATTCACTGGGTGTTGTGTAACCAGTAAAGAAATAATAAATAGTTGTAATACTGAAAGCTCATATGAATGCTATGGTTATAGTGATAACCTATAATATGGGTATTTAATACTGTGGGTTATACTGCAAACAACTAGTTTAATCATTATGTATGTGTTAATGAGCTTGCTGTAATATTGCATTGTATTGTTATTGTTCTTTCTGTATGTTTGTTATTTTTATTTTGTTTCTTTGAAAATAAATAAATAAAATTTAAAAAGTAAAATAAAGTAAACTGTGAAAAATGATCCAAGTCTCTTGCCAGCAGGAAAGCTAGTTTCAAGACTGCCAATTCTATTTTTTTGTATTTACACTGGGTGATTATTGTAAACATGTTTGTGATTTCTTAGATGATAGTGTTATATGATATATATTGATTTTGTAGCAAGATATAGAAGCAATAAATATGTTATGTTGAACAGTATGGTAGACAAGAATGGTAAAATGTATAGTATAGAGTAAAAGAGTGCAAGATTGAATAAGAACATATTTGAACGATAATTTATAATGTTTAAGAGTATTTTAAAGCTTATAACAGAATGAATTTATATGATGCTATTTTTGTTCTTTCTTTCTTTCTTTTTTCTCTCTTCTCCTTTTCTTAATGTATTCTCTTATTATTATTAATGTACTGCTGGTGTATTGTAAAATCTTTTTTTTTTGCTCATTATTTTCTTTGTATTGTTGTAATATGTTTTTTTAAATTAAAAAAAGACTGCCAATTCTTTGTGCAGGCAATAAAAAAAGAAAAGAAAGAAAAAGAAAGGGGGTGGTGGATTAGAAATGGCCAAAATACTATTTCTGGCTTTGTTGTTGTTGTTGTTGTGTGTGTGTGTGTGTGTGTGTGTGTGTGTGTGTGTGTGTGTGTGTGTGTGTGTGTGTGTGTGTGTGTGTGTGTGTGTGTGTGTGTGTTTGTGTGTGTGTGTCTGGGGACATAAAAATATTCTTGGTGGCACTATTATGACTTAGGGTTATATTCTGACCACCCTTGATCGACATCATGATTTAGTTCAGGATGGGGAATCTCTGACCAAATCTAACCTTTTTGTTTTGCTACCCATGAAACCACCATTTAGTGGTCTCCCTGCTTCCAATTTTAAAAAGGTTGAAATGGTTCACCTATTAATTAATTACTGGCAGTAAGTTACAATGTGGTGATGTACCTGTTCCCATGCTTTCCCTTTGGCTTCATGACCACTGGAATATAGTCCCCAAGGACTTCTCTGAAACATAAATCCACTTTCAGGCAGGAAAAGTTTCTCCTTTAGGTGAACTACTGTAGGTCAGCGTCTGTCATTCAAAATGAACTCACTGAATTGTCAACGCATCTAAATCATATCAAAGCAGAATATTCTTAAGATGAATGGATGGAGGATGTGCTGAAACTATCAATATATGAAGTGGTGGGATGACACTCTGGGACACAGTGCATCATCTTGCCACTGTTTGGTGAGGTATACTTTCACCAAGTCCTCATATTATTTCTTTTTATCAATAACCTTCTAAGCTCTTTGAAAGTTAGTGTGGGAGTATAACTAATAATACAATAGTAGTGTTTATAAATCTGAAACACAGTGAAAATATTAAAAGTGGCTGAAGTGTGAAATTAAGTACTTCATTCTCACCCCATTATAGTAAGACATTGCTAGCCTCAGATTGAAATAGGGAATAGTTTGTACAGAGGAAATAAACTCCTTAATTCTGGTTGTTCGAAATTCATTTCTGGCTTATTGAACCTCATCTTGCAAAGAGTTTACTGAATGTGCACAGAATTGCTCTAGGTTACTCCTACGTTTTCTACCAATATTTTAGCTAAGCATCATTAGGTGAAAACAACATAAGCTGCAAGGACTGGTAATTTTCAAAGTATGGATGAGTGACATTCTTCTTAAATCTGCTGTTTTACAGCCAGGAGAAAGGACTTGCAGGTAACATATAATGAGCTTACACAAGTAACAGAATGATTCTGAGTGTATTTACTGAGCAGCAATTCCCAGAGAGGTCAGTATTCTGATGCTTTTCTGTTAGAAAGCATTTGAGAAATGCAATGTCCTTCCCTTTCTATTCTCACGCCAACTGTTTAACCAACAATAATAAATATCTGGAAGTCACATTTAACCAAACTGTAAAAAAAAAGCACTCCACTGGGCAAGCGTTTGTTTGGATATGTCTAAGCAGCAGTGTCACAAAGCACCCTATTTCAAGTGTATTGATCTCTCTTAATTAAAGCACAGTTTAAAAGTTTAGAATGCAAAATTTATGATCAAGTGATATGGGGAGTCATTGGACTTCAGGATGATTTAGAGTCAACTGGGAGTCTCCATTCATTCTTCCAGCAACTCCCCAAGTGAAAGGTCTTATCTCCATTCAGTAGCCTCTGACAAGGCTAAGAGAGGGAAGCTAAGTGTTGGGCAGAGAAATTGAAGCGCTGGAAATGTATATCTATGGATGAGTCTACTCTCTTTTTTCTTGCACTTATTCAATATAACAGAGTATGTCTATATTCATACAGAGTTTTGTGCTTTATACTGGCATTTCAATTTTTTGATTTGTTGTTTCATAGACAGAATAAATAAGAACTTTTGGAGTTTTGTGTGAGTAAAACATTAAGGAATTATTCATCGAAGTACTGTTCCAATTAAACCAACATGTATCCACTTGGGCTTGCATAAGATTATGATGTGTGGAAAAAAGGGCTATCAAATTTCTACATAAATCAGTGTAAGTAAATTAACTGAGCTGTGTAGAATTTTAGAATATTCTTTATCTGAAAACAAAGGTATAAATGGAAATAGAAGTCTTGTATAGGGGTATAAATTAGAAGTGAATATAAATAAAGCTTCTGATGTAAATCTGAACAATACAATGTACAGTGGAACCTTACTTAACAAATTTAATGAGTTTTTGTACCTCAGAAAATTTATAAAGTGAATTTCCCATAGGAATGCATTGAATACAGTTTCCAATAATAATGGATTGAAAACCAATTTATCCGTTCCAGAAAAAAAAATGTTAACCGAGCCACTATTTTCTATGGATTTCCTTTTGTTATGTGCTTTTTGTGTTAAGCAAGCTGTTTGTTAAGTGAGGTTCCATTATATGTGAATGCATGTACAGAGTAATGCATGAACAGCCCTTGTGAGATTGGTGTATGAGAACGTGCAGTGGCATTATACACACATTTCTGGCATATGGCCTCTAGCAGGCTTCCTGGGTATCAATCTTATCTATGGTTGGAATACATTTCTCAGATAGACACCACAGCCCAGTCCTATGATTTATTAATTAGAGGTAAGCTCATTAAGTTTTCTAAACCTACACATAGAATTGTAGCTAATATAAATCTTCATGGGACCAATTGGCTTGTTTATCTATCACTTTTACTAATGGAACCAAATATTATTCTATTTGAAACATGTTTCCTCTGAGCCCACTCAGCTCCTATGTGGAATTTGAGCTGAGAATGTGCTTTCCATTGCTTATAATTAATGAGAACAACCCTGCCTAATTCACATGGATACTATGAAACAAGACATTTGCAAAAATTCGCTGAAATCCTAGAACAAAGCAACACATGAATGCAAATGATGTTCTTAATTTTCATTTCCCAGATCTACTAGTTGGAATTAATCAAGCACTTGTTTAATGACATTGGATGTTTTAACAAGACACATAGTCTCATGTTGTCTCAATAGCTATTGACCTATAAATTAAAAGAGATATGTTGCTTCACTCTGAGAGAGAGAGAGAGAGAGAGAGAGAGAGAGAGAGAGAGAGAGAGAGAGAGAGAGAGAGAGAGAACCATGGAAATTAGAGAGATGTAAAAGTATTTAACTTTGGCTGAAATGTGCCTGTTTATACATGTTACACATGCTCCAAACAAGTAAAACCAAATTAAAGATCTAAATGCATGTCACAACGTTCGAGTATTCTGCTTTGTAGTTGGCAAAGCAGCATTTGAAGAGACAGTTTGGGGTCAGTACAGAAACAGTAGGAAAGGAATTGTAAGCTTTTTGTTGCCAGGGTTCAGGAATGTGCATTTATCCTTCACAGAATGTAGTCAGTTCTATTAAAAACTGCATGCTGTCAACTCAATTCTGACTTATGGCAAACTTTTCCATAGTCTTCTAGGTTTAGAAATCTCAGAGGTACTGTACTTTACAATTTCTTTTCCCTGGGATTATGCACCTTGCCCAAGGCAGCAAGGCTACACGTAGAAATGAACTTACTGGAGAGATCCTATAACAAAATGATCAAGTTCACATGTTTCCCAAGGCATTACAGAACAAAGTGAAGCATATTAGCTGGTCCCAGGCTCTCTGTCCTCCTATCTGGATTTCAACCTAAGACAAAGTGTGGGAAACTAGAGAAAAGGTTCTAAGCAAGTACCAGTTTTAACACTATCCATCAACATTTCTTATCTGTAACCACTAATCTATTTTCCTGGCATTGTGAAGCTTGAGTTGATTTAAGATAGTTTTAACTCTGCTCTGCTCTTAAATTGGAAAGGCTTTTGTTTATGTTTTCAAATAATTAAATTTCCATGGATTTTCCAAGGTAGAGTTAGCAGTCTTATCCAAAATGTATTTTACTCTGCTTTCCTCAATGTCAGCTTATACGACACATAGAATACTTAAGAAATTGTAACAATGATTTCATTCCAAGGTTTAAACTTTTAAAAAGACGTTATCTTCTGACAGCTTATAAATGTACATGTCTAGGCCAGAGGTGAAACTGCCAAAAAGAAGACACCTTTGGGGGAGTTCATTCTGCAGTTCCTTTTGCCTGACCTAGTGTTAGAATGATCAGCTGACAACACAAGGTTGCTGTTACCAGGGTATGCCCGATTGTGGTTCAAAAAATACAGCAATCTTCAAGGAGGCTCTTTCTGTGTACCCTACCATGTATGCTAGTTAAAACAAAATGAACAAAATGGATAGCCTGCAGGCTTGATGCAGCTTATGGAAGCTTTATATCTAGCCCACAACCTTCTTCAGCTGTTACCTCTGAACAGTGAAATACAATACAGCATGATAGTGTTTTTAAAAAATGTTACATGGAATTGAGTTCTAGTTTCAGAAGGTGTTCCGTGGATTTGAAAAGTGACTCTTCTCAAATTGAAATCTGTTCTAATCATAGCTGTCAAGTATCCCTTATTGGCCAGGAAAACCTCTTATTTCACCCTCTTTCCCGCTGTCATCCCTTATTAATTAGACTGCAATGCCATATTGCCGCCATTGGAGGGCAGCACAGGATAAGCATAGCTGCCAAGTATCCCGTATTTGCCGGGAAATTTCCCTTATTTCCAAATCCAAAACTTGACAGGTATGGTTCTGATTCACAAAGGATTCATCATGCATGAAAGAGAAGATGCCATCAAATAAGAGCTTGCATGTCATGAAATAAGATAAATGGGTTTAAATCCAACTTCTGGTGTCAAGCAAACCATTGAATCAACTGCTGAGGTGGGGTGAGTAAAAACTTATGCAAATTCCATGGATTTGGTAGGTTTACTTGTGTTGGGATTACCGAATGGATTTGGACAATGGTCACTTTACTTGAAATATGTCTCTGTAATCCGGAGGTAAATGTGGCAATAAGACAGAAGCAATCCAAAATTCCAGTCATCATAAAACTCTGTTAAAAACCCTGGACTGATGTTGAATATGATTAATATTAAAACTAAGGTATAATAATGCTTGCTAGCCATAGTAACTAGTAAAGGAGGGTGGGAGGAATTTTGGAAGAAAGGAGAACCTGCAGTATGATCCTTATCTTCTAGGCCAGGAATGCCCAAACTATGGCCCACAGGCCCAATTAGGCCCATGCATATCATTAAACCTGCCTGTGGTGAGAACCCGGGCACTTCTAGAACTGGCCCCCACCCGCCCCCACCACCTGATGTCACAATACATCACTTGGGGTGGCAATGATGATTGTGCTTCATCCCTGCTGTTCTGAATGGGCTCCGCTTGTTCCCAGTGCAGCAGAAGCCTCTGCCAAAGTGGATCGCCAAGTTTTAATTCATTTTTGCTGCCTCTCCACTTTGAAATCCACGGTGCTGGGAGAGTAAACTTGGTATGTGGCACTGACGTCAGCGCCACACGCCAAGGGACTCTTCCAGCACAGTGTGCCAAGGCCTAGGTCAGCGCCGGCTGACAAGTTTACTCTCCCAGTGCTGCAGATTTCAAAGTGTAGAGTCAGCAAAAATGTTTTAAAAATGCTACCGCTTCCACGGCTGACGTCAAAATGATAAGCAATGGGAGCAACCCACCTTCAGCCTCCACAGCTGTGTCGGAGGTGTGACCAGCCCAGTCTGAAAAAAGTTTGGGCACCCCTGTTCTAGTCCCATGATGGTGAACCTTGCCACTCCAGGTGTTGTTGGACTTCAATTCCCAGAAGCCCAAGTCTCTGTGAATCCACACAATGGGTTTACTGCATTCACCATCACTGCTGGGTGATCAAGAACATAATGTGTCCATGAAGTTTATAAACTGATTATATTCAAACTCATAAAACAACAACAAAAGGCTATTGAATTAAATATTTGCTTCAAAATAGAATTATATGGAGATGCCTGAAGGGTGGTCTGACATTGTTTGTAGATTCGTAGATTAAAAAACAGCTCCTTAGTAAATGTAATATATTAGTGTTAATTGGTATTTACAGGATTATACATGAACAGATAATGATAAAGGTTCATTATATGTTCCAATAAAGATAAGCTAATTTTAACTGTCAGAAGATATTGTCAAAGTACTATAAAATTAAGAACTCTTCCTCCAATGAAATTACATTGGACATTTAGTTATTTTCCACAGTGTTAACTATATTCAAAATGAGAGCTTTCTTAAACAAATGACTTTTGAGGTGGCTCTTCAATAATATTTTTAAAAAGGCTTTATGTTATTTTTCTGTCCATTAAGTCACTTCCAATGTACAACTACCCTAATGACATATCTTAAGTATGTAAAATGTTCAAAGAATGGTTTTGCCATTGCAACTGCTCCCCAATGTAAGTTTGCATAGTTGAGAGGATATTTGGACACAGCTCTCTTCAGTACTAGTCCATCGCTATGTCTAGCACACCACAATGGCAATCAGAGACTTATTAGGACAACAAAAATATTTATTTCCATTTGGACAAAATACATACATGAGCAATTAGTAACACAACTAAGTTACCTAGAAGAAATTGTGCCAAACATAAGCAATGTGTAATATCTGTCATTACTAATTTAAGTCTATTATAAATATGACTACATCTGGCTACAACCAAAAGAAAATTCCAGATCCTTTAAAAACATGATCAAGCTAATAAACTATTGATTTACTATAAAGCATAGAGTCTTTCCAGTATATGTCTTTCCAGTATATGTGATTGCACTGGTTGGGCAAGTGCTGCTATTGAACAAACACTGATGTCCAGGAAGAAAATCTGTCTTACACTTGTGTAATGGCAAGATGTGCCCAAGCAGCTTAACAATGTTACAGCACGTTGGAAAGACTTTAGCAGAGGCTCAAGAGGATACTAGCTTCAGATTTGATTGCATTGCAACTGAAAAGTGAATGGCAATTTTCCAAAACAAAAGCCTTACTAATATGGCACTGCAAAAAGGAACCCAAGACAAAAGCAACAGCACGTTAGTCGTAGCTATTGGTTATGATGTCCCCCGTGTTCTACTCTACAGTAAGTGTAGGAGTGCAATCTAATTCATTTCCTCTATGGGGGCTGGGCTTATTTTTATTTATTTATTTATTTATAGTCAAATTTGTATATGCCCGCCCGCTCAGGCAGAACCCGACTCAGGGCGGCATCACAACAATTCACAAAAGACATAAAAACAATTATAAAAAATAATTATAAAAAAACCCCCAACCCACCCCCTTTAAAAACCCCTATGTCCCACCCACCCACTATACAAAGGAGGAGGAGAAAGTTCTTATACAAGCCAGCAGGCGGGCACCATAGTCCCATTCGGGCCCCACACCTGCCCTGCCAGCCAGGTCTTCACTCCTTTCCTGAAGGGCAGCAGTTCACTTTGGAGTCTTAGGTCTATTGGCAGGAGGTTCCAGAGAGTTGGTGCGGACACGGAGAAGGCCCTCCTTCGGGTGCTAGACAAATGTGCATCCCTAGCCGGTGGCACCACTAGGGAACCCCTCCTGTCCGCTCTGGTTGGACGGGCAGACACTCTTGGGACGATGCGGTCTCTAAGGTATCCCGGCCCCCGGGATTGCATTTAGAATTTTTATTTCTAAATAGTGATGTGTTAATTAATACTATTTTATAATATAAATTGTAAACAACAATGGACCAGATCTGGGTATAGCCAATGATGGGGTGGAGCTCAGCTCCTTAGCATCATACCAGGTCAAAATTCACATTAGATCCTCTGGGTTTACTCTAAGGCAGGAGTTCTCAACCTTTCAGAATTTAGACTAAATTAGCTGGACGCTCATTCTGTCATGCAGTACTCAGGTCTTGAACTGCCACCTTTCCGACCTTCCAGCTAACAAGGCAAACTCCTCAACCACTGAGCCACCACAGTCCCCCCCTCTCCAAAATAGAGTGGCTCTAATACTGAGGCAGGATACTCAGCACAAACAGTTAGCAGCTACAATACGTAGCATTATCTCGGGCATGGCTTTCTTATTTGAGAAGGAGATATCTGTCGTGCCTTACTTCACTTTAGGCAGATTACTCAACAGAGCCCCTTCCTTGATGCTAGGTTTCTGATGACATTGGTCTATATCTTGGTAATCTCTAGAACTGATTAGTGCTACTCTTTCATTGTTGTGCTTTCCTTGAAAATGGTATGGAAGCTTCAGTTGGTACAGAATGCAGTGCCCAGGTTGGAATTTCTACCATATCTTCTTGATCTTGGCTTGCTTGTATTAGTTGCCTATTCGCTCCTATGCCCAATTCAAGGTTTTGGTACTAACATATAAAGAAATCAGTACCTGATGGAACATCTCCTGCAATCAAACTGAGTCCAGATTGCCTTCTTGGTGGTGTCCCAGATATTGTCGAATGCCTTCCCCTTGAACACTCACTTGGTGTCCTCCTTCCAGGAATTCTATAGAACCATGAAAGCCAAACTTTATAGAGAAGCTTTTGTGAATATTGTGCCTCCCCTTACATGACAGTCATGATATTTACTTGCTTGCCATTTTTTCTATCTTTTACTTTGTTTTTTAATATTATTTTGGGGTATTGTATTGATTTTTTCCCTTTTTATATGTCTTATCATGCTTTCTTTATTGTGGTTTTAACAGGTTGTATTTGTTTTTTTTAACCTGGTTGTTCACTGCCCTGTATGGCCTTCTGGCAGTAAGGGCAGTATATAAACCTAACAAAATAAAATAAAATATTATGCTGTTTCAGTTTAACTGGTGAAAACAAATACATTACCTTTTTTAATAAAAGAAAATAATAGAGAAAAACCACTATATTAATGCCAATATTTTGATGATTACATATACTGAAATTCAAGTAATATTTATTATTTAAAAAAGGCCTGTTGAAAAACTGCAGCTAAAATTACTCACTCGATATCATATGCTTTAAATAAATATTAGCTTTGCCTGTCAATTTAAGCAGTTTCATAAATGATTTCCATAGTCTTGTCTTAATTCTCAATGATATTTTTATGTAATAATGCCACTTGAGAGATCCAAGGATATTACTATTCTAGGAAATGATATATTGAGACATTGACAGGAGACAAGATAAGAAACCAAGAAACTGGAGAGACTGACAGAATAATCATGTATGTTATACTCAGAAGCTAAGTCTCTCCATAGTAAAGGGCTTATTCCCAGATAAGTTAGTATACAACTAGTGTATATCTGAAAAGCATGAGAACTGCCAACATGCTCTAGTATTCCCATAAAATGAACTGTAATCAGCATTGTGTGTGTGTGTGTGTGAGAGAGAGAGAGAGCAAGGTACAGTAATACCTCATACAAAGTCCGCTTCATACAACATCGGATTCATACAACATCGCCTAATTCCTTGAAAAAAGTTGCCTCATACAAAGCCGTGCGACTTTGTATGAGGCATTGGGGTTTTCCCAGGTTGCATTGCGCCTGGGCAGTATAAAAGGCAGGACACATGCGTGCATTGCTCTTGTGGGTTTTGCATGAGGCGAAGAGTGTTTAGGAGTGGTTTTGAGCACAATTTTGGATTTTTTTGAATTTTTCTGTCAGAATTTTTAGAAGCATTCATGGGATTTTTGCAGCATTCTTCAGGTTCTTGGACAATCAGGGTTGTTTGACATGTTTTTGTAATGTATTTAGCCTTTAGACAATGATTTCTTAAAGTTCTGTTTTCTGTCTGTTTCCTTGACTTTGCCCTGAAGTCTGTGCTGTTACAGTACAATGCATCTCTATGGAAATGACGTTGTATGAGGCATCGCGGCTAGGATTTGGATGTTGTATGAGGCATCACGGCTAGGATTTTGCATGCCTCATACAAAGTCCAAATCCATATAAAGTCCAAACTTGTGGAACCAAGTTTGGATGTTGTATGAAGTATCACTGTACCATCATTGTGCATTAGGTTAAATGCACTATTTGGAGCATGTGGTCTGAGGGACCGGTATACATTCACTAGATGTGCATTTGATTTGCTTAAAAACATCTGTGCAGAAATGTTCTTACTAGGTATGTGAACTTTTGAAAAACAACCTCTCCCCTTCCCCCAATAGAGTTGCTTTAGTACTAAGGCAAGATACTTAGCACAAGCAGTTAGGAGCTACAATACGTGATCTGTCAATATGATATGAGTCAGACTAATTGGAAAACCTGGCATCCTAACCAACATTTAAGTCTATCTCCATCTACAAATGATGAAGATAATGAAGCAGAAAGATTTTATGCAAGCGCCCAAGATAAAATTGATCACACACAATAAACAAGGCGTAATTCTAACCAGCTGGAATGCAAAAATACAGAACAAATTAGGTAAAAATGATATTAACAAATTTGGCCTAAGGGACAAAAATGAAGCAGGAGAACAAATCCAGCAATCTGTTTAGTGCAAATACATGCTTCAAGCAACTCAACAGAGGGCTGTGCAAGTGGACATCATCAGATGGTCAACATAGAAATCAAATAGATTACATAATTGGAAGGTCGGGTTTCGATACCCGAGTGCTGCTTGATGGATCTTAGGAACATGAAAGGAGCCTTGTTCGAGCATCCCCCGAGTGGAGTTTCTTCAGCAAAAATCCTTTCAACCCAGAGTAATTTCTGACACAAAATTTATTTATTTAGCAGGAGATAGAGGAGCTGTGTTCTTTGTGCCACAACAAGACCAGAAATAGACTGTGGTACAACACTAGAGTGTTGGGGGAGGGATACGAAAGGGGGAGGAGAAATACAGTGTTGCAGGGAACAATACTGCACAGGGACATGGAATGTGAGGTATATGAATCAAGGAAAACTGGAAGTGGTTAAAAATGAGATGGAAAGAATAAGCATTGACATACTGGGCATCAGTGAGTTAAAATGGACAGGGATGGGTGAATTCAGCTCTGGAAACCATCATATCTACTACTGTGGGCAAGAAAACCTCAGAAAAAACGGAGTAGCCATAATTGTCAACAAAAGAGTGAGGAAAGCAGTAATGGGATACAACATGAAAAATGATAGAATGATGTCAGTCAGAATCCAAGGCAAACCTTTCAATATCACTGTAATCCAAGTCTATGCACCAACCACTAGTGCAGATGAAGCACAGCTGACCAGTTCTATGAGGACCTACAACACCTCATAGAACAGACACCAAGAAATGATGTCCACATTATTTTAGGAGATTAGAATGCCAAAGTAGGAAATCAAAAAGTAAATGGAATAACAGGCAAGTTTGGTCTTGGAACACAGAATGAAGCAGGGCAAAGATTGATAGAGTTCTGCCAAGAGAATGCACTAGTCAAAGCAAACACCCTCTTCCTGCAACACAAGAGGCGACTTTACACATGGACATCACCAGATGGCCAGCATCGAAATCAGATTGATTACATACTCTGCAGTCAAAGATGGAGAACCTCCATTCAGTCAGCAAAAACAAGACCTGGAGCAGACTGTGGCTCAGATCACAACCTACTGATCGCAAAATTCAGGCTTAGACTAAAGAAAATGGGGAAAACAATTAGACCAGACAGATATGACCTACACAACATCCCTAAAGAATACATGGTGGAGGTCATGAACAGATTTAATGTCATGTACCTGATAGAGTACCAGAAGAATTATGGACAGAGACACGGGACATCATGCAGGAGGCAGCAAGAGAAACCATACCAAAAGGAAAGAAGCGTAAGAAAGCAAAGTGGTTGTCTGATGAGGCCCTTAAAATAGCAGAGGAAAGAAGGAATGCAAAAGTCCAAGGAGAAAGGAAAAAATAAAACCACCTGAATACAGAATTTCAAAGAAAAGCAAGGAGAGATAAGGAAAACTACCTGAACAAACAATGCAAAGAAATGGAGGAAAACAACAAAAGAGGGAGGACTAGAGATCTTTAAAAAAACTGTGGAAATCAAGGCAACATTTAAAGCAAAAATGACCATGATAAGGGACAAAGGTGGAAAGAAGTTAGCTGAAGCAGAAGAGATCAAAAAAAGATGGCAAGAGTATACAGAGGAACACTACAAAAAGGACCTCAACACTCCTGATAATAACAATAATGAGAAATTTGAACTTGAACCAGACATTCTGGAGAGTGAAGTCAGAAAAGCCCTAAAAAGCACTGCAAACAACAAAGCTAGTGGAAATGATGGTATCCCAGTTGAATTTTTCAAAGCCCTAAAAGATGATGGAATCAAACTATGCCACCAAATTTTGAAAACAAAACAGTGGCCACAGGATTGGAAAAGATCAGTGTACGTTCCAATCCCAAAAAAAGGCAATGCCAAAGAATGTTCAAATTACTGAACAATTGCGCTCATCCCACATGCCAGCAAGGTGATGCTCAAGATAATACAGGATAGACTTCAACAACATGTAGAGAGAGAACTACCAGAGATGCAGGTCCGTTTCAGAAGAGGCAGGGGGACTAGCGACCACATTGCCAACATACGTTGGATCATGGAGAAAACAAAAGAATACCAGAAACAATCTACTTTTGTTTTATTGACTACACCAAGGCTTTTGACTGTGTGGACCACAACAAAATGTGGCAAGTAATTAAAGAGATGGGAATATCAGAACACCTCATATGCCTCATGAGAAATCTGTATACGAACTAAGAAGCAACAGTTAGGACAGAACACGGAATGACAGAGTGGTTTGGAATAGGAAAAGGAGTAAGACAAAGCTGCATTTAATCACCCTGCTTATTCAATCTATACACAGAGAACATAATGCACAATACAGGGATGGAGGAATCACAATATGGGATCAAAATTGCTGAGAGAAACATCAACAATTTGAGATATGCAGACGATACCACCCTAATGGCAGAAAGCGAGGAAGACCTAAAGAACCTCTTGATTGGATTGAAGGAGGAAAGTGCAAAAGCTGGCTTGAGACTTAATATCAAGAAAACCAAGATAATGGCAACAGGTCCGATCAGTCCCTGGAAAATAGATGGGGAAGAAGTAGAAGCAGTGACAGATTTTACTTTCCTGGGATCTAAGATCACTGCAGATAGCGACTGTAGCCATGAAATAAAAAGACGACTGATTATGGGGAGACAAGCTATGAGAAACCTGGGGAATATAGTGAAAAGCAGAGAATCACCTTGAAAACAAAAATTCGTATAGTCAAAGCAATGGTATTCCCAGTGGTAATGTATGGGTGTGAGAGCTGGACCATTAGGAAGGCTGAGCGCAGAAGAATAGATGCCTTTGAGATGTGGTGTTGGAGGAGAGTCCTGAGAGTCCCTTGGACAGCAAAGAGAACAAATAGGTCAATACTGGAAGAAGTCAATCCTGACTGTTCATTGGAGGGACAAATAGTGAAGATGAAGCTAAAGTACTTTGGACATCATATGAGAAGGGAGGACTCACTTGAGAAGGCCTTGATGCTGGGAAAGGTGGAGGGCAAGAGAAGAAGGGGGCGTCCAAAGATGAGATGGATAGATGGTATTGTGGACACAATGGGCACAGAGCTTGGTGGGCTGAGGAGAATGGTGGAGGACAGAGGTGCCTGGAGGAAAATGGTCCATGGGGTCGCAAAGGGTCGGAATCGACTGTGCGACTGAACAACAGCAACAACAAGAGCAACAACAAGAGTACCACTAAAAGAATTGCAGTGCCAAAATATAGTTTAAACAACATTCCTGATGACTTTAAAGTCCACATAGGGAACATATTTGCATTGCTAAACAGTGAACCTGCAGATCTGTGGATGGAAAATAGAGCTACTATTTGGGAAGACTGCAAAAATCAATTCCTGCAGTAAAAAGAAAATAAAACCTAAATGGATGATGGAAAAATATTTAAAATTGTAAAGGACAGAGAAGAAGCAGTAGTAAAAGGTGATAAAAATAGGGTCAGTATCCAAAGTAATTTTTTTAGTCACTGTCATGCAGAGACAAAGAAAACTATTACAGTAACCAATGCAAATAAATAGAGGAAAAAGAACAAAAGGGAAAAACAAGAGATATTTTCCAGAAACAATAAGAAACCAAAGGGAAATTTAAGTCTAGGTTAGGAATGCTGAATAACCAAACACTGAATACCAAACACAGAAGCACTCATTCTTTGAGCAGCAGAAAATAAAGAGAAGGTGGAAACAATACACTGAGAATCTGTACAGAAGAGATAAAATGATGACAGACTCTTTAGAAGAGGAATCCTATGGTAATAACTTGACAGTTCTAGGAAGTGAAGTGAAAGCTGCTCTGAAAGCAATGGAGTGAAATAAATCACCACGACAGATGGAAAAAAGATATAATTATTTCAAGCCATAGTAACTGAATCTGTAAAAATCTTAATCATTGTATGGGTATTGGCAATGGTGATTCGTATAATGAACATTTTTTCCTTATACAGTGCATTGCCCATAGGGATCCGTATAACAAAAAAACAACAACAACCATATAGCGAATTGCTCTGCGGAATGGAGTTTTTTTTAGTTATATGGGGTTCTACTGTACTGCAAAATTGTGCAACATATGATGGAAAAAATCAGTAATCACCAGACCAATGCATCTACTAGTTTATATTATTACATTCAGACCATCCAATGAGCACTGGCACAGTCACAAAGTCCAACCCAAATAAAACAGCTCCCAAACTCCCACAAAAATACACCACTAACAGAATACACAATACTGTACTCATTTATGAGAAAAATCATACAAACAAACAATCAAACAATCAATCAATCAAACAAACAACTAAAGGCAAAATAATGAAAACTAAACAATCAAAGCCCTATCCAACTACAAGAATATGCAGAGATTTCTGTCCCTCCTACCACTTGCTGACTTCTCTTTTCTTTCTTGAGCCCATCCGGCAGCAGCAGACATAATCTAAAAAAAGGGAACACACACACCCAAAACACACACAAAAGCAAAAAGGGAGAAAAAAATGTCCAAAAACAGCAGTTGGGAGAATAAAAAAATAAAAAATCCCAAGGAGGCTTATTGCCTGAAACAGGAAAAAAATAGTACAAAGAAATGGGAAAAAAATTCACCGAAAACCAAGAAGATTTAAAAAAAAAGGGAAAGGAGACAAAATGGATGGCACTAGGAGCTCAGCACACAGTAACTCATAAGGATTGAGTTTGAGCCCTTTTGTATATTCAAAATTTCTGCACCAGGAGTCCTAGTGGCACAGTGTGTGTGTGTGAGTTCAATCCTGACCAGGGTTTAAGGTTGATTTAGCCTTCCATCCTTCTGAGGTTGGTAAAATGAGGACACTAGCATGTGTCAACTTGTGAGCCACCCAAAGTGCTAATTAACTTGTGCACTAAACACTATGGAGCAGTATATAAGTGTGATTGTTTTGCTTTGCTTTGCTCTGCTCTGCTTTCTGGCTGTTTTGATTGGCTGAAAACAATTTGCATGTGATTTGTTAGACAAAAGGACACCAAAAGGATTAGAAAATATGTGGGGAAATATGCAACTTCCATGTACCCCTCTTTGACAATCACAAATCATTTGTAGTTTAGGTAAAGGTAATGGTCGCCCTTGCTCAAAAGCCAATTGTATCTGACTTTAGGGTTCAGTGCTCATCTCTGTTTATAGCCAAAGAAACAGTGCTGTCTACATCTGCAGACATTTACATGGACATGTGGCAGGCATGACTTGACACCGGAGTGCACGGAATGCTGTTTACCTTCCCACCTATTTATCTACTTGCAATTTCTGTTAGGTTGGCAGGAGCTGGGACAGGGATGGGTGCTCACACCATTGTGCAGTGCTCAGATCTCAGACTGCTGACCTGCCGACCTTCTAGTCATCAAGTGCAGTTTCTTAACCGCTAAGACATCACAGTCTCCATTTGTAGTTTAGAGAACAGAAATTACATAAAAGTGAGCTTCTTTTGTGTATTGGGTCTTCACTACAAAAGATCCATCCTTCTCTTCTTTTATTTTCTCCTCTCCATGCTAACGTGTAGTACTTTACTTAACCCTTCCTTAGTAGATTCATTTTCCATCTCGTCATACATTTTTATTGCCTCCTTCTACTCATTTCAAACTGGTTACATCCTCACACGTAGGGTAAATCAAAGTAATAAGGGCTTTATTCTGCTGGGTTCTTTAAGCTGCATCTGGCTAGACCTCTTTTCAGATTAGCCTAGCCCTGCATCCCCTGCACTGGACTGGGTGGCCCATCTAAGCTTACAATTCTGGGAGCAACAAAGCCATTAAACAGGACCCTATCTGTGATAATCTATCTCTGTCAGTGCTAAAAAGAGGAGTATTGAGACCTGCTACTAGGCAGCCACTCACTTTAACAGAGGACATGCTATTTCTGATTGTGTTTGGGCTGCCAAATTAGTAAATATAATTGTTTTGTTTCCTTTTTGCTGACACATACATCGATGTTATTCAAAGGTACACAATATGTCATTGTAATTTATTACTTCTGAATACAGCGCGATTGTTCTCTCACAAGAGGGAAAGGGAAACACAGCATTTTATAATACAGTACAGCATAGCTCATTCCAATTATAGTTACTGTTTGTCCAGAACAGCTTTTGGGTGCAATCCAGAGGACACCTTATGGCACACAAACAGGTTTATATGGATGTACTGGGAATTTCATTCTCTCCTCTTCTGTAAATGATTATCACCTTTCCACTCCTGTGGTGGGTCTGTGATGGCTTAGTGGTTAAGACTCTGAACTTGACAACTGGAAGGTTGGCAAGTCAACAGTTTGAGATGATGGAGTGAGCTTCCGTCTCTGTGCCAGTTCCTGCCAACCTAACAGTTCAAAAACAAGACATTGCAAGTACATAAATAGGGACCACTTCAGTAGGAAGGTAAACAGCATTCCGTGCACTCCAGTGTCTAGTCATGCCTACCACATGTCCATGGAAACATCTGCAGATGCAGATAGCGCTGGCTCTTTGGCTATGGGTGGAGATGAGCACCAAAACCTAGGGTCAGAATCAACTGGCTTTCGAGCATGGGTGACTTTTACCTTTATTTTTTTACTGGAGATTTTATTATCTCCCCTTCTGTAAATTATTGTTACCTTTCCACTCCTGCTTTCCAAACTGGATGTCCCCCAAATTTTAGAATTGGCTCACAATTTCAGACTACAGAAAAATAATATCCCTATTGTGCTAGAAGTTCTAGTAATGTGCTTTGTTTCATACCACCTCTATAGTGGCAGTGAGACTGTTAGGTAGAGTGGGGTGTCTAGCTCACATGGCACATGCAAAGGAATAGCACTGGAGTGATGGAATAATGAAACGAGGGCATCATCCTTCAACTGGCTGATGCGTCAGGGGAGGATACTGTTGCTTCAGCAATGTTAAGGTATGATTCAACTGCAAGTCAGGCAAGGCTTTATACAGAGAACTGTGAAAGGTGATATCTTGTTCTTTTCCTGAGGCAACAAAGTGTCTTTGCCTACACATTTCACAGTGTGCTTGTGTTTCCAGAGAAGACATATGCATGTTTGGCTCAAAGAATGAGCGTGGAAATCCATGGCTTGGATATAAAGACATGTGTGAGTATGCTTTACACACACTTTTAAATGTATCACATAACCTTCAGCAACTACGTCCCTGCAAAATTCCCAATCTGTTCTTCACATTTTTAAAAAGTCCTAAACAAGGCTTCAGAAAATGGGTTGTATATATAAACATGCTATTTTTATCTATGGCAAAGTACCAAATCTTCTTACAGAGATGATCAGACCTCCTAACAGCATTGACTTTAGAGAAATGTAAACATCCAGTACGCTGAAGGGGCTAACAAGCCTCTTCAGCACTTTGGATAGTGACATTAAACTCTTCCCTTGCTCTTCTATAGAGGGGCAGGAAAAGTGTAATTAGGATTTTTTTTTTCTCCTACTGATCATTGTAGCACTGTAGTTTCAAATGGATCTTCAGAGAAAAACAAAGAAAAATATTTTAACTCTGATGCAATGTGATAACAATTGGATAGGTGGGAAAAATAATTACACATTTCCTGCCTGTTTTCCTTTTGCTGTGTGATTTTTATGTTAACCGAGCCGTTTGTTAACCAAGGTTCCACTGTACACTGTTTTCAGCATCCACAGGCACTGGGAACCTCTCCAAGTCGAAACCTCTGATGGGAATTCAAAAAGGAATGCTAAACACAATTGGTGAAGGTAAAGGTCTCCCTTGTTCAAAAGCCAGTCATATCTGACTCTAGGGTATGGTGCTCATTTCAGTTTACAGCCAAAGAGCCACCACTGTCTGCAGACATTTCTGTGTTCAGTTGGCAGGCATGACAAGACACCTGAGTGCATGTTACCTTCCCAATGAAGCAGTATCTATTTATCTACTTTCAATTTCTTGCTTTCTAACTGCTAGGTTGGCAGGAGCTGGGGCAGCACTCGGGTCTCAAACTGCTGATTTTCTGAGCTTCTAGTCATCTAGTTCAATGTCTTAACCATTTAGCCACTGCAGTCCCTTACAGTATGACATTTATCTTGAAACCAGTAGTATTCTTTCTGTAGTATTCAGACACAATATATTTTCCAAAAAAAAAAAGATCAAGATAGGATTATTCAGATAAGATTCGGATATAACAGTGGTGGCGAGCCTATGGCACATGTGCCAGACATGGCACTCCCAGTCCTTTCTGTTGGCACACATGCTATCACCCCAGCACAGAATTCACTCTGCCCAGCAGCCTAATGGGAGTGCTTCTTCCCTCCCCCCAACAGGGTTCACCCCAATCCTCTGCCCACCAGCCCAATGGGAGCACTTCCTCCATCTCCCCCGCTATGAGTTCACACCAGTCTCTAAAAGGTTAACCATCACTGCCCTCAAATTTTGGACTGTGGATATAGAAGAATTTTGAATAGTAGCCGTGTTAGTCTGTGGTTCAGGCATATTAGAAAACAAAAACAAAAAGATAAAATAAAAACAAAAACACTGCAACACTTTAAAGATTAACTGCTATATATTTACTATTAGCTTTTGTAGATCAAGTCCACTTCTTCAGATGTTCTCACCCCAAGAACATCTGTCCATCCCACCAGAGTAGACTGGAGAGGCTCTCTCATTGTGCCATCCGCTAGAGAGACTTGTCTCTCTAGCACCAGAAGGAGGGCCTTCTCTGTGTCTGCTCTGGCCCTATGGAACCTCCTGCCAATTGAGCTGCATCTCCAGACAGAGTTGCTGGCTAAAATTCTAGCTGGCAAAGCAGGTGTGGGGCACCAGCGATGTGGTGACCCTGCCTGCTGGCTGATTTAGTAAGAACACTCTCTCCCGCTTTTAATCTCTTTTAATCTGTAGGGGTTGGGGTAATTTTTGGTAGCAGTTTTTTTTAAAAAAATTTGGTTTTAAAATGTGATATTTGTTTTATTTTCTGTGAGCTGCCCAGAGTCTTCGGAGTTGGGCGGCAATATAAATCAGAAAAACAAACAAATAAATAGAAGCACATTATTTAGATATAGAAGCACACTGAAATAGAAGCACATTATGGATATAGAAGCACATTTTTCCTTATCCATACACTGAAGGGTTTTAAAAATGAATTTATTGAAATTTCAGATCAAACAAAGGTAACATAAGTCACAGTTGGTAAATGCCTATGAAACTTAATGAGATACGGTCTCTACTGCTACTTATGCAAAGACATGCATCTTCTTCAGTGCAGGGCCATAGCCAGGGGGGGTCAGGGGAGGGAGCAAAAACCCTCCTGAGCTAACAGCCCCCCACTCCACCCCGTGATGCCAATGTTATATAAGTGAGTGTGACATTGTTGCCCCTTCTGAAATTTTTTTGCCCCTCCTGAACCCCCCCCCCCTAATATATATAGCTTTAGCTTTTAGGGCAGACTATTGTGGGGGCATAAATTATGAGTGCTTGGGAAAGTAATTGTGTTGAATGACACCTTCCCAAATCTTCTAGGCAGCATGTTATCTGTAAAGTCCTCTTACTAGCACTAGCTGGTGGGAACAAATCTCAGGAAAGTAGATACCCCAAGAACTGGAAATAAGTCCTTTTACTTTACAACAACACTTCACTGTCTCTAAGCTACCAGGCTGGTACAACTGACTGATAAAGGAGCCAAGTGAGTGCTGAGACTAGAATGCTTGCCTGAGACATAGGCAATCCAGCTTTAAGCCCTCGTGAAGCCATGGAATTTGCTTGCTGACATTGGATCAGCTACTTCCTTCCCTCTGTCTCACAGGACTGATTAAATGGGAAGGAAGTTTGCCATGCAGGCTGTCTTGAAATCGTAGCAGGCAAGAAAAGTCATAAACATAGCTAATCAATAAACTCTGAACTTAACGTACCTAAAAAGTGACAAAAGAGATGGGGAAGCCAATAGTAGGGAAATAAGGTGGGAAATTATGTGTAAACATTACTCAAGACTTCGGAGATTTTGTCATTAATTAAGGTTGCAGTACTTCACATTAATTCCTAAGAGTAAGACATTTTTTCAACCAGAAGTCTTGTGGCCCATCTGAAGATACTAAAACTTGAAATATTGAACATTGGACACTGGAAATGCACAAATGTTCAGCAGAGATCTAGTAAAACCTGCTCAGATTAATAGCAATGTTTTAAAAGAAGTTGTTCTCCCAAAATTGCTTTGTGACAACAGCATCAAAAGTGTCTTGGGATTCAATAAGATATTCTGAAAATGGCTTGGTTAAACTTGGTAATGCTCTCAGGGCTTTTTGCCTTGAAAGTGACTTTATAAAAATGAATTAATCCTGTAGAGCAGTCTTGAGAGGCAAATTAATTTCTTTACTCCAGACAAATAAGGGAAGGACAAAATTGAAGACTTTTGCCCATGGTCATATAAAGACGTTGACATGTCTAAATTTATGGCCCTCTTGCTTGATTTCTCCAACCTAGCAACTGTACAATGACTAATCATTCCCCCAGTCTCATTGGGTTTCATTTTCCCCTCCTTAATCAGTATAGCCATTTCCCTGTCCCTTAGCTCTATCGTCCTCTTTTATTTTGTTAGATTGCAAATTAATTGTAGCAGGATCCAATTATGTTTCAGATTTCATTCTGGTAATGGATTATTTACATGGACTTATCTTATGTTCAAAATCTTTTTGGCCCTGAGGGGAGTTATGCTGGGAGGCTAAGGATTGTACATGTGCAGTCAAGTGAACACATTAAGATTTGGACATGCACAAATACTTGAGTGGGCATGTGTGTGTGTGTGTGTGTGCAATTCCCCCATTTTTACTGATTTGAATACCCTCCCAACCCATCCTGCAAAGTAAAGATCAGTTCTGTGCTTTTCTGCTCAAAAGATAAAGCCCAATGCAAAGTTTCACACCAACAAAGCCCAGCTCACAAGATTTAAAGAGCAAGGTATCTGATTTTTTTTTAAAAAAAGTTTAAGTGATACTTATTTCTGATTCCTGGTGAGAAATAAGGACATTTTGCTCTGCTGAAAAGCTGGAGGACTTATTCCTGACCTCAGTCTGGATTCTAAAGCTGCTTGTTTTAGCTGCTGATCAGCTGGCGGTGGTGAAACATTTATTGCAACTATACAACCTACCACCGAGGGCTACACGTGGCCCATAGGCTGAAATTTGGTCACTCCTGCTTTAACCCAAGGTTTTATTAGATGTAGTATGTGGACCATGCCATGTGAAGTTTTCATGGACTACAACTCACTTTAGAGCCCACAAAATCCAAATGAAACTTTAAACACTCTTTGCCACTTTTCTAAAAAAAAAAACAAACCAACCCATGGGCTAGGAGGATATTAATTAGTCAGGACAGAAACATGGCACAGGTGGGTTTTCTTCATGATAACAATTCTTTTGGCTTCCTTCATCTGAACTCAGACTACAGTAGTCCTTGATAATTTAATTCCAAGCTTCCCATGAATTAATGTATCATTCAACTATTTCCTAACCTATTTGGATCTTAAATAACCATGCACATGTTACCTGAAAATTGGTAACCTTTTAAATTTAGGGGAACGTCCCACAAGCAGGGTTGAAGCAGGAACCAAAACCCACATTAGATTGTGAGTTCAATTAAAAAGGAGTTTATTGAATTGAGGGTACCAGCTCAATTCAATAAAGTCCATCCACATTTTGAGCCCTTAACTAAGAAATGAGCCACAGACAAGTTGCTTGATACAACTTAAAGGAGTTTACTTAGAAATCAAAATAAATAATAATAATAAACACAATTTACTTAGAGATCAGAATAAGAAGAAAAATAAGAAACACAATAATAGTACAGTCGTTTGCCCTCCTGAAAAGCACCATTTCAAAGGAGGAAAGGACCTGTGGACCTGGCTAAACCTAGCAGCAGCAGAAGAAGCAGGAGAAGGGGCAAAGATTTAAAAAAAACTCTCCTTTATAGTTGAGGCAACCAGAAGTCCAGGCAACCCCCAGATAGGCTCAAGAGGGGTCACATGGCAATATGGGTGGACATGTCCCATCCTCCCATGAGGAGTGAGATGCTCAGAGAAGCACATACACAATGGAGAAAGCCCAATTACATAGGCCATAAGTCTAACACTAAAACCTTCAACTAAGTTCCTCCCAGGCAGACACATCCTGAGAAAGGCCTTTGATCTGTGATGAGAGAGCAATGCCACTTCCCTGTTAAATCCTCCATCCTGTCCCATGCATAAACAAACTATCCTGGTATACTTCAAGTTTTAAAGAAGAACATTTTGGAAGCTTAGAAAATACAAAATCATTTTACAATATTTTTCCAGCATATGTTACAGTTTAAGTAAAACAAAAGAGAAAACTCCTGGCCATTCAAAGAAGCCAAGCACACAGATCAGCAACACCATGGCAACAAATGTCTCTGCCACATCTAGCTGATGGCTAATGGTCCTGACTGGAAAAACCAGTCTTCCACCAATCTGCATTGATTTAATTTATCAGAGCTGTTAGCTGTTCTTTGGAATGAGAAGCCACAACATCCAATATTAATATCATAATCGAACATAAACAGAACTTACATCTTATTTCTAATTGTGTTGGAATCAGTTCTTCCAATGAAAACTGGCCTCTTGAATTCTTGTGAACATATTGATATCCAAAATGGCAAGTCTCTTCTGCCAACTATATATTCACAACAATAGTTGTTCCTGGCTGTAAAGGCTGATGATCCTGGCTGGAACAGCAAGTTGAAACAAAAGGTCCTTTGATAAGACTTCCCTGAGGGCACAGGGTGTTTTCCACCAGGTAAAGGTGACTCCCTTTTAATATTGTGTTCTGCATTGATCCAATATCAGAGCTATCCTTTAGTTCCTTGGAATGAGAAGACATATAATCTAATATTAATATTATAATCAGACAGAAATAATTCCATAGAAGTTACCTATACATTCCTTTCTGAAATGAAGGGGGTTAGGGGTACAAGAGAAATGTCTACTGATGTTAAACTAAAATATGACCAGGAACTGGGTGATAGGTGGTGCAGGCACAGGGGCAAAGGTCTGTACTCTGGGGAACATGTAATATTCAGTGCAAATGGTTGCCTGATGATTATTTCAGGGGAAACTGAAAGGTTCAAAGAACTTTATTTAAAAATAAAAAAATTAACTTAAACTAAAGGGTGAATTTCAAAATATTATGTAACACACAAACTCAGGATGATTTCTTCTCACACATTAAAGTACAGTAGCTGTCTGCATGACCTATCACTTGCAGTAAACATGCAAATCAGAATGAGAAGAGCATTTCTATAACACAACTCAGTGATTGAAATCAAACTTTATTTACCAATTAAATTAATTAGTTGTAAAGCATATCAAGCTACATAAGAAAGCCTAAGTATTTATGGAGTAAGCCTGAGCATTTAAGCCAGTTGAATTGTCTGTTCTTTGTCTTTCCACAAAAAGACTCCAGTGGGAGATTTCTTGCACATGACCAAAGAGCAAACAATGTCATGAATGCAAATATGATTCACTTTCATGGTGCTACATGCATTTTCTCCAGGATAATGTTACAGTGGGCTCAGCTGAATAAGCAATTACAAATTGTTGGTTGGCTATATCTTCAAGGATATCAATGAAACAAGACAATGGTTAAAAACATTGTAGCTTATTGTAGCAAATCACAACTAGAGTAGACCCACTGAAACAGTGGGTGTTTATGAGTCAACCCATCCATAAGTTCCAATGATTCAAATGGGTTTACACAAGTTATTACTACACTAAAAGAAGTCAAAAGTAAAATAGGCCCATTTTAATCAATGGAATTTAGGGAGGAATTTATTCACCAAACCCCACTGAATCAGTGTGCCTAAGCAACAATTATGAAATTTTTGGTTTAGCCCAATGTATGGGAAAATTCTAGGATGAGGCTGTGATTCAAGATTTGAGTTAGAATGACTGGGCGAGTTGGACAGACAGAAGATGCTGTTCCCACAGAGAATAAGGTCCTTGGTTTGGAGTTTTATAATTGTACATGTTTAGCTGATTCTTTTATGTTGTGGATAGTCTCCCTGAAAGAATGGAGGCTTCAACTTTGCATTTCTGCTTGCTAAAAATTACAGCTGGCATTAAAGCACCATTACATCTGTAGTATTCTCATAAATTTGTTTCAGCCATGTCAGCCAGTATAACTGATGCAAAGCTATTAACAAAAGAAAGAAAACAGCCCTCCAAATGCCAAACATGTTCAAAGTTTAATTTAACACGTGATGGTATGAATAAAAGAAGTATAAAGATAATGTATCCTTCAAAACAAAAGCCATTCAAAATAAATGGCAGCTAAGAATGCACTCTTGGAATTATTTGAAAAGCAAAGCAGGGTATTTGTTTCCAAATCAATCTGAAGGAACGCCAGAAAGTTTGAAGCCACATCCAAATCAAATTGGAGTTATCTGAAGTGCCATATTTTGCTCTGGTCCTTCAGAAGTTAAACATTCAGAGTAGCAGCTTTCATTTCAGAGGCTCCAGGGGTAACTGACAGTTGGCCAATAGTGCTCAGATAATTCAGGATGGACAGAAGGTTGAGAATGCAAGCGCGGCGCCAAAATGGCTGCCGCGCTCTTTGCGGGAGCCCCCCCACAGGACGAAGGCATCCGGGTAGTTAGGGGCGTGGCCAGCTCCCTTATAAAAGGGGTGGCCACGAGGCAGCCGAGCTGCCATTTTGCGAAGCGACGGAGCGGAGAAGTTTTTCCTCTGACTCCGTCGCTTTTTTACCTTGGCTGCTTACTTTCCTCTTTTCGGCTTCCCTTAGGTCCGACTGAGATGCCTTCGAAGAAGAAGGCGGCCGCGAGCACGGCTCGGGCGGTGCGGAGGCGCAATCCGGGTCGGAGGACCGCGGCTGCGCCTTCCCACCAGCCGCCTTTGCCGGCTCCCACCGGGACCGGTGGGATGGGGTCTATTACCCCCTGGCCGGAGGCTGGGGACCCGAACAGGGGTCCAGTATGGGCTGCGGCCCGCGGCCCGCAAGCGGCGGACGCCGCTCCTGGTGCTCATTCCACTGGGCCTTCTTCCATCGGGGCCCAGCTCACTCCGGGGCCTTCCAGCCTTGGGGGGTGGTGCGGTCCCCTCCCTTGGCAGGTGCCCACGCCGGCCCTGCCGGGCCTGGGTGTGGGGTCATGGCCATATTCGGGCCCCGGGGCGCAAGGGCCTGCACCCACGCCCGTAACGGGTGGGCCGGCTGGCCCGTGGCCCCACGCCAGTGTGGAGGCCTTGCTGGCCCGCGTGGCGGCACTCGAGGCTTCCCTTGCTCGGGCCAGCCATGCTGGGGCTCCTTTTGTGGTGCACCTGGACGCGTCGTCTGCTGGGCAGCGGCAGGCGACGGGACGGGTCGAGCAGCTTGAGGCGCGTGGCGCGACTTCGGCCACTGCCTCGCAGCTCCCCGACCAACAGGCCAGCGCGGGTCAAGCCCCGGCGGCGAGCTCTACGGCGGTCGTGAGCTCCGACGCCCCCAGTGGGCCGGAACCCCCGGTGGGGGCGGCCCGCGGGGGTGCAGCATGTGAGTATGCGGTACAAACTAGTGCACCTACACATGTGGCTACGTTGGGGGGGGGGCTTTCCAATGGCCTTTGCCTCGCATGGGTGGTGCGGCGGTACAGCCGCTGACGCACCAACAGGCGACGTCAACCACCACCCAGGGCCCCGGGGTGGGGAGCATTTCCTACCCTGTGGGGAATGTTTTAGGGGTGGCTGGGCTAGTTCAAGCCCCTTTCCAGATGCCCACAGTTTCTGCTGTGCCTGTCTCGGCCTTGCTGACAGCGGGCTATTCCTTGCCACTGGGTGACCATTTGGCACAGGCCACCAGAGAGAAAATATGGCGAGGGGAGTATGTTGATATCTTCTCACTCCTAAACAGGGAGCCCACCAAGGAAGAGAGGGAGGGGCAGGATGAGAAGGATAAGGAACAGGCACGTCGTCGCAGGCCACCACAGACGTGGGCCAACTGGCTGCCGGCTTACCTCATCTACATGTCGGTGTACCTGAGGGCCCGGCCGGATCTGGCAATTCCGATGGTCCAGTATTTGGACAATATCTATCGGGCGATGGTTGATTTTCCGGGCCCGTCGTGGTTGGCTTATGACGAGGAATTCCGTATGCGAATTCCCCTGCACCCTGAGATGAGGTGGGATGAGCCATGCCAGAGGCTTTGGCTTCTGTACATGACGCCCACGCGCCCCGCACCAGGGGAAAGATACCATTGTGGACATGCGGTCCAGCGAGTGGCTCCAGCACAGGTTCCCCGCCAAGTGGCGGGGCAGGGGGTTCCAGCCCGCCCGCTGTGCTGGACTTTCTCGTCTAATGGTTCATGCAATAAGAAGAATTGCAAGTACAGACATGAGTGTCCCACCTGTGCGGGCCCCCATGCAGCCTCTGCCTGTCCCAGGCCTGGAGGGACGCGGGGCAGAGGGAGGGGCGGACAGTGGGCTGGCAAGACTGCCGCAGATGGAGCTGGTTCACCGAAAGGCTCCCTCCCCAATTAATGTGGACATGCTGGAGCGTTGGCTCGCATTGTACCCGAAGGGGGAGGATGCAGATTATCTCCTTCAGGGCTTTAGACAGGGGTTCCGTATTCCTTTCATGGGTGATAGGTCCCCTCAGGATGCCCCCAACCTTTTGTCCCTTAGGGGGAGGGAGGAGGTGGCTGCCACCAGCATTAATAAGGAGGTCAATGCGGGCAGGGTCGCTGGCCATTTCCCTGCACCCCCGTTCACTAACCTCAAGGTATCGCCCCTGGGCTTGGTTCCCAAGAAGTCACCAGGCGAGTTTCGCCTTATCCATCACTTGTCCTACCCAGCCGGCCGATCGGTCAACGATGCTATCCCTGACGACCTTTGCTCAGTCAGGTATACATCTTTTGACCACGCGCTGCGCATGGTGCGCTCATGTGGCCCGGGTGCGCTGCTGGCTAAGTGCGACATTAAGTCGGCTTTTCGCCTCTTGCCAGTGCACCCGGGCGACTTTGAATTGCTGGGTTTCAAATTTAGGGGCGAATATTATTTTGATAAGGCCATGCCTTTTGGCTGTTCCATATCATGCTCGGCTTTCGAGCGTTTCAGTACCTTCCTAGCGTGGGCTTTCGTCCGCAGGTCAGGGTCCCGGTCTGTAGCCCATTACCTGGATGACTTTTTATTCGGGGGTGAACGGGGCTGGGACACGTGTACACGTCTCCTCAACACATTTCAGACGCTAATGGAGGAACTCGGTGTCCCTTTAGCGCCCGAAAAGACCGAGGGCCCATCTACACAGCTAGTCTTCCTGGGGGTGGAGATTGACACGATAGCGCAGGCGTCTAGGTTACCGCGGGATAAGGTGTCAAGGATAGTGGCCCTTATCTCGGACTTGTTGGCCAAGCACAAGGCATCACTGAGGGAACTGCAGGTGCTGCATGGTCACCTTAATTTCGCCTGCAGAGTGGTCGCACCGAGCAGGGCTTTTGCCCGGCGCTTGTGCGACGCTATGGCAGGATTATCCAGGCCTCACCATAGGGTTAGGCTTACCCGGGGTATCAGGGCAGACATGCTTGTCTGGTTACAGTTCCTGAGGGACTTCAATGGGGTCTCATTTTGGAGGCATGACCTCCTGGCTTCCCCTCAATTTCAGATTCAGTCTGATGCCTCGGGATCCCTGGGTTATGGGATGTACTTCAATGGGAAGTGGGCCTATGGTGGGTCGCCACCAGCCTGGGCAGGCACGGGTCGCCTGCGTGATCTCACGTATCTGGAATTTTTCCCTATCCTGGGTGCTTTGATGCTATGGGGCCAGGAGTGGTCCAACTCGGTCGTGCATTTCTGGTGTGACAATGCGGCCGTGGTCCACATTGTAAATGCACAGACTTCTAAATCGCCCAGGGTTATGGATCTAGTGCACCAATTTGTGTTGCGCAGCCTGCGCCTCAACGTACTGTTCAGGGCCAGGCATGTCCCAGGGGTTAATAATGATATTGCTGATGCTTTGTCCCGCCTACAGATCTCCCGGTTCCGTGCCTTGGCCCCGGATGCAGAGGAATTTCCCTCGCCACTCCCGGAGGAGATATGGACCATTGGCAAGGAGAGGTGAACCGGGCGATTGGCCTGTCACTAGCCCCACGCACCTGTAAGGCGTATCACCACGCAATTAATTCTTTCAGGGCATTCTGTACTCAATTTCAATTGCCAGGAACCTGGCCGATCCCGGTAACCCATGTTCTGCGGTTCATGGTTTACCTGCATTCTCAGGGCCTTGCACCTCGCACCATAGCATCTAAGCTTTCAGCGTTGGCTTTTATGGCCAAGGTGGGGGGTCATGTGGACAGCACCTCTGACTTCCGTGTGAGACATGTTTTGGAGGGGTGGGTGCGCGAGCGCGGGCGTTGCCCGGACGACCGCCACCCGATTTCCCCAGGGGTCCTTACCCAGTTGGCCCGGGGCTGGCCTTGCCTCTGTTTTGATGCATATGAGGCAGCCCTGTTCCATGCAGCCACAACGGTGGCATTTTTTGGAGCGCTCCGCATCAGCGAGCTTGTGATGCTGTCTAAGGCGGATGCAAGTCGTAGGGCACTGGAACTCGAGGATGTCTGAGTAGCCAAAGACTGGGCTCAGTTGAGGATACGTTCCTCTAAGACTGATCAGCATGGTGTCGGCAGTGGTGTGCGACTGCTACGGTGTTCTTTGGCAGACATCTGTCCGGTTGGTGCCCTACAGGAATTCCTGGCACTGCGTGGCACGCACCATGGCCCGTTTTTCTGTCACCAAGATGGGTCTCCCCTTACTAAATTTCAATTTTGGAAGGTGACGGGCAAAGCGCTGGCCAGTGTGGGCCTCCCAGGCGCCCGCTATGGCACTCATTCATTCCGTATATGGGCGGCCTCGACCGCTGCGGCTTTTGGGTACTCAGGGGCTGACATACGTAGCATGGGACGGTGGGGATCGCAATGTTTTCAATTTTATGTGCGCCCACTCCCCCCGTGAGTACCAACCCGGTCACCTTACCTACTTTCCCTCATTTTTTCCTTTACAGACCCGGGGTGTCGTATTACACCGGTGACAGTATGGCTGGTGGGCCATAGCTACGTGCACAGGGCAGCGCGTTATGCTGCGGCGACAGAGTGGGGACCCCAACTGGGACTGGGTGCATACGCAAGTCTCACATGGCATGGTAAGCCCGGGATGTTATGGCGGGAGCTGCTGCCTTTCCTTTTTTCAGGCCAGAATGCTGACCCGGCTGACATTCTGATCATACACCTGGGGGGCAATGATTTGGGCCAGGTCACTGGCTTGTCGCTGAAGCATGCGATTTGTGAGGACCTCGCCTACCTGCATTACGTCTGGCCCGCCACAACCCTTGTTTGGTCGGACATGGTCCCGCGCCATTCCTACAGAGGGGGCGTTGACCTCCTGGCCCTTGACCGCGCTAGACGCATGGTGAATAGGGCAGTGGCGCGTTTCCTTGTCGACAGGGCTTGGGGGAGGGTCAGTCGTCACCCCGCTATTAGCCTCCAAAGTTATGACTTGTATGCAGGGGATGGGGTCCATCTGTCGCGAGGAGGTATGGACCTCCTGTTGGGTGATTGGCGAGCAGGCCTGTTGACCGAGCTGACGGTCTGGGGGGGGCATCGAGCCTTCTTTGAAGCCCCTCCGTGTGGCGGGTAGCACTGGTAAGGTAAACATTATGACCCACAGGTATCCGGCAAGTTCGCAATTGACTGGACAACACTAGACAGGCATAAGTTGGTTAAACGTTGTCCGGTCAACGACGAACTAGGCGACGGGGTGATGGCTATAGCTAGACAGCATGCATCACCCCGTGATTTTACGGATATGCGTCAGAGGGTGGGGTCATTAGTTAGATATTGACTACGGTCAACAATTTGTTTGTTGTCAACAAACAAATTGATACAAATGGATACATTGTAGCAATTGCCGTTGGCAATTTTGGGTGGTACCTTACCAGTGTTACTTCGGCCTGCTTGCCTTAAGAATTATGATTGGTCAATTACCAATAGAAATTTATAATTCGGACTAGGGCATGAATCAATAAATGTGGCCCAATGCCGTTATCCACTTTCATTGGTGTCTGAGTCCTTTATTGGGGGGTGCGCCTGCAATGCAAGCGCGGCGCCAAAATGGCCGCCGCGCTCTTTGCGGGAGCCCCCCCACAGGACAAAGGCATCCGGGTAGTTAGGGGCGTGGCCAGCTCCCTTATAAAAGGGGTGGCCACGAGGCAGCCGAGCTGCCATTTTGCGAAGCAACGGAGCGGAGAAGTTTTTCCCTCCACCCCCTCCCTAGTTAAAAGTGTGATATTTTGGTCGCTTCGGGGCCGGGTGGGAATTTTTGGCTGGGACCCATATTGGCTTCCGGGTCCTGGTTTTTTCGCCCATCCCACACTGTTGCTATGGTTTGACATAGGGGTTTTCTGTTGCTGCTGTTGACTTTGGTCACATGGGCGGGTAGCACTGGTAAGGTAAACATTATGACCCACAGGTATCCGGCAAGTTCGCAATTGACTGGACAACACTAGACAGGCATAAGTTGGTTAAACGTTGTCCGGTCAACGACGAACTAGGCGACGGGGTGATGGCTATAGCTAGACAGCATGCATCACCCCGTGATTTTACGGATACGCGTCAGAGGATGGGGTCATTAGTTAGATATTGACTACGGTCAACAATTTGTTTGTTGTCAACAAACAAATTGATACAAATGGATACATTGTAGCAATTGCCGTTGGCAATTTTGGGTGGTACCTTACCAGTGTTACTTCGGCCTGCTTGCCTTAAGAATTATGATTGGTCAATTACCAATTGAAATTTATAATTCGGACTAGGGCATGAATCAATAAATGTGGCCCAATGCCGTTATCCACTTTCATTGGTGTCTGAGTCCTTTATTGGGGGGTGCGCCTACAATGAATAAATGGCATGGGTTCTGGTGGAAGGAGGACAGAAGGAAGGAAACTTTGCTTGAACCGTGAAGGATTAGCAGTAGTTGGAGACAAGAGATTTCAGCCCCCATCTTAGTTCAGAGCCATGCACCTCCTCACTTTCATGTTTTTGCACTATTCAGAAAAGTACAAATATGTACAAATATTTAAAAGTATTTATAATGATCGCCTTCCTGTTTTCCTTAGACAACCGTGGTTTGAGATCGTACCAAGCCAAGACACATTTAACTGCGAAGTCTGGCCTGGATTTTTCTTCACACCATACAGTCCCTGGGATCTTAAATAGCTCAATCCTGGCCTGCCTTGACAAATTACAGCCTGCCCTCTCCCTAGGGTTAGCTAATAACCAGTGTTTCAGCCTAATCTTGGTAGTGTATACAAACACACTCCCTTACTTGTGTGTGGAAACACAAGGGCTTGGATTTAAAAAAAAAGTTTACTTAACACAACTGAGGTATTTACAAAAATAAAAAATCAGATTTCAAAAAGGGGACAACAGGAAAGGCAGCTAAAACACTTTAGGCAAGACAGTTCCACACTTTACCCACACATTGGCAAAATAACAAGCTTCTCCTACTAGTTTAGAGAAATCTTCCTATCTCTAATCAGCTGGATGATTCCTGGAAAGCAGCCAGTTTCAAAAGCCCGTAATTTTCTTCTCTTCTTATTTCTCCTCAGCTGGATCATTTCTTTTTTGCAATCCCTTTTCTTGATTCAAATCAGGGGTCTCTAGAACCTTCCACATCAATGATTCACTCTCAACCGATTCCAGCCCATTATGCAAATTAGTTCTTAAAATTCTATCTCTACACACTGCTGTTAATCTTCCCTGTCGTTACCTGCACTCTTTTTAACAAGACTACTTTCTACCCATTCTTACCCAACACTCTGCACATGCTCTCATTCACATCTACTTTAAATACATTCATTCCTTACAATATTTGGATACAGTCTTTATCTGATGGGCTACTAAGTGCCTTGAAATGAATTGGTTGTGATTTTAAGACAAATAATCTACATCAAAGCAGATAGTATTTGCATATCCCTAGCGATGGCCTGGCAATGAACAAGGAAAAGAGAGGGTAGTTTCCTATCTAGTCTGAATTTAAGCTGGGTAAAGATGTTTTTCTCAAATGAAATGGCTTTTCAATAGAAAGAAAGAATTCTTTTTGTCCTTGATGTTAGTTCAAGGTTCAGTGTTTCTAAGCAACTGCACAAAGATTAGAATAATGTGCAATGGTTTTCTGATGGCACAAGACAAAATGTTCACAGCTGTGGGAAAAATACTGCAGCCATATACATCTGGATCTTGTGCTACAACTTCTCTATGCAAGAATAGCTTTGAACATCAAGAAAATGTTCCTAAGAAAGTTTAAAGAACCACCATAGGATGTTATGCCTAGCTCGTCCTTGGACAGGTTGAGATATAAATGACATAACATATATTCACAACTTCAAGGAATGATTGCCCTCAGGGAGTGATAAGTACAAGCTACTATCCAATGGCTCAGAAGATCTGTCAATTTTCTGGAACATCTCAAATCATTTTTTGCCAGTAGTAAAAGTCTTGTAGGAAGTGCCAGAGTGGCTAGTTATATAAAAATTCATATTTTTATTATACCTCTCAGAATTTCTAACCAGCATCAGGGTATTCCAATCTTCCCTCCCCCAAATTTTGGACCAATTACCTAGAATGAACTTCTGGCTGCTACTGTGTTGATAATGGGAGGAAATAGCCTATATTAGCAAAAATAATTAAATGTACTGGTAGAGACAGAGGGTGGCCAAGGAGGAGCACTGTGCAAGTAGACACTAGCCCCACTGATGGACAATTGTTTGTATAACTAACTATAACTTATCATAGTTTTATCTTACTTTCCCTCTAAGAAACTCAGAGTAGTAAATGTCAGAGCTGCAGAACGTATGTCCCTCCAGATGTTGTTGGACTGCAACTCCCATCAGTGTTGACTGTCATGGCCTATAGAGACAAAAGGAGGTGCACTGCAGCATGCTGTCATTTTGATGCTATAGTCTGCATTCATAGTAATCTTGCCCAGTCAACTAATACTTTCTACACCTGTTCACTTGTGCTGACTGAAAAGCCTCCTTCTTCCACCACCACTGCTTGACTCAGAATTCCTTTGTCTTCTGAGTTGATCTATAGTGGCAGGGCCTGCTTTGTCTCAGCAATCAGCCCACCTCCCCAACCTTCACTAGGGAAGATAAAAGATGTAGGCTTCCACTGTTCTTTCAAGGACAGCTTGCCTCCATTTGGCAGACTGCCTCCATTTGGAAAGCTCTTCTTGTTTTAATGATAATCCATCAACAGCAAGAAGTTAGAGACCTATATTTGTAATTACAGATGCAGGCATTGTAGGCCTAACATTTGACCTACAGTATGGTCAGAAGTACTCAGACAATTTTTGACTTTGATGATTTTGTCCTAGGCTTGGCTTTGTCATTAACAATATTATTGTTTGTTGTACTGTATTGTTGCTTGCTCATTTAATTGTTTGTTTACCACCCAGAGTGGAAAACATCACAGATAGGCAGTATAAAAATGGAACTAATAAATAAAAACAAACAAATATATTATACTTTTTAAATTTCAGGGTCACATTATACAGATTCATGTATAAACCTCTCCAATAGTTGTTATTGTTGTTGGCTGCCTTCTCCATTGTTTCCTCCTTCAGAGAAAAACTGTAGGTAATTATGTCTTTTCATCTACTGAGGGAAAAGCAGTTTGGGGGAGGGTTTTGTTGTTGTTTATCATCTGTAAATGGAATAAATAGCCGTTGTTGAGCTGCCTTTATTCTTCACCTGACTGAAATTTGCACACTTATAGGAAAGTTATATGCAGCTGTATGTAATATCTCATTTAGCTGTCATATTTAAGACCTAGGTCCTGACAGCTCCTAAACTTTCTTAATTTTAAAATATTTCTTCTGCTATCCTTATGTACTTCCTTATTTGACTTGATAGGAAGATGGAGAAGTTTTTCAATTGACTAAATTCCAGCAGCAGGTTGGGAAAAGGTTACAGGGTAAAGCAAAATGATTGGGATCAGGGGGTATACATTTTCAATTTATCCCAGTGTAACAGCTTTCAAGCATGCAAAACCTTGCCAATTGGCAGATAAGAGTTCATTTAACTGCAAATCTTTCCTAGGCTTAAGATAAAAGTAGAAAAATGTCTACTGTACAAAACGACATCTACAAATTCAGAGTATTGTAGTAAATATCCATGGCTCAACCAATTTCAAGGTTCCCTAGGTAGAAGGTTTGTAGCCAAAATTCTGATTAAAAACACACATATTGACAGCCATCAACTACATCTTGCAGTAGTAAATTCCATAGTTTTAAGTATATGCTATTTGAAATACTTCCTTTTTTCTATGCCTGAATCTCACACTTTTGTTTCCTTGAATAACCCGAGATATAATAATTATCAAAATTACTGCTCATCTTCTCCACATTAGGTGTACAATTTAACATGTGTCATCCCCCAATTTACTGGCCTTTAAAAAAAACAGTAAAGAGCTAGCTGGCTTGTTGTTGTTTAGTCACACAGTCGAGTCTGACCCTTTGCAACCCCATTGACCACAGCATGCCAGGTTCCTCTGTCATCTGCCATTCCCTGTAGTCTGCCCAGATCTACACCCACTGCATCAATGATGCCATCTAGATAGCTAGCTCAATGAATTAGGTATTCGTTGGAAATGTCAAGCCAGGCTCCGTTGGAGATGTTGAGCCCCAGGTTCTGTCAGAGACATTGAGCCATGCTCCGTCATGTTTTATGTGTTATGTGTCATGTCTTCATTTTCTTCTTATTGGCTTTATTACTTTGCTGTGAACCACTTTGGGTCACCCTGGGGTGAGGAAGGCAGTATATAAATGTACCAAACAAACAAGCAAATAAATAAATAAATAAATAAATAAAACATGCTTCCTGGGAAAAGACCTAGCCTGTTGTGCAAGCTGCAGAAATACAGAATGTCCCGAGAAGAAAAGAAATGTAAATCCACTTTTTCATACTAGAAAACTCTAGAAAAGATTGCCATAAAACAAAATGAACTTGGTGACACATAATGCAAGCGCGGCGCCAAAATGGCCGCCGCGCCCTTTGCGGGCCCCCCCCCACAGGACAGAGAATCCGGGTAGTTAGGGGCGTGGCCAGCTCCCTTATAAAAGGGGTGGCCACGAGGCAGCCGCGCTGCCATTTTGCCTCAGCGACGGAGCGGAGAAGTTTTTCCCCTCCACCCCCTCCCTAGTTAACAGTGTGATTATGGTCGCTTCGGGGCCGGGTGGGAATTTTTGGTTGGGACCCACATTGGCTTCGGGTCCTGGCTTTTTTGCCCATCCCACACTGTTGCTATGGTTTGATATAGGGGTCTTTCTTCGTTCCTACTGTTGACTTTGGTCACATGGGCGGGTAGCACTGGTAAGGTAAACAGTATGACCCACAAGTATCCGGCAGGTTCGCAATTGACTGGACAACACTAGACAGGAATAAAGTAGTTAAACGTTGTCCGGTCAACGACGAATCAGGCGATGGGGTGATGATGATTGCTAACCAGCATGCATCACCCCTGTGATTTCACGGATACGCATCAGAGGGTGGGGTCATGAGTTAGTTATTGACTACGGTCAACAATTTGTTTGTTGTTAACAAACAAATTGATACAATTTGATACATTGTAACCAATTGCCGTTGGCAATTTTGGGGTGGTACCTTACCAGTGTTACTTCGGCCTGCTTGCCTTAGGAATTATGATTGGTCGTTTTACCAATACAAATTTATAATTCGGACTAGGGCATTGAATCAATAAATGTGGCCCTTTGCTGTTATCCACTTTCAATGTTGTCTGTGTCCGTTATTGGGGGGGTGCGCCTGCAATTAGTATTATTAAAAAGTCAAACACTATAGCCTTTCTGTTTGCATTCTTTGGATCTGCATGAGTGCATCTGATCCACAAAAACTTACAATTAAATAAACCCATTAGCCTTTAAAGTGTCACAATATTTTGCCTCCCTTACTTTATTTTTTCACTTTAATATCTTTTAGTTTTGCCAACACTGAGACAGATTAACACAGATAGATAAGTTGCTGAGTACACAATTAGAAAGGGCAAAAGATTATTTGGTTAAAGATATTTTTGTCAAAGGTTCCATGTTCCCACAGTCAGCTTGTAAATAACTCCCATGTTTATCTTTGAATAAGCAATCGTTTGACAAAAGCAAGTTAATTTTCAACTTGCAAAGTGTAACATTTCCTGGCCCAGTCCTTTGGTTGTTAATGAATCTATACTTCTACTTATAAAGTCAGTCAGACTCTATTTCTGCCCTGAAATCCCCCAAGACCATTCCGCATATATATGAAGTTGGGATATATACCACACACACATATAGGTGAAACTCAGAAAATTAGAATATCATGCAAATGTTCATTCAGTTCAGTAATGCAACTTAAAAGGTGAAACAAATATATGAGATAGACTTATTATATGCAAAGTGAGATAGTTCAAGCCTTACTTTGTTATAATATTGATGCTTATGGCTTACAGTTTATGAAAACCCCAACCCCCCCAATCACATGTACCCCATCATCACATAATCTCATGTATGCTGTATGCCATGATCATCACAATTGTAATGAATTAAGGCATGATATCTCTCGCTTTGCATGTACAGTAGTGAGTCTATCTCATATATTTGTTTCACCTTTTAAGTGAAATGAATGAACATTTGCACGATATTCTAATTTTCCGAGTTTTACATAGTAGACCGAGTGATGGACAGGACTCAGAAAATTCCTACTCAGCCATGGAAACTCACTGTGTGGAGTTGGACCTGGTAAAACCACTCCTTTAGTGACCCACTTTTCCTGAAAGCCCTATTACAATTACCAAAAGTCAGTTCCAACTTGACAGAACATAACAAATATCCTACAGTACTTACAGGGAATAGCATTTGTCATTTTTGATGTTCACACTATACTTTTGTGGGATTCTTCTAGAACACTATTTTGTTTTAATTATCTGACATAATTGGGTGTTGTCCATAAATGTGTTCATCTCATTGGTCTATAATCTACCTCTAACCTATATAAGGTGGGAAGAGTTACCTATTTTTTTTATTCCTAGAAGCTTTAGCCAGCAGGTTAATTGGCCAAGCTACTTAGAAGATTTTGGGACGGTAATGAAAAAGGGCTATACCTTTGGTGCATCTATTAAAGCTGAAGTTAAGAAAATGTTCTAAGTTACTCCAAGGACATGAGAATTGTTTCCAGATTGCTATGAAATGAATAGGATTCATTTTCATGTCATACAGTATATATTACTAATTGTTCAGTTGCCAATCCTTGAAATTGTTCATTATTATGATACCTTGAGTGAAACAAACTTGAGAAGCACTTTGAATAGCTGTTGAGTTCTATATTGGTACATGCTTTAAAAGGTTTATTATCTTCATTTACCTCAAGGATGCAATGTTTAAAAACTTGCTTCTTTAGTACTTAATACGTGGTTGGTAGAAGGCTTCTAAATAAACTGTAGGATATGAGAATATTTTTTTTCTTAAGAATGCCTGGATGAATATATCAATTCAAACAAATATTTCAAGGTACCAACAAGTAAACAAAAAAAAATGATTTCCTGCCTTTTCATTTGTATGTAGAAATACATACCTACAACCAAAGTTCAAGAGAAAGTGAGTCAGCTAATGTCATGATAAGGTATTACCCTATTCAGATGTTCTGTTGGTGTACATTCCTTACATGTGAGGAGGGCAATATGCTAGGCCTGCCTTTCCTCATACAAAAGCTATGTCACTGAAGAGAAGAGCCTGTTCTGTCAATGAAGGCTCCTCATAAATGGATGGATGCAGAAAAATCAGGGGTTTGGCTTATGTGTAATGCTACCATGGGTACCACCAGGACTCCCTTTTAGATAGGTCACTTCCATATGAGGAAAACAATGGCAGAGTTTTATTTTGTTTTCGTAACAGAGATTACTCTGGGTTGAAAGGATTTTTGTAGGGGATGTCTGAATAAGGCTCCTTTCATATCCCCCATCATGCAGCTCTCGGGTATCGAACTAAACTTTCCAGTCTCCAAGCCTAGCACCCTCCTCACATGTCAGACGTATAAGCAAAATAATTTCCAATTAGTCCTGTCATGTAGCACTGGTGCAAGGTCTCCCACCACCTGTGGTTGCATCCTGGTCCTGCAACACTCTTCAGAAGAGCAGGAGAGGGGTGAGTAACAATAGTGCTTGGCCTTAGCAACTTGGCACCTGAGACAACTGCCACAGCTGCTAGTAGGACTAGCCCTGCTAAGATGCACATTGCACCTTCAACTCTAGAAGCTTTTACTACAGCTCTGCTTGGCCATTATTTTTAATAATGGGTTTGTGACATGTTATGGGTTGTTGCCAAACTGAACTACCCATTAAGATAAAGATCAGCATGCAAAGGCTTAAAGAGAATGCAAAATTCTTAAAAAAGCTCTGTATTTTTACAGGACTCTTTTAACAATTTGGCACTCTCATTAAACCTTAGAATGCTGATCCTCAACTTAACCTTAACAGGTGCAAATCTACTGAATAATACCTGTGTAATATATATCAAAGATGTCCCATTAGATCACTCAGCACACAGTATGAAAGGATTAGATGGGAAGGGAAAAGAGTTCAGCAAACAGTCCAAGATTGAGCTAATGAATATGCATTGTACAAAAAAGGGAGAGCTAATTCAAGAATTGAGCATAGAGGAGAAATTGCCACCACTAATTTTAAAAGGAATCTGGGCAAATTACTAGAACAGTTGTCTGAAACAATGGGGACTGCTGGATGCAAGGGACACCCATTCCAATATTCCTATAGGCAGGATAGGTATTGGAAGTCTGATACAGTGGAACCCTGACATACAAATGGTTCTACTTACAAAAAAATTGACATACAAATTTTTAATAGGAAAAATTCAACATACAGAAAAGTATACAGTGACATCTCGTGGCCTCTTCTGGTAATGCAATGTGTTTTTGACATACACCTTTTTCGACATACACATAACCTCATGGAACAGAAAAATCCATATGTAGAGGCATTAATGTAATTATTTTATTGTACCTTATTGAACCTGGCGTGTGGTGGTCCATGGGGTCGCAAAGGGTCAGAATTGACTGTGTGACTGAACGACAACATTGAACTGTAGTAAAACACTTCCGGAAAACTGCAAGTTCACAAAGTTGTACAAAATAGACCTCTGAAGGGTTACTGAACATAGCTGGATAGAACCTCCATGTATTGGGGTGGTACATTTATTAATTTTGCAGTTGTTTAATGAATCAGTATGGTGCAATGGCTAGAGCAGTGGATTAGGACAATGGAAGCCCTCACTTCACATTGCCAGTCATGAAGCTTCATGGCAACACTAGAGGAGAGGATGGAAGGGATTCACCAGGTTCACCCCAGTTTGCCAGAACCGGTAGCAGAAATTCTGGCTGGCCCTGCCCATCCAAGTTTTGAAGTAAAGTAGTCCTAATTCGGGTACAACACAGGGCTTTCCCTATAAACACGGCCACCATGCCATGCCCACAGAGTAGGTAGTAATTTTTTTTCAATCCCACCACTGATTAGAAAGGTGGTTTTATGGAAAGCTGTATGAGAGACTGTCTAGTCCAAGACTGGCTAAAAACAAATCCATAAGAAGGAAGAACAGTGTCCTGGACTTTGTGCATTAACTTAATACCTGAAAAGCTATCTGTAATTATTTATCTGTAATCACATTGCATTACCAGAAGAGGCCACGAGATGTCAACATATACTTTTTTGCATGTCAAATTTTTCCTATTAAAAATTTGTATGTCAGTTTTTTTTAGCCAGGATTTCTATTTGTTTTTTTTAATATAAATTTTTATTAACTGATTTTCAAAAAAAATATACAAACATACACAAAACATTACATCATAAAACATAACAAAAATATATAAGTTTCATAGAAAATAACCACATAGATGATAGTTGAACTATTATCTATTATACTGCACATAATGTTGAATATCTACTTGAGAATTAACACTGTAACTATAACCAATTCTAAAACATTTCAGTAATGCTATTATTTAGGTACAACTATCAAGCTCCAATTTACACTTACAATTCACCCAGTGTTTATTTACATTGCCCCGGAGAGTTTGGTCTCAATATTGTCTCCAAAAACTACTTTGAGATGGTACAGGTCTACAACATTCCATACCCATAAGGGAGTGATCAACAAAAGGCTTCCAAATACTCCAAAATCTATTTTCCTTCAATTTATCCCTTTTTACTTTTATCTCCCATGTCAATTTATCATTCAATGCTAGGTTCCACATTTCCTTATACCATTCTCCCGTCTGAATGGTTACATCATTTTTCCAGTTTCTAGCAATACATTGTCTACCCGTAGTTAACATTATTTCTAGTAACTCTTTTTCCTCTTTGTTTAAACACATACCATCCACATCTGTTAGCATAATGGTACCTGGCGCCAGTTTAATTTTCTTACCCATTATTTCCCCAGCCTCTTTTTCTATTCTTCTCCAAAACTCATTTATCATTTTACAGCTCCACCACATATGCTCGTAAATTCCAACAGTATCTTTACATCTCCAACATAATTTGTCCTTTTTATTATCAATCTGATGTAACCTCAATGGTGTCAGGTACCATTGCCACAACATTTTATAATTATGTTCCTTAATTCTTACTGACATAGTTCTCATTATCCTCTTTTTCCACTTGTTTCTCCATTCATCATTTCCTAGCTTTATATTCAAATCCTGTTCCCACTTCAATTTCAAATCTTCCTGTGGATCACCCCCTTGTTTATTAAGGCATAAAGTTTACTTACTAGACCCTTAATGCTTTTATCACCTTTTCGAATTTTCCAAACCAATTCTTCAAATTCCGTCTTTTCTCTGTCTATACATAATTCTCTTCTTTATTTTTTATTCCAATTATTAACCTTCATTTTCTGAAACCAGTCCAATTTTAATTATTCGAACATTTTTTTCTTCTTGTCCTTAACCACTCTTTCACCAAGAAAACTTCATTTTTATCCAGTATTTCTTTTATTTTTTTATCTATTTTTATTGGAAAGCACGCCATATCTGCCAATTCCAAAATTGGAGAGACATCTGGGACCAAATCCTTCTTTAATCTTTTCCACACATTCATGAGTCCCCTCATCATAGTATTACTGGTGGCTATCATTTTAATCTTATCTCCCCAAAAAATCATTTTACCAATATTCCTGTAATCTTTCATCTCAATCTCCTCCCAAATTACTTTTCCTCTTGCCAAAATCTTCACAACATTCTTAATTTGAAATGCGTGATAATACGCTAATAAATTTGGCATTCCCAAACCCCCTTCTTTCTGAACACTATTTTGTTTTAATTATCTGACATAATTGGGTGTTGTCCATAAATGTGTTCATCTCATTGGTCTATAATCTACCTCTAACCTATATAAGGTGGGAAGAGTTACCTATTTTTTTTATTCCTAGAAGCTTTAGCCAGCAGGTTAATTGGCCAAGCTACTTAGAAGATTTTGGGACGGTAATGAAAAAGGGCTATACCTTTGGTGCATCTATTAAAGCTGAAGTTAAGAAAATGTTCTAAGTTACTCCAAGGACATGAGAATTGTTTCCAGATTGCTATGAAATGAATAGGATTCATTTTCATGTCATACAGTATATATTACTAATTGTTCAGTTGCCAATCCTTGAAATTGTTCATTATTATGATACCTTGAGTGAAACAAACTTGAGAAGCACTTTGAATAGCTGTTGAGTTCTATATTGGTACATGCTTTAAAAGGTTTATTATCTTCATTTACCTCAAGGATGCAATGTTTAAAAACTTGCTTCTTTAGTACTTAATACGTGGTTGGTAGAAGGCTTCTAAATAAACTGTAGGATATGAGAATATTTTTTTTCTTAAGAATGCCTGGATGAATATATCAATTCAAACAAATATTTCAAGGTACCAACAAGTAAACAAAAAAAAATGATTTCCTGCCTTTTCATTTGTATGTAGAAATACATACCTACAACCAAAGTTCAAGAGAAAGTGAGTCAGCTAATGTCATGATAAGGTATTACCCTATTCAGATGTTCTGTTGGTGTACATTCCTTACATGTGAGGAGGGCAATATGCTAGGCCTGCCTTTCCTCATACAAAAGCTATGTCACTGAAGAGAAGAGCCTGTTCTGTCAATGAAGGCTCCTCATAAATGGATGGATGCAGAAAAATCAGGGGTTTGGCTTATGTGTAATGCTACCATGGGTACCACCAGGACTCCCTTTTAGATAGGTCACTTCCATATGAGGAAAACAATGGCAGAGTTTTATTTTGTTTTCGTAACAGAGATTACTCTGGGTTGAAAGGATTTTTGTAGGGGATGTCTGAATAAGGCTCCTTTCATATCCCCCATCATGCAGCTCTCGGGTATCGAACTAAACTTTCCAGTCTCCAAGCCTAGCACCCTCCTCACATGTCAGACGTATAAGCAAAATAATTTCCAATTAGTCCTGTCATGTAGCACTGGTGCAAGGTCTCCCACCACCTGTGGTTGCATCCTGGTCCTGCAACACTCTTCAGAAGAGCAGGAGAGGGGTGAGTAACAATAGTGCTTGGCCTTAGCAACTTGGCACCTGAGACAACTGCCACAGCTGCTAGTAGGACTAGCCCTGCTAAGATGCACATTGCACCTTCAACTCTAGAAGCTTTTACTACAGCTCTGCTTGGCCATTATTTTTAATAATGGGTTTGTGACATGTTATGGGTTGTTGCCAAACTGAACTACCCATTAAGATAAAGATCAGCATGCAAAGGCTTAAAGAGAATGCAAAATTCTTAAAAAAGCTCTGTATTTTTACAGGACTCTTTTAACAATTTGGCACTCTCATTAAACCTTAGAATGCTGATCCTCAACTTAACCTTAACAGGTGCAAATCTACTGAATAATACCTGTGTAATATATATCAAAGATGTCCCATTAGATCACTCAGCACACAGTATGAAAGGATTAGATGGGAAGGGAAAAGAGTTCAGCAAACAGTCCAAGATTGAGCTAATGAATATGCATTGTACAAAAAAGGGAGAGCTAATTCAAGAATTGAGCATAGAGGAGAAATTGCCACCACTAATTTTAAAAGGAATCTGGGCAAATTACTAGAACAGTTGTCTGAAACAATGGGGACTGCTGGATGCAAGGGACACCCATTCCAATATTCCTATAGGCAGGATAGGTATTGGAAGTCTGATACAGTGGAACCCTGACATACAAATGGTTCTACTTACAAAAAAATTGACATACAAATTTTTAATAGGAAAAATTCAACATACAGAAAAGTATACAGTGACATCTCGTGGCCTCTTCTGGTAATGCAATGTGTTTTTGACATACACCTTTTTCGACATACACATAACCTCATGGAACAGAAAAATCCATATGTAGAGGCATTAATGTAATTATTTTATTGTACCTTATTGAACCTGGCGTGTGGTGGTCCATGGGGTCGCAAAGGGTCAGAATTGACTGTGTGACTGAACGACAACATTGAACTGTAGTAAAACACTTCCGGAAAACTGCAAGTTCACAAAGTTGTACAAAATAGACCTCTGAAGGGTTACTGAACATAGCTGGATAGAACCTCCATGTATTGGGGTGGTACATTTATTAATTTTGCAGTTGTTTAATGAATCAGTATGGTGCAATGGCTAGAGCAGTGGATTAGGACAATGGAAGCCCTCACTTCACATTGCCAGTCATGAAGCTTCATGGCAACACTAGAGGAGAGGATGGAAGGGATTCACCAGGTTCACCCCAGTTTGCCAGAACCGGTAGCAGAAATTCTGGCTGGCCCTGCCCATCCAAGTTTTGAAGTAAAGTAGTCCTAATTCGGGTACAACACAGGGCTTTCCCTATAAACACGGCCACCATGCCATGCCCACAGAGTAGGTAGTAATTTTTTTTCAATCCCACCACTGATTAGAAAGGTGGTTTTATGGAAAGCTGTATGAGAGACTGTCTAGTCCAAGACTGGCTAAAAACAAATCCATAAGAAGGAAGAACAGTGTCCTGGACTTTGTGCATTAACTTAATACCTGAAAAGCTATCTGTAATTATTTATCTGTAATCACATTGCATTACCAGAAGAGGCCACGAGATGTCAACATATACTTTTTTGCATGTCAAATTTTTCCTATTAAAAATTTGTATGTCAGTTTTTTTTAGCCAGGATTTCTATTTGTTTTTTTTAATATAAATTTTTATTAACTGATTTTCAAAAAAAATATACAAACATACACAAAACATTACATCATAAAACATAACAAAAATATATAAGTTTCATAGAAAATAACCACATAGATGATAGTTGAACTATTATCTATTATACTGCACATAATGTTGAATATCTACTTGAGAATTAACACTGTAACTATAACCAATTCTAAAACATTTCAGTAATGCTATTATTTAGGTACAACTATCAAGCTCCAATTTACACTTACAATTCACCCAGTGTTTATTTACATTGCCCCGGAGAGTTTGGTCTCAATATTGTCTCCAAAAACTACTTTGAGATGGTACAGGTCTACAACATTCCATACCCATAAGGGAGTGATCAACAAAAGGCTTCCAAATACTCCAAAATCTATTTTCCTTCAATTTATCCCTTTTTACTTTTATCTCCCATGTCAATTTATCATTCAATGCTAGGTTCCACATTTCCTTATACCATTCTCCCGTCTGAATGGTTACATCATTTTTCCAGTTTCTAGCAATACATTGTCTACCCGTAGTTAACATTATTTCTAGTAACTCTTTTTCCTCTTTGTTTAAACACATACCATCCACATCTGTTAGCATAATGGTACCTGGCGCCAGTTTAATTTTCTTACCCATTATTTCCCCAGCCTCTTTTTCTATTCTTCTCCAAAACTCATTTATCATTTTACAGCTCCACCACATATGCTCGTAAATTCCAACAGTATCTTTACATCTCCAACATAATTTGTCCTTTTTATTATCAATCTGATGTAACCTCAATGGTGTCAGGTACCATTGCCACAACATTTTATAATTATGTTCCTTAATTCTTACTGACATAGTTCTCATTATCCTCTTTTTCCACTTGTTTCTCCATTCATCATTTCCTAGCTTTATATTCAAATCCTGTTCCCACTTCAATTTCAAATCTTCCTGTGGATCACCCCCTTGTTTATTAAGGCATAAAGTTTACTTACTAGACCCTTAATGCTTTTATCACCTTTTCGAATTTTCCAAACCAATTCTTCAAATTCCGTCTTTTCTCTGTCTATACATAATTCTCTTCTTTATTTTTTATTCCAATTATTAACCTTCATTTTCTGAAACCAGTCCAATTTTAATTATTCGAACATTTTTTTCTTCTTGTCCTTAACCACTCTTTCACCAAGAAAACTTCATTTTTATCCAGTATTTCTTTTATTTTTTTATCTATTTTTATTGGAAAGCACGCCATATCTGCCAATTCCAAAATTGGAGAGACATCTGGGACCAAATCCTTCTTTAATCTTTTCCACACATTCATGAGTCCCCTCATCATAGTATTACTGGTGGCTATCATTTTAATCTTATCTCCCCAAAAAATCATTTTACCAATATTCCTGTAATCTTTCATCTCAATCTCCTCCCAAATTACTTTTCCTCTTGCCAAAATCTTCACAACATTCTTAATTTGAAATGCGTGATAATACGCTAATAAATTTGGCATTCCCAAACCCCCTTCTTTCTGAGGCAGGTACCAGAATTTCTTTGGTAATCTAGATTTTTTACCTCCATTGCAAAAATTGTTAAACATCTTTTGAAACTCATCAATCTCCTTTTTCTTCATTTGAATTGCAAGTGCATCAAATAGGAAATTAATTCTCGGCAACAACATCATTTTACAAATTGTAATCCTCCCAAACCATGACAACTTCAATTTTTGAAGACTTTGTATTCTAGTCTTAAGTTATATTTTCAAGCTATCATAGTTCAATCTTTTAAGTTCTTCCAATCTATTTGAAATAATTATCCCCAAATATTTCAACTTATCTTTGATTTGTATGTTAGATAGCCCCACCATCTTTTCCTTCTCCTCTTCCCCCATGTTACACAACATCATTTCCGATTTATCCCAATTTATCATCAATCCTGTTACATTCTCAAAGTCCTCAATTTGCGCTTTAATCCTATCCATAACCCCCTCCGGATTCTTTACCATTAGCAATGTGTCATCTGCATACATACTTACCTTATTACCCATTATCCCTTCTATACTTGAATCTTCCCTTATATTTTTAGCCAAAATTTCCATTGCCATAATGAACAAGATAGGGGACAGAGGGCAGCCCTGTCTAGTACCTGCCTTAAGCTTTACCTCATCTGTAACCTCATCATTTACTCTGATTTTAGCAATCCCTTTCTGAGGATTTCTATTTGTATGTCAAATTTTTTGTAAGTACAACCAGATAACATTGGCTATCTGCTCACAGTTTTCTCACATCAGAGTCAGAGTTATTATATTTTTATTTAAATTTATGTAATTTAATTTAAAGTGTGGAGAATCTAATTCCACACACATGACTGAGTAATGACAATTATGTTATGGGCTCTCTTTCACAATTGATGGGGGCACTGAATTCAGAACATGGATACATGACCAGTCATGTGACCAATTGGGTGAAGAATAGTCCACTGGATGAGAAATACCACCACTGTACAGTTGCTCTTATAAGCATGGCTTTCCTCAGATGGATTTTGGCCTATAAATATCTGTAAGTTTACACATATAAATAAAAAGGTAAGAGTAATTGTTGTGCATATCTGTTGCTTTTTTTGTCTTCTTGTTTGGTGATGCATTTTCTCTATTTTAATATAATAATTACATGCTCTCATATAACTATTATATTACTGTGATCCTTTAGTAACCCAGAAATGGAAATTTTACCTCTTAAGTATCAGCTATTATATTTCATTTCAGAGCTAGCTGAAATATCTTTTGACCAAAACCTTTCATGCTGCTTTCACCATATTGAGGCTCTTGCTTGAAAACAATCATCTTCACCGCTGAATAACAGTGTTTGAGTAACTTTCTTGACACAGAAAGGCTTCACATGAAATTATTTCATATTTGTTTTTATCTTGTCAGAAGCACACAAAGGTGCTTTCTGGTTTGAAAGGATTTTTGCTGGAGGAACTCCACTCAGGGGACACCCAAATGAGGCTCCTTTCATGTCCACAAGATATTTTCCCACAAAAGTGGTCCCTATTTATCTACTTGAAATTTCTTGCTTTCAAACTGCTAGGTTGGCAGGAACTGGGACAGAGATGGACACTCATTCCATCATGCAGTACTTGGGTTTTGAACTGCTGTCTTGCTGACCTTCCAGCTAACAAGGTGAGCTTCTTAACCACTGAGCCACCACAGCCCCTATTTCATACTAATACCCACCTGTCTACACCCTGGGCAGAGGCTCATCCTCCTCTTAAAACATTGTACTTTGAAGGCAACTCCTGCAAAGAACTTTCATTTTCTAAAAAAACATGACCACTGTGTCCTCAAAATGATTCCTCTTGGAAAGTATCATAGAAAAAAAGGAGTGAGTGTCCATCTCTGTCCCAGTTTCTGCCAACATAGCATTTTGAAAGCAAAAGCTGGGACTAGAGATGTAAAATTTCTGGAAATTTTGAAGCTTGGAAAAAAAAACATTTTTCCCAGGGGAAACGGAAATTTTTGGAAAAATTAAAAATAATCTTATATGATACATATTTTTAGAAATGTTTGATAAAATATTTGAACCTGGCCTTATCTTAAAATATTTTATTCATCATGTTAAAATAAAACATTCCATAATATATTTTTTATTTTTTATTTTTTTCAATTTTTCAAAAAAAAAGACTTCAGGAAAAAAATGGAGGAAAAAACAACACATTTCCCCCCAAATTTTTCCAGTTTTTCCCCAGGCCTTCACATCTCTAGCTGGGACAGAGATGCCTGTCTTTGTCCCAGCTCTTGGGGACATGAAAGAAGCCTAATTTGGGAATTCCCTGAGCAGAGTTTCTTCCACAAAAATCCTTTCAACCCAGAATAATTTCTGACACAAAATTATTATTATCCTATGTCAAGAGGTTATAAAGAGAAAGGTGCCTTCTTGAATACTTTGTGATTTGCTCCCCTATAGCAGTTACTAATAAGATTGAATTGTTACATTATGGGAGAAACCAAGCTAAACTCAAAGCGTTGATATCTGTGTACAAAGTCCTAAATGACATTGGGCCATACCCATCAAGCGTGGCTCTGCAAAATACGGGAAATTACTGTGCAAGCGTGGGCAGTAACCCGTTTGTGCATGCGTACTGTGGGTGTGCATGAACAGTAACCCATTTGTGCATGTGCGCTGTGGGTGTGCATACACAGTAACCCCCTTTCCCTGCCATTCAAATATGGGGTGGTGGGGGGGGGGAAATGGTAGGAACTAGCGCTGAAAAATGGGAAATCCCGGCCGATACGGGATACTTGACAGGTATGCATTGGGCTCAGGTGCTTATATAAAATTTTCAATAGGACCAATTTAGACATATTTTAAGCAGGTTGGGGGACCTTACTTGTTATCCTACCTGTGGGCTTGGTTGATTATATGGTGACCCAAGATGGAGCCCTGCTGCTGGCAGCAATTATGGGACCACCTTTCTAAGGAAGCAGATTATCGCCTGTGGGACCAATTTCTGTGAGACAGTTGCACTGAGGTGGAAATACCTGTGTGGTGTGCAAATGTGTCTTAGGAATGGGAAATAACTGAAGAGGAGGGTACTGGAGAATCTTCAACAAAGTCATCTTTGAAGGAAGGAGAATCCCACACATACATGGGTAATTGCAAAAAAATTGTATGTTTGAATGTACACCCACATGAAGTGATAGGGTGGCATTTTTTTTTTAAAATACAGGGACTTATCGTGACAAGATGCATGCACGTGCACCCATGTACACACCCACATGTCTTTCCACACATCAAAGAGCAACATGACATAGTGCAATACCAATTTATTAGGATGAATAGGAATGCAATTCTATCCCTAGTCTCCTGGATGCAAGCCCGTTGAACTCTATAGCAATTACTTCTCTGAGTAATCAATCTGTAAAGCATATTGAGTTTTCACAAAAGATCTCTAGCCAGCTACACTGCAACCTTTTAGCTTATAATTACAATTGTAAGTTATCTCACAGAGAATTGTTACTGTATAAATTGCTAGTGTGACGCAGCAGCAAAGGAAATGCAAGAAGTATCTAATCTCTGCCTGATTATTTTCCTCACTGTTTTTCTGATTTACTACATCCTACTCTCTTGCTGAAGATTTATATAAAAAATGTCTTATCACCTTATCCATTTGTCAGAGGAAAGGAGGTTCATAATTATGCTGGTATTCCATTAATAAAGTCAGCAATACTAACCTGGAATAGATCTCCATTCAGTGTGAACCACAAAATTTGCCATTCCTTCAAACCAATATCAGTTTGGATAGATGAAATCAGGGTTTCTGATAAATACACACAAATCCAAATTCCCCTTTACATTCTAAACCTTCACAAACATCCATAGTTATTCAGATTTTCCAACCAAAGACGTATCATCTTGCAGTGCCACCCCAAACTTTGCAACCAATATACTCAGTGGGAAAGTAAATCATTGATTATTTGATTCCTAAAAATGATAATTACAAATTTCAAAAGTTTTGTCCCCACATGATGAAACTATGAGTTTTTGTGCATTTTGCAGCTTGCTTGCAAAAAACAAAATCAAAAACCAACAAACTGCAGGTGTGTATTCAAGAGGGGGGACCTAGGAATTTTGCAGAAGAAAAATTACAAGGTTTTCTGTGGGTTATCTGCCCTGAATTGGCGATACTGTTCCTGACAGATTGCTGGGTTTGGGCGCACACTTACTGGAGCCCCGATCTCAAGGGAAGAGAAATTGGGGTGTGGATTCATATAGCTATAAGTTAGGCTCATAACTGCCCTGGCCGGCAGCTCGGACATGGAGGGCAAAAGGCCAGAAGGTGGTGACCTAAGATAAACATGTAATGTATATCTCACATCCGCAGACTCTCTAAGCCAGAGAGCAAACCATGGTGTGGTTGATTAACTCAACCCCAGATGAACTCCATGATAGCACAAGACAATGGACTGCCATCCCCAAGTTAATTAACTGATAAGCATGTTTCCTGGAACATTCTGGTTACTCATTTCCCTTTTGCCAGATCATCATGTCTGTATGCATGCAATGGTTTGGGTCAAAGAATAAAATGCCAAACGACCAAGCGGTCTTTACTGGACACTCAGTGGGCCATATCTGGCCCACCATTACAACAGTTTTCAGTACAAATTACAGGATTTTTGTGCAAAATGCATTTTTGCATCTCCTGTCCCTTTTTTGTTGCTATTTTATTTATTACATTTTAATACTGCCCATCTGTTATATTTCCCAATGTACAAACACCGTATAAATGCTACTGCTGATAAAAATGATGCAAGAGTAAAAAAAAAAAATCTCACATGCTGACAGGTTTTTTTAAATTGCACCAATGACACCATTTTCTCCCTAAAGACAAGAAAATATGTGAGCATATTTTACATGAATTATACTCAGTAAGGGGCTCTACGAATCAATTTTTAAGCAACACTGTCCTTTTCACCTTGAAACTTATGCCAACATTTTGCAGCTCTTTTGTGCTGCTACAGAATGCCAGGGATCCAATACTTGGGGATTTGTGGTTAACAAGGTTCTAGGTCTGGGTTCCCTACTTCCTCCTCCAAGCACACTATTTCTCACATTCAACTATCACCCCTTTAGATTCCATATTTATGTAAACTGGGGGAAAATAGTATAGCATACATTTTCCCTACTTCAGTTTCCAAAGAACAGGAAAAATTATGTTTGTGAGTTGTATGATTTCGCTCAAGGCCAAGAGCATTTGGGACCTTTAGGAATGCAAGCGCGGCGCCAAAATGGCCGCCGTGCTCTTTGCGGGAGCCCCCCCACAGGACGAAGGCATCTGGGTAGTTAGGGGCGTGGCCAGCTCCCTTATAAAAGGGGTGGCCACGAGGCAGCTGAGCTGCCATTTTGCGAAGTGACGGAGCGGAGAAGTTTTTCCTCTTACTCCGTCGCTTTTTACCTCGAGCGGGAAGCCTTTTGGCTGCTTATTTTCCTCTTTTTCGGCTTCCCTTAGGTCCGTCTGAGATGCCTTCGAAGAAGAAGGCGGCCGCGAGCGCAGCCCGGGCGGTGCGGCGGCGCAATCCGGGTCGGAGGACCGCGGCTGCGCCTTCCCACCAGCCGCCTTTGCTGGCTCCCACCGGGACCGGTGGGATGGGGTCTATTACCCCCTGGCCGGAGGCCGGGGACCCGAGTAGGGGTCCGGTATGGGCTGCGGCCCGCGGCCCGCAAGCGGCGGACGCCGCTCCTGCTGCTCATTCTGGGCCTTCCTCTATCGGGGCCCAGCTCACTTCGGGGCCTTCCAGCCTTGGGGAGTGGTGTGGTCCCCTCCCTTGGCAGATGCCCACGCCAGCCCTGCCGGGCCTGGGTGTGGGGTCATGGCCTTATTCGGGCCCCGGGGTGCAAGGGCCTGTACCCACGCCCGTAACGGGCGGGCCGGCTGGCCCGTGGCCTCAGGCCAGTGTTGAGGCCTTGCTGGCCCGTGTGGCGGCACTTGAGGCTTCCCTCGCTCGGGCCAGCCACGCAGGCGCTCCTTTTGGGGTGCGCTTGGACGTGTCGTCTGCTGGGCAGCGGCAGGCGACGGGACGGGTCGAGCAGCTTGAGGCGCGTGGCGCGACTTCGGCCACTGCCTCGCAGCTCCCCGACCAGCAGGCCGGCGCGGGTCAAGCTCCGGCGGCGAGCTCTACGGTGGTCGTGAGCTCCGACGCCCCCAGTGGGCCGGAACCCCCGGTGGGGGCGGCCCGCGGGGGTGCAGCATGTGAGTATGCGGTACAAACTAGTGCACCTACACATGTGGCTATGTTGGGGGGGCTTTCCAATGGCCTTGGCCTCGCATGGGTGGTGCGGCGGTACAGCCGCCGACGCACCAACAGGCGATGCCAACCACCACCCAGGGCCCCGGGGTGGGTAGCATTTCCTACCCTGTGGGGAATGTTTTGGGGGTGGCTGGGTTAGTTCAAGCCCCTTTCCAGATGCCCACAGTTTCTGCTGTGCCTGTCTCGGCCTTGCCAACAGTGGGCTATTCCTTGCCACTGGGTGACCATTTGGCACAGGCCACCAGAGAGAAAATATGGCGAGGGGAGTATGTGGATATCTTCTCACTCCTAAACAGGGAGCCCACCAAGGAAGAGAGGGAGGGGCAGGATGAGAAGGATAAGGAACAGGCACGTCGTCGCAAGCCGCCACGGACGTGGGCCAACTGGCTGCCGGCTTACCTCATCTACATGGCGGTGTACCTGAGGGCCCGGCCGGATCTGGCAATTCCTATGGTCCAGTATTTGGACAATATCTACCGGGCGATGGTTGATTTTCCGGGCCCGTCGTGGTTGGCTTATGACGAGGAATTCCGTATGAGAATTCCACTGCACCCTGAGATGAGGTGGGACGAGCCATGTCAGAGACTTTGGCTGCTGTACATGACGCCCACGCGCCCCGCACCAGGGGAAAGGTACCATTGTGGACATGCGGTCCAGCGAGTGGCTCCAGCACAGGCTCCCCGCCAAGTGGCGGGGCAGGGGGTTCCAGCCCGACTGCTGTGCTGGGCTTTCTCGTCGAATGGTTCATGCAGTAAGAAGAATTGCAAGTACAGACATGAGTGTCCCACCTGTGCGGGCCCCCATGCGGCCTCTGCCTGTCCCAGGCCTGGAGGGACGCGGGACAGAGGGAGGGGCGGACAGTGGGCTGGCAAGACTGCCACAGATGGAGCTGGTTCGCCGAAAGGCTCCCTCCCCAATTAATGTGGACATGCTGGAGCGTTGGCTCGCATTGTACCCGAAGGGGGAGGATGCAGATTATCTACTTCAGGGCTTTAGACAGGGGTTCCGTATTCCTTTCATGGGTGATAGGTCCCCTCAGGATGCCCCCAATCTTTTGTCCCTTAGGGGAAGGGAGGAAGTGGCTGCCGCCAGCATTAATAAGGAGGTCAATGCGGGCAGGGTCGCTGGCCCTTTCCCTGCACCCCCGTTCACTAACCTCAAGGTATCGCCCCTGGGCTTGGTTCCCAAGAAGTCACCAGGCGAGTTTCGCCTAATCCATCACTTGTCCTACCCAGCCGGCCGATCGGTCAATGATGCTATCCCTGATGACCTTTGCTCAGTCAGGTATACATCCTTTGACCACGCACTGCGCATGGTGCGCTCGTGTGGCCCGGGTCCGCTGCTGGCTAAGTGCGACATTAAGTCGGCTTTTCGCCTCTTGCCAGTGCACCCGGGCGACTTTGAATTGCTGGGTTTCAAATTTCGGGGTGAATATTATTTTGATAAGGCCATGCCTTTTGGCTGTTCCATATCATGCTCGGTTTTCGAGCATTTCAGTACCTTCCTAGAGTGGGCTTTCGTCCGCAGGTCAGGGTCCCGGTCTGTAGCCCATTACCTGGATGACTTTTTATTCGGGGGTGAACGGGGCTGGGACACGTGTACACGTCTCCTCAACACATTTCAGACGCTAATGGAGGAACTCGGTGTCCCTTTAGCGCCCGAAAAGACCGAGGGCCCATCTACACAGCTAGTCTTCCTGGGGGTGGAGATTGACACGATAGCGCAGGCATCTAGGTTACCGCGGGATAAGGTGTCGAGGATAGTGGCCCTTATCTCGGACTTGTTGGCCAAGCGCAAGGCATCACTGAGGGAACTTCAGGTGCTGCATGGTCACCTTAATTTTGCCTGCAGAGTGGTCGCACCGGGCAGGGCTTTTGCCCGGCGCTTGTGCGACGCTATGGCAGGATTATCCAGGCCTCACCATAGGGTTCGGCTTACCCGGGGTATCAGGGCAGACATGCTTGTCTGGTTACAGTTCCTGAGGGACTTCAATGGGGTCTCATTTTGGAGGCATGACCTCCTGGCTTCCCCTCAATTTCAGATTCAGTCTGATGCCTCGGGATCCCTCGGTTATGGGATGTACTTCAATGGGAAGTGGGCCTATGGTGGGTGGCCACCGGCCTGGGCAGGCACGGGTCGCCTGCGTGATCTCACGTATCTGGAATTTTTCCCTATTCTGGGTGCTTTGATGCTATGGGGCCAGGAGTGGTCCAACTCGGTCGTGCATTTCTGGTGTGACAATGCGGCCGTGGTCCACATTGTAAATGCACAGACTTCTAAATCGCCCAGGGTTATGGATCTAGTGCGCCAATTTGTGTTGCGCAGCCTGCGCCTCAACGTACTGTTCAGGGCCAGGCACGTCCCAGGGGTTAATAATGATATTGCTGACACTTTGTCCCGCCTACAGATCTCCCAGTTCCGTGCCTTGGCCCCGGATGCGGAGGAATTTCCCTCGCCACTCCCGGAGGAGATATGGACCATTGGCAAGGAGAGGTGAACCGGGCGATTGGCCTGTCACTAGCCCCACGCACCCGTAAGGCGTATCACCACGCAATTAATTCTTTCAGGGCATTTTGTACTCAATTTCAATTGCCAGTAACCTGGCCAATCCCGGTAACCCATGTTCTGCGGTTCATGGTTTACCTGCATTCTCAGGGCCTTGCACCTCGCACCATAGCATCCAAGCTTTCAGCGTTGGCTTTTATGGCCAAGGTGGGGGGTCATGTGGACAGCACCTCTGACTTCCGTGTGAGACATGTTTTGGAGGGGTGGGTGCGCGAGCGCGGGCGTTGCCCGGACGACTGCCACCCGATTTCCCCAGGGGTCCTTACCCAGTTGGCTCGGGGCTGGCCTTGCCTCTGTTTTGATGCATATGAGGCAGCCCTGTTCCATGCAGCCACAACGGTGGCATTTTTTGGAGCGCTCCGCATCAGCGAGCTTGTGATGCTGTCTAAGGCGGATGCAAGTCGTAGGGCACTGGAACTCGAGGATGTCTGTGTAGCCAAAGACTGGGCTCAGTTGAGGATACGTTCCTCTAAGACCGATCAGCATGGCGTCGGCAGTGGTGTGCGACTGCTACGGTGTTCTTTGGCAGACATCTGTCCGGTTGGTGCCCTACAGGAATTCCTGGCACTGCGTGGCACGCACCATGGCCCATTTTTCTGTCACCAAGATGGGTCTCCCCTTACTAAATTTCAATTTTGGAGGGTGACGGGCAAAGCACTGGCCAGTGTGGGCCTCCCAGGCGCCCGCTATGGCACTCATTCATTCCGTATAGGGGTGGCCTCGACCGCTGCAGCTTTTGGGTACTCAGGGGCTGACATACGTAGCATGGGACGGTGGGGATCACAATGTTTTCAATTTTATGTGCGCCCACTCCCCCCGTGAGTACCGACCCGGTCACCTTACCTATTTCCCTCATTTTTTCCTTTACAGACCCGGGGTGTCGTATTACACCGGTGACAGTATGGCTGGTGGGCCATAGTTACGTGCACAGGGCAGCGCGTTATGCTGCGGCGACAGAGTGGGGACCCCAACTGGGACTGGGTGCATACGCAAGTCTCACATGGCATGGTAAGCCTGGGATGTTATGGCGGGAGCTGCTGCCTTTCCTTTTTTCAGGCCTGAATGCTGACCCGCCTGACATTCTGATCATACACCTGGGGGGCAATGATTTGGGCCAGGTCACCGGCTTGTTGCTGAAGCACGCGATTTGCGAGGACCTCGCCTACCTGCATTACGTCTGGCCCGCCACAACCCTTGTTTGGTCGGACATGGTCCCGCGTCATGCCTACAGGAGGAGCTCCCTGTCTCGCCCGGAGCCACGCCATCGGCCCCGGGAGTGGAGACAGGTGGGAGCCGCCGGAGCCGCCGCCGGAGCCGTCGCAGCTGCCTTCGCTCTCCAGGCCCGCCCGCCCGGAGAGCAGAAAAGGACGCCGCCGACGCCGGCCCTCGAGGAGCTCCCTGTCTCGCCCGGAGCCACGCCATCGGCCCCGGGAGTGGAGACAGGTGGGAGCCGCCGGAGCCGCCGCCGGAGCCGTCGCGGCTGCCTTCGCTCTCCGGGCCCGCCCGCCTGGAGAGCAGAAAAGGACGCCGCCGACGCCGGCCCTCGAGGAGCTCCCTGTCTCGCCCGGAGCCACGCCATCGGCCCCGGGAGTGGAGACAGGTGGGAGCCACCGGAGCCGCCGCCGGAGCCGTCGCAGCTGCCTTCGCTCTCTGGGCCCGCCCGCCCGGAGAGCAGAAAAGGACGCCGCCGACGCCGGCCCTCGAGGAGCTCCCTGTCTCGCCCGGAGCCACGCCATCGGCCCCGGGGGTGGAGACAGGTGGGAGCCGCCGGAGCCGTCGCGGCTGCCTTCGCTACCCGGGCCCGCCCGCCCGGAGAGCAGAAAAGGACGCCGCCGACGCCGGCCCTCGAGGAGTTCCCTGTCTCGCCCGGAGCCATGCCATCGGCCCGGGAGTGGAGACAGGTGGGAGCCGCTGCAGCGATTCTTGGACCTTGCTGGGTCGGCGTGGGGAAGGAATGGGTGGCAAATGCGGACATTGTTCCCTCACCCCTGGTCCTGTCCAGCCAGTGGTCAGAAGAGGGACGCTTGCAATTATGGGGGAGGGTAGCTGCCATCACCCGAGCCTTTCCCTGCTCCGGCATTGGCTGTGGGGATGTGGGGAAGTGGGAGCTTTTGGGTGCTCCCACTGGAGGGGGGGGGTAGTATGGGGCTTGCGTTTTTTGAGATTAACTGTATGGGATTTTCTTTTCTTTTTTCTTGTAATGTGTTAATTTTCAATCTGTTCTTGTAATTATGTAATTATATTTGTAACATTGTATTTATATGTGTTGTAAGCCGCTTTGAGTGGCACTTGTGCTATGAAAGCGGGGTAGAAATTAAACTTATTATTATTATTATTATTATTATTATTATTACAGGGGGGGCGTTGACCTCCTGGCCCTTGACCGCGCTAGACGCATGGTGAATAGGGCAGTGGCGCGTTTCCTTGTCGACAGGGCTTGGGGGAGGGTCAGTCGTCACCCCGCTATTAGCCTCCAAAGTTATGACCTGTATGCAGGGGATGGGGTCCATCTGTCGCGAGGAGGTATGGACCTCCTGTTGGGTGATTGGCGAGCAGGCCTGTTGACCGAGCTGACGGTCTGGGGGGGGCGTCGAGCCTTCTTTGAAGCCCCTCCGTGTGGCGGGTAGCACTGGTAAGGTAAACATTATGACCCACAGGTATCCGGCAAGTTTGCAATTGACTGGACAACACTAGACAGGCATAAGTTGGTTAAACGTTGTCCGGTCAACGACGAATTAGGCGACGGGGTGATGGCTATAGCTAGACAGCATGCATCACCCCGTGATTTTACGGATACGCGTCAGAGGGTGGGGTCATTAGTGAGATATTGACTACGGTCAACAATTTGTTTGTTGTCAACAAACAAATTGATACAAATGGATACATTGTAGCAATTGCCGTTGGCAATTTTGGGTGGTACCTTACCAGTGTTACTTCGGCCTGCTTGCCTTAAGAATTATGATTGGTTATTACCAATAGAAATTTATAATTCGGACTAGGGCATGAATCAATAAATGTGGCCCAATGCCGTTATCCACTTTCACTGGTGTCTGAGTCCTTTATTGGGGGGTGCGCCTGCAATGCAAGCGCGGCGCCAAAATGGCCGCCGCGCTCTTTGCGGGAGCCCCCCCACAGGACGAAGGCATCCGGGTAGTTAGGGGCATGGCCAGCTCCCTTATAAAAGTGGTGGCCACGAGGCAGCCGAGCTGCCATTTTGCGAAGCGACGGAGCGGAGAAGTTTTTCCCTCCACCCCCTCCCTAGTTAACAGTGTGATATTTTGGTCGCTTCGGGGCCGGGTGGGAATTTTTGGCTGGGACCCATATTGGCTTCCGGGTCCTGGTTTTTTCGCCCATCCCACACTGTTGCTATGGTTTGACATAGGGGTTTTTCTGTTGCTGCTGTTGACTTTGGTCACATGGGCGGGTAGCACTGGTAAGGTAAACATTATGACCCACAGGTATCCGGCAAGTTCGCAATTGACTGGACAACACTAGACAGGCATAAGTTGGTTAAACGTTGTCCGGTCAACGACGAATTAGGCGACGGGGTGATGGCTATAGCTAGACAGCATGCATCACCCCGTGATTTTACGGATACGCGTCAGAGGGTGGGGTCATTAGTGAGATATTGACTACGGTCAACAATTTGTTTGTTGTCAACAAACAAATTGATACAAATGGATACATTGTAGCAATTGCCGTTGGCAATTTTGGGTGGTACCTTACCAGTGTTACTTCGGCCTGCTTGCCTTAAGAATTATGATTGGTTATTACCAATAGAAATTTATAATTCGGACTAGGGCATGAATCAATAAATGTGGCCCAATGCCGTTATCCACTTTCACTGGTGTCTGAGTCCTTTATTGGGGGGTGCGCCTGCAATAAAGGATTGCTGTTATGTCTCAGGCTTTCTGTGAAAAGTGTTATAGACATAGACATTACATGTTAAATAAATGGCCATCTTGCATTCTGCCAATAAAGACCAAGGACAATGTATTTGTACAGTTATGTTGAATGCTTGCTTTTTTGTCTCATGATTTTGCTAGTCCGGCAGATCTCCTAACTTCTGGAGGCAAACAAGATCTATACATGTTGATGGACTTTATTCCTTACAAATATATATTAATATCCAGTCCTATCCTATTCATGAAGGTTATGATTCAACCCATTGGAAATGCATTTTAGCCAACTGGATCAATGGGATTCAGCCTAGGTAATTTTGAGTTGAATTGTGACCGGAATGTAAAAAGACAAGTTAAGATTGGCAGACACAACTTGTTCTCTGTGGAGACATCAAACATTTATATTCAATTGTCAGTAAACTCTTTGGCAAAAAAAACTATGGCACCATCATTCATGCTTAAAAATTCAAAAAGCACAGATGGATTTCTATTTTTATGTGCTATGAATATATTTGCTTAGGGCTAAGTTCAATGGAAATTTCTTTCAAGGAAACAAAGTTATCATATTGATATTCCAGTATGGTTCCTGATTTATCTTAGTCCTTGTAATAATAATAATTTCGTGTCAGAAATTATTCTGGGTTGAAAGGATTTTTGTGGGAGAAACTCCACTCATGGGAATGAAGCTCCTTTCATGTCCCCAAGAGCTAGGACAGAGACAGGCACTCAATCCATCATGCAGTATCTGGGTCTCAAACTCCCGACTTGATTGCCTTCCAGCTAACAAGGTGAGTTTCTTAACCGCTGAGCCACTGCAGCCCCTCTTATTCCTTGTAAGAGCTGGTCTTGGTCTTCAAAGCCATCACCTGTAAACCTAAATGAACATAATATTTCACATGAACCTGCCCAGCCAATAAGAAGCATTTTTTTGGTGCAGCTTTGGGAGGTTTGAAATATAATGCTGGAGAAATGTTTTGCAGAAACCCTGGACTACCAGCAAGACAAACAAATGGGACCTAGAGCAAATCGAGCCTGAATTGTCTCTGGAGGCAATAATGATGAAAATAAGATCTCATACTTTGACAACATAATGTGAAGGCAAATTTCTTTTAATAAAGACAATAATGCTGAGAAAGGTTGAAGCAGCAGGAAAAGAGGAAAAATCAAATACAAGATGGGGTTGATTCCCTAAAAGAACCACAGCCTTCAGTTTGAGAACAGGAATTTTTGAAGATTGCTTTCTCATATTGTCATCATTAAGTTGTGGGCAACTTGAAAGCCCATAACAAGAAAAAACACCCCAAGTATAACTTTGTGTATAGGTATGTTTATTAAGACTTTTTTGTAGTGAAAACTAATTTATGAAAGCTCCTCTATAAGTGAATTCTGCTGTTTCGTCAACCTGGGTTTGGGCTTGTTCCTTCCAAAAAGGATAATTGGAATCCAACTGTCCTGTAAGCATGTTTAAAAATGCTCATCATGACCATCTCTTTAACTCTCAAGTCATAGGATTTTAAAACCCAAAACATGTACATTGTGTAGTACAGGAAGAATTGCCACCTCCAGCACATTTTGGGATGGTGAAAAGGCCTACATCCAGAGGGGTGTTTGAGCATCTGGAATCTCATCATGTGTTCCACTCAAATAAGATCAGCTGCAATAAAATAAAACCAATCATGTATTGTGAGGTATTTCCTGATCCCAATGAATTCTAATGTCTTCATAATAAAAACAATTTTTGATTTATTGTATATACTCAAGTATAAGCCAAGTTTTTTAGCCCCAAAAATGAGCCCCCAAAAGGGGACATGGCTTATACTCAGGTCAACAACCACGAGGCTCCCAAGACTGTGCTGGATTGAGATGCACCCTTCAATTTAATTAACTTTACCATATTTTCATGTATTTTGGTTACTGAAACTCAGTAGCAGCTGCTGCATTTCCCACCCTCGGCTTATACTCATGTCAATAAAATAGGTACCTCATTTTATATTCGGGTCAGCTTATACTCAAGTATATACAGTACTTTAGATTGGACTCATTACTGACAAGAAGAGTATTATATTTCTGCTTCATTGCACTGTGGTTTGGGGAAGAATTGCATAAGATATATATAAATATTTTGTCCCCAAATGGTATGTAGATTTATTGGGATTATGTTAGTCCTAGCTAATTAATTGTATAGGTAAAGGTAAAGGTCACCCTTGCTCAAAACCCAGTCGTATCCGACTCGGGTTCAGTGCTTATCCCTGTTTTATAGCTAAAGAGGCAGCGCTGTCTGCTTCTGCAGACATTTTTATGGTCATGTGGTGGGCATGACTAGACACCGGAGTACATGAAACAATATTTACTTTCCCACCGAAGTGGTCCCTATTTATCTACTTGCAATTTCTTGCTTTCAAACTGCTAGGTTGGCAGGAACTGGGACAAATTCTGGAGCTCATTCCATCTTGCAGTATTCGGATATTGAACTGCTGATCTCCCACCTTCTAGTCAGCATCTTAGCCACTTGAGCCACTGCATTTCTTGGAAAAATTCTTGGGACATTTATTGGGACAATGAATTGGAAATACATTTAAACTCACAAATTACATGAGAGATATAAAGCACAAAAGGGAGCATAAGCAGTGAATTGTACATGAACTCTCAAACTAATTGGTATATGATAGTGTCTAATACCCGGAGGCCATTGTTTGCAAATATTTCATGAAATGTACTGTATATATTTTCGGTGCTGGAACTGGGAGTTCAATTCCCCACTACATCTACTAAGAGAAGAGTCAGCCTATGTGGGTTTAAGCAAGCTGAACAATCTGAAAGTACCCCCAGAAGAAGAAATGACAAAACCACTTCTGTGTATTCTTTACCTAGAAACCCCCTGGAGAGGGTTGCCAATAGGTCAGAAATGACTTGATGGCACACAATTATTAGTAATTATACATTTTAGGTCTAGTTCTATCACAATTATGCAACTCAATGTTATCCCAAGGAACTAAAATGTCCTGCCTTTGTGCATGGCTTAATAACCTGCTGTGGGAGAGTCATTGTTGGCCAAACATGACAAAAATGAAAGCAGTGTAGCAAGGTGGAGGTTAAAAAGACATTTTTCACCTCTGACTCTTATAGTACTCTAAGGAATTTGGAAATGCTTTCTTCTGGTTAAAATATATATTCTTAATGTTTAAAGAAGATTTAGTTCCTAAAACTATCAGCGTGACATTCTCACTTACCCCTTAAATACACACCTTTTCACAGAGAAAAAAATATTAAGCTTTCACTTTAGCACTCTTCTGAGAAGCTGACAACAGCAGAGGCTTTAAAGTGCTCTTTATTCTGTGCACCAGTGAAGGACATTTCTTGGGGAAATAAATTTAAAATACATTTAAACTCACAAATTGCATGAGAGATATAAAGCACAAAAGGGAGCATAAGCAGTGAATTGTGAGATAAGGGCATTCTACTCAGGTGTTTTGGGGCACATGGCCTCCACTATGCCATTTGCACTTTAAACAGACTGTACACTGTTGTGTATTGCTGTGAACTCAAGACAACATTTCTTATATTCAAGATAGTTGAACGTGCATTGGGATTGCTGCTCAGCCCACACTTTGTCTATCTCAGAAGTATCTGTTTTGCTCTGTGTCCAAATTTGGGAACATACAAACTAATCACAGCTGAGATTCATGCAGCCTATGGAAGTTTTTTTCTGCTTGGAACCTGTGGGAACTGACTTGTGTCATTGATCTTGGGAGTCATGCTGAATCTTGTTGTTGTCATTGTTTTAAAAAAGAAGAACTTTTCCAAGATCTATCTAGCCTAGCATATTCTCCTCAAACTGGAAGCAACTCTCCAAAATCTCTGAGCATCTGACAACATAGGTATTTGTCTCACTGTTTGGGGTGCTCTGGGCACAAGCTGGTCAGAACTTAGACTACATAAGTGGCAGTGCAAACCAGCCTGTCCCCAGAGCATTCCTTTCAGTTGTTCCATGCTTTTATGGGTAATTAGGATTACTCTGTTTTGGTTTGATTCCAGTGTATGTGGTTGCTGCGACTGAACCAAAGTGATTGGCTGGCTGTCGTTTTAGAGAAGCCGTGAAATTGGAAACTTTCACTCAGCAATCCTTTGGAGAGTGGGGTAAGGAAGTAGTTTTGCATTTCTTTTTAATGGTTTATTTATTTATTGTTTAGATTTCTATACCGCTTTACTCCCCGAAAAGGGAACTCGAAGCGGTTTACAATAATAATGCTAAACAATACAAAATAGGATACAAATAATACAAAGCAATATACAAATAAGATACAAAATGTCAATGATACAACATATCAATTACAGTAAAACAAAGAAAAAACAAAGTCAGGAATCATACAGTACAAGTTAAATGAGAATAAGCAAAAAGATCCAGGGGGGGGGGGAGGTCGGAGCCCAAGCTCAACGGCCTTAACAAGCCTAAGAGTGTCTTCAGCTGCCAAAGTCCGCAACATAGCCAAAGGCTGAATGTCCGTAATCACAACAAAGCCAGGGAACACCTGGCCCTTACACAGCTGCAGCTGCTCCTGCGCTCTTTTGAAGCCCTCCTGGCGGGTGGGGCCAGGAGGGAACGGACTGCCGGCGGCCTCAGCTGTCGCTCATCTCCCATCCTGGGCCGGTGGAATGAGCCCAGGAGAGACGTGGCGAAGACCCTTAGGTGGACAAAAGTCTGGGGGGGGCAGCCCAGATGGGAAAGCCGCCTCTTTCCTGCTCCTCTTCTGCCCACCCAGGCCTTAGGTGGGCGAGAAGGGGGGGCGGCGCTGATGGAAAAGCCGCCTCTTTCCCCCAACGGCTCCTCTTCTGCCCACCCAGGCCTTAGGTGGGCGAGGGGGGGCAGCGCTGATGGAAAAGCCGCCTCTTTCCCCCCAACGGCTCCTCTTCTGCCCACCCAGGCCTTAAGTGGGCGAGAAGGGGGGGCGGCGCTGATAGAAAAGCCGCCTCTTTCCCCCAACGGCTCCTCTTCTGCCCACCCAGGCCTTAGGTGGGGGAGGGGGGTGGTGCTGATGGAAAAGCCGCCTCTTTCCCTCCAACGGCTCCTCTTCTGCCCACCCAGGCCTTAGGTGGGCGAGAAGGGGGGGCGGCGCTGATGGAAAAGCCACCTCTTTCCCCCCAACGGCTCCTCTTCTGACCACCCAGGCCTTAGGTGGGCGAGAAGGGGGGGCGGCGCTGATGGAAAAGCTGCCTCTTTCCCCCAACGGCTCTTAGCCATTGGCCAACAATGACTCTCCCACAGCAGGTTATTAAACCATGCACAAAGGCAGGACATTTTAGTTCCTTGGAATAACATTGAGTTGCATAATCGTGATAGAACTAGACCTAAAATGTATAATTACTAATAATTGTGTGCCATCAAGTCATTTCTGACCTATTGGCAACCCTCTCCAGGGGGTTTCTAGGTAAAGAATACATTGCTAGTATGGTTGCTAGTATGACAGTGTCTTAATGGTTAAGATGCTGAGCTTGATGACTGGGAAGGTCAGCAGTTTGAGACTTGAATGCTGTGAGATGGAGTGAGTGCTTGTTGGCTGTCTCAACTCCTGCCAAACAAGCAGTTTGAAAGCAAGAAATTGTGAGTAGATACCGGTAAGTAGGTACTGCCTCAGGAGGAAAGGTAAGAACATTCGGTGTACTCTGGCATCTAGTCATGCCTGCCACATAACCATGGAAATGTCTACAAATGAAGACAGCGCTGACTCTTTCACTGTAAATGGAGATGAACACTGAACCCTAGAGTCAGACACAACTGGCTTTTGAGCAAGGGAGACTTTTAACTTTAGTGTGCCAGTGATGCTTTGAAAACTGTTTTGTTAAAGCCCTGTCAAAAGATTGTGGTCAGTTAGTGAACATTAAAAAGAAATGAAAAATGTTTCCTACCTTCCCCTCTAAAGATGATAGACAAGGAAAATATAAAAATAAAGCTTCACTATTTCTCAAGATCCTTAGGCAGTTTTAAAGGGAAAGATCTTGATCTTGCTAAACAGGGTTGCTTTGAAGTGTAGTGTGGTTTCCTGACCTAGAATAAACCAATCATTGCACATGGATGTAACAATTGCACGACACACTTCCATCTGACCTTAACTGACCTTATGTAGCCGTGCTTTAGCTTGGTCCTGCCCATTCTAATTTGACCATCTATTTTAGCCCTGAGTTCTCTCTTAGTCCCAGTGCCCCACTCCCCTTTCATTGAGACCCTAGAAACTAGGATGCTCTTCCAATGTACTGTATATGCTTCAAAACAGAGCTGCCACTTCCAATTCTGAATTTTGTGATGCCTTAAGCCATTGGGAAGACTCGGAAGCAGTCTTGGTATTAACACATGGCAAACCATTATGCCTGATGTAATGTGTTACTTTTTGTGAAAATGTGGGCATACCAAATGTTATAGTTTTTGGTGCAATGGTTATGTTCTTTTGTTATTTCAACATTATTTTCAAAGTCATCTGAGAAAAGGTTAATAGGTATGCAGGAATACTCTCCATTCCAGTCTGCATCAAACCATGTATCTCACATATAGGATCAGTTTTATTTCACCCTGATTTGCAGCCAGTTTTTGATGTATGCTCAGATAGTCAGACGTCTTTGTATGGATTTTTATGGGTCCAAACGGGGGAAACATGAAAACTGGGGGGAAAAGGGCTTTGACCTACTGTGCATGAAATACCCATTTGTCATCAATCTATATGTGTGTAGATAAAGCTCCTTCCAGTTTCCTTCCTGCCTTACTAGGAACTACGAAATTTACTCAAATTTATTGAACAAATTGGAAGGAGGAAGGAATACTCTCATCTGGTAGCTCTGTTGCATCTGTAGGTAGAATACTTGTGTTTCCCATTTGCTACCCACCCCATCTGGAATACAGGCAGACACAGTGAAAATAAATAAACCCAGCAATAGTCATAAAAATGTAAATACAGAATGGGGATGAGGAATGGCTTTGGTTGAATTCTTATTGCTAATGTGACCTACCCCTCTTAAAACCCACATGAAAGACTCAAGACATTCATGGCACATTTACACATGCACACACAGTTTTTCAATTGACTGAATTCTGAAGTATGATGCAAAATGACATCTGCAGCTGTCTAACAGGAAAAAAAGAGACAAACACACCACTATGCAGACTAACAGCATTCCCTGCAAAGACAGAAAATGTCAACTCAAAATGGGACAAAGAAATATATCTGTATATCCCAGGGGCTATACAATTGGCATTTCCAGGAAAGTATGTTCTTTGGTACTTGAGCTGCCTTTTGCTTTGGGCTTCTTTTTTCTGATAAAGTAATAACTTTGTTTATAAAGTAAGACTATTGGTGTAAAATGTTTTGTTCTTTTAACACCTTTTAATTTTTGGCACTTTGAGATCTCCTGTTTTATTCAAATACTTTGCTTTGGATTCCAAATAATTTCCAAATCCAAAGCACTTTCCTAATTTGGGCTGATGGTCTTTTAGATCATTTTCCTATTTTATTATATAAAAACACATTTATAAATACATTAGTAATATGGTTCTATGTCTCCTTGAACTAGCCACCAACGGTGCTGCTGACACAGTACAAGGGTAAAGAGCAAAGTTGCTGCTGTTGAAAGTGTTGTGACTGAAGTGTGAAATGCATCATCGGGTGTGAAGAACTTGCCCCAGAGGAGTTAAATTGATAGTAAACAGGGTTAAAAAAGAGCAGCCAGGCAGCCTTGGATTTTGCAACCTGCTAACACCTCCTTAACTCTTTTGGTTCCATCTCAAACCTTGGCAGTAATCATTGCATCTGAGGACAGATTAAGGGAGAACACCTGTGCCGAGATGAGCTCACTGGTGGGTAGGCTGTAGCTGGGCAGAAAAGTATCCTTGTGTCCCTGCACCTCAAATCTCATTGATCTGTGAGACATTAGGAGATGTCATCTTCTTCTGCCATATCCAAATCTTAATATTGGTGATCCTCATGGTGGTCAGCTATGAAGACTATCATGAGAATATAATGCAGTTGCCTTTCATCTGCCTTCTACATTACAGCATGACGCACACACATACCCCAGTACCACTGATCCAGTTCTGTGAGTCACTTTCTGGTCCTGAGCCCTTTTGGCACGCAAGGTTCTCCCCCTCCCCAGGCTAGTATTGATGAAGCGGCTGCCCTCCATCAAGGTGGATTCAAGTGGGATTTAATCCATTTAGGGACCATCACCTTTCCCTGTGGACTTTGACACTCAAGCCATTAGTCCTCAGAGTTGTCAGGTTAGTTAACTGTTGCCTGACAGTGTTGAGTCACTGGCAGTATGGTCTACTCTACTACCTTAGCAGGATAACCTAGACAGACTGGTATTAGCAGATGTGACCAGGGATATTATTCCCCCCCTGGGACAGCATGAGGTGATTAGGGTCTAGCTTTCTGACATGGAAATGCTAGGTGAGTCAGGACAGCTGTCTGACCTGGGGTTTTCTTTGAGGGTTTGCTCCTGTGGAGTGTCAGGAAGTTTAGTTTACTTAGAAGTAGGAGGAAAATCAGTTTGCCAAGCACCTGCAAGACTTTGTTCTGTGGTGCTCTATCCAGTGGATTTGGGCTGTCTGTTGTTTGGACAGACAGAAAGTGGTTGCTTGGAACAGCTACTGGAGATCAAGGGCAGATGTGTTTAGATGTGTCCAAGTTTTGACACCCTCCAGCTTTGGAACAAGAAAAGCAGGTGGGATTTGAGGAGCTATTTCCCTGAGTGGGGCACTAGGGCCACCTAACATTATATTGGGACCCTGGAAAGTGTTACCAAGGCAGGCCAGAGAGGATCCTACCCTGGGGATACTGACCTTACTTTCATGGTGGGATTTCCAGAAAGAAGATATTTTGAATAACTATGCCCTTTTATTTCCTGTTTTTGATGACCAGGATAGTGATATAGCTGTTGGCCAGCCACTGATATAGCTATTGTCCAGCCACTGGCTTGCTGCCTTATGCTCCAGAATAGTCTGATGTTTCAAAAGTGAAAATTTATAGATCAAACAGCAATAAAGAACCTACAGTCTTCCAAATATCTTTAACTTACAACTCTTTAGTTTCACCTGGCTAATGGAAAGGGATTTGTGGTAGCCGTAGTTCAATCAGATTGTCTGGCCAGACATCCTGCTACGGTAATGGATTAGACCATACAGCCAGCGTCTCAACACTGAGTGTTGGGCAGCAGCAAATAACCTGACTTCCTAAAGGGGTCAATGGCTATGGGTGGATCAACCCCTTTTGGTGGGGTAATGGTTCCTTCCTGCATGTCTCATTTAATATGTGCCGCAGGAGATGACTCTGAGGTCATAGTGTGTGGGTCACTTTATGGCAAGCTGGGATCCATCTCAAACAAATACATGCCGGTGACATTTTTCCTCCTTGCCTCGGAGGGTGAAGGTGGCCCAGAGCCAGCCTGCTCCAAGACCAGGCTCCTGGCACCCTGGGACAGGAAAATAAAAGTATACTCAGATCGAGTTGCAGCCAATGATGAGTCCAAAACATCTGGAAGGCCAAAGTTCCTTCACCACTGAGTTTGGAGACTGCAGATATATGGGAATTTACAGTCATTTCTGAAATGGATTGCCATCAGAATGTACAGGTCTTTAACATAAGAACATAAGAACAGCCTTGCTGGAACAGGCCACAGCCCATCTAGTCCAGCATTCTGTCTCACACAGTGGCTCACCATTTCCTTCAGGGCATTATTCCCAAAGAGATGCCTTCACCTGCTTAGGATTCCCTGGAAATGATATTGAGAGATATCCTGCCTATCTCTCCAACCCGGAGGTTGTCCTTAAGTATCCATAATTATAGCCATTGATACTCTTGTCCTCCATGAACTTGTCTAATCCTTTCTTAAAGCTGTCAAGACTGACAGCTGTCACCACTTCTTCTGGCAGGGAGTTCCATAGGCCAGTAATCCTCTGGGTGAAAAAGTACTTTCTCTTATTTGTTTGAGAACTAGTACCCAAAAGTTTCATCGAGTGTCCCCTAGTTCTAGTGTTATGCGATAGGGAAAACAGTTTTTCCTTATCTACTTTGTCCACACCGTGCATGATTGTATAAACTTCAATCAGGTCACCCCTTAGACGTCGTCGTTCAAGAGTGAAGAGGCCCAACCGTTGCAGCCTCAGATGGTAGGGAAGGTGTTCCAGTCCCCTAATCATTCTGGTTGCCCTCCTCTGCACTTTTTCCAGCTCCATAATATCCTTCTGGAGGTATGGCGACCAGAACTGTACACAGTATTCCAGATGGGGCCTCACCATAGATTTATAAAGAGGCAAAATGACACTTGCTGACTTATTTTCTATACCCTTCCTAATGATCCCTAACATTGAGTTTGCTTTTTTCACTGCTGAGGCACACTGGGTTGACACCTTCATTGAGTTGTCCACCAGGACACCAAGGTCCCTTTCCTGGTTTGTCGCAGAGAGTTCAAACCCCATCAGTTTATAGATGTAATTGGGGTTCTTTGCCCCAACATGCATCACTCTGCACTTACTAATGTTGAAACTCATTTGCCACTGCTTTGCCCACTCCCCCAGTGTCAAGAGATCCCTCTGGAGCTCCTCACAATCTCTCACAGTTTTCACTACCCTGTATAATTTAGTGTCGTCAGCAAATTTGGCTACCTTGCTTTTTACTCCTACCTCTAGATCATTTATGAAGAGGTTGAAAAGCAGGGGTCCCAGTACTGAACCTTGGGGGACCCCACTCTTTACTTCCCTCCACTTGGAGAAGTGTCCATTGAGTGCTACCCTCTGTTTCCTGTCCCTTAGCCAGTTGCTGATCCAGGACAAGACCTGTCCCTTTATTCCATGACTGGTAAGTTTATTCAAGAGCCTTTGGTGTGGGACCTTGTCAAAAGCCTTCTGAAAGTCCAGATAAACAATGTCAACTGGATCCCCCTTATCCACATGCTTGTTGACACTCTCAAAAAATTCCAACAGATTAGTGAGGCATGATTTGCCCTTGCAAAAGCCATGTTGGCTCTCCTTTAGCAGCGCCTTCTCTTCTATGTGCCTATTAATTCTATCTTTTAGGATGGTTTCCATCACTTTACCTGGGACACATGTCAAACTGACAGGTCGGTAATTTCCTGGATCACCCCTGGATCCTTTTTTGAAAATTGGTGTTACATTCGCTACCTTCCAGTCATCAGGCACAAAGCCTGATTTGAGGGAAAGGTTATATATTTTGGCTAGGAGATCAGCAATTTCATCTTTAAGTTCCCTGAGAACTCGTGGATGGATGCCATCTGGCCCTGGTGATTTGTTAGTGTTTAGCTTAACAAGACATGCAAGCACCTCCTCCCTGGTTATTTCTATCTGGCTTAATTCTTCGGTTTCCCTCCCTACGAAGATAGGCTCTGTTTTGGGCATGTGGCCTCTGTCTTCTTCAGTGAATACTGAAGCAAAGAATTCATTGAGTCTCTCTGCAATCTCTGTTTCCTCTTTAATAACCCCTTGCCTTCCATTGTCATCTAATGGTCCAATGGCCTTCCTAGTTGGGTTCTTACTTCTAATGTACTTAAAGAAGTCTTTGTTATTTCTCTGAGTATTTTTAGCTATACGCTCCTCAAAGTCTTGCTTTGCTTTCCTGATTGTTGCCTTGCATTTGTTCTGCCAGAATTTATGTTTCTGCCTGCTGTCCTCATTCGGACAAGCCTTCCATCTTCTAAATGAGCTTTTCTTGCTCTTGATCACTTCCCGAACAGCTCCTGTAAGCCACATCGGAGTCCTCTTGGACCTGGCAGTGCCCTTTTTCCTTTTGGGTATGCATTCCAATTGAGCCTCTGTTATTGTTTTTGTAAACAGCCTCCATGCCTCTTGGAGTGTTTGGACTCTCTCAATTTTCCCTTTCAGCTTCTTTTTTACTAATTTCCTCAACTTTGGGAAATTTCCTTTTTGAAAATTTAAGGTCTCTGTGTTAGATTTTATCAGTGACTTGCGGTCTATGATCAAGTTAAACATAATTGAGTTGTGGTCACTGTTCCCTATTGGATCAGTCACATTAACATCTTGCACCAGATCCTGAGTATTACTCAGGATCAAGTCAAGGATTCTTGTACCTCTAGTTGGGTCTTCAACCATCTGTCCCAGGGAACAATCATTTAGCATATCTAGGAACTTTATCTCTTTATCATGTGCTGAACAACAGTTCACCCAGTCTATGTGAGGGTAATTGAAGTCCCCCATTATAACCAGGCTTCCCTTCTTGGATGCCTCCTTTACAACATTCTCCAACTGCCAGTCTCCCTCAAGAGTTTGGGTCGGAGGCCGATAGTATATGCCTACTGTTAGACCATCCTTGTGGCCTGGTACTCTTACCCACAGAGCTTCTAATGGTGACTCCAGATCACCTAGATATTCCAATTCATACGATTTTATCACTTCTTTGACATACAAGGCCACACCACCTCCTGTTTGCCCCTTCCTATCCTTCCTGTACAGTTTGTAGCCTGGGATAACTGTATCCCATTGGTTATCATCCGTCCACCAGGTTTCAGTGATACCAATAATATCAATATTCTTATCTATTGCTAAGTATTCCAGCTCCCCTATTTTGTTCCGGAGGCTTCTGGCATTTGTATACAAGCATTTATATATGCTTTTCTGACACAGTCTTTTGTGTCCAGTTGCATTGTTAGACTGCCTCTTGCATCCTTCTGCTAGAATGCTAGTGACTAGCTCCTCGCTCTGCTCAGTAATTTTTGCATCCTCCTCACTACTCAAATACACACTTTCCCGAACCGGATGCTGCCCAGCTCCTGTCGGCTTTCCCCCAGTTATCAGTTTAAAAGCTGCTCTGCAGCCTTTTTGATGTTGAGTGCCAGCAATCTGGTCCCATCATGGTTCAAATGTAACCCATCCCTCCTGAACAGATTTGGCTTGTCCCAAAATGTTCTCCAGTTCCTGACAAATCTGAAACCCTCCTCTCGACACCACCGCCTCATCCACGCATTGAGGCTTCTGAGCTCTGCCTGCCTGGTAGGTCCTGCACGAGGGACAGGCAGCACTTCTGAAAATGCTACCTTGGAAGTCCGGGACTTCAATCTTCTTCCTAACAACCTGAATTTGGCTTCCAGGACAGACCGCTTGGCCTTCCCAACATCATTGGTACCAACGTGTACCATGACAACTGGCTCGTTCCCAGTTCTCTCTAACAATCTATCTAGATTTCTTGTGATGTCTGCAACTTTTGCACCTGGCAGGCAAGTCACCATACGGTTATCATGTGCATCACAAATCCATTTTTCTGTATTTCTAATTATTGAATCGCCTAGTACAAGGAGCCTCTCTCCTGCAATCTGTTCATCTACATGCACCTCATTAACCATATTAAGGGAGAGAACCTCAGTTTGTTCCTGTTGTTTATCTTCCTGGATCTCATCAAGTGTGATGAGGGAGAGATCATCAGGTGGAACCAGTTGTTCCTCTGTGTGTTCCTCATCAGGTGTGATGAGGGAAAGAGCCTCAAATTTATTCTGTAATTTCAGACTCTCAGAGTGATCCCCTACTTTTCTCCTCCTTTGAGTCACATTCCTCCAACCATCTCCCTCCTGAGTTAGTGAAGGGCCTTCTCCCTCAGAACTGTGCCCTGTCTCTTCTTTGTCCAGCATAGTCTGCTCCGCTCTGTCCAAGAACAGCTCAAGCTCCTTAATTTCTCACCCTGAAGGCCTAGTCAACTTCTTCCATGGCCTCTAGTGTGATCTAACAGAGCTCATCTACATCACAGATATCTCAGTATGTTTCTAGTTAACATTTTATTTGTATATTGGTACATAAAGCAGATATAAGACAGAAATCATAAACATCATCTAGTAAGTGAATATAATAAGACTTACGTTGGAGAAAACAGGCTAGAAAAGTGGAATGTGCATTCAGAATGCTTTTCCACAGTGTCTATTACTGTGATTGGAAAAGCAAGGAGCACCTAGCCCTACTTCTAATATGTGAGATGTATCTTTTTATACTAGTTGGCTTAGAACCTTTCAAGATCCAAAGTCTTCCTTTCCTCCCATTATTTAAAACTTTGGGCTCCCCTCTCAATTCTACGGTTCTCTAATTTATGCTCATGGCCTTTATCTTTGAAGCCATTTAGTTTTATCTCCTGCTCTAGCACATCATTTTGTCTTTCCCTCTTTTTTCTTTCAACCACCAAGCTTCTTCCTCCAATTGTGCAGTCAGTGGGCTTCTCGTATTGCCGGGTCTCTGTCAGCATTTCAACAGTAATGGGTTGGAGCAGAAGCTTATCTTTGGCAGAAACTGTTGCCTAGCAATCTGCTTTGCAGGTTGATTATATACAGTGAAGTCTGAGCAAAGCTTGTGAGGTATGTATACAAAAAGAGGTCTAGGATCAAAATGAGTGTTGTGTTCAAAACACAATACTGCTTGGAACACGTTCTTATCCTCCACTGCCATGACCATGAGGTTGTGCTTTCTTAATATAGCTCTCTTTGTTACCCTGTTCATTTAGTTCTTCAAGGGACAGATGGTACCAAGTGCACATAGTTCTGAATTAAACAGTTGTGTATAATTTCAGGTGTAATATGTGAACATGCATCCCAGCGGGGTGGTAAATGTGTTGAAATGGACATTAATATAGCACACAGCCTCAATCATGATGCTGCAAGACAACAGGGGTATTTGCAAGGTCAAACACTGGCCAATTGTTATTATAAATGGTCGATCATTGGCTATTATTAATTAGATAAGTGAGCAAATATCCCTGATCAATGTATTGTGCCCAGCAAAAGAGCCCTGGTTGGGCAGTTGTTAAACTGCTATTGGATCCTGACAGGGCTCAAGGTTGACTCAGCCTTCCATCCTTCCAAGGTTGGTAAAATTAAAACCCAACATGATGGAGGCAAAATCTAATTACTGTACTCCGTGAACTGCCCAAGGTGTGCACTAAGTACTGTGGGGTGGTATATAAGTGTAATTGCTATTGCAATATGGCTACTTTGCCACATGGCCCAACTAAGAAAATAGTGGCATCTCCCTAAGCTTCCCCTATTCCTTCCTCCCAGGACCATGGTGTAGTATAACCACTGAACTCTCTCAGAAAACACATTGTGATCCCCCCAAAAGCACTTGGGGGTTTATGAACCACAGGCTGGAAACCTGTGAGCTAACCTTTCAGAATGGAAGCTTTTTGAGAAAAAGGTGCATTTGTCAATTCTGTGATGCTGCCTGTGACAAGGCTTTTCCTTTCTCAATGCCACTCATTCGCTTCTTTAATATTCAGTGAGTGAACCCAGGCTTGTTCTATGAACAGTTGTAACTTCTCCTCACTCTCATAGTGACAAGTCCTCACTCCATCACATGAAAATTTACTCCCACATTCTTGAAGCAGCAGTTCACAGAGTTATTGGAGCAGCTGCTTTATAATGACAAAGTCTTCCCACTCATAGAATATGCCATGGACTGTCCATATAACAAATGTCTGCTTGTCGTGATTCCAGTAGCATGCTGCTCATTACTGGAGAAATCCGGTTGATAAAAAAGAAAGGCAAAGAAAAACAAGCTCATTTCAAAGTAAAATGAAAGTGTGCATCTGAATGATATACATAAATGAATATGAACATAACATGAAAGAAGAGGCTTTAAAAATGGGAACTATGACATTATTTAGTAGTATGCAAACCCATTTCATTTATCAGTTTTGCTTTATAGAGGGAAGGAACAGTCCTGCTGGTCTACATGGATCTGTAGCCTAGTTCACACTCTGAGCACATGCTGGCAGCCTCCTTTACAATGCTTCACATTGGTAGCCACATAGTATGCCATGGGAGGGCAAGCTGCAAAGGTGTGGAAGAGTCATGTCCCTACCCTATCACCCACTGAGAGGTGACAGAGCAAGATGTAGAGAGGCACAGCTTGCCTCAGGGAAAATCTAAATACTTTAAAACAGGGATGGACAAAATGTGCCATCTTTGCTCCATGAGCCTTCACCAGGCCATTTTTGCAGTCCCAGGAGATTCGGTCTCCCAGAGAGAAAATAGCCATTTTCTCCTCCTGGAAGCCTCTAGATCACAATGACATAATTTGACACAAAATGGAAGTTTGACATCAAATGGAATGCAGGTTCCCTCAAAGCAAAAACAGCTGTACCCTTTAGTTTTTGTTGTCACTGGGGGTGGGCACACAAAAACAATATTGATTGGCTGCCTTTGATTCTTATTGCTGATGTTCCAGAGATCAGCAAAGCACAGGGCAGACTGAATGATGTCTTGTTTTGTCATGTGGATGCTGAACCCAGAGTTGCTAGAAGGACCAGGCCATAGGCTCTTTAGTGGACAGAGTTGAGAAAAGGATAAGGTAAATCTTGCCATTCCTGGAATTGGAAAAAATATACCTCAGAAGGAAAGGTGGTAAAAGGGGCTTATAAAATAAATATGATGTTTCTCTCTTGCCTTATGGAGTATGTTGCCGGGTCTATTGCCATGAGAAAAACTATTAACAGTGGTCAAATTACCTTCAGTTTGTTTCAGAATAGTGATGGGAAATGAATTTCACCTCATGTTTGGTAAGAATTTCCCCAAATTCTCAACTGTTTCTTATTCTGAATGGAAAGAATATTTAAATGACATGAATGTGAGACCAAGGCTTTTCAATGATTAGTTGTTAAATGCCTACAATTTGACTCCTACCCATTCAACCACTTGGCAGATCAACCGGAATTGTGGAAAGAGCTGTACCTATTGACCTTAAGCAGTAGAAACTGGGAGAAAAAAATTGTTATATTTTTGTTTTTGAAGAATATCCCATCTTTTTAGAATGGAAAGAACTTAAGGCTTTTCAATTTAAAAAATACAATCAGATGTAGGAGAAAGTAAAACCAGTTGAATTTCCCAGCCATTGCTCAGAATACATTAAGCTAGGGACGTGGTAAGTATTCTAAGGGGAACCATTTATTTGAACGTTTGTGACCAATTTTTGGCTGGTTCAAAGTGCAGCTCTCTTTCCACCCCACTCAGTCTGTGGGGAACACTCCAGCTGTTCTTGGTGGACATCAGACAGAGGCCACAGACAGAGTGGCCTAAAATGGGAATAAAACTCCAGTTGGGAGGAGAGAGGCTGAGAGTAATGAGCCTTGTATGGAGTAGGGGCATGGTCAAATTGGCAGGACATGGGCTTAAAGGAGGAGGAGGAAGAAGAGAGGGGCTAGACTTGCCACTCTCAAAAGCCTCTGAGGGAAAGGAATGAGCAGATTCTGAAGTGGAGCTGTGCCCATTCTGTCCCCTCAGAGAAGATTGCCCACTGAAGACCCAGAACCTCTGGAGTGGGGAATGGGTCCAATTCTATCTGCCCAATGGAGGAGAATACTAGGGACTGTGATGACTTGTTGGACATACCATCCCTACTCTGTCTCAGAAGAGACACTGACTGAGGATCTGGAAGAAAGAGTGGCTATAGTAGAGCTGTCAGAGGTAGGACATATTTAGGGGATTCGAGATTCTGTGTCAGACTAGTATTATAGACCCTTCTTAAAGGGTGTCATCTGGCTGGGGTCAGTGTGGGAAACTAGACCTCAGTCCTGGACCAGAGAATGTGCCAGCTCAGTGATTGAAAACTAGGGCACAGCAGAGGCCAGAGGGCTATAGGTAGGTGTAAGAGGACTTAGTCCCCTTGAGAATGGGCTGTATGAGAGGAATCAGGTGCTTCACCAGGCTTTGCACCCCCCCTCAACAACCCCAAATGTAGGCCAATTTGAGCAGTGACAAGAGTCTCTGAAATTCATGCAACCCATGGTTGCTGTTCCAGCAGGAGGGGGTGGTGGTCATACTATGCTTTGACAGGCCCCTCCTTTATGTTTAAAGATAAGCCAAACCAAAGCAAATTCATAAGATTTGCTTTTGGAAACAAGAGAAAACAAGAACAGGAAATCAGAAGCTCCCAGCTCTCTGTTTGGATTCATTATTTTCATGAGATTGTAACTATTGAACTTAAAATAATTGTTCAAGGCATATTCAGAAATATCTCTTGCCGCTCACTCAAATTTGTATGCTGCCCACTCGACTACGGAACTCAGGACGGCTAACAACAATCACAATATACCTTAATAATTACAATATTACAGTACAACAGAATGCAGTAGAATCAAACAATATCATATCATATCATCATCACAAATCACAGTATCAAAAAAGCATTACAAAAAGAGCATTAAAAAAGAAAAGCACTCATGTCTCATGACAAAAACAAAAGTCAGCCAAAACCACCGGTGGAAGGGCCGAGGACAGCGCGGCAGCATGGCGGCGGCGTCTTCAGCATAAGTGTCTGACTTATGCTGGATGAAATTAAACAGCAATTTGGATTGCATTTTACATTGCAGTAATTATTACTTATATTTAAATTGCCAGGAATCATTTTAAATTTAAAGGATATGCTTCATATTTGCCTGACATTTAGGTATGGATACATTTTGTTCATTTTATTATTTGTCTTTAGATTTCATTATACTTATATTTAAATTTCACTATACATGTCTTATAATTTTCACAGTTGATAATATGTCTGAGTGTCAAACTCAGAAGAGGAAGTGTGGGAGGATGTCAGAATAAAAGAAATGACTACAGTACATGTATAACAGGGAGTCCAAGACAACATTTAAACATATGTCTTTATCTCATAGATAAAAAAATAATAATCAGTGTTTATATGCAGAAAAGAGAATATTTTGCTTCTGGGTAGCAAGAAGTTTTAGAAAAGATTTTCTTATGTTATTCATGTACACTGTATATCAAAAGTCCATATGTTGCTATTATATGCCAGAATTTGATAGAATCTCCACTCCCCTGCTGCTGTATTAGAAGCAGAAATATAAGAGTCTGTCTCAAATATTAATCTATCAAACATGTTTGCTGATGGTGAACCTTTCAGAGACCAAGTACCCAAACTGCAACCCAAAACCTACTTATTTCTCGCAAAGTGCCAACATAACAACAGAGGAGGAAGGAAATGCTCCTGTTGGGCTGCTGGGCAGTGGGGCAGGCAGGGTGAACTCTGTGCTGGGGGAGGGAGGAAGCACTTCCATTAGGGTTGGGTGAACTCTGTGCTGGGGTGACTGCATGAATGCCCACAGAAAGGGCTCCGAGTGCCACCTCTGACATGCATGCCATAGATTCGCCATCACTGGAGTAGACCATACTGCCTGTGATTAAATGCTGATTGTCAGGCAGTGGTTAATTAACCTGACAACCCTGAGGACTTACTTTGGGTGGCAAAGTCCACAGAGAATGGTCCCCAAGTGAATTAAATCCTAATTGAATCCATCTTGATGGAGGGCAGCAGCAACAGAAAGAAAGAACTGGTTCAGTGGCATGGGTGTCACACTGCAAATAGAAGATTACTGCATTATATTGTTCCCAGGACAATCTTAATGGCTGATTGCCAGGATGATAGCCAATATTCAGAATAGGATACAGCACTTGAACAAGAAGATGCTTACAATAATCTTCCACTATATCATTTTGTATATTTATTCTGAATATTCTTAGCTTTGCTTCAGACTCTTTGGTCAAAATTCTCTTCATTAGGCTCTGTGGAGGGTGCCTCTCAAGAAAAAACTACCGTTCTGTTAATGCCTTATAGTTCCCAAGAAATTTAGAAATCTCTACCGATATCCTCCTCCTCCTTGTTTTATGGTGTTCCTTCAGAGAGAAATTTGCTGGACACCCATCTCAAAGGCTTGAATATTAGTCAAGGGTTTGATGTTTTCCAGGTCACAGAATAGGGTGGATAGCAGGTCATTCTTACCATCCTCAATTAACACATTAGCAGATGTGTAATGCCAGAATTTTTATTTTGTGTCTATCCACTAACTATTTATAACTCAAGAGAAACAAAGTTCATGGTAACCCTAATCAGGGATCTTCTGTTATTCTAGTTGTAAATTGCCGCAATGATGTTCTGTTATTATTAGTTGCAAATAACTATCTGCTTTGGTAGCCAATCATTGTGTATCTCTGAACCTGATATGTATAAAATAATGCCATGAAGTCTCACATGTATGTCTGAAGAAGTGGACTTGATCCACGAAAGCTAACATTAAAATACAGGAGTTAGTCTTTAAGGTGCTACTATGTTTTGGGCCTTGTTTTGTGTTGTTTACTCTCTAATGTGCTTGCAGAGACTAACACAGCTACCACTTCAAAAATTGCTGAGGTACCTGTGACTATATTGAATCTCCTCTAATGATTTGGATTTTTTTGGCAAAACTACCTGAATTCTAGCTGAAGCAATTTCTGGTCAAAATTGGTAGCTGTAGTGGGGAAAACCCCCCTAAGGTCCCATGCCTAATGGCAAGACGAAAAGTGTCAAGTTCATTGAGAGGTTCAGTAATCAATGAGGTTCAGTACTCAATGCAAAATAAAAATAAAAGGTGTCAAGTACACTGAGAGGTTCAGTAATCAATCTTATAATAATAGTATTTTTCTTAATTGGTGCTATAAAAGCAGCATAGTACCATAACTGCTATGTATCGTTGTAAGAACAGTGCGTGGCCATCTGCTCTACCAGCTGCTTTGCTGCAAGACCCATGATGTTCAATGCTTTTGTCCAGCTGCGTGGTTTCACAGAAGGCAATGTGCAGCATTTATACTCTATGGCTGCATTCTGATATCATGATAAGTCATGGTTTATCCTGACATTAATAAACCAGCAAGAGTAAGCCTTGGGCCTCTCCTTTATCTTACTCTGCCACAGCTCAATAGAATTCCTTGAAAAATTTAAGCCATAGAGAAAACTACTGCAGTGGCTTAGTGATTAAGATGCTCGGCAGGTCAGCAGTTCAAGATCTGAGTGCTGCACAACAGAGTGAGCTGCTGTCTCAGGCCCAGCTCCTGCCAACCTAGCAGTTCAAAAGCAATTGCAAGTAGATAAATAGGTACAGTGGAAAAGGTAACAGTGTTCCATGCACGCCAACATCTTGTCATGCCTGCCACATAACCATAGAAATGTCTGCAGACACATTTGTTTATTTTATTTATTTATTTTTTAAATTTATAGGCCACCTTTCTCGCCAAGGCGGCTCACATAAAACCAGACATCCTGTACAATAAAACACTACTAGAAATTATAAGATAATTAAAAAACGATAAAACACCAATGACCCCTTGATTAAAACCTCAGCAGGACAAGCCAGCATGGCTGGGATGTGCTGCCAGGTGCATCCCATGCCTGTTGGCAAATCCAGGTTTTTAAGGCCCTTCTGAAGGGGTAAAGTTCTGTTTGGAGGTGCATTTCTGGTGGAAGGAGCTTCCAGAAGGCCGGGGCCAAGACTGAGAAGGCTCTCCTCAGGTCCCGGCAAGATGTGCAAGACACATACAGTGTTGGCTCTTTGGCTGGAAACAGAGATGAGCACCATCCCCTAGAGTTGGATATGGCTTTTGAGCAAGGGAGACTTTTGTGTGACTCAGTGTGATGGCACTGTTATTATTCTGGTCATGCTACGATTGTTAAATGAACCTGTGATCATAATGAATAAAGTAATATTGGGGAAAATAAAAATCAGCTGCACGACAATGCACTGCATGTTGTGAATTTTTACACTATGTTGTTTGGCCTTTCTTCTTGGCAATATCACATGGCATTCTGTGTGTCGTTTGTTGAAGTAACATTATGGCAATCAAGCAACAGTAACATTGATGGGATGTAAAACAGGGGTAATAAAAGGAACAGAACATAGGTGAAAAGCAACAAATAATTTGTCTGCACTCCATATTTATAAGAGTTTGATTCCACTTTAACTCCCATGGCTCTGTTCTAGGGAATGTTGGGACATATCATTTGGTAATGGATTTAGAAGTACAGTAAGTACAACAGAGAACTCAAACCATGTCAGCATTCCATAAGATGGAGCCAGGGCATTCAAAGCAGAATTAAATTCTTTCAAATTTGATGTGTAGGTGCATTTGTTGAGTTTACTCTCTATTTAATTGTTTGAAGAAAACACCAAACTGCACCTCTAAATAATGACATGAATGCAGCTGCCCTGAGATTGCCCCTCATGGTTATGATTATGCAGTCATGGCTGATGTGATTGTATCAATTAGGATGGTAATAAGAAACAGTCTTGTTGAACCCTAAAGAAAATGAATTGCCAGACTTTGCTTTACAGATATTTTGCACTTCAGTGCCCCAATGGTAAGTGATTCTGGAAACTGTATTTCAGAACATCTCAAGAGTAACTCCTGCATTGCATTTGTTTGTAAACCTCTATGATTTTTCAAATTATAAAAGTAGGTTATGCATTTTATATTAGCATACATTGAACAAACCAATATAGAACAAAGACCTGTGCTGATGTTTCATGAAATGCTGCATGTTGCTGAAACCAATTTAGTTCACACACACACACACACACACACACACACACACACACCTCTCTCTCTCTCTCTTTTGGATTTTTAACAATTAGATGTACCATATCTCTCAAACAAAATGAATCTGATGGGGTAAAGTAAAAATGGTTATAATTTGGTTAGAAATACAGTACAGTGATACCTCATACAATGTCCAAAACTTGGTTCCACAAGTTTGGACTTAATACGGATTTGGACTTTGTATGAGGCATGCAAAATCCTAGCCGTGATGCCTCACACAACGTCCAAATCCTTGCCGCGATGCCTCATACAACGTCGTTTCCATAGAGATACATTGTACTGTAACAGCACAGACTTCAGGGCAAAGTCAAGGAAACAGACAGGAAACTGACAGAACTTTAAGAAATCACTGTCTAAAGGCTAAATACATTACAAAAAGATGTCAAACAACCCTGATTTTAGGGGACAAACCATACAACAAGTTTTTAACTTTTGAAAACTTTATGAAGTGCAGGTTTAAAAGTTAATATGTCCCATCATGCAGCCAATCGGAAACAAAAAACCTCATTTACCTACCTTTCCACTGTGTCAAAGAATGGTTCAAGAACCTGAAGAATGCTGCAAAAATCACAGGAATGCTTCCAAAGATTCTAACAAAAAATAAAAAAAAATCCAAAATCTCACTCAAAACTACTCCTAAACACTCTTCACCTCATGCAAAACCCACAAGAGCAAGGCACACATGAGTCCTGCCTTTTATACTGCCCAGGCACAATGCAACTTGGGAAAACCCCCAATGCCTCATACAAAGTCACAGCGACTTTGTATGAGGCTACTTTTTCTAAGGAATTAGGCGATGTTATATGAATTCAATGTTGTATGAAGCGGACTTTGTATGAGGTATTACTGTAATTAAAATACAAGGAAGTCTCGCTACTTATTCGGTGTCAGGTCTCTTCTCATGAATAAAAAAAACTTTTTCATGACTATCTGTGCAGTAACGTAGAAACACTCCAGATGAACTCTGAATGGCTACTAGTTTGCTGCATTAGAATGATCAATGAGTTTCCAATAAGAGTTCATAATATAAAGTGTCTTACATCTTTTTTTAGAAATTGCTTTAATAAAGGAAGGAAATCTTCTACTCTTTATTGGCAATGATTTCACACAGCAGAAATGTAAACCTACAGAGACCTCTTTTGGTCAAAGAGTTCCCGAACTGAACTAATCAACCACACACAGTGTCTCGCTAAAGTCTGCAAGACAGTTATCAGAACTTTACCAATAGGTTTCCAAATGGTATTAGCTGAAGATGAAGTGAGGTGGATCAAATTGTAGCTGTGCACCAATTATCTTGCAAGTGTCTACATTCAGTTTTTGGAAGAGAAATTGGAGGGACAATGCCACTGAATTTCTGGAGGGGAAGGAGACACTCTTCAACAAATATCCAGAGGCTGGGCTCACCATTAGCAGCGGATATAGCATAGCTTTATCTCTCCCCCACCAAAGTATATATTTCCCCCTTTTCATGTTGCCTCTGCAAATGGTCAACAACATCAACTGTATTGATAAGCTAGACCTCATTTTGCTTCCTCTGCAACACACATAGGGCCATTTTGGGGCATTGTTGATTTGGGAAGGAGAGAAAGAAAAAGAAAGAAAGAAAGAAAAAAGTGGTGATGTCTTGAAGGTAGTTCTACAAAGTTGTTTTCTATTTCTACAGGAATAAGAAAGAAAACATTAAGATTTTTTTGTTTTAAAAATATCTTGATAAATTTGGTTTCTTGTCTTGGGGGATGGGAAGGTGTTGTGTTCTGAGTTCTATGCATTAAAACAACCACCAACTGTATCAATGTATTCCGTGTAATTAGGTCGCGAGCTAATGTCCACCTGGTGGCAATAGCGAGCGCCCAAGCTCACAAGGTTCCAATCCCCAAAGAACTACAGCATGGGAAGATTCCCGCCACTACCTCACCTGGACAAGAAGGGCGTGACCTGGAATGACGTCACGCCAGCAGTAGCCAATGGGCTATCGTGGAGCCACATTCAAATGTATAACCACCGTATATATTGAGCTGTTCATCCGCCATTACCTCATGTTCCCCTAGACCACCATGCAATAAAGATGTGTTAAGCCAGTGCTACGGCTGTTCCTGTGTCTTGTTTCTCATACACTAAATTGGCGACGAAGGTGGGATGATGGATTCCCATGAGATCAAGACACACGCTAGTCATGCCGGTTTCGACATCAACAAGCCGGAAGATTGGGAGCTCTTTGAAATGGACTTCCAAGATGCGCTGGTGGTGTCCGACATCACGGACGAGGGAAAGAAGAGGGCCATCCTCACCTGGATGCTAGGAAATGCCGCCAAGAGAGTATTGGTGGACCTGGTATCACCGAAGAAGGTGAGCGAACTGACGGTCAAGCAGCTCCTGAAGGCGATGCGGGACCATTTCCAGCCCTCGGTTTCGATGTTCTCGGCTCGAGACGCATTCTGGAAGAGAGTCCAAGCGCCCGGTGAGTCCATCGCCGCCTTTGCAGTGGCCCTGCGGTTGGCCGCCGGCCCATGCAAGTGGGAAAACCTGGAAATCGCCCTCAGGGACCGCATGCTGTGCGGCCTGTGGGACAAGGAGGTTCAGCGAAAGCTAATGAACCAGGAGCCACCCACGACGCTGCGCGAGGTTGTGAAGGCGGCGCAGGCCGCGGAAGCCATGAGGGCCGGAGTCAAGGGGTTCAGAGAAAGGCCCCCACAGGCCGACAAGGCAGCGGGGTCGGTGCAGGCAGCCGAAATCTTCTACGGAGAGCAGCGACGACGAGGATGTCCGGAAGGTGCGGAAGGAAGGCCGCCGTTGCGATGGATGTGGAGTGGCCCACGACCGCGTCAAGTGCCCGTTCCGGAAGGCCGAGTGCCACAACTGCGGCCGCCGGGGGCACATCGCCAAGGTCTGCAGACGACGGCGCAGGGACCGGAAAAGCTCGCCAGACCGCTCGCCGAGGACCAAGGAGGGCGCCCAGCCCGCAAGGAAGCAGGACAGCGTAGGCCGCATCTCTGACGACAGCGGCGACGACGCCCCAGTGTACAGTGTGTCCTTGGGACACCCCCGTTATTTTGTTCAGGTACTGGTGCAAGGGCCCCCTGTTAGGATGGAGATAGACTCGGGTTCCTCCTATTCAATCATGTCCCAGCGGGAGTTCTTGGGAATTTCCCCCCACGTGCGCCCTAAGCTCAAAGCATTGAGGTCCACGCTGCGGGACGTACAGGGTAATAGCATTCCGGTGTTGGGGGTTGGAAAATTCAAGGTCCAGTATAAGCAGCACGCCGCAGAACTGCCCCTGGTTGTTCTCAAGGGGGGAAGTTGCAGCCTCCTCGGGACTCAATGGTTTAAGCCCCTGGGTTTGTTCATTGGGGGGGGGGTGCATGCCGTTGGGACTGACCCAATACAGGAGGTGTGCGACGCGCACCCCGAAGTGTTCAAGAAAGGACTTGGAAAATTCAAGGGACCCCCAGTAGCGTTCGACCTGGATCCGGAGGTCCGCCCAATAAGACTCAAACCGTGCAGAGTGCCTTTCGCACTAAAGGACAAAATAGAGGCGGAACTGGACAAACTGGTGGGCCAGGGGATTCTTGTTCCTGTTGATTCCGCGGAGTGGGAGACTCCGATTGTAACTGCACTGAAGGCCAACGGGGAGGTCCGCATATGTGCTGACTATAAGTGCACCATTAATAAGGCGATCCGCCCTAATGCGTATCCGGTGCCGGTAGTCAGCCATCTGTTGGCCAGATTACATGGGGGAAAGTGTTTTGCAAAACTTGACCTGGCGCAGGCCCATCAGCAACTCTCAGTAACCCCTGCAGCAGCTGCTGCGCAAACAATAGTCACGCATAAGGGGGCGTTCCAGGTGACGCGCTTACAGTTCGGCGTGAACTCAGCGCCCGGTATTTTCCAGTCGCTTGTGGAACGCCTCTTGAAAGGACTGGATGGGGTCTTGCCATACTTTGAGGACGTATTGATAACGGGGGGAGCGAGGAGGAGTTGGCTGAAAGGCTAGACAAGGTACTGGCGGTGTTTGAAAAAGTGGGGTTGAGGTTGCGGAAAGACAAATGCGTCTTCTTTGTGAAAGAGGTTGAGTTCTTGGGTTTCCGGGTAACCCCTGCGGGAATTAAGCCCTCCAAATCAAAGGTAGCCGCAATTCAAGGTGCCCCTCGCCCCACCTCCAAGTCCAAATTGCAGTTGTTCCTAGGGCTCTTAAATTTCTACCACTCCTTCCTGCCTCGGAAGGCTTCGGTAGCGGAGCTGCTGCATAAGCTACTCAAGAAGGACGAGGCGTGGAAGTGGGGCGAGAGCCAAGAGTTGAACTGAAGCAACTCCTAGCGTCTGATGCCATCCTCACCCATTTTGACCCCAAGAAGCCGGTGGTCCTGATATGTGATGCATCCCCAGTAGGGGTGGGGGCGGTGCTGTGCCACGTGCTGGAAAACGGGAGGGAGGCCCCGGTAGCATTTTACTCTAGATCCCTGTCCCAGGCTGAGCGAAACTACGCCCAAACAGACAGGGAGGCGCTAGCGATAATAGCGGGGACTAAGAAGTTCCACGATTTCCTCTACGGCCGCCCCTTCACCATAGTTACCGACCACAAGCCCCTGCTAGGCATTTTCACTGCGGACAAGCCCACACCCCAGATCCTGTCCCCTAGGATGTTAGGGTGGGCCATCTTCTTAAACGCGTATCAGCACACGTTGGTGTACCGCCCTGGGAAGGAAATAAGCCACGCGGACGCCCTGTCGAGGTCTCCCCTTCCCCTCACTAGTAGCACCGTGGGCGAGGAAGAAAAAGACCACCAGGTACTCCTGATAGAGGTCTTAGATTCGCCTCCCATTGTACCCGCAGACATCGCCAAGGCGACCGGGAAGGACAAAACGCTAGCTCTAGTCTGCTCCTGGGTGCAAAAAGGGTGGCCAGCGTCCTCCCCGGCGGCCGAGTTCGCCCCGTTTTTCAGGAAGAGGCTAGAGTTGTCCATAGAAAGAGGGTGCCTTCTGTGGGGTCAGCGGGTGGTGGTCCCCGAATCCCTGAGGCCGAGGGTGCTCAAACTGCTGCACATCAGCCACCCTGGAATTGTCCGCTCTAAGGCTCTGGCCAGGAGCTATTTCTGGTGGCCCCAGTTGGACGCCGACATCGAGCACATGGTAGGCACTTGCAAGAGCTGCCAATGCTCCCGGCCAGAGGAGGCGCGCCTGCCGCACAGGGAATGGGACGCGGCGAAGGGGCCGTGGTCCCGGGTGCACATTGATTTTGCGGGCCCATTTAGAGGGACACTTTTTCTCCTCATTGTAGACGCCTACTCCAAGTGGTTGGAGGTCATCCCAGTCACGAGCACCTCCTCGGCAACGACCGTGAAGCATTTGCGCAGGGTTTTTAGCACGTTCGGCATACCCGACACCCTAATTAGCGATAACGCTAGTTGTTTCACGTCCGCAGAGTTCAGGGCATTCACCGAGATCAACGCCATTAGGCACATCACCTCCGCCCCCTTCCACCCGGCAACAAACGGCCAGGTCGAGCACCTCGTGCGCACAACCAAAGACGCGCTGAGGCGCATGGGTCCTGGGGATCTCAACCTACAAGTGTGCCAATTCCTGCTAGGTTACAGGGTCACCCCCCTAGCTTCTGGGTACTCGCCCGCAGAACTCTTAATGCATAGGAAGCTGACCACGATCCTGACCAGGCTAGACCCCACTAGGGTGGAGGACACAGGGAGGAATATCGGGTTAGCGGACACGAAAAGTTTCAAAGTCGGTGCCCCGGTGCATTGCAGAAATTACGCCAGCGCGGGGCCGGCCTGGGTCCCGGGTGTCGTCGTTGGAAGGACGGGTCCCGTGTCGTATTGCGTAGAGACCGTCACGGGTCTGCTATGGAGACGACACGCAGACCAACTCCGTCGCAGGGTTCAGGAGCACCAGGGCGCGGCCGGCGAGGAAAAGGACTCAGCGTTAGGGTTCTCCCCCACCCGTTCAACCCAAGGGGGAGGTGAGGGGGCCAATGGTCCCCACCTAGGGGGGAGGAGAGGGATTCTGTCCCCATAGATATCCTGCAGAATCCTTCTAATGGTACCCAGGGCATAGATATCCTGCGGAATCTTTCGAATGGCACCCCAGGTGATAATTCTGATTTTCATTTACAAAACCGGGGAGGTTTTCAGGAGTGGTCCCCCACCCATCCAAGCGAGAAGCGGGGTTTTTCGTTAGTCCCCAGTGACCCCGGTTTTTCCGTCCCTTCCCCAAGAACCGCGGAGCCGCGGCCAGTCACTAACGAGTCTCCCTCTCCCGTTGCAGGACAAGGAACCAGGGGACAGAGAAGCAGTAGCACCCCCGGGACAAGCCAGTCAGCGTCTCGCCCAAGGCGCATTTGCAATAATCCATCTTGGTTGAGAGACTTCGTCTCATTCTAGGGGGGGAGGGATGTTGTGTTCTGAGTTCTATGCATTAAAACAACCACCAACTGTATCAATGTATTCCGTGTAATTAGGTCGCGAGCTAATGTCCACCTGGTGGCAATAGCGAGCGCCCAAGCTCACAAGGTTCCAATCCCCAAAGAACTACAGCGCGGGAAGATTCCCGCCACTATCTCACCTGGACAAGAAGGGCGTGACCTGGAATGACGTCACGCCAGCAGTAGCCAATGGGCTATCGTGGAGCCACATTCAAATGTATAACCACCGTATATATTGAGCTGTTCGTCCGCCATTACCTCATGTTCCCCTAGACCACCATGCAATAAAGATGTGTTAAGCCAGTGCTACGGCTGTTCCTGTGTCTTGTTTCTCATACACTAAAGAAGGATTGCAGATAGATTTTGCTTCCACTTTGGATGCTTAAAACATAGCTCCCTTTCTGCAAGCCCAGCTGAGTGTATGAAGGCAGTGTTGAGCCCAGTTTCAAGAAAAAGGCAAAGCTCGTGTTATGCCGTAATTTATTATTGAAGTTCCCAAATCTTCATTTCCCCATTTTTTGCATCATTTTCAGGGCCCTTTAGAAAATTCCAAAGAGTTTCCAAAGAAATGTCTAAAGAAATTCCTTTGGCTATATTATTTCCATAGAATTCTAAGGTAACTGAAGGTGCTGCCATTATTGTTTTTCTTCTTCTATCAGACACCTTATGATCGCTTTGCAGGTTCCCTGGCTGTCCACTGTTCTTGCTTTATTATGTCTTCTCCCTGGTTGTGTGGGCATCTGCAGGGAGAGCCTCACCGGTTACCACAGAGATGGCAATGCAATAAAAAATAAGGCATCCACAACCACTCACCATCAGCCACCTCAAAGGTACTGTATATTAAGCACCTCTGAACTCAATTAATGCAATGATGGGTAAGGGCGAAAATGCAAGGCATTAGTGTTTAGTGTGATCATGAAAGTAATGCCTTTAAGAATATTACACCCTTAACAATAATCTAGCTGGTCATTTGATCCTGTGTGCCCACAGAGACGAGGCATTTTATTTTATTTTTATTTTTGATGTACTTATTCAGTTGTTTTGTTTTATTTTGCTGTTTGTTTTATTATGTTACTTTGATATTTGTATGTGCACTACCCAGAGTGAAACATATCCCAGATGGGCGGTATAAATATTCAATCGATCAATCGATTGATAAATCAATGAATGAATGAATGAATGTACAGTTTGTAACATATATAATATTTTTTCTCTTTTTAGGCTATCACAAAATTCAGCTGGCTGGATTTTGTCATTACACCCCTAAATGTAGGAAATTAGATCTATAATTCAGGTACCTGTATACTTGATGTAGATATTGAAAAATAAATTTATACCTTCTGGAAACAGAGCGAAAAAATGGATCAGTCTAGGTATCATTTGCCTCCAGGCATAAGCAGAGTTTGATGCTACATCACAACACAGTTTGGAGTGTAAAATAAAAGAACAAAGCTCTCTAAGAATAATTGCATTGAAATTTCAGAAAAATGTCTTTCTCCCAGTTCTGGGTTGTACTGTGAACAGCATACTTGTCATTTCCTCTTCTTTTATTAATGATTTTATAATTACAAAAGTATAGAAAAAGAAACCAGATACTAACACAAGGTGTGAATCAGAAACAATCAACTTCTAAACTAATGCTAAACTATAAATAGCCATCTTGTATAGAGTCAAGGTCTATAGAGTGGTAGGTAAGGCAGAAACATTTTTGAAATGCTAGCAAATCAATTAACTGTCATGCTCCAGGATTTAGAAAGTTGCTGAAGTTGGTGAGCTGTGTGGTACCTTCTGACACGATTATAATTCCAGTACATTGAGGGTAGCAGTAGGGTTAGCACTGTGATTAGGGTTTAGTTTAATGTACCGTATTTTCCAGTGTATATGACGACTGGGCGTATAAGACGACCCCCAACTTTTCCAGTTAAAATATAGAGTTTGGAATATAAGACTACCTCTCTTCCAATGCACACCAAATAAAAATTAACCCACACTCAACCAGAAGATGTGCAGCCCTCCAAGTCGAATGGGCAGGTTCTGGTGGAGAGCCAATCCACGCTCACGTTCTCCTCCTCGAGGTACAGGAAGATGTGTGCAGCTTGCTTCCCCTTGCCTCATACTCCCCACACAGAGCAGGGACTTGGCCGCGGCACCCCCCACCATATGCACCGGACATATGAAGCAAGGGGAAACAAGCTGCAGTTAAGTACCTGTCCTATAAGACGACCCCCGACTTTGGCACAGATTTTTCGGGGTTAAAAAGTAGTTTTATATGCCAGAAAATACAGTAGTTTAATCTACATTACTTGTGCTTCTAGAATCAACTGATTATAGTAACCCCTCCTCTCTGGGTGGTACAACCTGCAGATAATCACATTAGGCCATTCTGATTTTCAGCATCATAGCTCACTAAACATACACAAACTCATTTTATCTCTCTAGCATGGGACATTTTTATCATTTGGACATTGGTGGGATGAAAAGTGCTCTTTTTTCACCTCTTGGTCACAGCTGTATATTTTTAAATACATACACAGCTCTTGCATATATTTTTTTAAAAAGGAAAGGAAAAGGCTTGTACATGTCAGCTGGCTGAAATTCAGAAATACTATTTACCATCCTTTCAGTGACAATATGTGGAATGTCTAAAATGTAAATCCAATGTTGTGTAGATTATGACACAAAACATGACACTGGGGAAAATAAATTATTCTGCCCTTGTGCAGGAAGGTTAAATTCCACTTATGGGCTTCTAAGCAGTGTCCAGGAAGATCCAAACAACTTTTATGTGTGTAGCTAAGTCGCTTGTGTTCCTCCTTTTCTTTCCTTCTCTGAAAAGGGGTTGGGGAAACTTTTGATAGTAGTTTTATGGGGGTTTTACAGGTTTGAAAGTTTTTAAACTGTGACATTGGTTTTATTTTCTGTGTGCCGCCCAGAGTCTCCGGAGTTGGGCGGCAATATAAATCACAGAATGAATGAATGAATAAATAAAAAGAGAGCAAAAATCTTTGCTGTATTTGTGTTCAATTCAGTTCTTTGGATTCTGGCCCTTATTTTCAAATAAAGGAAATTGTTACATTGCTGTTTATTTGCTTGTTTGTTTACTTTTCTGATTTATATTGCCACCCAACTCTTTCTGGGTGGCTCACAGAAAATAAAACCAATATCACATTTTAAAACCAATAAAACCCCATTAAAACTGCTACCAAAAATTACCCCAACCCCTCCAGATTAAAAGAGGGAGACAGTGTTCTTACTAAAACAGTCAGCAGGCATGGGTCACCACATTGCTGTTCATTCTCTTTATTAAGTTCCAAATTTCCTCCCTCTTTTTATTAAATGTTGAAAAGTATGTGTTGGCTGAATAACTCAGTGCTTTAGGTATCTGGCTGCAGAGCTGGAGGTTGGGAGTTTGATTCCCTACCCTGCCTCCTGGGAGAGGACCAAGGCAGAGTGGCCTTGGGCAAGCTGCACAGTCCTAGAATGCCCACAAACGAAGTGAATGATTAACTTCTTCTGAGTATTCTCTACCTAGAAACCCTGGAAACTTGTCTTCATGTCTCTTAAAGATATATTGTAGCAAAACCAGTAACAGATTTCTTAGTTTCAGGAAGCAAAACAATTTTAGGCAAATGAAGCTTTTTCAGTTCAGAAATTACATTTAAATTAATGAAAACATATCTAACTGTGGAAGGCCTGAGGGCCCCCTCTTAGCTTAAAAGTGACTACATGTTTGCTAAGTTCTAAGCAGACTCCAGAGAATTACTTACAAAGCATGGCAATAAGAACAAAAAGAACACTCCTTTATCTCCCACTTCTTTTAACCCATTAGATAATTTGGCCCTACCACTGAATGACTCCAGCCAATCACTACACAGTCCTCCATGTCCCTCAAAAAATTAGGTTTTGTTTCTCCCAAAAAACAAGGTTTTGTTTAGTTTACAAGACACTCCTTCCCTAGTAACAACCCAGAATGCATCACAGCCACCTCTCCTTCAGTGAGCAACACACAGAAATCTCTACTACAGATTCGAAAAGACACAATCCTGCATTTCTAGCAGATGATCATGGAAGTTCTTAACACAATTTTTAATGCAATACAAATCCATGACACCTCCTGCTGTATACACTGCCACAAACCATGGTGAGCGTGTTTGCACAGGCGGGGACATGTTTATATAAATGCTTCCACATCCAGGGTCGTTGCCAGGTGCTGGATGATTTGCCACTGCAGGCCGGACTCGGCCCATGGGCCATAGGTTGCAAATCCCTGACCTAGGTACATAGAGGGGAAAAATCCTTATCTAGTATCTTCCCAACTTCCTAAGAACTGTTAACCAAAATAAGTGTACCTTGAACTGGAATTCGTATTTGTACTACAGCCCTATTTGGTCATTCTCTGCCCGGCAGCTTGCGAAGAGGACTGGGTTGCAAGGACTAGAAGTCCCAACTGGGTGCACCTGGTTTCTCACCCGCTCTGCCTGTCGAATTCCGTTTTGGGTCCCGATATGGAAGGAGGTTGGTGACAAAAGACTAATTGAAGATACTGTCATTTTGAAACAACTTAACACAATTTAATAGTATGTCAGAGAAAAGTAGAAGTACAGAAGCTTTCCCTCATTTAAAATCCACTTTACCAGTCTACTGCGTGTATGAAAGAAGATATAGTAAATTGTCAAAAATAGTCTAATCATTTTAATTTGTCTGAATTTTATCTATATTTCATATACCGTATTTTCCGGCGTATAAGATGACTGGGCGTATAAGACGACCCCCAACTTTTCCAGTTAAAATATAGAGTTTGGAATATACTTGCCGCATAAGACTACCTCTCTTCCAATGCACACCAAATAAAAATTAACCCACACTCAACCCGAAGACGCACAGCCCTCCGAGTCGAATGGGCAGGTTCTGGTGGAGAGCCAATCCACGCTCACGTTCTCCTCCTCGAGGTACAGGAAGATGTGTGCAGCTTGCTTCCCCTTGCTTCATACTCCCCGCACAGAGCAGGGACTCGGCCGCGGCACCCCCCACCATATGCGCCGGACATATGAAGCAAGGGGAAATAAGCTGCAGTTAAGTACCTGTCCTATAAGACGACCCCCGACTTTGGCACAGATTTTTCGGGGTTAAAAAGTAGTCTTATACGCCAGAAAATACAGTAGGTCCATAATTTTAAGTTGTGCAACATTCTAATGTGAATTTTAAAAACCTCATCTTTTCAGTCACCAAAAGTCTGCTTTTGAGGAGGTCAATGTAACATACTTTGGGATGAAGTTATTTGGAAATCCAAACAATTATCATCTGCTAATACTTAACTATAACATTTTCATCAGTTCAAAATTAGGAGCACAAAGGTCAGCCATGCAATGCTATCAAAATGTCTGACAACAGATATCTTTGCATAAAGGATTGGCTCTAAGCCTAAAGGTCTTTATTCTCTTCTCCTGTCATTAAATGGATTTTCCTGTACAAGTAGTTTTTTAGACCAACATACCACTTTCAAGCACGACTATTTCTCCTTAGCAGCCAAAAGAATTTTGGCCTCAACACAAGACCGTCTGAATTTACATTCAACACCCTGGAAGATAAATTATTTTTTTGGCTTTATTTAACCAAAGGCAGTGCAATCCAAACCTGAAGATATGCATGCTGTACTTGGTCTAGAATGAGCAGAAGCCATTTGTGCCAGCACAAGAGGATTTGCTGGCCAACTGCTGTGCTAACAGAAGTGAGCCAGCAGAAGAGGCAAGAAGGTTGTTAGAGAAAGCCAGGAGCAAATAGGAGCTGAGTAGAGTCAACCCCAAATCTTTCTCAATCCAGACACATAACCACTATGCAGCATAAAGTCAGGCAAGGATCAAGGTAGTCCTAAACAATTTCCAATATCCCTAATTTGGGAAGGTTTGGATCCAACTCATCTCAACCGGCTTAGTGTCCACCATAATTGCCACTCTTTCATAACCTCTTTGAGATCAAGCAAAACAAGCTTTTAGATGCTGGCATTTGGTTCTTGTCTTGTCAAACTAATAGAAAACTTTGGGAAAAGGTAGTACATCTCTACAATAGTATTCTTCCTTCCTGGTGCTTCTCAGTTATAGTGCATTGCTCTTGGTAGTGACAAAATCATTGGTGCTATTTAGATGAACTGCTATATTGCAGAATGTTTATAAACATTCCAGCTGTTCACACAAAGAGGTTGTCAGTAATAAAATGTTCTTAGCTTAGCATACTATTTCAGCATTATACTGTATATTTGAATCTGTGAGCTTCGACAGGGTCCAATTTGGCCTATAAAATGGCACTTATTCTCTCACTTTGATATCGATATATCAGAGCAAACATATTCAGTGAAGAAGCCTTTGCATATGCAACTTTAAACATATTATTTACATATTAACTGGGCCCTCAAATTTTACTAACTAAGGAAAGATTAGTAGGGGATGTAGAACAGTACCAGAAAGTTTAAAAAATGCAGATTGTTGAAGATATTAGGATTGTCATTTAGAATCAGTCGCATAACTAAACAGCATTAGTCGTTTTGAATGAAATTTAACTTCTGTGATAGGATGGGAGGGAAAGGCCACCCTCAAAGATCTTATCACCCAGGCAGGCTCATAAAGAAAGATGCAGTCTTTTAGATAGCTTGGCCCAAAGTTGTTTAGGGCTTTATAGGTTACAATTTGTACAGTAAAACCCCTACTTACGAAAAAAAAGTCTGTTCCGTAGGCTTTTGCTTAAATCGAAATTTTTTGTAACTTGAAACAAACTCATATGAAAAATTATTTTATGTAACTTGAAGCAAACCCATAGGAAAAGTGAAATCTTTATGTAAATCGAAGCAAACCCATAGGAAAAGGAATCTTTATGTAACTCGAAGCAAACCAATAGGAAGCCGTGTAAACCGGGACATGGTTTTAGCACTAAATCATTATGTAAGTCACATTTTATGTAACTCGAGGCATTTGTAAGTTGGGGTTTTGCTGTACTTTGAATTGTGCTTGGAAATGGATTGGCAACCAGCGGAGCTGCTGTAATAAGAGGATTATGTGATCCCTGTTACCAGCCCCAGTTATCATTCTAGCTGCAGTATTTTGGACCTGCACGAGTTTTTGAACACTTTCCAAAGCAACTCCACATACAGCATGTCATAGTAATCCAGACAGGTTATAATAAGACATGTGTCACCATGGCCAGATCAGATATCACCAGAAATCGCTATTCACCTACTCTGTGTTATTTTCTTTTACCCGTGATGTTCAGCAGTTATACATCTGTGCATGTTTGGGTCTGAGACTGAGACTGGAGCACACGATGAAACACTGTTACCTTTCCACCAAAGGGGAGACTGAGACTGGAGCACACGATGGAACACTGTTACCTTTCCACCAAAGGGGTTCCTATTTATCTACTTGCAATTTCTTGCTTTCAAACTGCTAGGGTAGCAAAAGCTGAAACAGAGACGGGAACTCACTCCATTGTGCAGCACTTGGGTCTTGAACTGCTGACCTGCTGACCTTCCAGTTGGCAAGTTCAATGTCTTAACCGTTAAGCCACTGCCGCAGTCTCCTTTGCCTGTCTACTCAGATCCAATTCACATTATTCAGTGGAGTTTACTCCTAGCTTATCCCAGACAAATGAAACTTTTTCTCTTCTCCCAGATTATTTCACATTGTTTCTTTTCTTTTGGGGAGGGGATATGTTGTATGCTTTGATTCATAAGCAAAGGTGAGATGAGAAGATAACCCAAGCCCAGCAATGTATACATGGGAAGGGGAGAAAGACGGTCTTTTCAGCACAGATTGTTCAGGGGGGAACTGTCCAATCCAGTCCAGTGATGAGGTCACAGGCAGATATAAAACTCCAATTCCTTCCATAATGGAACAAAAACCTAGTAGTCCTCAGGATTGATGGAAAGGGGGAGAGAATTTAGCAAATACTAAAGTGGTTAAGATGCTGGGGACATGATGACTGGAAGGACGACGGATCGGCAGTTTAATTCCCAAGTATTGCATGATGGAGTGAGCACCCGTCTCTGTCCCAGCTCTTGCGAACCTAGCAGTTCAAATGCAAGAAATTGCAAGTAGATAAATAGGGACCACTTTGGAGGAAAGGTAAACAGCGTTCTGTGCTCTAGTCATGCCTGCCACGTGTCCACGGAAACGTTTGCAAATGCAGACAGCGCTGGCTCTTTGGCTATAAATAGAGATGAGCACTGAAGCCTAGAGTCGGATACGACTGGCTTTCGAGCAAGGGCGAGCCTCACCTAAAGAAAGAATAGGGAAAGGCACATCTCTGAATCTCCTTGGGACATGAAGAAGTAAAGAAAGAGGACTACTGGAAGCATATGTCTGTTTTATTTGCAAAAGAAGAATTTAAAAAAACTAAGGTAATTTTTCGAGCTTCAAAAACATTTTCTCCTGGAAAAGTGAGAAATAACTCTTTAAAACTAGTTAACTAATCTGCTCTGATTATTTTGTCTTCTCTGAAATCGTCTGAAAAATAGTTTCATTGCCAGCCTGATTTCTGATGCTCACCCCCCCCCCCCACACACACACAGTTTTGTAGTGGTCTAACTGGTGGTGTGTGCCTGGGTTTCTAAAGCACTGCTACAACATAAAAGGTTGAATTGCCTTGTTCAATTCCATATTTTGAACAAGGGGTTCTCCCTATTTTTATTAGCTGCTCTGCTCCACCAGCTTTATTTTCTATTAGCTATTATTGCATTGAGTTTACAAAATGCTGCTATAAAAACACTGGTGTTGCTACTGTTATACAGATGTTGATGGTATAGAAGAACTCACTACACAAAATAAACTGAGCAGATTACTCAAGAGAAAGCCTATTGTCCTCTGTTATATGACAGCTATGGTCACCGCAGCTCCAAATAACGATGACAATGAGAGAGTCTGTGAACTATTGAATTCATATTCCACCACAATTTGTGCATATTTACTACTCTGGGCAGCTCACAACATTACATAAATTAGCAATAGTGTACAACTCCATACACACCTACCCAATAATCAGTAAATAAAGACATAACAAATAAATACAACTATGCAATAAATACAAAAACTAATACAACAAAATGCAAGCCAGTAAGAAAACATGTTCACCCATAAGGCCACTGTAAATTCAAATTACTTCAATATCTTAAAAACATATAAAATGTTTATCTAATGGGCCTGGTAGCTCAGGGGAAAAACAAATTATATACATTATTTATAAATGAGAGGATCCAGGTGAAAATGCTTGATGGAAAAGATATGCTTTTAGTTGTTTCCTAAAGGCAATTAAAAATGGAAGTGATCTCGTTTCACATGGTAAACTATCCCATAATGTGGGGACTACCATAGCTCTTTTGGTAGTCACAGCTTTCTTTACTTCTTTATAAGTGACTACTCATAATTTAAGGGACTGCTGTGGTGTAATGGTTAAGATGCTGAACTTGATGACTGGAAGGTCAACAGGTCAGCAGTTTGAGACCCAAATACTGCACATTGGAATGAGCTCCCATCTTAGTCCCAGCTCCTGCCAACCTGGGAGTTTGAAAGCAAGAAATTGCAAGTAGATAAATAGGTACTGCATTGGTGGGAAGGTAAACAGTGTCCTGTGCACTCCAGTATTTAGTCATGCCTGCCACATGTAAATGTTAACATGGCTATAAACAGAGATGAGTACTGAACCCTAGAGTCAGATACGGCTGGCTTTCGAGCAAGGGCAACCTTTACCTTTACCTCACTCATACCTTAAGCTGCTGGATGCACAATGTCTTAGGGAGAGGCTCTCCTGAAGATAGCATGGTCCTACTGGGGTAATATGGTCATAAGGACCTAAAACCATGATCAATCTGGCAGCCGCATTCTGTAGCCGCCTCAGGGTTAGCTCTACATATACAGCATTGCAGCAGTCAATCTTTTAGATTATACTAGCTGATTACCTGGCTTCGCTTGGGTTTTTAATTTCTTTAATGTAGGCCAGCCTTTCCCTCTTGGAAACCTCATGGGGTGCATGTGGGTCACTCCTGCCTCCCTTCCTCCATCCCGCTTCTCCGTCATTGGTCACTTGCCACCCTTATCCTTCCCATACATGTGTCCGGCCACCTGGCAGACCAGAAGTCTCCAACAGTGGGGCAGACACCCACACATGGGGCTTGTTACCCCCACAGTGCTGATCTCCCATGTCCATTTGTCTTCCACCTACTGTGAAAAATACAGCTGAGCTCAGAGGGCTACAGCTGAGCTAGTCAGATGATGTCACAATCTCAACCTACCTGGGACTATGACATCAGCCAATTACATCACTGGGAAACACACACATTGTATAGATCAATTGGGATGCAATTTGGGGGCGTATGCCCCCCATGGGGCTTGTGACCCCCACAGTGCTGATCTTGCTGGCCCAAGGTACGTATGTGCCAAATTTCAGCAGGATCGGTCTAGGGGTGTGGGAGCCTTTCGAGCACATACAAACCCACACCTCTGTTTTATAGATATAGATCAATGGTACCCAAAGTGGGCCCTACGCCCCACAGGGGACTTCAATTCCCAGAAGCCTAAGTCAGTATATTGACTGATCAGTGCTTTGAGGAATTGACTTAGGCTTCTGGGAAATGGAGTCCAAGAACCAAAGTTTGGGAAACACTGATATAGATAGTGCATATGTTAGTGTTATCAGGGATCACCTAGCCAGAAATGGGTGGTAGATTTCTCTATGGATCATTCTAACTTTAATCAGCTAAAGTAGATAAACATGCAAAACTGGAAAACTAAAACTAGAACCTGATTTTTGTTCACAAATAAGAAAAAATACACTTAAACAATTATGAAAACTGAAAATATTAGGTGACTGGGGAAGAAGAATATGAGGTAAAATGGAGAGATTGTCTAAATTACCTTAAACAGACCGATGGTAATTTGGTAACTCACTTAAATAGGATGTATCACTATGATCTTAAAGGAAGGATTTATTCTGTTTCCGTACCTTTTCTGCCAAAGAAAACAAGTAGATAAGGGTAATTGAACCTCACCCTGACTTATTCATCCTGGTTGGTTAACTAACCCTTTCTTACAAGATAAGCTCACATGCCAAAAGTTAAGCAGACAGAGGTAAAACATCCTGGGATAAAGGAAGAATCAGAAGCTAAAGACAGTGGTGGCTGTACACCCCAAATTAATATTGTACATGGGTTTAAATAGCATTAAACTATTTAAATATTTTGCATTATTTTATATGCTTGTAACTTTAAAAACACACACAACAGTTTTAGTGCCTGTAACCTGCCTTGCGATCTTTCAACATATTTTACTATAACAACTCTGATATGTACTTCTGGACTTGACTCCACCATTGCTTCACCATCTCAGTAAGCATTGCTACATATAAACTGTTACCTACACCTACCCATCAGTGGCTCTGCAATCTCCATTTTGGGCTGAGTTCAAGAGCAGTCTTCATGGCAACAACAGCTGGTCTAACGTCTTGAAATTGCAGTATCTTGTGGCATTTTGATGGATTCTAAAATTTGAATTTAGGTGGCTTTCTCCCACATATAAAACAACTTTGTTATCTTTGGAATGCCATTAATACACACACACACAGAGGGAAAGTAGATGGCTTCAGGTTGGTGAATCTTTACATTCACATATTGCCTATGTCATAAATTCCACACTTATGAGATTCAATTTCATGAATATGAATTCCATAAAGATTTCTTGATCCTGAGATGCTCACCAGTGAATGCTACCATAAGACAAATCTAGGCATCTGACAACATTCCTCAATTTATTTTGGGCTATGGGACATCCCCCATTTGAATATTAACAATTCTAAACAATATTTTCCTGATTTTTGATCTGCAATTTTCAAATAATTTCTTATTAATAGAAGAGTCGATGGTTTCTAAAGAATTATATACAAAAATCTTTTACTACAAATATTACGACTGATTCCTTTCGGGGGATGGTAGGAAACACAGGCTTCCATTATAAAATTCAAATCTCTATTTCTAGATCATATATTTTTACTCAGATCTACTGTGATTTGCAGATAGACATGCTACGTATTGACAACATTTAGAGAGTAGTGAATTAGAAGGTGTGTTTGAAAAGGATTAGCCTGGTCACTTTGGACTAGAATGTCAGAGTTATGAATAGCTTTTTAAAGGTTTCAAAACACTGTGTTAAAAATTGTCCTGGATAAATATCTGGAAACAAACAGAGATTTTCCAATAATTTCTGGGGACCAGTTGGCAGAATAGAATTGTCTCAATGACGTTTTATATCACTCTGTTTCAGCAGTGAAAAACCAAATAATCACATTTGCATTGGTTCAAGGACAAACATTGTTTTAGTTGAGAGTCCATTGTCTTTTAAAACCTGTAGGCAGGTTGTCAGATGGATAAATTGGTCTTTCCTTCATATAATTCATTCTCCTCTTAATGTGATGACAGTTTATTAAACATATCCAAACATACACAGAGAAAGAAAGTGTGAACTTGCATAATACAACTGTTCATGCCTTCTATAGAAAGCCAGGCTGAGAGTATGTGAAAAGGGAGTCTTGTGAGACGAGAATCTGTGCTGACTCTCTGCATTAGAAAGTGTATATCCAGCTTCCTAAATATGCAAAAAGGCAAACTACAAAAACACAGAAAGTTTGAGAGAAGGCAAATGCAGGACCTTGTAAAGGAACAGGACTTTTGTCTCTAATCTAGATCCAAAGAATAGAAGCCTCAGAAAGATGAAACAGAAGAACCAGTTAAAAGTTTCTCTCTCTCCTGTGCAGCTCAATACAAATGAAAGACATCGGTGACAAAGGCAGATGGGGAGAATGAAGGGATTAGCTTCAAAAAGACTCTTTTTGGGGGGAGTAGGGGGAGCTGCCTGCCTCTGAGCTGTTGGGTACAACAGATTTTGAACTAGAGCGTCCAAAAGGGTTTTGCTATCAGAGATGTTTGTATAAACACAGCAGAATTTCTGGTGCACTGTCTGTCCTCAGGGCTAGCAGGCAGAAATCTTCCTTGCATATCTGGGCATACGTCGCTGGGAGAAAGTCGCCTTCAGTTCCATGGGACTCATGCCCCACTACACATGCCTCATTACGGGGCAATAAAATACACAAATCAAAACTGTGAATCACAGCCGTAGACTGAAGAATGCCCCAGAAATGTAAGAAAGGAAAATGAAAGACTTTTGCAATAATTGCCTGCACTCTCGCAGAGCCCAATTACACCCCCACAGTCAACATAGGCTTTCTCATTCCAGATTCAGACTGGTATTCCCTTCTCAGGGCTACAGGACTTCTAAACCCAGATGAGAAAGGAGGAGGGTTGGGCATCAGGTTAGCAACCCATCCCTGTAAAAACTAAAAATGCTACAGAAACAGTAAGCTGTCTGATATGCTACACAGCATGGGAGGATCTAAATCTAAGTAAGTGGGGGGCACTTTCAGCAGGTACAGCTTCTTATGCCACAGGTTCAAGTCATGAGAAAATCTTCACTTAATCAAATCTCTTGGCACTGCTATGAAAAGGAATAGGTGCTTTGTCCTCTATTGAATCTGATCACCCTTCACCCCTATAACCTGAAAGCCATTCCTGAAGCCTTTGCCCCTAACAGAAGCTGAGATGGTCACAGCTTCCTATAGGTGTTTTGCTAGAAATGTGGCAGGAGAGAGGGCAGAGGAAGGTAGATTCCCTATGGGCAAAAGCCAGGCTAGGCAAAAGCATGGCCAGGTTGACAATCAAAAGTGTCCCACTGAATAGCATGCATGCACATCTCACCTTCAGGGTTGGTCAGCTCATCCCATCCCAGTCAAAGGGTTCCTTTTCCTGGACATCTCCAGCAGACAACTCCAGGCTCGAGAGTTTCCAAGGGTGATGCTATAATAGTCCAGGCTGCAAGGAGGGCCACCTCTGTAAACTGCAACTGAACTGAAGTGAGGCAGCAAAAACAGCTGAGATGACTCTCTGGATCAGCAACTGCAGCCTTCATTTGCTGCTGCTTCTGTTGTTGAATAGCACAGGGAAGCCAAAACAGGCTCAGTCACTGCCACCTGGCGGATATTCAAGTCACTGCTAAATGAAACTGAATCCCTTCTACTTCTATCAATGATTCGTTGGGCCCTGTGGCAAGCCAGTTAAGGCTTGTGAAAGTAACGTTTTCTCACAACTTGCTAAGACTCTTCAAAGCGTAGCATGGCATCTTGAATGCATGACAGTTCATAACCTACTAATGACTAGTAGGTTAAAATTCATGTTCATTAATCTCATCCTAATTGTCCATATCATGTAAAGTCAGTATCATGAGTATTGTTATTTTGGTGATCTGATAAGAATAGTCCAGCGAACACACCCCCTATTTTGGAGAGTCTTGAAAGTCACCTATCTGTAATGCTGCTGTTGTTGTGAACTGCTAAGTTGCCTTTGATTTTCCATAATTTCATTGTCCTTTGATATTCCAAGAAACAAATTCATATTTATATCTATATCCAGTGGCTCAAGCCACTAAAATGCTGACTGGAAGGTCAGCAGTTCAATTCCAGAGTACTGCAGGACAGAATGAGCTCCTGTCATTGTCCCAGCTCCTGTCAACCTAGTAGTTCGAAAGCAAGAAACTGCAAGTAGATAAATAGGAACCACTTCGGTGGGAAGGTAAATAGCATTCCGTGTGCTCTGGTGTTTAGTCATGCCTGCCACATGACCACAGAAACGTCTGCAGAAGCAGACAGCACTGCCTCTTCGGCTTTGAAACAGAGATGAGCACTGAACCCTAGAGTCGGATACAACTGGCTTTTGAGCAAGGGAAACCTCTACCACATCAATAATAGTTGTGCAATATTGTTTCCTAATCTCTTGGATGAACTGGAACCTAGAGATGTCTTAAATGAATATTCAAACACTTTAGCACAGATAAGGGCTTCCTCTCATTGCCCAAGTTGCCCTTTCTTAGTGAACACTTCTTTCTAACTCACAAATAACCAAACAATTGACTCAAACAAAATTTCTACATACTCAGGCTGTATAGCACATGCCCACTCTAAAGCCTGTTCTCACACCAATACTGCTAATTTCTGCCTAGTGTTTTTGCACACTGCATCCTGATATTCCAAACTCTAAAAATAAAATCTATATCCTTCTCCCTGGCTCCAAGTCATATAAGTCTGTAGAACATATGGGTTGTTGTTCATTCATTCATTCATTTATTCGATTTATACCCCGCCCTACTCGACCAGGGCCGACTCTGGGCGGCTTACAACAAGTAAATCAAATACAGTATACAAAAATTACAAATGGTACAGTGTTGCAATACAGCAAATTAACAATAAATATTAGAAATACAAGATCCATAAAACACAGTATAACAGCAATAGCAACAATGTGATCAATATAATCAAAGGATATAATTTCAAAAATACCAAAAAATACAGAAATGCAATAAAGACATAAGCAGCAATAGTAATACAATAATTAATCAAAAAATACAGTTGTTGTTGTTAGGGTGTTTTTTTGCTTTAAGGGCAATGCAGATATATAACCTGTAAGCTTCCTTTGGTTCCTTTGAGGGTAAATAGCACACAAACCTAATCATATATAAATAAAACTCATTAGATGCTTGAGTGTTATGATCTATGTTCCTCTCCTTAGTTGTCTCCTTTTCAAGTCTGTCACAAGTAGAGACATACCACCCCTTTGAATGTACTTTAAACATGAAGAAGTCTGAAGAATACACTCCTTGCACTGTCTTCAAAACTAAGGCAGCATTCCTGATGCACTTACCTTGGCATATACCGTATGTCTGGCCGGACATCCCACTATGGTAATGGAGTAAACCGTACAGCCAGCAACTCAATGCCGAGTGTTGGGCAGTGGTAAATAACATGACTCCTTAAAGGAGCCAATGGCTATGAGCGGATGAGCCCCTTTATGTGGGGTGATGGTCCCCCTCAGTAGAGGAAATGCCACTGGAAACCATCATATTGAGCCCAACAGCAAAATGAGCAGAGGAGGAACTCTGATTCCCAATGGTCATGGAGGCGGAAGAGGCCATGCCAGATGGACTGACTATGAAGGAGCACCTTGTTAATATCCTCAAGGCTGCAGCAGTCCATTGCAGTCGTGGTGTTAAATCCTGCATGTCTCATTCATACATGCTGCAGAAGATAGCTCTGTGATCATAGTGTGTGGGTCACTTCATGGCAAGCTGGGAACCACCTTAAACAAATTCACACCAATGGCATTTTTCCTGCTTCAGGGGAAAAAAGCATTCTCAGATACGAGTTGCAGCCGATGATGACCTCGGCATAATAATAATCATTTGCCATTAAGTCAATTCTGACTTATGGCGAATATTTTCAAGGTTTTCTAGGTAGAAAATACTCAAAAGTGGTTTACTATTCCCTTTTTCATGGGCATCCTGGGACGGTGCAGCTTTTTTCATCTCAAAAATTTCCACACAAGAAAATCCCCCATTCATTTTTAATAGTCTCAAGTAATAATTTTAAAACAAGTTTGTTTGTCTGTTTGTCAATATATCCTGCATTTCAATCCTTAAAACATTCCTCAAGAGGAAGCCTTCTATCCCACTGCCTTCCTCCTAATTTGTAACTGAAGCCCAGAGACATCAACACCCTGTCACAATAGCTAACTTCTTTCCTCCCTCCCTCCTCCTCCCTCTCCCCATGTGTTTTGTGAGGACACACACACATCACTCTTGCTGCTCACATTTTATATAATTTTCTGGCACACAGAGGATACTTTTACATCAGGTGTATATTCAATGGGATTGCCACACTTTTCATTTGCTCACTTTCAATGGGATATTAACATAATGATGTTGTCCAGTTGTAATCCTCTTGCAGAGTGCCTGCAAGGTTTGATGTCATTAGTCAGGCCCTCGATGTACTGGGTGTGGCATCATCTTGAAATATAATATTTTCCCTTGATATTACTTTCACAAGATGGACAAATTCATATTTATCTGGATACAGTGTGTGTGTGTGTGTGTGTGTGTGTGTGTGTGTGTGTGTGTGTGTGTGTGTGTGTGTGTGTGTGTGTGTGTGTGTGTGTGTGTGTGTGTGTGTGAATGGTCACCACTGCTGAATGATAATAAGATCATGGCATACAGCCTTGCTCAATTCAAGGCCGGTTATGACCTCTAAATCATTGTTGCCAAGGTGAAGTACTAATATATCCGGAGGTGGGCACTGGAGAGAATCAGAGATGAATGGCAACAAGTGACTCCAGCGTATCCCCATATTGTCCCTCCCTGTTGAAGGCTAGGTCTTGTAGGCCCAGGTGCACTTGACATGGGGCTCTCATGGCATGTTGCCCCACGCAATATACAAAGCTGTGTCCAACCAGCCAAACAAGAAGGAGACCTGCCGGGGAAAGAGGATCTGCAAAAGAAAGAGAAAATTGTTCCAGCAAGCGAGTCAGTAGGCAATGGGTAGGATATAGGCCCGGAATCGGTGGACACCCTCTGCCCCATGCGCTTTATGTCATCACCGCTGTACCCCAGCGATGCAGCAGTAGACGCTGCTCCTATACAGAATGAGTGGGTGCCCTTGTATGCACCCTGAATACCTCCCGCTGCCAGGGCGGTGCCAGTAACCTTCCAGAATTGGTATTGCATCAGGGAGGAACCATCCTGATGCTGAAACAAAGGACCCGGGGAGGGACCATCAGCCGTCAGGTAGCTCAATAATGCCCAGAGTGGACAGATGTCAGAAATTGAGCAATGGCAAAAGACCACGGTAGAACCTTTGCCCAATTGGTCTGATTTAGAGCTGCGTATGTGAAGCAGCACCTGGTCAGCTTCTAGGACCACATCCTGCAGGAGCAAAGACTTACGAGAATGGTCAAAACTGCTGGCCACAACCAATTCAGTAACATGGAGGGTGCCAAAGAACGCTACTGCTGAGGCCGCTTGGACTTTGCGCTTGTTGGCGCAAAGTCTGGGCCAGGCAGCTGCCAGGCATCCCAGAACAGCCACAGAAAACCAGTTGTCTATCGTCTGGAGTGTGGCTGCGTTCACGCATCAAGCCCTCCAAAACCCTCTGAATCCTAAAGTTGTTAAGGGAATAGGAATAACCAGTGACATTAGCTGCAAAGGAAAGGGTAGAAAGCTTACTTCTAATGGTTTGAGGGGCAAGACCCTGGGCATGGAGATGTACAATATATTGGAGGGCAATAGGTATGGGGAATTGGGGATGGGCCAGGCCTCCGTGAGGCCATGACACCGTCTAAATTGAACGAATTGATCGAGGGTAGCTGCATATGTGACACACATCCATGGTGACAAGGAAAGGGAAATGGCCCTCTCTAATTCCCCTCACCAAGAATTTAAATGTCTGGGGGCAGCTCCGAAGGATGTTCGAGGGCACCGTGAGTGAGTGTCCTGAATCTTGTCATCTGGAAGTGGGACAAAGCATCGCAATACTCTTATCGATGCTCAAGACATGATGGGCCCTAAATACAATATTCAATCACAAGGTGGCAAGTGTAAAGGCGCACACTAGGTGCATGAACCTGGCAGATTGGGATGTGAGAGTGTTGATCATTTGCAGCACTGCCATATTATTGCACCAAAAGGTGACCACACAGTCGGCTCACAAATGACCCCACAAGAGCACAGCCCCAAGAATAGGGAATAGCTCCAAAAAGGTGAAGTCACAAAGCAAGCTGCTCTGCTGCCAGCTGTCAGGCCAGGGACTGCAGCACCTGAGAATGCTAAAAATGCTAAAAGCATGCACTCCTGAAGCATCAGAGTGCACTTGTAGCTGTGCATCAATGGGCAGATCAGAGTGCCAGAAAGAAATGCCATTGAAACCCAGCAGGAAGTCCAACCACATTCTCAGGTTGCCCCTTAATCTTGTGAAAGGGCTTGGAGAGGCCCACCATTGCATTGCACAGCCGGCTGTCCTGGGGCCACAACTTTGCAAGCAAAGTTGAGAAGCCCATGGAGTTTCTGTAATTCACGAAGGGCCACCTTACATTTGGCCAAGACTCATCTTGGATGCGACACAGTCCACCTTATCTTTGGTTAATCAAGACGACTGAGCTTGGTTGTTGAGTTCAATGCTTAGGAATGTAAGGCAGGTGGATGGGTCCTCTGTCTTTTATGGTGCTGGGGGAATTCCAAGTTCCCTGGCCAGGTCCTGAAGGATTTGAGGGGGTCCCAGACATTGGGGAGCCACCAAAAAGAAAATCATTCAAAAATGGAACACTTGGGGTTACCCCACCCAGCGAACGAGTCCATTGCAGAAAGGTACTAAAGTGCTTGAAGGCTGCACACGTAATGGCGCAGCCAAAAGGCATGGACCTGTCGATGTAGAACTATCCGTTGGAGTGAAAGCCAAGCAGTTCAAAGTCATCAGGGTGTACCGGGAGGAGGCGGAATGTCGACTTAATGTTGCATTTCACAAGCAACGCTCCCGGGCTGCATGATCGGACCATGAGCACAGCCTGGTAAAATTAGGAGTACTGCACTGAGCAAAGGTCCGAGGGTATGGAGTCATTCACAGACTCACCCTTAGGGTAGGACAAGTAGTTAATTATGCAAAATCCACCAGAGGATTTTTTAGGTGCCAACACCAGTGGTGATATACGGAGGTTGGAGTAAGGAGGAGTCAAAAAAGGACTGGCGACCTGGCCAAGGGATACCTCCTTGTATATGTGCTCTCGGACTATATGTTCCAAACCTTTAATGGATGAAAGGTTGGGGGCATCATGTGGGTGATGGGAACCTACAGTGGGGATGCAGAAGCCAGAGGTGAAGCCACCTCACAAAAAAAGAGGCATCCACTCGCAGTCCGCAGTCATGGAATGAGTGCCCCAAGCCAAATTGGGCTGGGAACCTTTCCTGGGGGCAGCAGAGTCGGGAGCAGAGCACTTAAGTGTGCCAAGCTCCCTGCCCCGAAACCTGCTGGCTGCCGCTTTGAAATGGAAGTGGGATGCGACCCCACACAGATAGAACATTAATGTCTGAACCTGCATGGTTTACAAGTGCAGCGACATGTGGAGGTGAACTCCCAGCACTGCAAGCATTGCTGAACTGCCTGCCCTGCTACAGGGCGGGGAAGTTGTGCTTGGGCTGGATGCTGCACAAGGTGACCGCAGTCATAGTGATCCCCGAGGGCTGGGCGGGATGGTGTCATGAATTGAAGCCAGAGTTGGGTGTGTTGTTTATCCCACCTCATGTCTAGCTTAATGGCGGCCTGCATTGTAAAGCTCTTGTCATATAAAAGCCAGGCCTGGCTGGGAAGATCCACTTAGGCCCGGTAGATAATGTCGAGATATTGTATAAGAGGCATGGCAAGCTCTGGGCAGGCCCTAATGGAAACACCCACATAAATGAGATATGTGGGGAGCCAGTTGGCCCAGATGCAAGGCGGTTTTCCTACACCTCGCCAACTCCTTGTCCCGATCATCCTCCTTTTCCTTATCTGCTTTCATAGAGTCATGATTAAGGAGGCTAAATATATCTACATATTCGCGACACCAAATCTTGTCCCTAGTGGCAGGGAGCAGATGATCACCTAGGGGAAGGGATTGGTCACTGAGTGGCATAGCTGACTGCGGGACTGAATTGTAGCCAGAGATACTTAGGCCGGCAACTGGCTATCCAGCAGCAGCCAGGTAAAAGGCATGCCACCTGCATGCAGTACTGGCATGGGGTACGGCGTGCACCAGATACACGGACAACCTACCTCCAGCCCAATAGGTGCTGAGAGGCGGGGGAGGAAAGGCAGGTTGCTGATGCCAAGGCCACTGCTGAGTGCAAGGAAGTTGGGGCTACAACCCTAGCCCTAAAAGTGTGGAGTGTGGTGCTCTACTTTGAACTGGATACTCACCAAGTGCATGGCCCATGGGGCTACAATGTCAGAGGCAGGGGAATGTGTGGGCAGATCTGGCCCGCTGCCGGGTTGATCAAGGGGTGTGTGTACCAGTGCAGACACAGACACCTCTGTTGGTCCATCTGGGACCTGTTCCAGACCAGCTCCAGGTGGGCCAGCTGCTCCTGAGGGGTGGATGGTTAGCTCCTTGTATGGCCTCCAGCTGCTCAACGCGCTGGCTGAGATCACTTCACTCCAGTCAGAAGCACCATATGCCTGGGGGACCAGGGGGGCCCTGCACGGGGAGGTCCGTGCTGGTGGTGGCAAGGCTGAGCCAGCACCCTTTAGAGGGAAGTGATCCTGGCAGCCAGAGTCCTGGGATCAATACCTGGGAAATGGGTAGGCAGAGGAGGCGGAGGGGCCCAGCAGCACTTCGCACACAGGTGAGGGAGTGCTGGTGGTGGCTTGCGCTTGGGCACCATGCCCACAGTGAAAGTGGCAAAAAGGTGGCAGGGGCCAAAACGAGTCTTGCTGCTACCACAGCATGGCCCTTAAGCTCTGTGCTCGCCAGGCACAGGCAAAAAAAGCCGAGCCAAGAAAAGCGTTTCCGCCAGACATGCGGCTCTGCAAGGCAAGAGTCTCAAAGCAAGCCTCAAAAGAGCAAACCCATCCATGCCAAGGCCTCTAAGAGAGGAGTGGACGAACGAGGCAACTGAGTTGCCTCATAGGTGAAAGCAAAAGATGCTTTGCCAGGACGGCTTCCCCTTTTATAGGGGTTGGCCACTCCCTTTGGCACCACACTCGCCAAGAATGCGCTTCTTCCCTATCTCCCCAGGGCAGGGGGTAGCAACACATGCACACGCCACAGGATGCTTCAGGCACGCATTCATTCTCTAGGGCAGTGATGGCGAACCTTGGCACTTCAGCTGTTCTTGAACTTCAATTCCCAGAAGCTCTGATCAGCAGGTGCACTGACATGAGCTTCTGATAAATGAAGCCCCAAAACACCAGGAGTGCCAAGGTTGGCCATCACTGCTCTAGGGTCTTCTACCATTTCCTATACTTTGTTTATGTGTCTGTGTTTGTGCACATGCATACATGTGCACACAAATATTGGGAAATATACAGTCTTCTTTCTATCATGGGTTGTTTTTATTTTCAGAGAAGTACAGTTTTGAACTACACAGTGATCTTTCGGACAGGTAAACAAGCTTATGGAGAAGAACAATTCCCCAGATACTGTAGTTTTAGGAGCTGTCTGTCTAGAAGTCGCCTGAGGCTAGTTTTCTGGAAAAGATTTCAATTATTTTTCTTCAGTGACTGTCAGTTGCCCAATTATGAGAAAGGCATTCCTGAATATCGGAATCTAGCAGGTCAGGAATCTTGTTTATAACAGAGGCTAAAAAAGTTTTTTGCACTGTGACTCCCCCAGAATCCCTCACCCAAAATGGACAGGTGGATTGTGACAGTGGAGAAAGTGGCCATCTCAAACTGCTTCCTTCACTTGACAATTTCAGTGGTTCCCAAACATTTACCCCACGGTCAATCCTGATGACACAGGCAATGGGAGCAGGGGTGGACATGCTCTTCTTTGCTAGCAACTCTTTCATCTGCTCTGTTTCTATATCTGCTTTTCTGTGGATGGCATGTGAAATTCCATTTCTTGAGTCCTGCTGACACATACCTTCTTTCTTGTGCAGGCGAATAATCACACTTACCAGCAAGTTGCATGAGGGGGTGGTTGGGGAGGAAGAACCCAGTTTCCCCTGCATATTACACTGTGATGGGCAGGCAAAATAATCACTCCCTTCCATAAAGAGGGTTCTTCCTCCCCTTTGCTGGTAGTTTTTTGCCTGTGTGGAGAGATAACTTGATCACATTACTGAAAATGTTCACTCTCCCTGAAGAATCAAACCTCAATCTTGTCTGAATTTACCGGAACATTGTCTTCATGTCAAGTTTCCTTTTTTCACATCACTTAGAAAAAGACCAAGAGAGAAAAATTGCATGTTTAATTATTTCCCTTTGAATTGCAGCTGCTCCCCTTCCGGTCTCAAATAATGCTAATGCCGGCATAGGCTTCGAATTGCATTATTTGAGATCACTTCATTGTTATTAACCTGAATCATAAGGAATATTTTTGTTTCACAATATTTTTGGATTATTCTACCTTTGACTAAGAACATATTCTATTATTTAAGATCACTTCATTGTTATCAACCTGAATTATAAAGAGCATTTTGGTTAGACAATATTTTTGGATCAACCATTGAAAAAGAACGGACTTGTAAAAAAGAACAGACACAATTGATATAAAGAGATTTGATTGAGTCACTGATTTGGATCACTTTATTATTTAAAGCATCTTTATTACAGTGGATATACAATTGCACAAACGGTTACTCTGTTTCCCTTCTGGTTATCCACCGTTTGGCCCCATTGCTGCATTCTTTGGACATAGCACACAAGAAACAGATAAAACAAACAAAAGTTAGAAACAAAAATTAAAGAAGACAAAAAACGTTGTGGATTAAAAAAACTCTGTGTTTAAGAGAAAACCATGGGAGTATGCTGTTTATGCTGCATGCAAATATACTTGAAGCCCTCTCTCTCCTGGGAAAGAGGGTGTTAAAGGGAAGTCAATGAGCCAATCGGCTTCAAGTATATTTGCATACAGCATAAACAGGATACTTCCGTGGTTTTCTCTTAAAGAGTTTTTAAAAAATGAAATTGAGGCAGAAAAGGCTAAGACAGTAGACATTTAACTGATTGAAGTGTAAAAAACAGTTCCATGAAAAATTGCCATAATATGAAATGTAGTCAAATAGGGGGAGAATAGGTAAGTAAGCCTGCCTTGCTAATTGCTTTTTTCCCCATGAGAGGAAAGCAATCATGTTAAGGGGTGGTTCTTTCTCCACCAGGGGGAGCCCAACATTCCTCTGCTCTGATATAAAGCACACACCTCATGAATAAATACATAGAACAATAATGTATGGGAGATTTACATGCCCCTGGTTTTTTTTAAAAAATACGGGAGATTATAAAAAAATAAATGATTGAGGGAAGAGGGGCTCTAAGTTACGGGGTTTCCCCGGGCAATATGGGATACTTGACACCTATGGAATTGCCTTTTGTGTGTGTTTGTATGACCAGCACCTTGAATTTTACCTGGAGGCAAATTGGAAGCCAATGCAGCTCCTGAAGCATTGGTGAGGCGCAAGCATAGCGCCCACACTCCATCACCACCCAAGCAGCCGTATTCTGGACCAACTGCAGCCTCCGGATGGTCATCAAGGGCAGCCCCATGTAGAGTGCATTGCAATAATCTAGTCTAGAGGTGACCAGAGCATGAGTGACCATGAGTAAGGAGTCCCAGTCTAGGAGCGGGTGCAACTGGCAAATCACCCAAAGTTGGGCGAAAGCCCTCCTGGCAACAGCCACTACCTAATCTTCAAGCAGCAGTCGTGAGTCCAGGAGGACCCCCAAGTTGCACACCGGAACTTTCTGGGGCAGACTAGCCCCATCCAAAACCAACAATGGTAGCCAGTGCAGCTCCTGAAGTAGTGGTAAGGTGTGAGCATAATGCCCACATCCCATCACCACCCGAGCAGCCGCATTCTGGAAACTATCATTTCTAAAAATGCTTTACAACAATTTCTATCATGCCAAATTGCAGAGGATGGGACTATATAGTAATGATGAGAACTATAGAACAATACTGGATTAGGATGTGGAGATTATAAAATTTCAAACACTAAAGTTGATCTGTGACATAATTAGGCATAAATAAGCTAATAATTCAAATCAGTGAGTTTAGAATTGTGCTGGCTATTACAACAGATTGCAGAGGCTGTAATTCAATGCATCCTCTCCCAGTAGCCAACTTTGCTGAATATTACTGGACTTAGTTTGGGGAAAAACATGCAAATGATTGTGCCATTTATTACTAAATGGCAGATTCTTCTTTTTGCCTCTTGACAGAAAATTATAGAAATATATCCACAATATATACAACATCTCATGTTCAATGTATTGAGGAATCAATTTCAGGTTCTTGCAATGGTGGTTAATATCTCCATCGAATCAGATCTATATTTCTACCAAAATACAGTACCTCACTATCAGTAGAGTGGATGGAAGATCTTATCAGACAAACAGGTGATCATTTTCTTGTCCCCTACTTGTTCTCCAATAGTATCCAGGTAATCTCAAAACTTCAGCCACCCAGATGTTATTACAGAAAGACAAGGACTAAGCACCATCAACAATGCAAGACTGGATGCTTTTTAAATATGCCCTGTGTGACACCACTGGAGAAAAATATAAAGTATGTGATACCACTGCAGAAGACCACTGCAGTATATATTTATATATTTAATTTAATTCTCACACTTGTATGCCACCCAAACAGGAAACCCATCTCAGGGCAGCTCACACAGTCCAGGACACCAGCAGTGGTGGAGGGTCCTGTCGCCTGTTGCTGCAGCAGCCTCTTTGCCCCAGCCACAAGAAAGTCCAGGGGTGGCTATTTACTGCTACTTCCCAATACCAACAATACAAGAATATATTGTATAAATCATAGCTTAAATAAGATACCAGTAGGGTTTATTTAGCCTATTAATGTATATTTTGGGCATTTATTTGGGAAGTTTATACATATATGTGATGAGCTTGGAAAGACTTGAGTGTATTTGCCATGGAATGGAAAGATAATACACAGTATTCATATTTAACTTATAAAGCCCTAATGGCTTGAGTCAAAACTTGACTGTACTTCCACAAGCAGGTGAAGATCTTTGTCTTCAGGCAGGCTTTCTCTCAATGACTAACTGTCTAAGAGGGGTTCTTAAAATGGGATTGCCTGTGCCTTGTTGCTTTTACATACAGTATGTTCTTAGTACTGTTCTATGCGCTATTTTAATAAGATATTTATATACTGTATTTCTCTTTTAATATTGCAATAATGGTTTTTAGCTTTTATATTTTCTTTTTAAATGATGTAGGTCATCTTGGTTCCTTTCTATGAGAAAAGGATGGTAAAAATATTTTAAGTAAATAATTAAGTATGTCTATTTAAAAGTAACACCTGTTAAATTCAAGGAAGGCCATTGCTGGTACATAGCTAAGGGATTGCAGTCTAAGTGTTATTCTCTCTAAAACAATAAAGACAAACTAATACGTCACATGAAACAAGCCTCCGTGCCCTGCCGGTCTGCTTCCTCACCCAGCCAGTGCTGGAGGGAAGGAGCAACACCTGGGGAGACCAGCGAGGCCTGAAAATGCCACTGCCTGACCCCCACCCCACCCCCCGCAGTACTGCCTCCATACCCTGCCAGTTTGCTCTCTTGCCCAGCCGGGAATGAGGAACACCTGGAGTGACCGGTGAGTCTTGAAAACACCACCACCTGAGTTGCCCACCCCACCGCCGGATTGCCTCCATGTCCTGCCGGTCTGCTCCCTTGCCCAGCCGGGGCAGGAGGGAAGGAGGAACACCTGGGGTGACTGGCGAGGCTTGAAAATGCCATCCCCGCCAGACTGCCTCCATGCCCTGCCAGTCTGCTCCCTTGCCCAGCTGGGGCTGGATTCTCAGGACACCCGCCCTTGGTGAGAACAAGGACGGAGAGAGAAACTGGAGAGAGACTGGCTCCAGTTGAGGGCTGACCAGCGCGGCATCAATATCATGCCACTGCCGCAGCAGCCAGACTTGTCGATTCCCTGCCCGTGGTGAGAGCGGGGGCAGGAAGAGAGACAGAGGGACAGGGAGACAGACTGATGCTGCCTCAGCTGAAGACATTGAGCTGGGGATCCATCTGGGATGTGAGCTGAGCTCCATCACCTGGGGATTTTGTTGATATTGGAGATATTTGATGTCATGAAATTATGTATTATGTGATGTATATTGATTATTATTGGATTGTTTACTGATTGTATTGGATTGTATTATTGTAGTGTTATATTGTATATGCATTGATGTTGTATTGCCGCCTTGAGTCGGCCGACGCTGAGTAGGGCAGGGTATAAATTAAAATTTATTATTATTATTATTATTATTATTATTATTATTATTATTATTATTATTATTATTATTATTATTATTATTATTATTATTATTATTATTATTATTATTATTATTATTATTATTATTTACTCAAAGTTTATGCTTATATATAAATTGTTGTCTACTTGGCTGACCATATCCATTATAAACACTGGGTTAAGTTTGTGTTTTCAGAATGCCAGTGCTAATCTGAGGTTCCACACAGCATACCTGTCAAGTATCCCGGATAGGGAAAAAGAGAGAAACCCATTTGAGGCTCGAGTAATAAAGTTCAAATGAAATATTATTTTTATTATGCTCGTGCAAGTAGATTCAAAGCCCTTCCGGTATTATTTATGGCTTTTCATGTAGCTTCATCAGGAATCTAAATGAACATGCACAAACCCCATCTGCACATGTGCAAACATGTTCTGCGCATGCACAAAGGGGTTCTGCGCATGCACAAATGAGTTTTTGCTGTGCATGCGCACCTGGGCCGACCGGAGTAGTTCCCGTATTTCCCAGAGCGGTGCTTGACGGGTATGCTGCACAGTGTTCTCTGCAGTGTAAGTATCAGAAAGTCTAAGCAGAGTCCATGTTACAGTTTTGAAGATCTCATTGGTTCCAAGAGGGACAGATTTTATGGCTGCAGCCTAGTGCATGGGGAAAATGTATGGAAAACTCACAGATGTTGCTCACCAGAATAAGGTTTCATTCTCCTCCTGCTTTTCTTATCCAGTCCAGTCCACCTTATTTGATGTACTAGATTTGGAACCTATATTACATTTTATCCTTTTCTCTCCTATGCATGACTACACATCCACATTTACTAAATGAACAAAAAATAGCCTTAGGAAATAGTATAATGCACAAATTCTTTTTTTAACCAATCTGTATAATAGTATGCAATTAGGCAGCTATTGCACATTTTTGGTTTGAGGGTAAGGTTGTTTTTAACCTAGCAGGCTTACAGAATTCAAACTGCATCCTTAAAGTATCACTCAGTCTGGTTGCTCCAAACCATGCCTTATTATTAAAGCTCTGTTTCTATATCTTTGCTATAAATTATATTTTAGAATGTTAACCAACAACTTTAGCAGAAATTCTCCCTAAGACACTTACAAAAATCAGCAATGGGCTATTTTATTTCTACTACAGTATTATCTTACTCTGCCCTAGCCAAGGATGGGATAGGAATCGCTTCCAAGATTCAAGCAGCTATCAAGGATGTTCTTGGTGTCTTCCTATGGGGAAAACTTGCAACATTGTCATTTCCCACACCAAAAAGCTTCCAGGAGTGGTGGCTCAGCAGTCAAATTGAGCATAGCACATCAACCCTTCCCACAAAACCCCCCAAATGGAACTAGGAATGTACTTGCAAGAACAGTTGGGTTTCCATGTTTTGGAATATATTTTATTTACTTTCAGGGCTGGACACAGCCCAGTAGGGCTTGGGAACTAAAAACTTCCCTCCCTAAACCCTCTGAAGGTATCCCCCTTTGCTCTAGCCTTACAAGCAAAAAGATTTAATATAATTTCTATTGGCTATTTTATTTAGCCCAGTGGGTGGTGAAATCTTAGGAAGTGGCTGTGATTCTTAATTCCAGCTTGTAAAGTAGCTGGGAGAAATGGAGATGATGGGGAATGGAAGATCACCTTTAAACTTCCAATATGTTTGTGTAGGAAGGTGAACCCATGTAGCAATGCAAGGTATTTATATCTCATTTTGTGTATTATTTTAGAGCCTTAGAGACTGTGGAGCTGGAAATGTGTTCTTTTTGCTGTGGATCATCTGCTTTGAGCAATACAGACACCAGGGAGTTTGTTCCTGACCCATTTTGCTTTAAAGAGGCATCTTCACTTCATTTTCTTCTGCAAGCAACTCCTGTTCTGGCACAGTGTTGGGGAATGGAACTTAGGGAATTTTGCAGAATCCAATTGGGCCTTACATCTTTGGAAAGGTCAGTGTGTTTGGAGTACTAATGTAAAGAAATTATCCAAGAGAACCAAGAGAATGGTAACATAAAAGAAAAACAAATTGTGAGGAGAAGAAATTTTTTTAAAAGTTATTTAATTTTGGAGTTCTATAAAAATGGAATGGACAGAGAACTGGTATTTGACATTATTATTGTTGTTGTTGATGTTGTTGCTGCTGTTGCTGCTGCTGCTGTTTGACTTGTATGCCGCCCCACTCACCAATGCAACTCTGGGCGGCTAACAAAGAAGCAAAGTGTTACAAATTACAGTTACAAAGTAAAAAAAACACACAAATTTCAAAGCAATACATAACACACATTTCAAGATCAAAAACAATACACATTTCGAAGCAATCCACAATGCACATTTCAAAGCAATCCACAAAAAAATCACAATAAATACATTACGTAGACTCAATCCACTTCCCTCCAGGCTAAACACCCGAGGGAGAAAAAGTCCAGCAACAGTTCCTTCTTCCCTCCAGGCCAGGGCCGGCCAAGGGGAAGGTCGGGTGGCGTCCGCGGTTTTATGGCCAGCCATCTGCCTGCAAAGCTGCTCCTCTTCCTACCCTCTAGGCCGGGGCTGGCCAAGGGGAAGGTCCAGTGTCATTGGTGTTGGCATTTTTATGGCTGTCCACTCACCCGCACAACCCTAAGGGTCAGGGGGGAATCTTACTCCTGTACCTGCCCCCTTGCAGAGTAACAGATTCCCTGCCCGGGCTCCTCGAGACCATCTCAACATTGGCGTTAGAGTTCCCTAGACTTATGGTCCTGGAGGAAGTCAATTTGCCTTCATTGGGAGCTGGATCCGAGGTAGCACGGGAGTTCATGGCTTCCATGGCAGCTGTGGGCCTGACTCAGGTAATTCAGGGCCCAACCAGGGCCAGTAGCCACACACCAGATCTAATTTTATTGTTGGAGCAGTGGCAGAGTGATCTGAGATTACAGAAATTAGACATTGCACCTTTTGAAGTCGCCTACCTCCCTCTCACAGCTGTTTCTCTTCTGCTCCGGCCAGGATGACTGGGAGCAAGAGGGGCGGGTGTCTGGAGGTCTTTTATGGATAAGGGATGTACTAGGACTCTGGAGGCCTGAGTTTGCATCCCAGTCAGCTATGAAAGCTCAGTAGAGATGTGGAACTGGTAAATAAAGGTAAAGGTTACCTGCTCGAAAGCCAGGACTCATCTCTGTTTATAGCCAAAGAGCCACTGATGTCTGCATTTGCAGATGTTTCCATAGACATGTGGCAGAGATGACTAGCCACCAGAGTGCAAGGAATGTTGTTTACTTTCCCACCGAAGTGGTCCCTATTTATCTACTTGCAATGTCTTGCTTTTGAACTGCTAGATTGGCAGGAGCTGGGACAGAGACTGGAGCTCACTCCGTCATGCAGTACCCGGGTGTTTGTACAAGAACACAAACAGTGTCTTGAGCAACCTGATTTCTTTCAGTTTGGGCAGCACAATGCCTGACACGACAGAAGTGAGTTTAACATGGGGACGATGGGGGAAAAGCGCATACACAACCTTGACTGCCTTGCAGAAAGTAAAAATGCAAATGAATAAAGATTCTGAGAAAAGCTCACAACAGGAATTAAATACAAAAATGGTGCTGTGGTTCTTTGGACTGAATTGCCAGTAATAAAATCACAACAGTCTTGGTGAAATATACCTATTCCATTGGGAAGCAGGCGATAAATACAGTGTGTTTCCTCAGTCTTGCTATGATTGATGGTTAAATAAAAAATAAAAAATGGATTTGTTTTTCCACAAGAAATAGAAATAGTGTGCAGGCGGTTCACTGGGACAGACACTGCTCTCAGCAAATGTGTAGCTACCTCACAATATTTCAGGCAAGAAGCATTTGCAGCCCAGGTAATGGAACCTCACAGATTGACTCTAGGACAATGAAATGATTAACTGAATGTATATTTGTGTGTGTGTGTGTGTGTGTGTGTGTGTATGTGTGTGAGGAAATGCTAGACCATGGAAAAGTTACTATTTTGGGACTATAATTCCAGAATCCCCTTATCACCAGAGTCAGTGGCTATGCTGACTGAGGGATTCTCAGAAAGTAATATTTCTATACTTTGATAAATATCTGTATTAGAATAACCCAGTTTTCTGCAGGAGGATCAAGTCTAGACAGAAAAGGTATGCTTTATATGTAAGCGAAATAAGAGTGCTGATTGGGTTCTTTCTTCTGTATGTCTTTCTAATCTGTTCCCAGATACCTGTAGGAGATGACCAGCCATCAGCATGGCTTCCTGGAAAGCTTGCTTCTTAATGAAAAATTTATAAAGACAAATTGTGTTTGGTGCTAGTGAAAGAATGGCACTTTGTTTGATACTATTTTCCATATTCTAGGATTCTGTCGCTTCTGTGAAAACAGATTTTTCTCTCTTCAGGCCAACCTTGATAAAAAGGGAAACCCATTGATGCCAGAGGTTCTGTGTTGATGGTACACTACAGTGGTTTAGTGGTTAAGATGCTGAGCTTGAAGATTGGAAGGTTGGGTTTTGATACCCGAGTTCTGCACGACAGATCTTGGGGACATAAAAGGAGCCTCATTTGGGCAGCCCCCGAGCAGAGCTTCTCCAACAAAAATCCTTTCAACCCAGAGTAATTTCTGACATGAAATTTATTTACCAGTTGATACATGGCCCAACCAAAGGAAAAAAATGATAATTATCCAATAGTCATAACCATCACCACCAGCTAAGTAACAAGGAGTCTTCTACAACCTGCTGCCCTGCCAAGCTGGTGATAAAGAGAGATGTAGGTTAATGTATTTAAGGCAATCCAGCAGGGGGGGAGGGTGACATAATGATCGACAGCTGGGAGAAGTACATCCCTTCCATGATTTAAAAAGACAACCTGTCCGTTGTTATGTGCCATCAAGTCACCTCTGACTTGTAGTGACCCTATGAATAAACATCTTGCCATGAACTCTCATTAATAATTTATGGCTGCCTGATGAAGTGATCTTGAATCTTGAAAGCTTGCACAAAGATTTATTGTTTGAGTGATCCAATAAAAGTATCACCTCCTTCCTATATATGAATTAACAGTCTACAAAGTGTCGTGTTCTCAACAGATCTGCTCATTTCTTGCAAATTCAAGCCTTTGGCATCCTTTAGGGAGTAATTTCTACCTCACATTTGGTCTTCCTCTTTTCCTGCTGCTTTCAACTTTTCCCAACATTATTGTCTTTTCCAGGTAATTTTGATTTCTCACAATATGCTCAAAGTAGGACAGCCCCTATCTCATTTTTTTTACTCCAGACAATTTTTCATTTTTCTGACAGTCCAGGGCATCCACATAGCTCTCCTAAAGGACTATATTTCAAACAAATCTCTCCTCCCCCTCAGCTGCCTTCAGCATTAAGCTTTCATGCTCATACATGGTAATCAAAATACAAAAATGTGGATGGTCTGGGTCTGGGTCATGGTCTCAAAAGATGTATCATCACACTTGATCTTTTCATCCTTTATTGCTGCCATTGTAGTCTTTATAATGGCATAGATCTCTTTTCTCTCTCAAGGAATGGCACTTCAATACAGTCCAATTTTTAGTGATCAACATCCTAGTTTCTAAAATCTAAATTCTAAAATCAAATTAAGACACTTCTTTTCTTTAAAAGACTAGAATATCATTTACCATAGCTGATTTAATGGAAAACAAACGAGCAAGCATATTTGTCAGTATTTTCCTAAATATTTGTTCAACAAATCCACCTTGTCAGAAAGTTGTAGCTGTTGAACTTTTCTCAGCTGCAGTACTCTAGAAGAGTGTAGCTACCACCCTTGGAGAGATCATGGGATACATGTCAACCAGTGTGCTTATACCTGGCTATATAAAGCTTCTGCCTTTGGCAAGGATCTTCCATCAGAAGAATATAGTAGGGCAAAGAATATAGTATTCCTTCAGGAATGCCAGATATGACTGCAAGAGATCATGGTTTACTGCATAAATTGTGTACATACAAGTAAGTGTGCCATTGAAAAGAAAGGAAAACCTGAATGCCACTAGTGCTCAAGACAGTGAACCAAGATAGCCACATAGTGCTCAAGACAGCCACACATGGGTGTCCCAGGGATTCAAATATGAGCCATGTGTGGCTCACATTCAAGCCCCTGCTGATACCACTCTTTAACAGCTGGTTGGGCAAGTCAAGGTTCACTGTCTCTCTAGCTGTCCAGCCCTGCAGTATACTCTGCCAATTCCTTGTGCTTGGATTTCATCTCCCAAATTTGAACTATTCCTTCACCCATATCTTACTTTCAAACCTGTCTCTGGAATGACTCAGCTCTGCTCCTCTTCACCCCAACTCAACCATGGATGATTTCCAGTCCACTTGCTAAACTTTGCAGAGAGGAGAGATGCACCCTTTACCCTCTGCTGTAGGTGACCCACTTTTTGGTTCTGGAGTATTTTGTCCCTTCCAGCCCCTATTCTTCATAAAGTCACTATTTGCATGGTCTAGATTCATTGGTAGTGTGGATTCCATACACTTTGCCACAGGCACCGAGGGATCATTTTGACCCAGACCAGACTTCTTCTGTGTCTAGGTCAGATGTGAAACTGTCGAAACAAAGTCACCTTTGGTGAGTTCATTTTGTAGTTCCTTTCACCTGACCTAGTATGAGAAAGATTAGCTGGCAACACAAGGTTGCCATTACCAGGGTACGCCCAATTGTAGTTAAAAAATATCACAATCTTCAAGAAGGCTCTTTCTGTATACCCCACCAAGACCAGAAAGGATCTTGGAAATAAGTCATTCATGCCATGGGAGTCTGGAGTAACATAGTGACAAGTTATAGCTGTGAAATCTTGACCGATTTATTTGCACTAAGATGTAGCAATGATGACCTGGAAGATTTTAGCAATGACTTCAGCACTGGGACAAAGGCCAAATGGAACACAAGGAAGTTATTCCCTAGGTATGGCAACCTTGCAGCATGCAAAGTTTTTCCGTTTTTCACTGCAATAAAATGTAAGACTAGGTATGCTTCTGTGCTGTCTAAAGTTATACATTCTTGTAATTAACCTTAGCAGAAATAATTGTATTTGTTATTCACCTAGTGATGTACAGCTTAGGCAACTGTTTTGCCAGATATTAGCATTAGTGATTTTTGTAGGGATTATTTTTTACACATCATGTCTTTTCTATAATTGTTTTCTGTTTTACAAGTAAAAATCATGCATTAGTGGACCATATCAACATATCACAGACATTAACGTGACACAGATTGGGAAACCTTAGTTATGCTACAGAGAGAAAGAATATCGTTCAAAGGAACATAACACATTCTGCTCATTAGCACAAGAATAGAACCCTTTTAAGGTAATAAATCATATGAGCAATATTTTTCAGTGGCTCTTTCTCAGCTTTGACATTTGTACAGTTATTATTGGTAGGTAGAAGCCAAAACACATGGTGTTCACTTGAATTCCTTTGAGAAACTAAAAAGGGTGCTTTTCACATTTGCCTCATTTAGAGTGTTGCAACTGATCTCAACATCAGAGATTCAGGTTGCATAGCTTCAATGTCAGCCTTGATTTATTCACTTAGATGTCATTCTGTTCACTTTATTCACTTTGTTATAACTTGATTTGACCAGAATTCATTATCCCCACCTCTGACTGTTTAAACAAAGGTGTTAGCTATGGGAAGTACTTCTATAATACAACAATTGTGTCCAGTTCACTTGCCATGTCTGGGAATTCTGATGTTTTTTTACCTGAAAGATTTGACTGATTGATTAATTGATTGGTTGATTGCATTTGTATACTGTCGATCTGGAATAGACTCCCCCTCTGAAGTATATTGCATCACAATCCTTTACTACTGGCTTTGCTGACTGGGTTGATGGTTGTTGTAGGCCAAAAACAGCTAGACTGATACAGTGGCCTGCTCTACCTTAACAAAGAAGGGCTGGAACATTTCACAGATATGTTCACAGAAATGAATGGGCAGATGCATAGATCAAGATTTGTGCCAAGGCTGCAGTCCTCTCAAGAAATACTTGCATTTCTATTCTACATGATTCACTGATGTTTACATCTATACATAGGATTGTGCAGTTAGGGGGTAGATCTCATTTCTCATTGAACTCAAACAGAAAAATAGTCATTAATAACTTAATTAGAAATTGCCACTAATGGAAGTCAAAAGGAAAGGAACATTAGTAGAGGAACAGGGCTAATGCACATCCACTTTCTTGTAGATCTCTTTGTTATGCAACATTTTACAGAAAATCAAGGGGAGAGGAAATTGCCGTAGCATGGAAAGCATGAGCCTTATTTAGATGGTTGATAAAGTACTTTAAATAAACACAGGCCCCATTCCATGATCATTTTTCATGTGTGGGAAGAGACAGTTTAAAGAAGAGAGTCTCGAGGAGGCTGTCTTCCTTTGTTTGAGAAGAGTCACAGAAAACTCTTGATTTCTCAGGATTCCAGATCATATGGAGAACCTATTCAGATAGCATTGGTTCTTCTCTGCTATCCTCCACATGAGAAGATTGACAAGAGAACTAGCAGAGAAGCAGGACTAATGTCCCCACATCCTTTCATATTTACTGTATGTAAAATAGATTGTCCAGTGCATCAGGTATGACCATTGTGTCTGAAAGATGTCATGATATAGAATTAAAGAATTCAAACTGGCCCATTTGCCAACTGCAAGTGCCTGACTGCCAGAAGATATGCCCAGTAAAGGGCCAGCTTCAACAAGGGTGAAAAGGTGATCCAAAACTATCCTAGTTTGATACGCAGGAGAGACATGAACTGGAGTTTAAGGAAAAGGGGAAGTATTATCATAGACTAAAGGGAGAAGCAATCCACAAGTTACTAACCAGGTCAACAATCTACACCAGAAGCAACACATGTGCTCAGTAAACAGGTCAGGCCAGGCGAGTGAGAGTTCAATTTGGATAAAATAAAAGATAAGAACAAGGAAAACACAGGATATGTAAGGAAGCTGTTTTCAGAACTATGCTGGGGTTTTAACTGTCTAGTTATCTGACAGTGGCATCGGCCCATCTTTTCCAAAACTGCAACAGCTCAGCTACTCTTAACAGTTGAAACTTTAAAGAGGAAGCACATCACTTTATTTCAACCACGCCTTCAATTGCTAGCTGTCTCTGGGACTGCTAGGGTGTACCCCTGGGGGCGGGTGGGAAAGCTCTCTCTCAAGGAGCAGTATGTTCTGTGTTTCTGGAAGGTACTACCAGGTGGAGCCTGAAGATTATTCCCTAAGACCTCTAGATAAGGTAGGTTGTCACTGGATGAAGACTCTGCTAGATATGGCATGATGCAAATAAATAAATAAGTAAAATGAATGAATGAATGAATGAATGAATAAATAAATAAAAATAAAATAAAAATAGATCTAACATGTGGTGTGATATATATGCTCCAAAAATATGTGATCCTGCATTCAGGAAAATGTAAAGGTTGGGCTGCAAACTCATAACCATTGCTGCCCTGCATAACAATTGCTGCCCTGGATGAAGCATAGAGATTCCTCTATTGGTAGAAAATGGAGCTTCTTCTTCTTCTGTGTCTAGGACAGATGTGAAACTGCCAAAATTGAAGCCATATTTTGGAGAGTTCATTCTACAGTGAAAATAGAGTTGAGTTCAATTAACTCAGTTTGGATTTCTGTGACCCCTTCCATTGTATCTGGGAGGTATTCAAGGAAAATGGGCAAGTTAAGCCTAGCTCTCCTCCATAGTCATATTGCTCACATGAAGTGACAGGTCTGAACTGAGGGAGACTAGTCAATCTGTAAAAGGCTCTCTGTATGAGCTTGGACATAGGGAGATCAGGCTGATCTCCTTCCTCACACCTGTCACTTGACATAAGCTCAATGATAATGGAGAAGACACACTGTCACATTAATTCTCATCCCCCAGTCACTCCAACTCTTGTCCATGCTTCCTGGGAGATTTTGCGAGTGGTTGTTCAAAAAAGAAAATTATTCCAAATTCTGTTCTGAGCCTGACTGCTGAACAGCTGAGTGAGTTGGCCATGCTCAGCCACCCACTGAACCCCAAATAACTGTTGTGAATAGACTTCAACTATATGGAAATCTCTGGTCTCAATTGAATGCCAAAAGCTGATCCAAACCCATCACATAGTGGGTGTCTTTGTATAACATGCACAGATTGAATTCATTGTGTGGCAGAGGTCAACATGAGGCCTGACTTTTTCTAAGTGGCCTATGAGCCATTTAAATAGCTTAAAATGATTGCATATGAATAATGTGTTGATGCAGCTAGTTGACTTTAGTATGCATGATTAAATCATATTTCTAACTTAATTAAATCTCTGTCTCTCAAGAAATTTATTTAGCTTTATTTAGCTCTTTTCATTGCTAGTTACAGTGAGTCTAATGTTCAGAGCCAGTAAGTAAACAATTTCATTTGTAGACTTTAGTTCATTTTCCTGACAGTATACCTGATGGATCCTGTAAGAGAACCCCTTTTAAGCTATTGTGAGCCATCCATGCAAACTGTTTAACTTCAAGGAAGGGTAATTAATTTTGTTTTAATCATATGTGGAGCTTTTATTACTCCACCCCTCAGCTAAAAGAGGCTCTCAAAGTGGCTTACTGTCAATGAAATATGTCTCTGCCTATGAATTGCAATCTAAAAAGGCACTACATAAAGAAGAAAAAGGAATGGGACACACTCTTATTTTTTATTGTTTTCATCAAATAAACTGATCCTGCCTGTTCACTAAAATACATGCAAAGGAAAGTATGAAATTGTTCTTCATAAGCTATGAAAGAAGTCAAACTGGCTGTTGTGATCAGCTTGTTCTCTTGTTTCACTTGTTGATTCTATATTGTCAGAATAATGTTCCATCTTGGAATTTACTAGTGCTTTAGACTTTTAAGATGTGCCTAGGGATATGTGTGCTGAAATGCTTTTGGTGTTGATGTTCTTATTCCCTGGGTGACATGCCAAGTAGACCAGCAGAGTGCAAGACTCGGTATTAGTAGAGAGGGAGGGCCAAAGGCCAGGAACATGATGCTTTCTGAAAGGATGACTGACATTAGCAATGATGGACTTCTTGTCCAAGATTTTCAAACTAAATCACAAAGTAAAAACAGGAATTTGTTTTTTGAAAAATAGCAATGACCCAAATTTTGAGCATCCTGACAGAATTGATGAAGGGTAGGAAATGGGGAGTTCTTCATTTTGTTATTTAAGATGAACACAAGCAAATGTACTGTAATAAGATGTTCTGTAGAACTGAGAGGGGAGAGTTGGGAAAACTATGACAACAAGATTCCAAGAATTGTAATTTAGAAGGTAATATTTCTAGAGCCTTCCATGGGATGATGTTACTACTGCATTCTACAAAGCCTACAAAGGGAAATGTGAGATAAATCATTGATGCAAATTCTGCCCACTGTAGCATGTGACCATCCAACAGGGATCAGATGTAGATGTTAAAACAAAGGCAGACCATCTCTACTTAACAATTCATTTTCTTAGTACAGTACTTTTGCCAGCACAGGTATTCATATGTAAATATAAATCTATGTTTATATGTAAAAATGAGAGACTTGTCTTTTGACTTGACCAGAAATGGTAAAGGCTTTTTGGGGCATTGGACCTGTCAGAGTTTCTAACTTTACCAGTGGCCACACTAATTGGGGTACTCCATTTCATTCCATTCTTCCCGATGAAGGGACCAAAATTAATATTTCACATCTATTATGCCCTTGACATCCCCTATATATTATGAACACATTTAGGTGACATATTAAAATCTTTCTAATTGTGTTATTCTCCCCTTCCTACTTATCTGTCTGACTTCCTGTTTTATCTTTATGGTTTAATTTGTTTTTGCTTTTCCAAACTGACATCTTACGATTAATTGTCTTATGTTACCGATATGTGTAAGATACTTAACATGATGCAGTGTCACATGAATCGTTTTTATTTAGCCTTGTCTATATAGCCGTTGAACCTTTTTAAAAAGGGAAAGTTATGGAAAAAGCTATATAGATGTATAGACACTTTTTGAAAAAGGATAATATTCTATGCATTTTGGGGAAATGTGAAATGTGTCCAATTTTTGACATTACAAAAAATGTTAGAATTTCAGATTTTGGAAAAGACATTTGAAAGATTATCAAATTCTTGAATAACATGAATAACATGCCCTTGTCAACCATTTGGAGGCTGCAGCTGGTCCAGAACGCAGCGGCTCAGGTAGTGATGGGGTGCGAGCGTTATGCTCGTGCTTCACCGCTGCTCCGGGAGGTGCACTGATTACTAGTTTGCCTCTGGGTGTAATTCAAGGTGCTGGTTTTGACCTTTAAAGCCCTACTTGGTAGTGGGCCAGGTTACCTAAGAGACTGCATCGCCCTAAGGACGTCTGTCCATCCAACCAGAGCAGACCGGAGGGGCTCTCTCATTGTACCATCCGCTAGAGGGGCTCGCCTCTCCAGCACAAGGAGGAGGGCCTTCTCCGTGTCCGCACTGGCTCTCTGGAACCTCTTACCAACAGAGTTACGTCTCCAGACGGAATTTCTGCCCTTCAGGAAAGAACTTAAAACCTGGCTGGCAGGCCAAGTATGGGGTGCAGGTGGAGGGGTGACTTCTGCGGGGTGCTGGTATAGCGAATCCCAACACCCTTGGCCCCTGCACCCTTTTTTAGTGAGTGGGTGAGTAGTTTTTAAAGCAGTTTTAACAATGTTTTTAATTGTGTTTTTATTATGCTGTGAACCGCCCTGAGTTGGCCTTGGCCAAGTGGGCGGTATAGAAACTGAAATAAATAAATAAATAAAATGAACTGAACATCCAGCATTAGCAAAATGCAATTTGAATATCAATTTGATCAACTACCTGTGTTAGTTTTATAAGAACAGAATATAGATGTAAATGATATGTTAATACTCTATATCAGAATTCTCAGAAGACCAAGTCAACATACCTGCTGATCAGGACTTCTGGGAAGTGAAGTTCAAGAATATCTGGAGTGCTAAGGTTGGCCATCACTACTCTATACTGTAAATCCTATTTTATAATTAACATTCTTTGGCGTACATGACTATCTAGGCAGAAAAAAATCAAACAGGATCACTAGGTCTCCAGTTATTGTTACTTAATAATTATTTGTAATCCCATTGGCATGGCTGCAAATTTTGATGAATGGATACCAGATTCATCAGATTCTGTCATCAGTTTAGCTTTATCTGCTAAGTCTAATCTAACCCATTCTGAAAGTTCTTACAATTTTAATACAGGCTCATTTAGCTTAATTCTGCTACTTTCCTTTGGGGACACACAATTTCAACAGTTGACTACATGCCTCTCACCTGTTCTTTGCACAGTCAAAAAATGCTAATGTTATGCAGAAAGAGATGAACAGATGGCAGGTAACAAAATTCACATGCCATCCAAGTAAGCTGTCAAGACTGTCTTCTTCCTATTGAGTGCATGAAAACCAGTATTCAGGCAAACATCCAACTCTTAGGCATAGAAGCATTGACCATCTTGACATAAGAAAATATATGACAAAATATCCAGGTTAGAGGTTGCTAGTTCAGCTCTAGAATGATGACAGCTGATGTCAGATTTTGAAATCTGATTTAAAGGGAGAAAATAGAGTTTAAATATATTAAATATATATAAAAATATATTAAAAAGTAGAGACTTCACCCTGCCAACTAAAGTCCACAGAGTTAAATCAATGGTATTCCCAGTAGTAATGTATAGCTATGAGAGCTGAACCATAAGGAATGCTGAGTGCAGAAGAAAATATGTCTTTGAAATGTGGTGCTGGAGAAGACTTTTTAGAGTCTCCTGGACTGCAAGGAGATCAAATCAATCAGTCCTAAAGGAAATAAATCCTGACTGCTCCTTGGAGGGCCAAATACTGAAGCTTAAGCACTTTGGTCACCAAATTAGAAAAAGGACTCACTGGAGAAGGCCCAGATGCTAGGAAAGATCTAAGGCAAAAGAAGAATGGGGCGACAGAGGATGAAATGGCTAGATGGCATTGTTGACACAGTGAGTCTAGTTATGGGTGGACTACGGAGGATGGCAGATGACAGAGGAACCTGGAATGCTGTGGTCCATGGGGTTGCAAAGGGTCAAAATTGACTGTGTGATTGAACATTACCATTTTGTTGTCACATCATGTTGTTGTCTCATATTCAGCTTGTGACCTACAACAAGTCTAAGATCCTTCCCACATGTAATACTGTTGAACCAAATATCTCCCATTTTGTAACTGTGCATATCCATCCCTCCACACACATCCATACACATGCATCTCCCCCTACCCACTGGTTGAGTCCACTCTGGGTGGTTAACATACATAATTAAAAACACATAGAGGAATATTATCTTTAATCCATAAGTAATCAGAAAATAATCAGAAAAAACAATCAACCTTTTAAAAGTGCAAAATAAAACAGTAATGAATGGCACAAAGAGAGATCACCAAGTGTGTTGAATTAAGAGAGAGGTAAGGTATTGTGAAATGCTTCCCTAATCAGTTTGACCTTCGGCTTCTTTCTGAAATATTTTGTCAGATGTATGTAAGATGGAATGGCATTCCACAAAGATCCATTTTGGTATTAGTTTTCAAGATGCTTACACACTAATCACTTTATAATCTGCTCCAAAAAATTTCCCCAAGATTGATGCCAGGCTGACTGGGTTGAAATCTCCATGTTACTCCTTTCTGCTCTTTTGGAAGACAGGCAAAAATGTTGAACTATTATCACATGGGCCTTCATCATTGTATCTGTGGAATCTAGTCTTCATGCAATAAAGAATACAACATCTGCCTTGCTTCATATTTGCAATGTGTGGTGTTGTAGCATACAGGGAGAGAAAACCACAAAGGAAATGGCTTTAAATAAAGTGGAAGGAAAGTTGCCTCTCAGTAATTAAGATAGACTTAGCCTTAAATGCCGTATTATGCAGCATCTCTAGAATAAAAGCCCACGGGTCATAAATAATTCAAACTCAGGCACGATTTAGAAAATCCTGGACTTTGATTTAGCATGGCTGACCAAAATTAGGCCATGCCCAATAGTTTAGATGTTAATAGTTTTTTTTTGTTGTTGTTCAGTCGCACAGTCAATTCCGACTCTTTGCGACACCGTGGACCACCACCCTCCAGGCACCCCGTCCTCCACCATCCTCCTCAGCCCACCCAGCCCTGTGCCTACTGCATCTACAACACCATCTAGCCATCTCATCTTGGGCTGCCCCCTTCTTCTTTTGCCCTCCACCTTCCCCAGCATCAAGGCTTTCTCAAGTGAATCCTCTCTTCTCATTTGATGTCCAAAGTACTTCATCTTCATATTTACTATTTGTCCTTCCAGGGAGCAGTCAGGGTTGATTTCTTCAAAGATCGACCTATTTGTTCTCCTCGCTGTCCAGGGTACTCTCAAAACTCTCCTCCAACACCACATTTCAAAGGCATCTATGTTGGGATGTTAGGGTCTTTTTACAGTCTCCCCAAAGGGCCTTCCTATCGGAAAGAGGTAGCTTGGGATGCTGGGCTGTGTTTTGCTGTGCAGAAGGCCAGTCAGATGAGTCATCTCCCCTAAAATAGAGGGTCACCTAATTTCCTGTTATTCACCAAGCTTGATCACGAGCACACCTCATGATGTCATTCTTCATGACTTGTATCACTGCCCAGCCAATATGTAATGTCACATGACCTGACAAACTAATCCCCTTTGAGACCACATCCACTTCCTGCATAGAATTCTATGACTAATAAAACCATCGGGGTTGCCTTTGTCTCAGTTGTTCCCTCCCAGCTGGCTTCAGCAAGAAGCTCCCTGTCTCTGTGTGTTTCCTTTGGGTGACTGTGTGTGAATGCATCAGGGGGGCCTGCTGCAGAGGCTTTCCCCTCCCCTCCATTCAGTTGGCTGTCCAACACGGGGCAAGCACCCACAGCCAACACATCTATTCTTCTGTGCTCAGCCTTTCTAATGGTCCAGTTCTCACAACCATACATTACCACTGGGAATACCATTGCTTTGACTATGTGGACCTTTGTTTGCAGTGAGATGTCTCTTCTTTTCACTATGTTTCCCAGGTTTCTCATAGCTTGTCTCCCAAGAATCAGTAGCTTTTTTATTTCATGACTGCAATCCCCATCAGCAGTGATCTTAGATCCTAAGAAAGTAAAATCTGCCACGGCTTCTACTACTTTCCCATCTATTTTCCAGGGACTGATAGGGTCTGTTGCCATTATCTTGGTTTTCTTGATATTGAGTTTCAAGCCAGCTTTTGCACTCTCTTCTTTCAATCTAATCAGGAGCTTCTTTAGGTCTTCCTCACTTTTTGCCATTAGGGTGGAATCATCTGCATATCTCAAATTGTTGATGTTTCTTCCAGCAATTCTGATCCCATATTGTGATTCCTCCATCCCTGCATTGAGCATTATGTACTCTGTGTATAAGTTGAATATGCAGGGTGACAAAATGCAGCCTTGTCTTACTCTTTTTCCTATTCCAAATCACTCTGTCATTTCGTATTCTGTCCTAACTGTTGCTTCTTGACTCTTGTACAGATTTCTCATGAGGCATATAAGATGGGATAATATTTATCCCTGGCTAACTCAGAGTATGGCACAAAGTTATATGAAACAGCTTCTGAGTTTCTAATAACAAGGGACTTCTCCAGTTTGGGTATGTGCGTAAGTTTTTTCCAGATGAGTGTGGTTCTGAAGACAAATGTTCTCACTCTATTATTATTATTCAGGAATAGGTTAAAGTTGGAATGAGGAAAAAAGTGGAAAAGCGTTTATTGTCTTTCCATAGTTTTTCCTTTACAGTCTGCAACAATTTCAATTATCTTACTGGAAGCTGTTCTAAGGCTAAACTGAATGCTTCAATCTGCAGTGCTGCTTTTTTAATATCCTTCAGAGGCATCAGATTTGATGCAGACATTTATTTTTAAATAATTAAATAATTATACAGGCAGAAATGCAGCAAGCAAGAAATAATATACCTTGGATACATTGGAGTCATTATTCAGCAAGGAGTCCGCATATTGGTAGACATCTCTGCAAAGATATTCCACACATGCAAAATGGACTTGAGAAATCAAGTCCATTTGCATGTGGTTTGTTAGCCATTTGGATATCACCTTGCTGTCTAGGCAGACCATGATGTGTGCCTTCCACTTTCACCTTGCCCAAGGGATCTGATGGAGGATCCTTTGGTAAGCTTTAGTCCTAACATCATTGACAAGAGATGGGCAACATTGCCTAGTTAGACTGTTCAAGCCCCCGTGCCCTGACAAGGCTCTCACCTAGCAGGGGAAGAGATAATATAATGTTTCTAAATGTCAGTGTTATACACAGAGTACCATGACAAAATGGAGGATCTATCATCCTTCAAGATACAGATGATAAGTAACATTACCACACAATTACCTGCTTTGCTGTGAAAGAAAACCTTTATTCTTTAAACTAGTGATTTAACAGGGAAAATCAGTCAATTAAGGTGCCTTGAAATGGAATCCTTGAGAATGGCTAAAAATAACTGTTGGTAGTACAGATTGCATGGTTCTCTGCTACTGTGAAGAAGTAGAAGAATTAGGAAGAATACATGGTGACAAGCCACTTCTTGAATGGGAAAAAACATTGCAATGGAGGTACCCCAGAGGATACAATTGAATCCTGAAGAAGACTAGCAATAGCAACTACAGTTATACTGCTCCATAGCATTTAGTGCAGTCCCTGGGTGGCTCACAAGGTAATTAGCATTTTGCCACAAACATGCTGGGTACTCATTTTACCAACCTCAGAACGATGGAAGGCTAAGTCAACCTTGTTCCCCCATGAAGATAGAACTCACAATGCCAGCAATTTTGACTGCAGTACAGCAGTTTAACCACTGCATTACTAGGGTTTAAGACCAGATTCAGGCTCAGAGCCTGAGGTTTTATATCATTGCCTTAAAGAAATCAGAAAAGAAAATTTAGTGTTAGCTGCTACCTTCTGTCCCTTCCCCAGCCATGGTAGATGCTTCTGTACAGGCTTCAAATCTGGATCTCATGCTAGGAGGGAAGAAATATGTAGGAAATATGGTGTGGGAAAGGGAGAAATGGGAAGCAGATCTGCCCTATTAACTGTCAACCCTCTAACATGCAGAGGCAATTTAGAGCAGCTCTTAGACTAGTTAGATTCTTCTCCCATTAATTGCAACAGATTACTAACTCTCATGACACCATTTGGAATCTAAAAGAATTACTGCATTTCCATGAATCTATGAGAGTTGGAGGAGAGAAATCTCAGAATATATGATGCTGGAAGGGTCTACCTGCAGTTCATGGCTTTTCTCTCTCTTTTATATTTAGTGTGGAGCTACACCTTCACATATCTATATTTGGAGTGCAGAAAACAGAAGAGAAAGGAAGGAAGGCTAACAAATTAAGCAACAGGAAAGAAAAGGTGATTTCAAGGATTCTAAGGCATGGGGTGGAACCCCTTTAAAATCAGTGGGAAGTAAAGGACATGCTTCCCATGTGAAACCTCATATTAAAGGAGAAGTGTGCAACATTGTATGTTTCTAAAAGGGAATTCCATTGTTACTTACAATGGTGCTCAGTAAGGCTTGTAAAATTTCAGAATTTGGGACATATTCTTTACTTTAAATCTCTGAAATGAAGGTTGAATGCCTCAAAACTGTAGTCTGCATAACAATAAACCCACTTACAGCTACAAGATATGGATGCGATACTATTAGATATCTCTATATTTAGGCAGACAGTATAGCTGAAAGCTTTAATGGATTTGATGTGATTCAAACAGTAGCATATTGATTTCATATTAACCCCAATTCCTGAATCCAATTAGCTATAGGGCTGACAGGAGAAGGAACTTTGACTCAGAATTATGTTAGTTTCCTTCTACCTAGGCCAACACTGATGGGTAAAGCATATTCTAGATGAAGCCTTTTCCTCCCACTCCACTTCCTGCCAAAAAAAAGAGGGGGGGGGATGACAATTAGTTTTTTGAGAAAGTAAATAACAATCAGAGCCCTAGGCAGCTAAAGATAAGCAAGTTCTGAAAAAGCAAAGAAGTCTGTACAAGATATCCGCCCCCCCAGTCTGCTGCCCTAATCCAGTGATGACTAACCTTGGCACTCCAGGTGTTCTTGGACTTCAATTCCCAGAAGTCCAAGTCAGCACTCAAGATGATCAAGGCTTCTGGGAATTAAAGTTCAAGAACACCTAGAGCGCCAAGGTTAGCCATCACTGCCCTAATCTATTTTGGAGAGATTTGGAAAAAATGGCAAAGGGTCCAGTCCCTGTTCCTCCCCACTGCTCAAACCTCTGTAGCTCTGTGAGTGGGAAAGAGAGAAGAGTTCAAACAGTAAACGATGTACAATGATTATGGGTTTGATCTGCTGTTAGAAAAATTAGCCAGCAAGGCAGCCACCCAGGGTAGACCTGATTGTATCCACAGTCTTAGAGGAGGCTCTTTCCTCCAAAGTTTACATGCTTTGATGAGGTAGCTGGAAAACGTACTGGAGCACTTGAAGAATTAGGGCAGTATTTCAATAGCAACCATTTTGAAGCCTAATCCAAACAAGACTCAAGTGTGAACTTTCCACCTTTGAAACCAAGATGCAAGGGTGGAGTTGGATGTCATGCGGCAAGAAAATCAACTGCAGCATTGTCCATCACTGAAATACCTTGGCGTGACACTTGACAGGACACTCTCTTTTAAGCAGCACTGCCTGAATAACAAAATCAAAGTTAGTACAAGGAACAACATCAGGAGGAAACTCACAAACTACACATGGAGAGCTAACCATCCACACTGCATACATCAGCTTTGGCCCTAAGTGTCTTTGCAGCAGAGTATGCTGCTTGGCTATGACGTAATCTGCACATGTGAAACAAATTGACATTGCTGTTAATTAAGCAATAGTATAGCAACAGGATGCCTCAAACCTACACAAATTGAGGGTATGCAAGAGCAAAACCAAATTAGAAGAAGGAGCTCACTGGACAAGGCACAACATTAAAGGGAAATATAGCTGAGGAATTCAACCTCCCCTATGTCACTTGGAGGACCATGAATAGGCTGAGGATCAGAGTCCCTAAATGGAAGACCAACATGCTCAAGTGGGGCCTGTTGGCAGACAACAACATGCTTTGTGAATATGGAGAGATACAGAAGTTGGCTCATTTACTGGTCTGCCGATTGCTTCCAGAAAGTTGCAGTTACGAAGACTTAATTTTGGCCAATGACAAAGCCAAAAAAGTGGAAGTAGAAGAGGAAGAGGAGATGATTATGGGACCTGCTTTCCCTCTCAAATGACAATTGGTGGAAGCACCATCTAGGTTCTGAGCAAAGAATTTTCACCTTCTGGTTGAGCATGCTTTGCTTCTCCTTCTTCCTCCACGTGAACAGCAGTTGGGAAAATCTAGTAAATAGTTCATACACCTGGAGGATCACAGGGAGGAAAACTATTTTGCCAGGTCAACAGTATCCTATTCTTTGAGCTTGGGATGGGGGTGGGGCTTTGATGTCATAGAAGCAGAGCAAGCAAGAGTCCTTCTTCCCTAGATGTTGCTGCTGCCAGGGCTTGTGGGGAGAGGGCTAATGAGCTCTAAAGCAGGTGCTCCACTCGCTGCCTTGCTCCAAATGCATCATTATGCCTCTTGCTACTGCACCAGAAGGCCAAACATGATGGGTAGGAACTTGGAAGAAAGCAGATGGGTGAACATACAGAGAGAAAAATACTCTTGTTGAGCCATGGTGCTAGTGGGGAGCAAGGAGAAGTTCATGCCCAGGCTTTAGCATCACCTTTTATAAGCAAATTGGAAATATCCTCCTTAACAACTGCTTGCCCTGAAATGTGTCTCACCACCAGGAGAAGCATATTCTTTGAGACTTCAGTAGGTGCCCTGAGACTTGACAACCCTAGAAGAGAAATCTGGCTTCTCACCTTTGCCGGTGGAATTGCGGCTGCAGACGGAATTGCTGCCCTTCAGGAAAACCTGGCTGGTGGGGCAGGTGTGGGGTGCTGATGGAGGGGTGACCCCTGCCTGCTGGCTGGTTTAAAACAACAGTTGAGAAGTCTCTCTCTTTTTATGAGTGCGGGTGGGATTTTAATGGGGTGTTTACGTGTTTTATTGGGGTTTTATGTGTTTTTAGCAATTCTGATATTGTCTATTTCTGTAAGTCGCCCAGAGTCGCCGTTGAGTTGGATGGTGATAGAAATACATTAAATAAATAAATAAATAAATAAATAAATTTTCAAGCTGTTGAAAAGAGTTTGCTCTTCATTTTAATTCATATGCCTCTTGCAGTCCACTGTCTCCCTATCCTAGGTCACCTTCTATTCCCATGACTTGATGTTGTAGACTAGTGATGATGATGATGATGATGATGATGATAATAATAATAATTTCACGTGAGAAATTGAGTTGAAAGGATTTTTGCAGAAGAAACTCCACTCAGGGAATGCCCAAATGAGGCTCCTATCATGTCCCAAAGAGCAGGGAAATGGGCGTTCAATCCATCATGCAGTACCTGGGTTTCAAACTGCCGGATAGCCAGCCTTCCAGCTAACAAGGCAAACTTCTTAACCACTGAGCCACCCATGTTCTACAGTAGTAGTCTTGAACTTGGATTATTATTTTTGGAAATCACTTGTTTCAAATGTTCACATAGCAAAAATTATTCCACCTTTCAAAATATGACAATCAGGAAAATAATAAAAAGATTCCTTAGCTTTATATTGTCAATTTAGCTGCCTAAAAGGTACACCATTTTGATGCAAGGCATTAGAGGATAATCTAGAAGCCACATCTTGTCTATATTTAGGAGAAAGAGGGAGGTTTTTTCCCTCTGGACCATAATTAACCAAGTGTCAACATCTGACTTACAGGCATAGAGTAATTATTTTATCAAAGCACATGACTCACCAAGCTAGTAAGATCTGATGCACCACCATGAAAGGCAGGCTCACTGGGGTCTGGTGAACTCACTGCCTAGATTGTATGGACTAAATTCATTACATACTCTTGGAAAAATACATTAATGAGGATACTTAAAAATGATAGCAGGAGTTCTCCAGACGTAGGTGAAAAGAATATTTATAATGAAAATTAGGAAGAAATTTCTCATTCCCCTCCAAATTTATCAACTTGTCAACAGTCGTACCCTGGATGGTATGCCTAGATGGCTGCCTAGATGATACAAACTCAATTCATTACTTGCTCTTGGATAAATATGTTGATGAAGCTAGTTGGACTTCTTGATTTAAAACATGATAGCAGAAGGTTATCCAGAAGTAGCTGAAATGAATATTTATAATGAAAATCTGTCAACTTGTCAATAATCATTCTCTAGAATGTCTCTGCAGACGAATGACTATATACAAAGTCAACAAAATATTGGAGTGGAATCACCAATTAATGTACAATTTAACAAGCATTTAAGATTCAATTCTAAATACACACACAAGGGAACAATACCTATTGAGTTAAAAAAAAGAATGATATATTTCTGACTAATCATGATAGGATCACATTGTTCGATCATTAAAAAGTCTGGGAAGACTTTCTTTAGGTGAATCCAATGCTAGATAAGGCTTTTACTCAGCTATAAATAGCTCTTATAGCATGCTGGATAGATATACATATGCAGATATTGTACATAGGTAAAGAGACAAGAGATTTAAAATGTAATCTGAAGTAGCTAAATTGACTGACAGCTGGCTGAACCGACATTAAGCCAGCTGAGGGTATACTAAATCAGCCCAGGAATGTTGTGAATTTCTTAGGAATACCCTGCCCTATGTTTATGTTAAAATAGGGACTATGAATGTGGGCATAGAGGGGTCTGGACCTAGCAACACCCAGCTCCTCCCCTTCTTTTTAAAAACCTCTTCTGCTAGTTGATCTCAGCCCACACGACAGTTGTGCCAATTGATCCAGCTGAGCTGGCAGACCTGAGATCAGCACAAAGGGCAGTTGTGCTGGCACAAGAGGCTAGAGTCCATTCTACACCCCCTAGATCCACTGGATCTTTGTGTGGATTGATGGACAGAAGGAGTTTTTAATCTTCCTTTGATAATGCATCTAACAAATAGAAAGCAACATACACAGCATGATAATGTTTTATGCTGTTATATATGATTGCTGCAGTTTGGGTCAAAAGAAAGCATTGATACTCCTTTACTTAAAGTGAAACCTTGTTAAGAAGAGGAATATAATGCTGCTTTTCTCCATTTCCAGCAGCCCCTGGCAGTGTTGAAGTCACTTTGGCAGACAGGCCACAAAACAATTACAATGAAATCCTGACCAGCCCTCTATTTACTACCATTGAGCAACTCCTGTACTAATAGTGTTGTTGTTGTTTAGTCACACAGTCTAGTTCAACCCTTCATAACCCTGTGGACCACAGCATGCCAGGATCTGCTGTCATTTGCTATCTTCTGGAGTCCAAACAGATCCACACCCACCACATCAATCTATACCTATAAAATGGTGCGTTAACCATTGGAATGTGACAAAGGATGTTTAGCCAGGCCCTACTAGCCCATAATGGGCCTCCGTTCACTCGCCTGAACCCGTTTCGCAGGTAACTGTCGGGTTGAAATTTGCGCCAGTGGGGCAGGAGCCCCCCAGACGCAAACAAAAAAAGGGAACTTCAATTCCCAACGTTCCTTGCACCATGCCACACCAGAGCCCTCAGGCTGAGCAGCGCAAGCAAAAGGAATGTTCGGAAACGTGTGTGGCCAATCAAAAATAAGCTGCAGAAAAAAAACCCACTGCACTAACTAAAATTGCGCACGCCAAACTACAAACCCCAGCGTCCTGCAGGCCATGAGCGCACAGAACGCTGAGGCAGCCGGCGTGAAAAATAAAAATAAAAAAGGCAGGCTGCGAAATCCACACCCACCCACCGCCACATACAGCGGCGATAGGATTCCCATGGTCTGGCCACCCAGGCCGGCCCATGGAAATACCCCCACCCCAATGCCACATCAAGCGGCGATGGGAATTCCCGTGGTCCGGCCACCAAGGCTGGCCCATGGAAATATCCTACCCACTCCAATGCCACATGTAAGCAGCGATACAATTTCTGTGGTCCAGCCACCCAGGCTGGCCCACAAAAATACCTCCCCCCCACGCTGCATCAAGCAGCAATGGGATTCCCGTGGTCTGGCCACCAAGGCCAGCCCATGAAAAAACCCCACGCCAATGCCACATGAAGCAGCAATGCAATTTCCGTGATCTGGCCACCCAGGCCAGACCACGGAAATACCACCACCCCAACGCCGCATCAAGCAGTGATGGTATTTCTGTGGTCCAGCCCCCAAGACCGGCCCATGGAAATACCCCCACCCCAACACAAAACAACACCATCCAAAAACAGTCAAAAATAATCAAAACCAAAATAAAAACAGAAAAAGTAAACACAAAAACATCCAAAAACACAATCCAAAAAGAGTCAAAAAGAGTCAAAACCAAAAATAAAAAACAGAAAAAGGAAACACAAAACATCCAAAAACAAAGAAGACAAAACACATAGAACCCCCCCCCCCAAAAAAAACCCAACCCCCCCCCCCAAAGTTAAACCAGGGAGCTTACCAGGAGACATCTTCACTCCAAGACGACCGGAACTAAACTGAAGAAAGAAAGAGACGACTTACCAGAAGAAGAAGCGACACCCAGAGGACAGTAGAGAAAAATAGCAAAATACAAGAAAAGCTCACTAGCCCCACCCAGGGGCCACAAGAGAAAAAACATTCAAAAATATTCAAAATAATAAAAATAATTCCCAAATTAATGGAATAAGTTATCAAAACATTCAAAAATATTCACAAAAATCACAAATAATTCCAAAAAAAGAAATAAGTTTTCACTCAAAAAAACAAAACAAAACATCTAAACACAGTATAGAAACATTGATTTTTTTTAAAAAAACATATTCTTACACATTCTAAAAATTATTATCCAAGGTACAACTATTTAAAAAAATTCACATAGTAACACATTATTTGGTAAAATACAATAATTATAAAAAATTATATCATCCTTTCCTCTTTTTAAAAACAAAAAAACAAAAACAAAAAATAAAAATTCACAGTTTATAACAGCCCATGCGTAAAAATAAAAATTTAAAAAACCACAATTAAAAACTAACCTCATTTGCATAAACATAAAACAAAAACCTCCCAACACAATTTAAAACAGCCCAGCACCGCCGGGCAAAATCTGCTAGTGATACTATATAACCATCTCACCCTTTGCCACCCCTTTCTCCTTTTGCCTTCAATCTTTCCTGAGCAACTTTTTGGCTTTGGCCCAGCCATTTCTCTCCTTCTGGGGCTACTTATACCTGACCCAGTAGCATATTGGACACGTTCTGACCCGAGGAGCTTACCTTCTGGCATCAGATCATTTAGTCTTTTGATACTGTCCATGTAAGTTTCTTGACAAGGATATTAGAGTGGGTTGCAATTTCCTTCTCCTGTGGATCACATTTAGTCTGAGTTTTCCACTATGGCTTGCCCATCTTGGGTGTCCCTACACAGCATAGCCCATGGCCTCATTGAACCATGCAAGCCCACTTGCCATGGTAAGGCAACAATCTGTGGTGGTGGTGGTGGTGGCGGTGGTGGTGGAATAATGGTGCTGGTAAGTTACAAAAGTCATTGGAATGAATATACAGATGTTTTAAGCCTTCAAGCTTCCTTTGCGCTGGGCATAAGAGTTGTCAGACATATCCAGAATTTCTTTCTCTATTATGTTCTAAGGTGCAAAGATAAATTGAGGTTTAATCCGCAGACAAGGTTATAAATCGCCAAAGCCTACAGAATATGAGGCTGACATTAAATCATGGAGGCATTCAGAAGACCATCTGACCATAAGCTTCCTATTATTTACACAATCAGAATGACAAGAAGTGGAGAAACAATCCTCTCCACCACCACCACACACACACTTCCAAACTAAGCACTCCAGGGCTAGAGGCATTGCAGAGAAAGCTGGTCAACCATCTGTCAGTACTGATTTGATTTGGATTTCTGCATTGAGCAGAGGGTTGGATTTGATGGCTTTATATACCCCTTCCATCTCATTTATTCTGCGATTCTATTAATCTACCGGAAAATTAACTTTTCATATATAGAACCTTTAGTGTCAATAAACTGAAAAAGAAACTGACTGACATATAGCAATAAAAATGTTACTTTCAATAAAGACTGAAGAAAGAATTAAACCTTGTTCAAGGTTTTCTAGCTAAATAGTAATCAGAGGTAGTTTACCATTCCTTTTACGGGGGCTGTTCTAAGACTGTGCAGCTTGGCCAAGGCAGGAGGATCCCAAATTTCACAGCCATATGCCTAACTCACTGAACTAACCAGCAAGCTATAGAAAAAATAACAAAGGTAAATTAAGTAAAGATCTCCAGATTTCCATGAGAAACTAAGGAAAGATATACTTTCAAATAACCCCAAAGAATCAACCAACATGTAATTAAAAACCAAATAACTATGAAACTTACCTTCCTTGTAAAAGTTGAGTTGTAAAATGTATAAAAGATTATATGATTACAGAGGTGCCGTTGACCAAATGAACTGAATTGCTATGTAATTCCCAAGTATTAAAACCCCTAACCCTAAAAATAATAGTAATCCTTGTTTAACATTAAACCAAATCCAACTGTGTTGGTGACTGTCAACAGGAGGAACAACCTGCCCTTTCATTTTTGCTTGCCTGGACTGTGGACTTTGTACATATAAATGGCAGACCACAAGGTACTACGTTGCATCCATAATAAGCCATATGGAATACTAAACTGTGTGTTTGTTTGCATCAGGGATTCCCCAAGCTGCACCCCTGAAGAAAGTCAACATCCTTGTTTCTTTAATGAACCATTACAAAATGTGTACAAAATTGGTAATTAAGATGCTTAAAGTATTCATTGTCCCCTTATTCCCAGATGCTTTTTTGTACAGTACATACAGATATAAAGTACACACACGACTCCCCCACCCACAAAGGAGCAGAAATAGCTAAATTTAATCCTTTGCAATTTTTCCAAATCTTGGGAGCATTCTCAATAGCAGTGCTTTTCCAGTAACGGATTAATTTCCTTTCCTGGTTAGCAATACTGAGCAAGAGTGCAATGTGTAATTAATAATGCTTTTTATACTGGATTTTGCAAGCAATATTTTCTTTTTTATTGTCAAGTTGTTCTATGTTTCCTGCTAACAACATGTGGCTCAATATGTACAGTTCCCTTTGGAGCTATTTGTTCAGGATATTAGCATCATTATTCCTCATGTAATCATGCAAAATTGTTTCTATGGAGGTGGTGGTTGTACTCTGAACCGTGAATGGAACCAAATCTCCCAAGCCCAGCAGCATCCTTTCAATGGGTAATGTAAGGTAAAGGTTGCCCTTGCTCGAAAGCCAGTCATACCTGACTCTAGGGTTCAATGCTCATCTCTGCTTATAGCCAAAGAACCAGCGCTGTCTGTGTCTGCAGATGTTTCTATGGACATGTGGCAGGCATGACTTAACTTCCCGACTAGATTATTGTAATGCACTCTACATGGGGCTGCCCTTGACGACCATTCGGAGGCTGCAGCTGGTCCAGAATGTGGCAGCCCGGGTGGTGATGGGATGTGGGCGATATGCCTATGCCTCACCGCTACTTCGGGAGCTGCACTGGTTACCAGTTTGTCTCCGGGTGCAATTCAAGGTGCTGGTTTTGACCTTTAAAGCCCTATATGGCAGTGGACCAGGATACCTTAGAGACCGCATTGTCCCAAGAGTGTCTGCCCATCCAACCAGAGCGGACCGGAGGGGCTCTCTAATGGTGCCATCAGTTAGGGGTGCACATCTGTCCAGCACCCGAAGGAGGGCCTTCTCCGTGTCCGCACCAACTCTCTGGAACCTCCTGCCAACAGATCTAAGACTTCAAAGAGAATTGCTGCCCTTCAGGAAAGGATTGAAGACCTTGCTGGCAGGGCAGGTGTGGGGCCCGAATGGGAACACGGTCCCCGCCTGCTGGCTTATGTAAAGAATTATGAACTCTCTCTTCTTCTTTTTATAGTGGGTGGGATGGGTGGTTGGGATATGTTTTTTTTAAAGTGGGTGGGATATGGGGCTTTTAAAGTGTTTTTATGTGTTTTTAGAACTTGTTGTAATGCCGCCCTGAGTCGGGTTCTGCCTGAGTGGGCGGCATATATAAATATGACTATTAAATTAAAAATAAATAAATTAAATTAACACTGGAATGCATGGAACATTGTTTACCTTCCCACTGATGTGGTATCTATTTATCCACTTGCAATTTCTTGCTTTCGAACTGCTAGGTTGCAGGGCCGGAGCCAGGATTCTAGATGTGGGTGAGCAAATATTTTTCAGGGTGGACAACAAAGCCTCTTTTCAATGCATTCCTATGGGGAATCACACCTTGCCAGGGTGGGCAAACTGCTAACTCAGGGTGGGCCAAGCCCTCCCTGGCCCTCCTCTGCAGATGTTTCCATGGACAAGTGGCAAGCATGTTGGGACACCGAAGTGCACAGAACGCTGTTTACCTTCCCACCGAAGTGGTACCTATTTATCTACTTGGAATTTCTTGCTTTCAATCTGGAGGTGGGACAGAGATGGGTGCTCATTCCATCATGCTGTACTCAGGTTTTGAACTGCTGACCTTTCGCCTCTCAGGCAGTATCTTAACCATTTGATATTTAATTTAATGTAATTTAATATTTCAACTTGTTCACCATCCACTCAGGAAGCCCGACTCAGGGTGGCTCACATAATTTAAAAAACCCCACATAAAAACAGATTAAAACCCCCACCCACATTAAAAAATTCCACCCACCCGGAGAGGCAGAAGAAGGTACATTTCATGATAAGAGCCAATGAGCAGGAACCACATTGCCTTCAGGGCTCCACACCTGCCCGCCAGCCAGGTCTTAAGTCCTTTCCTGAAGGCCAGCAGCTGCAGCCATCTGCAGCCATAGTTCTACTGGTAGGAGGTTCCAAACGGCTGGAAAAGGCCCTTTTTCTTGTGCCAGAGAGGTAGGCCTCCCTGGCTGATGGAACAATTAGGGAGCCTCTCCGGTCCACTCTGGTTGGACGTAAAGATGTCCTCAGGGCAATGTGGTCTTTTAGGTATCCCAGCTCACTACCATATAGGGCTTTAAAGGTCATAACCAGCACCCTGAATTGCATTCGGAGTTTCGTGTTCAGGGAATGAAGAAGCAGACGAGTGAAGTAGTAAAATTCAGCTCTTTATTAGTGGGGTTTGAACACAGTTTGGATGGGGCAAAACTTGGACTTATATACACTATAAACAGTAACAGTAACAATGATACAACAAGCCCATTGGCTAACAGAGTGTGCACATTTTCGATCCACTTATTTGCATAAGAATAGATACATGAGAAAAGATACATTCCACTCCTATAAACAGTAACAGTAACAATAATACAACAAGCCCATTGGCTAACAGAGTGTGCACATTTTCAATCCACTTATTTGCATAAGAATAGATACATGAGAAAAGATACATTCTGCTCCTGTCAGAAAACACAGTTAACATACATAACATTCTCCCACCCTAGGTAAAAACAAAATCCTTTAACCAGGATGGCGGTCTAGTTGCCCTTCAGGGTCGGATGATTGGCTGAGCCAGCTCAGGGGCTCGTAGGATGGGTGACCCAACTGGAGTGAGGGATTGACTAGAGGGGGAGGATTGTAAACCCAAATTAAAGCCCCCTTTGTCAGATGAAGGAGTAGGGGATTGCTCAAAACCAAAATCTAATTCTGTGGATGAATAAGACAACTCAGGGTCCCTCCTGTGTGTACTAAGAGTGGAGGGCGACTCTGAACAAAATTGGTCATCATCAATAAAGGAATCCAGAGTGCTAGGCTGCGACAGTGTAGGGGTACACCGGGCTGGAGTAGGGGAGCATTCCACAAATTCCCCTTGAAATCGGTTCCTAGAAGACACTTCTGGGTCAATGTTGGCTGCCTGCTGACTATTACCTCTGCCCCCTGGATTTAAATGGGCGGGGGCCAACCCTAGCGTTGAGTGTCTGTAATCGTCTTGTGGGTCCAGTACTCTGGGTATCAATTGATCAGTGTGCCTCCTCCAGATCAGACCAGTGGCTATTTCGATTCTGTAAGAAACAGGACCAGTTTGATCAATCACAAACCTGGGCACCCACGTAGGACCACCAGCTGCATAATTGCGGCAATGTACAGGGTCTCTGGACGAGAAACCCTTCTGGTGTTGTATCACTATATTTGTGCCTTTGTCCTCTACCCTAGAGGGATCCAATCTGTCCAGCAAGGATGACAGTTTCCTTCACTGGAGCAATTCATCAGGGGACAGCCCTGAGGCAAGGGGGTGAGCCTATAGGTGAAAAGAAACTGGCATAGCTGGAGCTCCAAATCCCCTTCACCCATATGCCAAAGCGCATCTTTAGTTGTGCGCACCTGCCGCTCCACCTGGCCATTGGTGGCTTGGTGGAATAGGGTGGCAGTGATGTGCCTAATTGCATTCCTTTCCATGAAGGATTGGAATTCTGTAGATGTGAATGTGGATGCGTTGTCGGACACCAGCACATCTGGAAGTCCAAAAGCTGCAAACAGCCTTCTCAGGTGCATTATCGTGGTGGCTGAAGTGGTATTAGGCACCCTAATCACTTCCAGCCACTTTGAGAATGAATCCACAACCAACAAAAATAGGGCACCCCTAAATGGACCTGCAAAATCTATGTGCAACCTGGAGCATGGGCCCCTGGCAGTGTGCCTCAATTGATCCCATTCCTGAGAGGGAAGGTGGGATTGCTCTGGGTGAGAGGATTGGCATCTGGCACAAGTGCTGACAATCTGTTCTATGTCTTGGTCCAGTTAAGGCCACCAAAAGTAGCTATGGGCAAGGGCTTTGGAACGGACAATTCCCGGGTGACTTGTGTGAAGTAGATGTAAAACTTTTTTTCCTGAGAGTGACAGGAATGACCACCCGCTGGCCCCATAGAAGGCAACCTCATTCCACTGACAGTTCCAAACGCTTGTGGTGGAATGTTCTGAATTCCTCAGCTAGAGGAGAGACAGGCCAGCCTTTTTGTACCCAAGACATTACTTTAGTCAATGTTACATCCTTGGCTGTAGCCTTGGCTATATCTGAGGGGACGACTGGGGGCGAGTCAAAAGCCTCAATCATAAGGACCTGGTGGTCACTTTCAATCTTGCAATCGGCTTCCCCGACCCCTGGCAGTGGAGAATGTGACAGGGCATCAGCGTGGCTGATGTTCTTGCCGGGCCTGTGCACCAAAGTAAAATCGTATGCATTTAGGAAAATTGCCCAATGCAACATCCTTGGGAACAGAATTTGAGGCTTGGGCTTCCCGTTCATAAAGATTCCAAGGAGGGCTTGTGGTCAGTTACGATGGTAAAAGGTCTTCCGTAAAGGTAATCATGGAATTTCTTAGTGCCAGCCACGATTGCCAACGCCTCCCTGTCTGTCTGAGCATAATTTTTCTCAGGCTTTGAGAGCGAACGGGAATAGAATGCTACGGGGGTTTCCCTCCCATCACTTAGTACATGGCATAACACAGCTCCCACCCCCACAGGGGATGCATCACACACAAGTACAACTTCCTTGTTAGGATCAAAATGAGTTAATACAGCATCTGAAGATAGCAGTCTTTTAAGTTCTAGGAACCTTTTCTCCTGGCAATAACCCCAGTGCCAAACAGTATTTTGTGGCTAAGATGACGACGAGTTAACACACTTTTTTGTGGGCTCGTGCTTTTCAATGAGGAATTAAATGAGAAATTAAATCTGAATACAAATACTTTCAAAAGATTCTACATGAGGAAAGTGTAAAGATCCGGCAAGTAAAAAAGCTGAACTGAAGATCGAAGTTCGAGGGCGGATTTGGCTGGGGAGGCAAGCGGCGAAAGCCGTGACTCTCCCAGCGGTTCCGCGGCGAACAGGATCGAGGAGATTGGAGTAAGAAGCTGTAAATTTACTGAAAATATAAAGGCTGAAACTAAGATTGCCGGCTGCGTTGCGGACGGGGGTGGATTGGAAAACGGAACGAAGGAAGGCAAGTGATTGAAGGAGCGAGGACGTGAAAGAAAGTAAGACGGTGGGAAAGGAGGGATAATGGTGGCGATGGTGGCAGAAAGCGAAACTTAAAGAGGGGAAACAACAGTAGAAGCTTTAGGAGTTTTACGGACGGAAGGGAGAGAAAGGAAGGCAGGGGGACAAGAAGGTGAAGATTTTGGAGTGTGTGTGTTGCTGAAGGGGCGGAGATTAAAGGGGCGATTGGAGGCTTTGGAGGCTTTGGAGAAGAAGGGAGGAGGGACACCCCACGAAGCCGCAGCCGATGCAGAAGATGTGGCAGGCGTTTGCGCCAGAGGACTAAATAGATATGTGTTGGATCTCTTTTTTTTCTTTTTTTAAATACAATTGAAGTATTCCTTTTTTTGACTTTTGCCTGAGTCCCTGTTTTGCCCCTCCTTCTCCGTCGTCTTCCTTCTTCCTTGCAAGAGCTTGGATACTAGTCCCTGGATAGCAATGGGGGATTTGCTTATTGGAACATTGTTATAAGGTGGATTACAATAAACCATTGCCAATTCTTGGAGAAAGTTTTCAATCAAGCTACTGGATTACCAGGTGGAATATAAATTTGGCTTATATCAGCAAGATCCCTTTTGCATTTTTGGATTGTACTGGCTTGGAATCATTTGGCCTCAGTATTGAAAGTTTGGCCTCAGTATTGAAAGTTTGGCTGTTGGAGTACCCCTTCTTTGTTACTGGATTACAGTTTCGTTATCTTGCTTGGTCTGGCTTTTGTTTCTTGTTTGACCTTCACACAGGAGATATAATACCAACAAACACTTCCTTGCCTGTGGTGGATATACTAACTCTTTCATGGTTTGATTCTTGGCTTGTTGAGTGATCTAACATAATTGGATTCTAACTCTGGAGCAGCATCAAGTTGAGAGACAAGAGGGTGTAAGAAAAGTTGCTGGGTTGAAGTTGCTATTTGATATTACAATGGATAAAGTTGCAAGGGGAAAGAGCAAGGAAGAAGAAGTTGTGAAGCCAAAAAAAAAGGTAACCTTTTATCAGAAGACCCATCTCCTCCGATATCATCTCCGGAACCACCACCACTTGATCAAACTCAGATAATGCAAGCGCGGCGCCAAAATGGCCGCGGGGGCCCCCCACAGGACGAAGGCATCCGGGTAGTTAGGGGCGTGGCCAGCTCCCTTATAAAAGGGGTGGCCACGAGGCAGCCGAGCTGCCATTTTGCGAAGTGACGGAGCGGAGAAGTTTTTCCCTCTTACTCCGTCGCTTTTACCTTGATTGGGAAGCCTTTTGGCTGCTCCTTCCTCTTTTCGGCTTCCCTTAGGTCCGACTGAGATGCCTTCGAAGAAGAAGGTGGCCGCGAGCGCGGCTTGGGCGGTTCGGAGGCGCAATCCGGGTCGGAGGACCGCGGCTGCGCCTCCCCACCAGCCGCCTTTGCCGGCACCCACCGGGACCGGTGGGATGGGGTCTATTACCCCCTGGCCGGAGTCTGGGGACCCGAGCAGGGGTCCAGCATGGGCTGCGGCCCGCGGCCCGCAAGCGGCGGACGCCGCTCCTGGTGCCCATTCTACTGGGCCTCCCTCTATTGGGGTGCAGCTCACTCCAGGGCCTTCCAGCCTTGGGGGGTGGTGTGGTCCCCTCCCTTGGCAGGTGCCTACGTCGGCCCTGCCGGGCCTGGGTGTGGGGTCATGGCCATATTCGGGCCCCGGGGTGCAAGGACCTGTACCCACGCCCGTGACGGGCGGGCCGGCTGGCTCGTGGCCCCACGGCAGTGTGGAGGCCTTACTGGCCCGCGTGGCGGCACTCGAGGCTTCCCTTGCTCAGGCCAGCCACGCTGGGGCTCCTTTTGGGGTTCACTTTGATGCGTCGTCTGCCGGGCAGCGGCAGGCGACGGGACGGGTCGAGCCGCTTGAGGCGCGTGGCGCGACTTCGGCCACTGCCTCGCAGCTCCCCAACCAACAGGCCAGCGCGGGTCAGGCCCCGGCGACAAGCTCTACGGCGGTCGTGAGCTCCGACGCCCCCAGTGGGCCGGAACCCCCGGTGGGGGCGGCCCGCGGGGGTGCAGCATGTGAGTATGCGGTACAAGCTAGTGCACCTACACATGTGGCTACGTTGGGGGGGGCTTTCCAATGGCCTTGGCCTCACATGGGTGGTGCAGCGGTACAGCCGCTGACGCACCACCAGGCGACGTCAACCACCACCCAGGGCCCCGGGGTGGGGAGCGTTTCCTACCCTGTAGGGAATGTTTTGGGGGTGGCTGGGCTAGTCCAAGCCCCTTTCCAGATGCCCGCAGTTTCTGCTGTGCCTGTCTCGGCCTTGCCGACAGCGGGCTATTCCTTGCCACTGGGTGACCACTTGGCACAGGCCACCAGAGAGAAAATATGGCGAGGGGAGTATGTAGATATCTTCTCACTCCTAAACAGGGAGCCCACCAAGGAAGAGAGGGAGGGGCAGGATGAGAAGGATAAGGAACAGGCACGTCGTCGCAAGCCACCATGAACGTGGGCCAACTGGCTGCCGGCTTACCTCATCTACATGGCGGTGTACCTGAGGGCCCGGCCGGATTTGGCAATTCCAATGGTCCACTATTTGGACAACATCTATCGGGCGATGGTTGATTTTCCGGGCCCGTCGTGGTTGGCTTATGACGAGGAATTCCGTATGCGAATTCCCCTGCACCCTGAGATGAGGTGGGATGAACCATGCCAGAGGCTTTGGCTTCTGTACATGACGCCCACGCGCCCCGCGCCAGGGGAAAGATGCCATTGTGGACATGCGGTCCAGCGAGTGGCTCCAGCACAGGTTCCCCGCCAAGTGGCGGGGCAGGGGGTTCCTGCCCGCCTGCTGTGCTGGACTTTCTCGTCTAATGGTTCATGCAATAAGAAGAATTGCAAGTACAGACATGAGTGTCCCCATGCAGCGGTTGCCTGTCCCAGGCCTGGAGGGACGCGGGGCAGAGGGAGGGGCGGACAGTGGGCTGGCAAGACTGCCGCAGATGGAGCTGGTTCACCGAAAGGCTCCCTCCCCAATTAATGTGGACATGTTGGAGCGTTGGCTCGCATTGTACCCGAAGGGGGAGGATGCAGATTATCTCCTTCAGGGCTTTAGGCAGGGGTTCCGTATTCCTTTCATGGGTGATAGGTCCCCTCAGGATGCCCCCAACCTTTTGTCCCTTAGGGGGAGGGAGGAGGTGGCTGTCGCCAGCATCAATAAGGAGGTCAATGCGGGCAGGGTCGCTGGCCCTTTCCCTGCACCCCCGTTCACTAACCTTAAGGTATCGCCCCTGGGCTTGGTTCCCAAGAAGTCTCCAGGCGAGTTTCGCCTTATCCATCACTTGTCCTACCCAGCCGGCCGATCGGTCAACGATGCTATCCCTGACGACCTTTGCTCAGTCAGGTATACATCTTTTGACCACGCACTGCGCATGGTGCGCTCCTGTGGCCCGGGTGCGCTGCTGGCTAAGTGCGACATTAAGTCGGCTTTTCGCCTCTTGCCAGTGCACCCGGGCGACTTTGAATTGCTGGGTTTCAAATTTCGGGGCGAATATTATTTTGATAAGGCCATGCCTTTTGGCTGTTCCATATCATGCTCGGCTTTTGAGCGTTTCAGTACCTTCCTAGAGTGGGCTTTCGTCCGCAGGTCAGGGTCCCGGTCTGTAGCCCATTACCTGGATGACTTTTTATTCGGGGGTGAACGGGGCTGGGACACGTGTACACGTCTCCTCAACACATTTCAGACGCTAATGGAGGAACTCGGTGTCCCTTTAGCGCCCGAAAAGATGAGGGCCCATCTACACAGCTAGTCTTCCTGGGGGTGGAGATTGACACGATAGCGCAGGCGTCTAGGTTACCGCGGGATAAGGTGTCAAGGATAGTGGCCCTTATCTCGGACTTGTTGGCCAAGCGCAAGGCATCACTGAGAGAACTGCAGGTACTGCATGGTCACCTTAATTTCGCCTGCAGAGTGGTCGCACCGGGCAGGGCTTTTGCCCGGCGCTTGTGCGACGCTATGGCAGGATTATCCAGGCCTCACCATAGGGTTAGGCTTACCCGGGGTATCAGGGCAGACATGCTTGTCTGGTTACAGTTCCTGAGGGAGTTCAATGGGGTCTCATTTTGGAGGCATGACCTCCTGGCTTCCCCTCAATTTCAGATTCAGTCTGATGCCTCGGGATCCCTTGGTTATGGGATGTACTTCAATGGGAAGTGGGCCTATGGTGGGTGGCCACCGGCCTGGGCAGGCACGGGTCGCCTGCGTGATCTCACATATCTGGAATTTTTCCCTATCCTGGGTGCTTTGATGCTATGGGGCCAGGAGTGGTCCAACTCGGTCGTGCATTTCTGGTGTGACAATGCAGCTGTGGTCCACATTGTAAATGCACAGACTTCCAAATCGCCCAGGGTTATGGACCTAGTGCGCCAATTTGTGTTGCGCAGCCTGCGCCTCAACGTACTGTTCAGGGCCAGGCATGTCCCAGGGGTTAATAATGATATTGCTGATGCTTTGTCCCGCCTACAGATCTCCCGGTTCCGTGCCTTGGCCCCGGATGCGGAGGAATTTCCCTCGCCACTCCCGGAGGAGATATGGACCATTGGCAAGGAGAGGTGAACCGGGCGATTGGCCTGTCGCTAGCGCCACGCACCCGTAAGGCGTATCACCACGCAATTAATTCTTTCAGGGCATTCTGTACTCAATTTCAACTGCCAGGAACCTGGCCGATCCCGGTAACCCATGTTCGGCGGTTCATGGTTTACCTGCATTCTCAGGGCCTTGCACCTCGCACCATAGCATCTAAGCTTTCAGCGTTGGCTTTTATGGCCAAGGTGGGGGGTCATGTGGACAGCACCTCTGACTTCCGTGTGAGACATGTTTTGGAGGGGTGGGTGCGCGAGCGTGGGCGTTGCCCGGACGACTGCCACCCGATTTCCCCAGGGGTCCTTACCCAGTTGGCCCGGGGCTGGCCTTGCCTCTGTTTTGATGCATATGAGGCAGCCCTGTTCCATGCAGCCACAACGGTGGCATTTTTTGGAGCGCTCCGCATCAGCGAGCTTGTGATGCTGTCTAAGGCGGATGCAAGTCGTAGGGCACTGGAACTCGAGGATGTCTGTGTTGCCAAAGACTGGGCTCAGTTGAGGATACGTTCCTCTAAGACCGATCAGCATGGCGTCAGCAGTGGTGTGCGACTGCTACGGTGTTCTTTGGCAGACATCTGTCCGGTTGGTGCCCTACAGGAATTCCTGGCACTGCGTGGCACGCACCATGGCCCGTTTTTCTGTCACCAAGATGGGTCTCCCCTTACTAAATTTCAATTTTGGAAGGTGACGGGCAAAGCGCTGGCCAGTGTGGGCCTCCCAGGCGCCCGCTATGGCACTCATTCATTCCGTATAGGGGCGGCCTCAACCGCAGCTGCTTTTGGGTACTCAGGGGCTGACATACGTAGCATGGGACGGTGGGGTTCGCAATGTTTTCAGTTTTATGTGCGCCCACTCCCGCCGTGAGTACCAACCCAGTCACCTTACCTACTTTCCCTCATTTTTCCTTTACAGACCCGGAGTGTCGTATTACACCGGTGACAGTATGGCTGGTGGGCCATAGCTACGTGCACAGGGCAGCGCGTTATGCTGCGGCGACAGAGTGGGGACACCAACTGGGACTGGGTGCATACGCAAGTCTCACATGGCATGGTAAGCCTGGGATGTTATGGCGGGAGCTGCTGCCTTTCCTTTTTTCAGGCCTGAATGCTGACCCGCCTGACATTCTGATCATACACCTGGGGGGCAATGATTTGGGCCAGGTCACCGGCTTGTCGCTGAAGCACGCGATTTGCGAGGACCTCGCCTACCTGCATTACGTCTGGCCCGCCACAACCCTTGTTTGGTCGGACATGGTCCCGCGCCATTCCTACAGAGGGGGTGTTGACCCCCTGGCCCTTGACCGTGCTAGACGCATGGTGAATAGGGCAGTGGCGCGTTTCCTTGTCGACAAGGCTTGGGGGAGGGTCAGTCGTCACCCCGCTATTAGCCTCCAAATTTATGACTTGTATGCAGGGGATGGGGTCCATCTGTCGCGAGGAGGTATGGACCTCCTGTTGGGTGATTGGCGAGCAGGCCTGTTGACCGAGCTGACGGTCTGGGGGGGGCGTCGAGCCTTCTTTGAAGCCCCTCCGTGTGGCGGGTAGCACTGGTAAGGTAAACATTATGACCCACAGGTATCCGGCAAGTTCGCAATTGACTGGACAACACTAGACAGGCATAAGTTGGTTAAACGTTGTCTGGTCAACGACAAACTAGGCGACGGGGTGATGGCTATAGCTAGACAGCATGCATCACCCCGTGATTTTACGGATACGCGTCAGAGGGTGGGGTCATTAGTTAGATATTGACTACGGTCAACAATTTGTTTGTGGCCAACAAACAAATTGATACAAATGGATACATTGTAGCAATTGCCGTTGGCAATTTTGGGTGGTACCTTACCAGTGTTACTTCGGCCTGCTTGCCTTAAGAATTATGATTGGTCAATTACCAATAGAAATTTATAATTCGGACTAGGGCATGAATCAATAAATGTGGCCCAATGCCGTTATCCACTTTCATTGGTGTCTGAGTCCTTTATTGGGGGGTGCGCCTGCAATGCAAGCGCGGCGCCAAAATGGCCGCCGCGCTCTTTGCGGGGGCCCCCCCACAGGACGAAGGCATCCGGGTAGTTAGGGGCGTGGCCAGCTCCCTTATAAAAGGGGTGGCCACGAGGCAGCCGAGCTGCCATTTTGCGAAGCGACGGAGCGGAGAAGTTTTTCACCTCCACCCCCTCCCTAGTTAACAGTGTGATATTTTGGTCGCTTCGGGGCCGGGTGGGAATTTTTGGCTGGGACCCATATTGGCTTCTGGGTCCTGGTTTTTTCACCCATCCCACACTGTTGCTATGGTTTGACATAGGGGTTTTTCTGTTGCTGCTGTTGACTTTGGTCACATGGGCGGGTAGCACTGGTAAGGTAAACATTATGACCCACAGGTATCCGGCAAGTTCGCAATTGACTGGACAACACTAGACAGGCATAAGTTGGTTAAACGTTGTCCGGTCAACGACGAACTAGGCGACGGGGTGATGGCTATAGCTAGACAGCATGCATCACCCCGTGATTTTACGGATACGCGTCAGAGGGTGGGGTCATTAGTTAGATATTGACTACGGTCAACAATTTGTTTGTGGTCAACAAACAAATTTATACAAATGGATACATTGTAGCAATTGCCGTTGGCAATTTTGAGTGGTACCTTACCAGTATTACTTTGGCCTGCTTGCCTTAAGAATTATGATTGGTCAATTACCAATAGAAATTTATAATTCGGACTAGGGCATGAATCAATAAATGTGGCCCAATGCCGTTATCCACTTTCATTGGTGTCTGAGTCCTTTATTGGGGGGTGCGCCTGCAATGGTAGAACTTGGGAAGTTATTCAAGAAAATGGAAAAGATGGAGGAGTCAAGAGCGAAAGATAAAAGTGAAATTATGGGAAAACAGGACAAATTGGCTACAATGTTCACAGATTTGTCAAAAAAGTGTATCTTAATTTTCAAAGGATGGATGATAATGTAAAATTAATGCAGAATGATATGAAATTGATGCAAGGGGATATTAAAGGGTTACATGAGGAGGAAAAGGAAATTAAGATGAAAGTGGATGTGCAGGAAAAAAGAATTGATGTTATGGAAGAGATGATGAGAAAACAGAATATTTTGATACGCAAATTGGCGGAACAAGTGCCAGATAAGCTAAAAGATAGAATAATTGTTTGGTTAAATAATTTGAATATGGGAAAAGTTTTTGTTCATGAGGATATTGCAAGTGTGTACAGAGTGTGTACAGATTGATGCAGAGATGGATGCGTTGGAATATATGTGTATGAATGACTTGGTTAAGGCATCTTCAAGGGAATGGTTGGCATTGAGGAAGGCCTTGTTGGAATCTGGGGCAATAAAAAGGGATTACGGTGGAGCAAGGGAGGAGGGGGCAGCGGGAGGAGAGGACACAGAAGAGCTGGAGTTGCAAGTGTTGATGGTAACTGAAATGGGGGGAAGTGAGGGTCAGCAGGATGGAAAATAGGTGGGATGTTTGTAGGGAAGATGAGTTAAAGTAAGATTGTGAATTAAAACAGATTTTGTATAAGAGGTATATTAGCGCTTGAGCTTTCATTGTAACGTCGTCTTCCATGTTCCCCCCCTCCCCTTTTCGGATGACGGAGGCGTTCTTTTTGGCTCAAGAAGCGGGGAGGGTATTAGTGAATGTTTTTTGTGTTTTTTTAGTTATTGTGGGTTAGATGGCATCACGTCCAAGGGAGAAATCAGAGATGGTGGAAGAAGGTGGGTAATTAGATTATGAGGCCTATTAAAATATTATCATGGAATGTGAAAGGTACAGGCTCACCAGTTAAGAGGAGAAGAATTCAATCAGCGTTGAAGAGGGATAGGGCAGATATAGTTTTTCTAGAGAAGACTCATCAAAAAGCTCAGGATACAAATAAATTTTTTTTAGGCTGGATGCAGCATTATGAGAGTTCATACGGCACATCAAAGTCAAGAGGGGTGGCAATTTTGATAGCGACTAGGTTTGAGATAGTTAATAGGATATCGGACCCTGAGGGTAGATATTTGATTGTGAAAGGGAAGATAGATGAGGAGGAAATAACACTGGTGAATGTATATGCCCCAAACGACCATCAGACTGAATTCTTAGAAAAAAATATTGGTAAGAGAGAAAACAACGAGGATGATTGTGGCTGGGGATTTTAATCTGATAAAATCTAATTTAGATTGTACAAATATGTTAAGATGTGGAAAAGGAATTAAAGGACAAACAATGGATAATTGGATGACATCCTTGGGACTGAAAGATACTTGGAGGGAACTTAAGGGATCAGAAAGGGTCTATACTTATTTCTCACAGGTCCATAATTCATATTCCAGAATTGACTATATATTTGTAACAGAGAATATGATTAGAAATCTGGAGGAAATAGAAGTTGGGATTTTTAAGGAGTCAGATCATTTGAAAGTTGTGATGGAAATTAGGATGGATGGTAAAAAGAGGATGAGAAGGGCGTGGAGATATGATGACAAACTATTTAGGGATCAAATATGTAAGGAGCAAATTAGCGAGAGGTGGGAAGAAAACTGGCAGTGGAATGATAGTGATGAAGTAAACTTTAATGTGGTCTGGAATACCATGAAGTCGGTTTTTAGAGGTGAAAGTATTAGATTAGCCAGTATTAAATACAAAAAGTTTAAGATTTTGCAAGACAAAAATGAAAAGGATATAAAGAAATTGCAGGAGGAACACGCAAGGACAAAGGATAGGAAGGTTTTTGAGGATTTGCAAAGATTAAAGGCGGAATTGGTTCGTAAGGATATAGAAAAAGTGAAGAGAGATTTGGTGTATTTAAAAAGAGAATATTTTGAATTTAGTAACAAAAAAATCAAGGTTATTAGCAAGAGCAGCTAAAGAAAAGAGGGAAAAGAGAGAAATTGGAGTCTTACTAAATGAACAAGGGGTGAGATGTAATAAAACTAGAGATAAGTGTAAAATTGTGAAAGAATTTTATCAGGCCTTATATGCAAAAAAAGAGAAAGATATAGACAAACTCAAAATTCAATTAGAGAGACAAAAATATACTAGTATAAAACAGGACCATAAGGAAAAAATGGAAGAATGAATAACAGAAAAAGAGATAAAAGACGTAATAACTGGATTGAAAATGGGTAAAGCACCAGGGGAAGATTGGGTTACCAGCTGACTTTTATAAGGAATTTAAGGATATAGTGGTTCCGAAGTTGGTAAAATTGTACAATTATATTCTGGATGGGGGACAAATTCCGACCTCATGGTATAGGACCATGATTGTATTGCTGCCAAAACCTGGAAAAGATTTAGAAAAAGTGGAATCTTATAGACCTATTTCATTGATCAACCAAGATGCCAAAAATTTTACGGCAATATTGGAAAATAGGTTAAATAAATTTATGGGCAATTATATAGAAGTAGATCAAGTTGGTTTCTTGAAAGGAAGACATATGGCGGATTTGACAAGAAGAATATTAGATTTATTGGATATAGTGAGGCAAACAAAGGTTTGATATCCTTGGATACATTTAAAGCATTTGATTCTTTGCAGTTTGTGGCAATAAAGGAAATAATTAAAAGTTATGGTTTTGGCGACAAATTCAGAAGAATAATTGATCAATTATATCAACAAGGTATAGCTACTGTTAGAGTGAACGATGAGGTTGCAGGCGAGGTAAAATTAGAAGCAGGAACGAGACAGGGCTGCCCGTTATCTCCAATTCTGCTTATTATGGCCATGGAGTTGTTAGCTAAGGCTATCAGGGACGATAAAGGAATAGAAGGAGTCATGGGAACTAAAGTTTGTATGCTGATGACACTCTGATAATTGCTAAGCATCCAGAGAGGGCTTTAGACAGGATTCAAACTCAATTAAAAAAATTGAAGACATTACAGGCTTGAGGATAAACTGGGATAAATCGGAAATGATGTTATGTAATATAAGTAAGGAAGACCAGAAGAGGATGAAAGGGATGGGTAATATTCAAATTAAGGACAAACTGAAATATTTAGGGGTAAATATTTCATATAATTTTGAAGATTTGAAGAGATTGAATTACAATAATTTGAAAGTAGAAATTAAAGCTAGAATTAAGAATCTTCAAAAACTAAAACTGTTATGGTTTGGAAGAATAGCTATCACCAAAATGATGCTTTTGCCTAGGTTAAACTTTTTATTTGATTCTCTGGCAATTCAAATGAAAGAGAAGGAAATTAAGGAATTTCAAAAATTATTTAATGATTTTTGTAATGGTGGAAAGAGATCAAGATTGTCAAAAAAATATGGTATTTATCTCAGAAAGAAGGTGGACTAGGGATGCCGAATTTGTTGTCTTACTATCGAGCGTTTCAAATCAAGAATGTGGTAAAGATTTTGGTTGAGGGAAAAGCTCTATGGGAAGACATTGAAATGAAAGATTATAAACACATAGGCAAAATCCTTTTTTTAGGGGTTAGTTCGGGAAAATTAATAACTAAAAATACTATGATGAAGGGATTAGTAAACACTTGGAAAAAAGTAAAGAAGGTTTTGGCTCCAAATACCTCACCAATCATAGAATTGGAAGATATAGCAGACTTTCCGGTAAAAATAAATAAAAGGATAAAAAAGATATTGGTAAAAAATGGTGTAACCCTCCTTAAAGATTGGATACAGACCTGTAAAGTTAATGATAGAAGAAATGATTTGTTTGCTGAAATGAACTTGAACTGGTTTCAGACTGTGATGGTAAATAAATGGAATGGTAAATATTGGAGAAAACCAGAATTGTATAGAAAAATGACAGAATTTGAGGTGTTGATTTCAAAATTAAGAAAAGGAGATGGAGCTATTAAGGGTGTAGTTAGTAAATTGTATAAAATGCTGAATATTGAGGGTAATCCACATGAGGCCTTAATGTCAAGTTGGGAACAGGAATTGAATATAAAGATTGAAAAGGTGTATGGAAGCATAAATGGAAAAAGAGGATAATGAGAACGTTATCAGTTAGAATTAAGGAGCATAACTTTAAAATGTTGTGGAGGTGGTACCTGACCCCGGTGAGGTTGCATCAAATGGATAATAAAAAAGATAAATTGTGTTGGAGATGTAAAAAGGAAATTGGAACATACGAACATACAAACATATGTGGTGGAGTTGTACTGTGGTTAAAGAATTTTGGAGAAAGGTGGAGAAGGAGATTAAAGATATAATGGGTAAGAGAATTAAACTGGGGTCGGGTTCCACTTTGTTAACAGATTTAGAAGGTTTTAATTTAAACAAGGATGAAAAAGAATTATTGGAAATAATTCTTACAACAGCCAGACAATGTATAGCCAGAAATTGGAAAAATGATATAAACATAAAGATAGAAGAGTGGTATAAGGAGATGTGGAATTTAGCATTGAATGATAAATTAACTTGGGAAATAAATAAGAGGGAGGGGGTGGAGGGAAAAACTTCTCCTCTCCGTCGCTATTTCTAAAATGGCAGCTCGTCTGCCTCGTGGCCAACCCTTTTATAGAGGGGTGGCCACGCCCCCTAACTCACCCGGATGTCTGAGTCCGGGTGGGGTGGGGGCCCGCAAAAAGTGCGGCGGCCATTTTGGTGCCGCGCTTTCATTGCAGGTGTACCCCCCAAAGAAAGACTCAGACACCGGTATATGGATAAAGGCATTGGGCCACTTTTATTGAATAATGCCCTAGTCCGAATTATAACTTTCAATTGGTGTATTCATCCAATTGTAATTCTTAAGGCAAGCAGACCGCAGTAACACTGGTAAGGTTCCTCCCAAAATTGCCAATGGCAATTGGCTACAATGTATCCATTTGTATCAATTTGTTTGTTGACACAAACAAATTGTTGACCGGAGTCAATAAACTATGTACTGACCCCACCCTATGACGTGTATCCGTCAAATCACGAGATGATGCATGCTGAAAAGCTCCTGCCATCACCCCTTGCCTGGTTCATCGTTGACCGGTCAAAGTTATTACACCTGTACCTGTCTAAGTGTTGGCCAGTCAATTGCGAACCTGCCGGATACCTATGGGTCATCAATCTTTACCTTACCAGTGCTACCCGCCACACGGGGAGGCATCTATGAAGACTCACCGCCCCCGCCCCCCAGACCATCAGCTCGGTCACCAGACCTGCTTGCAAATCTTCCAGAAAGAGGTTCATACCTCTAGCCGACAGGTGGACCCCATCCCCTGCATAGAGATCATAAGCCGTTGGGTGAGATCATCCTTTCCCACGGGGTGCGGTACCATCAGTACGCGGATGATACACAGTTGTACATCTCGGCCCGTGGGGACCCCAGTGATGCAGGCAAAGTCCTTTCCAGCTGTCTGGAGGCTGTTGAGGTCTGGATGGGGGCAAATGGGCTACAGCTGAATCCTAGCAAGACTGAGTGGCTATGGATAGGGGGTCCTGCATTATCCCGGGAGCTACCATCTTTGGTTTTGGATGGGGCTATTTTGCCCCAGACCGACCCGGTGCACAACTTGGGGGTCCTCCTGGATTCGCGGCTGCTGCTAGAAAAACAGGTGGCGGCTGTGGCCAGGAGGGCCTTTGCCCAACTTCGGGTGATTTGCCAGTTGCGCACATTCCTGGACCGGGACTCTTTGCTCATGGTCACTCATGCTCTGGTGACCTCCAGACTAGACTACTGTAATGCGCTCTACATGGGGCTGCCCTTGATGACCATTCGGAGGCTGTAGCTGGTCCAGAATGCGGCGGCCCGGGTGGTGATGGGGTGTGGACGTTATGCCCATGCCTCACCACTGCTGCGGGAGCTGCACTGGTTACCAGTTTGTCTCTGGGTGCAATTCAAGGTGCTGGTTTTGACCTTTAAAGCCCTATATGGTAGTGGGCCAGGTTACCTTAGAGACCGCATCGCCCTAAGGACGTCTGTCCGTCCAACCAGAGCGGACAGGAGGGGCTCTCTAATTGTGCCATCGGCCAGGGGGCTCACCTCTCTGGCACAAGGAGGAGAGCCTTCTCTGTGTCCGGACCGGCCCTTTGGAACCTCCTGCCTATGGAACTGCGTCTCCAGACGGAGTTGTTGCCCTTTAGAAAAGAACTAAAAACCTGGCTGGCGGGCCAAGTTTGGGGTGCAGGTGGAGGGGTGGCTTCCGTTGGGTGGTTAATATAGGGGAGGATGCCTGCCCCACGGTTTCTTCAGTTCCTGCACCCCTCTCTTTTTAGGGGTGGGTTCTTATTGCTGGTTTTTATCTGTTTTATTTGTTTTTATATGTTTTTACCCACTGTTGTGAACCGCCTGGAGTCGGCTTTGGCTGAGTGGACGGTATAAAAATTTAACAATAAATAAATAAAAATAAATAAATAATTTTGCAAACTAATCGTGAGGTGCCGGATGACCATCCCCAAACCCTTGTCTGCCAAGAACCGGGCAACAGCCCTGTTCACCGAGCGGCAAGCGCGGTCAAGGGCACGGAGGTCAATACCTCCCCTGTATGAATGACGCGGTACGATGTCCGACCATAGCAGCCTTGTGTACGGCCACACGTAATGCAAATAAGCTTGGTCACTGCAAATCGTGAATTTTAAGGATAGGCCAGTGACCTGGGCAAGGTCATTGCCCCTGAGGTGCAGTACAAGGACATCAGGCGGTTCAGCATCCCTGGTGGAAAACAGGAATGGCAACAGTTCCCGCCATCTCATTCCGCACTTAAGATACCAACGTATACGTGCAGTTGCACGCAGTCCAAGCTGGGGTCCCCACTCTGTCGCCGCAGCATACTGCGCTGCCCAGTGCACGTAACTGTGGCCCACCAGCCATACTGCCACTGGTGTGCGGGGACACACAGGGTCTGTAAAAGAAGAAAAGAGAATAATGACTGAACTGGTACTCATGCCTGAAGTGGGCGAACATACAATGCAAAACGCATGGATCCCCATCTCCCCATTTGGCGTATATCAGCCTCAGAGTACCCAAATGCAGCCTCAGAGTACCCCGTAACGAGCCCCGGGGAGGCCAACACTGGATAGTGCCATACCGGTCACCTTCCAAAATTGAAATTTTGTAAGGGGAGACTCATCCTGGTGGCAGAAAAATGGGCCAGGGTGCACGCCACACACTGCCAAGAACTCCTGTAGGGCACCAACCGGACAGATGTCTGCAATGGAACATCGTAGCAGTCTAACTCCACTGCCTACGCCATGCTGATCAACTTTTGAGGACCGTATCCTCAACTGAGCCCACTCATTAGTGACATAGACATCGTCGAGTTCCAGTGCCCTACGAGTCGCATCCGCCTTAGACAGTAGTACCAACTCACTGATGCGGAGCGCTCCAAAGAAGGCCACCGTGGTAGCCGCGTGAAAAAGAGCCACCTCATACTTATCATAACACAAGTTATGCCAGCCTCGTGCAAGGTGGGTCAGTACCTCTGGTGAAATTGGGTGGCAAGTGTCCGGGCGGCTGCCACGTTCCCGTGTCCACCCCTCCAAAACATGACGTATGCGGAAATCCTTCACGCAGTCAGCAAAACCCCTCACTTTGGCCATAAATGCCAGTGCCGACAGCCTGGATGTTATAGTACGAGGAGCCAAACCCTGACTGTGTAGATAAACCATAAATTGTAAAACCTGTTCCACTGGAATGGGCCACACTTCGGGCAACTGAAGTTGCACACAAAAGGTTCTAAATTGAACGAAAGCATGTTGATACGCCTTACGCGTGCGAGGTGCCAAAGACATGCCGATCGCCCGGTTCACCTCTCCTCGCCAAATGTCCAAATCTCGGCCGGGAGTGGCGAGGGAAATTCCTCTGCTTCCGGAGCCAAGGCACGGAACCGGGGGATCTGCAGGCAGGATAAAGCATCAGCAATATCATTATTAATGCCTGGGACATGTCTGGCCTTAAAAAGCACATTCAGGCGTAGGCTTCGCAACACAAACTGGCGAACCAACGCCATCACCCTGGGTGATTTAGATGTCTGAGCATTGACAATGTGCACTACTGCTGCATTGTCACACCAAAAAATGGACCACTGAGTCGGCCCACTCCTCGCCCCATAGCATCAAAGCTCCCAGGATTGGAAGGAACTCAAGAAATGTAAGATCGCGGAGGTGATCCGTGCCCCGCCATGCTGGAGGCCATTGGCCATAAGCCCACATCCCCTCAAAATCAATCCCATATCCCAGGGAGCCGGAGGCATCCGACTGTACTTGGAATCTAGGGGAAACCAAAAGGTCAGATCTCCAGAAAGAGACCCCATTAAATTCCTGTAGGAATGTGAGCCAAACCAAAAGGTCAGCCCGCATGCCCCTGGTCAGTCGGACCCTGTGGTGGCGCTTTGACAGGCCAGACATGGCGTCGCATATGCGCCGCGCAAATGCCCTGCTGGGTGTCACCACCCTGCAGGCAAAGTTAAGGTGGCCATGAAGTACCTGAAGCTCACGAAGTGACACTTTACGTTTGGCCAGCAACGCCAAAATCATCGCGGAGATCCGGGTGACCTTCTCAATGGGTAACCGGGATGCCTGTGCGACCGTGTCAATTTCAATTCCCAGAAATGTGAGCGTAGTAGATGGGCCCTCGGTCTTTTCGGGCGCTAAAGGGACACCCAGTTCCAGCATTAGCATCTGAAATGTAGTGAGGAGACGCGTGCACGTGTCCGAGCCCCGTTCACCCCCGAACAAAAAATCATCGAGATAATGGGCTACAGACCGAGACCCGGACCTGCGAACAAAGGCCCACTGAAGGAAAGTGCTAAAACGTTTGAATGCTGAACATGAAATAGAGCAGCCAAAAGTCATGGCCTTGTCTACATAGAACTTCCCTTGGAATCTAAAACCCAATAGCTCAAAGTCCCCTGGGTGCACTGGCAGTAATCGGAATGCCGATTTAATGTCACATTTTGCCAGGAGGGCACCAGGACCACAAGAGCGCACCATCCGTAGGGCTTGGTCAAACAACGTATACCTGACCGAACAAAGGTCATCAGGAATAGCATCATTGACAGAATAACCCGCCGGGTACGATAGATGGTGGATTAAACGGAATTCACCCGGGGTCTTTTTAGGTACTAGCCCCAGAGGGGAGACCTTCAGGTTAGGGAAAGGTGGTTCGGAAAAGGGGCCCGCTACCCTCCTGGCCTCTACTTCTTTGGCAATACTCAGGGCAGCTACCTCCTCCTTACCCTTCAGGGAAATTAAATTGGGGGCATCTTGGGGTCCTCGCACCCCTTTGAATGGGATAGGAAAGCCCCACTGGAAACCCTCCAGGAGGTACCTCGCGTCCTCCCTCCTTGGATAAGTTGAGAGCCATCGCTCCAACATATACGCGTTAACCGGGGAGGGGGCCTTTTGACTGGCTAGCTCCATCAGCAGAAGCTCTGCCGGCTCCCTGTCCACCTCTACCTCTGCCCCGTGACCCACCAGCCCGCGGGCACGCGGAGGCAGCATGGGGGCCAGCGCAAGAGGGACACTCATGTTTATATCGACACTGTCGCTTATTGCACACGCCATTAGCTGAAAAGCTCCAACACAGCAAGCGGGCTGGAACCCGGCTGGCGGGGAGCCTGTGTTGGAGCAGTTTGCTGCACAGCATGGCCACAATGGTACCTATCCCCAGGCGCCGGACGCGTGGGGGTCATGTACAAGAGCCACTATTTTTGGCAGGGCTCATCCCATCTCATCTCCGGGTGTAGGGCCACCCTCATTCTAAATTCCTCATCGTAAGCCAACCACGATGGGCCAGGGAAATCAACCATCGCCCTGTAAATATTGTCCAAGTATTGGACCATAGGAATGGCCAGATCAGGCCGGGCCCTAAGGTATACCGCCATTTAAATAAGATATGCCGGCAACCAGTTGGCCCAGGTGCGCGGTGGCTTATGACAACGAGACAGTTCCTGTATGGGGATGCCATCCCACCTTTGTCGCCAGTTTCGTGTTCAAGGAATGAAGAAGCAGATGAGTGAAGTAGTGATTTCCAGCTCTTATTAGTGGGATTTGAACACAGTTTGGATGGGGCAAAACTTGGACTTTTATACACTATAAACTGTAACAGTAACAATAATACAACAAGCCCATTGGCTAACAGAGTGTGCACATTTTTGATCCACTTATTTGCATAAGAATAAATACATGAGAAAAGATACATTCCGCTCCTGTCAGAAAACACAGTTAACATACATAACACGGAGGCAAACTGGTAACCAGTGCAGCTCCCAGAGCAGGGGCGAGGCATGGGCATAACGTCCATGCCCCATTACTTCCCGGGCTGCTGCATTCTGGACCAGCTGCAGCCTCCGAATGGTCGTCAAGGGCAGCCCCATGTAGAGTGCATTGCAATAGTCTAGTCTGGAGGTGACTAGGGCATGAGCCTGATCAATCCATTTCCTGTCTGTGAAGCAGTTTCCCTGTCTGAAATCTGTCAGTGCTTCCATCTTGCTTTGTTGTCAGCTGAGCTCTGATTCTGGAAGTAATCTGGTCTGGGAAAATGTTTGTATTTTAAGGGAGATTGGACAAGGCAAGCTGTGAAGAGGTAAACCTCAACCTTTGTTAGGGTGATATTTCCCATTAATTTTGGGCTTAAAATGGGCTCTCATACCATCCTATCTACGAATAGGGAAGTCTCCTTTTTTAGTGAGTGAGTGGGTAGTTTTTAAAGCAGTTATAACAATGTTTTTAATTGTGTTTTATTATGCTGTGAACCGCCCTGAGTTGGCCTTGGCCAAGTGGGCGGTATAGAAACTGAAATCTTAAGCTATAAAACCAAGTGTTAACCGTTGGAACTGGCTATATGTTGCTATGCCTCGCCCTACTTGCCTACACTCACCCTTCGTGCAAACAGCCGATCTGGGTCCGCAGGTCAACAAAGGATTGAGAAAACAGGCAGTGGGGCAACAGCCCCACAAACGCGAGAAAAGGGAAACAACTTCCTTTCCCAATATTCCTTGCACCGTGCCACGCTAGAGCCAATCAGGCTGAGAGGCTCTCGCACGGCGCGGCGCAAGGAACGTTCGAAACGCGCCGCAGCCAATCAAAAGAAAACCATTTTAAAAAAACGCAGCACAAACACAAAGCACAAACCCATAACTACAAGCCCCAGCGTCCTGCGCGCCATGAGCGCGCAGAACGCTGAGGAAGCCAGCGCCCAAAAAATAAAACAAAAACAAAAACACCAGGAGAGCAAGTCCGACAAGCCGCGGGAACCAAAACCCCCCTCCCGAACGGCGCCTAAAGCTCCTAATCGGAGTTTCCCCTTTAATATCACTGGGGGAGGGGTGTTGTGCTCCCCCTCTCTACTGGCTCCCCTGGGGTTGAGAGGGTTGGGGGGACCAAAGGAGCCTGTCTCCCCAACCCTCCTGAACCCAGGGGACCCGGCAGAGAGGGGATTCCCCTTCCACACACACACACACGCCCCATTTTAAAGAGAAGAAACCAAGCGGTTACTTCTCTTTAAAAACGGAGGTGGGGGAGAATCCCCCTCTCCGATGGCTCTCCTGGGTCCGGAAGGGTGGGGGAGACAGACCCCTTTTGTCCACCTAACCCTCCCAAACCCAAGGAAGCCAGCGGAGAGGGGGATCACAACCCCCCATTGATATTAAAGGTGAATCCCCAATTGAGATTTCCCTTTTAATATCAGAGGGTAGCCTGGCTTCGATCCCCTCTCCTGGGTCCCATGAGTCTGGAAGGTTTGGGGGGACAAAAGAGGTCTGTCCCCCAAAGCCTTCCAGAGCCAGGGGAGACGGCAGAGAGGGGATCCCCCCCCCTGTAGGACACTAAAAAACACAAAAACAAACAAGCAAAAACATTCAAAAATACACAAAAACAAACAAAAATAACACCAAAAAAGTAAACAACAACAAACATTTCCAAACACACCCAACACCCAGCCAAACACCACAAAATCCAAACACCACCACCACCCCAAATAAAGAAAAACAGCCAACTCACCACCAGACGACCTCACACAACAACTACTGGAAAAGAAATGAATAAAGAAAGAGACTACTTACTGGAAGAAGCTCCACCCAGAGGCCATGAGAGAAAAAACAGTCAAAATACAAGATAACCCCTACCAGCAGCACTTGCTGCCCACAATAAAAAAAAATTCAAAAAGACACCATAGCCCCACACAAAAGGCCCCAAGAGTTTTTCGAAAAAGTATATCATCCTTTATTCTTTTTTTCATCCACAAAACCAAAACACCAAACAAAACTCATCACAGTTTATAACAGGCCATCAAAAAAATTGTATAAATAACAATTTTAAAAATTTCAATTATAGACTAACCTCTTCTTTACAAACATTAACAACAACAACAAAAACTTTCCAACACCATTTAAAACAGCCCGGCAATGCCGGGCAACCTTTGCTAGTAAATAAATAAATCTAGCCTTGAGAAACAAAGGACAGGGAGATATTTGAGAGATTTGCTAATATGAGTGCAGTTAAAACCTCATATAGAGGCTTGTATTGGAGACAAACGAATGAAAGCATACAAACCCCAATATAGATAACCGTAGAAATGATAGGCAACTGGCTGAGAGGCTGCAACCTAGAAGAAAGTTGGGTGGATAATGGAGGCACGAGCCAAAGGTTAGAGAAGAGAGGGAAATACACCAAGAGATAGCTGATCAGAGGGAGAACTATTGAAGAAATACAGCAGTGCTTATAGTGCAGTTTCTATCTTTCCTGACACATACACATTTGTGCAATTCAGGTTAAATCCCTTCACAGCTGGTAACCAATTAAGGTTTTAAAGACAACTGCAAATATGGCAGATTTCAAGTGCCATTTGAATGGTTTCATGTGTCAGCTAAATAACTGTATTTGAATACTGTTTTTTGTATATACTTGTAAATATCCCTGTAGAGAAGATATGTATATTCAACTGATTGGCAGGGTGCAAACAGAAACATGGCCTCTGTTAAAAATATTTTAAAAATGTGTTATTTGTGAGATGTATAAATCCCAATGAATAATTAGGTACAAACGAGCATATACAAAATAGAACTGATTCTAAATGTCATGATACATCTGAACATGTGGCACAAAAAATGAAGATCCCAGTAACATTACAGGTTTTCTTAATTTACAAAAAAAATATCATTTGAAAGATGAGGAGCAGGTACAGCTCTGCAAGGTGGGAATACTCAGTCTCAGATCTGTGAGCATTACCTATTATAGTTTAGAATAGGAAAACCTAACCTTGGATATAATGAGTGACATTGCAACAGAAACACCCTTTTCTTATAAACTGTTCCTACAAGATGTAGCAAAATTTGCTGCAACTGCATGCAGAGGGGGGAAGAAAGTGACATCCACAATTTCATTATAGAAGACACAGAGTTTTGAAGTATATCAGAGAGTAAACAAAACAAAACATTGTGGCACTTTAAAGACTAACTGCTGTATTTTAAGGTTAGCTTTCGTGGATCAGGTCCAGTTCATCAGACATGGAAGTGAGACATGGCATAAAATAATGCACATCAGGTACAAAGGTTCACAATGTTTAGCATAACTAGTATTTGGTGTGGAAGATGATGTCTGTTTTGCAGCACTCGAACTTTCTGATCCCCAGTGGTGTTTCCAATTCCACTAGTAGTCATTTCCAGACTTGTTGTGAACATAGATGATGTTAAGGAGAACGGGTTCATAGCAAACCATTCCCCCCCCCCTGAAGATCTGCAGAGATTTAGGCATGTGGAACTCTGGAGTGTGGCTAGCTTGTTCGTCTCTAGCTGTTTCTAGATGGCAACTCCCATCCTCCCTCATGTTTAGGTATATAGTTGAGGGAGGATGGGATTTGTAACATTAGAAAAGGCAAATTTCCCACCTGTAAACTGTTGTATAGGGCTTTCACCATGTGCTTCAGGTATCATCCTTTGTCACATTTCTGAACACATAGGTAGGGTCATAGATATACAAGGTCAATGTCAATTTTTTAAATGAATCTCCTTAGATTTAGCCTGCCTTCAAACATATTTCCTGGCCTTCTAGAGGCTGGGAATGGTACCTTGGGCAGTCTCTACAAAACAACCTTCTAATCCAGTAGAAGAGAACAAATGGCAGCCTCCCCCTTTTTCTGAACACTGGGTATTGACATCTCTTAAAGTACAAAAACCCCATATTCAGATGCCAGTCCAATTGGCTTCTCCACATGGAATTAGGCGAGGGACATCATTATGTATTTGCCTCAGCCAGCAAAGTGTCTCAAGAAGGCTTTGATTCTGTGACATTTATGTTCTTTCACATACAGTAAAACCTCACATAATGAGTGCCTTGCTTATAGACTAACTCGCTTAAAGAACATATTTTTTTCTGAATGGTCACCTCGCTTAACAACTAAAACCAACCAAAAACCTGCTTAACAACTAAATTGGGGTACACAATCCCCACTTCCAGAAGTCACAATTGGTCACTTACAATGGTGTTTTGCTTAAAGAGCAAATTCACTTAGAGAGCAATCCTGTGGAATGCATTATGCTCTTTAAGCGAGGTAGCACTGTACTATGGTCCTTTCTAAGAACATTCCATACATAAAGGCCTGGATTATATCCTGACTAGGTGGCAACATCAGAGGCTTCAGAGTAGATGAAGCAAGACATCTTTAGGGATGTTAATGATACTTCAATGCAATAGTGGCACTAATATTATGCATAGCAAGGAAAAATCTCTGTTTCTGCATTCCATACCTTAATTTATTAATCAATCGCAGGTCCTTCAAGCCAGGTTGGGCTGGAGGATGAATCAGAAGAGAAATTCTACTGAAATTATTTTTGGAACTATTATAATGGTTTTAATAATTTACCCTTCTAGCCTATGCTGCTCCGGACCCATTCATGTCCAGAGATTCAGAAGCAGTCACTATGCGCACTGCTTCTATGTGCACTATGTTCAGTACTGGGACCACTGCTTTTCAACCTCTTCATAAATGATCTAGAAGTAGGAGTAAATAGCAAGGTAGCCAAATTTGCTGATGACACAAATTATACAGGGTAGTGAAAACTGTGAGAGATTGTGAGGAGCTCCAGAGGGATCTCTTGACACTGGGGGAGTGGGCAAAACAGTGGCAAATGAGCTTCAACATTAGTAAGTGCAGAGTGATGCATATTGGGGCAAAAACCCCCAATTACATTTAAAAACTGATGGGGTCTGAACTCTCTGTTGCAAACCAGGAAAGGGACCTTGGTGTCCTGGTGGACAGCTCAATGAAGGTGTCAACCCAGTGTGCCTCAGCAGTGAAGAAAGCAAACTCAATGTTAGGGACCATTAGGAAGGGTATAGAAAATATGTCAGCAAGTGTCATTTTGTGTTGGATCGGGGCCGCGAAGCGGCTGTTGGGTCCCGGAGGAGACTGGTCAAGCAATGAGACACGAGGCAAGATGGAGCGAAGACCAGTGATTTAATGAGGTAAATCATCAGTATTTATCATGTACAGGCTGCGTGCAAAAGGACTGCGATCTGGCAGAATCCATACGCCATGTTTACACGAGTTAATTGGGAAACTCTACAGGGGAGTTAATTAACCAAACTAAACAATGACAGGGGAACTCCATTGTTCCAAGCTATCTGGAGTAAACATGTGGCTGGTATTGGTTTTAGGACTTAGAGTAATCCGTAGATGTGCGATCACCCATCACCGGGTTCTGTCAGGGCCAGTATGCCAATTGTGTCCGTGGATACCACAATTTTGCCTCTTTATAAATCTATGGTGAGGCCCCATCTGGAATACTGTGTACAGTTCTGGTCACCATACCTCCGGAAGGATATTATGGAGTTGGAGAAAGTGCAGAGGAGGGCAACCAGAATGATTAGGGGACTGGAACACCTTCCTTACCATCTGAGGCTGCAATGGTTGGGCCTTTTCACTCTTGAACAACGGCATCTAAGAGGTGACCTGATTGAAGTTTATAAAATCATGTATGGTGTGGACAAAGTAGATAAGGAAAAACTGTTTTCCCTACCGCACAACACTAGAACTAGGGGACACTCGATGAAACTTTTGGGTACTAGTTCTCAAACAAACAAGAGAAATTACTTTTTCACCCAGAGGATTACTGGTCTATGGAACTCCCTGCCAGAAGAAGTGGAGACAGCTGTCAGTCTTGACAGCTTTAAGAAAGGATTAGACAAGTTCATGGAGGACAAGGGTATCAATGGCTATAATTATGGATACCTAAGGACAACCTCCGGGTTGGAGAGATAGGCAGGATATCTCTCAATGCCATTTTCAGGGAATCCTAAGCAGGTGAAGGCATCTGCTTGGGAATACCCTGAAGGAAATGGTGAGCCACTTTGTGAGACAGAATGCTGGACTGGATGGGCTGTGGTCTGTTCCAGCAAGGCTGTTCTTATGTTCTTATGTGCAGTCAAATAATTATATCCTTTCCATAAGATGCATTAACAGCTCGAAAGTTTTTAAAATGCTAGTGAATTATTTTATTACATAGATTACTTAAAATCCTTAATTTTGAGAAACAATATTAAAATCAGTCTCTTTTTCCTTTCCATAAGAAAATTACTGTAACAGTTACATAAACTATATAAAACATCACATTTTTGACACATAATGTGGGAAGAACAAAACCAAGGCCAAGAGAAATTAACAGCAACTTTTCAGCTGCCAATACCTGAATAAATTAGTGCATCAAATCCAAGGGCTCGGAGGTAATTTGTCTTTATTAAGTTTTTCAAACCTTTATTTCCTATGTCACAATGTAGAGATTAAAAATATTTACATTCTAATCCTTTCTTACATTAGATCAAGATCTCGTTACTAGAAGAGATGCCTTGGATAGTCATTTTTTTCTTTCAAAGTGAAAAGAAAAACAGCACAAAAGTATTAAAACAAAGACAAAAAGGATCTATGAAACCCATCTCCCTTCAGAAAAAGCATATTGGCTCACTGGAGCTCTCTCTGATCCCAAATATATTTCTCCCCTCATCAAAAGTTGTGTATAAATAGTTTCTTGAAAAATTTCACTATATTTATGGGCAGAGGAATGAAAGGAAGCAATCTACTTAACTATTCAGAGGAGTTTGGAAACAACTACACAGCAAGAAAAATGCAAATTGATCGGTTGTGAAGTTGCATCTGGAAAGTCAGGTTTCCTGGGATAAATTCACTTTAACTAATCACACAGGGAGTCGAGATAAGAGAGAAAAGGAGATTGGTTGCAGCTTGTTAATGCAGCTTTCCTGTAGGTTTACAGATTTGCAGGAGGCATGTCTACAAATGAACTACCTTAATAAGCTGTAAACAAGGTCTGAATGGCAATTTCCTCTTTATCTTTCTCTCTCTCACACACATAGACTCTCTCTTTGGTCTTTAGGTTACCAAACACAGTAGTGTTAGCACCAAGCCCTAAACAAGAAACAACTTTATTGGCAAAGATCTGACAATGCTGAGGTTTTAAGGCTGCACTTTCCTCATTATATGTCAATGTAGTTGCACTCATTTTTCTGGGTGATTCTCACATCTCACCACCGCCCATTAGAGTAGTACAGCCCTCAAGGATCTTTTTCCTTAGCTGATGTTACAAATAACAATGGCAGCAACTAGTTTGCAAGCCTGGATACCACTTTGTATTCTCTATGGAGCAACGTTCCAGAGCACTGGAATATGTTCTGTTTAAGAATAATACTGATATGCCATCAAGTCCATTTTGACTTATAGATACCCTTTTCAGATTTTTCCCCTTTACATACAGAATACACAGAGCAGATTTACCATTACCATCTTCTGGAACTGTACAGCCTGCCCAAAGCTACACAGACTGGTTGTTCTCTCAGAATGCACAGTGGGAAATCAAACTCCCAACCTCTGGCTCTACAGCCAGCTACTTTACACTGTGGAAGATATTCCAGCAGAGAAGTATCTTTCTTTCTCTATGCAGAAGGAAGTGGAAAGCAAACAAAAATCCCAGATATTTTTCTCGGAAAATTGGCCCTTAAGTAATTTTGCTTCACTAAGATTTGTACTGTGGGAAATGGCGGAGAGGAGATGGTTTAACTGAAATGGAATTATCCTTTTAGCACTTCTTACATCACTGCAGTGTAATTCTCAAGACATAGAAAGTGTGTACAAAAAGTACATATATCGGAGGGTGGGTGGGGAAAATTGCCTTAGCTGTAGTCATCTTTCTGGGGGGAAATTATACACAAAGAGACAGTGAATTGTTGATGTGTAAGTAAAATCAAAGTGCTGAGCTTCTTCACAGTGCATTTCATTCATACAGCTAAGGAGCAGTAGCTGATTTTTGTTTTCACACCCATCTGTATGTAGCTGATCAAAGAGATCCTTCTAATGTTGGGCTTATCCCCCCCCCCCCCATTTCTCAGGTATACCAGAATCTCTCATTATTCTTCTATTTGTTTTATATTTTACTGCAGTCTCACAGCCCATGACATCATCATTCTTTTCTTTTCTTTTTATAATTTCCTTAGAGGAACCTTCAGTATTACAAGCATCAGTTTGAACTGCAAGAATTTAGCTGAGGTGATATTTAGCATCCATTTTTCATTTCTCAAAACAATTTTTTATCTTTTCCTGTGTCTTTCATGCTTTTTCAAAAAAAGGAAATAGGGTTGCAACAATCCTGCAAGTTGAGTTCATTTGTAAACCTTGTATGAATGTGACTGTTTCACCAAGCAGTTCCTTATTTAAATTAAGGAAATTTCTCTCCTTAGCACTTGTTGCCTGAGCTTTTAAGTTCACATTTGAGGAAATGTCAAATATAAAGAAACTGCTATCTGGGTAATAGCAACTCAACAACTCAGTAATCACAAACAGTGATCTGACAAAAGGCCTTTACTGTGCCAGAAGATACCAGTCCAGAAAATTCAGAATAGCAGAATTTAAAAAAAAAACACAGTCATTTTCTTTGCCAGGATTATTGAAGAGTACATTTTAATATGTATCTCACTTTTCTGAGTTCAAGCAGCTCTATATATTGTATTTCCTAAAAGCTGGAAGCAATTTTTTTCTTTCTAAATGTAAAAAGGAGGTGTTCAAGTTCAGAAGTAAAGATGATATTAGAGCACACTAATAAGAACTTTCTGATCCCATTTTGCATTGTAGCTGCTTAACCCTCTGTTTTGCAAAGGAAGCCCAGGTATTCTGTTTGTCTCTGTCTACCTTATTCACACATGTTTTACTGTTGTATAAAATGAAGATGTGTGTGTGTGCATGTGCCTGTGCATGTGTGTGCTTATCCCACCTATCTGTAGGATGTATGAAAGAAGCAGCTGTGTAATCTAAAGGTTGCTTTACAAGAAAGCAGTGCTATTTTAAGAATCAAGCAAGTACTTTGATAGGCTAATCACAGCTGAAGTGCTAAGTTTGAGTCATCTAATAACTATTTGTCATTTTTTCAGTTTCTATACACATGTAGATACAAGGAACATTCAATGTCTGATGTATTCATAGCAGCAGAGGTGGAAATCACTGACTATTGGTTGCTGGAGGATTCTGAATTTTTCTAGTCCCAAAGTATAACATTTCCAGATCCTAGCAGCTAAGTGTGACATATGTGGCTTTTGACCAACAATCTTTCCCAGCATCAAGACCTTCTCGAGTGAGTCCCCTCTTCTCATTTGGTGTCCAAGGTATTTTATCTTCATCTTCAATATTTGTCCTTCCAAGGAGCAGTCAGGGTTGATTTCCTTCAGGATCGACTTATTTGACATCTTTGCTGTCCAAGATACTCTCAAAATTTTCCTCCAACACCACATTTCAAATGCATCTATTCTTCTTCTCCCAGCCTTCCTTATGTCCAGCTCTCACAACCATACATTACTACTGGGAATACCAGTTTACTAATGGTATATAGAAATCCCCCCCACCTGTGATTCAAATCTACCTAAAGGGCAGTGAGGGGAACATCAAAAATATTTGTATTGTTTCCTTTGCTTAAGCAATGGGATATGATGGCATATGGAGTACTCCTGAGTCCATTCTCTGGTAACAAATAGACAAAATCACACATGTTGGCTCAGTTTTTTATGTTTATTTGAAATTAGAAAATGTACAGCCAGTGGATCCTCCCTCTAAATGTGAGGGATGGATAATTTTCAGGTTCAAATAATATGGTTTTATAGCATTGGGAGAGGGGGGTGGGGACAAGGAAACAGAAATGTACAATGTTCCATTAGCAAAGCTGCAGAGCCTGTGGTCTGACATTTAGCTTTTACTTGTTATCCTGAAGTTCGATCTCTTGTATCTGCTTAACCAATCATTGACCTCTAAAACTATACTTTCTTGCAGTTTAGCATTTAAGCAGCTTCTATGTATGGTCAGTCCCCAAGAAACTGGAGGCAAAGGATTAGAATTAAGCAATCAAATTTCAAGCAGGAAACCAGGGCATTTTTATTTATTTATTGTTACTTAGCAAACAAAACACACAGGCAACTCAGTCCTGGTAATGAAAGCTCCCTCCTCCCAAAGATTATGTGCTGAATTGTCATATCCCAACATTAGCAAGGCCAGCCGCCGCCGCCGCCGGGCAACCACCCCCAGCCGGGGGGTGAGGAAGAGGAGGAGAGCCAGCCAGCCGGCCGAGCAGCGGAAGGGCCAGTCGCCGCCGCCGCCGCCGAGCAACAACCCCCAGCCGGGGGGTGAGGAAGAGGAGGAGAGCCAGCCAGCCGGCCGAGCGGCGGAAGGGCCAGTCAATGGCGCCGCCGGGCAACCACCCCCAGCCGGAAGGGTGAGGAAGAGGAGGAGAGCCAGCCAGCCGGCTGAGCGGCAGAAGGGCCAGCCGCCGCCGCCGCCGCCGGGCAACCACCCCCAGCCGGGGGGTGAGGAAGAGGAGGAGAGCCAGCCGGCCGGCCGAGCGGCGGAAGGGCCAGTCGCCGCCGCCGCCGGGCAACTATCCCCAGCCGGGGGGTGAGGAAGAGGAGGAGAGCCAGCCAGCTGGCCGAGCGGTGGAAGGGCCAGCTGCTGCCGCCACCGGGCAACCACCCCCAGCCGGGGGTGAGGAAGAGAAGGAGAGCCAGCCAGCCGGCCGAGCGGCGGAAGGGCCAGTCGCCGCCGCCGCCGGGCAACCACCCCCAGCCGGGGGGTGAGGAGGAGGAGGAGGAGAGCCGGTTGGCCAGGAGAAGACCATTTGACAGAAGGGAAGAGGGCAGAGGAGGAAAAGCAGCGGGAGAGACTCAGGGTCCCAGGCAAAGGATAAGTACCTGATATGCAAATGTAGAAGACTTAATATAGAAACTGACATAGAGACTGTGTTTAAAGTGTGATAATATGCATGATAATATGTTGTCTAAAATGTTTTAAACTTTAAAAACTGTGATAAAATGTATGAGGAGGGGAAAATGGCGTAGACACCAGCAAACCACGCCACAAAGCTTGCCAAGAGAACCCTATTGACCAAAACAAAAGGCAAAACAAAGGGGCAGGCTAGGTGATACAGGATGCTTAACACCACAGAGGGGAGGAAGGGGAGGGACAGGAAAGGGGGAGGGGAAATGCAATGTTGTAAGGAGCAATACTGCATAGGGACATGGAATGTGAGATCAATGAACCAAGGTAAACAGGAAGTGGTAAAAATGAGATGGAAAGAATAAGCATTGACATCTTAGGCATCAGTGAGCTCAAATGGACAGGGATGGGTGAATTCAGCTCTGGAAACCATCATATCTACTACTGTGGGCAAGAAAACCTTAGAAGAAATGGAGTAGCCATAATTGTCAATAAAAGAGTGAGAAAAGCAGTAATGGGATACAACCTTAAAAATGACAGAATGATGTCAGTCAGAATTCAAGGCAAACCTTTCAATATCACTGTGATCCAAATATACGCACCAACCACTGGTGCAGATGAAGCCACAATTGACCAGTTCTATGAGGACTTACAACACCTCATAGAACAGACACCAAGAAATGATGTCCAAATTATGTTAGGAGACTGGAATGCCAAAGTAGGAAATCAAAAAGTGGAGGGAATAACAGGCAAATTTGGTCTTGGAGTACAGAATGAAGCAGGGCAAAGATTTATAGAGTTCTGCCAAGAGAACGCACTGGTCATAGCAAACACTCTCTTCCAGCAACACAAGAGGTGACTTTACACATGGACATCACCAGATGGACAACACCGAAACCAAATTGACTACATACTCTGCAGCCAAAGATGGAGAACCTCCATACAGTCAGCAAAAACAAGACCTGGAGCAGACTGTGGCTCAGATCACAACCTACTGATAGCAAAATTCAGGCTTAGGCTAAAGAAAATAGGGAAAACACGGAGACCAGAAAGATATCAGCTAGACAGCATCCCTAAAGAATACACGGTGGAGGTGATGAACAGATTTAATGGCTTAGACTCGGTAGACAGAGTACCAGAAGAATTATGGATGGAGATGAGGGACATCATGCAGGAAGCAGCAAAGAAAACCATACCAAAAGAAAAGAAGAGTAAGAAAGCAAAGTGGTTGTCTGATGAGGCTCTTAAAATAGCAGAGGAAAGAAGGAACGCAAAAGTCAAAGGAGAAAGGAAAAAATACAATCATTTGAACACCGAATTCCAAAGAAAAGCAAGGAGAGTTAAGGAAAACTACCTAAAAGAACAGTGCAAAGAAATGGAGGAAAACAACAAAAGAGGCAGAACCAGAGATCTTTTCAAAAAAATCGGCGAAATCAAGGGAACATTTAAAGCAAAAATGACCATGATAAGGGACAAAGACGGAAAGGAGCTAGCTGATGCAGAAGAAATTAAGAAAAGATGGAAAGAGTACGCAGAGGAACTTTACTGACAATCACAGTGATGAAGAAATTGAACTTGAGCCAGACATCCTGGAGAGCGAAGTCATAAAGGCCCTAAAGAGCACTGCAAACAACAAAGCTAGTGGAGATGATGGTATCCCAGTTGAATTTTTCAAAGCGCTAAAAGATGACGGCGTCAAATTACTGCATTCAATATGCCAGCAGATTTGGAAAACAAAACAGCGGCCACAGGATTAGAAAAGATCAGTATTTGTCCCAATCCCAAAAAAGGGCAATGCCAAAGAATGTTCAAATTATCGAACAATCGTGCTTATCCCACATGCCAGCAAGGTGATGCTTAAGATAATACAGGATAGACTTCAGCAACATGTGGAGAGAGAATTACCAGAGGTGCAGGCCAGTTTCAGAAGAGGCAGGGGGACTAGAGACCACATTGCCAACATATGCTGGATCATGGAGAAAACAAAGGAATACCAGAAACAAGTTTACTTTTGTTTTATTGACTACACCAAGGCCTTTGACTGTGTGGACCACAACAAGATGTGGCAAGTAATTAAAGAGATGGGAATACCAGAGCACCTCATATGCCTCCTGAGAAATCTGTACATGAACCAAGAAGCAACAGTTAGGACAGAACATGGAATGACAGAGTGGTTTGGAATAGGAAAAGGAGTAAGACAAGGCTGCATTTTATCACCCTACCTTTTCAACCTATACACAGAGCACATAATGCGCAATGCAGGGATGGAGGAATCACAATATGGGATAAAAATTGCTGGGAGAAACATCAACAATTTGAGATATGCAGATGATACCACCCTAATGGCAGAAAGTGAGGAAGATTTAAAGAAGCTCCTGATTAGGTTGAAAGAATAGAGTGCAAAAGCTGGCCTGAGACTTAACATCAAGAAAACCAAGATAATGGCAACAGGCCCTATCAGCACCTGGAAAGTAGATGGGGAAGAAGTAGAAGCAGTGACGGATTTTACTTTCTTGGGATCTAGGATCACTGCAGATGGGGATTGTAGCCATGAAATAAAAAGGCGACTGATTCTTGGGAGACAAGCAATGAGAAACCTGGGGAACATAGTGTAAAGCAGAAACATCACATTGCAAACAAAAATTAGAATAGTCAAAGCAATGGTTTTCCCAGTAGTAATGTATGGATGTGAGAGCTGGACAATTAGGAAGGCTGAACGCAGAAGAATATATGCCTTTGAAATGTGGTGTTGGAGTAGGGTTTTGAGAGTCCCCTGGACAGCGAGGAGAACAAATAGGTCAATCTTAGAAGAAATTAACCCTGACTGCTCATTGGAAGGTCAAATAGTAAAGATGAAGCTAAAGTACTTTGGACATCAAATGAGAAGGGAGGATTCACTTGAGAAGGCATTGATGTTGGGAAAGGTGGAGGGCAAAAGAAGAAGGAGGAGGCCAAGGATGAGATGGCTAGATGGCATTGTAGACACAATGGGCACGGAGCTGGGAGGGCTGAGGCGGATGGTGGAGGACAGAGGTGCCTGGAGAACAATGGTCCATAGGGTCGCAAAAGGTCGGAACTTACTGTGCGACTGAACAACAACAACAACATTAGCAAGTGGCTTTGGGTGGTTCTCTGAGTCACAAAGGCAGTCCCTTTATTTTTACAACTAAACTACTGACATAGTTACTGTAAAAGTAAACTTTTTTTAAAAAAATTGAACTTGTAGGCTGCCTTTCTCGCGTCAGCGACTTAAGGCAGCTTACATTGGTTAAAACATTTCATACAATAAACATTTAGGAAAATATTGTTGTTTTCTCTCTGTCTTAACCACAGTACAGGACTTTCTAGAACTGAAACACTACACAATATAAATTCACATACTTTCCCAGTAACAAAAATAACATCTAGGCAAATGAAAAACAATTACCTTTTAATTGGATTTTGATATTTTGACATGATTTAAATTTCTCATGTAGGTCACTGAACATCAGATTAATGTTTAACAGGAATTATTTGTCATCTAGAACTAATTTCTGAAACTATATAAGGTAAACAAAGGTATGCCAGCATGTAGTGATTTATTATAATACAAATGAAAGCATTGTAGTGGATCAGTGGAAATTATTTGGAATGTTAACAAGTGTTGATATTTTACTGGCAACCTTGGTGTTTATCTGCACAAATAACATAAAATGATACCTTATGGATTCTTTTAATCTTCTCTTACTCACTGATGATAATAATTTTGTGTCAGAAATTGTTCTCAATCGAAAGGATTTTTGTGGACAAAACTCCACTCAGGGAACATCCAAATGAGGCTCCTTTCATGTCACCAAGAGCTGGGACAGAAACTGATGCTCAATCCATCATGCAGTACCTGGGTCTTGAACTGCTGACTTGCCAGCCTTCCAGCTAACAAGGTAAGCTTCTTAACCACTGAGCCACCGATGAGCTGTTGAATATAACCATGAAAGCAGTGGTTCTCATTCCTTAGCTTTCATCTTTGTAGACCCAAATTTGGGAACCACTGATTTAGAAAAGAAACCTGCCATCATATACTGCTGCCCAGGTGTCTAAAATCAGGAAGACCTTATTTCTAAGGAGGCTTAGACTAGGTTTGTGTGTGTGTGGGGGGGGGGGGGGGGGGAGGGTGCCATTTTTTTTTTGAGAAGTTGGGAAACAACTGAAACAGAATGCTATATCTCCATTCTGGTGTTAGCTTAAAAAAGCCAGTCTAATGGAGGCGGCTGGAAAGCTCAGATAAGAAGTCTTAGCTAATAAATAGTACCAGGGAAAAACATGAAGGATTTCTTCCATTACAGCCATGTGGCTGGGAAAAGTGACTTTAATTGAAATGTATAATGATAAGTAACTATGTGATTTCAATGAACAGCTCATTTTGTAATGAGGCATTGAATTTCTTCTAATGTCTCTCTGTGTATTGATCTGGAAAAAATGTTTTGCAGAAACAAGCTACAGTATTTGCTACAAAGCATGTAATAATCTACATGGTATGCCATTCAATTACTCTCAATAGCAGTAGGGATTCTAGAAAGCAGGGCCAACCCTATCATTAGGCACAGCAAGGCAACTGTTCTAGGCAATAAATTTTTGGGTCTCATGAGAAGGTAGTACATTCTTAGCGATTAGTTACATATTATTGTATTTTTACTGCCAAGGACACTGACAGAATGACTTTGGAGGAAGAGTTGACATTTACAGATCTCTCTCAGGTAGCAAAATATCTTGGGCTGGTGAAACTTTTAATATGTAAGCATTCTATGTGTTTTAACATATTTTTTGTTTGATGATGTTAAAGATTACAACATAAACCTTACTGAAGTTACTAGTTCCAATTGGAATAGACTCAATAAGCCAGTTTAAGTCAACCCTTATATAAATCCTAATGATTCAATGGGCCTACTCTGATTTAAATTGTTAGTTGGATTCAGGTACAATATGGGCAGGCCCTGCTTTTTATGGTTCTTTGTCCTCCTAAACACTTGCATATTGACACACAAGTATTCAAACTGGAGTGTAACAGATTTGAAGTCTTTGTCTACTTCTGTATATCCAACTAAAATTAGACACTGTTTGCAATAGAAAATAGATTTAAAGATACTTGAGGATAATTCTTGGAGTATGTCTTACTGAAAAGGAAAGTAATAGTGCCAGTGCATGAAAGAATATCTTTTTGGAGATGAATGTGGGGTATGTGAAATATGAGAAAATATAATAATTTTCTTTCAAGGTCTCATGGAGGGATACATGTAGCATTACAATTTGAATTTGTTGTAGAGTAATACCTCATACAAAGTATGCTTCATACAACATCAAATTCATACAACATCGCCTAATTCCTTGAAAAAAGGTGCCTCATACAAAGTCATTGCAACTTTGTATGAGGCATTGGGGTTTTTCCCAGGTTGCATTGTGCCTGGGCAGTATAAAAGGCAGAATGCATGCGTGCATTGCTCTTGTGGGTTTTGCATGAGGCGAAGAGTGTTTAGGAGTGGTTTTGAGCACGTTTTTGGATTTGTTTGAATTTTTTTGTCAGAATTTTTAGAAGCATTCCTGGGATTTTTGCAGCATTCTTCAGGTTCTTGGACAATCAGGGTTGTTTGACATGTTTTTCTAATGCATTTAGCCTTTAGACAATGATTTCTTAAAGTTCTGTCAGTTTCCTGTCTGTTTCCTTGACTTTGCCCTGAAGTCTGTGCTGTTACAGTACAATGTATCTCTATGGAAACGACGTTGTACGAGGCATCGCAGCAAGGATTTGGACGTTGTGTGAGGCATCACGACTAGGATTTTGCATACCTCATACAAAGTCCAAATCTGTATAAAGTCCAAACTTGTGGAACCAAGTTTGGACGTTGTATGAGGTATCACTGTATATTTTGATTTTTTTTGTATTATTATTATTTTTTTTACTCAAGGTTGGCTCAGCCTTCCAAGGTCAGTAAAATTAATACCCAGCATGTTGGGGACAAAATGCTAATTAACTTGTGAACTGCCCAGAAAGTGCACATAGCGCTATGGAATGGTATATAAGTGTAATTGCTATTGCTAATTGCTGTGCATGTGTATATATATATATATATATATATATATAGTTGTTGTTGTTGTTCAGTCGCACAGTCGACTCCGACCCTTTGCGACCCCATGGACCATTTTCCTCCAGGCGCCTCTGTCCTCCACCATCCCCCTCAGCCCTCCCAGCTCTGTGCCCATTGTGTCTACAATACCATCTAGCCATCTCATCCTTGGCCTCCCCCTTCTTCTTTTGCCCTCCACCTTTCCCAACATCAATGCCTTCTCAAGTGAATCCTCCCTTCTCATTTGATGTCCAAAGTATTTTAGCTTCATCTTTACTATTTGACCTTCCAATGAGCATTCAGGGTTAATTTCTTCTAAGATTGACCTATTTGTTCTCCTCGCTGTCCAGGGGACTCTCAAAACCCTCCTCCAACACCACATTTCAAAGGCATCTATTCTTCTGCGTTCAGCCTTCCTAATTGTCCAGCTCTCACATCCAAACAATACTACTGGGAAAACCATTGCCTTGACTATTCTAAATTTTTTTTTGCAATGTGATGTCTCTGCTTTTCACTATGTTCTCCAGGTTTCTCATTGCTTGTCTCCCAAGAATCAGTTGCCTTTTTATTTCATGGCTACAGTCCCCATCTGCAGTGATCTTTGATCCGAAGAAAGTAAAATCTGTCACTGCTTCTACCTCTTCCCCGTCTATTTTCCAGGAACTGATTGGGCCTGTTGCCATTATCTTGGTTTTCTTGATATTGAGTCTCAAGCCAGCTTTTGCACTCTCCTCCTTCAGCCCAATCAAGAGATTCTTTAGGTCTTCCTCACTTTCTGCCATTAGGGTGGTATCGTCTGCATATCTCAGATTATTGATGTTTCTCCCAGCGATTTTAATCCCATATTGTGATTCCTCCATCCCTGCACTGCGCATTATGTGCTCTGTGTATAGGTTGAATAAGCATGGTGACAAAATGCAGCCTTGTCTTACTCCTTTTCCTATTCCAAACCACTCTGTCATTCCATGTTCTGTCCTAACTGTTGCTTCTTGGTTCATGTACAGATTTCTCATGTGACATATGAGGTGTTCTGGTATTCCCATCTCTTTAATTCCTTGCCACATCTTGTTGTGGTCCACACAGTCAAATGCCTTAGTGTAGTCAATAAAACAAAAGTAAACTTGTTTCTGGTATTCCTTTGTTTTCTCCATGATCCAGCGTATGTTGGCGATGTGGTCTCTAGTCCTCCTGCCTCTTCTGAAACCAGCCTGCACCTCTGGTAATTCTCTCTCCACATGCTGCTGAAGTCTATCCTGTATTATCTTGAGCATCACCTTGCTGGCATGTGGGATGAGCGCGATTGTTCAATAATTTGAACATTCTTTGGCATTGCCCTTTTTTGGGATTGGGACGTATACTGATCTTTTCCAATCCTGTGGCCACTGTTTTGTTTTCCAAATCTGCTGGCATATTGAATGCAGTAATTTGACGCCATCATCTTTTAGCGCTTTGAAAAATTCAACTGGGATACCATCATCTCCACTAGCTTTGTTGTTTGCAGTGCTCTTTAGGGCCTTTATGACTTCGCTCTCCAGGATGTCTGGCTCAAGTTCAATTTCTTCATCATTGTGATTATCAGGAGTGTTGAGGTCCTTTTTGTAAAGTTCCTCTGTGTACTCTTTCCATCTTTTCTTAATTTCTTCTGCATCAGCTAGCTCCTTTCCGTCTTTGTCCCTTATCATGGTCATTTTTGCTTTAAATGTTCCCTTGATTTCCCCGATTTTATTGAAAAGATCTCTGGTTCTGCCTCTTTTGTTGTTTTCCTCCATTTCTCTGCACTGTTCTTTTAGGTAGTTTTCCTTATCTCTCCTTGCTTTTCTTTGAAATTCTGTGTTCAAATGATTGTAGTTTTTCCTTTCTCCTTTGACTTTTGCGTTCCTTCTTTCCTCTGCTATTTTAAGTGCCTCATCAGACAACCACTTTGCTTTCTTACTCTTCTTTTCTTTTGGTATGGTTTTCTTTGCTGCTTCCTGCATGATGTCCCTCATCTCCGTCCATAATTCTTCCGGTACTCTGTCTACCGAGTCTAAGCCATTAAATCTGTTCATCACCTCCACCGTGTATTCTTTAGGGATGCTGTCTAGGTGATATCTTTCTGGTCTCCGTGTTTTCCCTATTTTCTTTAGTCTAAGCCTGAATTTTGCGATCAGTAGGTTGTGATCTGAGCCACAGTCTGCTCCAGGTCTTGTTTTGCTGACTGTATGGAGGTTCTCCATCTTTGGCTGCAGAGTATGTAGTCAATCTGGTTTCGGTGTTGGCCATCTGGTGATGTCCATGTGTAAAGTTGCCTCTTGTGTTGCTGGAAGAGAGTGTTTGCTATGACCAGTGCGTTCTCTTGGCAGAACTCTATCAATCTTTGCCCTGCTTCATTCTGTGTTCCAAGACCAAATTTGCCTGTTATTCCCTCCACTTTTTGATTTCCTACTTTGGCATTCCAGTCTCCTAATATAATTTGGACATCATTTCTTGGTGTCTGTTCTATGAGGTGTTGTAAGTCCTCATAGAACTGGTCCATTGTGGCTTCATCTGCACCAGTGGTTGGTGCGTATATTTGGATCACAGTGACATTGAAAGGTTTGCCTTGAAATCTGACTGACATCATTCTGTCATTTTTGAGATTGTATCCCATTACTGCTTTTCTCACTCTTTTATTGACAATTATGGCTACTCCATTTCTTCTAAGGTTTTCTTGCCCACAGTAGTAGATATGATGGTTTCCAGAGCTGAATTCACCCATCCCTGTCCATTTTAGCTCACTGATGCCCAAGATGTCAATGCTTATTCTTTCCATCTCATTTTTTACCACTTCCAGTTTTCCTTGATTCATAGACCTCACATTCCATGTCCCTATGCAGTATTGTTCCCTGCAACACTGTATTTCTCCTCTCCCTTTCATATCCCTCCCTCTTTTCAGATCTGCTGTGCTGAGCATCCCCTTGTTTTGCCTTTTTTTTTTGGTCCATAGGGTTATCTTGGCAAACTTTGTGGCGTGCCTTGCCGGTCTCTACGCCAGTCTTTTCCCATCACACATGTTATCACAGTTTAAACAGTTTTAAAACAAAGTATTATCATGCACAATATCACAGTTTATCACATAGTATCAAAGTAAAAGTTGAACTAATTAATGAAAGGGAAAGAAAGAAAGAAAGAAAAAGTCCACTATATCAAGTCTCTATGTAAGTCAGTTTCTTGTACAGTCACTATGTCAGTTGCCATAAGCCATCTATGTTTAGTCAACTATATTATTTCAGTTCGATTACTTATCCTTTGCATGCACGCAGCAGCTCTTGCCTCCCTTCGGCCGCATGGAGTCGGTCAAAGGTGCCGGCTCGGGCCTCGCTGTGATGGTGGTTGTGGATGGTATCTCCTGGGGGTGGTCGGGGGTCTCCGGAGGTGTCCTTCTCTCTGGCCCCAGGTCTATGGATGGGGAGGGAGGGGCAGGATCCTTTACTCACCTCCCCTGTGGGCCTCTCTGGATGGGATGAGCAGAAGAGCTGGGCCTTTCTGATTGCTTTTCTTCCTCTCCAGGCCCAGGTCTTTGGATGGGGAGGGAGGGGCTGGATCCTTTACTCCCCTCCCCTGCGGGCCTCTCTGGATGTATATATGTATATACATGTATATATATAAACAAAAGGATCATGCCCAAATAATATAACTCTCCTTGATCACTGGCTAACATCTTGTAAAATGGGGAGAGTAGCACTGAATTCCAAATACTTTTATAAACATGAATTAATTTACATTAGCCAAGATCAAAAAAATACACAAAGTTGCTGGGATGTATTTGAGAGACAACATAGTGCCTTACAACCATTAAAGATAGAAGATTTTGTTAAACAGGCAAACTGGTCTCTTTCAAATCATTTGATAAAATTTTCAGAGATGGGAATCAAGACCTACAACATACAAGTACTTTTATATTATAGCTCTTGTCTTGCTTCCTGTCAGTGAAAAAATTATCAAGTGGTTTTTGCTTGTGGCATTCTGTTAAGACTATGCTAGTCACAGAAGGCTTTTGTGTTCCAGTGATTTCTGATAATCTCTGCTAAATTTCATCACTAGGTGGCGCTATTCTTATTAATTGCTCCTTCCCCAATTTTTCTTACTTTTGGACCTAACTTTCTCCATATTAATTGTCTGTCCTGAAAGTCTGGCTTACATTCTAGTATAGGTTTGATATTCATTAGTTATTCTTTCAGAAATCTCTTGATTTGAAAAACTATAGATAAAGGTGAAATGGCATAATGTTTTCCATGTAATCAAAGACAACACTGATTATGCTGGAGGCATCAGTAGATTTAAGCTTAATAGATCTATAAATTAAATCTGTTAATTAATGTCTCATCACACATCAGCTAGAGCGTAAACAAAACAGATATGTCTGGTTGCCAGATGTGTCTGCACTATTAATATACAGATATTCATTGTGTGTGATACATCTAGGTTATTAATATATTCAAAGATATAAATTACTGATTACTCTTATACAGGAAAATATGATTCATTTGAACTATGGTGTTCAATGAGAGCTTTGCAGATAACAGGAAATGCCAGAAAGGCAAATACATGTGTATTCAATCAAATCAAACTTTATTTTTCCCCAAAAGGGGAACTGACTAAACTAAGGCTATCATAATCTCAGCACATCTTGTAAAGATTTGCCTTCATGGAAAAGATGATAACTCAATCAATCACTTTATTACAGTCAACAACCAGCACAGTAAAACAGAGGGAAACTTTTAAAATATAAATGCTTAAAATGTAGTTAAAATATATTATTTAAAAACATATCCATTCAAAATTTAAAAAGTGAATAAAATCAGTTTTTCAGATTTGTGCTACAATAACTGCTACAACATTTGAACCAGCGGATGCAGACAGCACTTCTTTCTGACCAGTAAGAAAATACAGGACACAGCTAAGCAATGAGGCCACATATCATATTGCTTGGATTATTATTATTATTATTATTATTATTATTATTATTATTATTATTATTATTATTATTATTATTATTATTATTATTATTATTATTATTATTATTATTATTATTATTATTATTATTATTATTATTATTAGCAGTAACAGAAGAATTAAAATCAATAGAATAAAATACAGTGAAAAGATGATAATGGGAGAAGTTGAAGGCAGCAGGGAAAGAGGAAGGTCAGTTATGATATGGATTGACTTAATGAAGGAAGCCACTGTCTGCTAGCTAATGGTATGATCTTATGGAGGTCACTGATTCATAGGATCATAACAAGTTGAAATCAACTTGAGGGCACTTAAGAACTGTAGGCATCCTGAGTGATGCAATTAGAGAGTTAAATTCAATCAGATTTATTTAGGAGAACTTCATTAAAATAAACCGGACTTGTTAGTCACAAACAACAATAAAGTGGTTTACCTATTTGGAGAGAATGTCTTAGAATTCCATACCTAGAAGGACAAAGACCACAAGGCAGACCCAGAGGAAGATGGAGAGATAACATTGAAGACATTACAAGAACACCCAATAACACTGGTGGAGGCTGCAAGAAGAGGAAGGAGAAGAAGAAGAAGAAGAAGAAGAAAGAAAAGAAGAAAAAGAAAAGACCTGCCCACTCCATCATAGCTCTTTGTGGAACAGTAAATCTGAAGAAATTATTATTACCTCCACCGGCAGGGGCGGGGGGGTTGGGGTTGGGGGGAGCCTCTTACGGCCTGAGGGGCTTGAGGATGCTGCCATCGAGCCATGGTGCCTCCCCACCCCCTCTGCCAGTGGTGGTGGTGGGGTTTAAAAGGGGCCTCTCGCAGCCCAAGAGGCTCAAAGATGCTGCAGTTGAGCCACGGCGCCTCCCCTTACCCTCCACTGGCGGTGGGGGGGTGTTGAAAGGAGCTTCCCGCGGCCCGAGAGGCTCAAAGACACTGCCATCGAGCCGTGGTGCCTCCCTGCCCCCTCTGCCAGTGGGGGGTTTAAGGGGAGCCTCTCGTGGCCCGGGAGGCTTGAGGACGCTGCTGCCACCACTGAGCCTCTGGTCCCACCGGCAGAGAAGCTCGCCCAGCGCTGGATGCCGGGGCGGTGGCTTTCCATCTCCACTGGTGTCCTCAGACACCCCCCAACCCCCAGGGAGAACTTAAGGGCCATAGAGGCAGCAGGTCTCTTGACGCTGCCTCTGGCCTCACCAGTGGAGAAGCCCACCCAGTGCCAGACACTGGGGGCATTCCATCTCCCCCAGCATCCTCAGACCCACCATCCCCAGGGAGGTCATATTCATTGTTGTTTTCTCTTGCTGTAATTGAATTGTATATTTTGTTGTTTGAGTTTTTGTAACTGTACCTTTGGAGATGTGTTACTGTATTATTATTATGTATTTATTGTCCGCCATGTAAACTGCCCTGAGTCGGGTTGCACGTATATAAGCGCAAAAATTAAATTAAATTAAAAAAATTAAATTACTTCCATCTATTCAGAACATTTTTACATAACACTTTTTAAAGATTCCTAATCAGGCAGAGATGGTGGTCCATGGGGTCGCAAAGGTTCGGACTTGACTGTGATTAAACAACAAATCCTCATAAGCTTTAGTTATTCATGCCTAGGAGCTGGGGTGGAGCAGAAAAGGGCTAATTTGTTCCTACCACTCACTGGTTGCAATCCTTTCATTGAACTCCTGAATAAGATTTGGGTCCCTCACCAAGCTACTAATTCTAAGATTTCATAGGATGGAGGCATGATTATTAAACTTGCATCAAATTGTGTAGTGTATGCAGCCTAAAATTCCTGTTAGCCAAAATCCTGCTGATTACACTGGTGAGTACAACTTAGACAGAGTAATTTTTTTAGGTGAACAGCCCCAAATTAATTACTTGTTGTGGACCTTGTCTGCTGAGTACTGAGTCACTGGAATGTCTATGTTTATTTATTAACTTGATCCAATACACTTCCAAATGTAGTGCTCTTTGTGTTACACCCATGTAAAATCCCAATAGGATTTGGCCATTATATTTTGTTGCAAACTGTATCAAAGTTAACTTCTTAGCACATTTCTCCAACTGCTTCAGAAAATTTTATATACCATATATACTCGAGTATAAAACAACCCGAATATAAGCTGAGGTACCTAATTTTGACCTGAAAACCCAGGAAAATAAATTGACCCAAGTATAAGTAAAGGGGTGGGAAATGCAGCAGTTGTTAGTGAGTTTCAATAAAATACATGAAAATATGGTAAAATTAATTAAATTTTCAGCACATCTCAATTTGGCATGGTCTTGGGACCTTCATGGTCATTGACCTGAGTATAAGCCATGTCCCCTTTTGGGGCTAAAAAACTTGGCTTATACTCAAGTATATATGGTAAGTCATTGAAAGCAGTTGATTCCTTTTTTAGTTACTGCCAGATGTCTTTCTCTTCTGCTTCCCTTATTTTTGATAGCATGTTAGAAATTATAAGGAAACTGATCAGAAGATTTTTTTTAAAAAAAAATAGTGTAGTATAATCCTTTTTGTTCACAGTAAAACATGGATGAGTATGAATGCCAGCTAATTAATCGACTATGAGATTGTAAGATAGTGACTATATTCACTGAATTCATCACAGTTTGTGCTTTGGAAAAACTGATTCAAAACTGTGTAAAGGACTAAATAGAATGAATCTTGGACAGATGATCTTCCCCTAATCCACTGTCCTCCAGATGTGTTGAACCCACAGATCCCATCATCTCCAGGCAATGTTAGTGGGGGAGCACTCATAGTTATAGTCCAACATGTCTTGAGGGGTTGAGTGGGGAAGACTGAACTAAAGGAGATGGCATGTCCTTGTTTATATATGTCGTGACAGATACTGTTGCTGGAGATGTGTGATATAAATAAACTAGAGTGTGCACTGATGTATGCAAGATAAATCTAGGCACCCAGGAACCCATCAGCACATGCTTCATTGGAGTGTTATTAACAGACAAGTCTCTTGCCAACTGCTTTATACCTAATCATTCCTGTATGTTGAGATGCTAATTGCACTATAGGGACAACCTATGGTGGTCAATCCATGAGCAACAAAGGCTGCACCACTCCACTATCTGCCAGGCCTCTCTTGCCTCTCTCCTTAGAAGGTCCAGGCACCATCCCTGCTTTGCTTCTACTTGAACATGCATATGGTTAGATAACATTATGTGGGGTCCTGGCCTCCGGCCAGGACTTTAAAAGGCCATTGATGTGGCAGGCATTTCACCATCCCTCCACCTGTCCTAACAGGTGGGGAGGTCCACAGCAAAGACGCCGACAGCCGCCGCCGCTCCGCCTTGGCCCCCCTTCCATCTCCCGCCTCCAGCTAAGACTGCGAAAGGCCGTTGAGGCAGTAGAACTTTTGTTGTTTGTATTTTCATCAGCTGAGGGTAGAAATGAGTGCGTGTGAGAGCTGGTGTTGTCAGTTTGGCTGTATTGTAGTTTTGCTTTATATTGCTTATATTGTGTTTTGTATTTATTGTACCCTGTAATAGAGAATTTGCCATATTATGGAGATTTCCATTGTAATTGTAATTTATTTGTATTTTTTATTTACATTGTATCTTTGTCTTTTGTTACTTTTAATGCTGTAAAAACTTTGAGTCTCCCATTCGGATGAGAAAAGCGGTATAGAAATAAAACTCTATCTATCTATCTATCTATCTATCTATCTATCTATCTATCTATCTATCTATCTATCTATCTATCTATCTATCTATCTATCTATCTATCTATCTATCTATCTATCTATCTATCAACAGAGATGTGAACTGAAACCAAGAGTTGGACACGACTGGCTTTTGAGCAAGGGTGACTTTTACCTTTACCTTACCTTACAGAACACATGCGTACAAAAATTCAAATTACTAAATTGATAACAACTAGAAGTTCTACTTTTTATAGAGCATTGTATCACTGTGAGTTATATGCAGAACATCAGGAGATTTTCATGCAGTCAGTGTACCAGGGTGATTCAGAGGACATCCAGGGGAGTAGTAATTCTCATGTTTTGTTCATTCTAGCAGGTTGTCACCAGCAATTCCCATAGGTGCTTGGCTAAAGGAATGCCAAGTTTACAAAACTTGGAGCTGGGCATTATAGAGCTTGTGGTGATGGGATGAAAAACAGAATAACCCAAAAATCATCCTAACTGTATGTCACAATCTGAATTAAAATAATAAGTATATTGCTTGCCAATATTTGATAGGCTGCGAGATGGTGGATGGCAAGATACACAGCATGAAATATTGTGAAGTTCTGTTCTCTTCTCTTCTCTCTTGCTCTCTGTCTCTCACATATTTTCTGTGATTTTTTTGCAGCATTAGTCTCTTGAGATTCACAGGGTCACCAGATGTCAAAGGTGACTTCATGGCATGTAAGAACAACAGCAACAGGTATAGGTGAGAGGGCGGCATATAAATACAAATAAATAAATAAATAAATATTAATTTAGTTTTATTTTTTGAAAGTTGGAGTAGCAGGGTTGTTTCAGTGCCAGACTGACAGGCAGTTTGGTAATGTATAAAATAAACAAGCAAGAAGATAAATTATCCTTAATATTTCTTGGATCTAATCCAGATCCTATATCACAAGTGAAGTCTTTGCAATTAGCTCTGATGGGGAGGAAAACTGCCCCTCCAGCACTTCTTCCACTACGTGAGACCTTTCGGTCAGAAGCTTTCATAGGTCTGGATGGATTTGTGAACTAATTAGTGTTGTGAGTATGAAATTAACGTATGTGTCACCCTTAATATCAGATTTATTCAGTAGAGACAGTACCCTGTTACTATTACATGCTCATTAATTAACGTTTAACCTTGAAATGATGTGTTGCATCTTTTGTTTTCAGTGTGTGTGTTATGAAAAGAGTTAGTATATTTCAGTTTCAGATTAGGTTCAAATATTTGTACAGTAAAGGTTGCCTTTGCTCGAAAGCCAGTCATTTCTGACTCTAGGGTTCAGTGCTCCTCTTGATTATAGCTGAAGAGCCAGTGCTGTCTGCATCTGTGGACATGTGGCAGGCATGCCTCAACAGTGGAGTGCATGGAATGCTATTTACCTTCCCACCAAAGTGGTCCCTATTATCTACTTGTAATTTTTTGCTTTCAAACTGCTAGGTTGGCAGGAGCTGGGGCAGAGTTGGGAGCTCACTCCATCATGCAGCCCAGTAAAACCCTTTTTTTTCTATTAGGGATGTTGCATTGAGAGAGAGAGAGAAAGAGAGAGAGAGAGAGAACTGACTGGAAGAGAGTGTTTAAAGATAGATAGAATGTCAAAATTTTACTTTAAATCTTAAAATCCTGAAGGATTTGATATTTTACAGTTTAAGGTAAAAACAAGTGACTTAGGTAGAGAGAAAATGACTGAGTTGTGGGGAAAAAGTGAATGTAGAAATTTTACTTCCCCTGTTTCATACATGTCTGCCATGTATGAATAAATCTTTTGAAGAAATTGTGGCTATTTAAAAGGCAACAAATGGGCAGATCATTTCAATTAATATATATATTCCAACTTTTGAGCTTTTGGGATAGTTTGTTATCTCATTCGCAAGACTTTCTTTCTTAAAATGTAGATTTCAGATTATCATCATTCTGATTTAACAAGAGCCCACACATGCCAATCAAAAACTGTTTGAAAGGTGGCATGTACTCTTTATATTACCCAGTCTTAGTTTGCTCTAGAACAGTGTTGTTGTTTTTTAGCTTTTGGTCCTCTAGATATTTTGAATTTCAACTCACAGAATCCTTAATCATTTGTTATGCTAGCTGGACTTCTAGGAATGAAAGTCCAAAGCATCTGGAAGGTCAAAAGTCAAGAGCCATTGCTATAGATGCTTTTGGTGTTGCCTTTGGGACTGCAGTGGCTCAAGTTGCTAAGGTGCTGACTAAGAGGGGGAAGGTCAGCAGTTTGATTCCCGAGTACTGCAGGATGGAATGAGCTCCTGTCTTTGTCCCAGCTCCTGCCAACCTAGCAGTTTGAAAGCAAGAAATTGCAAGTAGATAAATAGGGACCACTTTGGTGGGAAGGTAACAGCATTCTGTGTGCTCCGGTCTAGTCATGCCTGCCACATGACCACATAAATGTCTGCAGAAGCAGACAGCGCTGGCTCTTCGGCTTTGAAACAGATGAGCACTGAACCCTAGAGTCGGATATGACTGCCTTTCGAGCAAGGGAAACCTTTACCTTTACCTTGGTTCACATTACAGAGACTGTTTAACATTAACATTTTATTCTTGCATGGGCAATTACATTAATAATTGCAAGCCATTTCACCAGACTCAGAGCTAAACAATGTATTATCTGCAAGGGAGAGATTCTAACTTTAATATTTTCATGTTGTTTCTTTAAGTTACAAAGTGAGCTCTTTCTAATATTGAGGTAGCTTTCTTTTTATTGAGGTAGATTTTTTTCTTATTTACTTGCTTTTCTCATGAAAGGTTACAAATTTTCTGATGCACCTTTCTCAACTTGACACGAGCTACATATCTATTGCATTTCAGATGGCTTACTTGCACAAAAATTCACACCATTATGTGATGTGGCCAATTACTCATGTGAACCTGAAGCTCAGATTATTCTAGGATGAGATCTTTATTTTGATATGGTCATTTCTCCCACTTTTGTGTATAGGTGAGTCAAAAATGCATCTAAACCGAATAGTAAAACGGGCAGGGCAGGAAATATTTGAAAATATTTCAATGCCAATGATGTCTAAATGATTTCTCTTCAACATTCTTTTCTTTGATGCTGCTTATGTTGGTAGCAATGGTGACATTCATCATGGTGTCAAGGTCAACTCTCAAACAATACCCCCAAAGCACTACAGAACTTTATATCACTCCTTAGCAGTTTGAGTTTATGGTGGTCCATCACAGCTGCTATTTATCACTGGAAGAATTAAATGCCAGTGTGAATCAAATCATCAAGACAATCATATCAAAGTTCATCTGGGTATCAAAGTATATATGTCATCTACTTGTTCCTGCCTTGTTTACCAGGACTGTCAAAGTTACAGTAATTAATAATCTGTTCTCCTGACTGGCATTGCAAAAAATAAAAATATAAAAATATAGCTCCTAGATGAACTCCATCTCTATTTAGAGGATGAGAATGAATCACTGTTTTCACTCATAGTGAAGTAAACAGATAAAAATGAAGCCAGAAAATATTAGTCTAATTCTGCAGGCTTTATTCATCCACATTGCTTCTAAGTTCCACAAGCTTAAACATACTTCAGACTTCTGGGGGGAAACTGTGTAAAGGTCCCCTCAGTGAGGCCTTAAAATAGGATGGAAGTCACCAATAGGCCATTTTCTTCCAGTTTAATTTAGGTTAGAAACATCTACCGGTATTTCCCTAGCAACAATTGTGCCTCACCTACATCATATCCACTTTGTTTGGGAGTGGAAATGCCATCATTTCCCATGCTCTGCCTGATTCCACTGTGTGGACAGTGTGGTGCACATTTGGGGGCTTTGGCCACCTTTCTCAATAATGCTTCTGCTCAAAAGATGATCAGTGTCAGGCATTATGTATAGTCTTCTTCTTCCGTGTCTCGGTCAGATGTTAAGCTGCCAGAATGAAGCCACCTTTGGTGAATCCATTCCATAGTTCCTTTCGCCTGACCTAGGGTGAGAAAGATTAGCTGGCACAACAAGGTTGCTGTTGACCAGGGTACGCCCAATTGTGGTTCAAAAAATCACAATCTTTGAGGAGGCTCTCTCTGTGTACCCCTTTATGTACAGTATGAGTTGAGCAATGAGTGCACCAGAGATGGAGGCAGCTTGAAGCAATAAGTTACCACTACACTGATGCCCACTTCCCATTTTTTGTGAGGGAGAGGATGGCATTGTGGCAGTGACAGGGTAGTGACTGAGCAAAAGTACTGATCTCTCCCACACACACACACACACATCTAAGGTTGTGGGAAAGTTTATGCCAGCACCGGCTTTGATCCACACATCTTAAAGATAAATGTGACTTCAGAAAGCAGAAGACCAACATCAGCACCTGCACCTTGTGAAGATTGTTTTAGGCAAAATTTGTACAGAAAAGACAGGGTCAACAAGAAAACATGATATCAGATTATTATTTTACTATGAAATTTAACAGAATTCTCTGAGATTGTCACTTAAATGCGATCAGGTTGTAGTATGTCTCCTCTATCATAAACATGCAGGGGATGTGATTGTGCAGCTGCAGGATTATGCATACTGATTCTTACTTGCCTCTTTTGGAGGCAAGCCCTACTGAATTCATTGGGAGGATAGAGTAAAACCTGCATATGATTAAGTTATTAACCTGTTAAAAAGATTTTTGCTGGATGGGAAGAAAATACTCTGTTCTCTTTGAATTGAAGTAACAAGGGGCTTGAAAGAAATGATTTTATTATATTCATTTGCAGCTTAAATACCCATTTCATTTTTGGCTTCAGAAAGGTGATCAGAATCTGTGTGAATATGAAATAGTTATTATGGTTATTTGAATGTAAAACCAATATAGATTTTTTTTTCTGAACCATTTCACTCAGTGCATGATCAAGTGATCATCTCATTTGGCTAGGAGGAGAAATCCTCTGAAGCAAGCAGACATTGTTCAGAAACAATTTAGATTAATTTACAAACATGTAATGTTTTTTCTGGTTCATGAAACAAGTTTGTAGCTAGGCAATTTCACTATGCTTTCATGGCAGACTTCTTAAGTAGCCCTTCTACAATATGAACAGGGAAGTGTCCTTTTCTCCTTGCCATTTAATGTTGTACTTAAAACATCTTTATAAGTAGCACTAATTTTATCTTCTCATAATGGCACCTCTCTCAAAAAAGCAACATCCTGAGGCGGGGGGGGGGGGGATTGTATAGGACATTAAATGAAGACCTTGTAAATGTAGCAAGTTTTTCCTCATTCATTACACATTGGATCAAAATCCTGCTACTTTGGGCAAACACCTATTTAATTAGCTCCAGCTGCTATGGAAATCCTATGACATAATTTAGGAATAATAAAAAATCATTATTGTGATTCTTAGAAAGGAAGAAGAATGTAATGGAGTATTTCCTTTTTCATGAAGGACTCTCAAAAATGTCTAACCATTATACTGTTATCTATGAAACTATTGTTGTAGGGTATGTTACCTGGGAGAAAGGGGGGGGGTTTTAAAAATCAGTAATTATTCCTCTGTATGAACAAGATTTCAAGCCCCTATATCATTCCTCCTAGAGATGGCTGTATGAATCACCCCTGCTCATAAAAATCTGTTGCATCTCTTTCCTACCCTAACTCATGACTACTTTTCTTTATGATTTGCCCTAACCTAAATGGACATTTAAATCCACATATCCTCTGCCAAATTCCACTCTGCTGCTCCATCAAGACACAAAGGTAACTGAGTTCACAAAAGCTATGCGAAGTTTGAATAGCTGACAAGGTAGCTAATGGAGTTAAAACACTTGACTGCAAAGCCAGGGACTGAGATTTCAGTTCTCCAGGTAAAGAACCAGTCTCCCAAGGGAAGAGCTAGTCTGTCAGGTAAAAGATTCCTGTCACAGTCATATTACCCTGATACAGCCACAAAACTGAATGATCCCAATTTTAATTATCATAGAAAGAAGTGGGTAAGACTCTGTCCTAAGCACGGCCTATTTCATTTTGTGATTCTCCCAGGTTAGGTAACACCCTTGAACCATCTCTTTGAATTTTGGCAGTAAATGGGGGAAACCTCATCTAAAGTGGAGAAAGACGCTGACTGGGAGGTGGGAGGTCAGCAGTTCGATTCCCAAGTACTGTAGGACGGAATGAACTCCCATCTTTGTCCCAGCTCCTGCCAACCTAGCAGTTTGAAAATAGGGACCACATCAGTGGGAAGGTAACAGTGTTCCATGTGCTCCGGTGTCTAATCATGCCTGCCACATGACCACAGAAACGTCTGCAGAAGCGGACAATGCTGGCTCTCTGGCTTTGAAACAGAGATGAGCACTGAACCCTAGTGTCAGATACGACTGGCTTTCGAGCAAGGGAAACCTTTACTTAGTTTAGTTTGCTGCTGAAATTTGGTTGCAAACTCATGCACATCATTGAAATCAAGCAGCTTGCTTATTTTAAATGGAGGTTTTCCAAGTTGGCAGCCAAATTTGGTGGCACAATTTGTTGCTGGGTTTTGCTGGTGATGGGAATACAGCTCCTAGCAGGTCTTTGTAGGGGACTGATTGTAACAGCATGTACAGTAAAAACCCAACTTACAAATGCCTCGAGCTACATAAAATTTGATTTACATAATGATTTTGTGCTAAAACCATGTCCTGTTTTACACGATTTCCTATGGGTTTGCTTCGAGTTACATAAAGTTTCTTTTTCCTATGGGTTTGCTTCGAATTACATAAAAATAATTTTCCTATGGGGTTGCTTCGAGTTATTTTTGTTGTTGTTCAATTGCACAGTCGATTCTGACCCTTTGCGACCCTATGGACCATTGTCCTCCAGGCGCCTCTGTCCTATACCATCCTCCTCAGCCCTCCCAACTCTGTGCCCACTGTGTCTACAATACCATCTAGTCATCTCGTTTTGGGCCACCCTCTTCTTCTTTGGTCCTCCACCTTTCCCAGCATCAAGGCCTTCTCAAGTGAATCCTACCTTCTCATTTGATGTCCAAAGTACTTCATCTTCATCTTTACTATTTGACATTCTAATGAGCAGTTAGGGTTGATTTCTTCTAAGATTGACCTATTTGTTCTCCTCACTGTCCAGGTGACTCTCAAAACTCTCCTCCAGCACCACATTTCAAAGGCGTCTATTCTTCTGCATTCAGCTTTCCTAATGGTCCAGCTCTCACAGCCATACATTACCACCGGAAATAAAAACCTTTTTAAGCAAAAGCCTACGGAATGGACTCTCCCCCCCCCCCCTCGTAAGTAGGGTTTTTTTACTGTATTCTGAGTATTACTTCAAACATGTTTTAGGACCAGCCAATAGTTTATTCTGAGAATAAACTATTAAGGAAGGAGAGTGAGGGAGAGAGATCAGTACTGAATATGATAGAAAAATATAACACATGATTTAAATTAGCATCAATATTTGTATAATTGTTGCAAAAACCCACCCACAAATATGATGAAAATATAAAAATAGGCATTCCAAAGGGATCTGATATTTCTGTATACTATGAGGCTATTTACATCTGAATTTGCTTATTTGTTTTAAATTTTAAATACTGTCCTCGAATGAGACTTCCCACAGGTTTTATTGAAGTCCAACAAAATGCAGAATGGAAAACTTTTAAATTTTTTTTAGAAGACATAGTTCTTTAGAAGGCTTCAGGTTTATAATAATTAATGCTATCAAGTCAATTCTGATTTACAGTGACCCTTTCCAGACTTCTACATAGAGGTGGTTTACCATTTTCTTTTTCTGAGAGCACCCTGAGAATGTGCAGCTTGCCCAAGGATACATGGGCTTTGTCTTCTCCTTGAAGGCACTCCAGGGAATTGAACTGACAATCATAATAAAGCTCCTGAGCTATCTAGACCAGGGGTCAGCAAACCTGGCTCTCCAGATGTTCTTGGACTTCAATTACGAGAAGCCCAAGTCAATACACCTGTTGATCAGGGCTTCTGGGAACTAAAGTCCAAGAACATCTGGAGAGCCAAGTTTGCTGACCACTGATCTAAATGGCTTTAGTTTTATACATACTTACATAACAGCTCACCATCACATGTGGGAACAGCATGAGAAAGTTCATCATATGCATGTTTGTGCAATACCTTCAGGGCACAAAGAGAGGTAGAAGGATTGAAGAAGTCTATGGTGTCACACTCACTCACAGATGTACAGGCATATGTTTATTATATATATTATTTACATATACTTTCTTTAGCATGCTTTCTTGATTACACTGCATCACAAAAATAAATATTGTCTGCTACTTGGTCTAATCCATGTGTCCTAAATTAAGTGCACTGAATCCAAATCTGAAGTCTAATTCTGCCTAGGACATAAGGATCTTAAGTTAGGATCTTAGTTATGTTCTCTCCCTGACTGAGGGCTGATCACTGTCAGAGCCAGACTCCTGATCCGACAGGTCAGCTGCTGGGGAAAACAAACTTGGGTCAGGCACAGGCTGAGATCCCTGGCTCTGGGCATCCTCGGCCTTGGGTGCAGGCTGAACTGGGCTGGGCATAGGGAGTCCCCCCTGATCCAGGTCCTCTTTAGAGTCAGAGGAGGGCTGGATCACAACATCTCCTCAGCTCAATCATCTCTTCTTTATGACTCCTTTTCTTATTTCATCTCAGAGTTTTTCTGGGACCTTCTCCATCAATCATTCACTCTCAACTAATCCAAGTCCATTATGCAAATTATCTCTTCTCAACATTCTATCGCTACCCACTGCTGTTAATCTTCCCTGTCTTTACCTGCACTATTTTTACCAAGGCTACTTTCTATCCATTCTTCCCTAACACTCTGCACATGCTCTCATCCATCCATTTACTCTAAATACATTCATTCCTTACAGGCGGCAGCGGGCATAGTGGTAGCTGCAACTGTTATAATGTTCCCATATAAAAATACATTATTTAATTACTGACCATTTGAACATCTATAGCATGCCTTAAAATCTGTACATGATAGGCAAATTCTGAGTTCAGATTTGGAATCAGCACACTTAATATCATGTAAACCACATGTTTTATTCCCAGTAGCAAAATCATTGTTGTGCAGTTTTATCATAAAAAATTGCCAAATTTAGTAACCTGTAAACCCATTCTTTGTGAACTACTGAAAGCTGAAAAATTGTAAAAACTGAGGTTTGCTTTTCAATCTGTCTACATATTGGCTTTTTAAATCCTAATTATAGTAAGCATTGTATAAGAAATAAAGGCAGTAGAAATAGTTCTGGAAATATTTTTCAGAGTAATTTAACTTTTCATTGTGATTGCAAGATTGACAATACAGTATGTTAATCTGCTTATTGTGCTTTTAAAAATATAAAAGCAGTAATAATAATGTGAAAAATAGTGATGCCATATGCTCAGTACCACTATTTTGCAAAACACTGAGCTAATTTAGGTTTAATCACGCATTAATTTTCAGTCAAAATACAGCGACTGAACTAAAGGATTTATTTGTACGCTCTTCTCATGTTGGCTTTAAACTGTTTAGAAATCTTCTCTTGAACTTTACTCATTTGAAATTGTCTTAATATGTCTTTTTTACTTAGAATGCTGAACTGTGGCATTTAAAACATCATATTTCACTGCCAAACTGTTTTGAAGTGGTTCAGAAATAATAATAATAAAATAATGTAATTTCATAATAAGACAAGTACAGGAACTGCATTTAAATCTTGAAACTATTTTCTGGGTACCTGAGATGTTACAGACATGCTGATTCTTTGCATGGCACCAATGAAAGTTTATGACAGTGAAAGCTACCTTGGGTTGAGAGAACTCAAAATGTATTAGCAGAAACAAAGAGAGGGCCCGTGGCTGGAGACATCAGACTAAGTAAATTAGACACAAAACAATTAAATTAGGTTTGTACTCTATCTGGAAATGAAAACTGCAAAGATCTTTGGGTGAAGGGTGAAATTGCTTAATTAATGGCTTTTTATAGCTATGTGTCCACCCAGAGTTTTGTCTTCTCTCACATGAATTAAAATTCACAATAATGAAATCATATTAAACAACTGAAATATATTAATACAGCAATTTTTATAGAACTTTAATATTTAAGCACCTGGAATTGACATTTCTGATTTTGGTATAAAGGAAATGCAACCTGAATAGGCAAGAATCCCTTAGAAGAAATTGAGTGACCCTTATATTGGCGCAAGTGGCTAAGACACAGACTGGAAGGTAGCAGGTCAGCAGTTTGATACCCAAATACTGCAGGACAGAGTGAGCTCCCATCTCTGTCCTAGCTCCTGCCAACCTAGCAGTTCGAAAGCAAGAATTGCAAGTAGATAAATAGGGACCACTCTGGTGGGAAGGTAAACAGCATTCCGTGTACTCCAGTGTCTAGTCATGCCTGGCACATGACCACAGAAATGTCTGCGAATCAGACAATGCTGGCTCTTTGGCTATGAAACAGAGATGAGCACTGAACCCTAGAGTTGGATATGACTGACCTTCAAGCAAGGGTGATGTTTACCTTTACCTATACCTATAGTCAATACAAGAATGGAATACAATTTAAAAAATGACAGAATGATCTAAGTCTAAATCTAAGGCAAACCATTCAACATTACAGTAAACCAAGTCTATTCCCTAATAACTGAAGCAGAAGAGGCCATAGTCAACTGGTTCTATACAGACCTACAACACCTTCTAGAATTGACACACACAAAATAAGAGAGATGTTCTTATCATCATAAGTGACTGGAATGCCAAGTAGGAAGTCAAAAGGTAACTGGAATAACAGGCAAGTTTGGCATTGGAGTACAAAATGAAGCAGGGCAAAGGCTAACAGTGTTTTGTCAAGAGATACTAGTAGCAGCCGACAACAATGATTTGTTTATCCATGAGAGAACAGTTGAATAATTTTCTAGGGCATGATTTGCCATCCCCTCCCCACACATTTTTAGTGGGATCCGGAAGTAGGAGACCAGAGAAGAGGTAGAGCCCAAGACGAATTAAAAATAGCTACTTAGCTGACAGATGTTACCGAAATAAATGGACAAATGGTCTGGATTTTTCAACTACACTATACAAAATAACTCCCGCACTTCCACTTTATGCCTAACAGTTGGATTTCCCCCTTTTTCATTTAAAGCAGAACTGGGGCAAATATAAGCTTCCAGACTGTATTTAGAATCTATCCCCATCAGTCTCTTCCAGAGTATTGAGAAAGAGGGTGGATGTTGTATTCTAGCAATATCTAAGTTATGCTCCCCTGATTTTAAAAGCCTATACAAGTTCTCTCATTTTATTGCTGATCTTCATACTTGGGAGAGGAGAAAATTATTTCTCCTTGCCAAAACAGTGACGGAGAAAATGAAAACGGAAAATGAAGATGTGGCCTTCATGTGGACATTATATGCCATTAGGACTGAAAAGCATTAGCAGCAGTATAGCACTACCGCTCTTCCATTAGCAAGAGACTTGTTTAAAGTGGTTTTTATTGGAAGTGTGGTTATTCTGCCAGTCTGGATACAGCTGGGAAAGACCCCTATTGAGACTTCTGTCCATTAGTGCAGAAGGCATTATATAACAGAGTGGATTCAGTGGTCTTCCTCCATTCTGATCAGATGGCATTATAGATTTATCTAGATTTAGTTAAGAATACAGCATTGATCCATTGACATCAATAGGGGCTTTTGCTTGTCATTCAGAGGGAGTAAGAGTGTTTGACCTCTGAGTAGAAGTCATGTGTTCATCTCTCACTGCCTGCCTGTAGAAACTTGTTGGGCTGTTACTTATCATTTCATGTTTCACAAAAATGTACTTGATGTGCATTTCCCAGTACTCCAGACCCAGAGCTGGATTCCCTTGGGAGTCCTATAAGCTCAATACAGAAGAAAGACTTCATTTGTACATGCCGGACCTTGGTATGAAGACGCCACGTATAATTCACAAGCTGGATGTTGCTGCAAATCTATAATTCATCAAATAAAACTGGCTGTAAATCATGCTATCCGAATGACAGAAAGTAAAAGATTGCCAAGCAGAGGAGAGATGAATTGAAAGGGTGGTCTAACCTCCTGAGATATCAGATTGACAAACTGCTTGGTTTTGGAATAAAAAAAAGATTTTTAAAGAGCATTTCAGTAAATATGCACATCTCCTATTATAAGATCTATATATTCTAGGGATGCGACAAATATTGATTGATTGCTATTTCTACTGTGAAGTCATGGGATTCAAGTAATTAAAACTTTTGATGTGCAGAAAACTTTTGAACCCTGAACATATCAGGAACTATGAATTCCAATCATACTGCATTTTTCATTTAATGGTCTCCCATAAACGCAGCTTCTCAACCTTTTCCTTGTGTTCTTGACATTCATTTTGCATTGCAATGTGTTATCAAAACCACAATCACTATCACTATCATTGCTATTTCATGCCTTTCTTCTCTTCCTTTGATGTCAGTTTGTATTGGCATTGACTGTGTTGCTAATTATATAATGATGACTGGCACAAGATAGGATGTAATTACGATACAGAGCTATCAGAAAATTTCTAAAACCACAAAAAAGAAAAGAAAGGCACAATGATCTAGAGATACATTTTGAACAGTAACTACCAATATAAAACACAAATTATGGAAATTTCAACACTATTAAATTGATTTTCACATTTAAAAAGTGTTTTTTAATTGATTATTGTTTATTATGTTTATTATACATAGTTTATTTATACAAAATATTGTTCATTATATACAATTAACTTATACAATATTGCCACCACAAATGTTGAAAAGGAAGATGTATAAAGTTTGTTTAATTAAAAATGAAAATTCTTAAATTGCTGTTGTTTTAATGCACAGAAAGTTTCCTTATGCACTTTTATAATGCAAAGATGAGTTATGACTTTTTTCTTCCTACTTTTGTGATAAATAAATCACACTACTGTCAACCTAGCAGTTCAAAAGCAAGTAATTGCAAGTAGACAAATAGGGACCACTTAAGTGGGAAGGTAAACAGTGCTCCATGCACTCCGGTGTCTAGTCATGTCTGCCACATGACCACGGAAACATCAACAGAAGCAGACAGTGCTAGCTCTTCAGCTATGAAACAGAGATGAGCACTGAACCTTAGAGTTGGATACGACTGGCTTTCTAGCAAGGGAAACCTTTACTTTTACTAAATACAGTAATACCTCATACAACGTCCACTTCATAGAACGTCGGATCCATACAACGTCACCCAATTCTTGGAAAAAAGGTGCCTCATACACCATCGCCAGATGTTGTATGAGGCATTAGGGTTTTCACATGAGAAAGAAGCCGCGACACCCACCGGACACTTCCCTTGGTTGTGAGCCGGGTGGGAGCGAAACTGGCCCCAGCCGTGAGGTAGCCAGAGAAGCAACCGTAGGGGAATCCCCCAAAATATCCAAGCGGCCCCGAGCACCCTCGCCCGAGGACAGGAGGAATGAGGCGAGGAGGAGGAATGGCACTTACGGGGCGGCGGCGGGAGACCCGACGAGTCTCCTCCTCTTTGGGCACTGGTCGCTTCTCTTGCTCCCGCCGGCGAGTCTCGCTCCCACCTACCCGCTCTCAACCAAGGGTCGCTTCCCTGGCGAGAGCGGGGAAGGGAAGCGAGACTGGCATGCCTGGTCTTCTTATGTGCCACGCTGCTTGCCTCACAGCTGAAGCCAGTCTCCAAGGGACGCTTCCTTGGCGAGGGCAGAGAAGGGAAGCGAGACTGGCTTCAGCTGTGAGGCAGGCAGCGTGGCACATAAGAAGACCAGCCACGCCGGAGTCTCGCTTCCCTTCCCCGCTCACAACCAAGGGACGCTTCCCTGGCGAGAATTTGAAGTGTCCTTTTAGCTTGTTTTTAGGAAATGAACATAGGAAGCAGTGAAGACCTAGGAATAAATGAATTATATGCAACAAAACAAATATATAACCAGGAAAGGGACCTTGGTGTCCTGGTGGACAGCTCAATGAAGGTGTCAACCCAGTGTGCCTCAGCAGTGAAAAAAGCAAACTCAATGCTAGGGATGATTAGGAAGGATATAGAAAATAAGTCAGCAAGTGTCATTTTGCCTCTTTATAAATCTATGGTGAGGCCCCATCTGGAATACCGTGTACAGTTCTGGTCGCCATACCTCTAGAAGGATATTATGGAGCTGGAAAAAGTGCAGAGGAGGGCAACCAAAATGATTAGGGGACTGGAACACCTTCCCTACCATCTGTGGCTGCAATGGTTGGGCCTCTTCACTTTTGAATGACGGCGTCTAAGAGGTGACCTGATTGAAGTTTATAAAATCATGTACGGTGTGGACAAAGTAGATAAGGAAAAACTGTTTTCCCTATCACTAGACAACACTAGAACTAGGGGGCACTCCATGAAACTTTTGGGTGCTAGTTTTCAAACAAACAAGAGAAAGTACTTTTTCACCCAGAGGATCACTGGTCTATGGACCTCCCTGCCAGAAGAAGTGGTGACAGCTGTCAGTCTTGACAGCTTTAAGAAAGGATTAGACAAGTTCATGGAGGACAAAGGTATCAATGGCTATAATTATGGATACCTAAGGACAACCTCCGGGTTGGAGAGATAGGCAGGATATCTCTCTATGCCATTTCCAGGGAATCCTAAGCAGGTGAAGGCATCTGCTTGGGAATACCCTGAAGCAGATGATGAGCCACTGTGTGAGACAGAATGCTGGACTGGATGGGCTGTGGCCTGTTCCAGCAAGGCTGTTCTTATGTTCTTAATCATTCAAATCAGTACATTAGAACATTATGTATTAAAGGCAGTCAAAAATAGTTTATCATTATATTATCCACCGCCCAGAGTGGGTAGACCACCCAAATGGAGGGTATATAAATACAATATAAATATAATTAAACCAATCAATCAAATGCATTTAAGATGTGGCCCTCTTCTGGCATTGGGCACTTGAATATAGCTACTATGTCCCAGAGGGTTAGGAACCACTGTACTAGATGATAGCTAAAATCAAGGAAAAGTTCTCTGCACACCTTTCAAGCTCAGTAATAAACCAGAAGAGGTTAGTGTAAATCTATGGAGAAGAAAAACATCACATCTTGCTTAATGGATGGATGTTTGAGACTGTCTCCCACCAGGACAAGATTCTTTCTGGACTATCTGGAAGTCACTTAATTGAGTTAAAAGTAAAGTAGAAACACCAAAGAATAATCAAGTAAAATGAAGTTACTTGGATACAGAACCAATATGCTGTAAATGTGGAGTAATTTAATCAATGCAGTATTTATGTGAATGTAGTTTATGCCCTGCCATGAGTAGAAAATAAGTTGTAGACAATGATCAAGATAATGCTGTTGAAGTAGCCTGCTTCTGATCAAAAATAACCCAATCATTTTAATTTGTTCTGAATTTTACCTATATTGCATATACATCCATAATATGAAATTGTGCAGTGCTTTGTGAATAATGTTTGGACTCTCCATAAACTGGATTATACCTGTGTGCAGGATGATTCCTCTCCATTAGAATAACGGAAACTATGGATTTTCTGGTTGATTCTCTGAAAATTATTATACTAAAGCAATAACAGATCTTCCTGCTGTCCCACACATATATACACACACACATGAGTAATGAATTAAATCTATCACAGGACATGTCCAAAGCCCATAATTCAGATGGTGCTCAATAGCAGTTTTTCAGTCACATAGCCAATTCTCACCCTTTGCAACCCCATGGACCACAGCACGCCAGGCTCTACTTAGATCTAGATTCTCCAGTGTTCTGTAGCAGATCCTTTGGAGTCCACCTAGATCCTTCAGAATCCACCCAGATCCATGCCCACTGTGACTCTTAATATAGTAAAAAGCAATTATGGCAGACCATATTCTTTGTATGGAGAAAAACAGGATCCGTAAAGTGGCAATAATCTTGTCCCCTCCTAATGCCAAACAAAAATGAAGATGCTCTCAAAATACATGGAGAAGAATTTTAATGGCATATTTAAAGACCCTAAAAATGACATGGGAGGATGATGAAGTACTGGCCCAAGACTGAAACCATTGGAGATCCTTTGCTGCCTGATATGATACAGAGAATTGGAGAATCTAAGTCTAAGTTAATTAGCATGAAATATTTTCTAATGATTTTCAAAAGTTACTTTCAAATTATATTTTAAGAGCTCTTTAGGCATTTTGACAAGATTTTTTTAAAATAGTTTTAGTCTTTTATCAAGTTTCAGTATCAGAATTTCTTGTATAAATGCTAATTATGATTTGGATTATGATTCTTGTATAAATGCTAATTATGATTTTGAAGCAAAATTGTCTAGATGACCTTTTTTTATAAAGGACAGGATGACAATAACAGAACAAGAAGAAAGAGAAAGAAAATAATGAAAATTCACCAATCTAAACTTAGGAACACTTAGGAATGTGAAGATCATGTCTGTGAATCAGCTTTGAACTTTGTGAATCAGCAAAATATTTTATATTTCAAGGAGATTAATCATTTTATTGGGATTGGCTGAAAGTTGCTAAGAAACTTTATGACATGTCCTTATAATTCTGAGGATGAATGTTGAAGAGTTGTATAGGAGCATGTTAAAATCTTCCTATTACACATATGGCTGGAATATAGTGTTAAATATATGAATTTAGCAGAAGACCTCAGCAAAACATAAGATAGTTCAGAATCAAAACTGAAAAAGAGGTCAAAGTTTTCATGGCTCTTTTTAGGTTTAAGATGTGATAAAAGAATTCAGATACTCTAAACTATCACAGAAATTATGAGCAAATTTGCTAGGTGCTTTAAAACCAGAGATTACAAACAGTGACCCTAACACTGATTTTGAGGTAAATAAATACATCAGAAGTTTGTTTTAACAGTAGCACCCCCACCACTACTGAGTTTCTATGCCTAAACAGAATTCAGATCAGTTCTCCTGAGCTTAATTTGTTTCTTTGTCCACTACACTACACACTGATTATCCAGATGCAGAATACCAGCAAGTTAGTTACGTACAGAATAGTGTCAAAGTACATCTGTTTTTTGAGGACATGTGAAACTACTAACTTAGTAAAACAAAGCAGTTGTGTGGGGTGGAGGAGGACAGTGCTTGAATGAAAGACTACTGGGGAACATCTATTGTTTTACCCCTTGAAGGTAACACATATCAAATAATTTTTCATTCAATAGAATAGAATAGTTACATATGCACGTCCATGTGTCCTGAAGAAGTACTATTTGAGAGGAAAATATGAATGTAAAGCAGCCACACCAAATCTGTGGAGCTTTCTTCCAGTTCAACAGTTTCTTTATTTATTTATTTAACCATCAAATTGATGCTGGGCAGTGTATAAAAAAACAAAAGCCACATCCATCTTGAGAGGAGTGTGTGATGGGAGAGACAATCTTTTATTAATAATTTTGCCTTATGAAGAGATTTTGGATCTCAAAAGCTCACACAACATTTTAATTTTTGAGTGATCCAATAAAGGTATTGGCTTTCTCCTGCATTTTTGCATTTTTTATAATTGGAATATGGATCACATAGCTAATTTCCTTTGTTATTCTAATATCAAGGTCCTAACTCATTAAGGGCTTTAACGGTCATAACCAGCACCTTAAATTGTGTAGGGAAACTAACTGGGAGCCAATGTAAGAGGGCCAAAACTGGAGATATATGCCCCAATCTACTAAACTCAGAAATCAGTCAGGCTGTTTAATTTTGGACCTACAGAAGTTTCTGTACTATTTCTCAAGGGCAGCCCCCTGTATAGAACATTCCAACAGTCTATGTTTGAGATCAGCACTGAATGCATACTATTATGACGCTTTTCTCATTCAGGGAGGAGCACAACTGGGCAATCAACTGAAATTGATGCAAGATACCCCTGCCCATAGTCCTCTTTAGAGAGTGTCAGATCTAACAGTATCCCTAAGCTGTAAACCTGATCTTTCAGGGGGGAGTGTAACCCCATCTACATCAGGTAAATTTCCCTCTAACCCACCAACCTTTGGTTTTTGGACTCTAATTCCTAGGAGCCTAAGTCAATTCCCCAACCACTCATCAGCCAATGTACTGACATAGATGTCTGGTAATTGAAGACCCTGTGGGGTGTGGGGCCCATACTGAAAACCACTGTTCTAACCTGTCAGAGGACCCATCTTATCTGGATTCAGTTTCAATTTGTTAGACCTTTTCAGGACTATAACCAATGGCATACAGCATTCAAGGACTCCAACAGTATGATCTGCAGATGAAACAAAGGAGGATAAAACCTGTGCATTCATGCAATGGGTACAGAGTTGGGCGGGTTGAGAAGGATGGTGGAGGATAGGAGTGTCTGGCAGGAAATGGTCCATGGGGTCACAGGGGATCGGAATCGACTGTGCGACTGAACAACAACAACAACAATCAGCACACATCACATATCAAATAGTATTTTTCTTTATTTCCTTAGGGATGCACCTGATTTTCAGTCACATCTTTTGAGAACTGATTTGCTGCAGCATATAAAATAAATAATTTGGTATTTAAGTGGTGCTTTTTAAAAAATATTTTTAAATTGCCTTTTAACTCAGTGGCCATTTTCATGTTGAAATTTTACTCTGAAGCAGGTGAAATTGTGAAACCCACATTGGCAAAATGCAGCTAATTAACATGTTCCTTGCACACCTTGTTATTAACCAGTTATATGATTGGCATGTGATCAGGCATGTGACTGGCAATTGTTATTTAAGCTGCAAATTTCTGACACGAATTAAGCAATGTTATCAATTCCAGATTTTTTTTAAAAAAATAGGATTCTTTCATTGTTATAATTTGTTCAATTGTTTTCAAAAATCTAACTTTTTGTCTTTTTATGTCTAAAGTTAATTGTGTTATGAATTGCTCTGTCTGAGGTTCTGTTTTTCGAAAAGATTTCAAATACTTAAAATAATAATTTTAAAAGTTCCTTGCTTTAATGCAACCAGTGATGATCAGTGATCTTAGCCTATTATTTATGACCTTTGCTTTGCAATCTTGAGAGTTATGCAGAGCATGGGAACCTTAACTTTCTATATTACAATTCCAAGAATCTCCAAGTCAGCATTTGTCACAGGATGTTGCAAGCTGAACTGTATTGCATTGAAAGGCAAAAAAATGACAACTGACACTAAAGATAGAATGGGGCCATAAAAAAACATCAAGGTAGCCAATTTGAGTCAGCTGAGGGGAAGTCTAATAATCCTTCCAGATTTTGTGTGCCTCTTCCCCTCATCTGCCCATCATTTATGGCAAAAGCACTTGTTTCTGATCCTGGAGCTGTAGCGATATCTGGCCGCTAGGGCGGCGTTAGAGCCCGGAGGAGACTGATCAATGACAACACGAGGCAACAGGAGCGAGATCAGATCAGTACTTTATTGGAAAAAGGCAACATCATTTATAGGGAAAAAAGCGCAACGGTGGCAAGCTGTCACCTGACAGGAAAATTACCTCACCCACGTACACGGGTTAATGGGGAATTCTTCAAAGGGGAGTTTAATCAGCTGGGGCAAACATGGGTTCAGGGACCTCATTGTCTTGGGGATTAGGCAGGGACAAACATGGCTTATTTGCGCCAGGGATTTCCCGAGCCGGGAGATGAACTATGCACTTAATGTTTGACAGGAGTCAGCTATCTGCTTACTTGGCTGAGTCGCAGGTCAGGTCACGGTAATTGGGTGAATCAAACCCTATATTTTATTCACCCCCCTTAATTTGGCGGCCGCAGAGCCCACGGGCTGGGAGCGTCTCTCACCGCGGTGGCCTCTGGCGGGCCGTTCCATGCCCTGCGGGGCATGGGGAAACCGCATCTCCCCTTTATTTTCTATTTAAGGACCTGACTGGCGACCTTGCGCAAGAGCGGCATCAGCTGTTGAGCGGGTATGACGTCACGGAGTTTCTCTCTGGGGCGGCACTTGGAGATCAGCGAGGGAATGCACTGAGCAAAACAACAAAGCGTAATGCCTAGTATGGTTATCCCCACCACTACCTTAAGCACCGTTTGCAGCCACCCCCAGGGAATCCATGACCACATCCAATTCCACAGGGAACTCCACCAAGCCCCCCATGCGGAGCCCTCAGTAATACCCTGGACTATGGTGTGGAGGTTCGTGATCTGGCTTTGGATCTTACGGGAGTTGTCAGTAAGATTGAAGCAGCACATTCCATGAAAAGATTCGCAACCCAGGTGGTGCAGCAAGAGGAGGTAGTCGATAGCCGCTCGATTGTCAAGAACGGCCTGGCGAAGTTCTGCCTGTTCCTGATTGAGGAGCGCTATCGCTGTGGAGGTATGGTTAATGGCTTTTGCCAAACCGCAAGCCAAGCGGCCAATCCTCCGTGCGTTGCCGACGGCCAAGCCTGGCACGCCGACAAGGCTGACTGCTAGGGATACATACTCAGCGGGACTCATTACTCTGAAGCTGCTGTCACAAGAGCTGTCTAACTGGGTTGTGCGTGTGTGCCGTATGAGTGGGGAGGCATTTGAAACATTGGAAACATGTGGAACATTAGAAACATTTGTGCTTGGGGCAATCATGTCCTTAGTAGGGAGTAACAGTGTCAAACGACTGATACAACACATTGAGTCCGACAAATTCGCAGGAATATAGTTCCATGTGAACTGGTTGCAGGTGAAAAACCACCCTGAAGGTAGGGTGACATGAGCGTACAGCGAAATGAGGGTTTCTGGTTTGTTGCAAGTCCAGTTGCCGCTGCCGGGGTCCAGGCAGCGGCGCCGAGTCGGACCGCCTGAGGTGCAGCCGGTCATACGGGTGCAAGCAGCGTCCGGGCTGACCGCCACTCGAGGGGTATGGAGAGTGGCTGCGTCAGCCGGCAAGGTTGATGCAAGTCGCCGTCCCCCCCAGCGTGCATATGCTGAGAAGGTGGTAGGAGTGTGTGGGCCAAAGAACGCCTTCAGCAACCAGTCGCCATCCTTGGTGCGCGCGTCCAGAGTGTGGCACACGGGGATGAGACAGGTGCTGAGGATAGATGCAGAACCAATGTCCTGCTGTAGACAAAAATCAGACTGGTTGACGAGACCCGCCAACCTTTCCCACAAGTTGTACCGCATTCGTGCGGAAATATCTTCCCCAGGCGGCCAACCGTCAGCCTGGATCGGAGTAGCCTGAACGCCTCCCCCCAAGAGCAGGGAAAGGGCCAGGATGATGGTGATCGCCGCTGTGTTGGCGTGAATCAGGGCAAAAACTGCAGCTGTGAGTTTCTCCGGTGTCGGCTCTTTCTCCTCGCGCTGAACGGCGTCCTGGGCGTCACTGCAAAGAATCTTGACCATCCCCCAGGTGATCTTGGGCATCGGCGGCCGTTTCCTCCGGCGGGTCCTCTCGGTCAGGGTGAGGTCCTCCATTTCCGGGATCGGACTCGGGCCGGCCTGGTTCCACGCCATGCGGTTCCACGTAGGGCTTGACACACCGGGCTGGAATCCAAACGACACCTGTAGGAGACATAACTGCAGCATACCCTCTTCCCCAGGTTATGAGCGGCACCGGGCCCCTCCAAGAAGGGTCTGGTGGCACTCGGTACCGGACCATAGGTCGCGGGAGAGCTTCCGAACGGCGGAAATGCTTCTCCTGCGGCGTGCAATCCGAAAAAACATTAAGGTGATTGTAAGTGAACAATACCTTGTTGAGACACATCTGTGCTTCTCCCTGTGACTTGGGGAGGGCTGGTGGCTCCCCCCTTTCTGTTTGTTTGTCAATATAGGACTTTAGCGTCCGATTGACCCGCTCTACAATCGCTTGCCCTTGCGGATTGTAGGGAATTCCAAATGTGTGCTTGATGTCCCAAGTAGCCATGAAGGCGGCCAACTGCCTGGAACTGTAGGCCGGTGCGTTGTCCGTCTTCACGTGCCGCGGCTTGCCCATCGCCGCAATGCAGGAAAGGAGGTGCTGCTCCACGTGGGTGGCAGCCTCCCCTTTCTGCGCCGTTGCCCAAACGAACTGAGAAAAGGTGTCAATGCAGACGTGCATGTATTGCCATCTGCCGAACTGCGGCACATGCGTGACGTCCATCTGCCATACCTGATTAGCCTCTGTCCCTCGTGGGTTGACCCCCCACGAGGGCCCCCCCGGCGCTCCTGCGCAATGCTGGCAAGAGCGGACTATACCCTGGGCCTGAGAGAGTGGCAGATTGAACTGTCTGGCGAGTGCCTTGGCATTTTGGTGAAAAAAGGCATGGCTTTGGATTGGAGTAGTGAAAACTCCCAAAACCGAACGTTGCTGAATTTCCTTTGCCGCCGCATCCGCTCTGCTATTGCCCGCGGAAATCGGACCCGGTAGGTCTTGGTGACTTCGGATGTGGGCAATATAGAGCGGCTCTGTGCGGTTCCGCAAATGAAATTGAGCAGTGAGAAACAGACTGAGCAAGTTCTTGTCTATCGCGGGAGTAATGTAAGCTCCCGGTAGACTGTGAAGCAAATTCCTTACATACAGACTGTCAGTAATGATGTTTAAACGTTCCTTGGCGAAGGTGCGCAAGGCAAGGTTCACGGCTGCCAACTCTGCCCGCTGCGCGGACTTCTGTGGAAGAGTTAGCAGCGTGCGCCAAGCTTCGCCCTCCTGCCAAGTCAGGACACCATATGTGCGTCCCCCATCGGTAAAAACTGTCTTGGCCCCCTGAAGCGGGACCAGCGAGAGCAATTCGAACAAACTGACTGTTCCTGTCTGAAGTGAGACAAGCCTAGGGTCTTTGGGCAAGTGGTATGCCAAGCTTCCAGTGAATCCTTCCAAAGCTATCGGAAGCGAGTCACCTAGCTGCATCAACTGATTGATTTGTTCCTTGGTGAATGGGACTGTGATCTTAGCTAAATCGTGCCCAGAAATGTCCCTTGCTCTCAGCCTGCCGCGGTAGATCACCGCGGAGACCAGTTCTTGGGGCGGAACAATGTTCCGAGAAGAGGTGTTAGGCAAGTATACCCACTCCACAATTTTCGCTCCCTTCTCTGAGTCTACTCCTAGCGCCCCAGTGAACATGGACCCTGACCGTACGATGTACAGATTCAGGATCGGGGCATATGGCCCCGGGGCGATCCTATCCACCCACCTCTGGCTGAGAGCTTGGTTCACCTTCTCGAGCGCCAAGCGCGCGTCTCGAGAGATTTTTATCCGGTCTGCCGGCTGCTTGCCTAAGGTTAGCAGCGAGAAGAGCGGTTTTAGAAGATCCGTATCTAAACGAAAATACGGTCTGGCCCAATTGATGTTCCCCAAAACTTGCTGCAATTCTACAAGGGTGACTGAGTCTTGTAAATTTATCTGAGGCAGGACTGGTGCTGCGAAAGAGCGGAGAAGCCGATGGCCCAAGTATGAGAAGGGCTCGGTTCTCTGCACTTTCTCAGGGGCAATAAGTAAGCCTTTGTCCCCCAGGCTGGCCTGGAGGTCAGAAAACATTTCGCTGCCGAGCTGCGGCAACACTACTAAGATGTCGTCCATGAAGTGACAAACAATAGCTTTAGGGTAAAGGCTTCGGAACTTTGCCAGTGCGCCGTGAACATAAATTTGGCACAGGGTGGGCGAATTGAGCATGCCCTGTGGCAAAAATTTCCACGCGTACCGCTGCGTGGGCTCTCCGTGGTTCACGACCGGCACTGTAAAGGCGAACCTTTCCCGGTCCCTGGGGTCTAGGGGGATTGTATAAAAGCAATCCTTGAGATCTACAACTAGGATCTCCCACCCCTCGGGAATCATGTTAGGATTTGGGATGCCGCATTGAAGCGGACCCATCGGCTGAATGCATTTATTGATCTCCCTGAGATCGTGGAGGAGTCGCCACTTCCCCGACTTCTTCTTAATCACAAAAATTGGCGAATTCCAGGGGCTTGTGGACTGTTCTATGTGTCCTGCGTCTAGCTGTTCCTTAACTAGCTGCTTGAGGGCAACTAATTTCTCTCCCACTACCGGCCATTGTTCTACCCATACCGGAGTGTCGGTGAGCCATTTAAGTGGCAACGCCATTACCCGAAGGTAAGCGTAGCACCGTACTGCTGGAGAATGTCTCGCCCCCAAAGGTTGATGTGCACGTCAAGAATGTGCGGCCGAATTACCGCTGTGCCGTCAGCCTTTGGGATTGTGACTTCTACCCACTCTCGGCTCCTGAACGCTTCCTGGACGCCTCCTACCCCCCACACATCGGAGACCGGCTCAATGGCCCACTGTCTTGGCCACTGGCTCCTGCTTATCACTGACACATCCGCTCCGGTATCGAGTAACCCTGAGAACACCCTTTTGTTCAAAAATACCTCGATAACGGGGCGCTGTTTCCACTCAATGTTGGTCTCCACTGTCGCTAAGACCTGGTATCCTTGCACTGCCTCACTCGCGCTCGAGCGGTCTGCTGAACCGGACTCTGAGCTGTCCCTGAGCCTTCCCTGGCTGCCTGCTGGCGAGTGACAAGGAACCATGATCAGTTGCGCTAACGTGTCTCCCTTGTGGATTGTTTGGGGCAGGTGCGCCCAAAGCTGGACCTGGAGAATGCCTGAAAAATTCGAGTCAATGACTCCTGGAATTATAAAAATTCCGCGTGCTCCAGCTACACTACGGGGCAAAACTAAGCCTATAAAGCCTCTGGGCAGGGGTCCCATGTACTGGGTGTCGACTAGATAGACTGTGCCTGGCAGGTCGCATGTAACGTCCGCCTGGCAAGTCAATTCTAGCCCCGTGCTGCCCTTGGGGCTGGCCTGTGCCCTCGCAGTGCCTGGGATGTGCCTAGAATCTAGTCTCGGTCTGGGGAGTTCTGGATCTGGGTGAAGGAAGCCTCTGTTTGGACTGGGGCCAGAGACGTGCCCGGATTCCGGTTTCCCGAATTCGGACAAAACCTGGCCCAATGGTAGCCTTTCTTGCACTTCGGGCAGAGGGTGTTCGGAGCCTTGGGACGGCCGGACTTTTGTCCGCTTCCCTTGGATCGGCACTCCCTAGCGAAGTGACCGACCTTGCCACAAGTGTGACATGCCCCCTTGTTCTTGCCATTAGGTCTTCTTCCCCCCTGCACCGCTGCCGCTAGCAGACCCATCTTGTAGGAGTCTGTGCCAACGTCGGAGCATGCTCGAATCATGTCCGTTAAGGTTATGTCGGGGCGATTGCCCAGGGACTGCAAGACTTTACGGCAGTCCAAGTTGGCGTTGTCTTTGGCTAGCTTAATCATGAGCTCTTCCTGGGCGTGCTCATTGTCAATCTGCCTGCTAATTGCTTCTTCCAGGCGATTGATGAAGTCCATGTAGGGCTCTTGGGCTCCCTGCTTAATAGCGGTGTAATTTTTGGCCGTTTTGCCAGACGCTGGGACCTTGAAGTATGCCCTATAGGCAGCCTCGGCTGACATCTCTAGGGTGGCGAGAGGCAAGTTGATTTGAGCGTTGATGGACTCAAAGGCACCTGAACCATACAGCTGGTCAGGGATTACCGCGCCTCCCATCCTGGCAGCCCGAGCTTGCGCCTCTAGGCGGAACTCGCTGTCCCAAATCATGTACTGGCTGGGGGTGAGCATCATCCTCATGACGGCTTTCCAATCATGAGGAATCCACATGGTGGTTTCGCACACTTGCTGGAGCGTGCCCCTCGTAAAACGACTTTGGAGCCCTGTCTCTGAAATTGCTTTCCGTAAAGCCATGAGAAGCTTGTACGGGACTGGGGAGTGTACTACCTGCTGTGCGCCCGTGAGCGCGTCCATCTCCAAGCGGATGGGACAAATCTGTCGAAGTTCTGCTAGCTGTTCAACTGGCAATTCCCCCTTCTTGAGTTCTATCTCAGCTGTGCGCTGAAGGGCACTCTTCACGACTAGGGAACCTGGGGTTGTCAGAGAAGCGCCAGCGCCTCTCATTCCTTGCGTTCCCTCGGTGACGTCTGCAGCTGTCACCGCGGGAAGGCTCCCTGCGCTACTCTGCTGATACTTGAATGTCGGGTAGAGTGCGGTGGGCGCAGTCGGCTCGACTGGCGCGCCTGATGGCTTCTCTAACGGGGGTTCTTCCGCTTCTACCCGGACTGGCTCGATCTGCTCTAAGAGTCTCCTACATTTCCTCCATGTGCGGACTATCCCTCCCGGAGCTTTCGGGGTTTGCTGAATGCAGTCTCCTATCTGATCCCAGAGCTTCAGGGTTAACGTACCTACTTCTGGGTAAAGTAGGCAGTGTTCCCTGAGGTACGCCAGAAGTCTCGCTAGCTCCCTGCTGTGAAATCGTAACTTAAAAACCCTGGCCAGGATTATGAACTCTTGCTCCCGAGTTCTTTGGCTAGCGGACGGACTTGGTCGAGGAGAACAAGTCCCCATATTACCTGCGATGGTCCTCCGAAGTTTCCTTCTCGGGACGAAGATCGACGCGTCTTTGCAGGCAACAGGTTCGGGCGACGAGTGTCTGGGGTAGACCTCGGAGCGTGGACCTTCTGCCACGGGCCCTTCTAACGGCCTCTGCGATGTCAGGGGCTCACAGCCTGCCCTGAGCGGAACGCGTTTCCCTCTATGGCAAACCTCTCGAAAGTGAGGAGGAAGCGGTAGGAATGTCTCTCTGGAATGCCTCGCGGCGGGCCGTTCTCTGTCCGGCTGGCTGCCGACCAGAGCGCCGCGCTATCCTCCGGGCTGGCGGGTCGCGGTTCAAGCGCAGAACCGGACCGCGTGGAGCGCTACTCACGAGTAGACCTCTCCGGGGTCTCTTACTCACGAGTAAATCACGTCGGGGTCACCAGCTGTAGCGATATCTGGCCGCTAGGGCGGCGTTAGAGCCCGGAGGAGACTGATCAATGACAACACGAGGCAACAGGAGCGAGATCAGATCAGTACTTTATTGGAAAAAGGCAACATCATTTATAGGGAAAAAAGCGCAACGGTGGCAAGCTGTCACCTGACAGGAAAATTACCTCACCCACGTACACGGGTTAATGGGGAATTCTTCAAAGGGGAGTTTAATCAGCTGGGGCAAACATGGGTTCAGGGACCTCATTGTCTTGGGGATTAGGCAGGGACAAACATGGCTTATTTGCGCCAGGGATTTCCCGAGCCGGGAGATGAACTATGCACTTAATGTTTGACAGGAGTCAGCTATCTGCTTACTTGGCTGAGTCGCAGGTCAGGTCACGGTAATTGGGTGAATCAAACCCTATATTTTATTCACCCCCCTTAATTTGGCGGCCGCAGAGCCCACGGGCTGGGAGCGTCTCTCACCGCGGTGGCCTCTGGCGGGCCGTTCCATGCCCTGCGGGGCATGGGGAAACCGCATGGAGGCTTCCCTCCCCATGCCTCAATTTGCTCTGACACCTTGAAAAAGAGGTTTTACAAAACCAGAAGTGGATTTAGGGGTATAACAGCACTAAACAAGAGAATGACCCTCAGCATCCTCTGAATGGATATGTGCCTCAGGTCCACTGACTAAGATTCAGGAAGAGCTTTTTGGCATGACTGAACATTCTTGAGGGTGTGCAAGAGCAAAATCAAATTAGAAGATGGAGGAAGGAGCTCACTGGACAAGGATCAATATTAAAGGAGGATATAGCTAAGGAACTCAACCTCCCCTAAGTCACTTGGAGGACCCTGAATAGACTGAGGTTTGGAGTCCATAAATGCAAGACCAACATGCTCAAGTGGGGGCTGCTGGTGGATAACAATGCGCTATGTGAATGTGGAGAGATACAAGTACTGGAAACTTGTACCGATTAGGATTTAATTGTGGCCAATGGCAAAGCCAAGAATGCGGCTTCATTTTGGCAGTTTATAATTTGACCTGGGCATGAAAGAACAACAGGTTTTGTTTTGAGTTGGAATGTTGTGAATCATAAATTAAGAGGTCAGGCAGTAACAGTAAACAGGGCAAAAGGAAACAAAAGAAAACAAAAACAAGAGAATGTTTCTGGAACATTATCGAATTTGATATACCACAACTAGTTATAAGCTGCTATATATGTAGTATATTATATGTTGTTATATTATACCAACTTCACAGAAACTACTTCAGTAGAATTCTCATTCATAGCATAGGCTACCTCACAGAACAATGAATAAACTCACATGGTTGTCAATAGATATTGAAGGATAAACCAGTTAGCAAATGTTTAATGCCAGGTGTTTGTCTTGTGTCTTCCTATGACCATTTGCAATTCAACAGGGCAAAACTTCACAACTAACCCAAATAACAACCAGAGATCTTCTGCTATAACCAGTTGTAAAAAACCATATTGATTTGTATACTTATCTGTTATGCTAACCACTCTGCACCTGATATGTATAAATTGATGCCATGAAGTCTCACTTCTATGTCTGACGAAGTAGACTTTATCCATGAAAGTGAACATACAGCAGGCATTCCTTAAAGTGCTACAATGTTTTTGTTTCTTTGTTTTGTTTACTCTTTGATATGCTAAAATAGAACAGAGGACTATGCTTCTTATCCATCTAAAACAATGATAGTACTAAGTGCAGAGTGATTGTGCATTACATTTGAAAGCTGTCTCTTCACAGGTTAGAATTGTGAGCAAGCTTCTACTGGGAAATGTGACTTCTCTTCATGTTCCTTCTACTGGCTGATGTTTGACTAAATGCAGCCAGCTTATAGATTTTTCCATTCTGAAAAATTAAGGCTACATCAAAATGGACTTCCTAGCTAAATATAAGATGTATCTCTCCCCATATGCTACCTAGAGAAAATAAGAAAATATAATATGGTTTATGGATGCTGTTTCTTAATCCAATTGCAATTCTTCTGGTTAAGCAGTAAAAGTACTAGATAATCAAATAATAAAAGTTAATCATAAAGCGTATCATATTTTCAAATCATAAACAAAGGACACCTATGTATTTAAAAACATATATAAATTTATAAAATGTTTTGGTGACAGCATAATCTTGCACTATAAACAAATCTCCAAGAGGCAGAGTAGACGCAACAAGGGATCACCATTAGTAATTTTCATATTGATTGAGAGAGAGGTTGGATATCTTTTCCAACTCATTTCCACCATTATTAATTTTTAAAGCAGCAAAGCACATAAATGTCCCTTACAATTTGTAGAGAAAATGGAGCATTTGAGTGGTCAAGTGAAGGGCAAATTTTCAATGATGCCCTGACACTATCTCTTAAAATACCTTATTGTAGTCTTGGTAAAGTAAGATTCAGAGCATAAAGCAACACAAAGAGGGAAGAGTTCTATTTGGTGTGCACTAGGACAATGATGGGGAACCTTGGCACTCCAGCTGTTCTTGGACTTCAATTACCAGAAGCCCAAGTCCGCACTCCTGCTGATTAGGGCTTCTGGGAATTGAAGTTCAAGAACAGCTAGAGTGCCAAGGTTCGCCATCACTGCACTAGGAAACAGAAATAAATCTGTCTTAACCTACATATTGCTTCTTAGGAGATCATACAAAGATAAATAAAAACCTACTTGAATTTTTTTTTTTAGTAAACAGCAATAATTTATTTGTATTATGATATATATGGCAAAACTCATCATGCACCTGGAGGCCTCGACTAGCAGAAAACCACAACTAACAGGTTGTTATATGCTGCAGTTTTGCCTGGGTCACTAACCATTGTTAATAGATGCTAATTCATTGGCAAATGTGTAATACCACAAAATTTGTTGCATCCACTCTTTGGATATAATGCATCAACTTGCAAGAGAAGTTTGTTTTGCAACCATTTGCAATAGGGGGCCAGGCTTTTGAAACAGGTTTGAATAATAACAGGAGATTTTGTCAGTTAAAAACAGATACAATGTTACTATTTTGTTGGGCTGGCCAATTATTGTGTGCCTATGTACCTGATGTGTGTATAACATAATGCCATGAGGCCTCACTCTTATGTCTGATGAAGTGGATTTGGTCCATGAAAGCTCACAGTTAGATACAGGAGTAGGTCTTTAAGGTGCAACAACAGTTTTTTTCTCTTTTTTGCTGTCTCTTTTATTTACTCTCAGATATAGAAAACCAATGTTTACTATCACATTTAACCATCAAGTTTTTCCTATAATTCTTTTAAAGGAACATTACATCACACATCTTGTCCTCCCACATAGCTTTTGTAACAACTCCCTCCACAAGGACAAGGCTTTAATTAGAAGGTTTTGGATCTGCCTAACTGACTGTATTGTTTCCATTCTGCTATTAGGACTAACTCATTTTCCTATTTGTTTCCATACGCAGGCCTATAATTCTTCTCTAAAGCCCCCCCCCCCCCCTTTGTGTATTTGTGTGTGTGTGTGTCTCTGTCTGTTCTCTAGTGGCTAACAGTGCCGAATCTTCCCTCTCTTCTGGCTGGTCTGACACTTTGTTCTCATCCATTCCAGGTTGAAATACCATTTGTTCCCTCTACTTACTTTGACTCTGACTGTTAGCAGGATCCAAAACTATTTGGTCCCTGATGTCAGGCAAACTGTATGCCTCACCACCAACTTTATTATGGCTTCCGCTTTCTGTTTTTCTTCATGACTCTTATCTCAGCAGGATCCCACACATTATCACACATTTCGTGGGAAATTGTTGAATGATACACAAATAATTAGCTTGCAATGAAGTCACTAACCCTATTTTGCCACTTATGTTAACCCATGGAGGACTAAATGAGGAAGAGGATGTAGGTTCACATAGTAAGCTCTTCCCTCCCAATGTCCATGTGACAGAGAAGTCACATAGATTCCATGCATTCATCATGAAGAATTGTAGAACACTTTGTAAGACCAATTGTGACCCCTATCTTATATCTCAAGCTCTATACACATTTACGCGGGTGCATTTACAGATGCTGTAAACGTGTCTACTTCTGCTTCTGGTATGGTGTCAGCAGTATCAGGGGCCACATGAAATGGTGCCATGGGCCAGGGCAGCCCACTGGCCATAGGTTGGCCACCCCTGCTCTAGAGGAAAATTTTGCCATATTTTTAGCCTTTATGGCCTTTTGTAGGCCCAGGGAAAGATTTCCTTTCAAAAGTGGGAGTGTCCACTTTTTTACAGGCCCGTAGAGCAGAAAAAGTGTAAATTTCTTCCTGTCCTTACAGGATGGTGTGGGAGGGATTTAAAATATTTTGTTGGTGTCGTATGTGCACAGATGTTGTCCTAGAGGGTCAGAGGAGACTTATATAGCCCTCAATCATTTGGAAGTCTCTTATCCCAGGTATGGTTAACAAATATGAAACACCCCCACCCTCTGGTATAGTTAATAGGTGTGGTTTTCAGCAGAAATAGTAGCCTAAGAAAGTTACTTTTATTTGGTGGAACCTACTGTTGTGATTGTTGTGGCTGCAGCTGTTGTTGACATTCTTGTTGCAAAGAGGCAATTAGCTTTCTCAGCATACAGCACTCATAAGCTTACTGGAAAACAGTCACTCTCTTGGAATATAGCTGACATCTCTTTTAAAGTTAAACAAACATCAGCAGGGATACTATAGGCCTGCTTCCTGAAAACACTGAAATGAGGGACACTGTCACTCATTCAAAAAGGAAAAACTTTCATTCTTCTGTTGAACCTGAGGTGCCACAATATTTTTGTCTTCTTTATTTTTTTCCTTTTGTTTCTTGTCTGATATAAAAAGAGACTTCTATAGTTTCATTATTGCACAAAAGGAAACATCAATCAATGTCCTTTGGAAAAAAATTGAATGATTTACCACAGTTCGATCAGTGCAATACTGGTACAGTTTGTAACAGGAAACAAGGAAGAAACTATTATGATAGCTTTCTCTACATTTTCTAGTAAACAGGTGCTCAAATGTAGCAGGAAAAGTTGGAAAGTCTCAGAGTACCAGTTGGCATCTCAGGGAAATTCTGTGGCGAGACCATGTGGGTGCATGGATTTGGGCCCATATGCCATTGGGAGAAGGACAAGGAATGGGATGCCAGGACAGTGACTACTTATCCTTCTTGATACCAAGTCCTGACAATAACAATGCAGGGCCTGAGGGGAAAACCCCTCTTTGTGTTCTGGTGTTGTGTATCTAGAAATTATCACTGTATTGTTAATGTATTTAAAATGGACGCCCTGTCATTTTAAAGGCTTCTTCATGACATTGCAGTATCGTGAGAATTGGTTCGAGCCAGTTTGAAATGGGAAGCGGGCAAATGTATCTAGTATTGCTCACCCCAGTTCTCCTCACCCAATCAAGTTGTACCCCATCAAAATCTATCAGTTTTTAAGGGTATATAAGGTGCCGTTGTACCTGTTAAGCATGTTCAGAACTCTGAAATAAAATTGTGTTAGCCTGAATGCTCCCTCCTGAACATCAAATTGGCGACGAAGGTGGGATGGCGTCCCAAAGAAACAACATCGGTCCCTTCGACATCTCCCAGCCTGAAAAATGGAACCTCTACGAGCGCCAGTTCTGCCACTTAATGCTGGTGGAGAAAATAGAGGAGGAAAACCAGAAGCGTCCGTGTTTTCTGCCCCAGTGCGGACTTGCTATGTTGGATCCATCTTCTCCTGCCGAGAGATGTGGAAGAGGTTCCCCTTGCTGAGATCCTGGCAGCCCTGCGGAGCAACTTTCAACCAAAAGTGTCCATATTCCCGACCCGGGTGGCGTTCCACAGATGAGAGTAACACCCCGGAGAGTCCGTTGCAGAAAACACCACTGCCCTACGGCTCGCTGCAGCCCCGTGCCCAACCTGGAGGATGCCCTCCGAGACTGTCTGAATAGAGGCTAGAAATGTACTCCTCATGCATTTTTGTGCTATTGATATGGCAGTTTGGGATATAAGTCCTAAAAGAAATGGTGACGACCACTACATTTATTGGGTACATTTTCTATGGTCTGTCTGGCCACCAAAAACATAAAAATGTATTATATTTTTTCCCCTACTTGATGTGTGTTTCCATTTTATTGCATTACTGTATCTGGGTTTTACCCAAATTCTGTGCCAATTTACCTATACTTTTCAAGCTCATTTCCGCAATAAACTGGCCTAGAAGTACAGTCAAACCTTGAGTTAAGAATGTTTCAACTTAAAAAAATGTGAGATACATCCGGAAATCTCAGAAAAAAATCAGTTTTGAGATACAAAATTTTAATAAGATTTTTTGAGATACAAAATTCAATGCATTCTTATGGGAAATTGCATTCTTTCAATGCATTTCTGTGGGAAATTCAAAATAAGAATTTTTTGAGATACAACCAAACTCGAGCAACAAATTAAATTGATATCAAGAGGTTTGACTGTATTTATGGCCACTCTGAATTCTTGCCCCTATAGCCTTTGTGATATTTTAACCCTCTATGGACTATTAGGTTGAGTCCAATGGGTGGGAAAGTCCTAGGAAGGAGCTATGATTTAGGATTTGAGTGAAAAAGAGTGGGAGAGCTGCAGAGGCAGGAGCTGTGTTCCCATGGAGTAGGATAAGCCCTCGCCACCTCCTCCATGGGAACAGCATCTGGGGCATAAAAGGTGTAGTTTCCAGTTTTATTATATCACCATTGTTATTGTTTGTTATATAAGTATAATTTTTGTGAAGTTTGTATTTAAAATACTCATTAGATGCCGACAGACAGACAAAAACTGTTCACAAAGATCATCATCAACCACATAACAATGGTATTAGACAAACAACAACCACAGTAGCAGGCAGGTTTTCAAAAAAGGTTATAGTATGAGAGATCACATTTTTGCCTTAACCCAGCTACTTGAACAAAGCCATGTGCAGTAGCATTTGTAGACTTTAGGAGGGCATTTGACACTGTGGAAGTTAGCACAGTTCTTGGTGCCCTAAAGGATCGAGGAGTCCACCTTTGGTGTATGCAAACCAAGACACAGGACACAGCCTCGGGCTGGGTTAACTCAGGTTTATTGCATCGTGGACAGAGGGAACATGAGGTAATGGCGGATCGATAGCTCTTTATATACAGTAGTAATACATTTGAACGTGGTGCCATGGTAGCCCATTGGCTACTGTCTGCGTGACGTCATTGCGGGTCACGCCCTTCTTGTCCAGGTGTAGGTGGTGGCGGGAAAACTTCCCGCGCTGTTGCCTTTGATGAGTTCGGACCAAGAGAGCTTGGACGCTCGCTGCTGCCAGCTGGTGGTCATTAGCTCGCGTCCTATTACAGGGTTTATATGATACAGCTGAAGGTTACATTGTTGCTATAGGCAAGGTTACACTGGCTCAGATACATTGTAATCCATGTGTAAGATAAAACCATCAGAACACAACACCCCTCCCCCCTAGGACGAGACAAAGTCTCGAGCCCACACTTAAACACACTCCCCCCCCTTAGGAGACAAAGTCTCTCAGCCAAGATGGCTTATTTCGAACACGCTGGGGTCTCGATGCGGGCTGCCTCTCCCCGGGTTTGCTACCTTCTCTTTGTCCCCTGGTTTCCTGTCCTGTAATTGGAGAGGGAGACTCGTTAGTGACTTGCCGCGGCTCCGCGGCGTTGTTGGGAGGTGTGCTCTTTCTTAGGGAGGAACCGGGGGCACTGGGGGCTAACGAAAAACCCCTCTTCTCGCTTGGATGGGTGGGGGAACACTCCTGAAAACCCCCCCGGCTCGCAAAATCAAAATCAAAATTACAATCGGGGGCAGCGGTCGCGAACTCCTCTCCCCCTTCCCCGGCCCCTGATAGGACTGGCGTATCAAAAGGGTATGAGTCGGGGCCGCTGCTTCTGCCTTCCCCCCTTGCTTGGGACTGTTGTCCACTGCTGTCTCCCCCTTGGGTTAAGCGGGTGGGGGAGAACCCTAACGCTGAATCCTGTTGCTGAGCCCCACTGACTGGCCCACTCACTCGGTGCCTCAGTTGGTCTGCGTGCCTCCTCCAGAGGAGGCCGGTGTTAGTCTCGACCCGGTACGACACTGGCCCCGTCTGTTCTACAACCGTCCCTGGTACCCAGGCTGGCCCTGCGCTGGAATAGTTCCTGCAGTGAACAGGGTCACCGGCGGCGAAACCTTTCGAGACTGCCAACCCTATGTTTTTCCCTTTATCCTCGACTCTCGTCGGGTCTAGCCTGGACAGGATCGTGGTCAGTTTTCGCCGCATCAAGAGCTCTGCCGGCGAGTAGCCTGACGCTAAGGGGGTTACCCTATACGCTAAGAGGAACTGGCATACTTGGTGATTCAGGTCCCCCGGGCCCATGCGCCGCAGCGCCTCCTTTGTTGTACGCACCAGCCATTCCACTTGGCCATTCGTGGCCGGGTGAAACGGTGCGGATGTGACATGCCGAATGGCGTTTGCCTCCATGAATGCTCCGAACTCAGCGGAGGTGAAACAACTAGCGTTATCGCTGACTAAAGTGTCGGGTAAACCGAACGTGGAAAAGACTCTCCTTAGCTGGCTAATTGTCGTGGCGGAGGACGTGCTCTTTACTGGGATAACCTCCAGCCACTTGGAGAACGCATCCACCACCAGGAGAAACATGGTTCCCCGGAATGGGCCAGCGAAATCTACGTGCACTCTGGACCATGGCCCCCTTGCTGTGTCCCATTCCCTATGCGGAAGACGGGCCGCCTCAGGTCGGGATCCCTGGCATGCCTCGCAAGTGCCGACCATGTGCTCAATGTCCGCGTCCAGCTGTGGCCACCAGAAGTAACTCCGGGCCAGCGCCTTTGAACGAACTATGCCCGGGTGGCTGACGTGCAGCAGTTCGAGCACCCTCGTCCGCAGGGGCGTAGGGACCACCACCCGTTGGCCCCACAAAAGGCACCCCCTTTCTAGGGACAACTCTAGCTTTTTCCGAAAGAATGGGTCGAACTCTGTACTCGGGGACGATGCCGGCCACCCCTTCTGTACCCATGAACTAACTTTCTCCAGCGTTCTGTCCTTGCCTGTCGCCCTAGCAATGTCGGCTGGTACTATTGGGGGTGCGTCTAAAACCTCAATTAGCAACACCTGGCGGTCTCTTTCTACTCTCGCCTTTTGGTCGTCCGACAAGGGCAAAGGGGATCTCGAAAGTGCATCAGCATGGCTGATCTCCTTTCCGGGCCGGTACTCCAACTCATGTTGGTATGCGTTGAGGAAAATAGCCCATCGCAGCATTCTCGGGGACAGGATCTGCGGCGTGGGCTTGCTTGCCGTGAAAATCCCTAACAGTGGCTTGTGATCGGTCACGATTTTGAACGGGCGGCCATACAAAAAATCGTGAAATTTTTTGGTTCCCGCTACTATTGCTAACGCCTCCCTGTCGGTTTGTGCGTAATTTCGCTCCGCTTGGGACAGGGACCTTGAGTAAAACGCTACCGGGGCCTCCCTTCCGTCCTCCAACACGTGGCAAAGCACCGCCCCCACCCCCACCGGGGATGCGTCACAGACTAGGACCACTGGCCGTTTGGGGTCGAAGTGCGTCAGGATTGCCTCAGATGTTAGGAGTTGCTTTAGCTCTTTGAACGCCCTCTCGTGCTCGTCACCCCACATCCATGTCTCCTCCTTTTTAAGTAACCGATGGAGCGGTTCGGCCACGGACGCCTTCCGCGGGAGGAATGTATGGTAAAAATTGAGGAGCCCCAGGAAGGACTGTAGCTCGGTTTTGGATGTGGGGCGAGGGGCCTTTTTAATGGCTGCTACTTTGGATTTAGACGGCTTAATCCCCTCGGGTGTGATCCGGAACCCTAAAAACTCGACCTCGGTTTCGAAAAAGACACATTTGTCCTTCCTCAATCTCAGCCCCGCTTTCTCGAACACGGTCAGTACTTTGTCCAACCTCTTTGCCAGTTCAGCCTCACTCCCCCCTGTTATCAACACGTCATCAAAATAAGGCAACACCCCCTCCAGTCCCTTCAGGAGGCGTTCCACAAGCGACTGAAAAAGGCCGGGTGCCGAGTTCACGCCAAACTGTAACCGCGACACCTGGAACGCTCCTTTATGTGTAACTATCGTTTGTGCCGCGGCCGTGGCGGGGGTCACAGGAAGTTGCTGATAGGCTTGTGCCAAATCGAGTTTAGCGAAACACTTTCCCCCATTCAGCCTGGCCAAAAGGTGGCTGATCACTGGCACCGGGTATGCATTAGGGCGGATCGCCTTGTTAATTGTACACTTATAATCAGCGCAAATGCGCACTTCCCCGTTAGCCTTTAGAGCCGTTACAATTGGAGTTTCCCACTCCGCGGAATCAACAGGAATAAGAATCCCCTGGCCCACCAGTTTGTCCAGTTCCGCCTCTATCTTGTCCTTGAGTGCGAATGGCACCCTGCGCGGTTTGAGTCTTATCGGGCGGACCTCCGGGTCTATGTCGAAAGCTACAGGGGGTCCCTTGAACTTTCCGAGTCCTTTCTTAAAAACGGCGGGATGCGCATCGCAAACCGCTTGTATTGGGTCCCCCCCCACGGTATGCACTCCCCCTATGAACAAACCTAAGGGCTGAAACCACTGTGTCCCTAGGAGGCTACAGCTTCCCCCCTTGAGGACAACTAGGGGCAGTTCCGCAGAATGTCTCTTAAAATTGACCCGAAATTTCCCGACCCCCAACACCGGAATGCTGTTTCCCTGTACGTCTCGTAGCGTGGACCTCAACGCTTTAAGTTTGGGCCACACGTGGGGGTCGATTTTCAAGAACTCTTTCTGGGGAATTATAGAATAGGAGGACCCCGAGTCAATTTCCATCTTAATAGGGGCCCCTTGTACTAATACCTCAACGAAGTAATGGGACTGTCCCGCGGACACGCTGAACACTGGGGCGTCGTCCTCGCTGTCGTCCGAGACGCGACCCACGCCATCCTGCTTCCTCGTGGTCTGGGCACCATCTTTGGGCCTCGCTGGACGGTCCGGTCTGGCCGCACGGTCTTGTGACTGCCTCCGGCCCTCCTTCCGTTTTCTGCATGCCTTGGCGATGTGCCCCCGACGGCCGCAGGTGTAACACTCGGCCTTCCTGAACGGGCATCTCGCGCGCTCATGGGCCGCTCCGCAACCCTCGCAGCGTCGACCACCCTTTCGGACCTTCTGGACCTCCTCGCCGTCGCTGCCTTCCGTAGACGACTTTGAGGCCCGTCGAGTTGCGTGCACCGACTGTCCGGACTTCCCGTGCACCGAATTTTCCGCCTTGCCGGCTCTAGGACGCCACTCACGCCACTGGTGCATCTCGTCCACTCCAGCATTCGTGGACTCTGCGGCTTCCGCGGCCTCTACGACCTCTGCCAGCGTGGGTGGCGGCTCCTTGTTCATCAAGCTGCGCTGTACCTCCTTGTCTTTCAGGCCACACAACACGCCGTCCCTGAGGGCCATCTCTAGGATGTCGCCCCATTTACAGGGGGCGGCGGCTATCCTCATGGCGGCCACGAATGCCTCAACCGACTCATCCGGCGCTTGGACTCGCCTCCAAAACGCGCTCCGAGCGGGAAACATTGCCCTCGAGGGACAGAAGCGCTCTCGCAGCAGCTTCATGATGTCGTCCGCCTTAAATTCGCTCACCTTCTTCGGAGCGATGATGCCCACCAGCGTCCGCTTGGTTTCCATCCCGAGCATTCTGGTGAGGATGGCCCTCTTCCTCTCCTCGTCGTCTCCTTTGACTCTGAGTTCCACCAGTGCCGCCTGGAAGTCCATCTCAAGCAGCTCCCAGTCTTGCGGTTTGGTGATGTTGAACCCGCTCTGTGCCCTGGCTGTTCCGTGGGGATCCATTATCCCATCCTCGTCGCCAATTTGGTGTATGCAAACCAAGACACAGGACACAGCCTCGGGCTGGGTTAACTCAGGTTTATTGCATCGTGGACAGAGGGAACATGAGGTAATGGCGGATCGATAGCTCTTTATATACAGTAGTAATACATTTGAACGTGGTGCCATGGTAGCCCATTGGCTACTGTCTGCGTGACGTCATTGCGGGTCACGCCCTTCTTGTCCAGGTGTAGGTGGTGGCGGGAAAACTTCCCGCGCTGTTGCCTTTGATGAGTTCGGACCAAGAGAGCTTGGACGCTCGCTGCTGCCAGCTGGTGGTCATTAGCTCGCGTCCTATTACAGGGTTTATATGATACAGCTGAAGGTTACATTGTTGCTATAGGCAAGGTTACACTGGCTCAGATACATTGTAATCCATGTGTAAGATAAAACCATCAGAACACAACACCACCCTAGCTACATCAAATTGCTCCAAGCAGCGAAAAGAAACAATTTCACTTGTTACCCTCTTCAGCAATCCACTGTGAATCCCAATTTGCTAAGCGGCCAAACAGGGTGATACAGTATCACCTAAGATGTTCTCTGCCTGCCTCGAAATGCTGATGCAAAAGTTGAACTGGGTTGAGGGCATCACAATAGCTGGTGAGAAATTAAACCATTTGAGGTTCACTAATGGCATTGTCCTCATAAGTAATACAACAGAAGAGCTGCAACAAATGCTTACAGAGCTGGACAGATTAGATACAAAAATAGGTCTCAAAGTCAACAAAACTAAAACCAAGTTTATGAAATTAAAAGAGCTGCCTTGTGATGGAATAAAACTTGATAAAGAACAAATAGAAGAAGTGGAAAGCTATGCAAATTTGGGTTAAGCAGTCAGAATAGACAATGATTTAAAAGAAGAAATATCTAGAAGATAGAGAGCTGCGTGGGGTAAATTCAGAGAAGTATCAGCCATCTTGAAGTCAAAAGCTACATCAGAAACAAAGGCAAATTTGTTCAAATCTACGGTCTTGAAAGAAATGACATACTTCAGGGGAAACATGGACTTTAACCGCTGTGGAAGAAAAATGGCTGTAAGTAACACAACAATCAATGGATCCATTACATCCCTACAATTGATGGCATCATGCAGCACCCCCACCCACCCCATGTCATTGTTTGTTGTTTTTTTAATTTGCAGTTATTTAATAATAACAATAATAATAACAACAACAACAACAACAACGATGATGATGATGATGCCCACACAACCCCCTCCAAATAGCTTGGAGTGGGCTGGCCCAATTTGTACAACAAATATTACCATACTGCTTAGACCAAGAGGTATTGACAAACCTCAGTTAAAACACTTTAAAATAAAGAATGTTTAGAACCTGTTTCAGCTTGTATCCTCAATATTATGCAACAGTCTTGGGGATTTAAGCATCCAAACATCATTAATTAGAAGTTAGGATTTTGACAAACTGACACAGCTGCCAAGCATACATTTCAACTTGTTGAATATAAAGGCTGACAAGTTGAATGGGCTGCTTAATTGTATGATGTATGTTGCCCAAACCTTGTTTAAATGATTGTGCTGACTTTGAGTTCTGTAGAGAGATGTGAGAAAGAAATTTGGATCCTTGAGAGGATCTCTGGTCTGAGAGAGAATTTGTTTTGGGAAGGAGAGAAAACAGATTTGTCTAGGCAGAAAGAAAGAGAAAGAAGTAGAATACAATAGAAAAATGAGTATATATGCATCAAAGAGACAGTCACACTAAGTTTTATATAGTTACTAGCAGGGGTGCCTGGCTTCACCCGGGGATTTTTTTTAGGAGGTGGCTCACCTCCTGGAGTGGGGTGGTCTCCTGGGGTAGCATTGCTGGCATGGTCCTCGTGCTGCTCCCTGGTGATGTCCCCTCAGCAGACCAACCCACCAACGCCCACGGCCCCACCTTGCCTGTTACTTTGTTGGTGTCTCCACCGCTGCCGGGCCTGCTATCCCTGGAGCACAGCGGTGGTGGTAGCAGCCATGTCCATCACCTCCTTGGGCGGCCATGTCACCTCAGCAGTGCCATCTCCACCAGTGCGTGGGCTAACGTGTTGGCCCAGTTCACAGGTGCCCATGGCCTTCATCCGGGCTGCGAATGCAGCCCCGCTGCCTCCACCACCGCCACTGTGGTTGTGGCCATCATCCTCTCTGCCGGGTTCATAGTGTGAAGTCTCTCCGTCCCAGCCTCCAGAGTCTGTGGGTGAAGATACAACTGGAAACAAGGGTACACACACACACACACACACACACACACACACACACACACACACACACACACACACACACACTTTTGATATCCTGTGTTAGCACATCAGAAGACTAAATCAGTCTCAGTATGAAACATTAAAATGAACAGGATTTTTTGCTGCATTAGGACAGCTCTTTTTTTGTATTTTTCTCTCTCTTTTTAAATATTTTTATTAAGTTTTTCAAAAAAATACAAATGATATATAAAAAAATACAAGAAATACAAGAAATTACAAATCAGAAAAAAGAAAATCACATTACATTAATTTGTTGTATTACAAATTATAACACCCAGTGATATTTACAAACCATGAGGATCAAATTTCTAATTTAATTTTCCCAGAAACTCATATGTTGAGGTACCGGCTTATCCCCTTTATCACTCACAAGGACAAATTCCACAAATGGTTTCCATATTTCCCAAAATTTGTTCTCTTTTAAGATACTTTTCTTCACATTCAATTCACATGTCAATTTATCATTGAATGCAATTTCCCACATTTCTTTATACCATTCATCAATTTTAACCTTAAATCACTTTTCCATTTTCTCGCTATACAGTCTTGCAGCCATTAACATTATTGACACCAGTTCTTTTTTGTTTGTACTCATATTTATATCATCCAATCCGGTCAGCAAGGCGATACCTGGCTCCAGTTTTATATCGACGTTAGTAATCGCTGAAATTTCTTTCTCAATTAGTTTCCAAAAAATCTTAACCACTTTACAACTCCACCACATGTGTTCATATGTTCCAAGCTCACTTTTACATCTCCAGCAATCTCTTGATTTACTATTATCCATTCCATACAATTTAACTGGAGTCAGGTACCACCTCCACAATATTTTATAATTATGTTCTTTTAATCTTACAGAAAGATTTTTCATAATTCTTTTCCTCCACTTATTCTTCCACTGTGATTCCAAAATTCTTATATTTAAATCTTCTTCCCATAATGTTCTCAACACATTTTGTGAGCTTTCATCCTTATTCAAAATTCTATATATTTTACTTACTAAACCTTTCATCTCCCAAATATTTCACACTATCTTTAATTTGTATATTATATCTTTCCTTTATCTTTTTTTTGATCTTCTTCATTTCCATTACAAATAATCATTTCGGATTTATCCCAATTCACTTTTAAACCCGTCATTTCCTCAAATTCCCTCAAATGTACCTGGATATGTTCCATTGTTTTCACAGGGTTTTTCATTGTGACCATTGTATCATCAGCATATAAACTAATTTTTACTCCTTCTATTCCCTCAATCTTTCTATCTTCTCTTATAAGTGTCGCTAATAATTCCATGGCCATCACAAAAAGTATAGGCGACAATGGACAACCTTGCCTAGTACCTGCTTCTAATTTTATATCTTCTGTAAATGTTTCATTCACTTTTACTATATTTATTTATTTCTGATATAGTTGATCAATTAAATTTATAAATTTCATACCAAACCCAAACTTTCTTATAATTTCTTTAATCGTAATCCATTGCAAAGAATCAAAGGCTTTAAAAATATCTAAAGATAATAATCCAATCTTTTCCTTTTTTTTTTTGTTCTGCTATATTCACCAAATCAATTACCCTTCTAGTAAGATCTGCCGTATATCTACCCTTCAGAAAACCAGCCTGATCCTTATTTATATATTCCTTCATGAATTCATTTAGTCTATTCGCCAATATTGCAGTAAAAATTTTTGCATCTTGATTAATCAATGAGATTGGCCTATAAGACTCTATCTTATTCAAATCTTTCCCTGGTTTAGGAATCAAAGCAATTACTGATCTATACCATGAAGTCGGTAATAAACCTCCATCCAATATATAATTAAACAGCTTTAGGAGTCTTGGTATTACCAATTCTTTAAATTGTTTATAAAATTCCGCTGAGAATCCATCCTCGCCAGGCGCCTTACCACTTTTCAATCTCTGTATCACCCCTCTTATCTCTTTTTCTGTTATTGGTGTTTCCATTCTATCTTTATGCTCCTCCTTTATTCTGATTCCCTTCCATTTATCCAAATAATCCCTTAATTTTCCTACTCTTATATTTTTTTTAGAATATAAATCTTGATAAAAACCTTTTATTATTTCCACCTTCTCCTTTGTTTTGTTACATCTCACTCCTTGTTGGTTTATTAAAATGCCAATTTCTCTTCTAACACTCTTTTCTTTCGCAGCTCTAGCTAATAATTTTGAATTCTTGTTGCTATATTAAAAATATTCCCCTTTTAAGTATATCAAATCTTTTTTAACTTTTTCTATGTCCTTGCCGATCTGTTCTTTTCTCAATTTCTGGATATTTAATAATGTTTCTTTCTTCCCTGTTCTTATATGTTCCTCCTGAAGTTGTCCAATTTCTCTTTCAATTTTCTCATATTTATCCTTTAAATGTTTATTTCTTATACTATTTAGTTTAATACATTCTCCCCTAAAAACCAACTTCATAGCATTCCACGCTACATTATATGTTACTTCGCCTGTATCGTTCCATTGCCAATGTTGATTCCAAACTTTTTCCATATTTTCCTTATTTACAGGCTCATTAAACAATTTTGAATCATATCTCCAACTACTTTTTCCCCTCTCTGATTTCCCAATTCCCAATTGCATTAAAAGTTTAGCATGCTCTGATTCTTAGAAAATTCCAATATCTATTTCTTCTATATTCTTAAATATATCTTCAGCAACAAAAAATAGTCTATTCTAGAATATGAGTTGTATACATGTGAAAAATATGTATATTTTCTTTCTGTTCCTTTAAATTCTCTCCACGCATCTTTTAACCCTAAAGGTGTTATCCAATTATCTAATATCTTCATTTTTGATCCCATTTTTGTCCCTATCTACGTTAGTGCAATCCATACTAGACCGGTTTAAATTAAAATCACCTGCTACTATCATTTTAACCATCTTTTCTTTTTCCAAAATTCGATATACCTTGTCTAAAAACTTATTCTGATGTTCATTCGGAGCATATATATTCACCAAGGTCACTTCTTCATCGTCTATTGTACCCTTTACAATCAAAAACCTACCTTCCGGATCAGAAATTCTCTTAGTCAAAACAAAACCCAATCTGGTTGAAATCAGTGTTGCCACCCCTCTTGCTTTAGAAGTTCCATATGCTTTTTCATATATCTGTATCCAACCCAGAAATAATTTGTTGGTATCTTCTGATTTTTGATGTGTTTCCTGTAAAAAAATTATGTCTGGACGATCTTTTCTAAGAGCTGCTTGTAATCTTTTATGTTTAACTTGGGAACCTGTACCTTTCACATTCCATGTCAACATCTTAATAAACTTCATGGGAAATTTTTACCTCAATCCTTCCATTTCTAACATGTTCCTCATGGGTAGTGCATTTAACTAAACCTCTTACCCTAGACATTAATGAAACAATAATTTTCAAACAAGAACAAACAATAACAAAAAACAAGAAAATAAAAATAAAATTTTTACCCTCCCCACTTTTCCAAGAAAAAAGAGGCCTTTGATAACCAAAGAGGGGAGGGGGGAAAGCGTGTCAATGGGAGCTGAAGATCACTAAATCCCTCCCTCTGCTCCCTCAGGCACATTATCATCCTGTCCACCAAAATGTAAGCCACCGGATGTTAACAGTTCTTGCTTCAATAATTCCCATTCTTGAATATCATTCTCCAGTAATTTAGCCTCAACAAGTATATCCAATACAAAAGCATTCTCCTTCACAACATATCTCCTACCTAGGTGCCAAAAAGTCAAAATATTTGGAAATTTCCAATTATATTTAACACCTTTACCAATCAAATATTTTGTAATAGGTTTCCATAGTTTGACGCCAAATTCTTTCCTCCTGTGCAATGTCATTGAAAACTTCAACATCTGCTCCATCAATCTTCAAAACTGTTGAACCCATTTGTTTAATATGGGCCATTAATCTCATTTTATCTACTGCACAAGCAAATTTTAACAACACATTTCTTGGAGCGGTTCTCCCTCTCTTTTGTCCGAGACGATACAGACTTACAATGTCTTCTGAAGAATAACTGTACTCCATCGCCATGCTGTTTAACCACTCCAAAATCCTATCTCTTAATCTTAATCCTATCTCTCTGGATTTTCCCCAGGTAAATTAGGGATCACTATGTTCGGATGTCTCATCTGCTCCTCCATTGTTGCAACATGTTTCTCCAGAAGATCCACCTTAGTTTCTCTCATCTTCTCTCTCTCTTTTAACATCTTAACCTCCAATTTAATTTCCTTTTGTTCTTTTTTGATTTCTTCTTGATCTTTCTTTAAGGTAACTTGTCCTTTTTCTATATCATCAAATCTTTTATCAAATTTATCAGACATTGCTCCCATTTGCTTCTGTCCATCTTTAATTAATGACTCCATTCCTACTAACTTTTCAGAAAGCAATTCATATTCGCTCTTAGGCCCCATAGAGCTTTTCCTTATGGCACCAGATGCTACTGTACCACCTGCCATAGTTGCTGTGATTGGGGTCATTGCTACTAATGTTGTAGTTACTGCTGTTACTGCTACTGTAGACATTGCTGTTGTAGTAATTGTAGTCGTTGTTACTGCTACCGTTGGTGTTGATGTCATCTTTGTTACTGAGACTGTTGTTGTTGTCACTGGTGGTGTAGGTACTGTTGTCTTTATTGTCTTTATTACTGGAGCTGTTGTTGTTGTCACTGGTACCATAGATGCTGTTGTCAGTGATGTTAGTATAGTTGTCACTAATTTCTTTGCTGGTGCTACTGTTGCTGCAACAAGCGAACCTTGTATTAACTTTTGTTACTGCTATTGTTGTAACATCTTTTTCACTTTCTCCTGTTCCTCTACATCTTTTACCTCTTCAGCTAATGTCTTCTTCATATCTTTAGAGTCCTCTTGTAACCGAACCAGCCTTTTATAACTTCTATCGGATGATGTCTCCCTGTCTCTTGACCAAGCTATTTTCTTCTCTTTATCTTTACCACGATGACTAATCCACTTAAAAATCTAATTACAACTCATATACAAACTCAAAAAACTTCATTAAAATAATATCAAACCTCTAAACACTTTATGTTGAGCTACATCAATGAAAAGAAAAATAGGAAAATAATACCAACTGTACTTTTATATTTAAAAGGGGGAAAAATAAATAGAAAAATAAGAAAGAAAGGAAAAGAGAAAAAGAGAAAAAGGGGGGAGAAAAAAAGAAAAAGAAAGAAAAAAGAAAAAGGGGGGAAAGGGAAAGGGAAAAGAAAAAAGGGAAAAATGGAGAAAAATGAAAAATATATAATAATAATAATAATAACAATAATAATAATAAATTAAAATTAAAAAATAAATAATAATAATAATAATAATAATAATAATAATAATAATAATAATAATAATAATAATAATAATAATAATAATAATAATAATAATAATAATAATAATAATAATAATAGCTTTAACTGCCAAAAATTATATCAATAGGCCAGTTCCATCTGAACAAAATTAAAAATTAAAAATTAAAAAATTAGTCCTACAGTCGAAACTTGGGTGTTCTCTTGATTATTCTCTATTTGATGAAGTCCTTTCCCTTACAAATGAGCCAATTCAGTAACGGCCAAAATATCAATGAAAATAAAAACAAAATAACTTGACTCAACCACATAGAGATAAAATATCTTCTTTCTTATAGTGTCCATTCTCACTCCACTCACTCCAGCCGTAGCTACCAGGAAAAAAATTCCCTTCCAAAAAGCAAGTGAAAGGAAAGAAAAAAATCACGTGCACATATAGGCTCCCCTTTTAAGTAAATCCACTCCGTCTATGTCACTTTACAATCTTCGTGGTTAAAGCAAAAACAAAAAAAGACTTACAAAAAACAAAACTTAGTCCAGTCGGCTATCTTCCAGCTGTTCCCAGTCTCAGTTAACAAGGTCAGGCAAAGAGAACTTTTCTTAACTGCGTCACAAGCTCAAATTCCATTCCGTTCCACTCTCAATCTTGCAGCGCCATTTTAACTGCAAACCACAGCACAGCAGCATCTGAATCCACCACAATCATTGAGATTTTACACCCTTCTTCAATCCAGTTTAACCAACAGAACTCAACTCAAACTGTAAGGTAGTAACAGTAGTAACTCAGACAGAATGCAAGGTCCACAATCTCTGCTTTATTCTCCTCCCTCCTTACTCCATTCCACTCCGTTCCAGAGAGAGACCAAACTTCAATCCACTTCAGTGCCAACGAGACCAGCCAACCATGACTCTCGCTCCCACTGGACTTACCATTGCCAGTCATCTCCTTCTGCTTTCAATCACTTGCTTCTGTCTCTGTTGTGTTCTGTAAAGCTGTGCCTTTAACAATGTACCTTTGCCATGTGATAACAATGTAACCTTTCTGTGTGCAACATTATAACCATCAGCTGTATCAATGTAAACCTGATAAGGGGACGCGAGCTAGTGACCACCAGAGGGCAGTAGTGAGCGTCCAGCTCTCATGGCTCAGATTCACCTGGTTCAGCAGTGCGGGAAGATTCCCCGCGACCTCTTCACCTGGTCAAGAAGGGCGTGACCTTCTACGACGTCACGCAGACAGCAACCAATAGTCTGTCGACGAGCCACATTCAAATGTATAGCCAGCTGTATATATTGAGCTACTCATCCGCCATTACCACATGTTCCTCCGGATCATCATGCAATAAACCTGTGTTAAGCCAACCCTTCGGCTGTTTCATTGTCTTTGGTCCCTTACACTAAATTGGCGACGAAGGTGGGATATGGCAGCCCACGGGACCAAGACATGCGCCGGTTTCGAAATCAGGAAACCGGGCGACTGGAAGATCTTCGAGATGGACTTCCAGGCCGCACTGATCGAGTCCAAAGTCACGGAAGAGGCGAAGAAAAGGGCCATCTTCACCAGGATGCTCGGACAAGAAACCAAAAGGACCTTGGTGGACCTGATTGCACCGAGGAGGGTGAGCGAATTCAAGGCCAAGGAACTCATGCAGATGCTGCGTGAGCACGTCCGGCCCGCCACGGCGATGTTTCCCGCTCGGAGTGCGTTCCGAGTCCAAGCGCCCGGGGAGACGGTCGCCGCATTCGTGGCGGCCCTGCGGCTGGCGGCCGGCCCGTGCAAATGGGAGAATGCCGAAATCACCCTCCGGGACTGTGTGCTGTGCGGCCTGAACGACGCCGAAACCCACCGCACATTAATGAACCAAGAGCCGCCTCCCACGTTGCAGGAGGTCGTCAGAGCAGCCCAGGCCGCAGAAGCTATGAAGGCAGGGGTCCAAGAACTCCGGGACTGGCGGCCGAAGTCGAGCAAGGCAGAGACTCCGGTACAGGCGGCCCGGCGAGCTTCGAGGTCGTCCACAGAGAGCAGCAACGACGAGGACGTCCGGAGGGTCCGGAAGGAGAGCCGGCGATGCGACGGCTGTGGAGCGGCCCACGACCGCGTAAAGTGCCCGTTCAGGAAGGCCGAGTGCCACAACTGCAGCCGCCGTGGGCACATCGCCAAGGTGTGCAGGAAGAAGCGCGAGACCCGGAGGAGCTCCGCAGACCGCTCCGCGGGACAAGACCGCTCAATGAGACCAAAGGACGGCGCCCAGGCCACGCAGAAGCCGGACGGCGTGGGCCGCATCTCCGACGCGCCAGTGTTCAGCGTGTCTACAGGACACCCCCGCTACTTTGTTGAGGTACTAGTCTAAGGGGTTCCCATTAGGATGGAAATTGACTCGGGGTCCTCATATTCAATCATTTCCCAGAGGGAGTTTTTGGGAATTGCCCCCCACAAGCGACCCAAGCTCAAAGCTTTGAGGTCCACACTACGGGACGTGCAAGGGAACAGCATTCCAGTGTTGGGGGCCGGAGAATTTCAGGTCAAATTCAAGGAGCACGCCGCGTCCCTTCCCCTAATCGTGCTAAAAGGGGGAGATTGCAGCCTCCTCGGGACTCAATGGTTCCAGCCCCTGGGGTTGTTTATTGGGGGGGTGCACGCCGTTGGGATGCACGCCGTTGGGACTGATCCAATTCAGGAGGTGTGCGAGGCACACCCCGAAGTCTTCAAAAAAGGACTGGGGAAATTCAAGGGGCCCCCAGTGACTTTCGACCTGGACCCAGAGGTCCGTCCAATTCGCCTTAAACCACGCAGGGTGCCGTTCGCACTCAAGGACAAGATAGAGGCGGAACTGGACAAATTGGTGGGTCAGGGGATCCTTGTGCCTGTAGATTCTGCGGAGTGGGAAACTCCAATTGTAACAGCACTAAAGGCCAATGGGGAGGTCCGCATATGCGCCGACTACAAGTGCACCATCAACAAGGCGATCCGCCCGAATGCATATCCGGTGCCGGTAGTCAGCCATCTGCTGGCCAGGTTACACGGGGGGAAGTGTTTCGCTAAGCTCGACTTAGCACAGGCCTACCAGCAGCTTACGGTGTCCCCTGCCGCCGCTGCTGCGCAGACCATAGTCACCCATAAGGGGGCGTTCCAGGTGACGCGCCTCCAGTTTGGCGTGAATTCAGCGCCTGGAATTTCCAGTCACTCGTGGAACGCCTCCTGAAGGGGCTGGAGGGGGTGTTGCCTTATTTTGATGACGTGTTAATAACGGGGGAGTCGGGTTGAATTGGCCAAGAGGTTGGGAAAGGTCCTGACAATATTCGAAAAGGTGGGGCTGAGACTGCGAAAGGACAAATGCGTCTTCTTCGCAACCGAGGTTGAGTTCCTGGGGTTTTGTGTGACTCCTGAGGGAATCAAACCATCCAAGTCCAAGGTGGCAGCCATTAAGAAAGCCCCCCGCCCCACCTCCAAGCCCGAGCTGCAGTCGTTCCTAGGGCTGCTCAACTTTTACCACTCCTTCCTTCCCCGGAAGGCAGCGGTGGCTGAACCGCTACACAGGCTGCTAAAGAAAGACCAGGCATGGAAGTGGGGCGATGACCAAGAAAGGGCATTTAGCGAGCTAAAAAGCCTCCTGGCGTCCGACGCCATACTGACCCACTTCAACCCCAAACGCCCAGTAGTCCTGACCTGTGATGCATCTCCAGTGGGGGTGGGGGCGGTGCTGTGCCACGTGTTGGAAAACGGAAGGGAGGCCCCGATAGCATTTTACTCCAGGTCCCTGTCCCAAGCGGAGAGAAACTACGCACAGACAGACAGGGAGGCACTAGCAATAGTCGCGGGGACGAAAAAATTTCATGATTTTCTGTACGGCCGCCCCTTCACCATTGTAACGGACCACAAGCCCCTGCTAGGCATCTTTACCGCAGATAAGCCCACCCCACAGATCCTGTCCCCGAGGATGCTCAGGTGGGCCATTTTTCTCAACGCGTTGGTCTACCGGCCCGGAAAAGAGATCAGCCATGCGGACGCTCTATCTAGGTCTCCCCTTCCCCTAACGCCCAGCCAGGTGAGCAAGGGGGAGCGGGACCATCAGGTTCTCATGATAGAGGTGCTGGATTCGCCCCCCGTAGTGCCCGCCGACATTGCCAAAGCGACAGAGAAGGACAAGACGTTAGCGGCAGTTAGCTCCTGGGTGCAGAAAGGGTGGCCGGCGCCCTCCCCAGCGGAGGAGTTCGCTCCATTTTTCAGAAAAAAGCTAGAACTGTCCCTAGAGAGGGGGTGCCTCTTGTGGGGGCAGCGGGTGGTGATTCCCACTTCCCTTCGGCTGCGGGTGCTCAAACTGCTGCACGTCAGCCACCCCGGCATCGTGCGATCCAAGGCGCTGGCCCGGAGTTACTTCTGGTGGCCCCAGCTGGACGCCGACATCGAGCACATGGTCGGCACTTGTGATAGTTGCCAATGCTCCAGACCAGAGGAGGCCCGCCTTCCCCACAGGGAATGGGACGCGGCTAAGGGGCCGTGGTCCCGGGTGCACGTTGATTTCGCGGGCCCGTTCAGAGGCACCCTGTTCCTTCTCGTAGTGGACGCCTTCTCCAAGTGGTTGGAGGTTATCCCAGTCACGAGCACCTCCTCGGCCCAGACCATTAGGCATTTGCGGAGGCTCTTTTCCACGTTCGGCATACCCGACACGTTAATTAGCGACAACGCTAGTTGTTTCACGTCCTCCGAGTTTAGGGCATTCATGGAGATCAACGCCGTTCGGCACATCACCTCCGCCCCCTTTCACCCGGCCACCAATGGCCAAGTAGAGCACCTCGTCCGCACCACGAAGGACGCGTTGCGGCGCATGGGCCCCGGGGATCTGAACCTACAAGTGTGTCAGTTTCTGCTAGGGTACAGGGTGACCCCGTTGGCGTCAGGTTACTCCCCCGCGGAGCTCTTAATGCATAGGAAACTGACCACCATCCTTACTAGGCTAGACCCCACGAGGGTAGAGGACAAAGGAAGGAACATCGGGCTAGAGGCTACAAAGAGTTTCAGTGTAGGCGCCCCCGTGCATTGCAGGAATTACGCCAGCACGGGCCCAGCCTGGGTACCGGGCGTAGTTGTGGAGCAAACCGGCCCCGTGTCGTACCGCGTGGAAACCAGCACGGGGCTCCTGTGGAGGCGGCACGCGGACCAGCTCCGACGTAGGGTCTCCGATGAGCAGGGCACAGACCAAGCAGAGAATAAGTCAGCGTTAGGGTTCTCCCCCACCTGTTCAGCCCAAGGGGGAGGGAAGGGGGACCGCGGGCCCCCACCAAGGGGGGAGGAGGATATCCTCATAGATACCCTGGGGGATCTTTCCAAGGAGGAGGAACCCGACCCCATACATATCTCGCAGAAGGTCCCCACAAATGCGGATACCCCTACTAAGTTAGATTTTGATTTTCAGAACCGGGGGGGGGGGGGTTCGGAGTGGTCCCCCACCCGTCCAAGCGAGAAGAGGGGTTTTTCGTTAGCCCCGACGGCCCCCGGTCTGCCCACAATGGAGTTTTTCCCTTCCCCTAAGGCCGCTCGACAGCGGCAAGCCACTAACAAGTCTCCCTCTCCCATTTCAGGACAAGGGACCAGGGAACAAAGAAGCAATAACGCCCCCGGGGGGGGCAGCCCTCTTCACGGCCCAAACGCACATGCAACAAGCCATCTTGGCTGAGAGACTTCGTCTCATCCTAGGGGGGAGGGATGTTGTGTTCTGTAAAGCTGTGCCTTTAACAATGTACCTTTGCCATGTGTTAACAATGTAACCTTTCTGTGTGCAAAATTATAACCATCAGCTGTATCAATGTAAACCTGATAAGGGGACGCGAGCTAGTGACCACCAGAGGGCAGTAGCGAGCGTCCAGCTCTCATGGCTCAGATTCACCTGGTTCAGCAGCGCGGGAAGATTCCCCGCGACCTCTTCACCTGGTCAAGAAGGGCGTGACCTTCTACGACGTCACGCAGGCAGCAACCAATAGTCTGTCGACGAGCCACATTCAAATGTATAGCCAGCTGTATATATTGAGCTACTCATCCGCCATTACCACATGTTCCTCCGGATCATCATGCAATAAACCTGTGTTAAGCCAACCCTTCGGCTGTTTCATTGTCTTTGGTCCCTTACACTAAAGTCTCCACAACCAGTATCTTGCCTCTGTCTCCTCCTTCGTCCAAATTCAAGGCTCGGGGAACAAGCTCCTTTGTTTCTCGAATTAAAGAGAGAAGTAGAATCTCCACTCTCTCTCCCTCTTCAACCCCCCCCCCCCGCTGCCTTCTAGTCACAGCACAGCATCTCCGCTCCGCTCCAGTTGTTTACCTTGCTATCCTCCAGTAATCCGACCTGCCGCTTCTCCAAAAAATTATTTTTTGAGACTGTGTCACATCAGGTAACTTTCACCTTGCTTTTTAAAACATTTTTAGAAGGATTTCTTCATTTAAATCCACCTTTAGTGGCCCACCTTTGAGAGAGAACAGAAGGTCCCTTCTGCTCAGCCCAACATTACGTTACTTCTCCATACAGCTCTGACAAAGATTTATACCTAAGTGAATACAAAATACACTTGCATCATCTGAGTTGTGAACAGTACAAAGATATATTATTCTTCACAGTTTTTACTTTTTTTTCCTAATACCACTTCTGTGTAACAACATGTTCAGTGAATAACACATGTATGGGTCCTTCAAAGCCGGCATTTATCTCTAAACTCTATTTGTGTAGTTATTTTATTTCTAGCATCCGATATTGACTGCCCTATTGATTTTTACCACACCATGTGTATTCTTTGCTTGCCGAATTTAGTGAGGGAGAGAACAGAGCAGAATTCATCTTTCAGGGGTTTACCAAGAATTTTCCAAAGCTCTGACAAAAAAATTTCATAACATTGTATTTCAACAACTTTCCAGTTTACAAGGAACATACAAGGAAGCATCTCTAATGTTGGCAAATAAGACCTCTAGAAAATTGCTTGACATTTGTTAGCATTCTTGATTTTAGATCCCATTGCCTTTTTCAAAAGCACTTGTTCATCTGAAGAGTTCTTTCATGTCCTGAAAAGAATGAAGACATATTTATGAAATAGTTTAGACAAGGACAGATGGGTTGTCTTGCCACAGTAACTACAAAGGGCACAAATAAAGAAAAAGGGATTAATCCATGTGACATTTTTGACTGATTCTCACAATTAGCACACCGATGCAGAGATATTTTGTTCCCATCTGTCAGAAGAGCAAATTGTTTATTAACTCAAAAATGTTGGATCAAGATTCTTTGTTTCCAGTTGTATCTTCACACAAAAATAGATAGTTTGGACTTTCATGGCCTGTCTTCATAGCAATAGTGTTTGAAACTTGACCACTCTTTCTGTGAAAGGACACTTACCCTTGCATTCAAATATATATTAAAGCAAAGATATCAGACTTAAGTGCGACTTTGTCTTCACTGTGATGATACATAAATCAAAATGAACTTGGCACCTGAACATATCATCAGAGTTCTCCTTAAATTTATCCAGATACTCTCTGAATATTTACCATCAGTAGTTTACTGTAATATTCAAGTCAATATTACTGCAATACTCAATGTCAACAGCTGGCAAACAATGGCTAATAATTTCATGTCAAAAGCTATTCTGAGTTGGGACAGAGATGGGCGCGCAATCTGTCATGTAGTACCTGGGTCTCGAACTGTCGGCTTACAGGCCTTTCAGCTAACAAGGTGAGCTTCTTAACCACTGAGACACCATGGCCCTTATACCAGGGATTCTCAACCTGAGGCCTGCATCACCATTTTATGTGGTCCCCACTGCCTCCACCACACCAGGATGTGGCATGTGGTGGAGGAAGGGCAAAATGGCTGTCCAGCCTCCAAAGCTGTCTGAGGGAGCGTGACCTGGCCCCCGGCTTAAAAAGGTTGAGAACTCCTGCTTTAAACAATGGCTGAAATACTATATGTGTAAGATCCACAGCATGGAGCTCATGATATCAGCCATGAGAAATGTTTTGAAATTTAAACATTTCCCCTCCTATCACAAAGCCCCTAAGATTCTGAGCAATTTCTTTTATTGTGGAGAATCTGTGGAGGCCAAAGGATTTTTTGGGGAAAGACTTTAATTATGGAAAATTGCTACCACCAGAATAACTTTATAGAGGCAGTGATTTTCAGTAATTAAAGCCTTCTTCCTGTTCTACACCCTCAACCCCTCAGGCTCCCAACAATAGCATAGATTGGTCAGGACCCTCCCTGGGGATTTGTGATGTAAGGGGGAAATGTGATTTCTAAAAAATTGCCCCAGCTGATGTTGAAATGATCAGCCTCACACTATGAAACTTAGACAAACAGTGTTTCAGCCAATTGCATTTATTTCTTCTATTTAAGACAGTTTTTATATTATCTTTATTAAAAAGCCACCATTGATTTTTTAAAATAAATAAATCAGGGTAGCTTAATTAGGTAATTAAAAATGATTCATTTGAAATATGGTGCTATAAGAGAGCTTTGCAAATACCGTGGATAGCAAGAAAGATGAACAGATGCATCCTAGAGCAAATTAAGACTGAACTATCTCTGGAGGCAAAATGATAAAATTGAGACTGTTCTCCTGTGAGCACATCACAAGAAGGCAAGATTCTATGGTCAAGACAATAACACTGGAAAAGGTTGAAGTCAGTAGGAAAATAAGACCAAATATGGGAGGGAGGGATTCCCTAACTTTACAGGAATTTACATGAGCTGAGCAGGGTTTTTGAAGACAGGGCATTTCAGAGAATCCTCATCATAAGTTGGATGCTACTTGGAAGCATGTAACAACAACAATGTGTTACATTTCTTTGTTGTTTGTTGTTCAGTCGCACAGTCGATTCCGACCCTTTGCGACCCTATGGACCATCGTTCTCCAGGTGCCTCTGTCCTCCACCATCCCCCTCAGTCCTCCCAGTTCTGTGCCCATTGTGTCTACAATACCATCTATCCATCTCATCCTTGGTCTCCCCCTTCTTCTTTTGCCCTCCACCTTTCCCAACATCACGGCCTTCTCAAGTGAATCCTCCCTTCTCATTTGATGCCCAAAGTACTTTAGCCTCATCTTTACTATTTGACCTTCCAATGAGCAGTCAGTGTTGATTTCTTCTAAGATTGACCTATTTGTTCTCCTTGCTGTCCAGGGTACCCTCAAAACTCTCCTCCAACACCACATTTCAAAGGCATCTATTCTTCTGCGTTCAGCTTTCCTAATTGTCCAGCTCTCACATCTGTACATTACCACTGGGAATACCATTGGTTTGACTATTCTAATTTTTGTTTTCAAGGTGATGTCTCTGCTTTTCACTATGTTCCCCAGGTTTCTCATAGCTTGTCTCCCAAGAATCAGTCACCTTTTTATTTCATGGCTGCAATCCCCATCTGCAGTGATCCTAGATCCCAAGAAAGTAAAATCCGTCACTGCTTCTACTTCTTCCCCATCTACTTTCCAGGTGCTGATAGGGCCTGTTGCCATTATCTTGGTTTTCTTGATGTTAAGTCTCAGGCCAGCTTTTGCAATCTATTCTTTCAACCTAATCAGGAGCTTATTTAAATCTTCCTCACTTTCTGCCATTAGGGTGGTATCATCTGCATATCTCAAATTGTTGATGTTTCTCCCAGCAATTTTTATCCCATATTGTGATTCCTCCATCCCTGCATTGCGCATTATGTGCTCTGTGTATAGGTTGAAAAGGTAGGGTGATAAAATGCAGCCTTGTCTTACTCCTTTTCCTATTCCAAACCACTCTGTCATTCCATGTTCTGTCCTAACTGTTGCTTCTTGGTTCATGTACAGATTTCTCAGGAGGCACATGAGGTGCTCTGGTATTCCCATCTCTTTAATCAATTGCCACATCTTGTTGTGGTCTACACAGTCAAAGGCCTTGGTGTAGTCAAGAAAACAAAAGTAAACTTGTTTCTGGTATTCCTTTGTTTTCTCCATGATCCAGCGTATGTTGGCAATGTGGTCTCTAGTCCCCCTGCCTCTTCTGAAACCGGCCTGCACCTCTGGTAATTCTCTCTCCACAGGTTGCTGAAGTCTATCCTGTATTATCTTAAGCATCACCTTGCTGGCATAAGCGTGATTGTTCGATAATTTGAACATTCTTTGGCATTGCCCTTTTTTGGGATTGGGACGTATACTGATCTTTTCTAATCCTGTGGCCACTGTTTTGTTTTCCAAATCTGCTGGCATATTGAATGCAGTAATTTGACGCCGTCATCTTTTAGCGCTTTGAAAAATTCAACTGGGATACCATCATCTCCACTAGCTTTGTTGTTTGCAGTGCTCTTTAGGGCCTTTCTGACTTTACTCTCCAGGATGTCTGGCTCAAGTTCAATTTCTTCATCATTGTGACTATCAGGAGTGTTGAGGTCCTTTTTGTAGAGTTCCTCTGTGTACTCTTTCCATCTTTTCTTAATCTCTTCTGCATCAGCTAGCTCCTTTCCGTCTTTGTCCCTTATCATGGTCATTTTTGCTTTAAATGTTCCCTTGATTTCCCGGATTTTTTTTGAAAAGGTCTCTGGTTCTGCCTCTTTTGTTGCACTGTTCTTTTAGGTAGTTTTTCTTATCTCTCCTTGCTTTTCTTTGAAATTCTGTGTTCAGATGATTGTATTTTTTCCTTTCTCCTTTGACTTTTGCGTTCCTTCTTTCCTCTGCTATTTTAAGAGCCTCATCAGACAACCACTTTGCTTTCTTACTCTTCTTTTCTTTTGGTATGGTTTTCTTTGCTGCTTCCTGCATGATGTCCCTCATCTCTGTCCATAATTCTTCTGGCACTCTATCTATTGAGTCTAAACCATTGAATCTGTTCATCACCTCCACCGTGTATTCTTTAGGGATGCTGTCTAGGTGATAACTGTCTGGTCTCTTTGTTTTCCCTATTTTCTTTAGTCTGAGCCTGAATTTTGCAATCAGTAGGTTGTGATCTTTATAGTTTATAATCTTTATAGTTTATAAAATTTATCATAGTTATGAGAAATTTGATTGATAATAAGTGATTTGACAGAATGCTTAGTGAGAGTGGAGCATACCTTGACAGGAATGAACAGCTTATATGGCATTAAAAAGCAAACTACAGTGTGCAATTTTGCTCCATAGGCTTCCTCACATACTTTCAGGTGCATGCAATCAACAGAATTGCAAATCATTTTTATGAGCATTGCAAATATAAAATTACAGCTGGTGAACACAGGACACATGCTATAATTTGCAGAAGTTGGGTTTTAAATATCCAAGGAAATGGTTAGCATCCTAATGAAAGAATGCACTGAGGCTTTGAAAACTATATCCTGTGAAATGAATTTTGACAGCCTTGTCTAGAAAGGTAAAGGTCGCCCTTGCTCGAAAGTCAGTTGTATCCGACTTTAGGGTTCAGTTTATAGCCGAAGAGCCAGTGCGGTCTGCATTTGAAGATGTTTCCGTGGACATGTGACAGGAATGCCTAGACACCAAAGTGCATGGAATGCTGTTTACCTTCCCACTGAAATGGTACCTATTTATCTACTTGCAATTTCATGCTTTCGAACTGCAAGGTTGGCAGGAGCTGGGACAGAGGCAGGTGCTCATTCTGTCATGCAGTACTCGGGTTTTGAACTGCTGACCTTCAACCTCCTGGTCAGTGTCTCAACCACTTGAGCCACTGCAGTCCCATTTTTTATTGGCTAGTCCACCTGTTATGGCAGGTTTATCCTTCCAAGTAAAGAACAAATTCAACTTGTGATTATTATTTTTTTTAAAGAAGAAAGGAATTACAGATCTGCAGCAGACTGCAGTTGTCTCTTGGTGTGTCTCATTTACAGAGTCTGGAAAAGTAACTTTTTGGTACTACAGATCCCAGAATTCTCCAGCAAGGATGAGCTAAGATATGCTGCGAGTTGAGTTAAATTTAGAACTTTATAGGATTCATGGTATTCAGGGTTACTTGAGGACCGGGGAGGAGCTAAATCAAGAGATGGTACAAAGAAAAAACAAGAAAATTGTCTACTTTCCTAATTGATGCAGTGCAACAGTGATGAGATAGGAGAGGAAGCAATCATTACACTTTCTCTGTGCCTCCAAAGTCAGCTACCATTAAACATACTGGATGTTTATACTGGAAGCAGGCTTTGACAGCTGCAAGATCCCTGATATACTATTCCCAATGTCTGCAAGTGCTGCATATGGGAATAAGAGGAAGCAATAATTACACTTTCTCTGTGCCTCCAAAGTCAGCTACCATTAAACATACTGGATGTTTATACTGGAAGCAGGCTTTGACAGCTGCAAGATCCCTGATATACTATTCCCAATGTCTGCAAGTGCTGCATATGGGAATAAGATCCAAATGGTGAACCCCCTAAAATGACTCATGTTTTTAGCATAAATGCCAGGGAAAAAACAGACACTCCCCCCACCCACCCAAAAAAAAACCTCAGAGAGTGGACTTTATACCTGTTTCAACAGGCTCATACTTTTAAAAGTTTTGCTCACTGTTTATATTATGTTTAGTGGTTCTGCCTGTTTTATTCTCACAGGTAGTGTCTGGCCAGACATCCCACTACACTAATGGAGTAGACTGCACAGCCAGTGACTCAATGCCGAGTGTTAGGTGGCAGTAAATAACCTTACTCCCTAATGGGGCCAATGCCTAATTAGATATAGTATTAAGCCTCAAAAATTGGCATAGGGTTGCAGCCTATGGCCAGAATCCCTTGGTGTTTAAGGATTGTAATAAATTGCAGCACCTAATTTAGACCGAGGTAGTGTATCTGTGACATGCCTGGTTACATGTCCAATCGCACAACTGAAATGTACCCTGGCAGCTTGTCAAATAGTTACAGCACTTCATGCAGATCTTACAATTGTTAAAATCTGCCAGAAGAAGAAAAGAAGAAAGGAAGATATGCTGTCCAAGGTGTTCATAGAAATTGCATAGGAACATCTAGATCAGTGCTTCCCAACCTTTGGTTTTTGGACTTCAATTTCCAGAAGCCTAAGTCAATTCCCCAAAGCACTGATCAGCCAATGAACTGACTTAGGCTTCTGGAAATTGAAGTCCCACTGTGGGGCATGGGCCACATGTTGGGAACCACTGATCTAGAAATTTTGATTAGGGGTTCTCAATCTTACCTCATCATGGGCCGCAGAACTCCCCCTCAGACCACACTGTGGGCCAGATGCAATGGTGGTGGGCAAGTTTACACATGCGCATGCACGGGCATGTTTGCACATGTGTGGGCACATCTACTTCTGCTTACAGGGTCGTCACTGTGGGCCAGATGAAATGGCATCAGGGGCCGGGGCTGGCCTGCTGGCAATAGGTTGTGAACCCCTGTTTTAGATGAATTCATGTCTCTTGGTACAGATGAAATTCATCCCTATGTTATGAAAGGAACCAGCAGATGCAATCTTGGGGTCTCAGTCTATAATCTTATAGAATTCATAGAGCAAAGGTGAAGTCTCAGAAGATTGGAGGTGAGAGACTGTTGGCTCTTCTTCAGAAAGGGAAAAATAGCAGATCCAGGCAACTAATGATCAGACTGCTTGACATCAATACCAAGAAAGGTTGGTATTAACTTTTTAAATAGTCTACCTGTAGGCCCTTGAAAAGACTAGTGTGATGTCTAGACCCAGAATGGCTTACTGAAACACAAATTATTGCAGAATAATCTTATCTTTATTTTATGAGAAAATCACAAGTTTGATTAAAGGAAGAGAATGTTGACTTCAGCAATGCTTTTGAGAACCCGCAGTAAATTATTGTGGTCAGGCTGATTTTATGATCATGGTATTTGAACTGAGACTGGCTGATAAGCTATACCTGAAGAGTATTTGCCAGAGGCTGCTCATCAACCTGGAAAAAAGAGATAAGATAAAAGTGAAAGCATTCTGGTCTGAGCCTAGTGTTGTTCAACATCTGTTAAAAACAACTAAAATGACTGTGTGGCATGGTTGTACATGACACCAAACTGGGAGAGATAGCTAATACTTTAGAAGATGTAATCAGGATTCAAGATGGACTATATAGATTGCAGAACAGGCCCAAAAACAAACAGAATTCATGTCATAAGGAAAACATGTAAAGTACTCCTGTTAGATAGGAGAACCCAGGTACACAGATATCAGTCCGGAGGTCATTAATTCATAGGGTCACTGTTAAGTCAGATATATTGTGACAATACAAGACAACAAGTTGCTGAGTTATTATGCAACATTACATCTTGAATTGCTTTTCAGAAAAGTAACTTTCCAAGTTCAGGATAAGCAAAGTATTCTCAGTTACTGTTGACAATTGCTTGAGTGCTAAAAGTGAGAAGAGCTATAGAGAAATCAATTGTGTGAATTTGTCACATCCAACTGATTCTCAGATAACTTTTTCTTCCTTTGTTCAATTGCTCTTCTTTTAGTTTGCTCAGGAGAACTGTATTTTTCTTTTTCTTTTATGCCTAATACAGTTTATGACTTGTTGTTGTTGTTCAGTCGCACAGTCGATTCCGACCCCTTGCGACCCTATAGACCATTGTTCTCCAGGCGCCTCTGTCCTCCACCATCCCCCTCAGCACTCCCAGTTCTGTACCCATTGTGTCTACAATCCCATCTAGCCATCTCATCTTTGGCCTCCCCCTTCTTCTTTTGCCCTCCACCTTTCCCAACATCAAGGCCTTCTCAAGCGAATCCTCCCTTCTCATTTGCTGTCCAAAGTACTTTAGCTTCGTCTTTACTATTAGACCTTCCAATGAGCAGTCAGGGTTGATTTCTTCTAAGATTGACCTATTTGTTCTCCTTGCTGTCCAGGGTAATCTCAAAACTCTCCTCCAACACCACATCTCAAAGGCATCTATTCTTCTGCGTTCAGCTTTCCTTATTGTCCAGCTCTCGCATCCGTACATTACCACTGGGAATACCATTGCTTTGACTATTCTAATTTTTGTTTGTAATGTGATGTCTCTGCTTTTCACTATGTTCCCCAGGTTTCTCATGGCTTGTCTCCCAAGAATCATTCGCCTTTTTATTTCATGGCTGCAATCTCCATCTGCAGTGATCTTTGATCCTAAGAATGTAAAATCTGTCACTGCTTCTACTTCTTCCCCATCTATTTTCCAGGAACTGATGGGGCCTGTTGCCATTATCTTGGTTTTCTTGATATTGAGTCTCAGGCCAGCTTTTGCACTCTCCTCCTTCAATCCAATCAAGAGGTTCTTTAGGTCTTCCTCACTTTCTGCCATTAGGGTGGTATCGTCTGCATATCTCAGATTGTTGATGTTTCTCCCAGCAATTTTAATCCCATATTGTGATTCCTCCATCCCTGCACTGTGCATTATGTGCTCTGTGTATAGGTTGAATAAGCATGGTGACAAAATGCAGCCTTGTCTTACTCCTTTTCCTATTCCAAACCACTCTGTCATTCCGTGTTCTGTCCTAACTGTTGCTTCTTGGTTCATGTACAGATTTCTCAGGAGACATATGAGGTGCTCTGGTATTCCCATCTCTTTAATTACTTGCCACATCTTGTTGTGGTCTACACAGTCAAATGCCTTAGTGTAGTCAATAAAACAAAAGTAAACTTGTTTCTGGTATTCCTTTGTTTTCTCCATGATCCAACGTATGTTGGCAATGTGGTCTCTAGTCCCCCTACCTCTTCTGAAACCGGCCTGCACCTCTGGTAGTTCTCTCTCCACATGTTGTTGAAGTCTATCCTGTATTATCTTGAGCATCACCTTGCTGGTGTGTGGGATGAGTGCAATTGTTCGATAATTTGAGCATTCTTTGGCATTGCCCTTTTTTGGGATTGGGACGTATACTGATCTTTTCCAATCCTGTGGCCACTGTTTTGTTTTCCAAATTTGCTGGCATATTGAATGTAGTAATTTGACGCCATCATCTTTTAGAGCTTTGAAAAATTCAACTGGGATACCATCATCACCACTAGCTTTGTTGTTTGCAGTGCTCTTTAGGGCCTTTACGACTTCGCTCTCCAGAATGTCTGGCTCAAGTTCAATTTTTCATCATTGTGATTATCAGGAGTGTTGAGGTCCTTTTTGTAAAGTTCCTCTGTGTACTCTTTCCATCTTTTCTTAATCTCTTCTGCATCAGCTAGCTCTTTTCCGTCTTTGTCCCTTATCATGGTCATTTTTGCTTTGAATACTATTAAGAGCACAATTTTTTGATAGAGTTCTGCAAAGAGTCTAGGCCACACTTTACAAAAAGGACCTCAACACCACTGGGAAATAATGGGTAAGAAAATTAAGCTGGCGTCAGGTACCATTTTGCTAACAGATGTGGAAGGTATGTGTTTGAATAATGCGGAAAAAGAGCTATTAGAAATAATGTTAACTACTGGTAGACAATGTATCGCTAAAGGTAAAGGTAAAGGTTTCCCTTGCGCGAAAGCCAGTCGTATCCAACTCTAGGGTACAGTGCTCATCTCTGTTTCTAAGCCGAAGAGCCAGCATTGTCTGCTTCTGCAGACATTTCCGTGGTCATGTGGCAGGCATGACTAGACACCGGAGCGCACGGAACGCTGTTTCCTTCCCACCGAAGTGGTCCCTATTTATCTACTTGCAATTTCTTGCTTTCGAATTGCTAGGTTGGCAATATCGCTAGAAATTGGAAAAATGATGTAATTATGCAGACGGGAGAATGGTACAAGGAAATGTGGAACTTAGCATTGAATGACAAATTGACATGGGAGATAAAAGTAAAAAGGGATAAATTGAAGGAAAATAGATTTTGGAGTATTTGGATCACTCCCTTATGGGTAGGGATAGTTTTAGAGCTGTACCATCTCAAAGTAGATTTTGGAGATAACACAGTGACTAAACTCTCCGGGGCAATGTAAATATTCACTGGGTGATTTGTAATTTGAAAAGTAGGAGTTTGATGGTTGCTTTTCTTCTTCTTTTATGCCTAATACAGTTTATGACTATGGTACCAAAAATTGTGCTCTTAATAGTATTCAAAGCAAAAATGACCATGATAAGGGACAAAGACGGCAAGGAGTTAGCTGATGCAGAAGAGATTAAGAAAAGATGGAAAGAATACACAGAGGAACTTTACAAAAAGGACCTCAACACCACTGATAATCACAATGATGAGAACATTGAACTTGAGCCAGACATCCTAGAGAGTGAAGTCAGAAAGGCCCTAAAAAGCACTGCAAACAACAAAGCTAGTGGAGATGATGGTATCCCAGTTGAATTTTTCAAAGCTCTAAAAGATGACGGAATCAAATTACTGCATTCGATATGCCAGCAGATCTGGAAATCAAAACAGTGGCCACAGGACTGGAAAAGATCAGTATACATTCCAATCCCAAAGAAGGGTAGTGCCAAAGAGTGTTCAAATTATCGAACAATTGCGCTCATCCCACACGCTAGCAAGGTGATGCTCAAGATAATACAGGATAGTATGAGTTAGAAGTTTCTCTTGTGCCACATTGCTGGTTTTGAGAGAGAGAAAGGGGGTGGGGGAGGGAAAAGACATTTTGTGGTTGGGACAATCTGTCTGCTCCATTTAACAACTAGTTTTTAGTTGAATATTGTATTTATTACTGTATTTTGAATTTTGTATTTCATATGTAAGCCCCTTGGGTTACCTTGGGGTTATTTATATGTTGTTAGCCGCCCTGAGTCGGCCATGTGCTGAATAGGGCGGGGTATAAATCGAATAAACATAAACATAAACATAAACATAGACTTCAGCAGCACGTGAAGAGATAGTTGCCAGAGGTGCAGGCTACTTTCAGAAGAGGCAGGGGGACTAGATACCACATTGCTAATATACGGTGAATCATGGAGAAAACAAAGGAATATCAGAAACAAGTATACCTCTGCTTTATTGACTACACCAAGGCTTTTGACTGCGTGGACCACAATAAAATGTGGCAAGTACTTAAAGAAATGGGAATACCAGAACACCTCATATGCCTCATGATAAATCTGTACAAGAGTCAAGAAGCAACAGTTAGGACAGAACATGGAATGACAGAATGGTTTGGAATAGGAAAAGGAGTAAGACAAGGATGCATTTTATCACCCTACGTTTTCAACCTATACACAGACCACATAATGCGCAATGCAGGGATGGAGGAATCACAATATGGGATAAAAATTGCTGGGAGAAACATCAACAATTTGAGATATGCAGGCGATACCACCCTAATGGCAGAAAGTGAGGAAGATTTAAAGAAGCTACTGATTAGGTTGAAAGAAGAGAGTGCAAAAGCTGGCCTGAGACTTAACATCAAGAAAACCAAGATAATGGCAACAGGCCCTATCAGCACCTGGAAAGTAGATGGGGAAGAAGTAGAAGCAGTGACGGATTTTACTTTCTTGGGATCTAGGATCACTGCAGATGGTGACTGCAGCCATGAAATAAAGAGGCGGCTGATTCTAGGGAGACAAGCCATGAGAAACCTGGGGAACATAGTGAAAAGTAGAGACATCATCTTGCAAACAAAAATCCGTATAGTCAAAGCAATGGTATTCCCGGTGGTAATGTATGGATGTGAGAGCTGGATCATTAGGAGCGCAGAAGAATAGACGCCTTTGAGATGTGGTGTTGGAGGAAAGTTTTGAGAGTACCCTGGACAGCGAGGAGAACAAATAAGTCAGTCTTGAAAGAAATCAGTCCTGACTGCTCCTTAGAAGGTCAAATAGTAAAGATGAAGCTGAAGTACTTTGGACACCAAATGAGAAGAGAGGATTCACTTGAGAAAGCCTTGATGCTGGGAAAGGTGGAGGGCAAAAGAAAAAGGGGATGGCCAAGGATGAGATGGCTGGATGGCATTGTGGACGCAGCGGGCACCGAGCTGAGCGGGCTGAGGAGGATGGTGGAGGACAGGGGTACCTGGAGATCAATGGTCCATAGGGTCGCAAAAGGTCGGAATCGACTGTGCGACTGAACAACAGCAAAATAGTATTATTCATGCATAATGACATGCAGTGTTTTATACCTACTCTTTTGTTATTTTACAAATATTTTTATGGATAGATAAAAAGGAAATTATGTGTGCAACGAGTTTCTCTCTCTCTTTTTATTGTTTTGTTATTCTATACATGTTTGTATGCTTTTTTATTAATAAATTTAAAAAAACCAACAAATATTTTATGGGCTTTGTTAGGCTACCAGTTAGGTGCCAGAAGCATACTGTGGCTACCTAGATCTAACTGGCTTTCTGGGCCTGTTTATGGGTTTTCTAGTCTAATCCTGCCATAATGTGTTGTGCCTCTGAAATCTTCCATGTATTACTGACATTTTACAGTAATACTCCATCAATTACATACCACTGATTTCTAAGAATGCACTTTTTTCCCTCAGCAGGAGCAGGGCAATGTGTTCTCGGTCACACACAAAAATAATTACACCAAATCTGCTCCGTAATAGAAACGAAAGGGGATATGGCATAAAAGACTTAGCAACTCCTGCCAGGCCTTCTTAGTAATTTTGTGTTTTTATGTATAGAAAACATTAGCACATTGAATGTTGAGAATTTGTAGCATTGTTGCAAAAGTAGAGAAATGAAGAATAATTTTGGCAAGACAAACCTAACAAATTGTATTCCTTTATAAGATAGTTTGCAAGGGTGGCCAACCTTTGGTTTCTGGACTTCAATTTCCAGAAGCCTAAGTCAGTAAACTGGCTGATAAGTGCTTTGTGGAATTGACTTCAGCTTCTGAGAATTGAAGTCCAAAAACTGAAAGTTGGCCACCCCTGGTTTAAAGCAGGGGTCCACAACCTTTTAAGCCGGGGTGGGCAATTTATGGCCCCTCAGACTGTTCAGGGACTGGACTGGTGGTGCCGCTTCCACCACTGGTGGTGGTGGCGGTGGCCACCACGAGCCCCCCACCCCCCACCCCACCACTTCCCTGCTTACCAGCCTGGAGGAGCTGCATGGCATGGGTGAAGGAAGGGTCCAGGCTGTCCTTCTTGGCCATGAGTTTGGGCAGAAAATGCTGTGCTTGACTGCTCCGGCCACCAGGAAATCCTCCCATGGCCATCCACAGCTGCCGGGAAAGCTGCACTCGGGCACAGCGGACACCAGGAAAGCTGCCCGCAGCTGCTCCAGCTGCTGCTTCTGCCATCACCACTTCAATCCTTATCCTCTATGCTTGGCTTTGCATGTCCATAATGGTGTGTTGGGAATAACCTTATATTAGCTTAATGGTAACAGCTTTAAGTTTTCTATATTCTTCTGAAAGGGATCTGCTGGATCAACAGGGTCCAGTATAACATTGGGGTTTTTTGGCCGTTCAATGGTTGCCTGGTTGCCTGGTGGAAGATGGTACATGTAGTCCTTTGTCTCTTCGAAGCTCTCTAATCTCTGGCCTCCTGAAAGTGCCTGTTTGTGTAAACCAGATGCCAAGACTGGGTGAAATGTTCTATGTGAAAAGTTAGGTCAAGTCGGCTTCCGCCACCCTGGCACCAGATAACAAAGTGTATGCCTTCCTATGCCTTTGCCTTTACCCTGGAAAAATTGCTTATTATGTCTTTTGCTATAGCAGGCTCTCTAGTTTTGTGCAAGCCATGTGATTGCCTTATGCACATGTGGTTTTAGAATCTTAGGAATAAATATGAGCAGTAGGTCCTTTGTTGAGCCAGTCTGCCTTTTGCACCCACATCCCTGTGTGTGTGTGTGTGTGTGTGAGAGAGAGAGAGAGAGAGAGTGAACATCACTACAATGGTGTCCATGGCAGGGCAGATGTTGTAAGTCTTACAACATTTGCCCTGCTACATAGCGCCGGAAGGAACACCCCAAGCCAAGTGGAAAAGACAAGGATAGAGGTGGCAGTGGCAGAAGCTGTGGCTGGAGTGAAGGCATTGGCTGGATGATTTGATGCCGTGGGCTGGACGTAGTTTGGGGACTCCTGGTTTAAAGGGTCAGATTGACAAATAGCCCTGTAGTTGGAAGATCTTCTAGGACAGTGGTGGTGAACCTATGGCACACATGCCAGAGATGATATGCCCAGGCCTTTCTGTGGGCATGCATGCTGCCCTGGGCAAGCCCCGCCCTGCCTAGCCTGGCCAGCACTAATGGCAGTGCCATTTCCCCATCCTGCCCTATCAATTCAACAATGGGGAGGTAAGAGGGGAGGCTGAAGTCCCACCTGGGAGGCGGTGGTGGGGAAGAGGTGAGGCAGCAGCACACCTGTGGGGAAGATCTGTGGGGGCATGTGCATCCATGGGGGAACCCATGTGCAAGGTGCGTGTAAACCCACAGGGGCAGGGGGAACCTCCAGGGGGTGGGGGAACCCACAGGGGGCAAAGGAACCTGCAGGGGGCATGCACACCCATGGGGACCTGCAGGGGGCATGTGCACACACCCATGTGACTTCACCAGCATGTTTCAAGTGGCATGTGTGTGCATACACCCATGTGACATCGTTGGAGGCACACCAGTGACACCACATGAGTGCATGGGCACATGCAGTACCTGCCTGTGTGCCTCCTTCTCCTCCTTGGGCACCTGGTGTTTAAAAGGTTTGCCATCACTGTTTACTATCTGTTGGCAGATAGGAGACTCTCCTTTTCAGAAGGTCATCAGACATGCAAGGAAAGTGATAGAAGCACACAGTGGGTTAGAATAGGACTAGTATACTCCTCCTCCTCATGGAATTATACTTCTTGGTTCTTGAATGCCCAAATAGGAATGCTATTTTTGGGTGTTCATTAGCTAATTTCAATATGATTTTTTGAAATTTATGTATGATATTTATACTCTATCTTTCTTTCAAGTTGTTCAGGGAAGCATACTTGGCATCCCCTTTAGCATTACAATAGTCCTGTAAGCTAGACTGTGAGGTGGTAATAGCAATAGCTATATACCACTTCATAGAGGTTAGTGCACTCTCTGGGTGGTTCACAAGTTAATTAGCATTTTGATCCCAATATGCTAGGTACTCATTTTACCAACCTTGGAACAATGGAAGGTTGAGTCAACCTGCAGCTCTGGTCAGGATTGAATTTACACCATTATGGCTGCAGTACAGCAGTTTAACCACTGCACCACCAGAGACAGCAACTTCAAAGCCACAAGCTTCATTTCAGAATGGACTTTGAACCGATCTCCCCAATCCTGGTCATACACTCTAACAGCTCTACTACAGCTGATTCATGCTATTTTTAACATAACACATCCACTCCCAGTCCTGCTTGCCCCATAATCTTTTTCTCATTGACTGTGCTTTTTTATTTATATGCAACTTTCTCCCATGATTGGGGCTCAAACAGCAAGATACTGGTTGGAAGAGACAAGGAGTTGCAATTCAAACACCTAGCAAGTTCCCAATGCTGATTCTACCTTTAAATACTGACTTTTAGGTGTTAGGCTGATAGCTACAGATAGGAGTTTCATTCACAATTTTTTTGACTTTCTTTTTGGCAGGACATCTTGGTTGCACCAGAACCCAACAGACAGTTGCTGATACCTTGGCAAACTTACCTATAGATCAAAAATTGCCTGGACTACAATTTCAGAAGCAATTTTTTTGAGCCCTGAAAGCCCTTTCCAAGCCGTTTTCAAGTTTTTCAGAGATTAAGCCCTCATGCATTAGTGCGGGGATATTTTAGTCCCACAATGCCATGTCTTGTTGTACAATTCACACAGAACTGGACCTACAGTTTTGGCATTCTATAATCAGTTATCTGCATAGTTGTAAACAATGGCCAGTCTCCTAATGAAGCAAGATGTGTATGCCAGAGCAATTATACAGGTGGTTAAGAATGTGATTAGGTATGCAATTGTTTACACAAGCACTGGTTGTAGGATAATGCAACAGATATTATAATGAATTTGCCTTACACACTCAGGTAAGGTAATGGGATAATGGCCATTGTCCCCAAATTTCAACCACTTGCTACATAGAATTCTTTTCTATATACCAAAAAGAAAAAAGACAACACAGAGAGAGACACAGATGCACCAGCCAGGACAAAAGAGCCCCAAGAAATCTCTTCATTTCTCTCCTTCAACATCCTTTTCTAAAATCAGCCATGGTAATGTATTGGTCCTCTACTTTTTTTAAACATATTGTAGAAAGGCAGAAGTGACAAACTCTGATTATCATTAGTTTATATTGAGGTAGGGGAGACATTGACCATCTCACTAGTGTCAAGAAATAAAAGAACAGAATGTGAAATCCACATGTCAAAAACCTTCAATTCTTTCAGTTGCTTATTGTTATACAGTATAATTAATAAGAGTACTTTATTGTGCTTTCAAAGAATATCAAGACTAGGTAATCAATGTTTAAAAGGAAATGTATGCAATACACTAAAATATTTTATGGGCAAGAGCTGAAAATAACATAGTTTAAGATTTTTTTCCCCTGGACACTGTGGCACCAGAGAAAAGAATAGACCAATTAAAATGAAAATATGCCATGTTCTGTATATTTTATAGCATATTACAGAGATCTGGAAGGCCAATAACACAAACTTGAAATATTTTGTAGCAAAGGTTCCTGCTCTAGAAGTCTCAGCCTAATTTAAAGGGTCTTCTTATTTCTTCAATAGTTTTTTCTTCTCAAATAAGTTTATGGTGATAGCATTTTTCAGACAAGGGTCTTTCCTAACCCTAACATGAATTTAGAACATGGAAAAGTTACTTTTTAAAACTTCAGGCTCATGTTAGTTATGCTGGCTCAGGCAGACTGGAAATTTTGATCCAAAGCCCCAAACTTTTTCAAGTTGTCATATACTTTACTGGTGAACTGAATTTGATACACATAAGATATAGTGAACAGAAAAGAATACCAATGCATTCATTCAAGAAGTATTGTAATATGTTAAAGCAACAGCTGATTTCTTGGCTTTAAATTAGTTATTGCCAGTAATTTACTATTTGCTGGATATTCAGTCCATTTACATCTCTTTTGTAGTTTTGTAGCAATGGGTTATCCATTGCTGGCTTGCTGTGCCTGTCACAACTTCACCAGAGCCCCTTTGGCCAGGTCTTTTCGGGAATAATCCAGGATGGCCTTCATGGCTACTGTAGTGGTCCTGTGGCACAAGGCTATTCCATACTTCACCCAATCCTAACAATCCCTTAATTGGACCTGTTACCACCTCTAATGATGAGGACATGGTGTTGGACTTTGAGAGGCCCAGAATCAGAGGAAGATGGAGAGATAACAACAAAAAAATATTTCAAGAACACCAAATAACACCGGTGGAGACTGCTAGAAGTGCCAGAACAAGAATCTTGCATCTCCCTCAACACCTGATGGGGTAAAAGAGGAAGCAAAGAAGAAGAGGAAGAAGCAAGATATTCAAATTTATTGGCTGTTATATCCCTATCCATTTGTTCAGTTCACATGTGATGCCTTTGCACAATGAGAGGTGTGAATTACAGTGGTACTTCATACAATGATTTTAATCCATTCCATGGGGCTCGTTGTTGTACAAAACAATTGCTATACAATGCATGCATTGTGTAGCGATTTTCCCTATGGGATGCATCATACAATGATTTTTTTTTTCCATTAAGTGGTTTTTCCCATTGAAAAATAGTTGTACAATCTTTTTCCATAGGGAAAATTGTTATGCGGGACACCATCCCCCCCAAACCTAATTGTTATGCGATTTCGTTGCTATGCCAGCCGATTGTTGTATGAAGTTCCCTCCCCCCCCCCACATCTATTTATTAATTTAGCAATGGAAGTAGGACAGACTGAACAGTGAGTTCTGTGATTGAGCCAGAACCCTATTCCATTTTTAATTGATTAATGTGCTGAAGTAAAGCAAAAATGAAAGGAAGACCCAACAAATTTAGCTAGTCCATGCACGGAACACAGCTGTGAAATTTGTTGCAGATACAAGCTATCAGCAGAGGATGGCAATCACTCCAAAAGAAAATATATGCATAACATTTGCATGCATTATATGTATAGATGTACTCTCAGAAATTATTCCTGTAATTTAAATGGAAGAATGTGACTTAGTGAACTGTGTGCCTATTTAGTCTGTTGAAAATAGTTTCTGAAGTATATTTCACCATGGCAAAAATCATTTCACACACTGAACAATTCACCATCTGAGTACTAAATGCTAATGGGCAACTTCAAGTCCTTTTATACTCCCTTTTTAATGGCTTTCTAATTTTTAATTGGATTTGTACAACCTTTCAGACAGAGGACATCTTTAAACAAAGTGTTGTACTTTGAGAGGCCTTCAGACAGAGGGCTGTCCTTTGTAAAACAGGAGACAAGGACACACTATATGAGAAATTATTTTTGGTACTACTACACACTTTATTTAAATATAGTTTATTCCAGCCAGTCAAGGGGAAAGAAATGAAAAATCAGTTGGGATAAAGTAAAGGGAGAGTATGATAGAAAAAGGCTAGGAGGTATTCCCACAGTATGACATACAGCCTAGCAGCATCAAGCACATAGCCAAACATGATTCCATTTTTTTTTTACTTGCTCCGGAAATAGGCCCTCATTTCTGACCTAATACTTAGCCTTGGACAAAGAACAGAAGGGAATCAATGCTCTCTAACATGTGAAGCGAAAATCTTTTGATTAATTAGTTAACTGGGACAGGTACAGTAATTTTGAACTGTGTTTTGTTTTAATAAAAATCTGAATGGCTTAACATATTGATTTATCCTTACTTTCCCTATTGCAAATAACCACACTGATCTGAATATAGTACAGTTTTGGCTGGGACAGGATGACAGTAAATTGTTCAGAGGGTGAAATGATTCTTGCCATGGTGAAATATATTTCAGTAACTATTTTCAATTGCTTTTGCTAACTAGATTGTCATATGTTTTCACTCAGAAGATCGAGATCATTTTAGAGAGTTTATTTTTCATCATGACAAAGAGCAGAGGGAAAATCCTGACGTTCTTTTACATTTCTGTAAGGCATTCATTTTGTTATTTTTTTGGGCAGGTTTCTAATTATTACATTTCATTGGTATTATATAGATATTATGTTTTCACTTTTTTGTGTTATATATTTTCATCATGATCAATTTGTTTATATGCTGGCTGTATGCCTAATGTACCCAAATCACTCTGAACCTGTTAATTCATGGCAGAAGGTATAGCCATTCAAAAACTGTAGCAAGTCACTGATATCCATTGTGATCAAAGGGGGAAAACATAATAAAATATCAAACAGTATGATACTGGATAAAGTAAAAGTAAACTAGCAGTTGAGTAAATCATGCTAAATGCAGAAGTAGGAATATACTATACATTTATTCTCAAACTTTCTCTGGCTGATTTCACAGCCTCAGACACTTTTTTGAAGGCTGCAGGAGAAGACAGGAAGGAAACTCCATTGCAACCTTGTGTATAACCATATATAAAGTATATTTGTCACCCAAAAAAAGGGAAAGAGATTTTGTAGTTATATTTTGGAAGATTTATATCAGCATGTATCAGAAGGATGTCTGGCTTTCTTTGTTTTGTGAAACATGACCTTCTTAAACATAGAGTTATACCTGAAAGGGTTCAGTTTTTTAAAATTTATATAACTAAAACCATAAAGTAGGAAAATAATCATTAGAGTGAAAAGATAAATGTCCTAGAATATGGGAAAAGGAGATTAAGAAATTGATCTACTCTATGGGTTATTGTATAAAATACATGCACTCCTCGTGAGTAAGGAGCAAGTGCAACAGGTGCTCCTGTTCATTAATGACTCAGCATAACGTGGAGAATAAAGTCAGCACCTTCGAGGCTTATTCTCTGTCTGCAAACTCTGAAACGGATAACCGCGGTCAGAAGGCATGACCACTTGCCAACACTGAAGGACTATTTCTGTACCAAGCTCTCCGGACTTCTTTCCAAGAAATGCTGGAGAGAACTGCATCAAAGCCTTGCAAAGTTTTGCAACTGGTAAAGCCGGAAAAGAACCTCGGGACTGTTTACATGTGAGTGCGTAAGCTGTAAAGACAGATAACCTCATTTATTTTATGTTGAATGCCAAGTTCAAGCAGTAAGCTGTCGTTATCTTATATTGTGTCAAGTTGTTGACGGCACTATTTTTTTGAAATGACTCCCTTATGCTGAAGTAAAAGCTATTTTTGTTCTGCCTGCCTTGTGTCTGAGTGCCATGTTAGTATTGGCACACCTTCCGCAGCCTCAAAGGCTTGACTGCTGTGCTTTGTTGAATCCTACTGAATTCGCACTCAGAACACATACCCCAACAGAGATAGAACAGATGGATAAATAAAACAAAATGAAAGGCTGTAATGATAATACATAACAGTTCCCAACCAAACCTAAAGGTACACAACAATTAAATGGGGAGTGAAAGCAAATATTTAAGCCTAGTATGCCCTATCAGGTAACAGAGACTTCTCCTGTAGCTCACAGCCCCATTCCAAAGGCCATTGTATGGTGTTCCAGGGTGCTGTTGCATGAATGCACTGGAGGAATTGGTTTTATATAGAGGACCCTCATGTGAGAACATGAAGCAGGAACTTGTTTACTGTTCCTGCAGAAGAGCCATGGCTCACTGTGCAACACCTCTGCTTTCCACGTGAAACAACCCAGTTCAAGCTAAAGTATTTTCAGATAGGGCTAGAAAAACATCTAAAACTCTTAGTCTTAGGCTTCTGGGAATTGAAGTCCAAAAAAACAAAAATTGGGAAGTAACCCACTATAAGCAGGAATGTATTTTGAAATTCTGTTAGTATACTACTGATAAAACATACTTGGTTTTTGACACTGTTCGATATACTATGGATAAAATATATTGGCTGAAATCCTGTTCTGAAGTTCTACCTGTGCAATGGAAATGATGATATTGACCAGGGGTGAATGGATTTCTTCTTCAATTTGGGGGTATGTTTAGCTCATACACAATGTCCTGAAGTCAGAAACAACCTGAAATCATTAAAGAAAGCCTTTAGTCAGTGGCAATCTGATGGTATTTCTGCTGTGAAGAAGGACCTTGTCCAACAGGATTTCAGCTGTGGGTTTAATCCTGTTTTTCTTGGACCCATTTATGTATTATAATTTGATCAATGAACAATGTTGGAGTTAGGAGCACTGAGTCCCTGCACAGTTGAAAATGTGAATTCTGGTCCAACCTGTATATCTATCCAGGGCAGCCATTTTTTCATCTGCTGGGAAACTGGAGCACAGCATTTGGGTCTTCCTGCTGGTGCTCTGGCTCCATGCAGTTTTGCCTGCCACTGCCACTGTGGTTGTACCACAGAAGCTTGGCCTGCCCAGCAGGCGTAGCTCCAGTGACTATCCAGAGCTCCTGGAGATTACCTTCAACAGTGACTATTCTCTAATTAAAAAAAAAAACTGGAAAGAATCACCATAAGGTAAAATTGACTTTGACAGCTCCAAATCATAATTATTATTACAGTACATCTGTTATATTCCCTGATCTTCAATGATGACGGAAATAATATTTTTGAATTTGGTTCAATTTACTTTAGGTTGTGAATTTTATTTTAAATGTAAATAAAAATTTAAATATAAATAAAATTACTCAGTGGTTAAGAAGCTTGCCTTGTTAGCTGGAAGGCTGGCAAGTCGGCAGTTAGAGACCTGGGTAGTGCATGACAGATTGAGCACCTGTCTCTGCCCCAGCTCTTGGGGACATGAAAGGAGCCTCATTTGGGCATACCCTGAGGAGCATTTCTTCCACAAAAACCCTTTCAACCCAGAATAATTTCTGACACAAAATTATTATTATAGTAACTGTGTCAGATATTGTTTACATAGTGTCTACAGTTATATTAGTCCAACAACCTTGCTAAACTCTTGCAAACACAAGAGTTTTTCATTTTGTTTCATGAATCCATCACTTGCTCTGTAGCATGGGAATTGAAGCGTGACTAGGTTCTGGCAGATAAGTCCAAATCTCACTTGCTACAAGGTACTTCTTACACAGTCCTTTGAATCCAGAACATAATTTACATGGAAGGGTGCGGGAATTAAAGATTTAAATTTGTTAATCCCCACTTTCTCCCATAAAACAGTTGTATGAAAGGCAGTTACATTAAGAGTTGAAATTGCCATCAACTGTGCACTTGGCCCCTCCTATGCAGCTTTTTCATACTGATGAAGAGAACTTTTGGGATGTGTTGACTTCCTCTTGGTTTCAGACCATAGCTGCTTTTTAAATTATTATCACTAACTTTATGTTCGGACTTATTTTTATATGTTGAAGTATATGTTGTAAGTCTATATTTGATCCTCTAGAGTAGCTGTTTCAGCCAGATGGGTGGGGCAGACAGACAGACAAAAAAGAGTATACTTTCCTCTTAGAAGTTAAGAAAAATATTTCATTCCAGAGTTTGAGCTCCATTTTTGATGCGGTAAGCACACATTGAATTTTCTCTTTCCCTTTGCTGATTAATGATAGCTATCTTCCCCTGTTTACTCATAAATATTTTCCTTAGGTTGAGAAAGTGTCTTTGTCATTGACCTTTCCAAGATTCCTTTCATGGATGACGTTGATATTCGTATGTTCTGCCTTTGTTTATTGGTTTTCACTTGGAATTGACATTTTCCTTAATTGGGCATTTTTCACAGTACTCTTTTGCAATGTTACAAAACAATGGGCCACTGAGGGAATATAGCACGAAAGTCAGCTGCATGTTGCTTGAAAGACAGCCATTTTGAAGCAGACCATCAGAACCATGGGATGGCTTCCCACAACACAGGAGGGAAGGCTTCAGGGTGTCAACATCACCTGTTCATTCTAAGCCCAAAAATGTAGGCAACTTTACTGCATGGTGATGTACACAGTAATTGAGACTACAGCTGCCATTCATTGGCACAGTATTGGACAGCCAGAAAAGCTATAGTGTTCCAGTTTTTCTAACAGTTAGTTTGCAATTGCTTGTCAAAACTTTGGGCAGCCAGGCAAAGAATGATGAAGGCAAGCATGTCTTTTGGTTAATTGAGCTGGACTGGTGGGACAAAGAATTATATTTTTTTAAAAATAACTTTCAACTTTAGATATAATTTTCAGACAGAATCTTTCCTGTTACTTATATTCTTCTCTGCCACAAACTGGTCTTTTACTGAAGCAAAATGTTCCATAGGTAATTGAAATGAAAAGTAGCACATGACTTTTTGCAGTCTGTAACCATGTGATAAATTTTGATTTGATGTGGTAGAATACAATATTTATACTTTAGAAACACTACAGGAAGAATAGTCTGAAACTCATCATTCTACATTATTGAAATACATTTTTTTAAAGGAGTGGATAGCTTGTGACCTCCAGATATTGTTAGATTTCAAACTTTATTCAGCTTTGGCCAGCATTCTCAGTGATATGGGATCACGGAAATTGCAGGATGTTTATAATTGGCAGGGCACATGTCTATTGTTCCTTTTTTTTGCTGGGGGGGGGAGTACAGAAAAGGTATGTCAGACCATTTCCTCTAAAAACAAACTTCACCACTGAGTGATGGGTGAAATGTAGTCCAAATGGGACCAAGAAATAAGATCAATGACAATAATCTTTAGAGGGTCATATGAAGGCAAACAACAATCACAATACTCAACAGGAAACACTCCAAAATGGTAGCCAAAGGAGTTTAAATGGATGATGTAAAGAGGGAAAAATAAAATGTTAAGCAGGATAAAATCAAGCTTCCTGGAAGAATACATGGCTGTCTGGATCAGGACCACTATACTGCACCATTTTATTGAACTTCCTGCTTGTTCTTGCCTGGTGACAAAGAAAGCGATGACAGTCCTTATGCTAATTTTGAAACCAGTTTTTTGAACTATTAGGAATGTAAGTTTACTGTTGCTCCTTACTATGTATATAGCTCTCATAGGTTATGTAATTACCCTGAACATAGGAAATGGAAGGTTTGGGTGGTATCCCTTCTCTACACTACCTTCCAATATGCTACCTCTCTCAGATTTGCTCCAGTTAGAGTGGAAGAAAATATATATATATATGGAAGTCACATGGCAATCATCTTTCTCACTTCTGTTTAGGTCCTGTTGGCTAGCTGTGCTTCTTTAGTCTTGCCTAGCTACAGTAAAGCTAAATATTCATAGAGTTAGTTTTTTATTATTATAACAGTGGAAATAGCACTGGAATTTCTTCCTGCCACATAGTGAATAAAAGGGCAGGAACTCTGGCTGGGAAAAAATATAATTGGCAAATCTTTTATTGATGCATTTGGCCAAGAAAAAGCACAACTTTTTATTCTTTCTGGTTATGGTTTGTTTGCTTACTGGTTATTGTCAGAAGACTGGTCATAAGAAGTTTACATTTCTGTGTCATTATTTAATGGAAATACCTAGCAGCAACCTACCCATTACAAAATTCAAGTAGGAAAAGACTAAAGATCAATTCTTTCTTTCATATAACCAGGGAGCAAAATTTTAAAGTCTGATGTATTTTTTCAAAGCATAATTAAGTTTCTACCTTCAGTTATGAATATAGCATGGGGTTAAAGAATTGAGACATTACATTAAAAATCCATTTGGAATACAGGTACTTAATTCAGAGTTGAATGGATGATATTTTAATTGTTATTCTTCATAGCTCATAGGGATTTGGCCTTTGCTACCTTTGACTATCAAAGAGAATAGCTGATAATTCTTTCTCATCATCCCACTTTTTGTTCATGTATCTTCAGCTATTAGCATAAATTATCCAGACAGAAATGAAAAAGAAAGGCATGTAAACATACATTTGCTAATATTTCATCAAAAATATGAAAGCAAGCTTCCTAATTTAGCAGTTATTATTGATAAATAAGAAAAAGGAGACTGTACATTAAGGCCAAACTGGATGTAGCACCAACTGATCCATGAGTCTCTCTGAACGTAGATTTTTCTCAATCAAATTCGTTCAGATCTTGTCACTTAGAGAACTAAAATGCACTAAAGTAGGTCTTATGAACCAATTGGGATTTGATTTTTCAACTCCTTTTTAAGTTCCATTGATTAAAATGGGCCTACTTAAACTACAATTTACTGTGCTAAAGTAAGATGCAGTTAAAATAGGTCCATTTGAATCAATGAAACCTGCAGGGAACCTGACTCACCAAATCCCCATTGATTTAATGGCCCTAGGTAAAGGTAAAGGTCATCCTTGTTTGAAAGCCAGTCGTATCTGACTGGGTTCAGTGCTCATCTCTGTTTCATAGCTAAAGAGCCAGCGCTGTCTGCTTCTACAGTCATTTCCAGAATATGCTCTAAGGCAGGGGTGCCCAAACTACAGCCCAGGGGCTGGATCCAGCCTCTGATGCCAATTCATCTGGCCCTCATTGCTCCTGGAAGCGGAAATAAAACTTGCCCCCTGAACCACGTGACTGGCCCCCAGCCTCTAAGTATATGAGGCTCTTTCATCATTCTTTTCTCTTCAGCGGGCTTGCAATTGTCCATACCTGTCAAGTATCTCATTTTGCCTAGGAAAACCCCATAATTTTGAGCCCCTAATCCACCCATCATGTTTTTTTAAATAATTTCCCATATTTTTTAAAAAAAAATCAGGGGCATGTAAACCTCCTATATGTTATTGTGTTATATCTTTATGGGGTGTGCAACTCATACCATAGGAGTGTTGGTCTCTCCCTGGTGGAGCAAGAACCACCCCATAAGTACAACTGATTCCCCTCATGGGGGAAAATGCAGTTAGCAAGTCAAGCTTACTAATAATTCTATTCTATATTTCCCCCTACTCTCCCCCCCCCCATTCGACTGCATTTCATATTATGGTGATTTTTCATGGAACTGTTTTTTACACTTTAATCGGTTAATTGTCTCCTATCTTAGTGTTTTTTGCCTCAATTTCATTTTTAAAAACTCTGTGTTTAAGAGAAAACCACGGAAGTATCCTGTTTATGCTGTATGCAAATATACTTGAAGCCAATTGGATCATTGACTTCCCTTTAACATCCTCTTTCCCAGGAGAGAGAGGGCTTCAAGTATATTTGCATACAATACAAACAGCATACAGTACTTCCATGGTTTTCTCTTAAATACAGAGTTTTAAAAAATGGAATTGAGGCACAAAACGCTAAAACAGGAGACAACTGATTAAAATGTGAAAAACAGTTCCATGAAAAATCACCAGATGTGCCTATGGGGTAGTTTTTCCTCTACCAGGAGAACTCAACATTCCTCTGTGGCTCCTCAACTTCTAGGCTCTTGGATGTGCCTAGGTTTTGTGGAGAAGGGTGTGTGGCCTGGGCTGGGAAAGAAGGTCATGGCCTAAATTTTCCCTTATTTTCATGTCCAAAACTTGACAGGTATGCAATTGTCTTTGCTGTTGCTCTGATTATGTAGGCAGTTCATTGCATTGACATTAGTAGCATTTGTACTGACTTTACCAACAGGCCAGAAAGAAACAGGGATGTGCTCTCTCCCACCCTGCAGTGGCAATTCCTGAAAATGCCATTTAAAAGTAGTTATTGGAAAGTAGCTAAGCGCTGAGTTACTCATCACCCATAACAAAATAACATTTTGACTACTTGTTACAGTGCTTATTATCCAAAATTAGCTTTGAGTGACTACTTATATTCAGCCTCCACACTGCCCCCATTGCTATACCACCAGACCTTGGCTTACTCAATGTGCAGATCTGATGGATTCTGTGTTTGCAGATGAATTTTCAGAGTTCTTTTAAAACCTTCATGCTTAGCGTGTGAAAGTCTCTAATGTTGCCAAGTGGGGGTGGGGGTATGTGTGCCTGTGAAAGATTAGGCCTCCATGAGTTCAGGTAAATACTTGAATTGGGTTCTGGAATAGAATAGAATAGAATAGAATCCTTTATTGGCCAGGTGTGCTAACACACCAGGAATTTGTCTTTGGTACATATGCTCTCTATATACATGAAAAATTATCATCTAGTCCACCATCGTTCCAGGACTAACAATTACTTTTAGTCCTCTGTAACCAGACAGGCACTTTTCTCTTCAGCAGAGCTTCAAATTGCCCTGTGTCACAAACCACCCATTCCAAGGGTGTTGAGTAGCTCACCATCTCAGCTAAGGGAGATCAACCTGACTCCAAAATCCAGATATGAGTCACCATTATGTTCACCACTTCATTTTTGCATTGTCAAAACAATTTTGCTCCTCTACTTTTTCTTCCCCTCCCCTTCTCTTCTATATCAGGTCTTCTTTTTTCCTTCATTTTAAATGCCTAAAGGCAGCACTTTCTCTCTCCCTCTGTCTCATCTTTATTTTGTGTCTGCTAGTTGTACCATGGAGTGGATTTTAGTTGCTAAGCAATACTTTGGGAGACAGGATCTTTTTTTAAAATTGAAAATACAATTGATTTAATGTGAACACCCTCTCTGCTGGAAATTACAAGATCAAGCAGTTGTTCCACAGGGTTGAATTATATGGAGAAGATTTTCAAGTGGTGGAGGTGTCATTGTGGGCTAGGAAGAATAATAGAAATTTGTCATTTTTCCATTCTAGAGAAGGGCATTATCTATCAACAGAGTTGGTAGGTTTAGGTACCACCCTTTGAATGTACATAGAATCCTCATGTATAAGTTTCATCATACAAATAGTAATCCATTTGCTGAAAACCAATAATCTCTAGTGTTGCTACATTCAGATAGATTGTAGTACATTTAGTATCATTCCGTTCAAATAATAAATTGTCCTTCATGCAAGCTGTTCTGAATGTTCTGGCATTCACTTTTAAAAATAGCTTCTTAGCACTCTTTGCTTAGCTTTTATTCATTAATTATTCTTTTAGAATCTCAACATTTTCTAATAAGAATAAACAACTGTTTTACCTTACAGAAACCCTGCATGGTTGATGGAGCTGATTAACTTAATTAGTTCAATACCAACCTTGTATGGAGCAGTAAAGAATCTGTTTTTCAAGCAAAGAGTAAGCATTTGTGTAACACTTTCCTCATATATTTTTCAAATATCCTATAGGAAAACCACTCACTTAATTCATTTATACATTTTAAACTTATCAACTGTACAGTAAAACCTCTACATACAATTTTTTTCCTTTCCACGAGGCTATCACAGGTCTGCAACCAAAAAGCTGCATAGGATATTTTTACTGTTTCCTATAGATTTTTACTTAGTGAAACCAAGAAAAATACTAAAAAAGTTCCATCAAGTCAAGTTTTCTTGAAAAACTCAAGTTTTTAGTTTAATTTAGCGTGAAGTTTGCCTTTAATACAAAATCCTATTCTTGATTCTAAAAACCCTACCCAAAATTATTTCTTACTTTTGTTTAATATTTATTAGAGCTATATTCAAGAATAATGCAAAGAGAAAATAAAAGAAATGGTGGGGGTGGGGGCGTAGTCATGTAGTGAACAGAAAACCACGCTACTGACTGCTATTTCTGTTCCCAAAACTGTCTGACGCCAAGTTAAAAGAAGGAGTTTTACTGGCCATACGAAACCTGTTATCTGATCCCCTCTATTTAGAAACAATGGAAGAAAAGAAAAGGAAGGGTGGGACTCTTTAAAAGACGTAGTTCACAAGTTTTTAGGGAATACTAAAGACCCTCACTACAAAACCATTGTACAATGCATGTTGAATGCGCATAAAGCTCAAGGATGCAAGATGAGCCTAAAAGTTCATTTCTTACACTATTTTCCTGAAAACTTGGGAGCCTACAGTGAAGGGCAGGGTGAAAGATTTCACCAGGATGTCCGTGATATCGAGAGATGCTACCAAGGAAGATGGAACAGCAATATGCTAGCTGACTGCTGTTGGATGCTCAAATGGGAAACAGAAAAGGGAAAGCAAAAGCGTGTTCAGAGGAGCATAAAAGAAAAGAAGAAAAGGTTTCACAGACAAAAAGAGTGAAAATGGAATGTTATGTATATATTATGAAGAAATTGTTTAATTATAAGAAATAATATGTTTAGTTCATTGTAATAAAATAGTGATTTTCTCATCACTCATGCTTTTTAAATGAAAAATCCTCATATTTTGCGGGAAAAACTGTACGTGATGGGGGAAAAACCGAGGTCATTTTTGGATTCAGCACACTAGAAAACATAAAATTTACCAAAAATATCCTATGCAGCTGGTTATTATTATTATTATTTTGCAGACCTGTGTATTTTTATGTTCAAAAATGTGTATGTCGAAAACACATTGCATTACCAGATTAGGCCACTAGATGTCACTGTATTTTTTTATATGTTTAATTTTTCCTATTAAAAATTTGGACAGTAGACCCTCACATAATGACGTTACTTGGTTCCCCAAGTAGCATTGCTAAGTGATTTTTGTTGTTATGCAGGTTTCTATGGAGTTTCCCACATAACAACATTTTGCCTGGATAATGATGGTTATTTTAGCATTGTTGTCTGGACAACAACACTAAAAACTTTGAACACACGGTGTGTAACGACACGTTGTTAAGCAAAAATGATGATATCCGAACACGTTGTTATGTGAGGGTTGACTATATCGAATTTTTTTGCTCGAATTTCTATTTGTATTGCTTTTTTTGTAAACCAAACTATTTGTATGACGGGGTTCTACTATATTTCAATTTTCGGAATGCATCACCTTCCATCCATGCTAGCCAAATTAGCTGTTCATGTTTTATGCAATTTAAAAATTACTAAACCTCCCAAGATTAAAAATTAAAAACAATATTCTTACAGGCTTTAGCCAGGTCCTTCTAATATGCCAGGAGGAAAAAAACCATTTGCTACCACTACCATCAAGAAAAGAAGGAAATCAACATAGAAAAACTACCATTAGTTTAGAAAAAATGTTTTTTGTGGATATTGCTGCAGCATTGCCTACCCTTTTTTATACAAGGATAAAAATAATACACTGAATCCCCCACCCCCTTTAAGTTTGCCTTTCTTCTTCAAGTGCCATATCCGATTCTGAATTTTGGCTATCATCATGGCTATCGGCCATGAAGATTGTCCTGGGAACAATGTAATGCAGTGGCCTTTCATTTGCCTTCTTTATCGCAGTGTGAAGCCCATACTAGTTCCATGAGTCACATTTGGCACACAAAGTCCTCATGAGTCCCAAGCCAGTATTGATGAAGCTGCTGCCCTCCATCAAAATGGATTCAAGTGGGAATGGGGACCATCGCCCTTCCCTTTGGCCTTCGACACCCAAGGGCATTAGTCCTCAGGGTGGTCAGGTTAGTTAGCTACTGCTTGCCAATTACCATTGAGTTGCTGGCAGTATGGTCTACTCTATTACCATAGCAGGATAACCTTAAAGTTTGCCTCTATTGTCTATTTGTGTGTGTGAAATAACTAATGCTTGACAAAAAAAGGAAGAAAGTGCACAATTTTACTATATTCAACATTAAATATCTCCACAGGATTGCCAAAATCTTCTTGCAAAGTTTATTCTGCTGTAATAAAAAATAATGTAACTTTCAATGGCAGATTGCCATTACCGTATATACTCGAGTATAAGCAGAATTTTTAGCCCCAAAATGAGGTCCAAAAAAGGGGACCTGGATTTTACATGGGTCAACAACCACGAGGGTCTAAAAATATTTTTTGAGTGATTCAGGCATTTTAAAAGCTAGGTTCAGCACTTTTGTGGCAAAATGGCTGACATGCAGTTACCACAACTGGCCAACAGAGGGCGGAAATAACGATTTTCTATTAGAATACATTGAAAATTCATTTTTTCCATTCTGAAGTTTGCTTTCAATTCATTCCTATGGAGAAAGAAGCTTTACAATGTAATCACGTCCCCCTTCCAACCTGGTGTGAAAAAGAAAGGATTTCACTTACCTTCATGTCTTTGTCCCTGCTCCATGTGGCCAAGATGGAGAGAGGAAACCATGCTTCTTCCTTGCAGGGGGAGCAAGAGGCTAGGCTAGAGCAACACTTCCTGCCTCCATGCAATTGACCTGCCCACCCAGTTCCCCTGCAGCACCACCACTGGTTGTGTGGTGCAAATACAGTAAAAAAGCTCTAAATTAATAAATCTTACTGTATTTTAATGTATTTTAATTATTGAAACTCACTAGCAGCTGCTGCATTTCCCACTCTCAGCTTATACTCTATTTTTTGGGGTTTTCACGTCAAAATTAGGTACCTCAGCTTATATTTGAGTCGGCATATACTCGAGGATATATGGTAATGAAAGATCCTCCACTTTAATTCAAAGTCATGTGTTAAGGAGGAATTAAAACAGGAAATCTTTAATTAGGGCAATCTGCTACTGCAGATGACATCATTTTCCAGTGTGATTTACATAAAAGCATTTTGGAGAATTCCTTATCAAAGTGAGGACCAACCCTAACACTAGGCAGGGGTACAATAATCCATTTAAACAATAGATTTGAAATGTCATATAAAGGCAACACACTTCTATTTATTTGATTTGTTCTTCGGAGTTGGGCAATATAAATCAGAAAAATAAATAAATAAATACTACTGGTGCAGGGTAGCAGTGATTGCAGAGGTTTCATCTGCCATAATAGGTGGTACCTTCAGATACTTTTTATGTACTCTGGTTAGGAAGTTGGAGAGAATATTTTTTGCTGTTCCTCAGACCACAGAATGCCTTGGGATAGACCCAGTGGTGGGCATCAGCAGATTCGCACCAGTTCTCCAGAACTGGTAGCAGAAATTCTGGCTGACCCCGCACATCCAAGTTTTGAAATAAAGTAGTCCCAATTTGGGTGCAATGCAGGGCTTTCCCTCTGGCCACATCCATCTTACCACGCCCACAGTATGGTAGTAAATCTTTTTGCAGCCCACCACTGGATAGATTACACTAAGTGTACACTAAGTGATTACACTAAGGCATTTGATTGTGTGGATCACAACAAGATGTGGCAAGTGATTAAAGAGATGGGAATACCAGAACATCTCATATGCCTCCTGAGAAATCTGTACAGGAACCAAGAAGCAACAGTTAGGACAGAACACGGAATGACAGAGTGGTTTGGAATAGGAAAAGGAGTAAGACAAGGCTGCATTTTGTCACCCTGCTTATTCAACTTATACACAGAGCACATAATGCGCAACGCAGGGATGGAGGAATCACAATATGGGATCAAAATTGCTGGGAGAAACATCAACAATCTGAGATATGCAGACGACACCACCTTAATGGCAGAAAGTGAGGAAGACCTAAAGAATCTCTTGATCTGTTTGAAGGAAGAGAGTGCAAAAGCTGGCTTGAGACTCAATATCAAGAAAACCAAGATAATGGCAACTGGCCCGATCAGTTCCTGGAGAATAGATGGGGAAGAAGTAGAAGCAGTGACAGATTTTACATTCTTAGGATCTAAGATCACTGCAGATGGAGATTGCAGCCATGAAATAAAAAGGCGACTGATTCTTGGGAGACAAGCCATGAAAAACCTGGGGAACATGGTGAAAAGCAGAGACATCACCTTGGAAACAAAAATTAGAATAGTCAAAGCAATGGTATTCCCAGTGGTAATGTACGGACCTAAAGAATCTCTTGATTGGGCTGAAGGAGGAGAGTGCAAAAGCTGGTTTGAGACTAAATATCAAGAAAACCAAGATAATGGCAACAGGCCCAATCAGCTCCTGGAAGATAGATGGAGAAGAAGTAGAAGCAGTGACAGATTTTACTTTCTTAGGATCCAAGATCACTGCAGATGGGGATTGCAGCCATGAAATAAAAAGGAGACTGATTCTTGGGAGACAAGCAATGAGAAACCTGGGGAACATAGTGAAAAGCAGAGACATCACACTGAAAACAAAAATTAGAATAGTCAAAGCAATGGTTTTCCCAGTAGTAATGTATGGATGTGAGAGCTGGACAATTAGGAAGGCTGAACGTAGAAGAATAGATGCCTTTGAAATGTGGTGTTGGAGGAGGGTTTTGAGAGTCCCCTGGACAGCGAGGAGAACAAATAGGTCAATCCTAGAAGAAATTAACCCGGATTGCTCACTGGAAGGTCAAATAGTAAAGATGAAGCTAAAATACTTTGGACATCAAATGAGAAGGGAGGATTCACTTGAGAAGGCACTGATGTTGGGAAAGGTGGAAGGCAAAAGAAGAAGGGGGAGGCCAAGGATGAGATGGCTAGATGGCATTGTGGACACAATGGGCACAGAGCTGGGAGGGCTGAGGGGGATGGTGGAGGACAGAGGCGCCTGGAGAGCAATGGTCCATGGGGTCGCAAAGGGTCGGAACCGACTGTGCGACTGAACAACAACAACAACAATGTACGGATGTGAGAGCTGGACAATTAGGAAAGCTGAACGCAGAAGAATAGATGCCTTTGAAATGTGGTGCTGGAGGAGAGTTTTGAGGGTACCCTGGACAGCGAGGAGAACAAATAGGTCAATCTTAGAAGAAATCAACACTGACTGCTCATTGGAAGGTCAAATAGTAAAGATGAGGCTAAAATACTTTGGGCATCAAATGAGAAGGGAGGATTCACTTGAGAAGGCATTGATGTTGGGAAAGGTGGAGGGCAAAAGAAGAAGGGGGAGGCCAAGGATGAGATGGATAGATGGTATTGTAGACACAATGGGCACAGAACTGGGAGGACTGAGGGGGATGGTGGAGGACAGAGGTGCCTGGAGAACGATGGTCCATAGGGTCGCAAAGGGTCGGAATCGACTGTGCGACTGAACAACAAAACTGGATAGACCTGGATTTCTTAACAATAATAATTGATTCAATTTAATTCAGCCAATACCTAACCTAAGTAATGCTAATGCAAACCTTTATGTATTTGTTTGTATATGAGTATATACACAAACATACATACACATACCTAATACTAACATAGATTTTGTAAAAATTTACATATACAAAATACAGGTTTGCATTATGTGCAGTAGCCATTTTACAGCTCATTTCTCAGTGTTATTTCCTTATCTGCAAACTCATAAGGACTTAACATGTGGTCAGTTTAGAGCAGGAGTTCTCAACCTTTTTAAGCCGGGGGCAAGGTCCTGCTCCCTCTGACAACTTCAGGGGCCAGATGGCCATTTTGCCCTTCTTCCAACAGATGGCACTTCCTGGTGTGGTGGAGATGGGGGGGGGCACATGAAATGACACCATGGGCCATATCTGGCCCATGGGCAGCAGGTTTCGAATTCCTGGGTTAGAGCATAATAAATCCTCTCTTGGTATGCATCTGTGATGCCTTTCTCCATCATCTTCCTTAATGCAATCTTCCTACCACATTTTCTTATATCCCAAACTGCCATGTTTTCTCACCCCTTGCTGTTCTTGCCTCCTACTTTCCCCACAAACATGTAAATTAGGGTTACGGAGCAGAGGGAGAGAAGAAAACTGTTTTGACCTTAAAAGTCCTAGGAGGGCACCACTACCTTCATTGAGCAACAGAAAAACTTGATTAGGAGGAAAACGTGCCTTGTTACCTATGAAAATACAATGGAACTGAATTCGTGCATTCAAACTACACATATGAGTCAAAGATGGGGAAAGGTAAAGTCATAGGTAAAGTCAGTGACTTATATGCAAAAACACTCAGCTGTGGTGGCTCAGTGGTTAAGAAGCTCACCTTGATAGCTGGAAATCTGGCAAGTTTGCAGTTTGAGACCCAGGTACTGCATGACGGATTGAGCGCCCGTCACTGTCCCAGCTCCTGCCAACCTAGCAGTTCGAAAGCAAGAAATTGCAAGTATATAAATAGGGACCAATTTGATGGGAAAAGATCTTGGCGACATGAAAGGAGCCTCATTTGAGCATACCCTGAGCAGAGTTTCTCCAGCAAAAATCCTTTCAACCAAGAATAATTTCTGACATGATCATCATCATCATCATCATCATCATCATCATCATCATCATCATCATTATTATTACAGCTCCCCCAGTAGCTTAGTAGTTTAGGCGCTGAGCTGGAGAGTGGGAGGACAGTGTTCGATACCCGAGAGCTGCACTTGGGGACATGAAAGGAACCTCATTCAGGCTTCCCCTAAAAATCTGTTCAACCTAATCTCTGTCACGAAAACACACACATTCCTTAATATTTATATTATATTGTGCCAAAAGGCAGATCTGACTTCTAACAATCCTAATAGGGCTTTCAAGGTGTGAGATACAGTGGTACCCCGGTTAACGAATGCACTGGTGTTATGTATGTATGTATGCATGTTCATTATACTGTAAAGGCAAGAATGTAACCACTCCAGATACAAACGATACCAGCTGTAAAAGAACGCGAGCAGACAGCCCATAGAGGGCAGCTGCGAGCGTTCAGCCTCACATGGTTCACATTGCTCAATCACGGACAGCCGCGGGAAAACCTTCCCCGCATTCAGCAGCAGAAGAAAGAGGCGTGCCTGGGCGAGGCCACGCCGGTAGCAGCCAATCAGCTACCGTGCTACACGATTCAAATGTAGAGAGCTACTGTATATATTGAGATGTATCACCGCCATTACCTCATGCTTCACTGGAACCTCATGCAATAAACCTGTGTTAAACCAACCCTTTGGTTGTCCGGTTGTCTTTGGTCCCATACACTAAATTGGCGACGAAGGTGGGATATGGCTGCCCACGGGTCCAAGACATGCGCCGGCTACGTGATCAAGAAGCCGGGAGACTTGGAGCTGTTTGAGATAGACTTCAATGCAGCGCTGGTGGAGCTCGAAGTCTCAGATGAGGCCAAAAAGAGGGCCATTTTCGTCCGCATGCTCGGACACGAGACCAAGAGGACCTTGGTGGACCTGATTGCGCCGAGGAAGGTGAGCGACCTCAAAGCCACAGAGCTCCTGGCGGCGTTGCGCGCCCATCTCCGGCCAGCAATAGCGATGTTCCCCGCTCGGAGCGCGTTCTGGAGGCGAGTCCAGGCACCCGGGGAATCGGTCGATGAGTTCGCCGCGGCCCTGCGGTTGGCCGCCGGCCCATGCAAGTGGGAGCTCCCCGAAATCACCCTCCGGGACTGCCTGCTCTGCGGTCTGAGGGACACAGAGACTCAGCGCGCGCTGATGAAAAGGGAGCCGCCTCCCTCGTGGCAACAAGTCCTCGACACGGCACAGGCCGCGGAGGCCACTTCTGCCGGGGTGCACGAGCTTCAGGACTGGCGCCCGAAGACCGCCAAGGCAGAGAGCTCGGTGCGCGCGGCCCGGCGAGTTTCGAACTCGTCTGCGGAGAGCGGCGACGACGAGGACGTCCGGAGGGTCCAGAGAGAGGGCCGGCGCTGCGACGGCTGCGGCGCCGCCCACGCCTGCGCCAAATGCCCATTCCGCAAGGCCGAGTGCCACAACTGCGGCCGGCGCAGGCACATCGCCAAGGTCTGCCGGAAACGGCGCGAGGCCACCAGGAGTTCTCCAGACCGCTCGGCGAGGCAGGACCGCACCACGAGGCAGGACCGCACCACGAGGCCAAAGGACGGCACCCGGACCACGAGGACGCGGGACGAAGTAGGGCGCATCTCCGACGACAGCGAGGACGACGCGCCGGTTTGCAGCGTTTCCACGGAGCACCCCCGTTACTTCGTTGAGGTAGTAATACAAGGGGCCCCTGTTAGAATGGAGGTGGACTCGGGTTCTTCATACTCCATTATTTCCCAGGGGGAGTTTATGAAAATCGCCCCCCACATGCGGCCCAAGCTCAAGGCGTTGAGGGCCACACTGAAGGACGTGCAAGGGAACCGCATCCCAGTGTTGGGGGTTGGGAAGTTCCGGGTTCAGTTTAAAAAGCACACCGCAACGCTTCCCCTAGTCGTCCTCAAGGGAGGTAAATGCAGCCTCCTCGGGACTCAATGGTTCCAGCCCCTGGGATTGTTCATTGGGGGGGTTCACGCCGTGAAAGCACACGCCGCCGGGACTGATCCAATACAGAGCGTGTGCGATGCGCACCCCGAGGTTTTTAAAAAGGGGCTCGGGAAATTCAAGGGCCCCCCAGTGACTTTCGACCTGGACCCTGGAGTACGACCAATCAGACTTAAACCGCGCAGAGTGCCTTTCGCACTAAAGGACAAAATAGAGGCGGAGTTGGACAAGTTGGTGGGCCAGGGGATTCTTGTTCCTGTTGATTCTGCGGAGTGGGAAACTCCAATTGTAACAGCGCTCAAGGCCAACGGGGAGGTCCGCATATGCGCTGATTACAAGTGCACCATCAATAAGGCGATCCGCCCTAATGCGTATCCGGTGCCGGTAGTCAGCCACTTGTTGGCCAGGTTACACGGGGGGAGGTGTTTCGCTAAACTCGACCTGGCCCAAGCCTATCAGCAACTCCCAGTGACCCCCGCCGCAGCTGCTGCGCAGACCATAGTCACCCACAAAGGGGCGTTCCAGGTATCGCGCCTCCAATTCGGCGTGAATTCGGCGCCCGGGATCTTCCAGTCACTTGTGGAACGCCTCCTGAAGGGGTTAGAGGGGGTGTTGCCCTACTTTGATGACGTATTGATTACAGGGGGGAGCCGGGCCGAGTTAGCAACAAGGTTGGGAAAGGTCCTGACAATATTCGAAAAGGCGGGGTTGCGGTTGCGGAAAGACAAATGCGTCTTCTTCGCTACAGAGGTTGAGTTCCTAGGGTTCCGTGTCACGCCCGAGGGAATAAGGCCAGCCCAATCCAAGGTAGCCGCCATCAAGAAGGCCCCTCGCCCCACCTCCAAGCCCGAGTTGCAGTCGTTCCTCGGACTGCTCAATTTCTACCACTCCTTCCTCCCGCGGAAGGCAGCCGTGGCAGAACCGCTACACAAATTGTTAAAAAAGGACGAGGCATGGAAGTGGGGCGACGACCAGGAAAAGGCTTTCAATGACCTGAAGCGACTCCTGGCATCAGATGCCATACTGACCCACTTCAATCCCAAACGCCCAGTGGTCCTGATTTGCGATGCATCCCCGGTGGGGGTGGGGGCGGTGTTATGCCACGTGCTGGAGAACGGTAGGGAGGCCCCGATAGCGTTCTACTCTAGGTCTTTGTCCCAAGCGGAGAGAAACTATGCCCAGACAGACAGGGAAGCACTAGCAATAATTGCGGGGACCAAGAAATTTCATGATTTTGTGTACGGCCGCCCCTTCACCATAGTGACTGACCATAAGCCTTTGCTAGGCATTTTCACCGCAGATAAGCCCACACCCCAAATCCTGTCCCCGAGAATGCTCAGGTGGGCCATCTTTCTCAACGCGTATCAGCACGCGTTGGTATACCGGCCCGGGAAGGAGATCAGCCATGCCGACGCCCTGTCGAGGTCCCCCATTCCCCGGGATTGCTGCCACATGGGCGAAGTAGAGAGGGACCATCAGGTCTTAATGATAGAGGTTCTAGACTCCCCTCCAGTAGTACCGGCCGACATCGCCAAAGCGACAGGCAAGGACAAAACGCTGGCCACAGTTTGCTCCTGGGTACAGAAAGGGTGGCCCGTGTCTTCCCCAGCAGCGGAATTCAACACATTTTTCAAAAAGAAACTAGAGTTGTCCCTAGAGAGGGGTTGCCTTTTGTGGGGACAGCGGGTAGTGATCCCCACGCCTCTCCGGCCGAGGGTGCTTAAACTGCTGCACGTCAGCCACCCGGGGATCGTCCGCTCAAAGGCGCTGGCCCACAGTTACTTTTGGTGGCCCCAGCTAGACGCCGACATTGAACACATGGTCGGCACTTGCGAAGCGTGCCAAAGCTCAAGGCCAGAAGAGGCTCGCTCGCCACCTAGGGAGTGGGACACGGCTAGGGGGCCCTGGTCCCGGATACATGTAGACTTTGCTGGCCCGTTCAGGGGAACGCTTTTCCTCCTCGTGGTGGACGCGTTCTCCAAATGGTTGGAGGTCATTCCAGTCTCGAGCACCTCCTCGGCCACAACAATTAAACAGTTAAGGAGGGTCTTTTCCACGTTCAGTTTACCCGACACCCTCGTCAGCGATAACGCTAGCTGTTTCACGTCCGCCGAGTTCGGGGCATTCATGGAGCGAAACGCCATTCGGCACGTCACCTCTGCCCCCTTTCACCCGGCCACCAACGGCCAAGTAGAGCGTCTCGTGCGCACCACGAAAGACGCCCTGCTGCGCATGGGCCCCGGAGACCTCGACCTGAAATTGTGCCAATTCCTGCTAAGATACAGGGTCACCCCATTAGCATCAGGGTACTCCCCCGCAGAGCTGTTGATGCGCAGGAAGCTGGCCACGGGAATCTCCAAGCTAGACCCCACGAGAGTAGAGGACAAAGGGCGGAACATAGGGGTGGAACCCACAAAGAGTTTCAGCGTAGGCGCCCCGGTGCATTGCAGGAACTACGCCAGCGCGGGGCCAGCCTGGGTGCCGGGCACCGTAGTAGAACAAACCGGCCCCGTCTCATACCACGTAGAGACCAGTACAGGCTTCCTGTGGAGACGGCACGTGGACCAACTCAGGCACAGGGTCCCCGGAGAGCAGGACGAAGACGAGAATAGTATCGAATCAGCGTTAGGGTACTCCCCCACCCGCTTAACCCAAGGGGGAGGAAAAGGGGAGCATGGGTCCCCACCAAGGGGGGAGGAAAGGGAATCGATCCACAGAAATCTTTTGCGGGAGTCCCCGAAAAAATGGAAGAGGCCCGACCACACACATACCCCGCGGGAGTTTCCCCGAAACACAGATGCCCATAGAAGTTTAGACGTTGATTTACAGTACCAGGGGGAGTTAGCGGAGTGGTCCCCCACCCGTCCTAGCGAAAAGAGGGGTTTCAGTTCAGCCCCTGGTACCTCCAGTCCCAGTAGCCCCTGTGAGTCAGAATGCGATATAGCGTCATTTTCCCGGAGACCGACACCCCCAAGACGGGAGGCGTCAGCGAGTCCGCCCACCACAGTCTCAAGGTCCCCCGAGCAGGAATCAGAAGGTAGCCGAACCACAAGGGTGACCTCATCGGTTCCACGGTTCACAATAGGAGGGTCCCCGGGGTCAGAGAGCAACAGGCAGGGGTTCACCTCCCAACTATTCATTCCCTTCCCATCCCTGGGCGCGAGGCAGGCACGGACGCCCCACAGAGCCACTAACGAATCCCCGTTTCCTGTTGCAGGACAAGCACCCGCGGAGTCAGGGATCACAGGCTCTCCAGTACTAGGTCAGACGCAAGCGCGTCCCAAGCGCACGTGCGGCAAGCCACAATGGTTGCGGGACTTCGTCCCATCCTAGGGGGGAGGGATGTTATGTATGTATGTATGCATGTTCATTATACTGTAAAGGCAAGAATGTAACCACTCCAGATACAAACGATACCAGCTGTAAAAGAACGCGAGCAGACAGCCCATAGAGGGCAGCTGCGAGCGTTCAGCCTCACATGGTTCACATTGCTCAATCACGGACAGCCGCGGGAAAACCTTCCCCGCATTCAGCAGCAGAAGAAAGAGGCGTGCCTGGGCGAGGCCACGCCGGTAGCAGCCAATCAGCTACCGTGCTACATGATTCAAATGTAGAGAGCTACTGTATATATTGAGATGTATCACCGCCATTACCTCATGCTTCACTGGAACCTCATGCAATAAACCTGTGTTAAACCAACCCTTTGGTTGTCCGGTTGTCTTTGGTCCCATACACTAAAACTGGTTAACACTAAAACCTGATAACATTGGGGAATTTGAGGAACACGTTTGCACCACACAACGTTAAGTTAACGTTGTGCAAACCAAAGGTTTTCCTCAAATTTCCTGATGTTGATCTCTGCCCCAAAGCCCGCAGGACTGAAGACCAGCACTGCGGGCTATGTGGCAGAGATCTCCAAAGGCCCCCTTGCTGGGGGGGGGAGGGGTCCTCCATAGTCCCAAGCGTCTGATCCCCGGTTAAGGAAACCGGGCATCGGACACTCTTCTCCCTTCCCTGAAAGGAAGCCGGAGTTTGAATGCTCTGATTGCCAGCTTCCTTTGGGGGAAGGGAGTCCGCCTTCCCCCAAAGGAAACTGGGGATCAGACACTCTGATCACTGGTTTCCATTGGGGGAAAGTGTGTGTATCCTTCCTCACCAAGTTGGGCTGCAGGTGTGTGCAGACACTCCCCCTGCAGTTCACCCTGGTAGAGAACGGGCCAGGCACTTGACTCTTTCCCTTCCAGGAGGGCTGCGGATGTGCGCAAATTCACCCAAAGCTCACCCTGGAGGGATCGGGCCAGGTGCTTGGCTCCAATCCCTGTAGGATGGGCTGCAGGTGTGTGCACTTAATTCAGTGGCTTTATTTTGATTATTTGAATCCAGTCTATAGACTGAAGCTGGCCACCTAGAATTACCTCTAATCTGTATTCTCATGTTTCACTTTTTAAAAATAAATATGATGTTTCCCCTCTTCTTCTAATGATTTTTCACTTATCAGCAAACAAAAGTTTTCTGAGGAACCAGTTGCATTTAAAATGTCACAGATGCCACTATACTTTTATTTGTGTTAAGATAAATTACCCCATATATTCTCAGGAACCTTGTCTTTCTCCAAAAAGGCAATGGAGTTTCTTGAGCTACTGGCAGCCCTTTATCTACAGAGATGGAGAGAGACAATTGATTTTTTTGTCCTCTGAGGTAAAACCTAATACCATCACATCCCAAGCTAATTCTTCAACTTTTGCTATTACCGTTTTGAGTCAGACCCTTTTGCAGTGAAGTTGCACAGCATATATGCTTATGTAAAGTTAGTATATGGCTATATAGTGATTGAGGTTTAATTGCCAGTGAAATTTTGAATGTATGCTAAGATGTGACAGTTAAAATGGAGGACTGTTTGTGAATGGAATTGCAAGCTGTTTGGTTTGTTTTGGTTTGTATGATTTTGAGATGTTTATAAGGTGCATGTGAAAGACCGAGAGAGTCCATTGCAATTAGGAGTTAAATTGAAACTGTGAATTAGAAGTAGATTATAGGTTTTGCCTGTCTTGGGAAGAGGCTTGAATAATAGTGTATTTTTAGGACTCATGTTAAAGTAAGCACAGTGGAATCTCATACAACAATTGCCCCGCATAGCAACAAAATCGCATAACAATTAGGTTTTTTGGGGAAATGGAGTCCTGCATAACAATTTTTCCTATGGAAGAAATCATGCAACAATTTTTCAATGGGAAAAACCACTTAGGGAAAAAAATCATTGTACAATGCATCCCATAGGGAAAATCGGTATACGATGCCTGTATCATGTAGCAATTGTTTCGTACAACACCGAGTCCCGTGGAACGGATTAAAATCATTGTATGAGGTACCACTGTATTTCTTTATCTACACCAGGGGTTTGCAACTTATGGCCCGTGGGCTGGCCCCTGCCCCTGATGCCATTCCATCAGGCTTGTGATGATGACCCTGGAAGGGGACACATTTGTACATGCGCAAATGACCCACCATGAGAAACCCTGATTTACACACATAAAGATCTGAAAGTATTTGTGTTTTAAACAAGAAATGTAAAAACATATGATTGCATGTTGATACTTTGTTCTTACATTTTAATTTTACCAGTTGACTAAAACTATTCCTTTGTTGTTGTTTTCAAAATATGCTTCTTTTTCATTTACACAACCTGTATTTTTAACAAATAAATAGCAATGTGAAGATGTCAGTGGAGATTTATTTATTTATTTATTTTTCACTCTTATATACCGCCCACTCAGGTACAACCCAACTCAGGGCGGTTTACATAGCAGACAGTAAATACATAAAAGACACATGATAAAACAAAGTTAAAAGTTAAAAAACCCACCCCTAAAAGGTGCGCATGAACCGAAGGGACCTTGGGGGAAGGCACACTTCTCTATACCAACCACCCAACGGTACCCCCATCCCCACCCGCACCCCAAACGTGGCCCGCCAGCCAGGTCTTTAGTTCCTTCCTAAAGGGCAACAACTCCGTCTGGAGATGCAGTTCCACAGGCAGGAGGTTCCAAAGGGCCTGTGCGGACACGGAGAAGGCCCTCCTCCTTGTGCCAGAGAGGCGAGCCCCCCTGGTTGATGGCACAATTCGAGAGCTTCTCGGGTCTGCTCTGGTTGGACGGACAAATGTCCTTAGGGCGATGCGGTCTCTAAGATACCCTGGCCCACTACCATGTAGGGCCTTAAAGGTCAAAACCAGCACCTTGAATTGCACCCGGAGACAAACTGGTAACCAGTGCAGCCCCCAAAGCAGTGGTGAGGCATGGGCATAACGTCCACACCCCATCACCACCCGGGCCGCGGCATTCTGGACCAGCTGCAGCCTCGGAATGGTCGTCAAGGGCAGCCCCATGTAGAGCACATTACAGTAGTCTAGTCTGGAGGTCACCAGAGCGTGAGTGACCATGAGCAGAGTCCCGGTCCAGGAGCGTGCGCAACTGGCGAATCACCCGAAGTTGGGCGAAGGCCCTCCTGGCCACAGCCGCCACCTGTTCTTCTAGCAGCAGCCGCGAATCCAGGAGGACCCCCAAGTTGTACACCGGGTTGGTCTGGGGCAAAACAGCCCCATCCAAAACCAAAGATGGTAGCTCCCGGGATAACGCAGGACCCCCTATCCATAGCCACTCAGTCTTGCTAGGATTCAGCTGTAGCCCATTTGCCCCCATCCAGACCCCAAAAGACTCCAGACAGCTGGAAAGGACTTTGACTGCATCACTGGGGTCCCCACGGGCCGAGATGTACAACTGTGTGTCATCTGCGTTCTGGTAGTACCGCACCCCGTGGGAATAGATGATCTCACCCAGTGGCTTCATGTAGATGTTAAATAGGAGAGGAGAGAGTACCGAGCCCTGAGGCACCCCATATTTTAGGGGCTTAGGACTCGACCTCTCACTCTCCAACCACACCGACTGGGTCCGGCCCCTCAGAAATGAGGAAAACCAGGACCACACCGTGCCCTGGATCCCCAATCCTCGGAGCCATTCCAGAAGGATACCATGGTCAACGGTATCGAAGGCCGCTGAGAGGTCAAGAAGAGCAAGGACGGACGGATGACTGCCATCCCGCTCTCGCCAGAGATCATCCATCAGCGCGACCAATGCAGTCTCAGTACCATATCCAGGTCTGAATCCTGACTGGAATGGGTCCAGATATTCCGCTTCATCCAGTACCCCCTGCAGCTGACGTGCCACTGCCTTCTCCAGATGCCTACAGTGGGCAATCTAGCTCATGCCCAGGGCCTCAGTAGAGTGCTTTGCCTGCCTTGTTGTGGGAGATCATGCAAAGCAGACCCAGAGTTAGGGACAGTGCAGCACAAATTGAGGTATGGCCAAAGAAAACAACAAAGGGGGTCCCAAGTTTTGCACACAACCCTCAAGACAATCAACCCAGACTTCCTCACCAAATTGGGGATTAGAAGTCCCAGCACAACGTCTTCTCCCAGGCAAGCATCATCTAGTCTAGAAGAAGAGAAGAAAGAGGGGCCTTTGGGACTAGCAATTATAAAAGAGGAAACAGAGGGACAGACTGAGTAAAAGGAAGCTGTAGGAGAGACAGCAGACCTTGTGGTGGAGGAAGAGGAAGTTTCCTGGTGAGATACTGTTGAGTCCGTACCAAGAAGTACTCTGACCAGCAGGATCGGGTTAAACTCAGTGATTCTTTATTTAGCTCATAACTCAGACTGGGAACTATGTACAAGGGTGGCCTCTATATATACAGTGATTTGACTGTTACAGAACAAGATACATTTAGGCGGGCTTCCAGAGGACAAACACAGTTCAACATTTCCCGCTTTGACATACATTTGAATTTTGTGCCTTTAGAAATGGCACACATCTGTTCTTCCACTTTGGCGTGGTTTGTCTTTTTAAACAGAAATAAGCTTTGGACACAACATCCCTCCCCCTTAGTGAGGAACATAATCTCCCCAATGTTTGGGTGAAGTGCAAGTCTGTTTAGGGTGCCTTCGAATCTCAGGTCTTGGTGCCAGCTTGGGGCGAACCCTTACTGGTTCTGGAATGGCCAGTGAACTGGTTGCAACTTCAGTTGCTGCCTCTGTTTCAGGTAACTCCAGTGGAGTCCCGGGTGAAGGGGGTACAGGTGTGGAGGGTAGTGGCTTGCTAAGGAGCTCCAACTCAAAATCCTGCACATTGGTAACAATGGCTTCCCTCTGTGATTCCCTCTCTGAACTCACGTTCCAACCTGGCACTCGTGGCCGAATTTGGATGGCGTGTCTTTTCCACACAGTCCCATCATCCAGCTGGACCTGTATGACACTGGACCTGTCTGTTCTAAGACTTCACCTCCCAACCATGGGAATCTGGGGGCATAATTCCGGCAATGGACCGGCTGCCCGACTGCAAAACCCTTTGTATTAGCCATGTCAATATTGAGACCCCTGCCCTCGAGACGGTGGAGATCCAAGCGGTCCAAGACCATGGACAACTTCCTCTTCATTAAAAGGTTGGCTGGGGACAGCCTTGATGCCAGGGGGGTGATCCTGTAGGACAATAAGAACTGTCATAGCTGCAATTCTAGGTCTCCAGCCCCCATGTGCTTAAGAGCATCTTTGACAGTTTGGACCTGTTTTTCAATCTGTACGTTAGTCGTGGGGTGGAAAGGTGTGGCAGTAATATGCCTGACACCATTACGGCCAAGGAAATCTTAAAACTCTGCTGACATGAAGGTCGATGCATTATCGGACACAACGATGTTGGGTAAACCAAAAGTACAAAACATTCGCCTTAACTTGCGAATTGCGACTGCAGATGAAGTCCTGGACACAGGAATTACTTCCAACCATTTGGAATATGAATCTATGATAAGTAGAAATGTGGGTCCCCTGAAGGGACCAGCATAGTCAATATGGACACGCGACCAGGGACCTCTGGCAGTGTCCCACTCTCTGCTGGGAAGATGTGTCTCCTGGAGGCTTGACATTCCCTACAACGCCCGACCTATGCCTCAATGTCGAGGTCTAATCTGGGCAACCAAAAGTAGCTATGTGCTAGCACCTTCGACCGGACAATCCCAGGGTGGCTAACATGTAGTGTGTGAAGAACCTTGTTCCATAGCACTGACGGAATGACCACTCTGTGCCCCCATACCAAGCACCCTCACTCTAGGGACAGTTCGTTACATTTACTGTAAAACACCTTGAATTCTTCAGAGACCGGTGCCAATGGCCACCCTTTCTGAACCCACATGGAAACCTTTGACAGGAGAAGATCTTTCCATGTTTCAGCTGCAATGTCCACAGCAGACACTGGCACCCTAACACCTAACACCTCTAACATTAGGACCTGATGGTCATTTTCAATCTTCTCCACAATTGCTACTGGGTACCTGGACAGTGTGCCCGCATTACTGATGCTTGCACCTGGGCGATGCTGTAGGTTTAACTGGTATGCCTGTAGGAACATTGCCCAGTGCAGCATACAAGGTGACAGGATTTGAGGAGTTGGTTTGTCAGGCACAAAGATGCCTAGCAGTGGCTTGTGATTGGTGATGATCATGAAAGCCCTTCCGTAGATGAAATCGTGAAATTTCTTAGTACCGGCGATTATTGCCAGTGTCTCTCTGTCAATCTGAGTGTAATTTTTCTCAGCCTCAGACAAGGACCTGGAATAATAAGTGACAGGCGCTCCCCCCCCCAGGTCATGACAAAGCACAGTCTCTACCCCACAGGTGATGCATCACATAACAGAATCAGGCTTCTGGGGGGGGGTCATAATGCGTAAGAGCAGCATCTGACGTTAGGAGTTTCTTGACCTCACAAAGCGCTTTGTCTTGGGAAGGACCCCACCACCACACAGTTTGTTTCTTTAGTAACTGGTGCAGTGGCTCAGCTACGGTGGGGTTATGAGGAAGAAATGAATGATAGATGTTCAGGAGCCCTAAAAAGACCTGAAGTTCAGTTATTGAAGTCGGATGGGGAGTGTCCCACACAGCTTTTACCTTGACGTCAGAGGGCTTGATGCCTTCAGGGGTTATTTTGAAACCCAAGAACTCAACCTCCCATGCAAGACAACAACAACAATATTTGTCTTTTTTCTCATGTAACCCTGCATTTTGAAAATGCTCCAACACTTTACTGAGTTTGGACACAAGGTCCACCCTGTCCTCCCTGGCAATCAATACATCATAGAAATAAGGTAGCACCTCAGGTAGACCCTTCAGAAACCTTTCAACCAGAGCCTGGAAAATGCCAGGTGCATCATTGACACCAAATTGTAAATGCATAACACGAAATGCACCCCAATGGGTGGTGTTAGATTGACACAGTACTGACTTGGGGGTGACAGGCAATTGCTGATATGCCTGTGCTAAATCTAGTTTGGCAAAACATTTTCCACCGTGGAGGGTGGCTAGTAGGTGGCTGACCACTGGAACAGGATAAAAATTGGTGTGGATAGCTTTATTAATGGTACATTTATAGTATGCACAGATGCGGATGTCCCCATTGGCCTTGAGCGTGGTGACGATGGAGTTCTCCCATGGAGTGGAGTCCACTATTCAAGAATGCCCTGAGCAACCAGTTTGTCAAGTTCCATGTCAATGCAGTCTTTGAGTGCAAAGGGCACCCGTCAAGGCTTCATACGAATGGGTTGGACAATTGGATCCAGCTCGAAGTTAACAGGGGGCCCTTTGACCATACCCAGTCTCACACGAAAAACATCAGGGTAGCATTCACAAACAGCTTGAATGGGGTCAGTCTGCACCCCATGAATCCCCAAAAATGCAATCCCCAGGGGCCCAAACCACTGTACCTACCGGCCTTCACCATGATCAGTGGAAGCTTGGCTGAAAAGCCTTTGAAGTGCACGTCAAATGTGCCAATCCCAAGGACAGGAATGTGTTGGCCCTGCACATCGCTCAACTGGACTTGAAGAGCCTGCAACTTCGGACGGGCAACAGGGAGAATTTGGAGAAATTCTTTCTGTGAAATAATGGATTACGATGTACCCGAGTCAATCTCCATCTTGAAGGGGCATCCTTGCAGGTGGACATCAATGAAGAACCTTTTGGACACTGCCTGGACACCGGTAGATGGTCTTTTTCTTGCGTAGACTTTGGAAATCAGGTGCTCCCGCCAGTGACAACCCTTGTCACCTGGTTGACCCTCTGAGCGTTGATGGCACACTTTTGCAATGTGCCCTTTCCTACTGCACTTGTGGCACTCTGTGGTCTTGAAAGGGCATTGAATGCGTAGGTGTCTGCTCTCGCAGCCTTGACATGGAGCGACGACACCTTTGGAGTACTTAGCAGGCTTCTGCTGAACTTTACCGATGTCATCCCCTTCCTCGCTGTCATCTGAGGATGGCGATGGACTGACAAATTGTTGTTTCTGGACAGCTGAATCTTTGTGGGCAGGCACACCTGGCCTGGACTGGAAGAATTTCACCCCAGCATCTGCAGCTTTGGATGCCAGGGCCTCTTTAAGGACGTGAGCAAAAGTCAGCGTGTCCCTCTTTACTAGCCTATGTTGGGCTGCTTCATTTCTGAGGCCCAGGAGAAGTCGGTCCCAGAGAACCTTGTCCAGGTTGTGCCACTGGCATGGCACGGAAGCATGGCGGAGGCCATAGCATACTCGGTGACCAATTCCCCCACCTTCTGGTCTCAGCCGTAGAATGAAAGTCTTGCTGGAAAGATGGAAACCTTCAGCTTGAAGTGGTTCCGGAGGACAGCAAGGATGTCCGCCAGTGGAGTGTCCTTCAGGGCCCACGGTAGCAGCAGGTGCACGATCAGCTCTATCATGGGCAACCCGCAACGGGCCAGGAACGATGCTTTCTGTCATTTGACCTCTTCGATCTTCTACGCAACTATGATGTTCTCGAACTGGTTCTTGTACATGGGCCATCTCTCTAGGTTGGAGATGTTGAACGGCCCGAAGGAAGAGGCAGCAGCAGCCATCCCACCTTCATCACCAATATTGAGTCCGGACCAAGAAGTACTCTAACCAGCAGGATCGGGTTAAACTCAGTGATTCTTTATTCAGCTCATAACTTGCACTGGGGACTATGTACAGGGGTGGCCTCTATATATACAGTGATTTGACCATTACAGAACAAGATACATTTAGGCGGGCTTCCAGAGGACAATGCAAGCGCGGTGCCAAAATGGCCGCCGCGCTCTTTGCGGGGGCCCCCCCACCGGACGAAGGCATTCGGGTAGTTAGGGGCGTGGCCAGCTCCCTTATAAAAGGGGTGGCCACGAGGCAGCCGAGCTGCCATTTTGCGAAGCGACGGAGCGGAGAAGTTTTTCCCTCTTACTCCGTCGCTTTTACCTTGATTGGGAAGCCTTTTGGCTGCTGACCTTTCTCTTTTCGGCTTCCCTTAGGTTCGACTGAGATGCCTTCGAAGAAGAAGGCGGCCGCGAGCACGGCTCGGGTGGTTCGGAGGCGCAATCCGGGTCGGAGGACCGCGGCTGCGCCTCCCCACCAGCCGCCTTTGCCGGCACCCACCGGGACCGGTGGGATGGGGTCTATTACCCCCTGGCCGGAGGCTGGGGACCCGAGCAGGGGTCCAGCATGGGCTGCGGCCCGCGGCCCGCAAGCGGCGGACACCGCTCCTGGTGCCCATTCTACTGGGCCTTCCTCTATTGGGGCGCAGCTCACTCCGGGGCCTTCCAGCCTTGGGGGGTGGTGTGGTCCCCTTCCTTGGCAGGTGCCTACATCGGCCCTGCCGGGCCTGGGTGTGGGGTCATGGCCATATTCGGGCCCCGGGGTGCAAGGACCTGTACCCACGCCCGTAGCAGGCGGGCCGGCTGGCTCTTGGCCCCACGCCAGTGTGGAGGCCTTACTGGCCCGCGTGGCAGCCCTCGAGGCTTCCCTTGCTCGGGCCAGCCACGCTGGGGCTCCCTTTGGGGTTCATTTTGACGCGTCGTCTGCTGGGCAGCGGCAGGCGACGGGACGGGTCGAGCAGCTTGAGGCGCGTGGCGCGACTTCGGCCACTGCCTCGCAGCTCCCCAACCAACAGGCCTGTGCGGGTCAGGCCCCGGCGACGAGCTCTACGGCGGTCGTGAGCTCCGACGCCCCCAGTGGGCCGGAACCCCCGGTGGGGGCAGCCCGCGGGGGTGCAGCATGTGAGTATGCGGTACAAACTAGTGCACCTACACATGTGGCTACGTTGGGGGGGCTTTCCAATGGCCTTGGCCTCACGTGGGTGGTGCGGCGGTACAGCCGCTAACGCACCACCAGGCGACGTCAACCACCACCCAGGGCCCCGGGGTGGGGAGCGTTTCCTACCCTGTGGGGAATGTTTTGGGGGTGGCTGGGCTAGTCCAAGCCCCTTTCCAGATGCCCACAGTTTCTGCGGTGCCTGTCTCGGCCTTGCCGACAGCGGGCTATTCCTTGCCACTGGGTGACCACTTGGCACAGGCCACCAAAGAGAAAATATGGCGAGGGGAGTATGTAGATATCTTCTCACTCCTAAACAGGGAGCCCACCAAGGAAGAGAGGGAGGGGCAGGATGAGAAGGATAAGGAACAGGCACGTCGTCGCAAGCCACCACGAACGTGGGCCAACTGGCTGCCGGCTTACCTCATCTACATGGCGGTGTACCTGAGGGCCCGGCCGGATTTGGCAATTCCGATGGTCCAGTATTTGGACAACATCTATCGGGCGATGGTTGACTTTCCGGGCCCATCGTGGTTGGCTTATGACGAGGAATTCCGTATGCGAATTCCCCTGCACCCTGAGATGAGGTGGGATGAGCCATGCCAGAGGCTTTGGCTTCTGTACATGACGCCCACGCGCCCCGCGCCAGGGGAAAGATACCATTGTGGACATGCAGTCCAGCGAGCGGCTCCAGCACAGGTTCCCCGCCAGGTGGCGGGGCAGGGGGTTCCAGCCCGCCTGCTGTAGCAGGACTTTCTCGTCTAATGGTTCATGCAATAAGAAGAATTGCAAGTACAGACATGAGTGTCCCACCTGTGCGGGCCCCCATGCAGCCTCTGCCTGTCCCAGGCCTGGAGGGACGCGGGGCAGAGGGAGGGGCGGACAGTGGGCTGGCAAGACTGCCACAGATGGAGCTGGTTCACCGAAAGGCTCCCTCCCCAATTAATGTGGACATGTTGGAGCGTTGGCTCGCATCGTACCCGAAGGGGGAGGATGCGGATTATCTACTTCGGGGCTTTAGGCAGGGGTTCCGTATTCCTTTCATGGGTGACAGGTCCCCTCAGGATGCCCCCAACCTTTTGTCCCTTAGGGGGAGGGAGGAGGTGGCTGCCGCTAGCATTAGTAAGCAGGTCAATGCGGGCAGGGTCGCCGGCCCTTTCCCTGCACCCCGTTCCCTAACCTTAAGGTATCGCCCCTGGGCTTGGTTCCCAAGAAGTCTCCAGGCGAGTTTCGCCTTATCCATCACTTGTCCTACCCAGCCGGCCGATCGGTCAATGATGCTATCCCTGATGACCTTTGCTCAGTCAGGTATACATCTTTTGACCACGCGCTGCGCATGGTGCGCTCATGTGGCCCGGGTGCGCTGCTGGCTAAGTGCGACATTAAGTCGGCTTTTTGCCTCTTGCCGGTGGACCTGGGCGACTTTGAATTGCTGGGTTTCAAATTTCGGGGCGAATTTTACTTTGATAAGGCCATGCCTTTTGGCTGTTCCATATCATGCTCGGCTTTCAAGCGTTTCAGTACCTTCCTAGAGTGGGCTTTCGTCCGCAGGTCAGGGTCCCGGTCTGTAGCCCATTACCTGGATGACTTTTTATTCGGGGGTGAACGGGGCTGGGACACGTGAACACGTCTCCTCAACACATTTCAGACGCTAATGGAGGAACTCGGTGTCCCTTTAGCGCCCGAAAAGACCGAGGGCCCATCTACACAGCTAGTCTTCCTGGGGGTGGAGATTGACACGATAGTGCAGGCGTCTAGGTTACCGCTGGATAAGGTGTCAAGGATAGTGGCCCTTATCTCGGACTTGTTGGCCAAGCGCAAGGCATCACTGAGAGAACTGCAGGTGCTGCATGGTCACCTTAGTTTCGCCTGCAGAGTGGTCGCACCGGGCAGGGCTTTTGCCCGGCGCTTGTGCGACGCTATGGCAGGATTATCCAGGCCTCACCATAGGGTTAGGCTTACCCAGGGTATCAGGGCAGACATGCTTGTCTGGTTACAGTTCCTGAGGGAGTTCAATGGGGTCTCATTTTGGAGGCATGACCTCCTGGCTTCCCCTCAATTTCAGATTCAGTCTGATGCCTCGGGATCCCTCGGTTATGGGATGTACTTCAATGGGAAGTGGGCCTATGGTGGGTGGCCACCGGCCTGGGCAGGCACGGGTCGCCTGCGTGATCTCACATATCTGGAGTTTTTCCCTATCCTGGGTGCTTTGATGCTATGGGGCGAGGAGTGGTCCAACTCGGTCGTGCATTTCTGGTGTCACAACGCGGCTGTGGTCCACATTGTCAATGCACAGACTTCTAAATTGCCCAGGGTTATGGACCTAGTGCGCCAATTTGTGTTGCGCAGCCTGCGCCTCAACGTACTGTTCAGGGCCAGGCATGTCCCAGGGGTTAATAATGATATTGCTGACGCTTTGTCCCGCCTACAGATCTCCCGGTTCCGTGCCTTGGCCCCGGATGCGGAGGAATTTCCCTCGCCACTCCCGGAGGAGATATGGACCATTGGCAAGGAGAGGTGAACTGGGCGATTGGCCTGTCGCTAGCGCCACGCACCCGTAAGGCGTATCACCACGCAATTAACTCTTTCAGGGCATTCTGTACCCAATTTCAACTGCCAGGAACCTGGCCGATCCCGGTAACCCATGTTCTGCGGTTCATGGTTTACCTGCATTCCCAGGGCCTTGCACCTCGCACCATAGCATCTAAGCTGTCAGCGTTGGCTTTTATGGCCAAGGTGGGGGGTCATGTGGACAGCACCTCTGACTTCCGTGTGAGACATGTTTTGGAGGGGTGGGTGCGCGAGCGCAGGCGTTGCCCGGACGACCGCCACCCGATTTCCCCATGGATCCTTACCCAGTTGGCCCGGGGCTGGCCTTGCCTCTGTTTTGATGCATATGAGGCAGCCCTGTTCCATGCAGCCACAACGGTGGCATTTTTTGGAGCACTCCGCATCAGCGAGCTTGTGATGCTGTCTAAGGCGGATGCAAGTCGTAGGGCACTGGAACTCGAGGATGTCTGTGTTGCCAAAGACTGGGCTCAGTTGAGGATACGCTCCTCTAAGACCGATCAGCATGGCATAGGCAGTGGTGTGCGACTGCTACGGTGTTCTTTGGCAGACATCTGTCCGGTTGGTGCCCTACAGGAATTCCTGGCACTGCGTGGCACGCACCATGGCCCGTTTTTCCGTCACCAAGATGGGTCTCCCCTTACTAAATTTCAATTTTGGAAGGTGACGGGCAAAGCGCTGGCCAGTGTGGGCCTCCCAGGCGCCCGCTATGGCACTCATTCATTCCGTATAGGGGTGGCCTCAACCGCAGCTGCTTTTGGGTACTCCGGGGCTGACATACGTAGCATGGGACGGTGGGGTTCGCAATGTTTTCAGTTTTATGTGCGCCCACTCCCGCCGTGAGTACCAACCCTTACCTTCTTTTCCTCATTTTTCTTTACAGACCCGGGGTGTCGTATTACACCAGTGACAGTATGGCTGGTGGGCCATAGCTACGTGCACAGGGCAGCGCGTTACGCTGCGGTGACAGAGTGGGGACCCCGACTGGGACTGGGTGCATACGCAAGTCTCACATGGCATGGTAAGCCTGGGATGTTATGGCGGGAGCTGCTGCCTTTCCTTTTTTCAGGCCAGAATGCTGACCTGCCTGACATTCTGATCATACACCTGGGGGGCAATGATTTGGGCCAGGTCACCGGCTTGTCGCTGAAGCATGCGATTTGCGAGGACCTCGCCTACCTGCATTACGTCTGGCCCGCCACAACCTTGTTTGGTCGGACATGATTCCGCGCCATTCCTACAGAGGGGGTGTTGACCTCCTGGCCCTTGACCATGCTAGACGCATGGTGAATAGGGCAGTGGCGCGTTTCCTTGTCGACAGGGCTTGGGGGAGGGTCAGTCGTCACCCCGCGATTAGCCTCCAAAGTTATGACTTGTATGCAGGGGATGGGGTCCATCTGTCGCGAGGAGGTATGGACCTCCTGTTGGGTGATTGGCGAGCAGGCCTGTTGACCGAGCTGACGGTCTGGGGGGGCGTCGAGCCTTCTTTGAACCCCCTCCGTGTGGCGGGTAGCACTGGTAAGGTAAACATTATGACCCACAGGTATCCGGCAAGTTCGCAATTGACTGGACAACACTAGACAGGCATAAGTTGGTTAAACGTTGTCCGGTCAACGACGAACTAGGCGACGGGGTGATGGCTATAGCTAGACAGCATGCATCACCCCGTGATTTTACGGATACGCGTCAGAGGGTGGGGTCATTAGTTAGATATTGACTACAGTCAACAATTTGTTTGTGGTCAACAAACAAATTGATACAAATGGATACATTGTAGCAATTGCCGTTGGCAATTTTGGGTGGTACCTTACCAGTGTTACTTCGGCCTGCTTGCCTTAAGAATTATGATTGGTCAATTACCAATAGAAATTTATCATTCGGACTAGGGCATGAATCAATAAATGTGGCCCAATGCCGTTATCCACTTTCATTGGTGTCTGAGTCCTTTATTGGGGGGTGCGCCTGCAAACACAGTTCAACATTTCCTGCTTTGACATACATTTGATTTTTGCACCTTTAGAAATGGTGCGCGTCTGTTCTTCCACTTTGGCGCAGTTTGTCTTTTTAAACAGAAATAAGCTTTGGACACAACAGATACCCAAGAAGAGTTAGGAGAGGCCTTACTCACTGAGAAGGTTAAGGAAGGGCAGCCATTCCCCTCCTCCTCCCGGGTAATGAGATTATATTGTAAAAGAGGATCCTTGGTCTGAGGAGCTATTTCAACTGTGAGTTTCTAAGAGCAAGGGAGCCAAATACCTATATTCTCACCCCTCTCTTCATCCATGTTATTGGGATTAGAGCTGCATGATGCATAGTCCTCAGCCCCCTCAGAAAACTGGTGGAAGAGAGCCAGTTCTGACCCAATAGTAGCACTACATCATTAGAAAGCCTAATGAGAGGAACAGCAACACCTACCCAGCTCCAAATGCCTGCCATGCAGGTCCTGTGTACTCTGCCCTCACTGCAAGCATATAGGTCCTTGCTTTTCCACACCTTGAAGGAGCATGGATCCAACTGCTGACCCTGCAATTAACCAAAGTAGCAGAAAACATAAGGTTGACCCAGGACTAGTGAAGGCAACCTGTCCCAAAGAGGGGAGTTATCTGATCTGTTGTTTATTTACCCCCTTTCCCTAATTTTAATAAACTCTGTTGTTATAAAAACTGGTGTTGACTCCAAGGATCTGAGAATGGAGGAGGGGCCACCCACCCATGAGGTGGGGCTCACAAGCAGTCAAAAGTTTCTATATCCAGTGTACAGTACTACTGATTGGTGTTATGATACATGCAGTGTCACTAAAGTAGCCAACTTGTGTTCCACCAAAAGTGCTCTTATTTTTTAAAAGAGCAGCATAAAGTCAGGACTTAACTGTGACAGTGTTTCAATCAGTAGAGTGGAAAGGACCACTGGCTATAGGTCTGAGTTGGAGATAGGGATATCCAAGAGATATCACTGTTCTCTAGTTTGAACAGCAAGCCAGAATTTAATGCAAGGTTGTTTGTTTGGGGGGGGGGTGCCATTTGAGAGGTGGGGTACATAGGTAGAGAAGATGGATGAGTACCTAATATATGACTTCAACAGTTACCTGGGAAAAAGTTTTTTTTTTGTCTTCTCTTGCACTGCAAGCTCTGTGGCCCAGCTTGAAGACAAATCCTAGAGGACTCACTAATTTGCTCACTTTAATGGCATTTAAGTGATCAGTAAACATATTAAGCAACCCTCTCTTTGCTTATGGACCAAATGTATGTGGGCTGGGCTCATCCACACGAAATGTGTAGACGGTTTGAGGTGATCTTAAAGAGTGGTTCCTTTTCTCTGAAGATCTAGAACAGCAATGGTGAACCTTAGCACTCCAGCTATTCTTGAATTTCAGTTCCTAGAAGCCCTGATCAACAGGAGTGCTGACTTGGGCTTCTAGTAATTGAAGTCTAAGAACAGCTGGAGTGCCAAGGTGATCTAGAATCTCTCACTCCAAGCTTCCAGACCTGTTTTAATTTTTTATTGGATGTAATCTGGATTCTTTCAACCTGAATCTCCACATTATGAGACCCCCTCTTTTCCTCATCCCACTACTTCATTCTTTTCCCCTCATGTTCTTTCTCTATCCTATATCCTTCCACCCTGTCTCCACCTATTGTCTGTTTCTACCTACAGGGAGAGGTAAAGGGAAAGAACTCCTACAGATAAGTTCAAATTGTGGATACCTATAGGTAAACTGTTCTCCATGTCCCCACACTACCTGGAATTTACTTTCTTTATTCATGTCAAAGCAATGCACAGTTTAACATTTCTGACATACATAATTTAATACCAACAAATTAAAATAGTACAGTGGATATTTTTGACCAAAAGCAGGCTTTTTCAATAGCATTACATAGGCTGTGGACTAGATCTTCTTTGCCTCACATGGTGGAGCATAAATTGCATGCACATTAATGCTGCAATGATTGAAGTTTTCCACATTCACAGAAAAATTGTCCTGTAACCAAGTAGCCCCATTTTATTTGATTTTTCTTTGATCTTCATACTTCACTTTGAAGTCTATTAAGTGACCTCCAGATGGTTCAGTCAAAATCTTGTCCTGGTGTGAGACACTTTTTGGCACCTGTAAAGTGTGCTGCTTTCCTCCCCATAAGATTAGCTTAGCTTCTTCTGAATTAATATTTAGAGCCTGAGATGTGCGTACAAAACTTTCCTCAATTTTAGCCATTGTTTATGGGGCTGGTGTCCATGAAGTGGATGGGTTTGGTGTTGTTTGATTTATTATTTATTAGCAATGTACTTCCGTAGGGGAAGGGGCAGCCACATAATAGACTTTTCCATTGGGGGTAAGTTTATTTATTTATATCCCATCCTCCGGGGGGAAACACCACTCAGGGTGGCTAACAACAAAGAAGGAAAAAGGGAGAGGGGAAAACGGAAATAAAAATACTATACAATATAAAACAATTAAAAAACATCCACAGCTAAAAAAAACCAGCTAAAATCCCCATTAAAACACATAAAACCTGTATAATCATTCAGAAAACATCCCTCTCCATGCACCACCCACATTAAAACCGAGATCCAAAACAGGACAGGCCCGTCTCCCAGTAGACAAGCCAGCGGACCTGAGAGGTGGGGGCACTCATGCCTCACCCATGCTGAAACAGCCATGTCTTCAGCATCTTCCTAAAGGGGAGTAGTTCCGTCTGTAGATGCACCTCAAGTGAAAGGAGGTTCCACAGGGCTGGGGCAGACATGGAGAAGGCTCTCTTCCTGGCCCAAATCAGATGTACCTCTCTCACTGATGGGGCCACCACTGAGCCCCTCCTGTCTGCCCTGGTAGGACAGGCTAAATTTCTTGTGATGATGCGGTCTCTTAGGTAGCCTGGTCCAATACCATGAAGGGTTTTAAAGGTCAAAACCAGCACCTTGAATTGCAACCGGAGGCACACTGGCAACCAGTGCAGCTCCCGCAGCAGTGGTGGGCATCTGCAGGTTCTCACCAGTTTGAGAGAACCAATAGCAGAAATTCTTCCTTGCCCCACCCATCCAAGTTTTGAAATAAAGTAGTCCTAATTCGGGTGCAACGAATTAGGACTACTTTAAACTTTTATGTCTTTTTAACCTTTATGTAAGCCGCCTTGGGTCATCCAAGGATGAGGAATGTGTGGTAGAAATTTTGTAAATAAATAAATAAAATAAACGCAGGGCTTTCCCCCTGGCCACGCTCACCATACCATGCCCGCAGTGTGGTAGTATTTTTTTTTGAACCCACCACTGGGTTGTAGGCAACTGGTAATAATCCTGCATGATTTGAGAAGAGCTAAATCCCCTAGAGTGGCATCTGCTGATTTATACTGTACAACCCTAGTTTATTTTGCACAGGGACAAAGCTATTGCTCTTACTACTTGTCAGTGTGTACACCAGTCTGAACCGGCCAGTTTCCCATGTATGATAATTCTCATGGCAACCTTCTGTTTGATGTTTAGACTGTGTTTTTCTTTATAGTCCGGGTTCGATTCAAAGCAACACTAAAATTTAATTTAATTTGGGATCTGATGCTTCTTTGCTTGGGGTAAAGCAATGTTCCTATATTTTGCCTTCCCCGATAATTCAGTACTTCCTCTTTGCTTTGTATTCTTTAAGTGGAAGGCATACACCTGTGTTTTTAAAGGAATTGGCTTCAGTGAAATATCAGAAAAGATCAAATCTAGAAGTTATCAGGTGCTTGATGGATTAAAATATTTCACCATGGACTGTCAAGGCAAGATGACCATTATAGATGAAACTTTTGGAGTATGGGAATATTGGTTGATCATTTGCATAAATGTTAAAAAGTAAGGTGCTACAGCGCTACCCTGTGGGAGAGCATTCCTTTGGTTTTGCCAGTAACTGTGCCTCCTTTAAAATTCAAAGAATCTTTGGTTTTGAAGTAGAATAGGAACCATTTCTGTTAGTCCATGATCTTTTTAAAAGAAACAGAACATTTTGAACAGCATTTGTTGTTGGGGAGTATCATTAAATCAACAAGTGCTGCTCCAGTTATTTTATGTGTTTTGAAATAATCTTCTATATACTGGGTTAAATTTAAGATTTGAAATGCACACCTCTTGCCAGGGCTAATGCCTGCCTTGATTGGAATTAGAAGAGTTTCAATGTTAAAGGCTGGACAATTTTATATCATTTGTTCAAACACTTAGTATATGTGACATAGGAATGATATTGGTTTTTAGCTTTTGCAATCTAATGGTTCTTTGCTTGATTTCAGTACAGCTCTTATTTTCTTTTAACACCATGTTTTTGGGATTTGTTTGCTCATTCAACAATTATTTTACAATTCCAGAAATCATTTCTTTGTGTTTTGCCCCAACTGTTTAATTTGTTCAGTCTGGATATCATCAGGTCCTGCCACTTTGCTATTCCTACATTATTTTATGGCTTTCTCCAGTTCCTCCAGTATGGAAGCTGTAAAAGGTTCATTGGATTCACTCTGAATATCCTTCTGATGTTTTATTTTTGTTATATATTGTTTGGTTTTCCCTGCCAAAGCCAGTTGCTGTGCTATTTACTTTGGGTTTATATTTGCATACAGAGTCCTTTTGTTTTGCTCATAGTTTTTAGTCTTTTCAGTAGCCTCCACACTTTCTGGTTGCTTCGTGCCATATCAAACTGTTATAGTATCTACCTACTGAACTATTTTTGGCTCTGCAAGAGCTGAAATAAATTTATCCCACTTTTTAGCATATGCCCAATAAAAGGATTTTCTTCAATGTGTGAAATATCATCTAAGTATTGAGTGTATGTTTCTGGAGTGAGACATGGAATGCAAGCACGAGAACATTCCAAAATGGAAATTACAAATTGATCATAGTTCTCTAGTTGAGGAGCAAACTGAAGCATAGCTGAATCAAGCATAGTTGTAAACTTGCCACAACTATTCCACCAAACAGCATTTTGCTCTTCCCAAGACCTCAGGCAGCTTTTTAAAAGTTGATCTGCACTTGCCCAGGATGGCCAGTATATGCAAGCCCTGGATCTCAGAGATCTAGGTAAGGGTAAAAGTAACCCTTGCTCAAAAACCAGTTGTATCCTACTCTATGGTACAGTGCTCATCTCCGTTTACAGCTAAAGAACCAGCATAAGTGTCTGCAGATGTCTCTGTGGTCATGTGGCAGGCATGACTAGATGACAGAAAATAAATAAATAAATAAATAAATAAATAAATAAATAGATAGATAGATATAGATATATATCAATCATACAGTAATAATCAATAAAAACACACAAGAAACAAAACCAGATGGCATCAGAAATCTTAAAATCAATTTCTTGATTTTGTACTAGAAAGTTGGCAGGAGTTGGACAGAGACGGGAGCTCACTTTGTCATGCAGCACTTGGGTCTCGAACTGTTGACCTGCCAACCTTCCATAGGCTTTTGGCAGGTTGACCTGCCAACCTTCCAGTCATCAAGCTCACCATCTTAACCACTAAGCCCCCTTCCTAAAGTTCTAGGAGATATCTTGGTTTTGACTTTAGTCCCCCCGCCCTATTCTTTGCTATGCACATTTCTTTGCAACATTTTATAATTTAAGAAGTTTTGCCATGAAAGGCAATACTTGACTAGGAGAACAACAGTGTTTCTAATATTTTATTGAGAACAGATTTTTAAGCAACTTACATAACTCCATGCAGTTTTATAGTGCCAACAAAATTCCTGAAGATCCATTCTTCACTGCTTGTTTTTACTCATTTTTGCATGCTCCTTCTGTCCAGACTTCTATAGCAGCACACACAGCTTACAGAACTAGTGCAACCTTCACATACTGCCATTTCTCGTTTATGTATAGTTCTAGTAGTGGGTGTTGTTATTTTAAAACAAACAGAGTGTCTCCGGGGAGGAAACCAAAAAAAGAATGTTACAGAAACCTTTTTACAATTCAAAGTACTGTCTTTGTACCTCCACTTCCAAAAAAGGGGGCTTCCTTTATTCTTTCACATATTTGCCATATGGCTATGCCCCACAAGGATGTTTATGGAGACGTCGGATCTCCAAAGTAATCTCATTTGCCTTTAAAAGTCAAGGTTAATTTTATTTTGCAGTCTAATTGTTAAAGCAAATCAAGACTTACAAGACCAAATAACCTCTAACTTGATTCGTAAGCTAGTCCCATTTGCCAGGTCCCTGTTGCCTTCATTCCTCCCTTCCTACCCACCCAGTCAATGTAGGTTATGTTTTGCAGATTTGTGTTTTTGTAGCCTGGCTGCTACTTGTAGGATAATGAACAGCCAGTAGCTAAACATAATTAGTAATTCCCTGCTCAGGAGTAATCATCTTAAAAGCAGCCTTTTGTTTTAACATTCAGATTTGGAAGTGAACCACTGAACAGGGCCCCAGTTATCTTGGAACATGAATGAGTGCACATTCAAAGGATTCATTAATATCCTTTCTTTGTGCTTAACTCTGGTAGAATGCTAACACAGTTATTTGTGTTTTTTGTAAATCACCTTTAAGTAAACTTAAAGGAACTTGATGTGCTAGCAAGTTTCTTACTCACAATAGTGGGCTGACATTGGATTATGAAGTGGTTGAGAAAGAGTTTTTGTATGGACTTGTATCTATCATTAGTAATAAGGTTAGCTGGATTTTGAACCACTGACCAAAGTCTATCCAAAATACCAAGACACATAGTTAGCTTTTAGAAGGTTCATTCAGAATCAAAGTACAGTAAAACCCCTACTTATGAAAAAGTCCATTACATAGGCTTTTGCTTAAATCAAATTTTTTGTAACTCGAAACAAACCCATAAGAAAAAATAATTTTTATATAACTCGAAGCAAACCCATAGGGAGAAAGAAATTTTTATGTAAATCAAAGCAAACCCATAGGGAAATGAATTTTTACGTAACTTGAAGCAAACCCATAGGAAAAAGAATCTTTATGTAACTCGAAGCAAACCCATAGGAAATCGTGTAAATCGGGAGATGGTTTTAGCACAAAATCATTATGTAAGTTGAATTTTATGGAACTCAAGGCATTTGTAAGTCAAACCTCTACATATGAATTTAATTTGTTCCTTGAGGCTGGTTGTATCTAAAAAAAATTATTATCTTTAATTTCTCATAGGAATGCATTGAATGCAATTTCCCATATGAATGCATTGAATTTCTTATCCCAAAAAAATCCTGTTAAATATTCTTCTCTTGAATCTGTTTTTTTCTGAAATTTCTGGATATATCTCAAGTTTTTCTTAAGTCAAGCTGTTCTTATCTCTAGGTTTGACTATATATTTTTTAACAGTTTGATGAATTTCTCTCTGTATTTAGGAACCTATTTTCCCCTAGTAGGTGAAGGTGTAATTAATACCCAAGAGCCTTTCAGATCTGATACAGAACAGATGATATTTGAACAATCTGATTAATCAAAAATGAGAATTTGCATTCTGTTACATTCTCAACCTGCGGCCTATTGCCAGATGTGGCCCACGGCACATGCCTGTCAAGTATCCCGGATTGGCCGGGAAATCTCGTATTTCACCCCTCTTCAACGGTCGTTCCCGTGGCCATCCCGTATTTTGGCTGGCCAGGAAAGGGGTTGTTGTGCATGCGTGCATGTGCAAAGGGGTTCTGTGCATGCACAAAGGAGTTTTTGCTGCACATGCATGCCCGGGCCAGAGCAGTTCCTGTATTTTCCGGAGCCACGCTTGATGAGTATTCCATGGCACCATTTCATGTGCCCCCCCCCCACTGCCTCCACCACACCAGAAAGTGTCATGTGGTGGAGGAAGGGCAACATGGCCATCCAGCCCCAGAAGCTGTCTGAGGGAGCGTGACCCAATCCCCAGCTTTAAAAGGTTGAGAACTCCTGGCTTATGGTGTCAGTCTTTGTTGATAGGTACCTCTTTTGTATAAACATTGCAAAATCTTCTCAGGCCATCTCTTGGAGCTGACTTTGAACCTATTTTAGTTCTCACACAATGTATTCTTTCAATGTTCTCTTTCACCCTGTTTACCCTGGGGACTGTGACCAGGTTCATAAAAGGGGCCTCAACTGATAACCTTTTAGTCAAAATGAATGGAACCATGCATGCAAAACTGCAATTGTTTTAAACAGTATTAGGGACCAAGCAGATGTACTTCTACATAAGAAGATATCAACAAAATGAATAACATGATATAGTTCAGGAATGGAAGAAAAGACAGGAAATTAAATCTAGGAAGAGTAGAGAGAAGTACATTGACTGGAGGAGAATAAAACAGACTATAGGCCTGAATCCAGATTAAAGTTTAGTTCCAATTTTAGTTCTGAGAGGGAAAAGTAGATGAAAAGGAATCAAAAGGGAAGATCAACCATGATGAGCATCATGTGGAAGAAGGAACATCAAAGAAAGAAAGAAGAAGAGCAAGTAAGAGATAAGAAAAGAAGAGAAGAGAGAAGTATTGAATTTCAGAATTAGTAATTTTAGAAAACGAAAAAGAATATAAGGGTCATCCTATGTGTTAAATGATGTAAACTGGTAAAAGATGTAATGAAGTAGATTAGAAATATTGAAATAGAGGGATCCAGTGTAAATATAAGAGAGACTGTGAGAACTACAATGAGGTACTCTGTGGTTAAAAAGATGTCAACTAATAAAAATGGGGTTATTAGACTGACAGATTGAACAAACTAATAAAAACAAATAAATGATCTATTAGGAGGGGAAAGAAAAGGATAAAATAGTATAATGTCATTCAACTGAATAAATGGGCTAAAAACTGGGTTAAAAAATTGAAAGAGCTGACAAAGTTTGGAAATTATTGCAGAGATTGTTATTGCAGCAGCATTTAAGAATAACTTTGGAAATGGATTTAGGTAGGGCTATAACTGAAAGAATAGAGAGTTTATAGAAGAAAAGAATTCTAAAGGATATGTTTGCATAAGAACATAAGAACATAAGAACAGCCTTGCTGTTCAGGGTATTCCCAAGGAGATGCCTTCACTTGCTTAGGATTCCCTGGAAATGGCATTGAGAGATATCCTGCCTATCTCTCCAACCCCGAGGTTGTCCTTAAGTATCCATAATTATAGCCATTGATACCCTTGTCCTCCATGAACCCGTCTAATCCTTTCTTAAAGCTGTCAAGACTGACAGCTGTCACCACTTCTTCTGGCAGGGAGTTCCATAGACCAGTAATCCTCTGGGTGAAAAAGTACTTTCTCTTATTTGTTTGAGAACTAGTACCCAAAAGTTTCATCGAGTGTCCCCTAGTTCTAGTGTTGTGCGATAGGGAAAACAGTTTTTCCTTATCTACTTTGTCCACACCATGCATGATTTTATAAACTTCAATCAGGTCACCTCTTGGACGCCGTCGTTCAAGAGTGAAAAGGCCCAACCGTTGCAGCCTCAGATGGTAAGGAAGGTGTTCCAGTCCCCTAATCATTCTGGTTGCCCTCCTCTGTACTTTCTCCAACTCCATAATATCCTTCTGGAGGTATGGCGACCAGAACTGTACACAGTATTCCAGATGGGGCCTCACCATAGATTTATAAAGAGGCAAAATGACACTTGCTGACTTATTTTCTATACCCTTCCTAATGATCCTTAACATTGAGTTTGCTTTTTTCACTGCTGAGGCACACTGGGTTGACATCTTCATTGAGCTGTCCACCAGGACACCAAGGTCCTTTTCCTGGTTTGTCGCAGAGAGTTCAGACCCCATCAGTTTATAAATGTAATTGGGTTTTTTTGCCCCAACATGCATCACTCTGCACTTACTAATGTTGAAGCTCATTTGCCACTGTTTTGCCCACTCCCCCAGTGTCAAGAGATCCCTCTGGAGCTCCTCACAATCTCTCACAGTTTTCACTACCCTGTATAATTTAGTGTCATCAGCAAATTTGGCTACCTTGCTTTTTACTCCTACCTCTAGATCATAAGAACAGCCTTGCTGGAACAGGCTACAGCCCATCCAGTCCAGCATTCTGTCTCACACAGTGGCTCACCATTTCCTTCAGGGTATTCCTAAGCAGATGCCTTCACCTGCTTAGGATTCCCTGGAAATGATATTGAGAGATATCCTGCCTATCTCTCCAACCCGGAGGTTGTCCTTAAGTATCCATAATTATAGCCATTGATACTCTTGTCCTCCATGAACTTGTCTAATCCTTTCTTAAGGGGAAGGAGGGAAAAACACCCCAAGGAACAAAAATATATAACAAAAATGTATAACACTAATATATAATAAATGGAGTATATTTAATAGGTGTAAAAGCAAGTAAAAATGTAAGTCAAGAAATACTGAAGAATACTAAAGAACCGGACGAACAATGACAAACAGTATCATACAGTAAAACACACAGGTGACCCACGGAACTGGGGAGATAAATGAGCCAATGAAATGTCCACTGTGGCTCGTAAGTACACGTGGTGAAACCTAATAAAGATGGTGAAACTGTTCGTGGTGGAATAGCCAAAGCTGGATCAACAGTAGGATTTCATCATAATTCGTATCCGAAAGAGTTGGTAATATCGGCCAAATAGGCTGTATAAACGTAAGAGAGTGAAGTAATATGAACGGTTGCTCGAAAGGAGCCAAATCCGAAATCCGTAGAGAGTCTGTAGGTCCGGTTCAAACAGCGTAAAGCAAGTAGTGTAAACAAGGCTGAAGATATGTCACTGAACGGGTACGGAGAAGAATAATACAGGTCGAGTAGTACAGGTCAATATTCCTCCGGTAGAGAATATTTCGAGAGTCTTTATCAAGATCTGTAATAACGCGCTGACACACCTCTATGTAATAACTGATGACGCTTCCACCCGTACAGGAATATTGACCTGTACTACTCGACCTGTATTATTCTTCTCCGTACCCGTTCAGTGACATATCTTCAGCCTTGTTTACACTACTTGCTTTACGCTGTTTGAACCGGACCTACAGACTCTCTACGGATTTCGGATTTGGCTCCTTTCGAGCAACCGTTCATATTACTTCACTCTCTTACGTTTATACAGCCTATTTGGCCGATATTACCAACTCTTTCGGATACGAATTATGATGAAATCCTACTGTTGATCCAGCTTTGGCTATTCCACCACGAACAGTTTCACCATCTTTATTAGGTTTCACCACGTGTACTTACGAGCCACAGCGGACATTTCATTGGCTCATTTATCTCCCCAGTTCCGTGGGTCACCTGTGTGTTTTACTGTATGATACTGTTTGTCATTGTTCGTCCAGTTCTTTAGTATTCTTCAGTATTTCTTGACTTACATTTTTACTTGCTTTTACACCTATTAAATATACTCCATTTATTATATATTAGTGTTATACATTTTTGTTATATATTTTTGTTCCTTGGGGTGTTTTTCCCTCCTCCCCCTGACTTCGGACACCCTTGCCGTCCTCCCTCCCTCCTTAATCCTTTCTTAAAGCTGTCAAGACTGACAGCTGTCACCACTTCTTCTGGCAGGGAGTTCCATAGACCAGTAATCCTCTGGGTGAAAAAGTACTTTCTCTTATTTGTTTGAGAACTAGTACCCAAAAGTTTCATGGAGTGTCCCCTAGTTCTAGTGTTATGCAATAGGGAAAACAGTTTTTCCTTATCTACTTTGTCCACACCGTGCATGATTTTATAAACTTCAATCAGGTCACCTCTTAGACGTCGTCGTTCAAGAGTGAAGAGGCCCAACCGTTGCAGCCTCAGATGGTAAGGAAGGTGTTCCAGTCCCCTAATCATTCTGGTTGCCCTCCTCTGCACTTATCATTTATGAAGAGGTTGAAAAGCAGGGGTCCCAGTACTGAACCTTGGGGGACCCCACTCTTTACTTCCCTCCACTTGGAGAAGTGTCCATTTAGTGCTACCCTCTGTTTCCTGTCCCTTAGCCAGTTGCTGATCCAGGACAAGACCTGTCCCTTTATTCCATGACTGGTAAGTTTATTCAAGAGCCTTTGGTATGGGACCTTGTCAAAAGCCTTCTGAAAGTCCAGATAAACAATGTCAACTGGATCCCCCTTATCCACATGCTTGTTGACACTCTCAAAAAATTCCAACAGATTAGTGAGGCATGATTTGCCCTTGTAAAAGCCATGTTGGCTCTCCTTTAGCAGCGCCTTCTCTTCTATGTGCCTATTAATTCTATCTTTTAGGATGGTTTCCATCACTTTACCTGGGACACATGTCAAACTGACAGGTCGGTAATTTCCTGGATCACCCCTGGATCCTTTTTTGAAAATTGGTGTTATATTTGCTACCTTCCAGTCATCAGGCACAAAGCCTGATTTGAGGGAAATATTATATATTTTGGCTAGGAGATCAGCAATTTCATCTTTAAGTTCCCTGAGAACTCGTGGATGGATGCCATCTGGTCCTGGTGATTTGTTAGTGTTTAGCTTAACAAGACATGCAAGGACCTCCTCCCTGGTTATTTCTATCTTGCTTAATTCTTCGGTTTCCCTCCCTACGAAGATAGGCTCTGTTTTGGGCATGTGGTCTCTGTCTTCAGTGAATACTGAAGCAAAGAATTCATTGAGTCTCTCTGCAATCTCTGTTTCCTCTTTAATAACCCCTTGCCTTCCATTGTCATCTAATGGTCCAATGGCCTTCCTAGTTGGGTTCTTACTTCTAATGTACTTAAAGAAGTCTTTGTTATTTCTCTGAGTATTTTTAGCTATACGCTCCTCAAAGTCTTGCTTTGCTTTCCTGATTGTTGCCTTGCATTTGTTCTGCCAGAATTTATGTTTCTGCCTGCTGTCCTCATTTGGACAAGCCTTCCATCTTCTAAATGAGCTTTTCTTGCTCTTGATCACTTCCCGAACAGCTCCTGTAAGCCACATCGGAGTCCTCTTGGAACTGGCAGGGCCCTTTTTCCTTTTGGGTATGCATTCCAATTGGGCCTCTGTTATTGTTTTTGTAAACAACCTCCATGCCTCTTGGAGTGTTTGGACTCTCTCAATTTTCCCTTTCAGTTTCTTTTTTACTAGTTTCCTCATCTTTGGGAAATTTCCTTTTTGAAAATTTAAGGTCTCTGTTAGATTTTATCAGTGACTTGCAGTCTATGATCAAGTTAAACATAATTGAGTTGTGGTCACTGTTCCCTATTGGATCAGTCAATTAACATTTTGCACCAGATCCTGAGTATTACTCAGGATCAAGTCAAGGATTCTTGTACCTCTAGTTGGGTCTTCAACCATCTGTCCCAGGGAACAATCATTTAGCATATCTAGGAACTTTATCTCTTTATCATGTGCTGAACAACAGTTCACCCAGTCTATGTGAGGGTAATTGAAGTCCCCCATTATAACCAGGCTTCCCTTCTTGGATGCCTCCTTTACAACATTCTCCAACTGCCAGTCTCCCTCAAGTGTTTGGGTCAGCTTCAACAGTTGATAAGAAGACCAAATTAAAGAGAATGAAATGAATTGATATAATTCAAAATAATTTGTAATATGATGGAGGCATAATCAGGATGTTGGTACCTATTTCCATTTGTGGTGGGAATGCAAAGACATTCAGAAAAAATGGGAAATGGTTTCAAATAAAATGAATGAGATTTTATCTACAGAACTTTTTTTGTGACCTTAATTATAGCAAAAAAATTGAAAGTAAGATTTGAATTTCAGTTTATTGAATAGTATAAAGAAATTTGGGATATACTGTAGCTATTAATGATAAATTGTCATATGAGATTCAGGTTAAAAAAAGTAAATACTGTAGATATATAGAATTTATAGAGTAGTGTATGCCCTATTATAGATCAGATGCCAGCACATGAAAGTTCTTTTTGAAGAGGAGTGAAGTGTGGTACCTTAAGGAGATAAATAAGAAGAAAAAGAATATATATTTTGAAGATTGCAAAAGTGGAGGGGCATGTACTTGGTGTTATAATGAGTTACACTATTGAAAAATAAAAATGGCTGTTGCTATCTTCTCAATTTTATCTTCTCCAAGTTCAACCTTTCCTTTCCATTCCTTCAACCAATTCTCATAAGAGCTTCCAAGTCCTTTGGTATCTTAGTCATCCTCAGAACATGTTCCAGCTTTTCAGATACCTTTTACATTCTGATGCCCAGAATTGGCAACTGCTAACAATAGGGATTATTATAGTATGAGTCTTCTTCTAAAATAAAATAAAGAGATGCAGGAGTTCTGAAATGAGCAGTGAGAAGAGGTGTGAAGAAACTAGAGAAAGCAAATGATACTGAAAGAAGGGAAAGAAATATATTTTCATCCCCACATTTTGGCAATCACTGTTACAAATAGTTCCTTGTAATAATAACTGGACACATCTCAAACAGGCCATTGTCAGCAGTGCTGACATATCAGTTGGTCAAAATTTGGAGGAAATGATTGCTTCAAGACAGCATCTGAAAACTCATTGACAAATGTAAAATTGCAAAATGGAGAGGGACCAGGCAAAGACATTGCCTGAAGGAACAACAGCAGAGGGCTAATACATTGAACTGGACTGGCAAATCAAGTGCCAATAAGCACAAGGGCATGGAGGCACAAAAGGTGGCAGATAAGAGCAATATGAAGGTGTTGTACCTTAGGCTTTTGAAAGGAGAGATTGATAAAATCTTACAGGAGGAACAGGCTGGGTTTGTCATGGCTTCTCATGTCCAGAACATATTTTCATAGTAAGTAATATTATATTAATGAGCAGTGCATCTAGTTTCAATGGCCACTTGCCATAAATTTTATAGAATTGCAAAATGTCAGAGTGTACTTTGGGACTCCCAGGGGAACACTTGCAGAAGATAAGGAATCCCAGATCTATTTATTAACATCTTCAAAAATCTTTATTATAACAGCACTTACTTCATAAAGATGGGTAGCAGAGTATTGTACTTTTTTCAATATTGATACTAGTATCAGACAGGGCTGTATTTTATCACCTTTTTTGTTTATTCTCACTATACATTTTGCTATGTAGAAAGCAAATGAATAGGCCAAATGCTGGAATTCCCTAGAAGGGTCATATACAGTTAACAAACTTTGTCTTAGCCGATGACATTGCATTGCTGTCAGAAACTAGTGCCTCCCTACAAAGTGGGATTATGTATTAGCGTGGATAAGACCAAAGTCATTTTAATCAAAAGCCACAGTCCTAACATGTTGGTCACAATTGGTCAGGAGCCAATTGAATATGTTCAACAGTTTCTTTACCTTGGTAGCATCTTATCGCAAGATTATGACCTATCTAGTCAGCTTCAACAGTTGATAAGAAGACCAAATTCCAGCTTTATGAGACAATAATTTTACCAACAGTGATCTATGTCAGCCAAATGTGGGCAGTAATGGCACTCATAGCATAAAAAACTCAAGGTGTTTTGGAGAATTGCTTATGGAGAATTCTGAGTGTCTCCTGGTGCAATTGTGTCAACAATGAGGAAATTATTGAGTGAAATGGATCTAGAAAGTTGCTGACTATTGTGTTAGAATGATGAATGTGTCTAGCAAATCATATTCTTTGCTTGCCAGATAATCGATATCTGAAAAACACTGTGAAATAGGAACCACCAAAGAGGAGGTAAAGACAGGGCAGACCAGGCAAAACATAATGTTCCTATTATTATTATTATTATTATTATTATTATTATTATTATTATTATTATTATTATTATTATTATTATTATTATTATTGTTGTTGTTGTTGTTGTTGTTGTTGTTGTTGTTGTTGTTGTTGTTGTTGTTGTTGTTGTTGTTGTTGTTGTTGTTGTTTGACCAATTTATATAGCTGCCCAACTCGAAACGACTCTGGGCATCTCACAAAGTTATTATCAACAACACAGTCTAAAACTTAAAACCCATAAAAACCTAATGAAAAGTAGTACAAAAATTACCCAGCAGCTAAAAGGGTGAGGGAGCGATATTGCTATATCAGCCAGCAGGTGGGAGTCACCACATCACCGGTGCCCCACACCTGCTTTGCCAGCCAGGTGTTTAGCTCTTTTCTAGAGGGCAGCAACTCCATCTGGAGTCATAACTCGATTGGCAGGAGGTTCCATAGCGCCAGAGTAGACACAGAGAAGGCCCTCCTTCTGGTGCTAGAGAGATGAGCCTCTCTAGCAGATGGCACAATAAGAAAGCCTCTCCGGTCTGCTATGGTGGGACGGACAGATGTTCTCGGGGTGACGCGGTCTCTTAAGTATCCTATAATAATAATAAGGACCTGTGGACAGTGGACATCAGATGGGAAGATGCCAAAGAAATTGCCTTGGATAGGATTCTTTGGTAGAAGCTTGCTGCCCTATGCACATTGTGCATAAGGAACCGATGATGATGATGGTGATGATGATGATGATGAACAGTAACTAAGGCTTAATTAAGGCCTATTTGAATTAGAAATAAACAACAACTCACTCATTGTCTATTTTAATTGTCACTTTTCTTTTCTTTATAATTACATCAGTGGAGCATCATTAAATGGTGGTGAAAAATTCACACAGTTCATGGTTTATTATAACCATCTTCAATGTATGCTAACACCTAAGAGACCATCCATCTTACTTTGAACCTGTGTTCATTAAGCTTTGGAGGGAATTCCATCATTATGATGTGTAACCACAGCAGTGTGGCATATGGGAAAGGATTTTCTTCTGTTTTGCTCCAAAACAATTGTCCCACATGTTTGGTGTTAATGGTCTAAACACAAAGCATGATGTACCTCTCTAAGTTACTCTCTAAAAAGATATTATTACTTTCTTTTTGCTACATATTGCTTTCTTCTAGACAGATTGTGCACCAGCTTGGAGACTTTGTTTGCAAAGGGAATGTTAAAAATGTTAAGAACAAGTAATAAACATCATTTTGAACCATTTTCTGATTTCTTTTTTAATCACCCAATTTGCTTTTAAATTGCATGCCTTCCCTTCTACAGTTTTGTACCTATACAAGGAAAAAAGTGCATCATAAAATTAGATGTGTATCATTAAACACTCATCTCTGTATTAGTCCTGAAAGTGTGGATTAAGTCAGTGTGCTAAAAATGGGAACCAAATAAATTGACTAGCACCCTTATTCTACAGACTTGTAATTACTGTCAATTCTTGGTGGTGCTTAGTTGATTCTGTTTCATTTTGGGTAGTATTAATAGAACTAATTTTAGAGCAAATTAGGATCTGACAGAAGAAAAAGAGAGAAAAGCATCAGCCGCAATTTACATGTGTTTATTCAGAACTCAGTGAGACTTTCTTCCAAATGAACATGCATAGAACAGGGCTACACATCTGTGCTTTTGTGAAAGCTGTGTAAAGTACAAACCACAAAATCTGATATCCACTCTTACATTATGCCAAATGTTGAAGTTCTTTTTCTTGTGATATGTAGTTTAAAATTTTGAAGGGCTATACACAACTCTGTAACTGACAGATAAAAGTAGGGGTCCTATAAGAGATATGTCAGTTGCCAGTTGTGCTATTAAACTTTGGGTTGGTACTACATAATTCTACAATTATGATGTGAATGGGATGGGGTATAGTTTTGGATTTTGAGACTGATAACTAAGAAAAATATTTTGATTTATCTTTTACAGGATTGTGAGGTGATACAAAACAGAATTTTGTACTACATGACATCAGAATGACTCTTACAAACAGTGTATTACTTGTTATAAAGGAAAGGAAAGCAATCACACTTATGTACTGCCCCATAGCACTTAATGCACTCTTTGGGCAGTTCACAAGTTAAATATCATTTTGCCCCAAACATTTTATGGACCTTGGAAGGATGGAAGGCTCAGTCAACCTTCAGCCTTGATGTAAGGCATATGTGTTACATGTTGTAACTACAAGCTCTAAAATTTGGAATACAATGTTGCTGCTGTTGTTATAGTTGTTGTTGCTGCTGCTGTTATGCACTGGTAAGTCACTTCTGAGTTATGGCAACTCTAATAGGATTTTCAAGGTTTGTGGGATGTTCAAAATATAGTTTATCATTAGCATATCTGACTGAGCTTCTATGACAAAGCAGAAATTTTTTGCTTGACACTCTATCCTGTACTACACCGACTCTCATTTAGGTAGTGTTGTATAGTAGAAACAATATATTTTGTAGTGCCACCACAACTGAGCAACTGACAAATCAATTTGAAGTTCCAAATGAATACTCCAAAACAATGTGCTTTTTAATCAAAAAATATATTAAAGTTTTATACCAATATTATATCACAACCTTTCCAAATCAGACGTTGGTCCATCTTGACCAGCACTGTGTTCAAGGCTGATGGATCTGATCTCACCAGGGTACTGATTTCAGGCATTAGCCTGAACTATATAGGGTGCATCCAATGTGTTGAACCTATTTTGTGGAAGAGATTTACTGCCCACAGACATTAAAGTTTCCAGCTTTTCCTGTGGTATTGTCTCTTACTAGCAATGGGTTCCCAGGCTCTTTTCCAATTATTCATGTCTAGCCTTGCCAAAATAGAACCTATTTTCAATCATTTCACTAACTATTAGGGCAGTGTGACAATGGAATACACTATCTCAGGAGGTGGTGAGTTCTCCAGTATTGAAAACATTCAGGAAAAAGAGATACAACCATTTGTCAGATATACTTTAACTTGAATTCCTGCATTGAATTTGATATCGATGACCTAATAGTCTTCTTCCAACTCATTTTTCTATTATAGTCAAACCTCTACATATAAATTTAGTTCATTGCTTAAATTTGGTTGTATCTCAAAAAAAATCTTGAATTTCCCATAGGAATGTATTGAATGCAATTTCCCATAAGAATTCGTTGAATTTTTATCTCGAAAAAATTCTATTAAAAATTCTTATCTCAAACCTGATTTTTCCCCCTGATATTTCTGGATGTATCTCGAGTTTTTCTTAAGTTGAGCTGTTCTTATCGTGAGCTTTGGCTGTATTCTATGAAACCATAGTTTCCATGTGTATGCAATAAACTCCAGTAAGAAAGTGTGAGTTCTCTGGCAACAGACGGACTCATACTTTCTTACTGGAGTTCGCTGGCAACAGATGGAAACCTATTTCCTTTTTCCTTGAAGTCATCAGAGGTTTCAGAAAGATGACATAAGACAGTTTAAATTGAGTCCTATAATGATCTGAAACTATACTGGATGTAATCACTAAAATGGTAGGCTGTAGGTATAATAACACTTATTTCCCTTTTTGTTTCCAAGCATTTCAGCCATGAAGAAAGCCAGAGTCACAATTACAAGTTTCTGAATAGCAACAGAAATCATGCTCCTTTTATTTGTTGCTTAAGAAAGAAGGCAAAAAGTAAAGATAAGAAAAAAATGAAGAGATTGGACTAAAATGGCTCTTGGCTGGATTGGATGCAACCTAAAGAGTTTCTCTTTCCTTGTGTTTCTGCTCAGCTTGAGACATTGGTATTCAATTTAATTTTTGAAAAGGCCATCAGAGAGCTGAAACATGACTTATTTGCAATTCAAATTACATGTAGTCATTCCTGTTTCCTTTGAATCGGCAATATGGTAGAAAGTCTGTCCTGCCTATTCAGCACTGTGCAATATAGGATATCACCTACTTAGCAGCTGTCTTTTGCTTTGTTCAGTAGCCTATTTAAGCAGTCTGTTTAGTGTAAATAGAGAAGTAAAGCTTTCCTTTTGTTTATCAGTTTCATATGTATATGCTGTTATGTGCCTGTGAGGCAAATCCCTTATGCATAGCACCAAAAAAAAATCACTGCTAATGTGATCAGTGCAATTCTCCTTCAAAAATTGAAGACACAGGTTGTAATCTTAACAGTGTTAATCCTTAGGATTCTCAAACCATTGTCTTTCTTTAAGAACTGAAATTGTCTGCTTACATTGCATTCATTTAGCCACACAGTGAAACTCACTTCAATTTTCAACCCATTTGAAACAAGATTAAATTCTAATTCTGCCTAATAACATCTTGAAAAATCCCAGTGCAGGAAAAAATCTAACCAATGAAGAAGATAGAAATATGGCAGAGCTTCTAAAACAGTTATAAGCCTGTTATCCAAATGTTTTCTTGAGCTAATGAACTGTCTCTTAGGGAGAGGAAAAAATCTAACATAAAAGAGAAGTCTAAGCAGCATAAGAGCTATAAATAAAGCATACCTTCATGTGTATTTCAACTATTTTATTCAGCTAACAAACAAATCAAACTTTTGACAAACCACAGCAAGCAGCATGGACCAGAATCTGGGTTGCTATCCAAGAGCATGGTAAGTGCAAGTGATATACTAGAGAGGATATTTACCATATTTGCTGGTGTGTAAGACCCACTTTCCCCCCTTAGAATAGACTGGAAATATTGAGAGCATCTTGTACTGTATATAGTGGCCTATAGTGGGCTATTTTGATAATCACGGGGTGCATCTTATACACCGGCAAATACAGTACTTAATTTTCTGGTCCTACTGTCCTGAAAGCAGAGCTTGGAAAAGCTGCTTTTTAAGACTATAATATAAGGAGGCTGAAATCCTGTTATTTAGTGCAGTAAATTGCAACTAGAGTAGGCAGGAATGAATACATGAAATTCTAATCTTTTTAAGATTTGGAGAACCAGCTCCACTGTCAGTTCTGTTAACTCAGTGGAACAGCCCTAGGATTTTGGTGAGAAAGACTCATAACTATTGTGGCGGTAGGATTCTTTGAACTGCAGCCCCCCAAAAGGAAACCTTTTCAAGCTCAATCCAGAAGTGCGAGAATTGAGTTCTTTTCCAAAGCAAAGGACCAGCCATGAGAACAGACTTAACAGGGGAGGAAGGGTGTCAAAGTTATAGGTTTTGCTCAGATCATAATTATGTACTAGTGTGGAAAAGTCTCAGTGTGCTACTGGAGTCTCAGGAACTTCACTTATCTGAGTCTCCCAGTGGGAGGCACATGTGAATGAAAAGGGTGTGTGATGGGTCTTCAAGAGTCTTTTTTTTTGGCAGGGAGGGGGAATACCAATAAGTTGTAGGCAAGTCTTCCTAAAGCCTCTTATTATCTAGTTGGCTGGGTTTTAGCTGGTTTCTGCCCAACTCTTGTCTTGCCTCTGTGATGTCACAATCATCTGCTCCCATGGACCTGAAATCTCAGAGATTTGGATGCTGCTCCCAAAATCTTTTTTTTTAAAGTTCAGGAACTAAGTATTTGCAAAGTTCTTTAAGCAATAACTAGTCTTTTTTTTGGGGGGGGGAAGTTTCTACCTTTAAAATTTGCAGCCTGTTTCCCCCCAGACAGAAGCTCTTCAAAAGCTGTCTTGGAGAATTACTTAAGACAACATTTAGTGACTGAAATATTTGTTCTGCCACTGTCTGTCTGTCATGTGTTGTGTGGTGTGAAACCCTAGACACTCGCCACCCTGTGGACATATGGAGTTGGTGAAAGGCTGACACCTGTCAACCAACTTCTCCAAACAACTTGCCTTAAAATCCCTGTTGCCCTTCAGGTATGTGAGAAATCATGCCAATCTTGCTAAGAATTTCTCTATTTTGCCTTATTTGGAACCCTTTAGATATGTTGCCTTGGTAGGAAAATATAGTGTGACTTCAACAAAATCTAGTGGTAGGTTTAGAAAGAATTGATCCAGACCTTATAGCTTCAAGAATCTTCAGCCAACATGATCTGTGGATTATCAGACATCTAAAAGTTGCAATACCACCCCTACATTCCTACACAAAATTTCCTTCCAAGCAAGACGTCAGAGAGCAGTAGTCATTGAGACTAATATTAAAAGGTTCATAAAATATAAAGCTAAGCGAGAAAGAATGGGAAGTTTACTAGTCCTTTTACAAGAGATGTGCCATTCTTATAGAACACTGAAGAAAACAACCACTGTATATAAATGCCACTGTAAATGAATGCAATTTCCCTTGCTCGAAAGCCAGTCGTATCCGACTCTAGGGTGCAGTGCTCATCTCTGTTTCTAAGCCGAAGAGCCAGTGCTGTCTGCTTCTGCAGACGTTTCTGTGGTCATGTGGCAGGCATGACTAGACACAAGAGCGCACAGAATGCTGTTACCTTCCCACCGAAGTGGTCCCTATTTAACTACTTGCAATTTCTTGCTTTCAAACTGCTAGATTGGCAGGAGCTTGGGACGAAGACGGGAGCAACAAAATGGTGCGAACCTTTTCACATGTTACCCAATAAAACCCCTTGTCCACATAGTAAATTGGTAATTTCTAGTTGGTTGCTTTTATGGCAAACTGTTCTAATCTCATGAAAAAGACTGTGTTTATTGGTAGGATGTTTGTACTCTAAATATTTATTAGAAAGAGGCAAGTTACAAAGGGCAATAAAAAAACACATTGAATTGACCATGATGTAAACAGGGATAGAATTCATACTGAAAATGCAGGATTCTATAAGTAATTACATTAAAATGGTAAAGACTGCCACCTTATGGTTGCTGATGGCAGCAGAAGATGAAGATTTTGTTTACCAGATTACTGCAGTGAACTATGGTTACAGTGACCAAAACAATCTCCCTTTTCTGAAAGAGAGTAAAAGTGCACAGACATAAATATCTGAAAGCTAGTACATGGCACAAGCTAGAAGCCAACTGGATTCCATGAAGTTTTCAGATGCTGAGACTGAGCTGTTTGAAGGCCAGGTCAGAAAGTCTATTGCCTGATAATTGCCCCTTGAGCCTTACAGAACTCTATAGATCTCTGGGTGGAAATTAGAAGTCTGTGTTCATCACAGCTGGCATTTATTTCAATAAAATGTTAAATCCAGAATGAAATCAAATGATAATTTTCAAAATTCATCAAAATTCAACTGGATATCAAGGTATAAGTGATTTTAGTGTTGCAATAAATGCATGCATTATCAGCATATCTTTTTCTATGAACTTTATTTATCTACATTGTTCCCATGATCCACAAGTGCAAAAGTATTTCAGAGTTGTAAGAACATTCAAAAGTCTTACAGTTATGAAAAAACTAGGTATGATTACTTAAAAATATATGAAAATTAAACTTAAGTAAAGTTTTAATCAGCAACAATTTGCTAAGGATGGTGACATCCCTATTTCACAGGCAGAACGTGCCCAACAGAATTTTGGCCAGGGACAGTGAAAAACACAGCAAATTATACTGTTATTAAAATAAATTTGAGATGCTTAGGTGGGATGTGGTCAAAAAAGGTTGGGAACCACTGGCTTAGTGGTTAAGACTCTGTCACCATCTGTCCCAGCACCTGCCAACCTAGCAGTCTGAAAGCAAGAAATTGCAAGTAGATAAATAGAGACCACTTTGGTGGGAAAAAATCTTGAGGACAAGAAAGTAGCCTCATTTGGGCATCCCCTGAGTGGAGTTCCTCCAGCAAAAATCCTCTCAACCCAGAAAGCACCTTCGTGTGTTTCTAGCATGCGTTCGCCACACCCTTCTGCCCAGTAGCCCAATGGGAGCACACTTCCTCCCTCACCAGCACTCGGTCTCTAACAGGTTCACCATCACTACTATATGGGATAGGGCCGTGATGGTAAAGCATGGCCCTCCAGATGTTCTTGGACTTCAATTCCCAGAAGCCCAGGCCCCTGTGAATCCACACTAAGTGGTTTATTGTGATTCATCCAGCCCACGCCGCCCTCGTCGCTCCCGGAAGCGGAAGTAAAACTCTTATTTTGCTTCTGGGAGTGACAAGGGCAGGATGGGCGGATGAATCGCAGTAAACCCCTTCGTGTGGATTCACGGGGGCTTGGGCTTCTGGGAATTGAAGTCCAAGAACATCTGGAGTGCCAAGCTTCGCCATCACAGGGATAGGGCTATGTGCCCCAAATTTTGTATAACATGTATTTTGACCTGTTTCTGGGGATTGCTTCTTTAGACAATGAGAGTAAAGGAATGCCATTTTTCTATGGGAAGAATCTATATGGGAAAATTTTTATTGGTTAGAGAATGCTGAGAAAGTGTTTTATAATCTAGCCCTAACTCTGCCTAGTGACACTGACTAATGGCACAGAACAATATATGAACAATGAATATGAAGTAGTCAATTTGAGTAGAATATGAACAGCCTTCAGACTGAAAAATGTCCATGTGCCCTATCTTGAAAAGAGTGAATGGATAACATGGTGTGGGACTGGCCAGCAAAATGATTCATGATAGCAAAAGGAAAGGTAAATTGTTTTCCCAGAGTATTCCAGATGAATAATTCATCAGCCTCTGTTTAAGTGCATGGCATCACTTCACCTGTCTTCTTTTTTTCTTTTTTATTAAAACATTTTAAACAGACATACAGAAAAAAAAGAATACAATAACATTACAATACAGTAATACCTCAAAGATAACCTCAATACAATATTAACTCACATTCATAGAGGCTAGCACATAACAGTACTTATACTGATTGTTTACCATTTAACCACAATATTAGATACCACAATGTAAAATATTATTCAATCAAACAATAAAAGTTTTCTAAGCTACCTCTATAATAATTTTTTAATAATTACAAATCACCCTGTGAATATATACAATGCCCGGAGAGTTTAGTTGCTATTTCAACTCCAAAAACCTCTTTGCGATGGTGCAGGTCCTGAACTGTCATTTACCATAAGAGAATGATCCACAAACGGTTTCCATATATTCCAAAACCTATTCTCTTTTAAATTAGCTCGTTTCACTTTAATCTCCCATGTCAATTTGTCATTCAATGCTAGGCTCCACATTTCCTTGTACCATTCTCCGATCTGTATATCTACATCATTTTTCCAATTTCTAGCTATACATTGTCTACCTGTGGTCAATACAATTTCCAATAATTCCTTTTCCTCCTTATTCAAACCCAAACCTTCCACATTTGTTAGAAGAATGGTACCTGACACCAACTTGACCTTTTTACCCAATATTTCACCAAACTCCCCTTCTATTCTTCCCCAAAAATGCCTTATGTTTTTTACAACTCCACCACATGTGTTCATATGTTCCATCTGTTTCTTTACATCTCCAACATAACTTATCTCTTTTATTATCCATCTGATAAAGCCTTAGTGGTGTCAGGTACCATTGCCACAACATTTTAAAATTATGTTCTTTAATTCTTACAGACATTGTTCTCATAATCCTCTTTTTACATTTGTTTCTCCATTCAACCTCCCCAATTTTTATATTCAAATTTTGTTCCCACTTCCGCTTCAAGTCTTCCTGTGGATCATTACCCTTGTTCAATATAATATAAAGTTTGCTTACAAGACCCTTAATGCCTCCTTCCCCTTTTCTGATCTTTATTACCAAATCCTCAAATTCCGTCTTATTTCTATCTAACCCTGCTTCTCTTTTATATTTTTTATTCCAGTTATCCGCCTTCAATTTCTGAAACCAATCCAAGTTTAGCTTCTCAAATATTTTTTTCCTCTTAGTATCATCATCACACACTTTTAACCAATCCGTCAATAAAAGCACCCCATTTTTATCCAATATTTCCATTTTTTCCTTATCTATTTTTATTGGGAAACACCCCATATCCGTCAATTCCAAAATTGGAGAGAGATTTGGGACTATATCTTTCTTTACTTTCTTCCACACTTCCATGAGACCTCTCATCATAATATTATTTGACCTTTTCACCTTGTCCTTTGTTCCCAAAAAAACCATACTACCAATGTCTCTATATTCTTTCATCTCCAGTTGCTCCCAAATTGTATTTTCTCTTGCCAAGATCTTCACAACATTCTTAATTTGAAATGCTCGATAGTATGCTAACAAATTTGGCATACCCAAACCCCCTTTTTTCTGAGACAAGTACCATAGTTTCTTTGGAAGTCTAGATTTTTTACCACCATTACAAAAGCCATTGAACATCTTTTGAAACTCATTAATTTCTTTCTCCTTCAGATGGATCGCTAGTGCATCAAATAAAAAATTAATCTTTGGCAACAATATCATTTTACAAATAGCGATCCTTCCGAACCATGACAGCTTCAACTTCTGAAACTCTTGTATTTTATTCTTAAATTCCACTCTCAAACTGTCATAGTTCAATCGTTTAAGTTCTTCTAATTTATTTGAGATAATTATCCCCAAATACTTCAGTTTATCTTTAATTTGTATATTAAGTGTCTCCACATTCCTACCAATCTCACTTGCTCCCAAATTACACAACATCAATTCTGATTTATCCCAATTTATCATTAATCCAGTTATAGCTTCAAATACCTGTAAGTGATCTTTGATCCTGTCCATTTCCAGCTCCGGGTGTTTCACCATAAGCAATGTATCATCCGCATACATGCTCACTTTGTTACCCCTAATCCCTTCTATATTTAAATCATCCCTTATATTTTTAGCTAGAATCTCCATTGCCATAATAAATAAGATAGGAGATAATGGACAGCCCTGCCTAGTACCAGCCTTTAAATTTACCACATCAGTAAGCTCCTCATTTACTCTAACCCTAGCGTTCCCTTTTTGATATAATAAATCTATTACCCTATTGAATCTATCCCCAAACCCATATTTTTTAACTATTTCTTTAATTGAAGACCACTGTAATGAGTCGAATGCCTTAAAAATATCTAATGATAATAAGCCCACCTTTTCCTTAGTTTGGTTAACGTTATCAATTAAATCTAATACCCTTCTAGTCAATTCCGCCATATGCCGACCTTTTAGGAACCCAACTTGATCTACATTTATGTATTCCCCCATAAAACTGTTTAATCGATTAGCCAATATTACTGTGAAGATCTTAGCATCCTGATTTATAAGTGAAATTGGTCTGTACGATTCCACTCTTTCGAGATTCTTGCCAGGCTTTGGCAGTAGAACGATTGTGGTGTTATACCATGAAGTCAGAATTGATCCTCCATCTAAAATATAATTATATAGCTTCACCAATTTTGGAACCACTACCTCCTTAAATTCTTTGTAAAACTCTGTCGATAATCCATCATCCCCCGGAGCTTTCCCCGTCTTCAACCCACTAATCACCTCCTTAACCTCTTTATCATTAATCCTTTCCTCCATTTTCTCCCTATGTTCTTGTTTTATTCCATTCCCTAACTGTCTCTCCAATATCTTTTTAAGCTTCTCCAGGTCTACTTCCTTTTTTGCATATAATAGCTGATAAAATTCCCTAACAATTTTACATTTATCTCCGTTCTTATTACACCTTGATAATCCCAATTTCCATTCCTTCTATGTCTTTAATCAAATTCTCGGTAAGAAAAACATAGTCTATTCTTGAGTAGGTCCCATGAACATGTGAAAAAAAAGAATATGCCCTTTCAGAGCCCTTAAACTCTCTCCAAGAATCCTTCAGACCCATAACATCCATCCATTTATCCAAAACCTTCCCTTTCAAGCCAATTCCACTTCTTGATATATTTGTACAATCTAACCCTGACCTAATCAAATTAAAGTCTCCAGCCACAATAGTTTTTGCAACGTTCTCTAATTCCACTATTTTCCGAATTTTTTTCAAGGAACTCCACTTGATGATCATTTGGAGCATAAATATTTACCAACATGATTTCCTCATCCTCCAATTTTCCTCTTACTATCAAATATCTACCCTCTTGGTCAACAACCCTTTTTGTAATCTCAAATCCTAATTTTTTAGAAATCATGATTGCCACCCCTCTTGCTTTTGATGTTCCAAACGCCATCTCATAATGTTGCATCCATCCTAAAAAAAGTCTATTCGTGTCTTTTGACTTCTGATGGGTTTCCTGTAAAAACAAAATATCTGGTCTATCTTTCTTCAGCGCCAATTCCAGTCTCCGTCTCTTAAGAACAGATCCTGTACCCTTCACATTCCATGATATTATTTTAATACTTCCCATAACCTACTTCCTTTCCAAGCTCTAAACTCTCCATCGGGCGTGCCACCAACCACCCCTTACCCCTATAACACACAAAACTACATAGAACACACACTATCTCTCTCCCCACTTTCTTACAAAAAAAAGCCGCCTTTGACAACCAAAGAGGGGAGAGGGGGGACATGCAAGATGTGCCTTCCTACCAGTGCTACGCGCTATTCACCATTCTATATCGATTAAATGCTTTAAATTGTTATAATCTGATTCTCATTACTCCTTACTTGTCTCCTCCTCCACCATGATCAGCGACAGCTCCTCCTCCTCCTCCCTTCGCTGCGGTGTTCCACCTGTTGCCCCGCCAGCCTCCTCCCTCCTGTGTTCCCTCCCCAATGCTCCCGATTCCATCAATTCCTTCTTAAGATTTATCCATTCTTCCGAATCTACTTTTACCAGTTCCAACAAGCTCAAATACTCCAATGGATTGGTCCCTTCATCTATTACCTGCATTCTTTTATCATAAAAAAGCGCAGTTGCTGCGGAAATCTCCAGTTGTACCTTATATTTTTACTCATCAATAATTTGGTTACAGGCCTCATCTTATACCTCCAGGTTCTTTCTTTCAACGAAATATCATTGTAAACTTCTACGTCAGAGCCATCAAATTTCAAAGCATCAAAACCAGCGCGTTTCAAATGGGCCATTACTTTTAGCTTGTCTGCCCAATTTGCAAATTTTACCAACACATTTCTTTGAACCACCCTCCCTCTTCTTGGGCCCACCCGGAATACACTTACAAAATCTTCCTGGACAAATTCTTTTCCCATATTCAAACCATTCTTTCCCTTAACAAGTCTGGAGTTCGTTCCACGACCTGATGGATCACAATATTCTGCTTTCTCATCATATCTTCCACAGCATCAATCCTCCTCTCTTATTCCTCCAATTTCAGCTTATTCTCCCGCACCACCTCCTGAGTCCCTTTTATTTCCTTTTTTATGGCAGTTACCTCGGTTTGAACCAATTTCACATTTCCCTCAATTTTTTTCAAACTTAAGTCCACCTTTTTTGAAAAATCTGCAACAGATGATACCACCTTATCTTGCTTTTTCATCATTTCATTTCTGTCTTTCACCCTTGAATCCTCATTCTTCTCCAATTTCTGAAACAGCTTGCCAATTTCCACCATAATTTGGGTTTGATCGTAGGGCACTGTGGGCGGGGATGAAGACTGAGGGGCTTCCTCCATTGGTACTTTTCCCTTCTTCTTAAGCCATACGGCCATACCACCCTGAACACGCCCTGAACACGCCCGATCTCGTCTGATCTCGGAAGCTAAGCAGGGTTGGGCCTGGTTAGTACTTGGATGGGAGTTCACCTGTCTTCTGATCATAGCTCCCTTTTCTTGTTCTCTTCCTCTGGTGTCACCAGTCCAATTCCAGATGTTTTTCATCCTATTAAAAAGATACCTCATTGTTGAAAAATATGCAGAAAAGTATTACACCAAAGTGGCCTCTTGCCTGCTGCCAAGAGAGAGTAGATATATCATCCAAAAAGAGTACAGTATATGCATAACAGTCGCTTAGATAGAATAGATTAATGTTTAAGTATTAAACTTGATTACACAAATTTAAACAAATACAAGATACTTCATCATAGTGGGGGAAACTGTGTGACCTGTGCACCCACTGAATCTGCTAACAAGGTTCTACCTGGTAACAGGGAACTTATAAGATTCCTGTTCTACCTTATTATGGTTCTTTATATTTAATCCAGTTTTCAATGTCAGTTTTTTAGTTAGAGGGCTGACTTAGGAGTTAAGACTTACATGTGAAGTCCTTTATTCTCATTGATTTAGGCTATTTTGATGAGGTAACCTCAACTAGGAATTTTAAGCTCAGAAAATTCCCAAACTGACTGCTTTAAAAGACTGGTTGTTTGTTTATAATGTCATAAGAAACCACTTCTCCAGTGCTTCAGCCCTCAAAAACCCATGCAACAAACCAGCTACTTTCATCATGTGGTACTGTTTGTATATTTTGGGATAAAGTGTTACTTGTGCAATTTTGCTTAATTCCATGGCATCAAATTATTTCTGATTGATGCCGACACTTTCCAGGATTTCCTAGGTAGAGAGTACTCATAATTGGCATTACGTTTTTCTTGTTTTCATTCTCTTTTCTTGTTGAGCATGTTTCAAAATATCTTGTCTACCTATTGAGCAAGGGAAATAGTTTTACAGTTTCCTCTTTGCATGCACAGATGAAAAAAGTGAGGATTTAAAATCTAAGGATAACATTTTCTGTTTTCTTTATATTTATGCATCCCATAATTCTCCATTATGGGAGTTCTACATGACAGACAGACATATAACTGCAGCTTACCTGTAAGAATGGAGAATTATGGGATTTGTAGTCAATGGAATAAAAAAAACCAACTCTGTTTACATACTTGTCTCTGACCATAACAGATGGTAGAGGAAGAATCTGTTTTGCAAAATTAGCCACATAATCACTATTTGATATTAAGAAAGAGCTTTCAGTAAGAAGGTAAAATATTTGTATAGATATGAAAGGGCACAAGTCTGTCTCATAAGCTGAGGTGTCACAAAAATATTTCAACTATTATAAATTTCTAACTTCTTTTGTGTAAAAAAAATACATCTTTTAAGTTATTACATGAAATATTTACTTGATGAGGGCTACAATTGTGCTGGAAAAAATGGTCACACTTCCAATAAGCATACCTGTCAAGTATCCTGGACTGGCCGGGAAATTCCATATTTTGGCGCTTGTTCCTCCCCTTTCCTGCCACTGTCCCATATTTTGAACGGCGGGGAAAGTGGTTACTGTGCATGCGCACATGTGCAGAACCCTTTTGTGCATGCACAAATGGGTTCTGTGCATGCGCAAATGGGTTCTGTGCATGTGCAAATGGGTTCTGTGCATGTGCACGCGTGTGCATGTGCAGAAATTTCCCGTATTTTTGGGAGCCGCACTTCATGAGTATGGCAATAAGATTTTTTAAATGTGAAATTTTGTACTTTCAGTTTTTTGAAAATTGTATTGCATATGTAAATCAAAGTCTAATGAAGGCTGTTTACATATTTTATTTAGGGTTTTCCCCCAAACCCCACCTTGGATGTGAACGGATAAAAAGAATCTGACATGAGCCATCCACACTGCACTCAACATGGATCCGATTTCCACAATGAATTGCATCATGATGTAGTTATAAGGGCAGAATGCTGTTTGATTGTTTCCATTGCACATTTTACAGAGCTTATACAAGGAAGCATCTATTATGACATTGCACAAAGGCAGCCCTATTGTAGAGAATGAGTGTGCTCTGGGACTACTGGGTACACAACACAGGCCCAGGTAGAAATCAGCTGGAGTTGCTACCAGCAGTATGTTACACTTCATTGATGGTCAACAGGATAATGTTGGTAAACTTAAAAGTTCCACAGGACTGTTAACCTGTTGTTTCATATTCTTTTACAAGCAATAGTGAGGAGAGGGAGTCACTGCCACACATGCTAGTATATGCATGGACCTATAAGCTGGAGGGATATCTCAGTGGTTTAGATGTCTGCAGTTCTGTTCTGCAATATGGATCTTTAAAAAGCCAGACTGTGTTGTCTTGAGCAAGGTGCACAGTCCGGGGGAAAGGGAACCATAAACCACTTCTGAATACTACTCTCCCAGGAAAACCCTGCAAAGGATCACCATAAGTTAGAATTGACTTGATGGCACATGATTATTATAGGAGCCTATAGATGTGAAAGGATATATGTAGTTTTCTCTTTCTTAATGAAAAAGGGCATCTTGAACATTGAGACAGCTTATTGAAAAAGTGGTAGCTGCGATGAAAATGTTAGCATCTATATGAGATGGAAAAGAGCAGCAACCCCACCCCCACCCCACCCCCACGTTGTGTGTGAAACAGTGCATTTTCTACACACACAAAAACAGTCTTTTGTGAAAAATACAAAAGCTTCTTGCATAATAAAGGGACTCTGTACAAAAAAAGAGCTTTAATGTTTTTTTGCACAATTTTTTTTTAAAAAAAGCACCAAAAACTTCTGTAATCTCATCCAGCAGGTGATTTTTTTTTTGAGATTTTTGTTCCCATTTAACAGAATGAACTGAGAAAAGATTTACATCCCTAATTCTACTCAAAGATACTTAGTGCTGCAAAACCAGACACAGTGGGGTCCTCACACACATTCTGTTAGGACGTCTCTTTTTTGCTTGTGTGGCTCAACACAAGCTTCACCACCAGTTTTTATATGAGGAGTTAAGGCATTCCAAGATTCATTTTTTGGAAACACCTGAAACTACACAGTGGATTTGAACCAATAATAATGAATACAAAGTTATAGTATTCCCTTGCCATAAAGTGCCTGCAATGCTATTAATATCATTAAATCACTTATCAGCTGTTAAAATCTTATAGATCATAGATGGGTAGCTTTTTCTTAATTAAGGATGCTTCCTTTTTTCCTGGCAGATAGGAAGAAACTCAGCTGCTTTTCCTTTCATGCTGTGAAAATGGAAAACTCTAGTGCTGCTGTGGGTGGTCAAAGTTCCTCACTAGAAATAAATGTGACAAGCATATAAGAACAGATATATTATGGCAGGGAATCAGGTATACAGGAATGGTGGGGTGTTGAGTCTGAGAGTAATTAACAACACAACAGCAAGTTCGGGGTTAAACATCAGTGATTTATTATTAGCTCAGTTAAGGCTTGTTTCGACTGGGGAATAAGGGGAAGAGGTGGCTACTTATATACAGACAGAATGGCAGTTACAGAGATACATTTGCCCGGGCTTTTGATAATGCGGGAAACCTGTGTCAGAACCAATCAGATTATATTGTCAACAATACGAATGTGGCGCCTTACAGAAAGGGCATGCTTTTACAGCAAAGACTTAATGGCGATTGCAGAATTAAAGCAATAAAGCATTTGGACACAACAAGGGGGGGGGGGAGAAGGGTCCAGTCAACTTTATTTTCAGCTGTGCATCATTTATACCTTTACTGCATTATTTTGGAGCACTGTGGAAATTAATAATTGATTCCTATAGACATCCACTGAAAAGTAGGGTCATTTCAATTTTTTAAAAGCACAGATCATAGCCAGAGCTATGTGTAGCCTAAGCAGCCCCAGTGATAAGAAATTCCTCTGTTTGTTTGTCTGTTTGTATATCTCTAATGCCTTGAGGTACAATAATTTTGGCTAGTGCTGCAAGTAAATAAAATGACACCTGAATTCATGAGGCAGTAATAATATGGTTTGAAACAAGACTGTTCCTGCTAATGAAGCTTATACCCCTATCCCCACTCTTGAAACTAGGTTTAGAAAATAAAAATATTGGCCTAAAAATCAAGATGATGTATACCCTGTTCTTTATTCTCTTTCCAAATGGGGATTTCAAGTCAGGGGGAGAGAGAACATATGTAAGCATCTGTGTCTTAAGAGTTGCCTCATGGTTTAGAAGAAATGAAACTTATTGTGTGATTGCCATGTCTTATTGTAAGATCATTGGTTGGAATCACTGAGGGGGAGGGCCAAAGGTGGACCCTATGGGAGGAGATATAACCCAGAGACACACGTGCACACACATGCCGACACAGAGACACTCTCTGAAATGCTGTGCTTCAAGCTGCCAAGATGCAGAACTTTGAGAGAAAGGGGGCTGTGGGCTATCCCTAAGAGAACCAGTTTTCCACCGTTACAAAATTTATTAATTATGTCTTGAAAATCTTTAATTTCTCTATCCTTAAGGTAAATCGGTAAGGCAATAACATCATCTTACATAAAGCCACTCTACCAAACCAGGGCAATTTCAATTTATTAAACTGTAAACATTTGCTCTTTAATCACCTTCAATTGTTTGTCATAATTCATTTTTTAAATGTTTTCCAATTTATTTGATAGGATAAATCCCAAATATTTTAAATTATCTCCAATCTGAATTTTATATTCCTGCCGAATTTCTTATTCTTCTTCCTTATTCACATTACATATTATCATTTCTGATTTCTCCCAATTAATTTTTAGCCCCGTCATATCCTCAAAATCATTTAAATGCACTTGAATCCTTTCTAATGCCTTCTTCGGGTATTTCATTATAACCAATGTATCATCTGCATACAAACTAATTTTATTTTCCCCCAGAAATAAATTATCATCCATTCTTATATATTATCATCCATTCTTATCATTTCTGCTAACACTTCCATAGCCATTATAAACAAGATTGGAGACAACGGACACCCCTGTCTTGTACCAGCTTCTAATCTAATATCTTCAGTATAAACATCATTAACTCTAACCTTTGCATTCCCTTGCTGATATAATTGTTTTATAACATTTTTAAATTTTGTTCCAAATCCATAAGATAGAATTATCTCATTGATTGTGATCCATTGAAGGGAATCAAATGCTTTAAAAATATCCAGTGATAACAATCCTATCTTCTCCTTTCTCCTATTGGCCATATCCAATAAATCGAGTGCTCTCCTCGTTAAGTCTGCCATATGTCTACCTTTTAAAAACCCAACTTGATCTTTATTTATATATCTACCCATAAAACTATTTAATCTATTTGCTAATATGTTTGTAAATATTTTGGCATCCTGATTTATTAGAGATATAGGTCTAAAAGATTCAATTTTTTCTGTATATTTTCCCGGTTTGGGGATCAGAACAATTATTGATCTAGACCAAGAAATTGGGAGTATTCCCCTTTCCAATATAATATATATATATATTATATTCCAATATATTTTAATCTTGGGATTACTAAATCTTTAAACTCTTTATAAAACTCTGACATTAGCCCATCTTCACCTGGTGACTTGTCCCCTTTTAAGTTATTTATCATATCTTCAATTTCTTTCTCAGAAATTGAATCATCCATTTATCTATGTGTTCCTGGGCTAATTTTTGTTTTATGTACTTCTCCAAATATTCTTTTAATTTGTCCACCTTAATCACTTTTTCTGTATACAACTCCTGGTAAAATTCCTTTACTATTGCTAATTTATCATTCAGTCTATTGCACCTAGCACCCTTTTTTGATGTAAAATACACCTATCTCACTTTTCTTTTACTTTGCTTTAGCAGCTCTTGCCAGAAGCTTTGAATTTTCATTACTACATTCAAAATATTCCCTCTTCAGATATATCAAATTTCTTTTTACTTTCTCGATATCTTTACCCGTCACTTCCTTTTTAAATTTCAACATTGCATCCAAACTTTCCTTGTTATTTGTCCTCCTAAAAGCTGGTGGTATGCATACCTGTCAACCACGGCTCCGGCGAATCTGGGACCTGCGCGGACCGGGTTTGATCAGGTCGCGTTGTACGCATGCGCGTGGAGGGCTACACCGCTTGCGTAGCCTTCTACGCACACGGCATAGCCTTCTGCGCATGCGTGGAAGGGAGCTACAGAAGTGTAGAGCCCTTCTACACATGTGTGCAATGCGACCTGCGCAGATGGGCTGCACAGTGCCTCCTTTCCCCCGCTGCCGAAATCCGGGGTTTTGGCAGCGCGGAGCGGGAAAGGGCAAAAATCGATGCTGAAAACCAGAAAATCCCGGCCAATCTGGGAAGGTTGACAGGTATGGTGGTATGTACCACAAAAAGAAGGAGGTTTAGGGATACCTAAATTAAAGAATTACTATAATGCCTTTCAGGTTAAAAATGTTGTTAAGATTTTGATGAAAGAGCAAGTGATTTGTGAGGATTTAGAGATGGGAGGATTTCCAACAAATAGGAAAGGCAGCTTTTTTAGACAAAGAATGGAGAAAAGTAAATATTAAAAATAAAATGTTAAGAGCAATGTGGGAAGTATGGAAAAAGATGAAAGGAAAATTGCCTCCTGGGATTTCTCCTTTAATAGAGATTGAGGATATAAAAGACTTCCCAATAAAGATAGATGAGGAATTGAGATCAGTATTGATAGATAAGGATGTTTTTATGCTGAGACATTGGATTCAAATGTGTACGGATGAGCAGAAAAGAGCAGCGATTTATGTAGATTTAAAGCTAAATTGGTTTCAAATTGTGAGATTAAATAATTGGAATGATAAATACAAAAAAGGATATAACTTGGAAAGGGACATGATGGAATTTGAAGAGTTGTTGTTTAAAATAAGACAAGGGAAGATTGGGTTAAAGGGTCTGGTTGCTAAAATCTATAAAATATTAAATAAAGAGGATAATATAGATATTTTGAGAACCTTGTGGGAAGATGATTTAAAATAAAAATTCTGGAAACAAAATGGAGAGCTTTGTGGAAACGGAGAATAATGAGAACACTGTCAGTTAGAGTTAAGGAACATAATTATAAAATGATGTGGAGGTGGTACTTGACTCCGGTGAGATTGAATCAGATGGATAGAACTAGAAATAAGTTGTGTTGGAGATGTAATAAAAGTGTGGGAACTTATAAACACATGTGGTGGGATTGTAAAGAAATAGAAGATTTTTGGAAAGAAATTGAAGAAGAAATAGTTGGTATGTTAGGGAAAAGGATAAAGATTGGACTGAGTGCCGCCATCCTTATGGATTTAGAGAGTTTAAAGTTAGATAAGGAGGAACAAGAATTCATTGTGATATTTATATCTACAGGAAGACAGTGTATAGCAAACAATTGGAAGGATTCAAGGAAAATAAAATTGGATGAATGGTATAGGGAAACGTGGCAACTGGCCCTTGACATGGGAACTAAATGGGAAAAAATGGAATTGTAAGAGAAAATAATTTTGGGAAAATTTGGAAACCATTTCTTTATTATACATTAAAGAAAAAAGGAGGTTATATGCAGTGGTGGGCTCCCAAAAAAATTACTACCACACTGTGGGCATGGTATAGTGGGCGTGGCCAGGGTGGGAAGCCTTGCATTGCACCCGAATTAGGACTACTTCATTTCAAAATTTGGATGGGCGGGGCCAGCCAGAATTTCTGCTACCGGTTCTGGCAAACTGGTACGAACCTGTTGATGCCCACCACTGGTTATATGCCAGTACCGGATAAATTGAATTTTTGGTTATAATGATAAGAGACAGGATGCAGCTCCCCTTTGGCATTGTAATATATCACATGGTGATTTATTTAATCTCACTAGTTATAGAATTTGCTGAGAAGGTGAAGTTTAGAGGAGAGGATGATAAATAGTAGTAATGCAATTAAGATTATTACTATTATATATGTTAGAAAATGTAAGGGATTTAGCTTTTAATTCTATATATTTTTTCCTCTTTGAATTAGTTTCTTTATAAAAAGATAGTTCATTGGTTTTTAATATTTTTGATAGTTAATGTATGTCTTATGTTCTTTCTTGATTTTGTGTATTATTAAAAACCAATAAAAAAATTTTAAAAAGAGAGAACCAGTTTGGTTCATTTCGGTGCTTTGAAATGCTTTCTGTTCTTTTGATGGACTGTATCCTGTATCTTGCTATGCTTTCAATACACTTATAAAATGTCTGAAGAGACTTGGAGTGGTTACTTGACTCGATGCTACCTGAATCTACACATATCTGATGCCTGGGTTATCCAGCCAGGGAGCTGCAACTAAGAAGAACAATAGGGCCTACTCGAGGGTAAGGAACCATATTGTTACAGACGATAGTGTAGATTATTCAGAACTGGACATGCTTGTGCCATTGGAGGTGTTAACAGGTATCTAATAGGGCCACATCTCATCCTCATGAAAATACTTTCACTCATCTGCCTCTCATTCCTATCTGGTTACCTGGTGTACTCAGTAATTCCATAGAGTTACTGATGGGATTTCCCCTTCATCCATTTTTGTGACACTACGTTCTACTTGTTGGGAAATGCCAGCTGTCAAGAGACAACTGGTCCTTTTTCTCCATCCTGCTGTGCTTTCCCAATATCAACCCAGGTCAGCACCTAGAAAGGAAAGAAGCCAGGTAGATGTGGTGATCTGATTTCTTCTTCTTGGCTTAAAATTGAAGCAGAGGAACTGTATTATGATGTGATTATGGACAAGGGTTATAAGTCACTGAAACAGGTATACACATTTTTGCAATTAACTGCATTTCTCCAACAGATCCAGAAAAACCTTGAATGAGGTGCAGCTTAGTTCTCATTGTCCATATGTGTGTAATTTGTGGGGATTACTCTGGGCAAACTTTAGTGAGACTTGAGCCAAATAATCTAACAACGAATTGTATTTTTCAATTCAGTGAAGGAGAGCAGTGAAGGAGAGCTGCCACACAAACAGTGTGCTCTATAGAAACTAACCTCTAAAATTTAGCACAGGAAATCTCTTCAATTTTTACTGCCCAGGTCCTTTATTTATGGGGGGAAGCTGTACAAGTCTCAAACACTGCTTGTTCTTGAGAGACACTTGATGCCTGCATTGTTTCTGTATTTATTGTTGCACTTGAGGGTCTATGGCAGTGGTGACTAACCTTGGCACTCCAGCTGTTCTTGGACTTCAATTCCCAGAAGCCCAAGTCAGCACTCCTGCTAATCAGGACTTCTGTGAATTGAAGTTCAAGAACAGCTAGAGTGCCAAGGTTCACCATCACTGGTCTATGGATTGGGTCTTTCAAGGTAAAATAATGTTTAAGAAAAGAATCCAAAGAAGTGGACTGAATAAAATACAAAGTTGAATCTTTAAGTTAAAAGAAAAATGGCTGCTTCAATGCCAAATTGTGACATATACATTTAATACTAAATTTGTTTATCTAGAACTCTATTTGGAATATGATACTCTGGCCATCATTTGAATTCCTGAGTTCCTTAGCTTCCAATCATTAGCAGGACTGACCTTTCTAAAATGTTCAAGTGTCAATGAGAGTTCATAGCCCCCATTATTAATTTTACATACAGCATGGGATGGCTTGCTATGTCTGGATATTATACTTGAGGTGAGCAAATATTAACCAGTGCTGTCACAGCTAGTGTTAACTGGAGAATACATTCATGTTAATAGGGGACAAAAGATTGCTTAACAATAGTCATGATCCATAAGCCTCTGTCAGTACATATTTTATAATATCAATACCTCTAAGATTTTGAGGAGTTTTCGGGTTGACTGGAGTGCTTTCATGGCATAATAGATAAAAGATTTTTATATCAATTTCTGTTATTATCTAGATGACATATCTGATCATTGTGACTGTGATCTATAAACCAGCTTTAAGAGCACAGAGTCTGTTGCCTGGATCATTTTCACCTTTTGTATTAAGTATTTTGGCTCGAATTGTATTGCAGACGCACCCCCCAATAAAGGACTCAGACACTGATGAAAGTGGATAACGGCATTGGGCCACATTTATTGATTCATGCCCTAGTCCGAATTATAAATTTCTATTGGTAATTGACCAATTATAATTCTTAAGGCAAGCAGGCCGAAGTAACACTGGTAAGGTACCACCCAAAATTGCCGACGGCAATTGTTACAATGTATCTATTTGTATCAATTTGTTTGTTGACAACAAACAAATTGTTGACCGTAGTCAATATCTAACTAATGACCCCACCCTCTGACGCGTATCCGTGAAATCACGGAGTGATGCATGCTGTCTAGCTGTAGCCATCACCCCGTCGCCTGGTTCGTCGTTGACCGGACAACGTTTAACCAACTTATGCCTGTCTAGTGTTGTCCAGTCAATTGCGAATCTGCCGGATACCTGTGGGTCATAAATGTTTACCTTACCAGTGCTACCTGCCACACAGGGAGGCTTCCCAAAAGGCTCACCGCCCCCCCCCCCAAGACCGTCAGCTCGGTCAACAGGCCTGCTCGCCAGTCCACTAACAAGAGGTCTATACCTCCCTGCGACAGATGGGCCCCATCCCCTGAGTAAAAGCTCGTAATTTTGCAGACTGATGGCGGGGAGGCGAATGACGCATCCCCCACCTTTGCCGAAAAGGAACCGGGCAATAGCCCCATTCATGGAGCGTCGGCTCGGTCAAGAGCCTCGAGGCCGCACGCCCCCCTGTAAGCGTACTGCGGTATCGTGTCTGACCAATTGAGGGTTGTGGCAGGCCTCACATAACGTGAGTAGGGCAGGTCACTGCAAATCGCAAGCTTCCGCGATAGGCCAGTAACCCGTCCTAAGCCATTGCCCCAAGGTTCATAACCAGGACATCAGGCGAGTCAGCATCCCTGATGTAGAAAAGGAATGGCAACAGTTCCCGCCATAACATGCCGCGCTTACCATACCACCTGAGACGGGCGGATGCACCCAGTCCCAGTCGGGGTCCCCACTCTGTCGCCGCAGCGTAACGCCCTGCCCTGTGCAGCGTAACGTGCTGCCCCGTGCAGCGTAACGCGCTGCCCCGTGCAGCGTAACGCGCTGCCCTGTGCATCGTAACGCGCTGCCCTGTGCAGCTTAACGGGCTGCCCTGTGCAGTGTAATGCGCTGCCCTGTGCAGCGTAATGTGCTGCCCTGTGCACGTGGCTATGGCCCACCAGGCACACTGTCACCGGTGTAATACGACACCCAGGGTCTGTCAAGGGAAAAAAGGGGGGGAGAAACAGTGCAGTGACAAAACTGGTACTCACGGTTGAAGAGGGTGAACACAAACTGAAAACATTGTGATCCCCACCCTCCCATGCGGCGTATGTCAGCCCCGGAGTACCCAAAAACAGCTGCAGTAGAAGCCGCCCCTATCCTGAATGAATGGGTGCCGCAACGAGCCCCAGGGAGGCCAACACTGGCTAGTGCCTTCCCGGCACCCTCCAAAATTGAAATTTAGTAAGGGGAGACCCATCTTGGTGACAGAAAAAACGGGCCATGGTGCGTGCCACGCAGTGCAAGGAACTCCTGTAGGGCACCAACCGGACAGATGTCTGTCAAAGAACACCGTAGCAGTCTTACTCCACTGCCTACGCCATGCTGATCCGTCTTAGAGGAGCGTATCCTCAACTGAGCCCAGTCTTTGGCCACATAGACATCTTCGAGTTCCAGTGCCCTACAACTTGCATCCGCCTTAGACAGCATCACAAGCTCGCTGATGCGGAGCCCTCCAAAAAAGGCCACCGTTGTAGCCGCATGAAACAGGGCTGCCGCATACCTATCAAAACATAGGTCCTGCCAGCTCCGTGCCAGTTGGGTAAGAACCCCTGGGAAAATTGGGTGGCGGTCGTCCGGGCTACGCCCACGCTCCCGCACCCACCCCTCCAAAACGTGTCTCACACGGAAGTCAGCGGTACTGTCCGCATGTCCGCCTACTTTGGCCATAAAAGCCAGCGCTGACAGCCTGGATGCTATGGTGCGAGGTGCAAGGCCCTGGGAATGCAGGTAAACCATGAATTGAAGTATATGGGCCACCGGGATCGGCCAGGTATCTGGCAGCCGGAATTGGGCACAGAATGCTCTGAAAGAATTGAATGCGTGTTGATACGCCTTACGCGTGCGTGGCGCTAGCGACATGCTGATCGCCCGGTTCACCTCTCCTTGCCAAGGGTCCATATCTCGTCCAGGAGTGGCGATGGAAATTCCTCCGCATCCGGGGCCAAGGCGCGGAACCGGGAGATCTGCAGGCGGGACAAAGCGTCAGCGATATCATTATTGACCCCCGGGACATGCCTGGCCCGGAACAGCACATTAAGGCGCAGGCTGCACAATACAAACTGGCGCACCAGGTCCATGACCCTGGGTGATTTGGAAGTCTGTGAGTTGACAATGTGGACAACGGCCGCATTGTCACACCAGAAATGAACGACCGAGTTGACCCACTCCTCACCCCATAGCATCAAGGCCCCCAGGATGGGAAAAAATTCCAGATACGTAAGATCACGCAGGCTGGTGGCCACCCACCATAGGCCCACTTCCCATTGAAGTACATCCCATAACCCAGGGACACAGAGGCATCGGACTGTATCTGGAAACGAGGGGAAGCCAGAAGGTCAGACCTCCAAAATGACACCCCATTGAACTCCCTCAGGAACTGGAGCCAGATAAGCATATCTGCCTTAATACCCTGGGTTAGTCTCACCCTATGGTGGGGCCTGGATCAGCCTGTCATGGCGTCGCACAAGCGCCGAGCAAATGCCCTGCCCAGTGCGACCACCCTGCAAGCGAAATTGAGGTGACCATGCAGCACCTGCAGTTCCCGCAGTGATGCCTTGCGTTTAGCAAGCAAGTCCGAGATAAGGGCCACTATCCTTGACACCTTATCCCCTGGTAACCTAGAAGCCTGCGCTACCGTGTCAATCTCCACCCCCAGGAAGACTAGCTGTGTAGATGGGCCCTCAGTCTTTTCGGGCGCCAAAGGGACACCAAGTTCCTCCATTAGCGTCTGAAATGTGTTGAGGAGACGTGTGCACATGTCCCAGCCCCGTTCACCCCCGAATAAAAAATCATCCAAGTAATGGGCTACAGACCGGGACCCAGACCTGCGGACAAAAGCCCACTGTAGGAAGGTGCTAAAATGCTCGAAGGCCGAGCATGATATGGAATAGCCAAAAGGCATGGCCTTATCGAAATAATATTCACCCCGGAACTTAAAACCCAGCAACACAAAGTCACCCGGGTGAACCGGCAGGAGGCGAAAAGCAGACTTAATGTCGCACTTAGCCAACAGCGCACCCGGGCCACATGAGCGCACCATGCGCAGCGCTTGGTCAAAAGATGTATACCTGACCGAGCAAAGGTCATCAGAGATCGCATCATTGACCGATCGGCCGGCTGGGTAGGACAAGTGATGGATCAGGCGGAACTCGCCCGGTGACTTCTTGGGCACCAAGCCCAAGGGTGACACTTTAAGGTTGGGAAACGGGGGGTGCAGGGAAAGGGCCAGCGACCCTGCCCGCATCAACCTCCTTAGAAATGCTGGCGGCAGCCACCTCCTCCCTCCCCTTAAGAGACAACAGGTTGGGAGCATCTTGGGGGGGCCTATCACCCTGGAAAGGAATACGGAACCCCAGTCAAAAACCTTGAAGCATGTAAACCGCATCTGCCTCCCTCGGGTACGATGCGAGCCAACGCTACAACATGTCCACATTAATTGGGGAGGGGGCCTTTCGGTGGACCAGCTCCCTCTGCGGCAGTCTTGCCAGCCCTTTGTCCGCCCCTACCTTTGCCCCGCATCCCTCCAGGCCTGGGGCAGGCGGAGGCCGCATGGGGGCCAGCGCAAGAGGGACACTCATGCCTGTACCGGCAATTCTTCCTACTGCAGGAACCATTGGACGAGAAAGTCCAGCACAGCAGGCGGGTTGGAACCCCCTGCCCCGCCACCTGGCGGGGTATCTGTGCTGGGGCCACTTGCTGGACCGCATGTCCACAATGGTATCTTTCCCCAGGCGCAGGGCGCATGGGAGTCATGTACAGAAGCCACAGCTTCTGGCAGGGCTCGTCCCACCTCATCTCAGGGTGCAGGGGAATCCGCATACGGAATTCCTCGTCGTAAGCCAACCACGACGGGCCCAGGAAGTCGACCATCGCCCGGTAAATGTTGTCCAAATACTGGACCATCGGAATTGCCAAATCCGGCCGGGCCCTGAGGTAGACCGCCATGTATATGAGGTACGCCGGCAACCAATTGGCCCACGTACATGGCGGCTTATGACGACGTGCCTGTTCCTTATCCTTCTCATCCTGCCCCTCCCTCTCCTCTTTGGTGGGCTCCCTGTTAAGAAGGGAGAAGATGTCCACATACTCCCCACGCCAGATCTTCTCTTTGGTGGCCTGGGCCAAATGGTCCCCCAGGGGCAAGGAATACCCCGCTGTCGGCAATGCCGACACCGGCACGGTGGGAACCACGGGGATCTGGAAAGGAGCCTGGACCAACCCGGCCACCCCTAACACATTCCCGACTGAGTAAGAGGTACCACCCAAAACGGGGCCCTGGGTGAGCGGTGAAATCACCGGGTGGGACGTCGGTGGCCACGGCCACGGCCACTGGAATGCCCCCCCAACGTAGTTCGGTGTGTGGGTGCACTAGATTGAACCGCATACTCACATGCTGCACCCCCACAGGCCGCCCCCACCGGGGGTTCCGGCCCGCTGGGAGCGTCGGAGCTCACGACCGCAATTGAGCTCGTCGACGGGGCCTGATCAGCATCAGCCTGTTGAGTGGGGAGCTGTGAGGCAGTGGCCGAAGCTGGCCCACGCGCCTCGGGCAGCTCGACCCGTCCTGCCGCCTGCCGCTGACCGGCAGACAAAGGATCAACCTGCACCCCAAAAGGCACCCCCTGGTGGTAAACCCTCGCGAGGGATGCCTCGAGGGCTGCAACGCGGGCCAGAAGGGCCTCAACACTAACGTAGCCCCCTAAGCCAAGTGGGGGCAAAGGGCCGGCCAGCCCACTGGCTGCAGGTGCTGGTCCAGGTCCCTGGACCCCGGGGCCCATATACGGCCACGACCCCTGGCCCGTCCCCTGCAGGGCCGGGGGGGTACCCTGCCAGGGGAGGGAACCCAGCCACCCCCCATGGCTGAAACCCCCCGCAGGAAGCTGCGCACCAATGGAAGAAGGCCCCGCAGAATGGGCCACGCCAGAGGCAGTGGCCACTGCTTGCGGGCCGGGGGCCGCGGCCCCTGCTGGGCTGGTACGTGGACACCCGGCCTCGGGCCAAGGGGCAATTAACCCCATCCCACCGGTCCCGGTGGGCTCAGGCAAAGGAGGCTGCTGGGGAGGCGCAGCCGCGGTCCTCCGACCCAGCTGGCGCCTCCGTGCAGAACGAGCCGCGTTCGCAGTCGCCTTCTTCTTAGAGGGCATAGCAGCTAAACGATGGAAAGCCGAAAAAGTCAAGAAAATTAGCAGCCAGAGGCTTCCCGATAAAAGGCAAGAGCGACGGAGGTAAGAGGGAAAAACTTCTCCGCTCCGCCGCTTCGCAAAATGGCAGTGCGGCTGCCTCGTGGCCACCCCTTTTATAAGGGAGCTGGCCACGCCCCCTAACTACCCGGATGCCTTCGTCCGGTGGGTGGGGGGGCCGCAAAGAGCGCGGCGGCCATTTTGGCGCCACGCTTGCATTACCAATGTATAAGATGTAAACATAGGCTTACTTCTTCTACTGAAATAAACAGGATGCAAATGTTTGCTTCTTTGTTTTATTTTTGGTTTTGTTACATTTATACCCTATCTTTGGGGGCATATTGATTAGTAAAAGGCCTAAAATTTTGTACCAGTTTTGCCAGTTTTGAAATTGATTCAAACACCAAGAAATACACAGCACACAACTCAGGCCTGTATTATCTTGCTGAATTATGATTAATTTTACACAGACACACCGACAGCTGAGCACGCTGGACCAGTGGTTTCCCTTGGCATAAACGCTGCTGTAAAATGTGTCCTTGGCTGCCACAAATGCATTCGCTTCTGCTTCCGGTGCGGTGGTGGCAGTGTGAGCCATATGAAATGGTGCCGCCAGCCAGTTCTGGCCCACGGGCCATAGGTTGGGAACCCCTGTCTTATGGAGTCAATCGAACCAACTGTGGGAGCTGTTGCTGAAAATCAGAAGTTCAAGTGAGCAAGGAAGCAATGGGTTGAGGGATGGGGAAGGATACCAGGTGGGTCCCCAATGCACACCATGATAGGATTTGGCCACAACAGTTGAGCAGGAGCAAGGAGCATTTGTTAGTTATTCTTTTGTCAGCTGTACACTGCAACACACATTCCTTCCCTCCCAGGAGCAAGAAATGGCACCCAGCATCGGCTGATCCTATGGCTTCTTCCTACAAGGAAAAGGGATCTTAAGGGACAGCTTTCCCTGGGATCTCATGCCAGGGAGAAGGACCCCAGAAACATATCAGATCTGTAAACATTCTCATCCAGTCAGTTCTCTCTCTCTCTTCTCCTCTATCCTCAATGGCAACCTTGCTGGCAAGAGATTTTGTTGTTGTTCAGTCGCACAGTCGATTCCGACTCTTTGCGACCCCATGGACCATCGCTCTCCAGGCACCCCTGTCCTCCACCATCCTCCTTAGTCCACACAGCCTTGTGCCCATTGTGTCTACAGTACCATCTAGCCATCTCATCTTTGGCCATCCCCTTCTTCTTTTGCCCTCCACCTTCCCCAGCATAAAGGCCTTCTCAAGTAAATCCTCTCTTCTCATTTGATGTCCAAAATACTTCAACTTCATCTTTGTTATTTGACCTTCTAATGAGCACTCAGGGCTAATCTCTTCTAATATTGACCTATTTGTTCTCCTCGCTGTCCAGTGGACTCTCAAAACTCTCCTCCAGCACCACTTCTCAAAGGCATCTATTTTTCTTCACTCAGCCTTTCTAATGGTCCAGCTCTCACAGCCATACATTACCACCGGAAATACCATTGCTTTAACTATGCGGACCTTTGTTTGCAGTGAGATGTCTCTACTTTTCACTATGTTCCCCAGGTTTTTCATAGCTTGTATCCCAAGAATCAGTCGCCTTTTTATTTCATGGCTGCAATCTCCATCTGCAGAGATCTTGGATCTTAAGAAAGTAAAATCTGTAACTGCTTCTACTTCTTCCCCATCTATTTTCCAGGGACTGATATTATTGCCATTATCTTGGTTTTCTTGATATTGAGTCTCAGGCCAGCTTTTGCACTCTCTTCTTTCAACCTAATCAGGAGCTTCTTTAGGTCTTCCTCACTTTCTGCCATTAGGGTGGTATCATCTGCATATCTCAAATTGTTGATGTTTCTCCCAGCAATTTTGATCCCATATTGTGATTCCTCCATCCCTGCATTGCGCATTATGTGCTCTGTGTATAAGTTGAATAAGCAGGGTGACAGAATGCAGCCTTGTCTTACTCCTTTTCCTATTCCAAACCACTGCGTCATTCCATACTCTGTCCTAACTGTTGCTTCTTGACTCATGTACAGATTTCTCATGAGACATATGAGGTGTTCTGGTATTCCCATCTCTTTAATTACTTGCCACATTTTGTTGTGGTCCACACAATCAAAGGCCTTGGTGTAGTCAATGAAGCAGAAGTAAGCTTGTTTCTGGTATTCCTTTGTTTTCTCCATGATCCAACGTATGTTGGCAATGTAGTCTCTGGTCCCCCTGCCTCTTCTGAACCCAGCCTGCACCTCTGGTAGTTCTCTTTCTACATGCTGCTGCAGTCTATCCTGTATTATCTTGAGCATCACTTTGCTAGCTTGTGGGATGAGCGCAATTGTTCGATAATTTGAACATTCTTTGGCATTGCCCTTTTTTGGGATTTGGACGTATACTGATCTTTTCCATTCCTGTGGCCACTGTTTCGTTTTCCAAATCTGCTGGCATATAGCATGTAGTAGCTTGATTCCATCATCTTTTAGGGCTTTGAAGAATTCAACTGGGATACCATCATCTCCACTGGCTTTGTTATTTGCCGTGCTTTTTAGGGCCTTTCTGACTTCACTCTCTAGGATGTCTGGTTCAAGTTCAATTTCCCCCTCATTGTTATTATCCGGGGTGTTTAGGTCTTTTTTGTAAAGTTCCTCTGTGTACTCTTTCCATCTTTTCTTTATCTCTTCTGCATCCGCTAACTCTTTGCCATCTTTGTCTTTTATCGTGGTCATTTTTGCTTTGAACTTTCCCTTGACTTCCCCAATTTTTTAAAAGAGATCTCTAGTCCTGCCTCTTGTGTTGTTTTCCTCTATTTTTTGCACTGTTCATTTAGGTAGCTTTCCTTATCTCTCCTTGTTTTTCTTTGAAATTCTTTATTTAAGTGATTGTATTTTTTCCTTTCTCCTTTGCATTTTGCGTTCCTTCTTTCCTCTGCTATTTTAAGAGCCTCATCTGACAACCACTTTGCTTTCTTGCACTTCTTTTCTTTTGGTATAGTTTTCCTTGCTGCCTCCTGCATAATGTCTCTCATCTCTGTCCACAATTCTTCTGGTACTCTGTCTATCTGGTCCAGACCATTGAATCTGTTCCTCACCTCCACCGTGTATTCCTTGGGTATGTAGTCTAGATCATATCTATCCGGCCTATTAGTTTTCCCTATTTTCTTCAGTCTGAGCCTGAATTTTGCAATCAATAGATTGTGATCTGAGCCACAGTCTGCTCCAGGTCTTTTTTTTTTTTTTTGCTGACTGTATGGAGGTTCTCCATCTTTGGCTGCAGAGTATGTAGTCAATTTGGTTTCGATGTTTGCCATCTGGTGATGTCCATGTGTAGATTCTCCTCTTGTGTTGCTGGAAAAGGGTGTTTGCTATGACTAGTGTGTTATCTTGGCAGAACTCTATCAGTCTTTGTCCTGCTTTGTTTTGTGTTCCCAGACCAAACTTGCCTGTTATTCTGTCCACTTTTTGATTTCCTACTTTTGCATTCCAGTCTCCTAAGATAATGTGGACATCGTTTTACTGGGCTACAGTTGGCATGACTTCAGATCAACAAACATATGTTCCTAGAGAGATGTTTGTGAATCCATAGAACAGCGAGTCTACCCTAGTGGTGGTAGGATAATTTAAAAAGATAACAAAATAAAACCTTACCTTGCACTAGAAGGAAAAGGTACAGCAGGAAGGTGCTTGTTGGTGGTGGCTGCAGCATTTTTTATTTATTTTTAAAACATTTCAAGTAAGGTTTCACAAAGGACTCTCAAAATAGGACAGGCTTCACGTGACCTTCGATTCTTTTGATAGTTAAGAAACACACACCATTTATGAAACAAATGCCTGCTTCCTACTGAAGCAACAGATGAGCTAATAATGTGAAGAATCAGGCAGTAAAAAAATCATGGCAAACAAAATGGTCCTCATCTTACTACAATACAGTTACACTGTTGGTTTTGGTCATAATTTCCTAGGGAGATGTGAAGAAATCTTTTCTAAAATTGATCCTTTCTGAGGCTTGGCTCTGATTGTTGCAGTTGCATCTCCTTCATGGTCGAGAAACATATTCTCATGGTGAGCATGTGACCGAGTTCTGAATTGCTCAGCTTTGCCAGACCCATTTCCCAATAAAGAGACGGACACCTGTGTTGGATTTAAAAATTGGGCCACTTTATTAACTTGCAACTTTACTTAAATACATTAAGGCAAATGGGCCGGAATAGCACTGGTAAGGACTAGTTGTTATTTCCTGATCTTAATTTGCTACATTGTGTCAATTTGTTTACTTCATTAAACAAATTGTTGACCCCAGTCAGAAGTGATACTTGTAAACGCCAGCTTCTGACAAACATCCGTAGAAGTCTCCAAGGTTTTGCAAGTCTCCGTACTTCGCATTACCTTGTTCATGGTCCGCACTTGATTGGCCAGCCCAGCTTTCCCTCTACCTTGTGCTTCTGTTGGCCAATCAACTGCACACCTGCTGAGTTCCTAGGGATCATCCACTTTGTCCTTACCAGTGCTAACCGCCAAAGTGACCTGTAAGAAGAAACCACAACAAAAACCCCATAACCCAACCATCAGCAACAGTGTGGGATGGGTGAAAACTACAAGAACCAAGGGCCAATGCAGGTTCAAGCAAAAATACCCATCCGGCCCCAGACTGACCAAAAACAGTCACACTGTCACCCAGGGAGGGGGTGGAGGGCAAACGCAACCTGGCCCAGCTGATCTGATAAGGCCAGCGAGAGCGTGCTGAGCAGCCTTTTATATGCTGCTCAGCTCCGTCCCTCCGCTCGGCCTAAGTGCCTGTCTCTAAGGGGCAGGGCCGGCAAAGTGCACGGGGGTGAGATTCCTCACCACCGCACGTCCCTTTTGGCTAACATAAAATGTAGTATCACTTCTCAATTTCTGGTAAACTTTGCTTTAGATATGCAGTAGAGGTATTTCGTGTTCAGGGAATGAAGAAGCAGACGAGTGAAGAAGTGAAATTCAGCTCTTTATTAGTGGGGTTTGAACACAGTTTGGATGGGGCAAAACTCGGACTTATATACAGTATAAACAGTAACAGTAACAATAATACAACAAGCCCATTGGCTAACAGAGTGTGCACATTTTCGATCCGCTTATTTGCATAAGAATAGATGCATGAGAAAAGATACAGCATCCGAAGATAGCAGCCTTTTAAGTTCTAGGAACGCTTTCTCCTGGCAATGGCCCCAGTGCCAAACAGTATCTTTCTTAAGAAGCCGATGTAACGGTTCAGCAACTGAGGCTTTGTGATGGAGAAAAGCATGATAGAAGTTTAACAATCCTAGAAATGATTGCAATTTGGCTTTACATTTTGGCCTGGGTGCATTTCGCACGGCCACCACCTTGGAGTCAGAGGGCATGATACCTTGGGGTGTAATTCAGTACCACAGGAACTCCACTTCCCATGCAAAAAACACACATTTGTCTCTTCTGAGACAGTCCGGCCCTCTTGAAGCATGAGAGGATTCGATTGAGCCTGGCCACTAGTTCGACGGTGTCCTTAGAGGTGATCAGGACATCATCAAAATATGGCAGGACACCAGGCAAACCTTTTAAAATACGTTCTACAAGAGATTGAAATATTCCGGGGGCTGCATTCACCCCCGAATTGTAGTCGAGTTACCTTAAATGCCCACCTATGCATTACTATGGTCTGGGCTATGGCAGCAGCAGGAGACACAGTCAATTGTTGGTAAGCCTGGGAAAGGTCAAGTTTTGCAAAGCAATTTCCTCCATGCAAGGAGGCAAGAAGGTGGCTTACCACAGGCACAGGATATGCATTTGGGCAAATAGCTTTATTGATGGTACATTTGTAGTCAGCGCATATCCTTACCTCCCCGTTACTTTTCAAAGCAGTCACTATTGGTGTCTCCCACTCTGCGGAGTCCACTGGCACTAGGATGCCCTACCCCACCAGTTTGTCCAGCTCGGCTTCTATCTTCTCCTGTAAAGCAAAGGGTACCCAGCACAGCTTCATCCGGATGGGCCGGACGGTTGGGTCAAGCTCAAAGTCCACAGTGGGTCCTTTGTTTAAACCTAAACCCTTTTTGAATACCTCAGGATGTGCATCACAAACATCCCAGATTGGGTCAGAGTCTATTGCGTGAATGTCAGAAAGCCGGATTCCTAGGGGCCTAAACCATTGGGTCCCAATAAGACAGTTAGTGTCCTGCTTAACTACAACCAATGGCAAGGAGGTGTGAATGTTTTTGAATTTGACCAAGAAATTTCCCACCCCCAGGACTGGAATCTGGTAATCTTGCACATCCTGGAGAGAAGTTTTAAAAAATTTGAGCTTGGGCCGAAAGGCAGGGGGAATTCTCAAAAACTCCCCCTGTGGGATTATGGAAAAGGTAGTACCTGAATCCACCTCCATCTTGAAGGGGACGTCCTGCAGGCTCAGGTCTATGAAGAAATGCTTGCTGACGATGCCCACTTGGCACGGCTCAGGCTCTGGTGACACTTTGGCGATGGACGTTTTGTGGTGATGACTCATCTTAGACTCAGGTGCTGGAGTTCTTTGCTTTTGCTGTCGGCATACTTTAGCAATGTGCCCTCGCCGCCCACAGTTGTGGCATTCTGCGGTGCAGAAGGGGCACTTCTTGCGGTCATGCCGGGCTCCACAGCCATCACACTTGCAAAGGAATTTCATCTCCCAATCATCACGGTGTTCTCGGTGTTTTCCTTGGACCGCTTGGACTTCTCCCTCTGCGCCGCTGGACTCTGATGAAGAGTTGGAACCAGGTGATGCTGAGGATGATGAAGATGAACTTTACTGAGCTTGCACAGCTGAGTCGGTGGCACTGGTGGTGGAGTGGCGATGCCAGAAAAGCTTGATGCCGGACCTTGCAGCCTCAGATACTACCGCCTCTTCTAGGACAGCCTTGAAAGTTAGCACCTAACTTTCATGAGGTGACATTCAGTATATTAATCCCTCATGCTGGCCAGCAGACGGTCCCGGAGTGCTTCTTCGATGTTGTCCCACTTGCACGGGGTGGCAGCAATGTGCAGAGCGGCATAGTAGTCTGCAGTGGACTCCCCAGGTTGCTGCTCCCTTCTGTGGAAGGCCACCCTGGCCGGGAAGATCGAGACCTCTGGCTGCAGGTGTTTCCTCAGTGCAGACATGATTTCTGCAAGCAGCACCACATCCACGTCCCTTGGGAGAATGAGGTGGGTTCCCTGCTCAAGCATCTCAGAACCGCACTGAGCGAGGAAACAGGAGCACTTCTGGTTTCATGATCTTCTGCGAGGTCATTGCATGGCGGAATCGGCGTTTGTATGTTGCCCATTTCTCTGGACATGCTGGGTCAAATGGTCCAATGTTGCTGCTGTGTGGGGACGCTATCCCATCCTCGTCGCCAGTTTCGTGTTCAGGGAATGAAGAAGCAGATGAGTGAAGTAGTGATTTTCAGCTCTTTATTAGTGGGGTTTGAACACAGTTTGGATGGGGCAAAACTCGGACTTATATACACTATAAACAGTATCAGTAACAATAATACAACAAGCCCATTGGCTAACAGAGTGTGCACATTTTCGATCCACTTATTTGCATAAGAATAGCTACATGAGAAAAGATACATTCTGCTCCTGTCAGAAAACACAGTTAACATACATAACAAGGTATAGAGTCCTCAGTGATGGTGATTGTTACTTTAATTTTTAGACCCTCTTATTTATTTAAAATAAAGGTTCTTATTCTTAGTCAGAGGCTAGGATAAGTAAACCATAGACCACATTGTTTGATATAAGGATAGAGATGTTTACTTAGAAAAATAAGAACATAAGAAGCAGTAACAAAAAGAACAGATATTTACCCCTTGATGACGCCATTCAGTAAGCATAGATCTGAAGAAAATGACCTGCACTATAGATAAAATAGAAGTGAGGTAAATCCTGGATCTAGAGTATAGTTTTTATACCTTTTCCCTACATGTACATTCTAACTTGGGAATAATTATACAATAGAACAAAGGAGTCCTTATAGCAAACACAAAGCAAATTGATTACAGGTTACATTGAGTCAATATTTATGCAAATAAAGCTAAGTATAAAAGTTTACATAGCCAACATTAAGAGGAAATGCAAAAAGGTAAAGGCTTACATCAATATCAGAAATGCATCCAGTAAAAAGAGTCAATTTCAGGTATTTCCAAGAGATTAATAACTAACTAACTAACTAACTAACTAACTAACTATTCTGTTCCATTTCCCTAACCCCTCAGGTGCACATAGGCTAAAGTATACATCTCTCTAACCAAGAAACAATAGTAGAGATAAGACACTGAAGTTGTGCTGAACTGTGGCAAAGGTTGAAGCTTGGGCACAGTAGGTGTTTTCCCTCCTTGGCAGAGACAACATATTTTAATATATAGAGAGAGAGACAGTATAAAGATTGCCTGCCTTATCATAAAAGATATGTTTATTTGTCTTTTGAACAGAAGAACCTAAGTTTAAGTATTACAGAGACAGCACACTGGCAGACAATTGGTCAGCTTCCTTGAGGTGAGATTAGCAGGTTAAAGGCAACTCTCAATTCAGTTGTCTCTTAGGTTTTATTCCTAAATGCATTTATTTACATTTATAAAGTATTGAAGATTTCTAGGCACAATTTGAGTGTGTTTCTGTGTATGTTAGATTCCCATTTTTGTTGTGTGGTTATGTTACATGTATACAAATGGTGTGGTACGGTGGGTGTGGCTAGGGGGAAAGCCCTGCATTGCACCCAAATTAGGACTACAGTACTTTATTTCAAAATTTGGATGGGCAGGGAACTGGTGAACTGGTGCGAGCCTGCTGATGTCCAATTGGGGACCCCAATTCTTATCTAACATGATGATGATAGTGGTGGGTTGATGATTTTAACCATTATTAATCTTTATTAAACTAGACAAGTATTACTAAAATTACTCAACCTAGGTTCACATCTAGAAAATATACATGATGAATAAATGAAAATTTGGAATAAGCAAATATATTTTTTTAAATGAAGTTTTAGCAACATTAGATCCATGAATGTCTCTTCAGAAGAATTAAAAATAAGCCAAGTCAAGTAAAACCAGACAATACAACTAGTATGTATTACTTCTCTCTAATACCTGTATATTTAAATGTGTTGATCCATTAAGAATGTTTTAAAAGTTTGGTTGGTTTAATTTTAATTTTCATGTTTCTCTGGCACAACCTAGTCATCATTTTGTTATAGCACTACTTTCTGTGACATTCAAAATTCACAGATTCTCAATGTGGTTAATGCCTACCCTATTATTATCCCCTAAGATTAACAGCATTCTGATAACTGGATTAAATTGGACCATTACAAATTACTATAGCAGCCAGCATAAAAATGGCCAATTTCTTCTCTTGCTTGGTTGCAGCTATTATCACAAAGAGAAAATAAAATAGAGTACCTTGACATGTCACATTCCTGCTGTAATTATAAAATAGTAAAATCTCCTTCATTTAATGCTGCATTTAACACTTGGAAAAATTCAGAAGTTCACAACATAATATAAATATGGGGATATTTAGATTCACCTTGCTTGTCCTCAGTATATTAATGGGAGTTTACCTCTACATAGTTGACTTAAGAAAGCTAAGCCATATTAATTCTTGCTCTGTAACTGTACATCTGTGGATAATAGTATACCTGCTGGCTGAACAGCTCAATGAGTTAGGCATCTGACTGAAGAGACCACAGGTTGAGAGTTTGATTCTCCACCATGCTTCCAGGAAAAAGAGCCAACCAATGTAACCTTGAATAATCTGCACAGCCCCAGCACACCTTCAGATGAAGGAAAGATAAACCATTTCTGAGTATTCTATACTTATAAAACCTCAGGAAGGACCACCATGGGGGGGGCGTGGCTAAGATGGCCGGCGAGTAACACGCTGATTTGTGTGCTCGCACTTATCAAAGTGGTAATCACTGAGAATAATGAGTTAATTGAGTAAATTTCTGAGATATTTTGTGGCGATAAGACTCCTTCTTGCTTGCCTGATTGGAAAAGTTGTCGCAGGGCGGTCAAAGTTCGGGAGGTATTCTCGGCGGGAGAGGTGCGCGACAGAAGCAGTGGTTTCTCCGGCCGAGGAGCCGAGAACGGGACGAGCGAGACGGCGGTGAATCAAGAAAAGTGGGAAAATCAGCAAGAAAGTGAGTTAAGTTATTGATACAGCGATGGTGGTTAGAGGGAACAGTGGATTGTTCTGAAGAAATCGGAGGTTGCAAGAGTGAGTAGAAGAGGATAGAAGGGTGGTGGACGATCCTGGAATTCGAAAGTGGAGACTGTTTTATGGATAATGGCTTTTGAGTGGCCCAGGGGAGCTGTGGAGTGATTTCGAGGGCTTGAAAGTGGATAGAAGAAAAAAAGAGATTGGATTTAAGGCATCGGTCGTCTCTGGGCTTTGTGAAGTTGAAGTAAGGAAGAGTGGATTTTTTAAAGTTTGCTGGTTTGGGGAAGAAGGAGGAGGGGTTCCCCCCTGAAGCTGCCGCAGCTGCTGGAAAAAGGGAGTTACGATCGCTCTAAAAGCGGGGTTCTTGTGTTTTTACTCCTCTGCTGTGTGGATTATAGTTTTTATTCCTCCTTTTATTCCTACTTTTTCTTCTTTTTATCAAGAGCTTGGAATTTGGGGTCTTTTCTTTTCTTTTTTCTCCTTCCCTGCGGATCTGGATACAAGTGGATATATTTGGACATTTGCCTCGCTGGAAATACAGTTATATGTCGATGGGATTACTTTATATATATTTTTAAGGAGGGAGTTTTGTGCAAGATCAGAAGTTTTTAAAGGCAAATTTTATGAGCGTTTGTCATCCGGGGCGTACTGGTTGATTCTGGTGGTGAGCTTCCCATGGATTATAATGCTTATTGGCTATTTTTGGTTTCCGTCTCCTCATGGATTACAATAATTAACTTTTCATCACCCCCCCTCCCCTATTCAAGTTACACCATGCTCAAAGGATTATTGTCAATTTTGGCTGCATTGGGATAGGCCTAAGTGGAGGTTTCAATGAGAGTATAGTACATTGCAGCACTAAAACTTTTAGTGGATACCATCATGGATAAGGGCACAAGAGGAAAAGCAAAGGAGGAGGAGCCGGTGGTGAAATCTAAGAGAAAGGAAAAAGCACCAATGGAGGAGGTCCCTCCATCATCATCACCACCACCTGAACCTTATGATCAAACTCAACTTGAACTTGGCAAATTGTTTCAGAAGATTGAGAAGATGGAAGAGTCAAGAGTGAAGGATAGAAATGAAATGTTGAAAAAACAGGACAAGGTGGTTACAACTGTTGCGGATTTCTCTAAAAAAGTAGAATTAAGTTTGCAAAAAAATAGAAGGAAATATGAAATTGGTTCAAAATGAGGTGAAGGCTATGAAAGGTGAAATAAAAGGGACACAGGAAGGGGTGAGGGAGAATAAGGTGAAAATTGACAAGCAGGAAAAAAAGGATTGATGCTATGGAAGATATGATGAGAAAGCAGAATATTGTGATACGTCATGTGATTGAAAGTACGCCAGACCAGCTAAGAGATAGAGTTGTCCAGTGGTTAAATAATTTGAAAATGGGAAAGGAATTTGTACAGGAGGATATTGTAAGTGCATATAGGGTGGGCCCAAGAAGAGGGAAAGTGGTTCAAAGAAATGTTTTGGTTAAATTTGCAAATTGGGGAGATAAACTTAGAGTAATGGCCTTTTTAAAACAAGCTGGTTCTGGTGCTCTGAAAATTGATGGTTCTGATGTGGAAGTATACAATGATATTTCTATCAAGGAAAGAGTCTGGAGATATAAGATGAAACCGGTAACTAAATTGCTGATGAAAAAAGGTGTAAGGTACAATTGGAGATTCCCACAGCAGTTAAGATTATTATTATTTTGAAAAAAAAAATGCAGGTTATTGATGAGAGGACCGATCCATTGCAGTACTTGAGTTTGCTTGATTTGGTTAAGGTGGGTTCTGAGGAATGGGTAACCCTTTAGAAAAGATCTGTTGGAGTCGGGCGCTATAAGGAGAGACTACGAGGGGGCAGATGCTGGTGGTGCCACGGGTGGAGGTCCGCAGGGAAGAGAAGAGAAGGAGTTGTCATTGATCATGGTGGAGGAAGAGGCAAGTAAGGAGCAATGAGTAATGGATTATGATGTAACAATTTTTATATCATTTAAGATTGTAGAAAGGGGAAGATGCGAAGTGCACCAACTTATATGCACATCTTGCATGTTCCCCCCTCCCCTCTTTGGAGATCGAAGGCGGCTTTTTTTCCAAAGAAAGTGGGGAGAGTGGTATTGTGTGTTTTCTGTATGGTTTTTTTTCAGTGGTGAGGGGTTTGTGATAGCACGCCCAATGGAGAGCTTGGAAGTAAGAGAGGGTGAAATTGAAATAAATTATGAGAAGTATTAAAGTTTTAACATGGAATGTAAAGGTACAGGTTCTGTTCTTAAGAGGAGGAGGTTAGAATTGGTGCTGAAGAAGGATAGACCCGATATAGTCTTTCTACAGGAAACTCATAAAAAATCACAAGATACAAACAAAATTTTTCTAGGCTGGACACAACATTATGAAATGGCGTTTGGTACTTCAAAAGCAAGAGGAGTTGCAATTATGATTTCTAAAAGATTAGGCTTTGAGATAATAAAAAGTATTGCCGATCAGGAAGGTAGATACCTAATAGTGAAAGGGAAAATAGATGATGAGGAAATAAGTTTGGTGAATATTTATGCTCCAAATGAACATCAAGCTGAATTCTTAGAAAAAGTCCGTAAAATCGTGGTGATAGAAAAAGTGGTAAAGATGATAGTGGCTGGGGATTTTAATTTGATACGGTCAAATTTAGATTGCATGAATTTAACAAGGTGTGGAGCAGGTATTAAAGGGAATATTTTGGATAATTGGATGGTCGCATTAGGGCTGAAGGACTCTTGGAGAGAGATTAAGGGATCGGAAAGGGCATATTCTTATTTTTCACACGTTCATGGATCCTACTCTAGAATAGATTATGTATTTTTAACTGAAAACATGGTCAAAAACATTGAGGAGATTGGAATAGGATTTTTTAAGGAATCAGATCATGCTAAAGTAATTTTGGAACTGAGGGTACAAAAGGACAATAGAAGAGGAAGAAACTGGAGATATGATCCTAATCTATTTAAGGATCAAAAATGTAAAGAACAAATTATAGAAAGTTGGACGGAAAGTTGGCAGTGGAACGATAATGAAGAGGTAAATTTTAATGTGGTCTGGGATGCCATGAAGTCGGTTTTTAGAGGGGAAAGTATAAAGTTGGCAAGTAATAAGTACAGAAAGTATAAGGTAGCACAGAATGAAAAAGAAAATAAAATAAAGCAATTACAGGAAGAACATTAAAAAAGAAGGATAAAAATGTAAAGACACTGTTGGAACCTATGAGCATATGTGGTGGAGTTGTAAAATGATAAATGATTTTTGGAGAAGAATAGAAAAAGAGGCTGAGGAAATAATGGGCAAGAAAATTAAATTGGTGTCAGGTACCATTATGCTAACAGATGTGGATGGTATGCATTTAAACAAGGAGGAAAAAGAGCTACTAGAAATTATGTTAACAGCGGGCAGACAATGTATTGCTAGACATTTGAAAAATGATGTAATTATACAGACGGGAGAGTGGTATAAAGAAATGTGGAATTTATCATTGAATGACAAATTGACATGGGAGATAAAAGTAAAAAGGGATAAACTGAAGGAAAATAGATTTTGGAGTATTTGGAAGCCTTTCGTTGATCACTCTTTCATGGGTGCAGAATGCAGTAGACCTGTACCATCTCAAAGCAGTTTTTGGAGATAATATTGAGACCGAGCTCTCTGGGGCAATGTAAATAAACACTGGGTGAAACGTAAGTGAAAATTGGATCTTGATAGTTGTACCTAAATTATAGTACTACTGAAATGTTTTATGAGTTTGCTATAGTTGTAGTGTCAAATAAAGAATTTTGGGGAAGATTTTTTGAAATAGATTAAATGCTTTTCTAATGGATGTTCAACATTATAGACAGCCACAATAGATAATAGTTCAATTATCATGTATGTGGTTATTTTTTATGAAACTTATGTATTTTCATTCTTTTTTATGATGTATTGTTTTGTGGATGTCTGTATTTTTTTTTGAAAATCAGTTAATAAAAATTATTTTATTTTTTTTAAAAAAAGGAAGGATCACCATGCCAGAATTGACTTGACGGTATATATTGTTATCATCATCGTCCTCAGGGCGATGCGGTCTCTTAGGTATCCTGGCCCACTACTTTAGTGTAAGGGACCAAAGACAATGAGACAGCTGAAGGGTTGGCTTAACACAGGTTTATTGCATGATGATCCGGAGGAACATGTGGTAATGGCGGATGAGTAGCTCAATATATACAGCTGGCTATACATTTGAATGTGGCTCGTCGACAGACTATTGGTTGCTGCCTGCGTGACGTCGTAGGAGGTCACACCCTTCGCGGGGAATTTTCCCGCGCTGCTGAACCAGGTGACTATGATCCATGAGAGCTGGACGCTCGCTACTGCCCTCTGGTGGTCACTAGCTCGCGTCCCCTTATTAGGTTACATTGATACAGCTGATGGTTATAATGTTGCACACAGAAAGGTTACATTGGTAACACATGGCAAAGGTACATTGTTAAAGGCACAGCTTTACAGAACACAACATCCCTCCCCCCTAGGATGAGACGAAGTCTCTCAGCCAAGATGGCTTGTTGCATGTGCGTTTGGGCCGTGAAAAGGGCTGCCCCCCCTCGGGGGCGTTATTGCTTCTTTGTTCCCTGGTCCCTTGTTCTGAAATGGGAGAGGGAGACTTGTTAGTGGCTTGCCGCTGTCTGGCGGCCTTAGGGGAAGGGAAAAACTCCATTGTGGGCAGACCGGGGGCCGACGGGGCTAACGAAAAACCCCTCTTCTCGCTTGGACGGGTGGGGGACCACTCCGAAAAACTCCCCCGGTTCTGAAAATCAAAATCTAAGTTGGTAGGGGTATCCGCATTCGTGGGGACTTTCCGCGAGATATGTATGGGGTCGGGTTCCTCCTCCTCGGAAAGATCCCCTAGGATATCTATGAGGAAATCCTCCTCCCCCCTTGGTGGGGGCCCACGGTCCCCTTTTCCTCCCCCTTGGGCTGAACGGGTGGGGGAGAACCCTAACGCTGACTTATTTCCTGCTTGATCCGTGCCCTGCTCATCGGAGACCCTGCAACGGAGCTGGTCCGCGTGCCGCCTCCACAGGAGCCCTGTGCTGGTTTCCACTCAGTACGACATGGGGCCGGTTTGCTCCACAACTACGCCCGGCACCCAGGCTGGGCCCGTGCTGGCGTAATTCCTGCAATGCACTGGGGCGCCTATACTGAAACTCTTTGTAGCCTCTAGCCCGATGTTCCTCCCTTTGTCCTCTACCCTCGTGGGGTCTAGCCTAGTGAGGATGGTGGTCAGCTTCCTGCGCATTAAAAGCTCTGCGGGGAGTATCCTGACGCCAATGGGGTCACCCTGTATCCTAGCAGAAACTGACACACTTGTAGGTTCAGATCCCCTGGGCCCATGTGCCGCAACACGTCCTTTGTGGTGCGGACGAGGCGCTCTACTTGGCTGTTGGTGGCCGGGTGAAACGGGGCTGAGGTGATATGCCGAACGGCGTTAATCTCCATGAATGCCCTAAACTCGGAGGACGTGAAACAACTAGCGTTATCGCTAATTAACGTGTCGGGTATGCCGAACGAGGAAAAGAGCCTCCGCAAATGCCTAATGGTCTGGGCCGAGGAGGTGCTCGTGACTGGGATAACCTCCAACCATTTGGAGAAAGCGTCCACTACAAGGAGGAACAGGGTGCCTCTGAACGGGTCCGCGAAATCAACGTGCACCCGGGACCACGGCCCCTTAGCCGCGTCCCATTCCCTGTGGGGAAGGCGGGCCTCCTCTGGTCTGGAGCATTGGCAACTCTCACAGGTGCCGACCATGTGCTCGATGTTGGCGTCTAGCTGGGGCCACCAGAAGTAACTCCGGGCCAGCGCTTTGGATCGCACGATGCCGGGGTGGCTGACGTGCAGCAGTTTGAGCACCCGCGGCCGAAGGGAAGTGGGAATCACCACCCGCTGCCCCCACAAGAGACACCCCCTCTCTAGGGACAGTTCTAGCTTTTTTCTGAAAAATGGAGCGGACTCCTCCGCTGGGGAGGACGCGGGCCACCCCTTCTGCAGCCAGGAGCTGACTGTCGCTAACGTTTTGTCCTTCTCTGTCGCTTTGGCAATGTCGGCGGGCACTACGGGGGGCGAATCCAGCACCTCTATCATGAGAACCTGATGGTCCTGCTCCCCTATGCTCACCTGGCTGGGCATTAGGGGGAGGGGAGACCTAGATAGGGCGTCCGCATGGCTGATCTCTTTCCCGGGCCGGTAGATCAACGCGTGCTGATACGCGTTGAGAAAAATGGCCCACCTGAGCATCCTCGGAGACAGGATCTGCGGGGTGGGCTTATCGGCGGTAAAAATGCCTAGCAAGGGCTTGTGGTCTGTTACGATGGTGAAGGGGCGGCCGTACAGAAAATCGTGAAATTTTTTCGTCCCTGCGACTATTGCTAGTGCCTCCCTGTCCGTCTGTGCGTAGTTCCTCTCTGCTTGGGACAGGGACCTGGAATAAAATGCTATCGGGGCCTCTCTCCCGTTTTACAACACGTGGCACAGCACCGCCCCCACCCCCACTGGAGATGCATCACAGATCAGAACTACTGGGCGCTTGGGGTTGAAATGGGTCAGTATAGCGTCGGACGCCAGGAGGCTTTTCAGCTCGTCAAATGCCCTTTCTTGGTCGTCGCCCCACTTCCATGCCTGATCTTTCTTTAGTAGTTTGTGTAGCGGCTCAGCCACCGCTGCCTTTCGGGGAAGGAAGGAGTGGTAGAAGTTGAGCAGCCCTAGGAACGACTGCAACTCGGGCTTGGAGGTGGGGCGGGGGGCTTTCTTAATGGCCGCCACTTTGGACATGGATGGTTTTATTCCCTCAGGAGTCACACAAAACCCTAGGAACTCAACCTCGGTTGCGAAGAAGACGCATTTGTCCTTTCGCAACCTCAGCCCCGCCTTTTCGAATATCGTCAGGACCTTCCCCAACCTTTTGGCCAATTCAGCCCGACTCCCCCCCGTTATTAACACGTCATCAAAATAAGGCAACACCCCCTCCAATCCCTTCAGGAGGCGTTCCACGAGTGACTGGAAAATTCCAGGCGCTGAATTCATGCCAAACTGGAGGCGCGTCACCTGGAACGCCCCCTTATGGGTGACTATGGTCTGCGCAGCAGCTGCGGCAGGGGACACCGTAAGCTGCTGGTAGGCCTGTGCTAAGTCGAGCTTAGCGAAACACTTTCCCCCGTGTAACCTGGCCAGCAGATGGCTGACTACCGGCACCGGATATGCATTCGGGCGGATCGCCTTGTTGATGGTGCACTTGTAGTCGGCGCATATGCGGACCTCCCCATTGGCCTTTAGAGCGGTTACAATTGGAGTTTCACTCCGCAGAATCTACAGGCACAAGGATCCCCTGGCCCGCCAACTTGTCCAGCTCCGCCTCTATCTTGTCCTTGAGTGCAAACGGCACCCGGCGTGGTTTTAGGCGAATTGGGCGGACCTCCGGGTCCAGGTCGAAAGTCACTGGGGGCCCCTTGAATTTCCCCAGTCCCTTTTTGAAGACTTCGGGGTGCGCCTCGCACACCTCTTGAATTGGATCAGTCCCAACGGCGTGCATCCCAACAGCGTGCACCCCCCCAATAAACAACCCCAGGGGCTGGAACCATTGAGTCCCGAGGAGGCTGCAATTTCCTCCTTTGAGCACGACTAGGGGCAGGGACGCGGCGTGCTCCTTGAATTTGACCTGAAATTCTCCAACCCCCAACACTGGAATACTGTTCCCTTGCACGTCCCGTAGTGTGGACCTCAATGCTTTGAGCTTGGGTCGCTTGTGGGGGGCAATTCCCAAAAACTCCCTCTGGGAAATGATTGAATATGAGGACCCCGAGTCAATTTCCATCCTAATGGGGACCCCTTGTACTAGTACCTCAACAAAGTAGCGGGGGTGTCTAGTAGACACGCTGAACACTGGGGCGTCGTCCTCGCTGCCGTCGGCGATGCAGCCCACGCCGTCCTGCTTCCGCGTGGCCTGGGCGCCATCCTTGGGTTTCGTTGGGCGGTCTTGTCCCGTGGAACGGTCTGCGGAGCTCCTCCGGGTCTCGTGCTTCTTTCTGCACACCTTGGCGATGTGCCCGCGGCGGCCGCAGTTGTGGCACTCGGCCTTCCGGAAGGGGCATTTCACGCGGTCGTGGGCCGCTCCACAGCCGTCGCATCGCCGGCTCTCCTTCCGGACCCTCTGGACGTCCTCGTCGTCACTGCTCTCTGCGGACGACCTCGAAGTTCGCCGGGCCGCCTGTACCGGAGCCTCTGCTTTGCTCGCCTTTGGCCGCCAGTCCTGAAGTTCTTGGACCCCGGCCTTCGTAGCTTCTGCGGCCTGGGCCGCTCTTACGACCTCCTGCAACGTGGGAGGCGGCTCTTGGTTCATTAACGTGCGCTGGGTTTCGGCGTCGTTCAGGCCGCACAGCACACAGTCTCGGAGGGTGATTTCGGCATTCTCCCATTTGCACGGGCCGGCCGCCAGCCGCAGGGCCGCCACGAATGCGGCGACCGTCTCCCCGGGCGCTTGGACTCGCTTCCAAAATGCACTCCGAGCGGGAAACATCGCCGTGGCGGGCCGGACGTGCTCACGCAGCATCTGCATGAGTTCCTTGGCCTTGAATTCGCTCACCCTCCTCGGTGCAATCAGGTCCACCAAGGTCCTTTTTGTTTCTTGCCCGAGCATTCTGGTGAAGATGGCTCTCTTCTTCGCCTCTTCCGTGACTTCGGACTCGATCAGTGCAGCCTGGAAGTCCATCTCGAAGATCTCCCAGTCGCCCGGTTTCCTGATTTCGAAACCGGCGCATGTCTTGGTCCCGTGGGCTGCCATATCCCATCCTCGTCGCCAATTTAGTGTAAGGGACCAAAGACAATGAGACAGCCGAAGGGTTGGCTTAACACAGGTTTATTGCATGATGATCCGGAGGAACATGTGGTAATGGCGGATGAGTAGCTCAATATATACAGCTGGCTATACATTTGAATGTGGCTCGTCGACAGACTATTGGTTGCTGCCTGCGTGACGTCGTAGGAGGTCACGCCCTTCTTGACCAGGTGAGGAGGTCGCGGGGAATTTTCCCGCGCTGCTGAACCAGGTGACTATGATCCATGAGAGCTGGACGCTCGCTACTGCCCTCTGGTGGTCACTAGCTCGCGTCCCCTTATTAGGTTACATTGATACAGCTGATGGTTATAATGTTGCACACAGAAAGGTTACATTGGTAACACATGGCAAAGGTACATTGTTAAAGGCACAGCTTTACAGAACACAACAACTACCATATAGGGCTTTAAAGATCAAAACCAGCGCCTTGAATTGCACCCAGAGACAGACCGGCAACCAGTGCAGCTCCCAAAGCAGTGGTGTGGCATGGGCATAGCGCCCACACCCCATCACCACCCGGGCTGCCGCTTATTGGACTAGCAGTAGTCTCCGAATGGTCATCAAGGGTGCCCCATGTAGAGCGCATTACAATAATCTAGTCTGGAGGTCATCAGAGCGTGAGTGACCATGAGCAAGGAGTCTTGGTCCAGGAGCGGGCGCAACTGGCAAATTACCCGAAGTTGGTGATTCGCATATTATGTGTTGTGCCTCTTGCCCAGAAAAGTTTGCAGGCTTCTCCACAGCCTGTAAATTGTTTTCCCTGATCCTTTCAGTTATAATGTTATGACAGTTCAGTGCTCTGCTGTCATGATAAAGAACTGTTGTATCACTATAACAGTAAAATAGAATTTTAAAAATATTGGTAAAATATGTTGGGCATAGAGCAATGACAACGGAAACTGTGTTCAACCATACCTGTCAAGTTTTGGATTTGGAAATAAGGGAAATTTCCCAGCAAATAAGGGATACTTGGCAGCTATGCTTATCCTGTGCTACCCTCCAATGGTGGTAATAGGGCATTGCAGTCTAATTAATAAGGGATGATGGTGAGAAAGAGGGTAAAATAAGGGGGTTTCCTGGCCAATAAGGGATACTTGACAGCTATGGTTCAACTGGCCCTGAAGTAGAGGTGGTTGACATTCACAACAGAAGATCCCCTCTCCCTTTCAGAAAGGTGGCCATATCTGACCGGAATAAGTAAAAAAAAATACAAATAACCCTATTGGGAACTGGAGAGGAAGGGGAAAATCAGAAGAAGGCTTTGGAGCTACAGGGTTTAAATACTCTCTTCTGTCAAGGTTTCTCAGAGGATGTGCAAAATTGAACAAGAATCACATGACCTATATCCAATTTAAAAATAAAATTGTAAACCGGTTTCTTTTTGTTAAGTTATTTGTAGCAGCTGCACAGCAAAGTGGGGCAGGTTTTAGGCAATTTTATGTTCAAATACAAGTCTCCCAGTTCACCCCTTTTTAGCCCAGCTAATAAACACACTTGGACTAGATACTTGAGAGAAAGAAAAATGTCATATACTCACAAAATGAGGTCAGAAGATATATGTGCTCAGGAGTCTTGGTGAAATTGGTTTAGAAAGAAGTAAAGTCGTTCTTCCAGCTATGTGGCCTGGAAGATAAAGGAGTTGAAAAGGACATATTTTCTCTTCCAAAAAAGAAAGCAAGAGAGAGAAGGCCAGAGCAAACAAAGGCTTTAAGACATGCAAATGAGTCAGGTGATCCCTAAGGCAGAAAAGAACCTTTCTAATTGTAATTACAGGCAAACAATGCAAAACCACTTCCTTTAGGTCAGGCTAGTCTTTCTTGTTCCTCTGGTTACTGCATGTTGGGGTTGCACTAGAATACTCAACACTTTTGAAAGTGAAGACACAGCCTTATTAGTTCATACACCTAGACTAACAAAAGGAAGCTCTGGAAGCACACAATACAGAAGAACCTTGATTACACATAATAGTACCAGAAAGTAGTTAAATGAATATATATACAGTACATAATAAAATAAGCTTAAATGCATACTGTGTAGTAAATTTCCACAAAGGCTATTCCCTGTGTATAGGACACTACTGGAACAAATAAACATATAGTGTTGTCTGAACCCAGGGGTTGGTGATCTCCCCAATGCTGTTCAACATCTATATGAGGTTGCTGGGAGAGGTGATCAGGTGATTTGGAATTTGTTTTCATCAGTGCTGAAGATACACAGCAATATCTCTCCTTTCGCACCTCAGGACTGGATGCTGTCCGGAGCCTGGAGAAGTGCCTGGAGATTGGGGGATAATAGACTGAGACTGAACCTAGATAAGATGGGGGTGATGCTGGTAGGGGGTAACTGATCACAGGTAGAGAGAATTCACTTATGATGGGTGGGTGGGCCATTTTCCCCTTAAGGAGAGCATACATAATGTGGGCATGCAACCTGACCAGTTGTTGACTATGGAAAATCAGGTGTCATCAATGGTCAAGTCTACATTTTTCCATTTGTAGCATGTAACCCAGATTTGCTCTTTCCTAAAAAGGAAATCCCTGACAGCATTAACCTATGCACTGGGAATCTATAGAACTGACTACTGTAATGCCCTCTATGTGGGTCTACCCTTGAGGCTGGTATGGAGACTTCAGTGGGTACAAAATGTGGTGGCCAGACTGGTTGTGGGTACCATGAAGGTTGCCTACAGGAGGACAGGTATCCTGGTGACTTCATGATGTTTGGGGGTACAGTTGCATCACCCCCAGCCTATATCTAGACATAAATCAATAGCACCACATAGCTCCCCGGTAGCTCAGTGAGTAAAAACACTGTGCTTGGAGACCGAAAGGACAGGGTTAGATTCCACAAGAGCTGCACAATAGGGGACATGAAAGGAGTCACATTCAGGCATCCCCTGCAAAAATCCTTTCAACCCAGAGTAATCTCTGACACAAAAACACACAGCAGCTGAAACTCTGGATTCCTATGGAGAATTTCTTGACTTTATTTCCCAGTTTGACTTTTGATTAATGACACTTTTTTGATTAATGGATGTACTATATTCTTAGCCCAAGTGTTTATGCCAACCTGTCTAAGTTAGCTTAAACACCTTTGTTTAGAATATAGTACAGTATGAAGTATGGTACCATCCTCTATGCCTTTAAATATAAGATAGCATGGTACTGTCTTCACCCGCTGAGATGTTCATGCCAATCTGACTACAACAGATGCCATTAATCAAGTTTAGGAACACATATGCACCTCACAGCGAGTGGCTTAGAGCCAAGATGCTGAGACAATGCCTTTGTTAAAGGGATAAAAAAGAGCAAGCTGGATCACAAAATTGGGAACTCTCCACAAACCTAGCACTGGATGCTGTATTCCTGTTAAGGCCTTTTCTGCTTCCTATTCTGGGTTTCCCAGTAACTGAAGAGAGGAAAATCTTGCTTGGTATGCATTGCTGGGAATGCTTTTATTTCTTGCTATGCTTTTGTTTCTTGTTCTATACTGAAGGTTATTTTGCAGAATAAAGTCCGTTAAATAAAGCTTTGTTTCTTGCTATCCAAAATCCCAAAAGAACCTGAGTCCAGCTGTTCTGAGCTAGCCCTGTTGACATACCAACTGTACTTAAAAGGTCCATTGGGTAACTTTCTGATTATTTGACTACTTATATGAAAAATGTAGTTTATTTCCTATGGAGCAGGGAAATGATTTATACCGCACTGGCACAATTATTCAGTCTAACTCAATATTGTCTGCTCTTATTAGCAACACTTGGCATTCAGGAAAGGAATATACATTAGAGATAGAACCTGAGACTTTCTGTATGTAAAGTGTATGCTGTTCCAAAAGCTAATTCACCATAGTCGTTGGGAAAATAATCATTATTTTTCTTTCCACAGACACTCTCTCTGAATGTTAGAAATAAATATATCTATCAATACTGGAGTAGCTGTTTTGTGGCCATTCCCTTCCCAAATAACTCTATATTCCTCACTGATTTCCCTAGCCAACAACTATTCAAATAGGACTGTGTCAAAAATATACTAAATCTCCTTGGACTAGTATACTGGTTCCTAGGGAGATATATTTAGTGTAATTTCCCCTTCTGTGTTGTTAACTGGCCTACTCAACAAAATTCTGTTTAATACATTTTGTTGTCATTGTGGAATTAAAGAATAAGCTTAGTCATTTATGTACTGGATGTATATCTTACCTTTCTTCCAAAACTAAGACTCAAGATGGCTTACAAATACAATTAAACCATCAAATTCAAGTATAATAAATGAAAAGCAATGTAAAAGGAATGGCTATTGTTCTTTAACAATGTGTGTGAATATCCCAAAGTAAGGATGATATTTAATCTTTCCTTACTAACAACTGTACCCATTAAATGCAGATATGCTGTTTAAAAGGAATAATTATTGTTACATATTTTCAAGTCAAATCAGAACTGAATTGTAGCAACTCTCATACGGCTTTCAAGGTAACTGAAATGTTTAAAGAGTGGTTTTACTAGTTCCAAACGCCCCAGTGAGTTTCTATCATTAAGCAGGAAATTGAAGCCAGGCCTTTTGAGTCCTAGTCTATCATTCTGTCTACTGCACCACATTGGGTATGTTTAAATAATAATAATAATTTTGTGTCAGAAATTATACTGGGTTGAAAAGATTTTTGCTGGAGAAACTCTGCTCAGGAAACACCCAAATGAGGCTCCTTTCATGCCCCCAAGAGCTGGGACAGAGACGAGCACTCAATCTGTCATGCAGTACTGTACCTGGGTCTTGAACTGCTGACTTTCCCAGCCTTCCAGCTAACAAGACGAGGTTCTTAACCACGGATAACAATATTACAAACAAAAAGGGGGAAATATAAGTAACATATACAAAAAAATTAATATCTGTGTGCTGCCTCCAACCATGGAACCTATAAACATTATCATATGATTATTTCCTATTATTTCCATTGCTATACTTATGTTGCTATACTTCCAAAAAGATAATATATCTTATTCTGGCTTTGTCCTTTTCCCTTTCACTAATACATATTTCAAAAATTCTTTCCATATATTTTCACAGTTTTTTTAAAAATAAATAGTTACTGAGCCTTCCATATTACTAAATTCAATCCAGTGATTTTCCTTCACTGGGGTCTCCTTCTAGGGCTGTATCCATACTAGTTGGTATTGTCATAAGTAGTGGTGGGCTCCAAAAACATTTACTACCTACTCTGTGGACGTGGTATAGTGGGCATCGCCAGGTGGGAAGCCCTGTGTTGCATCCAAATTAGGACTACAGTACTTTAATTCAAAACTTGGATGGCCAGCCAGAATTTCTGCTACCAGTTCTGGCGAACTGGTGCGAACCTGCTGATGCCCACCACTGGTCATAAGAGCTCCCCACTTCACCAGCCTGGGCTTTCTTTCCTCTCTACTTCAGCCCATTCCTTCACTACCCAGACATCCTCAGTCTCTTCAGCAACCCCATTTATATTTCAACTCTCCTCTATGTCCTCTCTTCAACAATTTACCCATCATCTGAAATGCCTTTGGCCAATATATCCTCTTATCTGTCTATGGGACTTCTATAGGTGGCGTATCACAGTTGAGATCCACCTGACTCTCCTCTCCTGGGAGAAATATAATTCCATCTTATTTGAATCAACATTTCCATCTCTAATTGAATTGCCAGTAATATGTCATACTTTGTTAAACATTGTATGAATAGGCTCTTAAATGGATTTATTTATTACCTGAAAATGTTTCAGTTTTTTCATGACAGCAATAGCAATTACACTTATCTAATTGCCCCATCACATTTAGAACACTGTATGGGCAGTTCATAAGATAATTAGCATTTTCCCTCAACATGCTGGGTACTCATTTTACCAGCCTTGGAAAGATGGAAGGCTGAGTCGACCTTAATCCTTTCATGATCAAACTCAAATTGTGAGCAGTTTTGGCTGCACTATGGCACTTGTTATTAATAATTGGTTCATAAAATGACAGGTTTATGGTATATAAATTGTATTTTGTTTATCTTAAAAATAATGGCTGCATTGTTGTTAGTGGATTCAATATGCTGTAGCATTTATCTTGGCAATTTATGGTGAAACAGGATGAATCAAATAAATTGTTGATTTGTTTTGTTTTCTCCAAGAGAGGCTTGAGACTTGGTAAAACCTAGAATAGACCCATTAAAATAACTCAGATTTAAATTAGCCATATCTAAATTGTTTTCCTAATGTCAGTGGGTTTATCTAAGCATTTCCCAATCTGGATTGAACTCATAGTTTAGAAATAGCTAATATTCCTTTGATAAGCCACAAAGCCAGTAATTATATGGGCAGAATGTTCCAAGCTAAATGTTAATAAGTGCTTGTATCTTGCAGTACTCAAGAAAGATTTGACTTAATTACTAATGGGCAAGGAGGGTAACCGCCCCCCCCCCCCACACACACACACACACTCACACATAAAATAAGCTTTGCTTTCTTTGAAGATTCATGACTTCATTTGCAGACCTTTGGAATGTGCCCTAGCCCATTGTAATCATGAGCAACTCCCTAGTAAAAAATTAAGTGAGAATGGCTTCTCAGCAATTGAAGGATTTTATCTCAGCCACCTAAACCCCCTCCTTCCCATCTGAAGGCAAAAGTAGGCAGTATGCATGGGTAGCTTTGGCCACCGTTGCTTGCCATTTCTGCCCCTACTACAGTGGTGGGATTCAGCAGGTTCACACCAGTTCACCAGAACTGGTAGCAGAAATTCCAGCTGGCCATCCAAGTTTTGAAATAAATAGTCCTAATTCTGGTGCTACACAGAGCATTCCCCCTAGTCACATCCACCATACCACGCCCACAGAGTAGGTAGTAAAATAATAATAATCCCACCTCTGCCCTACTACCTGTCCTTTCTTCAGAATAACATGTTTTATTTTGTTCCCCCTTTCTCTCTTTGCCAGATGTGACCTGGCTGTGTGGAGAGTGGAGCTGATGTTATGCCGCTTCTACAAAGGAGGGATGGGTGGGACAGGGGAAGGATGGTTATTTTCATGGCAGGTTGAGTGGAGGCAGCAGCCAAGATGGGCACACTTATGTTTTTGTTCCCCTTTTTTGTCTTCTTACCTGAAAAATTGTTACCTTTTAAATTTGGGGGAATGTTACACAGGCAGGGTTGAATCAGGAACCAAAAACCTTATTCGATTGTGGATTAAAATAGAAAGGAGTTTATCAAAATGAAGGTACCATTTCAATTGAACAAAGTCCACCCACAAAATGAGCCCCTAACTAGGTTGATGTAGAAGAGAGCTAGAGAGAGAGCTGCAGTCTGACGTCACAAAGTCTTCTTATACATTTCTACGCATACAGACTAATCCTAGTGGCTATCTACTTTAACAATAAAGTTTACACAATGAAACAAGGTGGTCAACAATGCAGCAGGTGGTCATTTCAAAGATGGATAAGTCAATTACAGGTTACAACGGCAAATATTTTTGTAAATGTGGTCAAGAAGAGGAGCCGTTGGGGGGAAAGAGGGGGGTTTTCCATCAGGGCCGCCCCCCCCCCCCAGGACTCTCACCCACCTAAGGCCTGGGTGGGCAGAAGAGGAGCTGTTGTGGGGAAAGAGGCGGCTTTTCCATCTGTGCCACCTCCCCACCCCCGAGATTCTTGCCCACCCAAGTCCTGGGTGGGCAGAAGAGGAGCCGTTGGGGCCCTGTGTATATTATGAAATGTAAACCGCCTTGAATCACCCCAGGGCGAGGAAGGCGGTATATAAATAATAAAATAAAATAAAGAAAAGTAGTAAAAGATTACAATTTCCAGGAAAATAGAAGGAGGAGATTGGAGCTTAGGTTAAACAGATGACGATAGAGTAGCCAAAATACCATGCATGCACCCTAATACTTGTTTTTCTCTCTCCAGTAGGAGAAACTCTTGTCATTTGGCAAGTGTTTCTTTTTTCTATCTAAGGAAGCTCAACAAGTTAATGGTAGCATGGGAAGTTATTTGCATAGCTGCCAATATGTACTGTATGTCTCCAGGAGTATTCTGACTTTCATGTAGTCATTCTATATTACTCTAAACCACCTTTTGTTTCATTTTTTAGAGAAAGGTGTGATATCAATGCATGGATAAGTGAACGCAGATTCCCTTAAAATATAAAAACCTGAAAACTTAAATTTCATCATAGTGTTGTTCAGTATTTGTCCTGATAAGAATTCCTTATTGGTAGCAAATAGTCCATTTTAAACATTCCACACATGCACGCACACACATAATCAGTCAGTCAGTCAGTCAGTCAAGCTTCCCCAGTTCTTTTTTTTAATAATACTTTTTATTAAAAATTTTAACAAATAAAATACAAAACACAATACAAGAGAAAAACAACATACTAAAGAAACAAAAAAAATCAATATACACAAACAATGAAAAAAAGAAAAAATATACACAACTATCCTAATACATTTTTATACCTATCTTTTTAAAATAAAAATCTTAACACCATCCTAAAATAATAATAAAAAAAAATCTCTTAAATTTTGACTTAATGGTTATTCTCTAACATTAACTAATGTTCCAATACTCATTTCCCCATAAAGTCATAATATGCAATTATGGATAGGATGGGAAAAACAAAAGAAAAAACACAATAATACAATTATAAATAATCATCACCCAGTGTCTATTTACATTGCCCTGGAGAGCTCAGAATATCTCATTATTTTATTTCCAAAATTCACTTTGTTCAGGTTCAGGTCTGTTTCTATCCTCCCCCATAAGGGAGTGATCCACAAAAGGTTTCCAAATATTCCAAAATCTATTCACTTTTAAATTATCCCTTTTTTTTTCTTAATCTCCCAAGTCAATTTATCGTTCAATGCTAAATTCCAAATTTCTTTATACCATTCTTCAGTTTGTATAGTTACATCATTTCTCCAGTTTCTAGCAATACATTGTCTAGCCATCGTAAGCATTATTTCTAATAATTCTTTCTCATCCTTATTTAAATTAATACCATCCACATTTGTTAACAGAGTGGTACCAGAATCCAGTTTAATTGTCTTACCTAGTAATTCTCCAATCTCTTTTTCACTTCTTTACCAAAAATCTTTTACCACGTTACAACCCCACCACATGTGCTCATACGTTAAGCTTCCCCAGTTATGTGAGTCTCACCTTCCACGCCTTGGATAAACTGACCTTCTCAAAAGCATGCAAAGAAAGGACATGCAGCTGTGAGATCTCCAGCTGCTTGGTTACAGTCCTTAATGTGTGAAATGGTTTGTGCATCTTTCTAATTGAATTAAATGTGGCTGATAATTATCTGAGTAGTTATTTAATTGCATACCACCACTGCCATTTGGTAACCCTGAAACTATTACTTTTTTGATAGTTTAATTACCTAATTGTACATATTTTGTGCCATTTTAAGTAGTATTTGACTAAATTAATTAGTATTTCTGGTACTTGTTGTTTAGGCTATTATGAGTGTTTACTGTGTTACACATAATATTAGCATTAAGCTAATGATAAAACTCCCTGTTGAAATTGGATATTATAATACATCTCAGTAACAATAATATTCATAGAATAACTGTGATTTTGGTTATCCTGCTATGGTAATAGAGTAGACCATGCTGCCAGTGACTCAATGCCAATCATCAGGTGGCAGGGTACTAACTTGACAACCCTAATGACTAACAGCCTTTATTTATTTTTATTTATTTATCATTCACATTTGTAACTGCCGCCCACTCAGGCAGAACCCGACTCAGGGCGGCATTACAGCAGCTCAAAAAAATACATAAAAACATTATAAAAACCTTATAAAACCCACCCAATAAAAAACCCACCCAATAAGAAAAAACCGACATCCACCCCCATTTAAAACCCATATCCCACTAACCCGTCCCACCTACCACACAGAGGGAAAGAAAGAGAGTCTTATAAAAGCCAGCCGGCGGGGGCCATAGTCCCGTTCGGGCCCCACACCTGCCCTGCCAGCCAGGTCTTTACTCCTTTCCTGAAGGGCAGCAATTCACTTTGAAGTCTTAGATCTGTTGGTAGGAGGTTCCAGAGAGTTGGTGCGGACACGGAGAAGGCCCTCCTTCGGGTGCCAGTCAAATGTGCACCCCTCGTTGATGGCACCACCAGAGAGCCTCTCCGGTCCGCTCTGGTTGGACGGGCAGTCACTCTTGGGACGATGCGGTCTCTAAGGTATCCTGGCCCCCTGCCATATAGGGCTTTAAAGGTCAAAACCAGCACCTTAAATTGCACCCGGAGACAAACTGGTAACCAGTGCAGCTCCCGAAGCAGCGGTGAGGCATGGGCATATCGCCCACACCCCATCACCACCCGGGCCGCTGCATTCTGGACCAGCTGCAGCCTCCGAATGGTCGTCAAGGGCAGCCCCATGTAGAGCGCATTACAATAATCTAGTCGGGAAGTAACCAGAGCATGAGTGACCATAAGCAAGGAGCCCCGGTCCAGGAGCGTGCGCAGTTGGCGAATCACCCGAAGTTGGGCAAAAGCCCCCCTGGCCACGGCTGCCACTTGTTCTTCCAGCAGGAGCCGTGAGTCCAGGAGGACCCCCAAGTTGCGCACTGGGTCTGTCTGGGGCAAAACAGCCCCATCCAGTACCAAAGATGGTAACTCCTTGGATAACATGGGGCCCCTTATCCACAGCCACTCTGTCTTGCTGGGATTCAGCCGAAGCCCATTGGCCCCCATCCAGACCCCAATGGCCTCCAGGCATCCGGATAGGATTTCAACAGCATCACTGGGGTCCCCACGGGCCGAGATGTACAATTGAGTATCATCTGCGTACTGATGGTACCGCACCCCGTGGGAACGAATGATCTCACCCAGCGGCTTCATGTAGATGTTAAATAAGAGAGGAGAGAGCACAGATCCCTGAGGCACCCCATATTTGAGAAGCCTAGGGCTGGACCTCTCACTCTCTAACCACACCGACTGGGTACGGCCCTCCAGAAATGAGGAAAACCAGGACAACACAGTGCCCTGGATCCCCAGTCCTTCGAGCCGTTCCAGCAGGATACCGTGGTCGACGGTATCGAAGGCCGCTGAGAGGTCAAGAAGAGCAAGGACGGATGGACAACCCCCGTCCCGCTCCCGCCAGAGATCATCCATCAGTGCGACCAATGCCGTCTCCGTTCCATATCCGGGCCTGAATCCCGATTGAAAGGGGTCTAGATAATCCGCTTCCTCCAGGACACTCTGCAGCTGGCGCGCCACCGCCTTCTCCAAAACCTTACCCAGAAAGGGCAGGTTGGAAACCGGCCTATAGTTGTTAAGGACAGCTGGGTCGAGGGACATTTTCTTCAGGAGGGGGCGCACCAAAGCATGTTTTAGCTGTGCAGGAAATACCCCCTCCCGTAAAGATGCATTTACTATCCCTCCAACCCAGCCCCCTGTTACCTCCTTGGAGGCTTTCACCAACCAGGTGGGACAGGGGTCCAGAGGACATGTAGTGGCACGAACATCTGCAAGGAGCCTGTCCACTTCCTCAGGGACAACAGGATCAAACCGATCCCAGATCGAACAGCAAGACTGTGCTCCGGCACCTCCCCGACCCTCCCCATCCACGCCAGGATTCAATCCTGAACGAATCCGATCGATTTTCTCCACCAGATGGTCAGCAAAGTCCTCAGCCGACCCCTGCCAACCGGGCACCGATCTCCCTCTACCAAGAAGGGACCTGGTTACCCGGAACAGGGCGGCTGGGCGATTATCAGCGGAGGCAATAAGGGTGGAGAAGTATTGCCGCCTCACCACCCCCATCGCCACTAGGTAGGCCCTAATAGCGGCTCTAGCTAGTGTCCAATCGGAGTCATCCTGGGTCTTCACCCAGCGGCGCTCTAGGCGTCTCTTTGCCCGTTTGAGTTCCCGAAGTTCCTCTGTGAACCACGGAGATGACCTAGTTCCCCGGGCGCGGAGAGGCCGCAGTGGCGCGATTTCATCCAAGGCCGCTATTGTCGTCCTATTCCATAGGTCGACGAGTGCCTCGGGTGAATCGTTTAGCCGATCCAGAGGTACATCCCCCAGTTCCCTCCGGAAACCATCTGGATCCATTTGTTGCCGAGGGCGGACCATTTTAATAGGCCCTGCCTCCCTACGATGAAGTGTCGCCCCCAGGAAGTCAAGAGTCACCAGATAGTGATCTGACCATGGCACAGGTGAGATGACTAAGTCCTGTAATCTCAGGTCACTCTGCCACTGCTCCGACAAGAAAACTAAGTCTGGCATGTGACCGCTGCCCCTGGTCGGACCCCGAACTACCTGAGTCAGGCCCATGGCTGCCATGGAAGCCATGAACTCCCTTGCCCCCTCAGAGGCCACCCCCAACGATGGCAAATTGAAGTCCCCCAGAACCATAAGCCTCGGGAACTCCAACGCCAGCATCGAGGCGGCCTCGAGGAGCTCAGGCAGGGCATCCCTTACTCTGCAAGGGGGCAGGTACAGGAGCAAGATCCCCAACTGACCCTTGGGGCCCAACCGTAGAAGCAGGGCCTCACAACCAGACACTTGTGGAGCAAGAGCCTTGGGTGGCGAAGTCCACAGGGAAGGGTGATTGTCCCCAAGTGGATTAAATTCCATTTGAATCCATCTTGATGGAGGACAGCAGCTTCATCAATACTGGCCTGTGGCCAAAGAGGACTTTGTGTGCCAAAAGGGCTCAGGACCAGAAAATGACTTGTGGAACTGGATCAGTGATACAGGTGCAGTGTTGGGCATCAGCCGGTATGCCCCTAATCAGGTCTACAGGTAGCAGAAATTTCTGGTGGCCACACCCACTTGCCCCCATGCGCATGCATGCATGCGCACCTCCAAAGCTCTGAAAAACCCTCAGTTTGGCTTGGCTTGATGCATGCGATCTGCCTCAGTGCATGCACGCTGAGCTCTTCCTCAGCACAAGAGTGCAAGGAGGCCCATCCCCATGCTCTCAGGCATGCACAGCTGCAGAGCTCAGCACTCATACACTGAGGCAGATCTTCATGCAAACTGTAAAAAGCCAAGCCAAGGGGTTTTTTGGCGCCAGTGAGCTGAGCGCAGCAGGGAGCATCTGGCGGTGGCAGGATAGTGCTCTGGTGGGCATCCCAACCAGCCTGGCAGTGACGGAGGTGGCAACTGAAATGGGAGTTGCAAATGCAACCCACGTCCCTCAAAATTTCCTTCGGCCAGATTGGCTGAGGCTGGGGTGGCTGTGTCCCAGCTCCTGCCAACCTAGCAGTTTGAAAGCACAAAACTGCAAGTAGATAAATAGGGACCACTTCAGTGGGAAGGTAAATAGTGTTCTGTGCACTCCGGTGTCTAGTCATGCCTGCCACATGACTGTGGAAAACAGGACTGGCTCTTTGGCTATAAACAGAGATGAACACTGAACCCTAGAGTTGGATATAGGGTTACCATAATCCTATTCTCCCAAACCAGGACTGCCATGTGTAAAAGTAAAGGTTTCCCTTGCTTGGAAGCCCGTCGTATCCAACTCTACGGTTCAATGCTCATCTCTGTTTCAAAGCCGAACAGCCAGCATTTTCTGCTTCTGCAGACATATTCTGTGGTCATGTGGCAGGCGTGACTAGACACTGGAGCACACAGAACGCTGTTACCTTCCCACCAAAGTGGTCCCTATTAATCTACTTGCAATTTCTTTCCTTCGAATTGCTAGGTTTGCAGGAGCTAGGACAAAAGACAGGAGCTCATTCCACAAGCTGTTACTGCTGCAACTTCAATAGAGGCAGCAATAAAATTGTGTGTGTGTGTGTGTGTGGTTTTTTTGGGGTTTTTTTTTTTTTGCTGTCTTCCTTTGCTATTGCTGTGCCACCTGCTGGTGTTCAATAGAAGCACAGCTCTATTGCAAGAAAAAAGTGCATTTTTTTTCTTCAAACCCCCTTGGTCTGAAATGTGGGAATTTTAAATGATTCTTTTGGAACCAAGCTGGGACAGGTTCAACCCGTGCAATTCCCGGTTTTCTGTTACGTATGGAATCCCTAGTTGGATACGACTGGCTTTCAAGCAAGGGCATTCTTTACCTTTACTTAATAAAAGAAGATCCCTGATTGGTATTCAGATTTGCAGTGAAATTTGGCCCTGTTTAGTTGAAAGTGATTAATAAAGGTAAAGGTCTCCCTTTGTTAAAAAATCAGTCATCTCTGACTCTAGGGTGCAGTGCTCATCTCCATTTACAGCCAAAGAGCCAGTGCTGTCTGTGTTTGCGGACGTTTTCATGGCCATGTGGCATGCATGACTAGATTGCCTACCCAGTCACATGGCCACACCCACAAAGTAGGCTCCGTCCACAAAGTAGGCCCCTCCCACAAAGTAAGCCCCACCCATAGTGTGGTAGTAAAAAAATTGGGTGCCCATCACTGTACAGGTGTCATGCTGTGATGTGGAAGGCAAACAGAAGACTACTGCATTATATTGCTCCCAGGACAATCTTCAAGGCTGGTCACCATGATGCTAGTCAATATTTGGAATTGGATACAGCACTTGAAGAAGAATAGAATAACTGAGTTGGAAGGGACCTTTTAGGCCATTGACTCCAATCTACAGCATAAGATTGGACAGATGTTTAAATTGGTATTGGTGGTCTTACAAGCCATAAAATCTTTTTGTAAGCCCTGTAACATGTCAGAAGGAGGGCAACCTTGTGTCTAATTCTTGGAGAAAGATATGTGTTGCTGTTGTTGTTGTTGTTTAGTCACACTGTTTATTCCAACCCTTTGTGACCCTATGGACCATTGCCCGCCAGGCACCTCTGTCCTCCACCATCTTCCTCAACCCACTCAGCTCTGTGCACATTGCGTCTACAATACCATTTAGCCATCTCATTTTCGGCCACCCACTTCTTCTTTTGCCCTCCACCTTTTCCAGCATCAAGGCTTTCTCAATCCTCTCTTGTTTTGTGTGTGTGTGTGTGTGTGTGTGTGTGTGTATCTATATCTATCTAATCTATCTACACACACACACACACACACTTGTGGGGCCCTGCACCTCACAAAATTTTACTTTCACATGCAAAAAGCTTTATTTTTCTGTCTTTCTTTGGATTATATTTTTCATAGAATCATAGACTTGTACAGGTGCAAAGGACTCCAAGGGCCACTGAGTCCAATTCCTGCCAAAGCAGGAAATCCACAGCCAAGTCTCTGTGAGTTTGCTATTTAATATTTGTTTAACAGCCTGAAGTGAAGGAGAGCTTGCCTGAGTCAGAACAGTCTATTCCATTGTCATACAGCTCTTTGTGTCAAGAGACTCTTCCTGTTATTTATGTGGAATCCTATTTCTTGGAATTTGAATCCATTTCTTTGGGTCAAACCTTGTGGTGCTACAGAAAACAAGCTTACTCCATCTTCCCTATGAGAGCCTTCAAAATTTTTAATATGGTGATCGTATTGCCTCTTAGAACAATATTAGGGTGGCAGAGAGTGCTGCATTTTTCCTTTCTTTTAATACACAGCATTTCTTCATTCAGTTACTTTGCCAGTGATCCACCTTCCTAAATTTAGAATGGGAACAAACTACTGTAGAGGGAGTTGCCTTGTGACATTTCCCCCTAAAAGTGTGGGAAGCTGAGTGGGTTGGTGGCTGCCACAAAATAATTGTAGAAGTAAGACAAGAGGTGCAGAGAGCCCTTAGTTACCTTATAAGTTAGAATGACAAGAATTAGCTCATATGTTTGAATCCCTCTGAAATGTCTCTTCTATTCAAAGTCTTTTTGAGAAAATTTCCTTCTAGGTAGTTGAGCATACAAAATTCACGTGGAAGAAATTTTTGTCATAGTACTAAATGGACATTACCAGGAAATGTGTGAGCTAGTGTTGAACAATACTGTTTCTGAAGTGAAATAAATAAATGCAATTTACTTTAGGTTTCTGTATTTAATGAGTTTGATCAAGATGCTGGGCTTAGAGCAGACCAGTGAAAGCAATGGAACATACTACTCAGAAACCAAGTCCACAGGTTCCAATGACTACGTCTAAAAAGTAAGACATCTCCTTTGACCTTGTCCAGATGTATGTTTTTCTTTCCTCTGCCCTTCCCTTTGCTATGTTACTTATTTCTTTTCATTGTTTTTCTGTACACAGCAAATCACTGTTGCATTCTCTCACTCACCTCTGAGGACTTCTGGGTTTGGTGGAGAATGAGCTTATGCAATCTACAAGTGTGCTTCAAGGCTGGAATGTATTATGAGGAATAATGGTTAGCAAGAAAGTAATATGCAGCTCCTGACTGAGAGCTTCACTGCCCAAACTTGAGACTAGTGAGTGGGTTGTTGTGGATTCACAAAGGTTGAATCCTTGTCATGTCATTGAGGTAGGACAAGAAAAGTTTGGAAGCAGGGCTGGTACTCCAACAAAGTAAACCGATTCCTCCCTCCCCTTCAATAAGTTACTCTAAAATAGCAAGTAAGAAGCAACCAATTACTTTTTCAAAACAATGTCATTAGTTCTGACATGACATCACCAGAGAGTCATAGAGTTTTCCTGGCCAAACAAAGAAAATATTCTTTTACTGTAGTCTCTGCATAACTTTGATCATTCAGGTAGAAATTCTACACACAAGTAACCATTGGTGGTCAGCCAAGTTTACTGGATGAAAGACTCTAAAATATTGATTATATCTATGTCTTACTGGTACTCATATGTAATATTTTTTAAATGGAATAAAAATGATGCAGAGGTTCTACATCAGTGAATTCTCCTTAGCTATAAATCTGACCTTCAAAGCTTTGGAAATCTGTTATTATCTGGCAGAGGGAAAGCAATATGGTGGAAATAAATATGCCAGATACCGTTTACTGAATACTTACCACTTTTACCCATCACACTGTATTGGTTCTACAGAATTTTGATTATTTGAAAGCATGACTTATTGACATACCTGCCAAGTGTCTCATACTGGCCAGGAAATCCCGTATTTTACCCCTCTTTCCCCCTCTGTCTGGCTGTCATCCCAAATTTGGAGCAGCAAGAGGGGGAGCTACTGCGCATGCGTGCCCATCAGAGGCAGAGGTGCACATGCGTGAGGGGTTTCTGTGCATGCATGAGGGGTTTCTGCGCATGCACGAAGGGTTCCTGCGCATGCACGAAGGGGTTACTACGCATGCATGCCCATCAGAGGTGGAGGTGTGCATGCACGAGGGGTTTCTGCGCATGCGTGCCCGTCAGAGACAGCAGTGCTTAATGTATTTTCTCAACTGCATCTTGACAGGTATGCTTATTGATACATTTAAAATATAGTGATATATTTTAAATTCTTACTAGATAATTGCAAATGAATTGTAACCATGACCAAACATTTTACTCAAGCTTTTCTACAGCAAAGAGCAAAGGACAAGTATTACTAGTACTTTTGCTGATGAAGCAACTAGATTAAAGCTGAAAGGACATCTGCTTATACAATATTAGAGGAGGGGAAAATAATGTTTAGGTTATAGATAAGGAACAACACCCACATCCATCGTCATCGTTGTCTGCTACTTGTATCTGAGCATACATTTTTCCTGGAAGCCATTTTCTCAGTTGATGAGACTGACTCATTGGTGACTCATTAAACCGATCCTGGCATGAAACATGTGACCACACACATTACACTGAATAGATGGTGGAGGGCGTAGTTGATTTTGATGAAGCTTCCGTGCTTGTCACTTAGCCTTTTCATGTTTGTGGTGTTCTCCTTCAAAGTGATTGGTAGCAGCAGAGAAGGTTTGGCACCAAAGCGGGTGATCTATGGCTGCTGCCACCCAAGTTTGTGGGTTTATACCTGACACCTTCATGGTTAGGGTTAGGGTTAAAAAATCAGAAATGGAGAATCTATCGGGATCCCCAGATGTTTGTGGAATTCAGTTCTCATGAAGCCCACTATTATGGCCAATAGTCAAAGTTAACAGTGACTGTAGGTCCACATCTGAAAGGCCAAGTCTGGTTATTCTTTGTAGTAGATACTAATCAAAGCTGCTGGGCTTGTTGGACCTCAATACATCACTCAGAAAAAACAGATAGCATTTCATCAAGAGAAAGAATCTAAAAGTAAGTTCTATATGTGGGTGTCATCCACCTGTGTACTACCTACATATTTATATATTCTCATTTTAGATTCTAAACTTAAAATAAAACTTCTTGAAGAAATGGTGCTTCATTTGCAGTCAAGCTGAGTATTATGTACTGAACAAAAATGTATTTTGAACCAGGTCATTATGAACTTCAGCAGCATTTCTACTCAGTACTTTCCTCACCCTGAAACTTTCCAGTATCTTGGATGGAAATCATGACAGTTGAAATGGTATAAAAGCTGTAAAAGTTGCATTGTTGATGACGCTGTATTTTTGTAACAGACTTATTCTTTTTTCTCTCTCTGCCACTGTTGCCATTTTGTCTTTCTCATGGAAGAATAAATTGTTTTATAATTCAAATATTTTTCACTGTACAAAATTAAATGAGCAATTATAAATTGAATGTAACAGCATGCTCCTTTATATTGAGTTACTAAGAAATCTTACTAAATTTAATGACAGTTACTAATGTGTAGATGTAGAATTCCCTTATAGTTTGTTAATTTTGCATTCATTCAGATGTTTAATTAATGGAATCTGTGTTAACAGTATGAATTGTATTATTCTGAAAAGATACTGTGAGTAAATTCAAATATTAAGAATTTATTTGGATGGTGCATATCTAACATCTCGCCTTAAGGAAATTTCAATGCACTTGAGGTCTCTCAAGATGCTATGTGATACAACAACCTAGAATGAATCTTGACCACAGAATGGTAAATATTCAACAGGTTTAATATTCTTGTGCTACAAGGAACACTGCAATTCCTTCAAAGTGGACCAAAAAATCCACTGTCTCACTATGCAATTGTTTCAGCATAATGCATGATGTTTAGGAAGCTAAGATTTATTCTCAGTTTGTTCATGTTGAATATTATTTATCTTGAATACAAAATAAATAATATGAGAGTCAGTAAAGAGACGACTGAGGTAATGGCAATTGGCAAAAAACAGCATAGTGGTACCTCGGATAAAGTCCGATTTGGATAATGTCCGATTCGGATCAAGTCACAGTTTTCATGCACCCATGATGCATCGCATAAAGTCCAAAACCGCTAAAAAATTGGCGTTATCCAAGGTATTTGGTATAGGAACCTTGGATAAAGTCCATTTTGGAAGTTATCAAATGCATCACCCATTTGATTTGGATAAAGTCCAAAATCGGATAAAGTCCAAACTTGTGGAACAGAGTTTGTACTTTATCCAAGGTTCTACTGTACCTTAAATATCGCAATAGAAGGAACAGTAGAAAACAGGTGGCAGAGTTCAAATACCTAGGAACAACATTTACTGAAGATGGTAAAATGGATGAAGAAATTTATATACGGTATAGTAAAGCAAACCAAATATTGGGACAGTTTACTCCACTATTACAATTTAAGGCACGACTGACCAGCACAAAGAAACCCCTCCTACAAAGCATATTCATTCCCACTTTATGTTACCAGTGCTAAACATGGGCACTTACAACAAAACTTGAATGAAAGTTGGTCAACATGGAAATGAGATGTCTGTGGAATGACTAGAAGCAATAAAATCAGGAATGAATTATAAGGGAAAGAATTGGAATAGAACTAATTTTAAACTATGTACAGACACAACAAATAAAGTGGCTTGCTCATTTGGGGAGAATATATTGGAATTCCATAGCATACAAGTCATATGTTGGAAAGAGGAGAAGGACAAAGAGAACAAGGCAGACCCAGAGGAAGATGGAGAGATAACAATAAATGACATATTACAACAAGAATCTTGTATCTCCCTCAACACCCAAAGTTGTAGTAGAAGGAGGAGGTTGCTCCAGCAAGTCTGAGACTTTACCCAAAGATGGAACCAAGTGCTCATCCAGCCACCTACCATTCTGAAAGGATGGAGGGAAATCCATATAGCCTTTTCTGCTGCTGCTAAATCTTGCCTGAAGGTTTCTAGGCAGCCAATGATCTTGATATCCAGTGTTGTGTTTGTTGCTTCCCCATATTTATATTTTACTCATTGGTTTATTTTTACCAATGTGAGCACAAGGAGAAGATAGGAATCTCTGCAAAGAGTATAGGGAATGCATCATTCTGTGTGCCCTTACTCAGGCTTAGCCTAGGACCAAGTTGTGGGCTGGGGGTAGTCCACGTTCCTATTGCTGATGTTTCGTTTCCCTGTTATATTGTTGATGTTAATGCATAGTTATTGATGTTTTATGTCAGGGGTTACCAAATTTTTCTCACGAGGGTCCAGTTCCCACCACCATGCTCAGCTGTGGGGACTGGAGGCATGTTGGTACCCACTACTTACATTTTTGTCATTGTTGTCAGTGACAATTGTGTGGTTTTTCTGGGGTTTGGACAACCTCCACCACTTCCCAGGGTGGTGGGAGGTTTTTCGGAGCAATTTTACTCTGGTTTTGTTATTTTCCGAATCTCCTCCACTGCACTTTGGCAGCTAGAACAGGATGGTGAGCTACTTCCTGGCTTGGCACTGGGATCCCAGGCACCTACGTCAGCTCCTCCTGGCACAGGAAGTAGCTCACCATCTGGCTCTAGCAGCCAAAGTGCAGAGTAGGAGTATTGGAAAATTACCAAACTAGAGCGAAATTGCTCTGAAAAGCATCCTACCACCCTGGGAAGTGGTGGAGGCTGTCCAAACCACTGGAAAAATTGCACAATTGCCACCGCCACCAATGCTGCCATGGTAAGTGACATATCACAATTTCCGGTGGTGGGGGAAGTCCTAAAGGTGCCCGGGTGGCCACTGTGGGCTGGATTAATGATTTGCATGGGCTGGATTAAGCCCGTGGGCAGGGGGTTGGGAACCCCAGCTTTATGTACTTAATATGAAACTACAGTACTCTGATTTTTTTCTCTCCAGTAAAATTGTCTTACTTGTTTTGCAGTAAACTGTTTTTGTAATGTTTATGAAAAGGCACTACACAGATAAAGTGATTGGTTGTTCTGTTGCCACTTGAGGCTTTTCTCCAAGTTGTTCAGCCAGAAGAGAAGAATGAAACTGAATGATCTTAAACTATTGACAATATATAATTACAGATGAATGGTGATTTAGTTTAAGTAGCTTACATATTTGACTGCATAATAACCACAAAGTGAATACAGTATTCACTTTCAGGTAAACAAATTATTGCAATGAAGTTTTGAGATAATGCAGCTACTGTATTAGAAAACTAAATCAAAGAAGTACAGAGGAGTAAAAGCCATTGCTGAGAAGATTATGAAAAACAGAATATAGCTGCAAAAATATTTCTAAAGACTAACAATTCAGAAGCTCCATATACCTCGACTTTAAAACAAGACCTGTCCTTTCAGTCTATTAATACTTCTATTTTACTTTTGGATACAGTACATTTAAAGGGTTCTTGCATTAATTGTCAGGGGGAGGGATGTTAATATGGTGGTGCATTTAAAAATATCTGCAATGTTTAAGGTCTCAAGCAGCATGCATGTGCAAGAGGAACCTTCTAAATCGTTATGAAACATTCATCCTGCATTTGCTGAAGGTGCTAATTTTAATCCCAACTGTTAAAAATTTTCAAAGGAGAAACAAACAAACAAAAAAGATATAAAACTCTGTCAGTCTTTTTTAAAAAAATATTATAACAGAAATAGCAACAGCCATTTTAGTAAAGCTCTATATTATAGCAGATAAAATCCAGAATGTTGATGGAGCTGCTATTCTGTAGCACATTTATAGCACAAAGTAGTGAGTTTTCCATGTGTGATTCTGCCTATGGACTTTAGAAGCCTGCAGTTATACTGCTGAGCATGTCTCAGAAAGCATTCTGTGTGATGCATCCCATTAGAAGCACATCTGTTCCCATACATTGAAACATCTGCCTGACTTTGCTGAAAAACAGTCCTGCATTTGAAGCAGCATTACATAGTAATCCTCTGTGAACGGCATTCTCTGTTTTTAAAGGCAATGAATCTTTTTTTCTTCAGCCCAGTGGCCAGATTCCCAAGGAAGGGAGCGAATGTGGAGATGCTAAAAAGGTTGGGGCTGGCTCCAGGGCTTCCATTCCCCACCCCTGTTCTTTTTAAAGGTGTCCTCTCTTTGAAGAGGCATCCACCAGTCCAAGTCTGGTTCAAAGAATAGTAAGAAGGAAAAGCAAGGGGCTGGCATTTGGCCATCTACAGATAGCGGCAGTGATGGGCATAAAAAAAATATTACTACACTGTGGGTGGAGCTAACTCTGTGGGTGGAGCTAACTCTGTGGACATGTGACTTGCTGGAGGTGGCCATGTGACTGGGTGGGTGATCTAGTCATGCCTGCCACGTGGCCATGAAAACGCCTGCAGACACAGACAGCACTGGCTCTTTGGCAGTAAATGGAGATGAGCACTGCACCCTAGAGTCAGATATGACTGGCTTTTGAACAAGGGAGACCATGAACCACTTGCAGTGACAAAACCTGATGTCAAATTTAAATACCAATCAGGGATCTTCTGTTATTAGATAAAGGTTGCCCTTGCTCTAAAGGCAGTCATTACCAGCTCTAGAGTTCAGTGCTCATCTCTTTTTATAGCCAAAGAGCCAGTGGACTCGATCCACAAAAGCTCACATTAATATACAACAGTTAGTCTTTAAGGTGCCACATTTTTGCCTTTTTGTTTTGTTTACTCTCTGATATGCTTGCACAGAATAAAACTTTTTAAATGGTAGCTGTGTTAGTCTGTGTTTCAAGCATATTAGAGTAAATAAAAAAGAAAGTTTATTAGCCTGCTCTAGACCCTCTCTCTCCCCCTCTGTTCACCCCACACACATTCCATCCCTCTCCAAATCCCCACCCACACGTACCCACCCACCCACCCACACACACACACACACACACACACCCCACACACACAAAGGCGAGTCACTTACCCTGAGGAGCAGGTGGCAGGTGCGCTTGGGCGGCTGCTCTTTCTTCTCCTCCTCCTTCTCCACACTCGGGACAGCGGTGGAGCCAAGGGAAGCATCTGGGAGGCTGCAGCGGCAGCGCAGCCATGCTGGGGCCCAGCTGTGGATGCTCTTCCTCCTCCCCCTTCTCCCCGGGGGGTGGGGAGGAGGAGGAGGAAGTGTGGCTGGGCCCAGCATGGCTGTGCCACCACTGCTGCCTCACAGGTGCTCCCCTTGGTTCCACCGCTGCCCCTTGTGGGGAGCAGACAGCAGGGTGCTTTGGCAGCTGCTCTTTCTCCTCCTCCACAATTGGGACAGCGGTGGAGCCAAGGGGAGAGTCTGGGTGGTAGCAGTGGCAACGTGGCCATGCTGGGGCCCAGCCATGGCTGCTCTTTCTCCTTCCCCTCCCTGCAAGGGGCAGCGGTCGAGCTGCTGCCGCCTGCTCCCCAGGAGGAGGAGAAAGAGCAGCCACAGCTGGGTCCCAGCATGGGTGCGTTGCCCCTGCTACCACCCAGACTTTCCCCTTGGCTCTGCCACTGTCCTGAGTGTGGAGGAGGAGAAAGAGCAGCTGCCAAAGTGCCCTGGTGCTTGCTCCCCACAAGGGGCAGTGGTGGTGCCAAGGGGAGCACCCAGGCGGCAGAAGCGTGACTATGCTGGGCACAGCTGTGCTTCCTCCTCTTCTTCCCTGGGGTGCCCAGGGAAGCTTGACATGGCTCCTCCTCTTCCCTGCTCCTGGCTCTGGTGGCTCTTCCTCTTCTTCTAGGCTCCTGGACGTGCCTAGAGTGCGGGGAGAAGAGGAGGAGGTGGGCGGGGTGGGGCAGGGAAGCGGGCGCGGCCAGTCAGTTTTGCTACCGGTAAGCCCATACTGGGGCACACCGGGAGCTGCACACCACTGGATAGCTCTTTCCCCCTAAAGTGAGCTTAGCTACTTTATATTTCTGTTTAAATTATAGTAGCTATTTCTAAATTTGCACCTACACAAATGGCCATGTATTTTCTTCTTCTTCTTCTTCTTCTTCTTCTTCTTCTTCTTCTTCTTCTTCTTCTTCTTCTTCTTCTTCTTCTTATTATTATTATTATTATTATTATTATTATTATTATTATTATTATTATTATTATTATTATTATTATTATTATTATTATTATTATTATTATTATTATTATGTTTAACTGGCCACCCTATAATTAGCACCATCCAGTTTTCATTCACAGGCAAGCAGACCCAGCAGTAGCATTTGAGGAAGGAATCTTAGCCATGAATACCAAGGCTTTTTATGGCTTTTCCTTTCTTTTCCATGTCTTGGAGAGAAGATGATTATTATTTTTTGTTGCTCTGGCTTTTTTATGATCTGGGTGAGTGGGCAGCCATAGAAGTAATAACTAAGATGCAACAGAAAGAGGGAAAGGCAAATAAATGAAGCACTCACAATTTTCTTGCAATATTAAGGTCAAAAGTATGGAAACAACCTTCTTAACATCCCAAGAATAAGGTAGACAGCTGGAAATTCTTTCTATGAATAAATAAAACTTAAGATAATTTGGTTGCAAACTATGGCCCAACACTGGATTTCTTTCTGTTTTTGTTTCTTTTCTGGAGCAACACACAATTTACCCAGTGGTGGGCATAGGAAAAAAATCCTACCACACTGTGGGTGTGGCCATGTGACTGGGTGGGCATGGCCTATTGGCCATGTGACTGCTGTTCGCTATAAAGGTAAAGGTCTTGCTCGAAAGCCAGTTATATCCGACTCTAGGGTTCAGTGCTCATCTCTGTTTCAAAGCCAAAGAGCCAGCGCTGTCTATTTCTACAGATGTTTCCGTAGTCATGTGGCAGGCATGACTAGACACCGGAGTGCACGGAACGCTGTTTACCTTCTCACTGAAGTGGTCCCTATTTATCTACTTGCAATTTCTTGCTTCTATTTTCATCGCTCTATAGCAAACCTCTGAAGCCATTTCCCCTTTCTCCAAGGCTTTTCCAGGGCTGTGTTTCACCCAAAAGTGCCTCCCCAACCACTCCGGAGTGGCTGGGGATGCACTTTGGGGTGAAACACAGCCCAGGAAAAGCCTTTGAAGAAGGGGGAAATGGAGCCAGCCCCTTCCGAAGCCTCTTCTAGGAGGAGGAGGAAGTGGGTGGGGCAGGGTACTACCGGTACATACATGCTGGTGCGAACCTGCTGATGCCCACCACTTAATTTACCCCCCCCCATTAGTACCTATATACAAGGAATGAATTGTATTACAGTGATACCTCATACAATGTCCAAACTTGGTTCCACAAGTTAGGACGTTGTAGGAATTCTGACTTTGTATGAGGCATGCAAAATCCTAGCTGCGATGCCTCATACAACGTCCAAATTATTGCCACCGATGCTTTGTATAACATTGTTCCTTTGGTTGTGAGCGGGGAGGTGGGGGCTAGAGGCTGGCCCCAGCTGTAAGGCGGCCGGCATGGCCCATAAGAAGACCTGCCATGCCGGAGTCTGGTCCCCGCCTCCCCGCTCTCACCAGGGGAAGTGACCCTTGGGAGCGAGACTGGCCCCAGCTGTGAGGTGACTGGCATTAGCAAGAGAAGCAACTGTGGGGGAATCCCCCAAAATATCCAGCGCCGACCACCGACTCACCCTTGGTCCGCTGCTTGTTCTTGCCTCCCATGGCTGCCACAGATGGAGCCAAGTGGCCCCGAGCACCCTTGCCCGGTGGCGCACAGGACAGGAGGAATGGGGCAAGGAGGAGGAGGAATGGCGCTTCCGGGGTGGAAGGAAGTTGGTGAACTAAGGGGCGGCAGCGGGAAACCCGACCAGTCTCCTCCTCTTTGGGCATGATGATAGCAGCACCGCCCCGCTTAAGAGGAGTGGTCCCTGGGAAGAGCCCAAAGGAAAGGCCGTGGCTGGCCGGGCTGCTAAGCACTGCTTGCTTTCTCTCTCTCTCTCCCTTGGTGAGAGTGGGGACCACTTTGGTGGGAAGGTAACAGCATGGTGGCTCTAGACTTCCTGGGGGCAACACATCATCGTAGGGAGGCAGGGTCTATTAAAGTGGCCCGCCCCCGGCAACTGATGGATCCGGATGGATTCCAGAGGGAACTGGGGGCTTTTCCCCTGGATCGGCAACACGATTCGCCCGAGGCACTTGTTGACCTATGGTGTGGGTCAACGATAGCTGCCTTGGATGTAATCGCTCCACTACGGCCTCTCAGAGCCCGTGGAGCTAGGTCATCCCCGTGGTTCACAGAAGAACTACGGGAGCTCAAACGGGCAAAGAGACGCCTTGAGCGCCGCTGGGTGAAGACCAGGAATGATTCCGATTGGACACTAGCTAGAGCCGCTATTAGGGCCTACCTAGTGGCGATGGGGTGGTGAGGAGGCAATACTTCACCTCCCTTATTGCCTCCGCTGATAATCGCCCAGCCACCCTGTTTCGGGTGACCAGGTCCCTCCTTGGTAGGGGGGGGGCTGTGCCTGGTTGGCAGGGATCGGCTGAGGACTTTGCTGACCATCTGGTGGAGAAAATCGATCGGATTCGCTCAGGGTTTAATCTTGGCGTGGATGGGGAGGGTCGGGGGGGAGCCAGTGCACAGTCGTGCTGTGTTATCTGGGATCAGTTTGATCCTGTTGCCCCAGATGAAGTGGACAGGCTCCTTGCGGCGGTCCGCGCCACTAATTGTCCATTGGATCCCTGTCCCGCCTGGCTGGTAAAAGCCTCAAAGATGGTGACAGGTGGCTGGGTCGGGGCTATAATTAATGCGTCTTTTCGGGAAGGGATATTTCCTGCACCATTGAAACATGCTTTGGTGCGCCCCCTCCTGAAGAAGCCATCCCTCGATCCAGCAGTCATAACCAACTACAGACCTGTTTCCAACCTCCCCTTTTTGGGGAAAGTATTGGAAAAGGCAGTGGCGCGTCAGTTGCAGGGGGTACTGGATGAAGCGGAATATCTGGACCCCTTCCAGTCAGGATTCAGACCTGGATATGGTACTGAGACTGCATTGGTCGCGCTGATGGATGATCTCTGGCGAGAGCGGGATGGCGGTCATCCGTCCGTCCTTGCTCTTCTTGACCTCTCAGCGGCCTTCGATACCGTCGACCACGGTATCCTTCTGGAACGGCTCCGAGGATTGGGAATCCAGGGCACTGTGTGGTCCTGGTTTTCCTCATTTCTGAGGGGCCGGACCCAGTCGGTGTGGTTGGAGAGCGAGAAGTCCAGTCCTAGGTCCCTAAAATATGGGGTGCCTCAGGGCTCGGTACTCTCTCCTCTCCTTTTTAACATCTACATGAAGCCGCTGGGTGAGATCATCCGTTCCCACGGGGTGCGGTACCATCAGTACGCGGATGATACACAGTTGTACATCTCGGCCCGTGGGGACCCCAGTGATGCAGTCAAAGTCCTTTCCAGCTGTCTGGAGGCTGTTGGGGTCTGGATGGGGGCAAATGGGCTACAGCTGAATCCTAGCAAGACTGAGTGGCTATGGATAGGGGGTCCCGCCTTATCCCGGGAGCTACCATCTTTGGTTTTGGATGGGGCTATTCTGCCCCAGACCGACCCGGTGCGCAACTTGGGGGTCCTCCTGGATTCGCAGCTGCTGCTAGAAGAACAGGTGGCGGCTGTGGCCAGGAGGGCCTTTGCCCAACTTCGGGTGATTCGCCAGTTGCGCCCGCTCCTGGACCGGGACTCTTTGCTCATGGTCACTCATGCTCTGGTTACCTCCAGACTAGACAACTGTAATGCGCTCTACATGGGGCTGCCCTTGATGACCATTCGGAGGCTGCAGCTGGTCCAGAATGCGGCGGCCCGGGTGGTGATGGGGTGTGGACGTTATGCCCATGCCTCACCACTGCTGCGGGAGCTGCACTGGTTACCAGTTTGTCTCCGGGTGCAATTCAAGGTGCTGGTTTTGACCTTTAAAGCCCTATATGGTAGTGGGCCAGGTTACCTTAGAGACCGCATCGCCCTAAGGACGTCTGTCCGTCCAACCAGAGCGGACCGGAGGGGCTCTCTAATTGTGCCATCGGCCAGGGGGGCTCGCCTCTCTGGCACAAGGAGGAGAGCCTTCTCTGTGTCCGCACCGGCCCTTTGGAACCTCCTGCCTGTGGAACTGCGTCTCCAGACGGAGTTGTTGCCCTTTAGAAAAGAACTAAAAACCTGGCTGGCGGGCCAAGTTTGGGGTGCAGGTGGAGGGGTGGCTTCCGTTGGGTGGTTAATATAGGAGAGGATGCCTGCCCCACGGTTTCTTCAGTTCCTGCACCCCTCTCTTTTTAGGGGTGGGTTCTTATTGCTGGTTTTTATCTGTTTTATTTGTTTTTATATGTTTTTACCCATTGTTGTGAACCGCCCGGAGTCGGCTTTGGCTGAGTGGGCGGTATAGAAATTTGACAATAAAAATAAAAAATAAATAAATTCCGTGTGCTCCAGTGTCTAGTAATGCCTGCCACATGACCACGGAAACATCTGCAAAAGCCTCCCCACTCTCACCAAGGGAAGCATCCGGTGACCAAGCTGCCAATGCAGTCGCTATTTTTGCCTCCTAGTGGCAGTACAGAAAACAGCCCCTTAAAGGAATGTGGGGAATAAATACTGCTACAAACATTGGTAATGTTTGCAAAATTGTTATGAAATGACCCCCCTCCTTGGAGAAAATCAATTAAACACCACCCAATTTCTTTAGTATGGAGAAGATGTCCTATCTTTGAAGAGGCATCCACCAGTCCAAGTCTGGTTCACGGAATGGTAAGAAGAAAAAGCAAGGGGCTGGCATTTGCTCCTAGGGTTAACTCTAACCCTAATCCTATCCCCTCTGCACATAGCTGTAATAACACGTATATTTTGTTGTGTTCTGATGGTTTTATCTTACACATGGATTACAATGTATCTGAGCCAATGTAACCTTGCCTATAGCAACAATGTAACCTTCAGCTGTATCATATAAACCCTGTAATAGGACGCGAGCTAATGACCACCAGCTGGCAGCAGCGAGCGTCCTAGCTCTCTTGGTCCGAACTCATCAAAGGCAACAGTGCGGGAAGTTTTCCCGCCACCATCTACACCTGGACAAGAAGGGCGTGACCCACAATGACGTCACGCAGACAGTAGCCAATGGGCTACCATGGCACCACGTTCAAATGTATTACCACTGTATATAAAGAGCTATCGATCCGCCATTACCTCATGTTCCCTCTGTCCACGATGCAATAAACCTGAGTTAACCCAGCCCGAGGCTGTGTCCTGTGTCTTGGTTTGCATACACCAAATTGGCGACGAAGGTGGGATGATGGATCCCCACGGAACAGCCAGGGCACAGAGCGGTTTCAACATCACCAAACCGCAAGACTGGGAGCTGCTTGAGATGGACTTCCAGGCGGCACTGGTGGAACTCAGAGTAAAAGGAGACGACGAGGAGAGGAAGAGGGCCATCCTCACCAGAATGCTCGGGATGGAAACCAAGCGGACACTGGTGGGCATAATCGCTCCGAAGAAGGTGAGCGAATTTAAGGTGGGCGACATCATGAAGCTGCTGCGAGAGCGGTTCTGCCCCTCGAGGGCAATGTTTCCCGCTCGGAGCGCGTTTTGGAGGCGAGTCCAAGCGCCGGATGAGTCGGTTGAGGCATTCGTGGCCGCCATGAGGATAGCCGCCGCCCCCTGTAAATGGGGCGACATCCTGGAGATGGCCCTCAGGGACGGCGTGTTGTGTGGCCTGAAAGACAAGGAGGTACAGCGCAGCTTGATGAATAAGGAGCCGCCACCCACGCTGGCAGAGGTCGTAGAGGCCGCGGAAGCCGCAGAGTCCACGAATGCTGGAGTGGACGAGATGCACCAGTGGCGTGAGTGGCGTCCTAGAGCCGGCAAGGCGGAAAATTCGGTGCACGGGAAGTCCGGACAGTCGGTGCACGCAACTCGACGGGCCTCAAAGTCGTCTACGGAAGGCAGCGACGGCGAGGAGGTCCAGAAGGTCCGAAAGGGTGGTCGACGCTGCGAGGGTTGCGGAGCGGCCCACGAGCGCGCGAGATGCCCGTTCAGGAAGGCCGAGTGTTACACCTGCGGCCGTCGGGGGCACATCGCCAAGGCATGCAGAAAACGGAAAGAGGGTCGGAGGCAGTCACAAGACCGTGCGGCCAGACCGGACCGTCCAGCGAGGCCCAAAGATGGCGCCCAGACCACGAGGAAGCAGGACGGCGTGGGCCGCGTCTCGGACGACAGCGAGGACGACGCCCCAGTGTTCAGCGTGTCCGCGGGACAGTCCCATTACTTCGTTGAGGTATTAGTACAAGGGGCCCCTATTAAGATGGAAATTGACTCGGGGTCCTCCTATTCCATAATTCCCCAGAAAGAGTTCCTGAAAATCGACCCCCACGTGCGGCCCAAACTTAAAGCGTTGAGGTCCACGCTACGAGACGTACAGGGAAACAGCATTCCGGTGTTGGGGGTCGGGAAATTTCGGGTCAATTTTAAGAGACATTCTGCGGAACTGCCCCTAGTTGTCCTCAAGGGGGGAAGCTGTAGCCTCCTAGGGACACAGTGGTTTCAGCCCTTAGGTTTGTTCATAGGGGGGGTGCATACCGTGGGGGGGGGACCCAATACAAGCGGTTTGCGATGCGCATCCCGCCGTTTTTAAGAAAGGACTCGGAAAGTTCAAGGGACCCCCTGTAGCTTTCGACATAGACCCGGAGGTCCGCCCGATTAGACTCAAACCGCGCAGGGTGCCGTTCGCACTCAAGGACAAGATAGAGGCGGAACTGGACAAACTGGTGGGCCAGGGGATTCTTATTCCTGTTGATTCCGCGGAGTGGGAAACTCCAATTGTAACGGCTCTAAAGGCTAACGGGGAGGTGCGCATTTGCGCTGATTATAAGTGTACAATCAACAAGGCGATCCGCCCTAATGCATACCCGGTGCCGGTGATCAGTCACCTTTTGGCCAGGCTGAATGGGGGAAAGTGTTTCGCTAAACTCGATTTGGCACAAGCCTATCAGCAACTTCCTGTGACCCCCGCCACGGCCGCGGCACAAACGATAGTTACACATAAAGGAGCGTTCCAGGTGTCGCGGTTACAGTTTGGCGTGAACTCGGCACCCGGCCTTTTTCAGTCGCTTGTGGAACGCCTCCTGAAGGGACTGGAGGGGGTGTTGCCTTATTTTGATGACGTGTTGATAACAGGGGGGAGTGAGGCTGAACTGGCAAAGAGGTTGGACAAAGTACTGACCGTGTTCGAGAAAGCGGGGCTGAGATTGAGGAAGGACAAATGTGTTTTTTTCGAAACCGAGGTCGAGTTTTTAGGTTTCCGGATCACACCCGAGGGGATCAAGCCGTCTAAATCCAAAGTAGCAGCCATTAAAAAGGCCCCTCGCCCCACATCCAAAACCGAGCTACAGTCCTTCCTGGGGCTCCTCAATTTTTACCATACATTCCTCCTGCGGAAGGCGTCCGTGGCCGAACCGCTCCATCGGTTACTTAAAAAGGAGGAGCCATGGATGTGGGGTGACGAGCACGAGAGGGCGTTCAAAGAGCTAAAGCAACTCCTAACATCTGAGGCAATCCTGACGCACTTCGACCCCAAACGGCCAGTGGTCCTAGTCTGTGATGCATCCCCGGTGGGGGTGGGGGCGGTGCTTTGCCACGTGTTGGAGGACGGAAGGGAGGCCCCGGTAGCGTTTTACTCAAGGTCCCTGTCCCAAGCGGAGCGAAATTACGCACAAACCGACAGGGAGGCGTTAGCAATAGTAGCGGGAACCAAAAAATTTCACGATTTTTTGTATGGCCGCCCGTTCAAAATCGTGACCGATCACAAGCCACTGTTAGGGATTTTCACGGCAAGCAAGCCCACGCCGCAGATCCTGTCCCCGAGAATGCTGCGCTGGGCTATTTTCCTCAACGCATACCAACATGAGTTGGAGTACCGGCCCGGAAAGGAGATCAGCCATGCTGATGCACTTTCGAGATCCCCTTTGCCCTTGTCGGACGACCAAAAGGCGAGAGTAGAAAGAGACCGCCAGGTGTTGCTAATTGAGGTTTTAGACGCACCCCCAATAGTACCAGCCGACATTGCTAGGGCGACAGGCAAGGACAAAACGCTGGAGAAAGTTAGTTCATGGGTACAGAAGGGGTGGCCGGCATCGTCCCCGAGTACGGAGTTCGACCCTTTCTTTCGGAAAAAGCTAGAGTTGTCCCTAGAAAGGGGGTGCCTTTTGTGGGGCCAGCGGGTGGTGGTCCCTACGCCCCTGCGGACGAGGGTGCTCGAACTGCTGCACGTCAGCCACCCGGGCATAGTTCGTTCGAAGGCGCTGGCCCGGAGTTACTTCTGGTGGCCACAGCTGGACGCGGACATTGAGCACATGGTCGGCACTTGCGAGGCATGCCAGGGATCCCGACCTGAGGCGGCCCGTCTTCCGCATAGGGAATGGGACACAGCTAGGGGGCCATGGTCCAGGGTGCATGTAGATTTCGCTGGCCCATTCCGAGGAACCATGTTTCTCCTGGTGGTGGATGCGTTCTCCAAGTGGCTGGAGGTTATCCCAGTAAAGAGCACGTCCTCCGCCACGACAATTAGCCGGCTAAGGAGAGTCTTTTCCACGTTCGGTTTACCCGACACTTTAGTCAGCGATAACGCTAGTTGTTTCACCTCCGCTGAGTTCGGAGCATTCATGGAGGCAAACGCCATTCGGCATGTCACATCCGCACCGTTTCACCCGGCCACGAATGGCCAAGTGGAACGGCTGGTGCGTACAACAAAGGAGGCGCTGCGGCGCATGGGCCCGGGGGACCTAAATCACCGAGTATGCCAGTTCCTCTTAGCGTATAGGGTAACCCCCTTAGCGTCAGGCTACTCGCCGGCAGAGCTCTTGATGCGGCGAAAACTGACCACGATCCTGTCCAGGCTAGACCCGACGAGAGTCGAGGATAAAGGAAAAAACATAGGGTTGGCGGTCTCGAAAGGTTTCGCCGCCGGTGACCCTGTTCACTGCAGGAACTATTCCAGCGCAGGGCCAGCCTGGGTGCCAGGGACGGTAGTAGAACAGACGGGGCCAGTGTCGTACCGGGTCGAGACTAACACCGGCCTCCTCTGGAGGAGGCACGCGGACCAACTGAGGCACCGAGTGAGTGGGCCAGTCAGTGGGGCTCGGCAACAGGATTCAGCGTTAGGGTTCTCCCCCACCCGCTTAACCCAAGGGGGAGACAGCAGTGGACAACAGTCCCAAGCAAGGGGGGAAGGCAGAAGCAGCGGCCCCGACTCATACCTTTTTGATACGCCAGTCCTATCAGGGGCCGGGGAAGGGGGAGAGGAGTTCGCGACCGCTGCCCCCGATTGTAATTTTGATTTTGATTTTGCGAGCCGGGGGGGTTTTCAGGAGTGTTCCCCCACCCATCCAAGCGAGAAGAGGGGTTTTTCGTTAGCCCCCAGTGCCCCCGGTTCCTCCCTAAGAAAGAGCACACCTCCCAACAACGCCGCGGAGCCGCGGCAAGTCACTAACGAGTCTCCCTCTCCAATCACAGGACAGGAAACCAGGGGACAAAGAGAAGGTAGCAAACCCGGGGAGAGGCAGCCCGCATCGAGACCCCAGCGTGTTCGAAATAAGCCATCTTGGCTGAGAGACTTTGTCTCCTAAGGGGGGGGGGAGTGTGTTTAAGTGTGGGCTCGAGACTTTGTCTCGTCCTAGGGGGGAGGGGTGTTGTGTTCTGATGGTTTTATCTTACACATGGATTACAATGTATCTGAGCCAATGTAACCTTGCCTATAGCAACAATGTAACCTTCAGCTGTATCATATAAACCCTGTAATAGGACGCGAGCTAATGACCACCAGCTGGCAGCAGCGAGCGTCCTAGCTCTCTTGGTCCGAACTCATCAAAGGCAACAGTGCGGGAAGTTTTCCCGCCACCATCTACACCTGGACAAGAAGGGCGTGACCCGCAATGACGTCACGCAGACAGTAGCCAATGGGCTACCATGGCACCACGTTCAAATGTATTACCACTGTATATAAAGAGCTATCGATCCGCCATTACCTCATGTTCCCTCTGTCCACGATGCAATAAACCTGAGTTAACCCAGCCCGAGGCTGTGTCCTGTGTCTTGGTTTGCATACACCAAATATTTCTTCCCAGATGGTGCTGAAGAAGGGTTTCACCCACTTCACAGAAGGATGAAGGTGGCCCTCATTCTTGGATATATGGCAGAACAAGAGTCTAGAGCTTTCCCAGGCCAAGAAAGGTATTGGAATTATCACAGTCTAAGTTGAGAATGAAGGAAAGCTTATTTCAGGACCCTCATCTGCAGATACTATCTTCACAATAAAGTCTGCTGTGAATCACAATCTGTAAATAGCAAGTTCCAATTTTAGGAATCCATTTTCAATGGAATGTACCCAATGTCATCATGAGGAAGACAGACAACTGCTAAACCAACCTAGGACTAGGAATTTTCCCCAGTTTACTATGGATTTCAGTCCCAAGAATTTGTTCTTGCAGAGTAAGGGGGCAATCCTCTGCACTTTTCCAGGCATTTCATTGAGCTTTCCAGTCACTGCAACAATATGGAAGTCATGGCTCTTTATTCATTTTTGTTTGTGGCCTCAGATAGTAGTCCTTTTATCTAAATTTATATGAATTTTCTCTGAATATATGCAATCATTTCTGAGAGAGTATTTTCCCAAGGCCAAGGTGTTTCCATAATAGTCAAGGCAATATTGTTGATACACATGTGAGATCTTGACATTTCTTAAATCTTAAAATGCTTTGGCTAAGTAGCATTTTAAAACTTTGCAGCTAAGTTCATAACTGACAAATCTTTTCCCCAACATTTCATTGCTTGTTTATGCTTCCATCTAGAGGTAAAAAGATGTATTTTCACTCCTTTTTTAATCACCAGACAAAAAAGGAAATTACATTTATAAGGAACAAAGTACCGATTGCTGCTATTATGTGTCATCAAGTTGCCTCTGACTTATGGCAACCCTATGAATGAGTCACTTCCAAAATATCCTGTCCTCAACAGGTCTGTCCAGCATTTGCAAATTCAAACCCATGGTTTCTTTTATTGCATCAATCCATCGTGTATTGAGTCATTCTCTTTTCTTGTGATCTTCAACTTTCCTGAAAACTATTGTCTTTTCCAGTAAGTCTTGTCTTCTCATGTCTTCTAGTCAGTCGCGTTATCCACTACATAAATGTCCTTAAAGTAATTTGAATCGCTTGCCTATATTGGTAAATGAATGCTTGCCCTTCTGCTTTTCTATGGCCAAAGCCAGAAATGGTCTTTTCCTGCAATTTTAATAGTGAGAGAAGTTCACAAACTAATTACTGATGCTGCAATTAGAAATTCTAAAACTGCTTCCATTAAACAAACAATATGCTCCTAAGCCAAATAGCAGGGAAAGATGGTTTTGTAAATTATACTTTGAATAATAAAAGAGGCTTCTGTAGTTCATACTACATTATTCACACTTTAGTTCACAATTACAGTATCATTTCTGGGTTATAAATTAGGCCAATGTATGTGATAGTGGATTTTAGATATACTGTACATCAACGTTATAGTGATTAATGTACCATCTGACCCAATTATTTTATATAACAAGTTATTTCTCCTAGCTTTTCCATATCCTGTTTTCAATTATATAGTTTATTTTATTTCTATATTGACCATATGATGATGTCTCTTTCATTGCTTGAAGCATGCATTTGTAATAAATAGATGGTTGGATTTGTAGACCAGAAGCAGATTGCGGTACTCATAATGAAATGTTAATATCTAACAGAGTAAAGCTGAAAAACAACACTAAAAGAATTGTAGTGCCAAAAGGCAATATTTTGAATAAAACAATAAAAACTCTAAAAAACTTAAATAACATTCCTGATTAGTTTTAAAGTCTACATAAAGAATATATTTGCATTACTAAATTTACATTACTAAATTCTACTGACTATGAGCCAGAAGAACTGTGGATTGAAATCAGAGATATTATTAAGGATGAATGCAAAGAGACAATTCCTGTAGTGAAAAGAACAATCTAGATAAATGACAGAAGAAACATTTCAAATTGCAAAGGACATGTGAGAAACAAAAGTAAAAATGATAGAAATAGGGTCAGAACCAACAATGCTGCTTTTCAGTGATAGTCATGTAGAGACAAAGAGAAATATAATCACCAATGTAATTAATTGTTGATTATTATTTATTTATATTTGTAAGCCTTCCTGCATGGTGCATGCATCAGGGTAGAAATAAATGAATGAAGGAAGGGGAACAACAAGAGATCTTTTCCAGAAGATTTTTTTAAAAAACAAAGGAAATTTAAGCCTCAATTAGGAATGCTGAATGACCAGCGGAGAAGCAAACTGTTTGAGCAGGATAAAATAAAGAGAACGTGGAAACAATATATTGAAGATGTGTGCAGAAGACATAAAAAGGTGAGGAACTCTTTTGAAAAAGAATCATATGATGAAAAACTTGAAGTTCTAAACAACAAAGAAAAAGCTGCTCTGAAAGCCCTGGGAAGAACTAATTCACCAAGGGTAGATGGGGTGTCAATAGAACTCCTTCAAGTCACATAAACTGAATCTGTCAAAATCCTAACAAGGACACGCTGAAAAATGTGGGAAACAAAATAATGGCCCATGGACTGGCAAGATTCAATATACATTCTAATCACCAAGAAAGGAGAACTACTGCTCTAATTCCTATGGCAGTAAAATGATGCTCAACAAGTTGCAACAAATGCTTTTACCTTACATGGAGTGAGAAATGTCTGATATTCCAGCTGGATTTTAGAAAAGAAAAGGGACTTAAGATCACATGGAAAATGTCCACTGGCTACTGAAGCACATCACAGAATTTCAGAAGAAGGTCAGTCTATGCTTTATCTTTACCTATAAGAAGAGGGTTGGGCCGGGCGTGTCCGCACATGTCCAGCTCATCCCGTAATGAGCCAGCTACACTTACCTTACCTCCCGGACAGTGTCGCCATGAGGGTCCAGGAACTGAGAGTGGGCCCAAAGCTGCTCTCGAAACAGTGATGGGGAAAACTCCCCTCGTTGTTTAAAAAAAACTCAGCAAGGCAGGGACAGGGGGGCGGAAAGGGGGGTGTAATGCGTCAACCTCCCCCCCGTCCCTGCCTCCACCTCTCCGCAGGGCCCAAAACCACCCCACAAATAAAATCTCTCCAATGAATGCAGCATTTATCTGATCCAAATATGGCATGCAAAAGAAGATAAATCCATGTCACCGCCATCAGCAATCCATTTCACAATGTGATTGAAAATTTAAGAAAAGGTTCTTGGTCTCCTGTGCATGGGGATGAAGCTGTCATTTCTTTCTCTATATTTGCTTTCTGATGCCACTTCACCATCTGTCTTAGTTTGATCCTCTTTTCCTGCTTTTCAGCACATTTTCCAATTATTTTTAACCCCACCCCCACCCCACCCCAGTATATTGTGGGGACAATCCTGATCAGCTCCAGAACTGAGTTCGGGCTCTTCATGTGAATTAAGGGCAATCCATTCTGACTGCAAATTATCCCCAATTTGACCTAGAATCTAGTTTTGTTGTTCAGTCGCACAGTTGATTCCGACCCTTTGCGACCCCATGGACCATTTTCCTCCAGGCACCTCTGTCCTCCACCATCCTCCTCTGCCCGCCCAGCTCTGTGCCCATTGTGTCCACAATACCATCTATCCATCTCATCTTTGGATGCCTCCTTCTTCTCTTGCCCTCCACCTTTCCCAGCATCAAGGCCTTCTCAAGTGAGTCCTCCCTTCTCATTTGATGTCCAAAGTACTTTAGCTTCATCTTCACTATTTGTCCCTCCAATGAACAGTCAGGATTGATTTCTTCCAGTATTGACCTATTTGTTCTCTTTGCTGTCCAAGGGACTCTCAGGACTCTCCTCCAACACCACATCTCAAAGGCATCTATTCTTCTGCGCTCAGCCTTCCTAATGGTCCAGCTCTTACACCCATACATTACCACTGGGAATACCATTGCTTTGACTATGCGAATTTTTGTTTTCAAGGTGATGTCTCTGCTTTTCACTATATTCCCCAAGTTTCTCATTGCTTGTCTCCCCATAATCAGTCGCCTTTTTATTTCATGGCAACAGTCGCCATCTGCAGTGATCTTAGATCCCAGGAAAGTAAAAGCTGTCACTGCTTGTTGTGTATTGAATGTATTTGTAACCACATGAATGGGTGCATGTAACACTGTAACCTTCTGTATGAGGACGCGAGCTAGTGGCCACCGGGGGCAGTAGCGAGCGCCCAGCTCACATGGTACACATTCCTCAAATGCCCTCAGCTGCGCGGGAAAGATTCCCGCGCTCACCTCACCTGGACAAGAAGGGCGTGACCAAGGATGATGTCACTTGGACAGTAGCCAATGACTGTCGAAGAGCCATATTCAATTGTATAGCCACCGCATAAAAGGAGCTTTTTGTCCGCCATTACCACATGTTCGTACTGTACTCCATGCAATAAAGATGTGCTAGGCTATCTTACAGCCGTTTCCGTTGTCTTGATTCCCAAACACTAAATTGGCGACGAGGATGGGATCATGGATTCCCACGGGTACAAGACAACTTCACAGCAACCAGTCTTCGACGTGACCCATCCCGAGCGATGGGACTGGTTTGAAATGCATTTCAAGAGTACGGTAGCCTATGCCGGCATCACCGACGCAGGAAAGAAGCGAGGTCTTCTCATCACGATGCTCGGTTTCCACGCAGTGCAAGCGCTGATGGATCTGGTGGCACCACGAGAGGTGGAACAGGTTTCGGTAACCGAAATACTGGCGACTCTGAGAAACCACTTCAAGCCCAAGGTATCCTTCTTCTCTGCCAGGGCTGCCTTCACGAGGAGGGACCAAAAGCCGGGTGAGTCCGTATCCGAGTATGCAGCGGCCCTCCGTTTGTTGGCAACCCCATGCGAATGGCGGGAGATTCTAGATGTGGCCCTAAGGGACAGGATGCTCTGTGGGATGAGAGATGGGGAAACCCAAAGGAAGCTCATGACCCGAGGCCACGACCTCACCTTTAAAGAGGTACTACAAGAGGCCCTAGCTGCTGAGTCCATGAGGGCCGGGTACAAGCTTCTCAAGGCAAAGCCTCCACCAGTAGAGGCAGCTGCATCCGCAGTCCAGGCGTCTTGGAGGGCAGCCCCTGCCCCACGCATCCTCAGAGGCTTCTGCCACCCCAGGCTCCAGTGAAGATGAGGGGGTCCGGAAGGTCAGAAAGGGGCTGAGCGAGAAGAAAGGGAAAGGGGGTCGGCGCTGCGATGGTTGTGGGGCGTCCCATGAGAGGAGCAAGTGCCCATTCAGGAAGGCTGAGTGCCACAACTGTGGACGGAAGGGCCACATCGCCAGGGTCTGCAAGCAACGCCGGGACGAGAGTAAGCGCTCCACGAGGAGACGGGATGGCATCGGCAGAGTCTACGATGGTGGCGACGACCCAGAGGGGGACCACGTGTACCGAGGAGTACATGCGGAAGACGATTTGGCCGTCCACAGCGTGCCTCTAGGGCAACCACGTTTTTATGCTGAGGTACTGTTGCAAGGGGTTCCTGTTAAGATGGAAATAGACTCGGGGTCTGTATACTCTCTCATTTCCCATAAGGAGTTTTTGCGCATTCCCCCCAAGGAGCGACCCAAACTCAAAGAGATGAGGGCGAACTTAAGAGACGTGCAGGGAAATGGGATTCCAGTGCTGGGAATCGGGGACTTCGAGATACAGTATAAGGGACTCCGAAGGACACTCCCTCTAGTAGTTCTAAGGAAGGAGGGGTGTAATCTCCTGGGAACACAATGGTTCAAACCCCTGGACATCTTCATAGGCGGGGTTCATGCCATCGGGGGGAATGAGATCCAGGCAGTGTGCGACGCACACGCTGAGGTATTCAAGAAGGGGCTCGGGAAGTACAAGGGGCCCCCAGTTTCTTTCGACCTAGACCCGGAGGTCCGCCCAATTAGACTCAAGCCACGTCGGGTTCCATTCGCCCTAAAGGACAAAATTGAGGCGGAACTGGACAAACTAGTGGAGCAGGGGATTTTAGTGCCTGTGGACTCTGCAGAGTGGGAGACTCCTATTGTTACAGTGTTGAAAGCAAATGGGGAGGTGCGAATTTGTGCTGACTACAAGTGTACAATTAACAAGGCGATCCGCCCTAATGCCTATCCGGTGCCGGTAGTTAGCCATCTGCTAGCTACTTTACATGGGGGAAAGTTTTTCGCCAAACTAGACCTGGCGCAGGCATACCAGCAGCTTCCAGTAACCCCAGCCACAGCTGCTGCGCAAACCATTGTAACTCACAAGGGAGCATTCAAGGTAACGCGCCTACAGTTTGGGGTGAACTCGGCGCCGGGGATATTTCAGTCCCTTGTGGAACGCTTGTTAAAAAGGTTACCGGGGGTCTTGCCATTTTTCGATGACATATTGATATCTGGGGAGAGCGAATCAGAACTGGTCCAGAGACTAGATAAGGTCCTTACAGCCTTCGAATCCGTGGGGTTAAGGCTGCGGAGGGACAAATGTGTGTTTCTGGCCAGGGAGGTTGAGTTTCTGGGGTTCCGTATAACCTCTGAGGGGGTGAAACCCGCTGAGTCCAAAGTCTCAGCCATCCAAAACGCCCCTCGCCCCACCGCGAAACCGGAGCTGCAGTCCTTCCTGGGGCTGCTGAATTTTTACCATTCCTTCCTGCCCAGGAAAGCGTCGATTGCAGAGCCCCTGCATAGGCTGCTGAAGAAGGATGCGGTTTGGCGGTGGGGGGAGAATCAGGAGCGGGCTTTCAGGGAACTCAAGCAGCTCCTCTCCTCAGAGGCTATTCTAACCCATTTCGAACCAAAGAAGCCGGTAGTCTTGGTCTGCGATGCCTCACCAGTGGGGGTGGGGGCAGTCCTGTGCCACGTGTTAGAGGGCGGGCGAGAAGCCCCAGTTGCATTCTATTCGAGATCATTGTCCAAGGCAGAGCGAAATTACGCCCAAACAGATAGGGAGGCCCTTGCTATTGTGGCGGGTACAAAGAAGTTCCATGATTTTTTGTATGGTCGCCCATTCACCATTGTAACCGACCACAAGCCACTATTGGGTATCTTCACCTCAGACAAGCCCACTCCACAGATCCTCTCCCCCAGGATGCTTCAGTGGGCGATTTTCCTCAATGCATACAAGGGTTCATTAGAGTACCGCCCCGGGAAAGACATAAGCCACGCGGACGCACTCTCAAGGTCTCCTCTTCCCCACCTGGGAGACCCAAAGTGTGAGGTAGAGCAAGACAGCCAAGTCCTCCTCATAGAAGCCCTAGATGCACCCCCTATACTTCCCGTGGAAATTGCTGCAGCCACGGCCAAGGATAAAACTTTAGCCCTTGTGAGATCCTGGGTACAGAAGGGGTGGCCCACGGCTCCCCCCGCAGACGAGTTTGCTGCGTTTTTCAGGAAGAGGGTTGAGTTGTCCACAGAAAGGGGGTGCCTTTTGTGGGGGGAGAGGGTAGTGGCCCCACAAGCATTAAGAGTGAGGGTGCTACGGCTTTTAGATGTCAGCCACCCAGGGATTGTGCGCTCTAAGGCGCTGGCCCGAAGCTATTTCTGGTGGCCACAGCTAGATGCAGACATTGAACACATGGTGAACACCTGCGAAAGCTGCCAGAGCTCTCGACCTGAGGAGTCCCACCTTCCACACAGAGAATGGGACACAGCTAGGGGGCCGTGGTCCCGCCTCCACATAGACTTCGCAGGGCCATTCAGGGGTTCATTCTTTCTGCTGGTGGTGGATGCATATTCCAAGTGGTTAGAGGTAATTCCAATGTGCAACACCTCATCAGCTGCAACCATAAAACAACTGCGCAGGTTGATAAGCACCTTCGGGATACCTGACGTCATTGTGAGTGACAATGCGAGTTCCTTCACGTCAGCCGAGTTCCAGGCGTTCTTGGAGTCCAACGCCATTCGGCACATTACCTCAGCCCCCTTTCACCCTGCAACAAATGGCCAGGCGGAACGCCTGGTGCGCACAATGAAAGAGGGGCTGCGGCACATGGGACCAGGGGATCTGGAACGGCAGCTCTGCCAGTTTCTGATGGCATACCGGGTGACGCCATTGGCATCGGGATTCTCCCCTGCTGAACTCCTCATGAAAAGGAAATTGCACTCATTGTTAACCAGGTTGGATCCCACCAGGGTGGAGGATAGGGGAAGAAACATTGAGCACAGCTCCACAAAAAACTTCCAGATAGGAGAACCTGTACATTGCAGAAACTACACTACTACAGGGCCAGCCTGGGTGCTGGGTGTAGTCATTAATCAAACAGGACCAGTGTCATACTGTGTCGAGACCAACACGGGTCTCCTCTGGAGAAGGCACGCTGACCAACTAAGGCATTGAGTGATTGGGGGGCCGGACAGAGGGGTCCAGCAGCAAAACTCAATGTTAGGGTTCTCCTCCACCCGCTTATCCCAAGGGGGAGAAAACGAAGGGCAACAGTCCCAAACAAGGGGGGGAAGCACAGGCTCAAATCCGTATCCTTTTGATACACCAGTTCTACCCAGTCCTTTGAAAGAGAGGAATGAGTTTGCCCCTGTTGCCCCCGAATTAGATTTTGAGATACCAAACCGGGTTTTTTTTTCGGAGTGTTCCCCCACCCGTCCAAGCGAAGAGCGGGGTTTTTCTTTAGCCCCTAGTGCCCCCGGTTTTCCCACATCCGCATCAGAAACCCTTCCTCCCTTTGGTGTCTTGCACGGAAGACAAAGAAGGAGTCGCAGTGAGGACTAACACAGGTTTATTGGTTGATGATCAGGATGAACATGTGGTAATGGCGGAGGTACAGCTCATTATATACTGTGGTACATACATTTGAATCTCGTTGCACGGTAGCTTATTGGCTGCTACCGGCGTGATGTCATTCTGAGTCACGCCCATCTTCTCCAGGTGATCCTCGCGCGGGAAAGGTTCCCGCGCTGCCGGTGATTTGGGGAATGTGAACCATGTGAGCTGAACACTCGCAGCTGCCCTCTATAGGCAGCTTACTCGCGTTCCTTAACAGCAGAGCTACATTGTAATTGTGGTCAGGTTACATTCATACATCTCTTAAAGCAACATTGTACATACATAACACCCCTCCCCCCTAGGATGGGACGAAGTCCCTCAACCATTGTAGCTTGCCGCACGTGCGTCTGGGGCGCGCGGCCGCTTGACTTAACACAAGGGAGCCGGAGGCTCCTGGTTCTGCAGAGTCCTGTCCTGCAACGGAAAGTGGGGACTCATTAGTGGTTCGGTGGGGACTCTGCGACAACCTTGCATTGGAGGACGGGAATGGAATGAACAGTTGGGACGTGAACCCCTGCCTACTGCTTGGGGAGCTTGGGGTCCCCCCCAGTATGAATCTCCGGACTGACGAGGAGGCCCTCATGGTCCCGCCACCCCCTGTTGCCTGTCCGGGCATTCTAGAGGCTGAGGCGGGCGAATTCTCCCCTGCTGCCTGTCTCGGGGGTGTCTGGAGCTATGGTATATTCTAAAACAAAAGGGCTGGGGGGACTGGAGGTACCAGGGGCTGAACTGAAACCCCTCTTTTCGCTAGGACGGGTGGGGGACCACTCCGCTACACCCCCCTGGTACTGTAAATCATAATCATAATCATAATCATAATCAAACTCATCCCGCTCTCACAAAGTACCCTCCTCTGTGGCTGAGAATCCAGGGTATGCATTTGTACCCGCGGATGCCGCCGTGTCTCCCCCTTGGGTAACGCGGGTGGGGAAGGACCCTAACGCTGATTCCCCTTCACTGGTGACTCGCCTTCTGAGTTGGTCGGCGTGCCTTCTCCAGAGTAGACCCGAGCTAGTCTCGACCCTGTAGGATACTGGCCCCATCTGCTCAATGATCGTCCCTGGGACCCATGCTGGCCCCGAGGCCGGTAGTTCCTGCAGTGAACCGGGTCCCCTACCGAAAAACTTTTGGAGCTATCTACCCCTATATTTATATTTCTCCCTTCATCCTCCACCCTGGACGGATCCATCCGGTCAAAAAGTGTTACCGGACGCCTCCTCATGAGGAATTCGGCTGGCGAGAATCCTGAAGCTAGGGGGGTTATCCTGTAGCAGATGAGGAACTGGCACAGATGGAGGTTCAACTCACCGGGGCCCATGCGCCGCAGTGCGTCTTTCGTAGTGCGCACTTGGCGTTCTACCTGACCGTTTGTGGCGGGGTGAAAAGGGGCAGCGGTAATGTGCCTGATGGCGTTTCTTTCAATAAACGTCTTGAACTCCGCAGATGTGAAGGTACTAGCGTTATCGCTAACGAGGACGTCTGGCAGGCCGAAACAGGCAAAGACCTTGCGCAACTGTTTAATGGTTGCCGCAGAGGAGGTGCTGTTCATGGGGATTACTTCTAACCACTTTGAATAGGAGTCAACTATCAGCAGAAACATGGACCCGCGGAAGGGGCCAGCAAAGTCGACATGAATCCTGGACCATGGCCCGCGGGCCGTGTCCCATTCCCTATGGGGTAACCGGGACTCCTTGGGCCGAGAGCTCTGGCAGCTCTCACACGTGCCCACTAAGCGTTCTATATCCGCGTCTATCTGGGGCCACCAAAAGAAGCTCCTGGCCAGAGCCTTGGAGCGCACTATCCCCGGGTGACTGGTATGCAGTAGCTTCAGTACCTTGGCCCTTAGCTTCTCTGGGATGACTACCCGTTGGCCCCAGAGTAGGCAGCCCCTTTCCAGGGAGAGCTCTACTCTACGCCTGAAAAATGGCTTGAAAAGCTCCTCGGGGGGAGCGGTGGGCCACCCTTTTCTCACCCAGGAACTAACGTGGGCCAGCATCTTGTCGGCCGCTGTGGCCTTGGTGAGGTCGGCCGGGACAATGGGGGGTGAGTCGAGGGACTCGATCAGTAGGACTTGGTGGTCCTGCTCCACCTCGCATGCCGGGTCTCCTAAACTCGGAAGGGGGGACCGGGACAGTGCGTCTGCATGGGAGATCTCCTTCCCTGGGCGATAGACTAACTCGTATTGGTAGGCGTTGAGGAAGATGGCCCAACGCAGCATCCTGGGGGAAAGAATTTGTGGGGTGGGTTTGCCGGTGGTGAAGATCCCCAGAAGTGGCTTGTGATCCGTCACCACCGTAAACTCGCGGCCGTATAGAAAATCGTGGAACTTCTTCGTTCCCGCGATTATGGCCAGGGCCTCCCTATCTGTTTGCGTGTAATTGCGCTCGGCCTTCGAGAGGGACCTTGAGTAGTACGCTACCGGGGCTTCCCGCCCGCTCTCCAACACGTGGCATAGGACCACCCCCACCCCCACTGGGGATGCATCACAGACTAAAACCACTGGTTTCCTCGGATCAAAGTGGCTCAGGACAGCATCCGAGGATAAAAGCGCCTTTAGCTCCCTGAAAGCTTTCTCTTGCCTATCTCCCCACCGCCAAACAGCCTCTTTCTTTAATAGCGCGTGCAGTGGCTCTGCAACGGATGCCTTCCTCGGCAGGAAGGAGTGGTAAAAATTTAAGAGCCCTAGAAATGACTGCAGCTCCGGTTTCGCGGTGGGGCGAGGGGCGTTTTGCACCACCGCAACCTTGGACTCAGAGGACTTGATGCCTTCCGGGGTTATCTTGAACCCGAGTAACTCAACCTCCCTCGCAAAGAATACACATTTGTCCCATCTCAGTCGGAGGCCCGCTTTCTCGAATACTGAAAGGACCCTGTCTAGCCTTTGCGCTAGTTCGGATTCGCCCCCCGCTGTTATCAACACATCGTCGAAATATGGGAGGACGCCTGGAAGCCCCTTTAAAAGGCGTTCCACGAGGGACTGGAAAATTCCGGCGGCCGAATTCACGCCGAACTGAAGGCGCGTTACCTTAAATGCCCCCTTGTGCGTTACGATCGTTTGCGCAGCGGCAGCAGCCGGGGTTACGGAGAGCTGCTGATATGCCTGCGCCAGATCTAGCTTGGCAAAACACCTCCCCCCATGTAGCGTGGCCAGTAAATGGCTGACCACGGGTACCGGATATGCATTTGGCCGAATGGCTTTATTGATCGTACATTTATAGTCCGCACAAATCCTGACCTCCCCGTTTGATTTAAGGGCCGTAACAATCGGCGTTTCCCACTCCGCCGAATCAACTGGAACCAAAATCCCCTGCCCCACCAATTTGTCCAGTTCCGCCTCGATCTTGTCCTTGAGGGCGAAAGGCACTCTTCTTGGCTTGAGGCGTATGGGTCGGATTTCTGGGTCCAAGTCAAAGGAAACTGGGGGCCCCTTGTAAATCCCGAGCCCCTTCTTGAAGACGTCTGGGTGTGCATTGCCCACGTCCCGCATTGGGTCAGTCTCGATGGCGTTAATGCCGGACAGTTCGATCCCCAGGGGCGCAAACCAATGCGTTCCCAAAAGGCAGCATCTCCCCCCCTTTAGGACCACTAGGGGCAGTTTCTCGGAGTAACTCTTGAACTTCACCTTGAAGTTCCCCACCCCCAACACTGGGATCCCATTTCCCTGCATGTCCTGTAAGCGTGACTTCATGGCCCGCAGCTTGGGCCGCGCGTCTGGGAGAATGCGCATAAACTCTTTTTGGGACAGGATGGAATAGGATGACCCGAGTCTATCTCCATCCTCACTGGGAGCCCCTGTAACTGTACCTCTACGAAAAAACGCCGGTGCTCCAGGCCCACGCGGTTCACGCCTTCCTCGCTGTAGTTGGCTGAGACTTTCCTGGCGCCGGCCGCCTTCCGTTGGTGTGCCTGGGGTTGGCCCGAGACGCCCTTGTCCTCAGCTCACCCACGCCTGCATACTCTGGCGATGTGCCCTTTTCGGCCGCAGTTGTGGCACTCGGCCTTTCGGAACGGGCACCTCGTGCGGTCGTGGGACGCCCCCCAACCGTCGCAGCGGCGGCCTTGCCATTCGCGGGTCTGTCGCTTCTCCCCGCGTTTCTTTATCCTCTGGACGTCGTCGTCCTCGCTGGAGCAGGAGTCTGCCGTCGTGGACGATTCCTCAGACGTCGCTGGTGTGCCGGCGGGCAACTTGGGGGCCCGCCAGGCCGACTTCGCCGATGTCCGCCGGGCCAACTGCACTGGTGACTTGGCCCTTTCAGATGTGGCCCCTCGGGACTTGAACACTCTGACCCCGCTCCTGGCCGCCTCGGCTGCCTGGGCCTCCCGCAGTACCTCGTTGAAAGTGAGGCGATAGTCGCGGGTCATCAATTTTCTCTGGACCTCCTCGTCCCTCAGGCCACACAGCATGCGGTCTTGGAGTGCCGTGTCCAGGTCTTCCCACTGGCAGTGCACCGCTGCCAGCCTGAGGGCCGCCGCGTAGGCGGACACGGACTCTCCCGGGCGCTGGTCCCGCCAATGGAACGCGACCCTGGCCGGGAAGATCGACACGGGGGGCTGGAAGTGCTCACGCAGCAACTCTAGGATGCGGTCGAGGGGCACCACGTCCACCTTCCGGGGGGCCACCAGGTTCATCAGGATGCGCAGCGTGGCCGGCCCCACCTGGGCCAGGAAATGGGAGCGCATCTTCGCGTCATCGTCGACGCCCGCGGCTTCCATCGCGTGCCGAAACTGGCACTCGTACAGCTCCCATTGCTCTGGGTCGCTGATATCGAAGTGGTAAGGCTTGACCTTGGGATTCACCATTGATCCCACCTTCGTCACCAATTTGGTGTCTTGCACGGAAGACAAAGAAAGAGTCGCAGTGAGGACTAACACAGGTTTATTGGTTGATGATCAGGATAAACATGTGGTAATGGCGGAGGTACAGCTCATTATATACTGTGGTACATACATTTGAATCTCATTGCATGGTAGCTTATTGGCTGCTACCGGCGTGACGTCATTCTGAGTCACGCTCATCTTCTCCAGGTGATCCTCGTGCGGGAAAGGTTCCTGCGCTGCCGGTGATTTGGGGAATGTGAACCATGTGAGCTGAACGCTCGCAGCTGCCCTCTATAGGCAGCTTACTCGCGTTCCTTAACAGCAGAGCTACATTGTAATTGTGGTCAGGTTACATTCATACATCTCTTAAAGCAACATTGTACATACATAACACTCCCCCTTCTCCTGCCCATTCCAAAGCTGCAAGTCCGCAGCGAGTCACTAACGAGTCATCCTCTCCAATTGCAGGACAAGAGCCAGGAGGACACAGACGAGGGGGCACGGCCGAGTCAAGCATAACGGCCGCATGCCCAAAACGCACATGCGGGAAACCAGTTTGGTTGAGGGACCTTGTCCCATCTTAGGGGGGAGGATGTTGTGTATTGAATGTATTTGTAACCACACGAATGGGTGCATGTAACACTGTAACCTTCTGTATGAGGACGCGAGCTAGTGGCCACCGGGGGCAGTAGCGAGCGCCCAGCTCACATGGTACACATTCCTCAGCTGCGCGGGAAAGATTCCCGTGCTCACCTCACCTGGACAAGAAGGGCGTGACCAAGGATGACGTCACTTGGACAGTAGCCAATGCCTGTTGAAGAGCCATATTCAATTGTATAGCCACCGCATAAAAGGAGCTTTTTGTCCGACATTACCACATGTTCGTACTGTACTTCATGCAATAAAGATGTGCTAGGCTAACTTACAGCCGTTTCCGTTGTCTTGATTCCCAAACACTAAACTGCTTCTACTTCTTCCCCATCTATTTTCCAGGGACTGATCGGACCTGTTGCCATTATCTTGGTTTTCTTGAAATTGAGCCTCAAGCCAGCTTTTGCACTCTCCTCCTTCAATCCAATCAAGAGGTTCATTAGGTCTTCCTCACTTTCTGCCATTAGGGTGGTATCGTCTGCATATCTCAAAATGTTGATGTTTCTCCCAGCAATTTTGATCCCATATTGTGATTCCTCCATCCCTACATTGCGCATTATGTGCTCTGTGTATAGATTGAATAAGCAAGGTGATAAAATGCAGCCTTGTTATTATCAGGATTGTTGAGGTCCTTTTTGTAGAGTTCCTCTGTGTACTCTTGCCATCTTTTTTTTATCTCTTCTGCTTCAGCTAACTCCTTTCCATCTTTGTCCCTTATCATGTTCATTTTTGCTTTAAATGTTCCCTTGATTTCCCAGATTTGTTTGAAAAGATCTCTAGTCCTGCCTCTTTTGTTGTTTTCCTCCATTTCTTTGCACTGTTCATTCAGGTATTTTTCCTTATCTCTCCTTGCTATTCTTTGAAATTCTGTATTCAGGTGGTTGTATTTTTTCCTTTCTCTTTGGACTTTTGCATTCCTTCTTTCCTCTGCTATTTTAAGAGCCTCATCAGACAACCACTTTGCTTTCTTACGCTTCTTTTCTTTTGGTATGGTTTCTCTTGCTGCCTCCTGCATGATGTCCCACGTCTCTGTCTGTTGTGTTCTGTAAAGCTGTGCCTTTAACAATGCACCATTGCCATGTGTTAACAATGTAACCTTTCTGTGTGCAACATTATAACCTTCAGCTGTATCAATGTAAACCTGATAAGGGGACGCGAGCTAGTGACCACCAGATGGCAGTAGCGAGCGTCCAACTCTCATGGCTCAGATTCACCTGGTTCAGCAGCGCGGGAAGATTCCCCGCCACCTCTTCACCTGGTCAAGAAGGGCGTGGCCTCCACGACGTCACGCGGGCAGCAACCAATAGTCTGTCAACGAGCCACTTTCAAATGTATAGCCAGCTGTATATATTGAGCTCCCCATCCGCCATTACCACATGTTCCTCCGGATCATCATGCAATAAACCTGTGTTAAGCCAACCCTTCGGCTGTTTGATTGTCTTTGGTCCCTTACACCAAATTGGCGACGAAGGTGGGATATGGCAGCCCACGGGACCAAGACATGCGCCGGTTTCGAAATCAGGAAACCGGGCGACTGGGAGATCTTCGAGATGGACTTCCAGGCCGCGCTGATCGAGTCCGAAGTCACGGAAGAGGCGAAGAAAAGGGCCATCTTCACCAGGATGCTCGGACAAGAAACCAAAAGGACCTTGGTGGACTTGATTGCACCGAGGAGGGTGAGCGAATTCAAGGCCAAGGAACTCATGCAGATGCTGCGTGAGCACGTCCGGCCCGCCACGGCGATGTTTCCCGCTCGGAGTGCATTCTGGAGGCGAGTCCAAGCGCCCGGGGAGACGGTCGCCGCATTCGTGGCGGCCCTGCGGCTGGCGGCCGGCCCGTGCAAATGGGAGAATGCTGAAATCACCCTCCGGGACTGTGTGCTGTGCGGCCTGAACGACGCCGAAACCCAGCGCACATTAATGAACCAAGAGCCGCCTCCCACGTTGCAGGAGGTCGTCAGAGCGGCCCAGGCCGCAGAAGCTACGAAGGCCGGGGTCCAAGAACTCCAGGACTGGCGGACAAAGTCGAGCAAGGCAGAGGCTCCGGTACAGGCGGCCCGGCGAACTTCGAGGTCGTCCACAGAGAGCAGCGACGACGAGGACGTCCGGACGGTCCGGAAGGAGAGCCGGCGATGCGACGGCTGTGGAGCGGCCCACGACCGCGTGAAGTGCCCGTTCCGGAAGGCCGAGTGCCACAACTGCGGCCGCCGCGGGCACATCGCCAAGGTGTGCAGGAAGAAGCGCGAGACCCGGAAGAGCTCCGCAGACCGCTCCGCGGGACAAGACCGCGCAACAAGACCCAAGGACGGCGCCCAGGCCACGCGGAAACTGGACGGCGTGGGCCGCATCTCCGACGGCAGCGAGGACGACGCCCCAGTGTTCAGCGTGTCTACAGGACACCCCCACTACTTTGTTGAGGTACTAGTCCAAGGGGTTCCCATTAGGATGGAAATTGACTCGGGGTCCTCATATTCTATCATTTCCCAGAGGGAGTTTTTGGGAATTGCCCCCCACAAGCGACCCAAGCTCAAAGCGTTGAGGTCCACACTACGGGACGTACAGGGGAACAGCATTCCGGTGTTGGGGGTTGGAGAATTTCAGGTCCAATTCAAGAAACACGCCGCGTCCCTCCCCCTAGTCGTGCTCAAAGGGGGAGATTGCAGCCTCCTCGGGACTCAATGGTTCCAGCCCCTGGGTTTGTTTATTGGGGGGGTGCACGCCGTTGGGATGCACGCTGTTGGGTCTGACCCGATCCAGGAGGTGTGCGAGGCGCACCCCGAAGTTTTCAAAAAGGGACTGGGGAAATTCAAGGGGCCCCCAGTGACTTTCAACCTGGACCCGGAGGTCCGCCCAATTCGCCTAAAACCACGCCGGGTGCCGTTCGCACTCAAGGACAAGATAGAGGCGGAACTGGACAAATTGGTGGGTCAGGGAATCCTTGTGCCTGTTGATTCTGCGGAGTGGGAAACTCCAATTGTAACCGCACTAAAAGCCAATGGGGAGGTCCGCATATGCGCCGACTACAAGTGCACCATCAACAAGGCGATCCGCCCGAATGCATATCCGGTGCCGGTAGTCAGCCATCTGCTGGCCAGGTTACACGGGGGGAAGTGTTTCGCTAAGCTCGACTTAGCACAGGCCTACCAGCAGCTTACGGTGTCCCCTGCCGCAGCTGCTGCGCAGACCATAGTCACCCATAAGGGGGCGTTCCAGGTGACGCGCCTCCAATTCGGCGTGAATTCGGCACCAGGAATTTTCCAGTCACTCGTGGAACGCCTCCTGAAGGGACTGGAGGGGGTGTTGCCTTATTTTGATGACGTGTTAATAACGGGGGGGAGTCGGGCTGAATTGGCCAAGAGGTTGGGGAAGGTCCTGACAATATTCGAAAAGGCGGGGCTGAGGTTGCGAAAGGACAAATGCGTCTTCTTCGCAACCGAGGTTGAGTTCCTAGGGTTTTGTGTGACTCCTGAGGGAATAAAACCGTCCAAGTCCAAGGTGGCAGCCATTAAGAAAGCCCCCCGCCCCACCTCCAAGCCCGAGTTGCAGTCGTTCCTAGGGATGCTCAACTTTTACCACTCCTTCCTCCCCCGAAAGGCAGCGGTGGCTGAGCCGCTACACAAACTGCTAAAGAAAGACCAGGCATGGAAGTGGGGCGATGACCAAGAAAGGGCATTTAGCGAGCTAAAAACCCTCCTGGCGTCCGACGCCATACTGACCCACTTCAATCCCAAACGCCCAGTAGTTCTGACCTGTGATGCATCTCCAGTGGGGGTGGGGGCGGTGCTGTGCCACGTGTTGGAAAACGGAAGGGAGGCCCCAATAGCATTTTACTCCAGGTCCCTGTCCCAAGCGGAGAGAAACTACGCACAGACAGACAGGGAGGCACTAGCAATAGTCGCGGGGACGAAAAAATTTCACGATTTTCTGTATGGCCGCCCCTTCACCATTGTGACGGACCACAAGCCCCTGCTAGGCATTTTTACCGCAGATAAGCCCACCCCACAGATCCTGTCCCCGAGGATGCTCAGGTGGGCCATTTTTCTCAACGCGTATCAGCGCGCGTTGGTCTACCGGCCTGGGAAAGAGATCAGCCATGCGGACGCTCTATCAAGGTCTCCCCTCCCCCTAATGCCCAGCCAGGTGAGCAAGGGGGAGCGGGACCATCAGGTCCTCATGATAGAGGTGCTGGATTCGCCCCCCGTAATGCCCGCCGACATTGCCAAAGCAACAGAGAAGGACAAGACGTTAGCGGCAGTAAGCTCCTGGGTGCAGAAAGGGTGGCCCGCGTCCTCCCCAGCGGAGGAGTTCGCTCCATTTTTCAGAAAAAAGCTAGAACTGTCCCTAGAGAGGGGGTGCCTCTTGTGGGGGCAGCGGGTGGTGATTCCCACTTCCCTTCGGCCGCGGGTGCTCAAACTGCTGCACGTCAGCCACCCCGGCATCGTGCGATCCAAGGCGCTGGCCCGGAGTTACTTCTGGTAGCCCCAGCTAGACGCCGACATCGAGCACATGGTCGGCACTTGTGAAAGTTGCCAATGCTCCAGACCAGAGGAGGCCCGCCTTCCCCACAGGGAATGGGACGCGGCTAAGGGGCCGTGGTCCCGGGTGCACGTTGATTTCGCGGGCCCGTTCAGGGGCACCCTGTTCCTTCTTGTAGTGGACGCCTTCTCCAAATGGTTGGAGGTTATCCCGGTCACGAGCACCTCCTCGGCCCAGACCATTAGGCATTTGCGGAGGCTCTTTTCCACGTTCGGCATACCCGACACATTAATTAGCGACAACGCTAGTTGTTTTACGTCCTCCGAGTTTAGGGCATTCATGGAGATTAACGCCGTTCGGCACATCACCTCCGCCCCATTTCACCCGGCCACCAATGGCCAAGTAGAGCGCCTCGTCCACACCACGAAGGACGCGTTGCGGCGCATGGGCCCAGGGGATCTGAACCTACAAGTGTGTCAGTTTCTGCTAGGGTACAGGGTAACCCCGTTGGCGTCAGGATACTCCCCCGCAGAGCTCTTAATGTGCAGGAAACTGACCACCATCCTTACTAGGCTAGACCCCACGAGGGTAGAGGACAAAGGAAGGAACATCGGGCTAGAGGCCACGAAGAGTTTCAGTGTAGGCGCCCCCGTGCATTGCAGGAATTACGCCAGCACGGGCCCAGCCTGGGTACTGGGCGTAGTTGTGGAGCAAACCGGCCCCGTGTCGTACCGCGTGGAAACCAGCACGGGGCTCCTGTGGAGGCGGCACGCGGACCAGCTCCGACGCAGGGTCTCCGATGAGCAGGGCACAGACAAAGCAGAGAATGCGTCAGCGTTAGGGTTCTCCCCCACCCATTCAGCCCAAGGGGGAGGGAAGGGGGACCGCGGGCCCCCACCAAGGGGGGAGGAGGATATCCTCGTAGATACCCTGGGGGATCTTTCCGAGGAGGAGGGACCCGACCCCATACATATCTCGCGGAAGGTTCCCACAAATGCGGATACCCCTACTAAGTTAGATTTTGATTTTCAGAACCGGGGGGGGGTTCGGAGTGGTCCCCCACCCGTCCAAGCGAGAAGAGGGGTTTTTCGTTAGCCCCGACTGCCCCCGGTCTGCCCACAATGGAGTTTTTCCCTTCCCCTAAGGCCGCTCGACAGCGGCAAGCCACTAACAAGTCTCCCTCTCCCATTTCAGGACAAGGGACCAGGGAACAAAGAAGCAATAACGCCCCCGGGGGGGGCAGCCCTCGTCACGGCCCAAACGCACATGCAACAAGCCATCTTGGCTGAGAGACTTCGTCTCATCCTAGGGGGGAGGGATGTTGCGTTCTGTAAAGCTGTGCCTTTAACAATGCACCATTGCCATGTGTTAACAATGTAACCTTTCTGTGTGCAACATTATAACCTTCAGCTGTATCAATGTAAACCTGATAAGGGGACGCGAGCTAGTGACCACCAGATGGCAGTAGCGAGCGTCCAGCTCTCATGGCTCAGATTCACCTGGTTCAGCAGCGCGGGAAGATTCCCCGTCACCTCTTCACCTGGTCAAGAAGGGCGTGGCCTCCACGACGTCACGCGGGCAGCAACCAATAGTCTGTCGACGAGCCACTTTCAAATGTATAGCCAGCTGTATATATTGAGCTCCCCATCCGCCATTACCACATGTTCCTCCGGATCATCATGCAATAAACCTGTGTTAAGCCAACCCTTCGGCTGTTTCATTGTCTTTGGTCCCTTACACCAAACTGTCCATAATTCTTCTGGTACTCTGTCTATCAGGTACAGGACATTAAATCTGTTCATGTCCTCCACTGTGTATTCTTTAGGGATGTTGTGTAGATCATATCTGTCTGGTCTAATTGTTTCCCCCATTTTCTTTAGTCTAAGCCTGAATTTTGCGATCAGTAGGTTGTGATCTGAGCCACAGTCTGCTCCAGGTCTTGTTTTTGCTGACTGAATGGAGGATCTCCGTCTTTGGCTGCAGAGTATGTAATCAATCTGGTTTCGGTGTTGGCCATCTGGTGATGTCCATGTGTAAAGTTGCCTCTTGTGTTGCTGGAAGAGAGTGTTTGCTATTTGAATATTGAATGCAGTAATTTGATGCCATCATCTTTTAGAGCTTTGAAAAATTCAACTGGGATACCATCATCTCCACTAGCTTTGTTGTTTGCAGTGCTCTTTAGGGCCTTTATGACTTCACTCTTCAGGATGTCTGGCTCAAGTTCAATTTCTTCATCATTGTGATTATCAGGAGTGTTGAGGTCCTTTTTGTAGAGTTCCTCTGTGTACTCTTGCCATCTTTTCTTAATTTCTTCTGCATCAGCTAGCTCCTTTCTGTCTTTGTCCCTTATCATCGTCATTTTTGCTTTAAATGTTCCTTTGATTTCTCCGATTTTTTTGAAAAGATCTCTAGTTCTGCCTCTTGTTGTTTTCCTCCATTTCTCTGCACTATTCTTTTAGGTAGTTTTCTTTATCTCTCCTTGCTTTTTTTTTTTTTTTGAAATTCTGTGTTCAAATGATTGTATTTTTTCCTTTCTCCTTTTACTTTTACGTTCCTTCTTTCCTCTGCTATTTCAAGAGCCTTATCAGATAACCAATTTGCTTTCTTATGCCTCCTCTCCTTTGGTATGGTTTTCTTTGCTGCTTCCTGCATGATGTCCCTCATCTCCGTCCATAATTCTTCTGGCACTCTGTCTACCGAGTCTAAGCCATTAAATCTGTTTATCACTTCTGTTTATTTCTCCTCCCCCTTTCATGTCCCTCCCCCTTTTCAGATCTGCTGTGCTGAGCATCCCCTTGTTTTGCCTTTTGTTTTGGTCCATAGGGTTCTCTTGGCAAACTTTGTGGCATGCCTTGCCGGTCTCTACGCCAGTCTTTTCCCATCACACATTTTATCACAGAATAAACAGTTTTAAAACAAAGTATTATCATGCACAATATCACAATGTATCACATTGTATCAAAGTAAAAGTTGAACTAATTAAAGAAAGGGAAAGAAAGAAAGGAAAGAAAAAGTCAACTATATCAAGTCTCTATGTAAGTCAGTTTCCTGTACAGTCACTATGTCAGTTGCCATAAGCCATCTATGTTTAGTCAACTATATTATTTCAGTTCGATTACTTATCCTTTGCATGCAAGCAGCAGCTCTTGCCTCCCTTCAGCCACATGGAGTTGGTCAAAGGTGCCGGCTCGGGCATCGCTGTGATGGTGGTTGTGGATGGTATCTCCTGGGGGTGGTCGGGGGTCTCCTGAGGTGTCCTTCTCTCTGGCCCCAGATCTTTAGATTGGGAGGGAGGGGCAAGATCCTTTACTCACCTCCCCCTTGGGCCTCTCTGGATGGCAAATGGGCAGCAGAGCTGGCCCTTCCTGATGCCTTTTCTTCCTCTCCGGGCCCAGGTCTTTGGATGGAGAGGGAGGGGCAAGATCCTTTACTCACCTCCCCCCTGGGCCTCTCTGGACGGCAAATGAGCAGTAGAGCTGGCCCTTCCTGATGCCTTTTCTTCCTCTCCGGGCCCAGGTCTTTGGATGGGGAGGGAGGGGCAAGATCCTTTACTCACCTCCCCCTTGGGCCTCTCTGGATGGCAAATGGGCAGTAGAGCTGGCCCTTCCTGATGCCTTTTCTTCCTCTCCGGGCCCAGGTCTTTGGATGGAGAGGGAGGGGCAAGATCCTTTACTCACCTCCCCTCTGGGCCTCTCTGGATGGCAAATGAGCAGTAGAGCTGGCCCTTCCTGATGCCTTTTCTTCCTCTCCGGGCCCAGGTCTTTGGATGGAGAGGGAGGGGCAAGATCCTTTACTCACCTCCCCCCTGGGCCTCTCTGGATGGCAAATGAGCAGTAGAGCTGGCCCTTCCTGATGCCTTTTCTTCCTCTCCGGGCCCAGGTCTTTGGATGGAGAGGGAGGGGCAAGATCCTTTACTCACCTCCCCCTGGGCCTCTCTGGACGGCAAATGAGCAGTAGAGCTGGCCCTTCCTGATGCCTTTTCTTCCTCTCCGGGCCCAGGTCTTTGGATGGGGAGGGAGGGGCAAGATCCTTTACTCACCTCCCCCTTGGGCCTCTCTGGATGGCAAATGGGCAGTAGAGCTGGCCCTTCCTGATGCCTTTTCTTCCTCTCCGGGCCCAGGTCTTTGGATGGAGAGGGAGGGGCAAGATCCTTTACTCACCTCCCCTCTGGACCTCTCTGGATGGCAAATGAGCAGTAGAGCTGGCCCTTCCTGATGCCTTTTCTTCCTCTCCGGGCCCAGGTCTTTGGATGGAGAGGGAGGGGCAAGATCCTTTACTCACCTCCCCTCTGGGCCTCTCTGGATAGCAAATGAGCAGTAGAGCTGGCCCTTCCTGATGCCTTTTCTTCCTCTCCGGGCCCAGGTCTTTGGATGGAGAGGGAGGAGCAAGATCCTTTACTCACCTCCCCCTTGGGCCTCTCTGGATGGCAAATGAGCAGTAGAGCTGGCCCTTCCTGATGCCTTTTCTTCCTCTCCGGGCCCAGGTCTTTGGATGGGGAGGGAGGGGCAAGATCCTTTACTCACCTCCCCTCTGGGCCTCTCTGGATGGCAAATGAGCAGTAGAGCTGGCCCTTCCTGATGCCTTTTCTTCCTCTCCGGGCCCAGGTCTTTGGATGGGGAGGGAGGGGCAAGATCCTTTACTCACCTCCCCCCTGGGCCTCTCTGAATGGCAAATGAGCAGTAGAGCTGGCCCTTCCTGATGCCTTTTCTTCCTCTCCGGGCCCAGGTCTTTGGATGGGGGGGGAGGGGCAAGATCCTTTACTCACCTCCCCCTTGGGCCTCTCTGGATGGCAAATGAGCAGTAGAGCTGGCCCTTCCTGATGCCTTTTCTTCCTCTCCGGGCCCAGGTCTTTGGATGGAGAGGGAGGGGCAAGATCCTTTACTCACCTCCCCTCTGGGCCTCTCTGGATGGCAAATGAGCAGTAGAGCTGGCCCTTCCTGATGCCTTTTCTTCCTCTCCGGGCCCAGGTCTTTGGATGGAGAGGGAGGGGCAAGATCCTTTACTCACCTCCCCTCTGGGCCTCTCTGGATAGCAAATGAGCAGTAGAGCTGGCCCTTCCTGATGCCTTTTCTTCCTCTCCGGGCCCAGGTCTTTGGATGGGGGGGGGCAAGATCCTTTACTCACCTCCCCCTTGGGCCTCTCTGGATGACAAATGGGCAGTAGAGCTGGACCTTCCTGAAGCCTTTTCTTCCTCTCTGTGCCCAGGTCTTTGGATGGGGAGGGTGGGGCAAGATCCTTTACTCACCTCCCCCTTGGGCCTCTCTGGATGGCAAATGGGCAGTAGAGCTGGGCCTTCCTGAAGCCTTTTCTTCCTCTCTGTGCCCAGGTCTTTGGATGTGGAGGGTGGGGCAAGATCCTTTACTCACCTCCCCCTTGGGCCTCTCTGGATGGCAAATGAGCAGTAGAGCTGGCCCTTCCTGATGCCTTTTCTTCCTCTCTGTGCCCAGGTCTTTGGATGTGGAGGGTGGGGCAAGATCCTTTACTCACCTCCCCCTTGGGCCTCTCTGGATAGCAAATGAGCAGTAGAGCTGGCCCTTCCTGATGCCTTTTCTTCCTCTCCGGGCCCAGGTCTTTGGATGGGGGGGGCAAGATCCTTTACTCACCTCCCCCTTGGGCCTCTCTGGATGACAAATGGGCAGTAGAGCTGGACCTTCCTGAAGCCTTTTCTTCCTCTCTGTGCCCAGGTCTTTGGATGGGGAGGGTGGGGCAAGATCCTTTACTCACCTCCCCCTTGGGCCTCTCTGGATGGCAAATGGGCAGTAGAGCTGGGCCTTCCTGAAGCCTTTTCTTCCTCTCTGTGCCCAGGTCTTTGGATGTGGAGGGTGGGGCAAGATCCTTTACTCACCTCCCCCTTGGGCCTCTCTGGATGGCAAATGAGCAGTAGAGCTGGCCCTTCCTGATGCCTTTTCTTCCTCTCTGTGCCCAGGTCTTTGGATGTGGAGGGTGGGGCAAGATCCTTTACTCACCTCCCCCTTGGGCCTCTCTGGATGGCAAATGAGCAGTAGAGCTGGCCCTTCCTGATGCCTTTTCTTCCTCTCTGGGCCCAGGTCTTTGGATGGGGAGGGAGGGGCAAGATCCTTTACTCACCTCCCCCTTGGGCCTCTCTGGATGGCAAATGGGCAGTAGAGCTGGGCCTTCCTGAAGCGTTTGTGCATAGCTCCAGTACATTCTATAGTATTCCAAGTAAACTTTAAATTCACATGGCTGTTATACAAAATGTTTTAAAGACCTGCTTTGAAATATATTCAAAGATATGTTGTTCAAAATTATTTTCAATCATGAGGGAGGATGGTAACTGCAGTTCAACACCATCTGGAGGGCTCTTGGCTTTTTCATCTCTGGCCTAACTAAATTTCTGACTTCAATAGTTAAAGAGCACATGAATGTGCTCACAGAAAGTATAACACCCATTTATTTTCTCCACAAATCTTATTCTGCTGCATTATATTTGGGTTCAATGTACAAAAAAAAAGTAATTTCAGATTCTTTGAAGTGTAATAGTTTGATGACACAGCTAATTTACAGTTCACTGAAGCTCTATTGGCTTTGTCAAATAAAACTGCAAAACAGATATATGTCAAATTTTCTTTATTAGATTCATAGTTCTGCAAAGAATTAATTTTGTTTAGCTGTTGTGATTCATCATTAGGTTATCTTTGAACACTTAAGTTAGCATCTTAATGTAAATTCCTTTAAAATGTGCAGGGTTTGAATGTTTACATGTTCATACAGAAAATGTTGCAGGGAATAAGACTGCCAAAACTTCATACAATAAAAATAATGATATATTAAAAGCAAGAAGCAAGCCTGGTGCAACTCTCAGACAGAAAAAGGTATTATCTTCTTGCAGCAGATTTGAGAAGCATAAGCAAGTTGGGTGCTAAGTTCAAAGTTCTAGAAGTACTCTGCAACCCTAAAATTAACCTTGGCCTTCAGGTTTGCTGGAAGATATTACTCCATTACCAAAATCATACCAAGATTACAATTTCCATACAGTTGGCTTTTATTCTTGAACTAAGGTTTTAAAAAAAAGTTGTTAGAACCTATGACTAGACGAGTATTTTAAAAAACCTAATACAGTATAAGCATCTGAGTGTCACAGCAGGAGCTTTGTTCAATTCAGGGAGTTTTTAAAGAGGCTTTTAAGGATACACTGCCAAAGGCTGAACATTAGATATCCCCCCCCCCAATTGCCATTAAGGATTTTGTCCTCTAGAAGTGCCAGAGCAAGAATGTTGTACTGTATCTCCTTTGACACCCAAAGTGGTAAAAGAGAAACTGAAGAAGAGTATCTGATCATATCACAATGTAAGCACTGTTGACAAAAATAAAAATAAGAATAAAATGAGTGAGCTTGGCACTATCAGTAGAGATCTTTAAAGACTTTTAGAGGAATTCTCCCAAGCTTCCGTCACTAGATTAAAAAAGGCAATTGGAATACAACTGACCTTCAGACTTCTCACTTTTCCAAGTGTTGTGACAATGTTCTCAGCTCAAATATATATCAGAAATCTTTTTTGAAATGTCTTTTTGGGGATAAGGATGCTTTTAGAAATGTGCACTTTTTGATATAAAAAATATAACACTTACAAATGCCTGTGAGAAAAGCTGTTTAGAATGTACATACAAATACCAATTTATACACAGATATGAATGGAGATTTGCAGAAAAATCACACAATAATGCAGAAGTGAGGTCAAACAAAATTGCGGACAAACCCAAACAAAACAACTAAGTCTGGAAATCAGCAAACCCATCTGCATCCAGCTGTGTAATCAAGACATGCTATGCATTGCTGATTTGCTGGTGTTGCCCATTCCTTCAGTACATTATTTGACCACAAGATGGCTTCATATGACATTGGCATGAGAGAATTGAGATAGCATATCCACTGTGAACCTTTTGTGAGTGCTGATCTTAAAAGGGGATAAATGATTTGATTTTACAGGAACTCTAAAAGCCACTGTCTAGAAAGAAATGTCCAGAAGAAGACATAGAGAAGAAATTAGGATAAAGCAGAACAAAACAGCCTTGGAATGCTACAGAATGTGTGTTCGTATTTCAATGCAAAGGGAAACCTAGAGAAATAAGGCCATTTTCTGTTATCTTTCTTTAAGCAAGAAAATAGATTCCACTTATGTTTTTCCTAAAATGACAGAATTTGAAGGAAACAGAGAGTTGAGAAAGGACAACAAAGCAGGGGAAACAGTAGAGATTGCTTCACATGTATTTAGTTTGCCAATACATGGGAACCTTGGCTAACGTAATTAATTCATTCTCCGGGACGTTTCTTACAGCAAAAATTACTTTAACCAAATTTCCCATAGGAATGCATTGAATGCAATTTCCCATAGAAATGCATTGAAAACCAATTAATCCATTCCAGGAAAAAATTCGTAAACTGAGCCACTATTTTCTATGGATTTCCTTTTGTTATGCGGGTTTTATGTTAACCTAGCCGTATGTTAACCGCGGTTCCACAGTATATATTCATTTCTGTAATGTCTGGCCTGACATCCTGCTGTGGTAATGGAGTAGACCGTGTTGCCAGTGACTCAACGCTGAGTGTTGGGCGGTGGTAAATAACCTGACTCCCTAAAGGGGCCAACAGCTACAGGCGGATGAGCCCCTTTAGGTGGGGTGATGGTCCACCTCAGTGGAGAAAATGCCACTGGAAACCATTATCTTGGGCCCAATGGCAAAATGAGCAGAGGAGGAACCACTTCACTATTCTGATTCCCAATGTTTATGGTTGCAGAAGAGGCCATGCCAGATGGACTGGCTGTGAAGGTCACACCTTGTTCATATCCTCAAGGCTGCGACAGTCCATTGCAGTCCTGGCGCTAAATCTTGCATGTCTAATTTCATACATGCCCGAGGAGATGGCTTCATGATCATAGTGTGTGGGTTACTTCATGGAAAGCTGCAATCCACCTTAAACAAATTTATGCTAGTGGAATTCTTCCTGATTTCCAGGAAAAAAATGTATACTCAGATTTGAGTAGCAGCTGTTTCCGATATAGTCATTTATGTATGGTGTAAATCTCTCACATGTTTGGAAAGTAAACTCTAGTGCTGAGGTACAATTCCACATTGCAAGGAGAATCGTACAGGTGAAGAGCATATGGTTTTCCGGTGGAAAGTGGTTTAAGCAGCCACATGCAAACAGAATATCTGTACATCCTCAGGTCCATAGTAGCTTACAGAAAGCTTGCATTTCACTGAGAAAATGTTTGCACTGTAGCCATTGGAGCTTACCGTACATGGAGTCTAGCCATTTCCTTACATACTCTGACACTGTTCCAGATGCTTCTTTATGCCAAGCCTTTGTAACTTGTTCCATTCATTATTCTCTGGCTATATTCCAGTTTTCAAATAATAAAGGATTTTTTGGGATAGTGTCAGTTTCCAAAATAACTATTCAGACGCCTGTTTAAAAACAACCATCACTACCATGCTAAATCCTATTAACTTCAAAGCTGTTGTCATTCTTAAGAAGTAGAGTAGAATAAGTAGAATCCCATTTGGAATAATTTGATGCATGTTTTTCTGGAGGGGAGGGTTTGTTGGAAGGCAGAGGGTAGGGATGCCATATTTCCCTCCCCCAAAATGGGTCAGAAGTAAAGGTTGCCCTTGCTCAAAAGCCAGTTGTATCTGACTCTAGGGTTCAGTGCTCATCTCTGTTTCAAAGTCGAAGATCCAGTGCTGTCTGCTTCTGCAGACATATTCTGCATGTGGTCATGTGGCAGGCATGACTAGACACTGAATGCTGCTTACCTTCTCCCCGAAGTAGTCTCTGTTTATCTACTTGCAATTTCTTGCCTTCAAACTGCTAGGTTTGCAGGAGCTGAGACAAAGACGGGAGCTCATTCTGCAAGCTGTTCCTGCTGTGACTTCAATAGAGGTGTCAATAAAATGGTGCAGTTTTTTTGCTGTCTTCCTTAGCCACCAAGCTACTGCTGCTGTGCCACCTACTGGTCCGTTCAATAGAAGCGCAGCTGTATTGCAAGAAAAAAGTGCATTTTTTTCTTCAAATCCCCTTGGTCTGAAAAGCAGGAATTTTAAATGTTTTTTTTAACTGGGCTGGGACATGTTCAACCCATTAAATTCCCATTTTCAGTTAAGTATGGCATCCTAGCAGGGGGAAATCCCCTGTTAAAGCCTTCCCAGAACTTGCTGTCTTCAAAATGTGTTAGATTACATTTCCCATCATTTCCAATTAAATTACTCTACTGGTTGGGCCAAATGGCCATAAGAGCTGTAGTGGGTGGATGTTGTAGTCCAGCACATCTGGAAAATGTCCAGTTGAAGAAAGATGCTTTATAACAGTGGTGTAAACAATGGTACCACAGCAAAATAGAACTGCAAAATGGCATTGAAAAAGCAGCAAATGATCACATACTATGATGGTTCAAATGGTCCTACATCAGTGGTGGAGAACCTATGGCACGCATGCCAGAGGGGGCACTCATGGCCCTTTGTGTGGACATGTGCACTGTCGCCCCAGTGAGGTGAGGTGACCAGACACTCCCACACACCCCTCCTATACTGCAATGCACCCATGTGACATCACCAGCATACCTCTAGCAGTGCACACATGGTGCCTGCCTGTACACCCCCTCCTCCTCTTTGAGCATTCAGTCAATAAAAGGTTTGCCATGACAGTTCTTCATCATTCTTCAGAAGTACCTGTCTGATGTCACAATAGTGGCTTTAATGGATGGAAGGCCATCCATTACTTGAAGGCCTTCCTTAGAAAAACGCACTAAGAAAAGTTGTTTGTTGGAAAGAACAAAGATAAAATTATTTGTTCTCTCATACAGCTGTACACCCTGTCTTTCAAATTAATTTCTCAGGCCAGATGTCAAACAGTAAAGTGGGGAGTGCCATGTATGTTAATACACAATGGAAATAGGCCTCAACACTTTCCCTATGCATTTGTTGTTCAGTCGCACAGTCGACTCCGACCCTTTGTGACCCTATGGACCATTTTCCTCCAGGCACCTCTGTTCTCCACCATTCTCCTCAGCCCTCCCAGCCCTGTGCCCACTGTGTCTGCAATACCATCTAGCCATCTCGTCTTTGGCCTCCCCCTTCTTCTTTTGCCCTCCACCTTTCCCAACATCAAGGCCTTCTCAAGTGAATCCTCCCTTCTCATTTGATGTCCAAAGTACTTTAGCTTCGTCTTTACTATTTGACCTTCCAATGAGCAGTCAGGGTTGATTTCTTCTAAGATTGAACTATTTGTTCTCCTTGCTGTACAGGGGACTCTCAAAACTCTCCTCCAACACCACATTTCAAAGGCATCTATTCTTCTGCGTTCAGCCTTCCTAATTGTCCAGCTCTCGCATCCATACATTACCACTGGGAATACCATTGCTTTGACTATTCTAATTTTTGTTTGCAATGTGATGTCTCTGTTTTTCACTATGTTCCCCAGGTTTGTCATAGCTTGTCTCCCAAGGATCAGCCGCCTTTTTATTTCATGGCTACAATCCCCATCTGCAGTGATCTTTGATCCTAAGAAAGTAAAATCTGTCACTGCTTCTACTTCTTCCCCATCTATTTTCTAGGAACTGATTGGGCCTGTTGCCATTACCTTGGTTTTCTTGATATTGAGCCTCAGGCCAGCTTTTGCACTCTCCTCCTTCAATCCAATCAAGAGGTTCTTTAGGTCATCCTCACTTTCTGCCATTAGGGTGGTATCGTCTGCATATCTCAGATTGTTCATGTTTCTCCCAGCAATTTTAATCCCATATTTTGATTTCTCCATCCCTGCATTGCGCATTATGTACTCTGTGTATAAGTTGAATAAGCAGGGTGACAAAATGCAGCCTTGTCTTACTCCTTTTCCTATTCCAAACCACTCTGTCATTCCGTGTTCTATCCTAACTGTTGCTTCTTGTTTCATGTACAGATTTCTCATGAGGCATATGAGGTGCTCTGGTATTCCCATCTCTTTAATAACTTGCCACATCTTGTTGTGGTCCACACAGTCAAATGCCTTAGTGTAGTCAATAAAACAAAAATTAACTTGTTTCTGGCATTCCTTTGTTTTCTCCATGATCCAATGTATGTTGGCAATGTGGTCTCTGGTCCCCCTGCCTCTTCTGAAACCAGCCTGCACATCTGGTAGTTCTCTCTCCCCATGCTGCTGAAGTCTATCCTGTATTATCTTGACCATCACCTTGCTGGCATGTGGAATGAGCATGATTGTTCGATAATTTGAACATTCTTTGGCATTGCCCTTTTTTGGGATTGGAACATATACTGATCTTTTCCTATCCTGTGGCCACTATTTTGTTTTCCAAATTTGCTGGCATATTGAATGCAGTAATTTGATGCCATCATCTTTTAGAGCTTTGAAAAAGTCAACTGGGATACCATCATCTCCACTAGCTTTGTTGTTTGCAGTGCTCTTTAGGGCCTTTATGACTTCACTCTTCAGGATGTCAGGCTCAAGTTCAATTTCTTCATCATTGTGATTATCAGGAGTGTTGAGGTCCTTTTTGTAGAGTTCCTCTGTGTACTCTTACCATCTTTTCTTAATTTCTTCTGCATCAGCTAGCTCCTTTCCATCTTTGTCCCTTATCGTCATTTTTGCTTTAATTGTTCCCTTGATTTCTCTGATTTTTTTGAAAAGATCTCTGGTTCTGCCTCTTGTTGTTTTCCTCCATTTCTCTGCACTGTTCTTTTAGGTAGTTTTTCTTCTCTCCTTGCTTTTTTTTTTTTGAAATTCTGTGTTCAAATTATTGTATTTTTCCTTTCTCCTTTTACTTTTATGTTCCTTCTTTCCTCTGCTATTTCAAGAGCCTTATCAGATAACCACATTGCTTTCTTACACCTCCTCTCCTTTGGTATGGTTTTCTTTGCTACTTCCTGCATGATGTCCCTCATCTCCGTCCACAATTCTTCTGGCACTCTGTCTACCGAGTCTAAGCCATTAAATCTGTTCATCACCTCCACCATGTATTCTTTAGGGATGCTGTCTAGGTGATATCTGTCTGGTCTCCTTGTTTTCCCTATTTTCTTTAGTCTAAGCCTGAATTTTGCGATCAGTAGATTGTGATCTGAGCCACAGTCTGCTCCAGGTCTTGTTTTTGCTGACTATATGGAGGTTCTCCATCTTTGGCTGCAGAGTATGTAGTCAATCTGGTATCGGTGTTGGCCATCTGGTGATGTCCATGTGTAAAGTCGCCTCTTGTGTTGCTGGAAGAGAGTGTTTGCTATGACCAGTGCATTCTCTTGGCAGAACTCTATCAATCTTTGCCCTGCTTCATTCTGTGTTCCAAGACCAAATTTGCCTGTTCTTCCCTCCACTTTTTGATTTCCTACTTTGGCATTCCAGTCTCCTAATATAATTTGGACATCATTTCTTGGTGTCTGTTCTATGAGGTGTTCTAGGTCCTCATAGAACTGATCCACTGTGACTTCATCTGCACCAGTGGTTGCTGCGTATATTTGGATCACAGTGACATTGAAAGGTTTGCCTTGAATTCTGACTGACATCATTCTGTCATTTTTTAGGTTGTATCCCATTACTGCATTTCTCACTCTTTTATTGACAATTATGGCTACTCCATTTCTTCTAATGTTTTCTCACCCACAGTAGTAGATATGATGGTTTATTTAGTGTATGAAACTAAGACACAGGACACAGCCTCGGGCTGGGTTAACTCAGGTTTATTGCATCGTGGACAGAGGGAACATGAGGTAATGGCGGATCAATAGCTCTTTATATACAGTAGGGATACATTTGAACGTGGTGCCATGGTAGCCCATTGGCTACTGTCTGCGTGACGTCATTGTGGGTCACGCCCTTCTTGTCCAGGTGTAGGTGGTGGCGGGAAAGCTTCCCGCGCTGTTGCCTTTGATGAGTTCGGACCAAGAGAGCTTGGACGCTCGCTGCTGCCAGCTGGTGGTCATTAGCTCGCGTCCTATTACAGGGTTTATATGATACAGCTGAAGGTTACATTGTTGCTATAGGCAAGGTTACATTGGCTCAGATACATTGTAATTCATGTGGAAGGTAAAACCATTAGAACACAACACCCCTCCCCCCTAGGACATAAGAACATAAGAACATAAGAACAGCCTTGCTGGAACAGGCCACAGCCCATCTAGTCCAGCATTCTGTCTCACACAGTGGCTCACCATTTCCTTCAGGGCATTATTCCCAAAGAGATGCCTTCACCTGCTTAGGATTCCCTGGAAATGATATTGAGAGATATCCTGCCTATCTCTCCAACCCGGAGGTTGTCCTTAAGTATCCATAATTATAGCCATTGATACTCTTGTCCTCCATGAACTTGTCTAATCCTTTCTTAAAGCTGTCAAGACTGACAGCTGTCACCACTTCCTCTGGCAGGGAGTTCCATAGGCCAGTAATCCTCTGGGTGAAAAAGTACTTTCTCTTATTTGTTTGAGAACTAGTACCCAAAAGTTTCATCGAGTGTCCCCTAGTTCTAGTGTTATGCGATAGGGAAAACAGTTTTTCCTTATCTACTTTGTCCACACCGTGCATGATTTTATAAACTTCAATCAGGTCACCTCTTAGACGTCGTCGTTCAAGAGTGAAGAGGCCCAACCGTTGCAGCCTCAGATGGTAGGGAAGGTGTTCCAGTCCCCTAATCATTCTGGTTGCCCTCCTCTGCACTTTTTCCAGCTCCATAATATCCTTCTGGAGGTATGGCGACCAGAACTGTACACAGTATTCCAGATGGGGCCTCACCATAGATTTATAAAGAGGCAAAATGACACTTGCTGACTTATTTTCTATACCCTTCCTAATGATCCCTAACATTGAGTTTGCTTTTTTCACTGCTGAGGCACACTGGGTTGACACCTTCATTGAGTTGTCCACCAGGACACCAAGGTCCCTTTCCTGGTTTGTCGCAGAGAGTTCAAACCCCATCAGTTTATAAATGTAATTGGGGTTCTTTGCCCCAACATGCATCACTCTGCACTTACTAATGTTGAAACTCATTTGCCACTGTTTTGCCCACTCCCCCAGTGTCAAGAGATCCCTCTGGAGCTCCTCACAATCTCTCACAGTTTTCACTACCCTGTATAATTTAGTGTCGTCAGCAAATTTGGCTACCTTGCTTTTTACTCCTACCTCTAGATCATTTATGAAGAGGTTGAAAAGCAGGGGTCCCAGTACTGAACCTTGGGGGACCCCACTCTTTACTTCCCTCCACTTGGAGAAGTGTCCATTTACTGCTACCCTCTGTTTCCTGTCCCTTAGCCAGTTGCTGATCCAGGACAAGACCTGTCCCTTTATTCCATGACTGGTAAGTTTATTCAAGAGCCTTTGGTGTGGGACCTTGTCAAAAGCCTTCTGAAAGTCCAGATAAACAATGTCAACTGGATCCCCCTTATCCACATGCTTGTTGACACTCTCAAAAAATTCCAACAGATTAGTGAGGCATGATTTGCCCTTGCAAAAGCCATGTTGGCTCTCCTTTAGCAGCGCCTTCTCTTCTATGTGCCTATTAATTCTATCTTTTAGGATGGTTTCCATCACTTTACCTGGGACACATGTCAAACTGACAGGTCGGTAATTTCCTGGATCACCCCTGGATCCTTTTTTGAAAATTGGTGTTACATTCGCTACCTTCCAGTCATCAGGCACAAAGCCTGATTTGAGGGAAAGGTTATATATTTTGGCTAGGAGATCAGCAATTTCATCTTTAAGTTCCCTGAGAACTCGTGGATGGATGCCATCTGGTCCTGGTGATTTGTTAGTGTTTAGCTTAACAAGACATGCAAGGACCTCCTCCCTGGTTATTTCTATCTGGCTTAATTCTTCGGTTTCCCTCCCTACGAAGATAGGCTCTGTTTTGGGCATGTGGCCTCTGTCTTCTTCAGTGAATACTGAAGCAAAGAATTCATTGAGTCTCTCTGCAATCTCTGTTTCCTCTTTAATAACCCCTTGCCTTCCATTGTCATCTAATGGTCCAATGGCCTTCCTAGTTGGGTTCTTACTTCTAATGTACTTAAAGAAGTCTTTGTTATTTCTCTGAGTATTTTTAGCTATACGCTCCTCAAAGTCTTGCTTTGCTTTCCTGATTGTTGCCTTGCATTTGTTCTGCCAGAATTTATGTTTCTGCCTGCTGTCCTCATTCGGACAAGCCTTCCATCTTCTAAATGAGCTTTTCTTGCTCTTGATCACTTCCCGAACAGCTCCTGTAAGCCACATCGGAGTCCTCTTGGACCTGGCAGTGCCCTTTTTCCTTTTGGGTATGCATTCCAATTGAGCCTCTGTTATTGTTTTTGTAAACAGCCTCCATGCCTCTTGGAGTGTTTGGACTCTCTCAATTTTCCCTTTCAGCTTCTTTTTTACTAATTTCCTCAACTTTGGGAAATTTCCTTTTTGAAAATTTAAGGTCTCTGTGTTAGATTTTATCAGTGACTTGCGGTCTATGATCAAGTTAAACATAATTGAGTTGTGGTCACTGTTCCCTATTGGATCAGTCACATTAACATCTTGCACCAGATCCTGAGTATTACTCAGGATCAAGTCAAGGATTCTTGTACCTCTAGTTGGGTCTTCAACCATCTGTCCCAGGGAACAATCATTTAGCATATCTAGGAACTTTATCTCTTTATCATGTGCTGAACAACAGTTCACCCAGTCTATGTGAGGGTAATTGAAGTCCCCCATTATAACCAGGCTTCCCTTCTTGGATGCCTCCTTTACAACATTCTCCAACTGCCAGTCTCCCTCAAGAGTTTGGGTCGGAGGCCGATAGTATATGCCTATTGTTAGACCATCCTTGTGGCCTGGTACTCTTACCCACAGAGCTTCTAATGGTGACTCCAGATCACCTAGATATTCCAATTCATACGATTTTATCACTTCTTTGACATACAAGGCCACACCACCTCCTGTTTGCCCCTTCCTATCCTTCCTGTACAGTTTGTAGCCTGGGATAACTGTATCCCATTGGTTATCATCCGTCCACCAGGTTTCAGTGATACCAATAATATCAATATTCTTATCTATTGCTAAGTATTCCAGCTCCCCTATTTTGTTCCGGAGGCTTCTGGCATTTGTATACAAGCATTTATATATGCTTTTCTGACACAGTCTTTTGTGTCCAGTTGCATTGTTAGACTGCCTCTTGCATCCTTCTGCTAGAATGCTAGTGACTAGCTCCTTGCTCTGCTCAGTAATTTTTGCATCCTCCTCACTACTCAAATACACACTTTCCCGAACCGGATGCTGCCCAGCTCCTGTCGGCTTTCCCCCAGTTATCAGTTTAAAAGCTGCTCTGCAGCCTTTTTGATGTTGAGTGCCAGCAATCTGGTCCCATCATGGTTCAAATGCAACCCATCCCTCCTGAACAGATTTGGCTTGTCCCAAAATGTTCTCCAGTTCCTGACAAATCTGAAACCCTCCTCTCGACACCACCGCCTCATCCACGCATTGAGGCTTCTGAGCTCTGCCTGCCTGGTAGGTCCTGCACGAGGGACAGGCAGCACTTCTGAAAATGCTACCTTGGAAGTCCGGGACTTCAATCTTCTTCCTAACAACCTGAATTTGGCTTCCAGGACAGACCGCTTGGCCTTCCCAACATCATTGGTACCAACGTGTACCATGACAACTGGCTCGTTCCCAGTTCTCTCTAACAATCTATCTAGATTTCTTGTGATGTCTGCAACTTTTGCACCTGGCAGGCAAGTCACCATACGGTTATCATGTGCATCACAAATCCATTGTTGTAAAGGAGGCATCCATTTTTCTGTATTTCTAATTATTGAATCGCCTAGTACAAGGAGCCTCTCTCCTGCAATCTGTTCATCTACATGCACCTCATTAACCATATTAAGGGAGAGAACCTCAGTTTGTTCCTGTTGTTTATCTTCCTGGATCTCATCAAGTGTGATGAGGGAGAGATCATCAGGTGGAACCAGTTGTTCCTCTGTGTGTTCCTCATCAGGTGTGATGTCTCGAGCCCACACTTCAACACACTCCCCCCCCTTAGGAGACAAAGTCTCTCAGCCAAGATGGTTTATTTCGAACACGCTGGGGTCTCGATGCGGGCTGCCTTTCCCCGGGTTTGCTACCTCCTCTTTGTCCCCTGGTTTCCTGCCCTGTAATTTGAGAGGGAGACTTGTTAGTGACTTGCCGCGGCTCCACGGCGTTGTTGGGGGGTATGCTCTTTCTCGGGGAAGAACCGGGGGCACTGGGGGCTAACGAAAAACCCCTCTTCTCGCTTGGAAGGGTGGGGGAACACTCCTGAAAACCCCCCCGGCTCGCAAGACCAGAATCAAAATCAAAATCAAAATTACATTCGGGGGACGCGGCGGCGGCCGCACATTCCTTTTCCCTCCCCCCGGGCTCTGATAGAACTGGGGTATCAAAAGGATATGAGTCGGGATCACTGCTTTCCCCCCCGAATTCGGACTGATGTCCCTCATTTTCTCCCCCTTGGGCTAAACGGGTGGGGGAGAACCCTATCGCTGAATCCTGTTGCCGTGCCCCACTGACCGGCCCTTCACTCACTCGGCGCCTCAGTTGGTCAGCGTGTCTCCTCCAGAGGAGACCGGTGCTCGTTTCCACCCGATATGACACTGGCCCTGTTTGTTCTACTATCGTTCCTGGCACCCAGGCTGGCCCTGCGCTTGCATAGTTCCTGCAGTAAACAAGGTCGCCGGCGGCGAACCCTTTCGAGACTGCCAATCCTATGTTTTTTCCTTTATCCTCGACTCTCGTCGGGTCCAGCCTGGTCAGAAGTGTGGTCAGTTTTCGCCGCATCAAGAGTTCTGCCGGCGAGTAACCCGACGCTAAGGGGGTCACCCTATACGCTAACAAGAACTGACATACTTGGTGATTTAGGTCCCCCGGGCCCATGCGCCGCAACGCATCCTTTGTTGTACGCACCAACCGTTCCACTTGGCCGTTCGTGGCCGGGTGAAACGGCGCGGATGTGACATGCCGAATGGCGTTTGCTCCCATGAATGCCTCGAACTCCGAGGAGGTGAAGCAACTCGCGTTATCGCTGACTAAAGTGTCGGGTAAACCGAACGTGGAAAAGACCCTCCGTAGCTGGCTAATTGTTGTGGCGGAGGACGTGCTCTTTACTGGGATAACCTCCAGCCACTTGGAGAACGCATCCACCACCAGGAGAAACATGGTTCCTCAGAATGGGCCAGCGAAATCTACATGTACTCTGGACCACGGCCCCCTTGCTGTGTCCCATTCCCTATGCGGGAGGCGGGCCGCCTCTGGTCGGGATCCCTGGCATGCCTCACAAGTGCCGACCATGTGCTCGATGTCCGCGTCCAGCTGTGGCCACCAGAAGTAACTGCGGGCCAGCGCTTTCGAACGAACGATGCCCGGGTGGCTGACGTGCAGCAGTTTGAGCACCCTCGGCCGCATGGCTGCAGGAACCACCACCCGTTGGCCCCACAATAGGCACCCCCTTTCTAGGGACAACTCTAGCTTTTTCCGAAAGAATGGGTCGAATTCCGTGCTTGGGGACGATGCCGGCCACCCCTTTTGTACCCATGAGCTGACTTTTTCGAGTGTCCTGTCCTTGCCTGTCGCCCTCGCAATATCGGCTGGTACAATTGGGGGTGCATCTAAAACCTCAATTAGTAACACCTGGCGGTCTCTTCCTACTCTAGCCTTCTGGTCGTCCGACAAGGGCAAAGGGGATCTCGAAAGTGCATCAGCATGGCTGATCTCTTTTCCGGGCCGGTACACCAACTCGTGTTGGTAAGCGTTGAGAAAAATGGCCCATCGCAGCATTCTCGGTGATAGGATCTGCGGGGTGGGCTTGCTTGCCGTGAAAATCCCTAACAGGGGCTTGTGATCCGTCACGATTTTGAACGGGCGGCCATACAAAAAATCGTGAAACTTTTTGGTCCCCGCTACAATTGCCAATGCCTCCCTGTCGGTTTGTGCGTAATTTCGCTCTGCCTGGGACAGGGACCTTGAATAAAATGCAACCGGGGCTTCTCTTCCGTCATCCAACACGTGGCAAAGTACTGCCCCCACCCCCACCGGTGATGCATCACAGACTAGGACCACCGGCCGTTTGGGGTCGAAATGCGTTAGAATTGCGTCAGAGGTCAAGAGTTGCTTTAATTCTTTGAAGGCCCTCTCGTGCTCGTCACCCCACATCCAAGTCTCCTCTTTCTTAAGCAACCGATGGAGCGGTTCGGCCACGGACGCCTTCCGCGGAAGGAATGTATGGTAAAAATTGAGGAGCCCCAGGAATGACTGTAGCTCGGTTTTGGATGTGGGGCGAGGGGCCTTTTTGATGGCTACTACTTTGGATTTGGATGGCTTGATACCCTCGGGTGTAATCCTGAACCCTAAGAACTCGACCTCGGTTTCGAAAAAAACACATTTGTCCTTCCTCAGTCTCAGCCCCGCTTTCTCGAACACCGTTAGTACTTTGTCCAATCTCTTTGCCAGTTCGGCCTCACTCCCCCCAGTTATTAGTACGTCATCAAAATAAGGCAACACCCCCTCCAGCCCCTTCAGGAGGCGTTCCACAAGCGACTGGAAAAGGCCGGGTGCCGAGTTCACGCCGAACTGTAAACGCGACACCTGGAACGCTCCTTTATGAGTGACTATCGTTTGTGCCGCGGCCGTGGCGGGTGTTACGGGAAGCTGCTGATAGGCTTGTGCCAGGTCGAGCTTAGCGAAACACTTTCCCCCATTTAGCCTGGCCAAAAGGTGGCTGACCACCGGCACCGGGTATGCATTAGGGCGGATCGCCTTGTTAATTGTACACTTATAATCAGCGCAAATGCGCACCTCCCCGTTAGCCTTCAGAGCTGTTACAATTGGAGTTTCCCACTCCGCGGAATCAACAGGAATAAGAATCCCCTGGCCCACCAATTTGTCCAGTTCCGCCTCTATTTTGTCCTTTAGTGCGAAGGGCACCCTGCGCGGTTTGAGTCTTATCGGGCGGACCTCCGGGTCTAGGTCGAAAGCTACAGGGGGTCCCTTGAATTTTCCAAGTCCTTTTTCAAAAACGGCGGGATGCGCATCGCACACCGCTTGTATTGGGTCCACCCCCACTGCATGTACTCCCCCTATAAACAGGCCTAAAGGCTGGAACCACTGTGTCCCTAGGAGGCTACAACTCCCCCCCTTGAGGACAACTAGGGGCAGCTCCGCAGAGTGTCTCTTAAACTCAACCCGAAATTTCCCGACCCCCAACACCGGAATGCTGTTCCCCTGCACATCTCGTAGCGTGGACCTCAATGTTTTAAGTTTGGGCCGCACGTGGGGGTCGATTTTCAAGAACTCTTTCTGGGGAATTATGGAATAGGAGGACCCCGAGTCAATCTCCATCCTGATAGGGGCCCCTTGTACTAGTACCTCAACGAAATAATGGGACTGTTCCGCGGACACACTGAGCACTGGGACGTCGTCCTCGCTGCTGTCCGAGACGCGGCCCACGCCGTCCTGCTTCCTCGTGGTCTGGACGCCATCTTTGGGCCTCGCTGAACGGTCCGGTCTGGTCGAACGGTCCGGTGACTGCCTCCGGCCCTCCTTCCGTTTTCTGCATGCCTTGGCGATGTGCCCCCGACGGCCGCAGGTGTAGCATTCGGCCTTTCTAAATGGGCACCTCGCACGCTCATGGGCCGCTCCGCAACCATCGCAGCGGCGCCCCCCCTTTCGGACCTTCTGGATCTCCTCGCCGTCGCTGCCTTCCGAAGACGACTTTGAGGCCCGTTGAGTTGCGTGCACCGATTTTTCCGCTTTACCGGCTCTGGGACGCCACTCACGCCACTGGTGCATCTCGTCCACTCCAGCATTCGTGGACTCTGCGGCCTCCGCGGCCTCGACGACCTCTGCCAGCGTTGGTGGCGGCTCCTTATTCATCAAGCTGCGCTGCACCTCCTTGTCTTTCAGGCCACACAGCACGCCGTCCCTGAGGGCCATTTCTAGGATGTTGCCCCATTTGCAGGGGGCGGCGGCTACCCTCATGGCGGCCACGAATGTCTCGACCGACTCGTCCGGCGCTTGGACTCGCCTCCAAAACGCGCTCCGAGCGGGAAACATCGCCCTCGAGGGTTGGAAGCGCTCCCGAAGCAGCTTCATGATGTCGTCCGCTTTAAATTCGCTCACCTTCTTCGGAGCGATGATGCCCACCAGCGTCCGCTTGGTCTCCATCCCCAGCATGCGGGTGAGGATGGCCCTCTTCCTCTCCTCATCGTCTTCCTTGACTTTGAGTTCCACCAGCGCCGCATGGAAGTCCATCTCAAACAACTCCCAGTCTTGCGGTTTGGTGATGTTGAACCCGCTCTGTGCCCTGGCTGCTCCTTGGGGATCCATCATCCCACCTTCGTCGCCAATTTAGTGTATGAAACTAAGACACAGGACACAGCCTCGGGCTGGGTTAACTCAGGTTTATTGCATCGTGGACAGAGGGAACATGAGGTAATGGCGGATCAATAGCTCTTTATATACAGTAGGGATACATTTGAACGTGGTGCCATGGTAGCCCATTGGCTACTGTCTGCGTGACGTCATTGTGGGTCACGCCCTTCTTGTCCAGGTGTAGGTGGTGGCGGGAAAGCTTCCCGCGCTGTTGCCTTTGATGAGTTCGGACCAAGAGAGCTTGGACGCTCGCTGCTGCCAGCTGGTGGTCATTAGCTCGCGTCCTATTACAGGGTTTATATGATACAGCTGAAGGTTACATTGTTGCTATAGGCAAGGTTACATTGGCTCAGATACATTGTAATTCATGTGGAAGGTAAAACCATTAGAACACAACAGTTTCCATAGCTGAATTCACCCATCCCTGTCCAGTTTTTGCTCACTGATGCCCAGGATGTCAATGCTTATTCTTTCCATCTCATTTTTTACCACTTCCAGTTTACCTTGGTTCATTGATCTCACATTCCATGTCCCTATGCAGTATTGTTCCTTTCAACATTGCATTTCCCCTCCCCCTTTCCTGTCCCTCCCCTTCCTCCACTCTGTTGTGCTAAGCATCCTGTATCATCTAGCCTGTCTGTCCCTATGCATATCCATTGCAATTCAAAGATTGTTTATAGACGTGTGTTTCCTCATCCCTCTTTGTATTTTGTAGCCTTCAATGTGCTAACAAATCTGCTGTATTGTTGACTTTTCCTTAAAAGTGCACCTCAATAATCTTTATCTTGATGGTCAATGAGCATTGCAAAATCACATCTTTCTATATAGTGATTAATCCAGTTCTTAAAGCTTAAAGTGAGTACAAATAGTTTGATGAAGCAAAACGACAGCTGATAAAATGGAAGAAAATGTAGTCTGTGTGCTTGCATTTGTATATCCATAATCTAATTTTTGCATATTTGGGTCCTTTTTGCAGTGTACAATTTATTTTTATGTTTTTCTGGGAAGTGGAAAAGAACCCAAATGCCATAAAATATATTGAGCTCACAATGAACGCTGTCAACCACTTCTGTAAACCACAGGCAGATCTCATCAGAGCAGTTTTTATTGCGCTTTTATTGATCAACAACTAGGAGAAAAATAATTGAGAGATAAATTAGATTTTTCTCTTTCCTTTTATCTTCTCATTTAATTTCATGAAGGTTCATTATTCAAGATTCTTTGCAGAGGAAGAGTGTCTCTCTGATGTATCAAGATATATTTCATTACAGCCCACAATAATATCTCACTGGGTACCTCTGAACATATTTTGAAAGGAATTTATTTTCCTTTGCAATACTTTCTATTGCTAAAAGACAGTTCTTATTATGGAAAGGCTATTTGACTATTGGGAAGTCTGAACACTCAGTCTCTTACATTTCTAATGAGACTAGTTGTGCAATATTTTCTTTCCTGAGAGGCTCCTGTATATTCAACAGGGGCAAGGCAGGAAGAAATTCAACATGTGACACTTTCCCCATCACATATTATTCCTATCACTGCATCTTTTTTAAATATTCTTATTAATTTTTATGAAATAAAAAATATATAATAAACAGTACAAGGAAGAAAAAGAGAAAAGAAAAAAATTACTTAAACAAACATAAAACAAATTAATACATTAAATTACATATATTCTATAATGATAGCATTGTAAACAATACCAGTTCTTGAACCTCATTTGTATCATACGTTCTTATCACATAAACTCCACATCTTACACCTTTTCATAAACATCTATACTTTTAGTGTATGAGAAACAAGACACAGGAACAGCCGTAGTACTGGCTTAACACATCTTTATTGCATGGTGGTCTGGGGGAACATGAGGTAATGGCGGACGAACAGCTCAATATATACGGTGGTTATACATTTGAATGTGGCTCCACGATAGCCCATTGGCTACTGCTGGTGTGACGTCATTCCAGGTCACGCCCTTCTTGTCCAGGTGAGGTAGTGGCGGGAATCTTCCCACGCTGTAGTTCTTTGGGGATTGGAACCTTGTGAGCTTGGGCGCTCGCTATTGCCACCAGGTGGACATTAGCTCGCGACCTAATTACACGGAATACATTGATACAGTTGGTGGTTGTTTTAATGCATAGAACTCAGAACACAACATCCCTCCCCCCTAGAATGAGACGAAGTCTCTCAACCAAGATGGCTTATTGCAAACGCGCCTTGGGCGAGACGCTGACTGGCTTGTCCCGGGAGTGCTACTGCTTCTCTGTCCCCTGGTTCCTTGTCCTGCAACAGGAGAGGGAGACTCGTTAGTGACTGGCCGCGGCTCCGCGGCTCTTGGGGAAGGGACTGAAAAACCGGGGGCACTGGGGACTAACGAAAAACCCCGCTTCTCGCTTGGATGGGTGGGGGACCACTCCCGAAACCCCCCCCCCAGTTTTGTAAATGAAAATCAGAATTATCACCTGGGGTGCCATTAGAAAGATTCCGCAGGATATCTATGCCTGGGGTACCATTAGAAGGATTCCTCAGGATATCTATGGGGACAGAATCCCTCTCCTCCCCCCTAGGTGGGGACCACTGGCCCCCCCTCACCTCCCCCTTGGGTTGAACGGGTGGGGGAGAACCCTAACGCTGAGTCCTGTTCCTCGCCGGCCGCGCCCTGGTGCTCCTGAACCCTGCGACGGAGTTGGTCTGCGTGTCGTCTCCATAGCAGACCCGTGACGGTCTCTACGCAATACGACATGGGACCCGTCCTTCCAACGACGACGCCCGGGACCCAGGCCGGCCCCGCGCTGGCGTAATTTCTGCAATGCACCGGGGCACCGACTTCGAAACTTTTCGTGTCCGCTAACCCGATATTCCTCCCTGTGTCCTCCACCCTAGTGGGGTCTAGCCTGGTCAGGATCGTGGTCAGCTTCCTACGCATTAAGAGTTCTGCGGGCAAGTACCCAGAAGCTAGGGGGGTGACCCTGTAGCCTAGCAGGAATTGGCACACTTGTAGGTTGAGATCCCCAGGACCCATGCGCCTCAGCGCGTCTTTGGTTGTGTGCACGAGGCGCTCGACCTGGCCGTTCGTTGCCGGGTGGAAAGGGGCGGAGGTGATGTGCCTAATGGCGTTGATCTCGGTGAATGCCCTGAACTCTGCGGACGTGAAACAACTAGTGTTATCACTAATTAGGGTGTCGGGTATGCCGAATGTGCTAAAAACCCTACGCAAATGCTTCACGGTCATTGCCGAGGAGGTGCTCGTAACTGGGATGACCTCCAACCACTTGGTGTAGGCGTCTACTATGAGGAGAAAAAGTGTCCCTCTAAATGGGCCCGCAAAATCAATGTGCACCCAGGACCACGGCCCCTTCGCCGCGTCCCATTCCCTGTGCGGCAGACGCGCCTCCTCGGGTCGGGAGCATTGGCAGCTCTCGCAAGTGCCTACCATGTGCTCAATGTTGGCGTCTAACTGGGGCCACCAGAAATAGCTCCTGGCCAGAGCCTTAGAGCGGACAATTCCAGGGTGGCTGACGTGCAGCAGTTTGAGCACCCTCGGCCTCAGGGATTCGGGGACCACCACCCGCTGGCCCCACAGAAGGCACCCTCTTTCTATGGACAACTCTAGCCTCTTCCTGAAAAACGTGGCGAACTCTGCCGCCGGGGAGGACGCTGGCCACCCTTTTTGCACCCAGGAGCAGACTAGAGCTAGCGTTTTGTCCTTCCCGGTCGCCTTGGTGATGTCTGCGGGTACAATGGGAGGCGAATCTAAGACCTCTATCAGGAGTACTTGGCGGTCTTTTTCTTCCTCGCCCACGGTGCTACTAGTGAGGGGAAGGGGAGACCTCGACAGGGCGTCCGCGTGGCTTATTTCTTTCCCTGGGCAGTACACCAACGCGTGCTGATACGCGTTTAAGAAGATGGCCCACCGTAACATCCTAGGGGACAGGATCTGGGGTGTGGGCTTGTCCGCAGTGAAAATGCCTAGCAGGGGCTTGTGGTCGGTAACTATGGTGAAGGGGCGGCCGTAGAGGAAATCGTGGAACTTCTTTGTCCCCGCTATTATCGCTAGCGCCTCCCTGTCTGTTTGGGCGTAGTTTCGCTCAGCCTGGGACAGGGATCTGGAGTAAAATGCTACCGGGGCCTCTCTCCCGTTCTCCAGCACGTGACACAGCACCGCCCCCACCCCCACTGGGGATGCATCACATATCAGAACCACCGGCTTCTTGGGGTTGAAATGGGTGAGGATGGCGTCAGACGCTAGGAGTTGTTTCAGTTCAATGAACACCCTCTCTTGGCTCTCGCCCCACTTCCACGCCTCGTCCTTCTTGAGTAGCTTATGCAGCGGCTCCGCTACCGAAGCCTTCCGAGGCAGGAAGGAGTGGTAGAAATTTAAGAGCCCTAGGAACGACTGCAATTCGGGCTTGGAGGTGGGGCGAGGGGCACCTTGAATTGCAGCTACCTTTGATTTGGAGGGCCTAATTCCCGCAGGGGTTACCCGGAAACCCAAGAACTCAACCTCTTTCACGAAGAAGACGCATTTGTCTTTCCGCAACCTCAACCCCGCCTTTTCAAACACCGCCAGTACCTTGTCTAGCCTTTCAGCCAACTCCTCCTTGTTCCCCCCGTTATCAATACGTCATCAAAGTATGGCAAGACCCCATCCAGCCCTTTCAAGAGGCGTTCCACAAGCGACTGGAAAATGCCGGGCGCCGAGTTCACGCCGAACTGTAAGCGCGTCACCTGAAACGCCCCCTTATGCGTGACTATTGTTTGCACAGCAGCTGCAGCTGGGGTTACTGAGAGTTGCTGATAGGCCTGCGCCAGGTCAAGTTTTGCGAAACACTTTCCCCCATGTAATCTGGCCAACAGATGGCTGACTACCGGCACCGGATACGCATTAGGGCGGATCGCCTTATTAATGGTGCACTTATAGTCAGCACATATGCGGACCTCCCTGTTGGCCTTTAGTGCAGTTACAATTGGAGTCTCCCACTCCGCGGAATCAACAGGAACAAGAATCCCCTGGCCCACCAATTTGTCCAGTTCCGCCTCTATTTTGTCCTTTAGTGCGAAAGGCACTCTGCGCGGCTTGAGTCTTATTGGGCGGACCTCCGGGTCCAGGTCGAATGCTACTGGGGGTCCCTTGAATTTTCCAAGTCCTTTCTTGAATACTTCGGGGTGCGCGTCGCACACCTCCTATATTGGGTCAGTCCCAACGGCATGCACCCCCCCCAATGAACAAACCCAGGGGCTTAAACCATTGAGTCCCGAGGAGGCTGCAACTTCCCCCCTTGAGAACAACCAGGGGCAGTTCTGCGGCGTGCTGCTTGTACTGGACCTTGAATTTTCCAACCCTCAACACCAGAATACTATTACCCTGTACATCCCGCAGCGTGGACCTCAACGCTTTGAGCTTAGGGCGCACGTGGGGGGAAATTCCCAAGAACTCCCGCTGGGACATGATTGAGTATGAGGAACCCGAGTCTATCTCCATCCTAACAGGGGCCCCTTGCACCAGTACCTCAACAAAGTAACGGGGGTGTCCCAAGGACACGCTGTACACTGGGGCGTCGTCGCCGCTGTCGTCGGAGATGCGGCCTACGCCGTCCTGCTTCCTCGCGGGCCGGGCGCCCTCCTTGGTCCTCGGCGAGTGGTCTGGCGAGCTTTTCCGGTCCCTGCGCCGTCGTCTGCAGACCTTGGCGATGTGCCCCCGGCGGCCGCAGTTGTGGCACTCGGCCTTCCGGAACGGGCACTTGATGCGGTCGTGGGCCGCTCCACATCCGTCACAACGTCGGCCTTCCTTCCGCACCTTCCGGACATCCTCGTTGTCGCTGCTCTCCGTGGAAGATTTCGGCGTTCGTCTGGCCGCCTGCACCGACCCCGCTGCCTTGTCGGCCTGTGGGGGCCTTTCTCTGAACCCCTTGACTCCGGCCCTCGTGGCTTCCGTGGCCTGCGCCACCTTCACAACCTCGCGCAGTGTTGGGGGTGGCTCCTGGTTCATCAACTTTCGCTGAACCTCCTCGTCCCACAGGCCGCACAGCATGAGGTCCCTGAGGGCGATTTCCAGGTTTTCCCACTTACATGGGCCGGCGGCCAACCGCAGGGCCGCTGCAAAGGCAGCGATGGACTCACCGGGCGCTTGGACTCTCTTCCAGAACGCGTCTCGAGCTGAGAACATCGAAACCGAGGGCTGGAAATGGTCGCGCATCACCTTCAGGAGCTGTTTGACCGTCAGCTCGCTCACCTTCTTCGGTGATACCAGATCCACCAATACTCTCTTGGCGGCATTCCCTAGCATCCGGGTGAGGATGGCCCTCTTCTTTCCCTCGTCCGTGATGTCGGACACCACCAGCGCATCTTGGAAGTCCATTTCAAAGAGTTCCCAATCTTCCGGCTTGTTGATGTCGAAGCCGGCATGATTAGCGTGTGTCTTGATCTCATGGGAATCCATTATCCCACCTTCGTCGCCAATTTAGTGTATGAGAAACAAGACACAGGAACAGCCGTAGTACTGGCTTAACACATCTTTATTGCATGGTGGTCTGGGGGAACATGAGGTAATGGCGGACGAACAGCTCAATATATACGGTGGTTATACATTTGAATGTGGCTCCACGATAGCCCATTGGCTACTGCTGGCGTGACATCATTCCAGGTCACGCCCTTCTTGTCCAGGTGAGGTAGTGGTGGGAATCTTCCCCGCTGTAGTTCTTTGGGGATTGGAACCTTGTGAGCTTGGGCGCTCGCTATTGCCACCTGGTGGACATTAGCTCGCGACCTAATTACACGGAATACATTGATACAGTTGGTGGTTGTTTTAATGCATAGAACTCAGAACACAACAATACTGTATATCACTTGTCATCTTTTTATATTCTCAATATTTCATTACTTTTAATTATGTTTTTAACATTTCAAAACTTATAAGGTTCAATCTACTATATTACAAAATAATAATTATATCACCCGGTGATATATATACAAAGCCATGAGGATCAGATTTATACTTTAGTCTTCCCAAAAGCTCATATGTTGAGGTACTGCTTTGTTTCCTTTATCCCCTATTAATACATGTTCCACAAATGGCCTCCATATTTCCCAAAACTTATTCTCCTTCAAGATACCTTTCTTCACATTTAATTCACATGTCAATCTATCACTGCATTTTACTGTAATGGATTTATCTTGCTGTGCTTCTCAGAAAGTTATAGAAGAAAAAACAATGGGGAAATGATGGTAAATGAAATTGTACATCAGACATTCCCAACCTTTTTGGCCATGGGTCAGTCACATAGTTGAGCAGACCGGTCACATGGTTCCTCCCACCAGGAAGCAGAAGTAAAACATGGCTGCACATGCACAGAATGCTGCTTGGGTCATTTACAACAGCTTTCTTGTGCATGCATAAGTGTGTTTTACTTCTGCTTCCAGGAGCAGTGAGGGCAGCAAGGGCCGGATAAATTGGCATCAGGGGCTGGATCTGGCCCACAGGCTGTAGGTTGTGAACCCCTGTTGTACATCTTATAGATAGATAACATATTTTTTAAATGAAGGCTGAAGATGAAGAAGATGCATGATGAAATATCTTTCAGGCAACAGAAACTGAAGAAGCTGTCCAGTGTATGCCTACAATTTGAAGTACCTATCAACATTACCTAACAAACTAGTTTTTAAGTTCTCTAAATAATTAAGGCACCCTTGGGTACTACTGGGGCTGGCCTTGGCAAAGCACCAAAAGGGAAATCAAGGCTGTTGAATATAGAGCAGTGGATCCCAACGTTGGGTCCCCAGATGTTCTTGGACTACAGCTCCCAGAAATCCTGGACAGAACACCCAGCGATGGAAGTTTTGGGGAGCCAAGGTTGGACACCACTACTTTTTCTTCTGTGTCTAGGTCAGCCTTTAAACTGCCAAGGAAACCACCTTCTTGGCTTTGTCATTGGCCAAAGAAAGAGCCTCTTCAAAAACTGTGGGTACATATTAGATTTTTTTAACCACATTGGGACATACCATGAGCAGAGCATCCTTATTTTGCCACCTAATCTTTCTCACACTAGCTCAAACCAAAGGATCTAAGGAATATGAACCACTGATCTAGAGGAAATAAAAGATATAACAAGGTTTCCATAGATGAATTTGTGGAAGGATCATTTATGGGATGGTGGCATCACTGCCATGAACATGTATACACCAGAGCAAGCAATGGATAGTTTTTGACACAGGCCTGGGATTGGCCAACTGACTGACCTCCACATCCAGTGAAGGACCAGTAATCGCTCCAGCATGAAGATTCTGGCTGTGATGCCAGGGTGAGACTCTTTATGCATGAACCGTTCCACTCTGTCTCTGACCTGTCACCCAAGCTGATCCAGGCGCTGCTCCCCTGCCCCAATGGTTCATGGCTGTTCCCAACTCAGTGGGAAGGTGCTAAGACACAGGAAGAGAGAAATGCAGCTGGAAGGTGTGGAAGAAGGGTGGGAGGACTGGATGTTGAGAGATGCAGGCATCCCCTCCATTGCATTCATTAATGTGTTATGGGCACAACCTCCAGAGCCAAGGTGTAGGGGTTAATGAACCCAATATTTTTTTTCCTCCAGGAAGGGGCCAGGCACCTGGTGCCCTCTGGGGCGGTGATTCAAAGAAAAGCTAGCTTGATATCTTAGTGATTTATGTATCTGGCTGTAGGGGCAGGTGTTGGGAGTTTGATTCCCCAATGAGTCTACCATGAGAAGAGGCAGCCTATTTGACATTGGACAAGCTGCACAATCTCAGAGCACCTCCAGAAGTAGGGAATGCTAAACCACTTCTGTGTACTCTCTACACCTGGAACAGGTCACCATAAGTCAGAATTGACTTGATGGAACACATATATTTTTAAAGAATTAAAACCAGTATCCCTTACCATAGAGAAAGCAAGTGGCAATATAGCTTAAATCACTTAATGGTTATCATTTAGGAATGATTATTTCAGGTTAGGTCACTCATAAACATTTATCTGGCAGGTGTACTAAGTAATATCAATCAGTTCTCTGTTCAAATATGAAATATTCATTTTATAAATTTATTTATTCCCTATATAAAGTTTGATAATGCATGGAGCTGTACACTTGGAACAAGGATGTAGGGGCCATATGCGCGCACACGCACACACATAAAATGCCCCGAAACAATCTATAGTTGTCAACTCTTTTGTGAAGAAACTGAAAAGGGTGATGCTTAGCAAATATGAAGAAGAGGCAGTTGAATGGTGAATTAAAGGCAAGTTTAAGAGCTGACTTTGGTGATCTCTTCCATTCAGGTACTGTTTTTGTCATGTACAGACAAAGTGTGTAAGAGGCTTTATTGACAGCACGTGTGTTTTTTATATTGCAATTCTTAGTAAGTTATCCATAGGATAGTTCCAGCTCACCAGTCTTGGTAACTTATAAAATATTCACTAGTGGCTTATTACAACCTCACAGTAGAGACTTAGTTCATGAAGCAGAACTGTTTTCTCTCTATTTGATGGCCTCTCTGTGGCTTCAGTAACACAACAATAGCAGCTTTTGTAAACCACATGAGGCTGGTCATATAAAAATGGAGTCATTAAATATAGTTGTATTTCCTTAGCATGCCACAGATTCTATTACCTATCCAGTCTCTGCAGTGCTTATCATGGTGTAGGGGTGTATATAATTCTTGAATTCTTTATGGAGGGGCTTCTTAGTACTTGGGATGGAGAGCTGATGAATCTCAGTTCCTGGAGAATAAACTAGATTTTTAAGATTGATTTGTCATCACTGAAAACAAATTTTATAGAGAACTATCTACTAACACAAATCTCAGAGATTTTTTTAAAGCCAATTAATATGAACTGAATATATTAAACACCAAAATGTGAATATTGGTAAAACAAAATGAAATTATATTTCTGACTTGTCCTTCAAAGGTCTCAAGGCTCACAAGTTATCCGTTTCATCATCAGTAACCTGTGGAAGCTGTGGGATGGAAGGAAGGGATGCCGTATCTTTTGGAAATTAAATACTTACTCTTTCCATTCAGTGGCTTCCACATGCTCCTGGTGGTGAAAGGAATTACCTGGAAGACTCAAGGGCTTCAGGAGAGAAGTCATGTATGTAGAATTTCTGGAAAAACCACCAAGATATAAGCCAAAATTGCATTGTCAGAAAAAATTGGATTGAATCTTCAGCATGTCCTGTTGTGGCACTCCATAGAAGTCCCACTGTGGTTTTGAAATGGTGACCATCTGCTCTTTTAAAAACTCCATTAGAGTTTCTGTTAACAGTAAGCTGGTGTCTAAAGGCTCCCAGCTGTTAGTAGCACAGGGGTCAAGGTAGCAAATGATCCTCTTCCCATGCATTGAAAGGAGAGCTGCTGGAACTATTCTCCAGGCAAGAATAGTATCACAACCTGCCATTTGCTAGGAAGCTTTCAGGCTACCTTGTAATTGCCTGGTCAGTAATGATCTTATGGCCTGGGTGGGGAGCTCCAGTGGTTTTAGTTTTTTACCTCATGCCCAGCAGGATAGCTGTTATCCTGGCCCCATCAGTAGTCAGGAATCCGCCCAGCACAACCTAGGTCCATGATGGCAAACCTTGGCACTCCAGATGTTCTTGGACTTCAATTCCCAGAAGCCCAAGCACCCTGTGAATCCTCACAAATGGGTTTATTGAGATTCATCTGGCCCGCATTGCCCTCATCGCTCCTGGAAGTGGAAGTAAAACACTCCCATACAGGCATGTTTTACTTCCGCTTCCAGGAACGATGAGAGCAGTGCAGGCTGAATGAATCTCAGTAAACCCATTTGTGTGGATTCACAGGGTGCTTGAGCTTCTGGGAATTGAAGTCCAAGAACATCTGGAATGCCAAGGTTCACCATCATGGACCTAGGTGGCTGGACCTACACATCCTGCTTGGATTCAAAGAACTGCATTAAAACGGAATGTGCATTGCAAGTAAGTTCATTCCAGTTTGCAAATAACCTACAGTAAAAATGTTGCCATCTGAGTTATTGCAAACACAATGATCCTGCCCCTTTTACTCAATAACTCTGCTCTAAGGACAAATAACTTGATTTAGCCCAACGAGTCTAACAAAATATTACAATTTTGTTGTAACATGAAAGCTATTAATTAGATATGCAATGACCAATGTACTATCTGATTTCCTGGACAGCTAGAAAATGAGCAATTTAATGTACTTTGTAATCATCACTTGAAAAATGTATTTTAGAAGTGCGAAGCTTAGTGAAAACCATATAATCATGTGGATTTTGTGTTGCTATACAGTCCATTTCTTTTGGCAAGTAGAAAGACCTTCAAAGCTCACTGTTGATGGCTTGCCACTTTTACAACGATGTCACAGCAGGGAATTCTAGATCTCATTAGAAAGATAAATTGGAGGCAGTTGCCTCCCAGTTTGGTTCCTTGCCAGGAGTAAACTTTATTCAGTAACAGTCACAGAGACAAATTTTGAAGAATTATAACTTAAAGTCTTGGAAACAGCCGGCTTTCCTTCCTAATCATCTTGTTTTATTTCTTTTTTTACCTTCCCTGCTTATTAGTTTACTAACACATATCTAAGAACTGCCAAAAAAATCATTATAGAATACGAACTGGGGGAAAATTGAACTCACCTGATTCCAGGAGCTAATCCCTTTTTCATTCCACCTATATTTTCATTTCTACCAGATTATCCTATGATTTTTGCTGTTCCTAGATTGTCACTTTACATTTTCATTCACAGTACTTAATATGAAAGGTAACACATTTAACCACTTCTTTTGCTATCCCCATGTTGGTGGTGATAAGCATAAACATAGGCTTTCTCTCTGGATGGTCAGCCCAATTTAGATTTACTTCTAAGCAAACAGTCATAAGACTGCAATGATAAATGTATTTGTAAGAAGAAAATATCCCAATTTCCTAAGTATGATGACCTATTTCCAAATAAGTGTGTCCAGGCTAAAACACCAGTGACTATTTGGTCATAGCTTATTGTAACTTTTGGCATGTGAATATTAACTTTGGGCTCTTTGTATATTTGTATATCCTTTCCTCTACTTATCCTTTCAGTAGTTCACAGAATTATCACTTTTGTTTAGCTATGTTTACCCCCATCAATATGACAGCAACTGTTAATGTCCTTAAAACATACTATAACTGATAACTATAACTGCAGAATGCAGAAAACATTTACAATATAAATATCCTTGTTAGCAACAATGGCCTTTTGTTTCAGTTATAGTGGAACTCTAGTTATTTAGTAGGACCTAAAATATGAAATAGATATTCAAAGTGGTGTAGTGGATAGAGTGATGGACTAGGGCTCATGATACCCAGATATGACATCCTGCTTGGCCATGGAAACTCACTAGGCACTGGTAAAGCTACCCCTCAAATATCTCACTTACCTTCAGGCCCTAGTCCATGGGTTCTCAACGTTTTCCCACCACGGGCCATACCATGCCCCCTCAGACAGCTAGGTGGGCCAGTTTGTGATCCAGACGACCTGGATCAGGAGATACTTCCTATGCCCAGCCCAGTTCTGCCCTCCCAGGCTGCATTTGACCCTGAGCTCCAGCCTGTACCTGAACCAGAAGATGACGAACCAGAACCTCAGCCTGCTTCTGGCCCAACTCTGACTCCCCAGACAGATGACTTGTCAAATCAGAGGTCTGACTGTGACAGTACTCAGTCCTCAGCCAGAGACCGGTGCCAAAAGGTTCTGCAGCTGAGACACAAGAAAGCCAGAACTTGTTATCACCGAAGACTCCCAGCTGATACTCATACATGTTTCACCAGGCAAGCATCAGTACAATTTCTCAATGTGACGATCGACTACCTGCCAGATCCTCTTTGTACCTGCTGTGACCCTGACTTCTGCTTACCCTGATGACACCCTGCCCTGGACATCCTTTGAACTTGATGCTCACTCTGATCCTTACCGGTACCCTGACCTCAGCTTGCTCTTTGAACTTGACTATTTGACTCTCCTTAGATAGACTTTTGCCAGGACAGTCCTGTGTAGCACCACTGTGTGGTGACCCTGCCCGGTGGGTAGGTCAGCACGGCCAGACACATGGTTTCCCCACTGTAAACAATGCCATAAAACACATGCATGGCTGTTGTAAACATGTACATTTACAGCATGTTTTGGCTGTTTCCACCGCTTCCGCCACTTCTTGCGGTGTGACTTTCACAAGATGTATTTATACTAGAGTTCTTGAAGCATCATGTAAACCCAGGGTTTGATAGGTTTCAACATTTCTGCTGTAGCACAACTGCTTTCTCTTCTGGGGCAAGAAATTGTGATTGTGTGTACATTGGACATTCAAAGATCCTTGAATGAAAAAGCTTGCACAGTGCCAATGCAATCATTATTAGTCAGATCAAAGCATTTTTAATTGCTATCACTTGTAAAATTATTGCCATCATTTGTGGCTGCCAGTTTATTTCCATTTAAAACAAATTATATTATTCCTGCAAAATGGGGTGGTGGGGTGGGATGGTATTGCTGGATTAAAAGCATAACTTTCTTTCTTCAAGGCAATTGAATGACCTTCAAAATAAGCTGGTTTGTGGTTTGAATATGCTGATGAAATCACTTTGCTTGCAAGATGTTTTGCTTTGTCATGAAATTCTAAACGACCAGCCATACTGAACAGATGATGTTTTCTTCCTTGTACCATAATATTCATTAATGTAATCTGTAACCAAAGTTCAAATATGAATATAGATGAACAATAGGATTTGCAGGAAGCTCAGGCAATAATCTCCATTAGGTCTTGATCTTTTTACTTCCCCTGCCCCAACTACCATGACCTTTTTTCCATACTCATTGGAAGGACAGAGAAATATTTGACCACTGACGATAATTTATATTGAAACAGTTCTGTGTGTTTTTCTTGTTGCTCTCTATTTTCCTTGAATACTGGGGAATAGTTTCTCCAAATGAAACACAATATCCAGGAGTATTATCCTGCTAGTGAAAATGATGTTGCACTTATGAATCTCATGTTCTGACTGTGTATAAGGTGAACTCCAGCTGCACAATCAGTTGTAATATTTAATATGCGTGTAATATTTAATATGCTACAAACTCAAGGAATGTAAAATGGCCATCAAAAACTAGAAACAAAACAAAAAGACAAGCAAACCCTGCTAGCTTATTGGTTTCTCTCACTAAATTTATAATGAATTTAGGCCATTAATCCCACTATACACTATCACATTATTTTCTGTTGTAAATGCTGTCTGAAATAAGGCTTGAACAGAAATAATTGCAAACAAGCATGAAGCATTAGGAGCACTGCCACTTATATGAAAGCAAATAATACGAAAAGGGGAAATGGTGGCTTCTTGTATAAGTTAAAGGGGAAAAAGAAAAGCATGGGAGGGTTTGGATATCTAACTCAAGCATTAATAAGCAAAGTTCTACAGGAAAATTTCACAACAGCAAGAAATAACTGAAGAGGATGGGTGTCATGTGTGTGAATAGGAATTTATACATGATTCTGTCAACATCTCTATAATAATGTTTTCTATCTATCTCAGTGGAAAATCTAGTTTCAGTTTTTCAATTCTTCTTCTTTCATCTCCCGATCAAACTCTGGACTGCCAAAATAAAGCCACTTTCTGGCTATGTCATTGGCCAAATTTGTCCTCTTCTGTGTATGTTTCTGGCAGTAAACCAAAGTTTTTCAATTAAAATATTTATATATTCCTTCTTGTTAAACGAATCCCAAGGAAAACATTATAAAGAAATCTGATTCAACCTAATATAATGATCCAGGGAAATTCAAACTGAGAAGATAGTATTGCATTGCATCCTGATGTATCCCAATCACTTCATGAAGGAGGTACTCATGCCACCATAGAAAAAGCCTATCTCCCTATCTTTGTTGTTATTGTTATAGGCTGTCAAAGCTTTTCCAAATTATGGTGGCTCTATGGATTAGTAATCTCCAAAATGTCCTGTCATTACCGCTGCTCAGGTTTTGCAAATTGAAGGCGTAGCGCCCTTTACTGAGTTAATCCATTTTTAGTTGGTCTTCCTCTTCTCACTCTGTCTTCTACTTTCACCAGCATTATAGCCTTTGCCAGTAAATCTTGTCTTTCAATGAAATGCCCAAGTTACAGTACTACAATCCAGATACCCAGTGTGGTGTAGTGGATAAAGTAATGGAGTGGGATTAAAGAGGATTGGGTTCAAAAACCAGTTCAACCAAAGAAATTCACTGGTGGTGTGAAACTCAGAAAACCATTCCTTAAATATCTCAATGATAACCCTGTTAAAATCTTGGGGTGGGGGTAAGTGCATGTGAGCTGGTGTGTGTAACAAAGCTACAAAATTTCAGCCATTTTTAAGCAACTGCCATATTTTCAACTTTCTGAAATATATTCATATTCATTAAAAACAATGCCAATTAAAACAAAATAGTGTAAAGTACTTGGTGCCATGCTTGAAGTCCACTGACTCCAAGCGGATTCAAGATATCTGTTTCACTCTTGATGGCATACATAGGAAATTATAGCAAAATATTATATATACGCCTAGTGCTAACTTCCCAGGGAATATGTAAGACACATTTAGAAGCATTTGGTTATCATTTAAGTTGTTGAGAAAAGCCTGAGTTGTTTTGCCAGAATGTTTTGTTTTTTATATTTTACAGATAATTTGTTCAATTTTTTATGTGTATGTGTGTGCAATGTCCAATTATATGTAATTTAGTGGAACAAATATTTTACCTCATATGTCCATTAATTGCTCATTTGTGTTTTGAGAACCGTGGGAGCACACCTTTCGCTGCTCACATGATATGCTGTCTATACATTCAAAGGTTGTTTTTCAGCAGTCTAATGTGAGGGCAGGTGTCCTGGAAAAACAAATTATCTAAATTTTTTATCCCTTACCAAGTAGGCCCGTTTTTCTCTAAATCAGGCTTTAAGACTATTATCAGCCATAATGCAATTAGGTCTGCTTTTAGTCCAAACCCAATGAACCAGAGCTTGGCAACAGGAGTTAATGTGTTCTCTATATGCTTTTAAAAGTTATCTACACTGTATTTAGTTCATGGGAAAGTGTTTCCCCATAAAATCTCTTAACCCTTTCTTTTTTTCTATTATCTGAGGTGTGACTATATTTAGAATCCTGTGTACAGTTGTAGTTGCTCACCACACCACTGAATAGATATTGTGCAGTTGGAAAAATAAAGAAAGTGGCTACCAAAGATGCTGAAGCAACTCTCCTCTGAGAAAAGGGACAGCATTTGTAGTGTTTCAGCTGGGTGGGAGAGGGGGAATGCAAGTCAACATGTATATAAATATTCACAATGTCAAATAAGTAGATAGGGAGTATGTTTCTACTTATCTCATAGTATTAGAAGCTTCAGGAAGTCACAAGACAAAATGGTGTTTTGAGATTCACAACAGATAAAGGGAAACAGTTCTTCATACATGGAATTATAATATTCACCATCATAAGACATCATGTAATGGCATGATAATGGCCACCAACTTAGAAGACATTAAAAGACAATGAGATACATTTAGAGAGGATGAAGCTTTTAATGACTAATAATCAGGAGGATTATGTCTGACATCCAGGATCTGAGGTTGTTAGGCTCAGTATATATGCTGCTAGAGGACATTGTTTCTCTAAAAATATTTTTATTAATTAGTTAAAAGTAAGTCAAAACAAATAATGGCTAAAATAGTGGTAGCATAGGCCTACATACAAAATCAAAATATTGCAAAAGCAAAGAAAAATGCAAAGAAAAAAAATGAAAGGAGCAAAGAAATAAAGGAGACGAAACACAAGAATGTCTTCCCTGAAAGGTTTCCAAATATCTAAAAATATATCCATGTGTCCAATCGTGAAGAGTTTTGGTTCAAACTGGAGAAGAAGAACACGGCAGAGAAGCAAATGGAAAATTAATTAATTAATTAATTAGTTTAGTGCAATTTGTGTTGCGACCACCAGGAACTTATCCCTTGATAGTCTGGTCAATCAAAGACTCAAGAAATATCCATGTGCAATTGTTATCTGTATGCCATGTGTTAGTACAGTGATGGTAAACATTGCCACTCCAGCAGTTTTTGAACTTCAATTTCCAGAAACCCTGAGCAGCAGGAGTGCTGACTTGGGCTTCTAGTAATTGAAGGCCAAGAACAACTGGAGTCCCAAGGTTTGACATCACAGTGCTAGTATCTCAATAGTATAGTAAGGTCTCCTATCCACTGGTGTGGTGATGCATGGTGGGCATCTCTCTTTCCAGTGTTTCAAAATCATTCTTTTTGCAATTGTAATGACATGGAGGGTCCATCTACACTGGCCAGTGGTTAATCTCCAAGAAGCAGGTAAGTAGTTCAAAAGTACCAAAGCATCAAATATTGGTCACAGTCAAAATGCAAAATGTGAGTAATAATTCTTTTCCAAAATCCACTTATAACTGGACATGGCCATAGCATAGACTAAGCGATGTGTCGAGGGAATCACATTTAAATGATTTGCTCTGAGGCTTATTATAAAGACCTTGAGGCATCCAGTACAATCTAAACATTGTTAGGGAATATGAGCAGGATGATGCATTTGTGCTCATGTTCTGCATGTGAGCTTCACCATAATCTGGCCGATAACCTTGTGTACAGAAATCTCCGAGAATTCATCTGCCCTTTCGTGTTCAAGGAATGAGAAGCAGATGAGTGAAGTAGTGACATTCAGCTCTTTATTAGTGGGGTTTGAACACAGTTTGGATGGGGCAAAACTCGGACTTATATACACTATAAACAGCAACAGTAACAATAATACAACAAGCCCATTGGCTAACAGAGTGTGCACATTTTCTTATTTGCATAAGAATAGATACATGAGAAAAGATACATTCCGCTCCTGTCAGAAAACACAGTTAACATACATAACATTCTTCCCCCCTAGGAAAAAACAAAATCCTTTAACCAGGATGGCAGTCTAGTTTCCCTTCTGGGTTGGACACTTGTGAGCCGGCTCAGGGGCTCGTAGGATGAGCGAGGGATTGACTAGATGGGGAGGATTGTAATTTAAGCCCTGTTTGTCAGATGGAGGAGCAGGGGATTGCTCAAAATCAAAATCTAATTCTGTGAATGAATAAGAAAACTCAGGTCCCTCCTATGTGTACTAAGAGTGGAGGGCGACTCTGAACAAAATTGGTCATCATCAATAAAGGAATCCAGAGTGCTAGGCTGGGACAGTGTAGGGGTACACCAGGTAGAGTAGAGGAGCATTCCACAAATTCCCCTTGAAGTCGGTCCCTAAAATGCATCTCTGGGTCAATGTTGGCTGGCTGCTGACTATTACCTCTGCCCCCTGGGTTTAAACAGGTGGGGGTCAACCCTAGCATTGAGTGTCTGTATTAGTCTTGTGGGTCCAGTACTCTGAGTCTCAATTGATCCGTGTGCCTGATCCATATCAGACCAGTGGCTGTTTCGATTCTGTAAGAAACAGGACCAGTGTGATGGATCACAAACCCAGGCACCCATGTAGGACCACCAGCTGCATAATTGCAGCAATGTACAGGGTCTACAGATGAGAAACCCTTCTGGTGTTGGATTGCTATTTTGTGCCTTTTGTCCTCTACCCTAGAGGGATCCAATCTGTCCAGCAAGGATGACAGTTTCCTTCACTGGAGCAATTCAGCAGGGGACAACCCTGAGGCAAGGGAGGTGAGCGATTACTTTAGTCAATGTTACATCCTTGGCCATAGCTTTGGCTATATCTGAGGGGACAACTGGGGGTGAGTCGAATGCCTCAATCATGAGGACCTGGTGGTCATTTCGATCTCGCAATCGGCTTCCCCGACCCCTGGCAGTGGAGAACGTGACAGGGCATCAGCATGGCTGATGTCCTTACCGGGCCTGTGCACCAAAGTAAAATCATATGCATTTAGGAAAATTGCCCAATGCAACATCCTTGGGGACAGAATTTGAGGTGTGGGCTTCCCGTTCACAAAGATTCCAAGGAGGGGCTTGTGGTCAGTTACGATGGTAAAAGGCCTTCTGTAAAGGTAATCGTGGAATTTCTTAGTGCCTGCCACGATTGCCAATGCCCCCCTGTCTGTCTGAGTATAATTTTTCTCAGGCTTTGAGAGTGAACGGGAATAGAATGCTACGGGGGCTTCCCTCCCGTCACTTAGTACATGGCATAACACAGCTCCCACCCCCACAGAGGATGCATCACACACAAGTACAACTTCTTTGTTAGGATCAAAATGAGTTAATCAGTATCCGAAAATAACAGCCTTTTAAGTTCTAAGAACGCTTTCTCCTGGCAATGGCCCCAGTGCCAAACAGTATCTTTCTTAAGAAGCTGATATAATGGTTCGGCAACTGAGGCTTTGTGATGGAGAAAAGCGTGATAGAAGTTTAACAATCCTAGAAATGATTGCAATTCGACTTTACATGTCGGCCTGGGTGCATTCCACATGGCCGCCACCTTGGAGTCAGAGGGCATGATACCTTGGGGTGTAATGTGGTACCCCAGGAACTCCACTTCCCATGCCAAAAACACACATTTGTCTCTTCTGAGATGTAGACCGGCCCTCTCGAAATGTGACAGGACTCGATCGAGCCTGGCCGCTAGTTTGACGGTGTCCTTAGTGGTGATCAGGACATCATCAAAATATGGCAGGACACCAGGCAACCCTTTCAAAATACATTCTACAAGATATTGAAATATTCTGGAGGCTGCATTCCCCCTGAATTGTAGTCTAGTTACCTTAAATGACCCCCTATGCGTTACTATGGTCTGGGCTATGGCAGCAGCAGGAGACACAGTCAATTGTTGGTAAGCCTGGGAAAGGTCAAGTTTTGCGAAGCAATTTCCTTCATGCAAGGAGACAAGAAGGTGGCTTACCACAGGCACAGGATATGCATTCAGGCGAATAGCTTTATTGATGGTACACTTGTAGTCAGCGCATATCCTGACCTCCCTATTACTTTTCAAAGTAGTCACTATTGGTGTCTCCCACTCTGCGGAGTCCACTGGCACTAGGATGCCCTAGCCCACCAGTTTGTCCAGCTCAGCTTCTATCTTCTCATTTAAAGCAAAGGGTACCTAGCGTGGCTTCATCCGGATGGGCTGGACAGTTGGGTCAAGCTCAAAGTCAACAGGGGGTCCTTTGTATAAACCTAAACCCTTTTTGAACACCTCAGGATGTGCAGCACAAACGTCACGGATTGGGTCAGCGTCTATTGCGTGAATGCCAGAAAGCCTGATTCCCAGGGGCCTAAACCATTGGGTCCCAATAAGACAGTTAGTGCCCTGCTTAACTACAACCAATGGCAAGGAGGTGTGAATGTTTTTGAATTTTACCAAGAAATTTCCCACCCCCAGGACCGGAATCTGGCAATCTTGCACATCCCGGAGGGAAGTTTTAAAAGATTTGAGCTTGGGCCGAAAGGCAGGGGGAATTCTCAAAAACTCCCCCTGTGGGATTATGGAAAAGGCAGTACCTGACTCCACCTCCATCTTGAAGGGGATGTCCTGCAGGCTCAGGTCTATGAAGAAATGCTCGCTGATGATGCCCACTTGGCACAGCTCAAGCTCTGGTGACACTTAGGCGATGGACGTTTTGTGGTGATGACTCATCTTGGACTCAGGTGCTGGAGTTCTTTGCTTTTGCTGTCAGCATACTTTAGCAATGTGCCCTCGTCGCCCACAGTTGTGACATTCTGCGGTGCGGAAGGGGCACTTCCTGTGGTCATGCCAGGCTCCACAGCCATCACACTTGCAAAGGAATTTCTTCTCCCAATCATCACAGTGCTCTCGGTGTTTTCCTCAGACCGCTCGGACTTCTCCCTCTGCATCGCTGGACTACAATGAAGAGTTGGAACCAGGCGATGCTGAGGAGGATGAAGATGAATTTTACTGAGCTTGCACAGCTGCGTCGGTGGCACTGGTGGTGGAGTGGCGATGCCGGAAAAGCTTGATGCCGGATCTTGCAGCCTCAGACACTACCGCCTCTTCTAGGACAGCCTTGAAACTTAGCATCTTCCTGATAATGAGGTGACATTCAGTATATTCATCCCTCATGCCGGCCAGCAGACGGTCCCGGAGTGCTTCTTCGATGTTGTCCCACTTGCACGGGGCGGCAGCAACGTGCAGAGCGGTGTAGTAGTCTGCAATGGACTCCCCAGGTGCTGCTCCCTTCTGTGGAAGGCCACTCTGGCCGGGAAGATCGAGACCTCTGGCTGCAGGTGTTTCCTCAGTGCAGACATGATTTCTGCGAGTGGCACCACATCCATGCCCCTTGGGAGAATGAGGTTGGTTGCCTGCTCAAGCATCTCAGAACCGCACTGAGTGAGGAAACAGAAGCACTTCTGGTCTTCGTCGGTGATCTTCTGCGAGGTCATTGCGTGGCGGAATCGGCGTTTGTATGTTGCCCATTTCTCTGGATGTGCTGGGTCAAATGGGCCAATGTTGCTGCTGTGTGGGAACGCCATCCCATCTTCGTTGCCAGTTTCGTGTTCAGGGAATGAAGAAGCAGACGAGTGAAGTAGTGAAATTCAGCTCTTTATTAGTGGGGTTTGAACACAGTTTGGATGGGGCAAAACTCGGACTTATATACACTATAAACAGTAACAGTAAAAATAATATAACAAGCCCATTGGCTAACAGAGTGTGCACATTTTCAATCCACTTATTTGCATAAGAATAGATACATGAGAAAAGATACATTCTGCTCCTAGAAACAGTAACAGTAACAATTATACAACAATCCCATTGGCTAACAGAGTGTGCACATTTTCGATCCACTTATTTCCATAAGAATAGATACATGAGAAAAGATACATTCTGCTCCTGTCAGAAAACACAGTTAACATACATAACAAGGTATAGAGTCCTCAGTGATGGTGATTGTTACCTTAATTTTTAGACCCTCTTATTTATTTAAAATAAAGGTTCTTATTCTTAGTCAGAGGCTAGGATAAGTAAACCATAGACCACATTGTTTGATATAAGAATAGAGATGTTTACTTAGAAAAATAAGAACATAAGAAGCAGTAACAAAAAGAACAGATATTTACTCCTTGACGACACCATTCAGTAAGCATAGATCTGAAGAAAATGACCTGCACTATAGATAAAATAGAAGTGAGGTAAATCCTGGATCTAGAGTATAGTTTTTATACCTTTTCCCTACATGTACATTCTAACTTGGGAATAATTATACAATAGAACAAAGGAGTCCTAATAGCAAACACAAAGCAAATTGATTACAGGTTACATTGAGTCAATATTTATGCAAATAAAGCTAAGTATAAAAGTTTACATAGTCAACATTAAGAGGAAATGCAAAAAGATAAAGGCTTACATCAATATCAGAAATGCATCCAGTAAAAAGAGTCAATTTCAGGTATTTCCAAGAGATTACTAACTAACTAACTAACTAACTAACTAACTAACTAACTAACTAACTAACTAACTAACTAACTAACTAACTAACTAACTATTCTGTTCCATTTCCCTAACCCCTCAGGTGCACATAGGCTAAAGTATACATCTCTCTAACCCAGACACTGAAGTTGTGCTGAACTTCAAGGAATGAGAAGCAGATGAGTGAAGTAGTGAAACTCAGCTCTTTATTAGTGGGGTTTGAACACAGTTTGGATGGGGCAAAACTCGGACTTATATACACTATAAACAGTAACAGTAACAATAATACAACAAGCCCAATGGCTAACAGAGTGTGCACATTTTCAATCCACTTATTTGCATAAGAATAGATACATGAGAAATGATACATTCTGCTCCTGTCAGAAAACACAGTTATACTTAACAGCCCACATCACTTGCTCATCGCAATTGGTACAGATCCACATACGGACATCAAGACTGGCAAGAAAGACTTTGAAAAGAAATAGTTTCTTCTCGGTGGCAGCACCCACATTATGGAACACCTTACCAGTGGAGCTGTGCCAGGTCCCATCCCTGGAAACATTTAAAATTCAATTAAAGTCCATATTCTTCAAGGAGGCATTCCAAAATGTTTTACCCACAGTCAATTAGTTCTTGACTTGTTTATTGTTGGCTTATTTAGAGTATGTAGCCATAGTTAAGTTAATTGATTTATGTGTTGTTATTTTTCTTTTTTTACATGCTGCCAAGCTAAAGGGAGTTGGGGGTCATAGAACGTTGGCTTTGTATTGTTGGTATTTTAATTATGTGAACTGTCCAGAGTGGTAGCAAGTCCCAGATGGGCAGTATGCAAGTGTGATAAATAAATAAAGCAAATAATACAGAATGCCTGGCAATATTTGTCATTGGAGTAATCTCTCGAAGTGAATCTCAGAGTGTTTGTCTTAGCCTTTTGTTGTTCTTGTTGGTGTTGTTTTAAATATCTGTTGCAAGTCTGGGTTCACTGTAAGTTATAGCCAGCCTAACTATCTCCATGCAAATACTATTTATTTTTCACTCTTCCTTGTTGATTTGTTCCTTCTTCCATTTCCTAACATGATGGAAAAGGTTGAAATCTTCTGGTTTAAATTTAGCCTCCAGAACCTGTCTTTCTTGAAACAGAATATTAAAAACAGAGAAATCTAGGTAGCAGAAGAAAAGGCTAAATAATCTCTAGCATGCACTAGGAAAGATTAAAGGGGCTCTAGGAATTTTTCTAAATTTAAGCAAAAAGAGGGTATGCAAGGTCAAAAGTTAAAAAAAAGAGCTATCAAAGGCTAGCAACAGTAAGAGACAGTACATTCACCAATATATTTGGGGCCATTCAACAATTACGTGATCCGTTTTTTGGGGGGAAATTGACCCCCTCCCCCCCCATAATCTGACCACAATTTTTGCTTTGAACCCCTCTCCCTTTAAAATTACATAATCCTGAGTTTTTGTATCAAAATTCTAATTTTTAGAGCTTTTCACTAATGGTGCCTAATGCAGAACGTATCGGTGAGGATTCTCGATGCATCACACCCTTTGTGAAGAGATTTTTTTTTGCAGGGAGGAATGAGGTTGTCAAGTAAGTTCTGATAGTGTTCATCTACTATCTTCTTTATAAGGATTATACATTTCTGTCAGTTAGAAATAGACTGCACAAACTATTCAATAATCTCAAATCGGATCAAACTTCCCAGAGATAATTTTTAAACCTAAAAAAATCACCATGTTTTGAAACCACAAAAGCTCCAAATGGATTACGTAATCTATTATTACTGGAAGTATTACAAACATTCACACTTCTTTTGGCTTTGGATTGAATTCTTTTGGATTTTTTCTAAAGCAGTGAAAATTAAGTGAAAGTTTAAATTTTGTTGGACCACTCAAATGCTAATCCTGGCTTAGTTATTGCTTTTGACAAATGCTAATGTTGAAACTGAATCCTGACAAGGCAGAGATCCTGTTCATAGTGGGTTCTCCTAGGTTAGATGGTTTTACACTCCCCTCTTAGAGGCCAAGTGTACAACATGGAAGTCCTGGATCTGTAAATTTCAGTGGTACACCAAATAGCTACTGTGACTGAATCTGCCATTTCCCAGTTATCACAGATTGCCCAGTGGAGACCCTATTTGGAGAGGAGGTCTCTGGTAACATTGGTTCATGCATTAGTGTATGCTCTCTATGCAAGCGGGGCTGCCCTTTACATTGATACAGAAGCTTCAGCAGTTTCACAATGTGGCCAGATCGATCCCTGGAGTAAATACCGAAAAGACGGGGCTCAATTCCCCGAGAGCTTCACAATGGGGGACATGAAAGGAGCCTCATTTGGGCATCCCCTGCAAAAATCCTTTCAACCCAGAGTAATCTCTGACACAAAAACACACACACATATATTTTTATCAAATCTCTCCAGTCATGGACCAACTGCATTGTCTCCCTGCTGTTTTCCGTGCCAGGTTCAAGGTAAGCCCTTAATGGTTTTGGACCTGTCACAACATTTCTCCCAAAGACCTACTATCTTTTCTCCTATCGTCACAGGCCTTGTGGCTACAGGTGTCTACACAGAGAGTAACAAAGGTAGCTACTAGGAATTGGGACTTCTCAGTAGTAATGGTCTTCCAACAAAGTAAGCAAGGCCCTCTCTCTCCATATTTTTGAACAACTTGCGAAAAGAGAGCTTCTTATTCTTTTGTATCTAGGTCAGACTTTAAACTGCTTGAAAAAGCTTTCAAAATATTCTCCCCTCTTAGGTAGGGACTCTGACCCATTGATTCAGCTTTTTTCAAAGGCTTGGGTATTAGTTACTGCCACCTGGATACTTTTGATTAATTATTATTATTATTTTAAAAATATCTTTATATGTATGTTTTCCATTGTGTTATTTGTTGGGTGAGCTGGGGCATATAACTTTGTAGGTAAAACTGCTAGGAGTGAGTGAGTGATGACCTCAAAATAATGTACCAACCTTAATTTTCAAGAGTTGATACAATAAAGAAATGCTTGCTGTGCCATAAATTAAGTCTTCTTCACTCACTAGTCTATATTAATGAGTATCTTAACATTAACCAGCTATTAACAATAAAAATATGTCTGTAATACTTTTTGGTGTAATAGTTTTTCAACCAGATAGCTTGAAAGAAACCTAGTAACATGGGATATTTTGGGCTTGGGGGAAAGACAGGTGTTCATACGGATGGATGACATTGCGGAGCTTTCTATAATGATTGTGCAAGCAGAAATTGGGGCCAGAGAACCCCTTCCTACAGCCTTATCCAATATTGTTGACAAAAGCCTGCTCGAAAGAAATTTACCAAATTGAGTCTCTAGTTTCCTCTCATTAATTGGGTGTCTGTTGCGTTTGGGTGGGGAGGAAGGAGGTTCTATGGTGATCGAGCAACATGGCCAGGCAAAACATATTAAAATGGATAAAGGGATTTTCTAGTGGTATAAATACCTGCACACGACCTCCCTATGCACCATAACTGATGTTATGTATATATGCAAGTGAAGAAAACGGGCCATTGAGCTTGAACTGCTCTCAACTGCATAGTGTATTTGAGAGAGCAAACAAAAGAAGGCATCTTTTGCTCTCTCTTTCTTTTGGTGGGAATGAGTTGTCAAGTCTTTCCTTCAGCTGACACCTTTATCCCATTGAATTCTGACGCATCTCCCACTCTGCCTCTGATAATGCATCACAGTGCTGCAGAGTGTTTACCCGTCTCCAATCATGCCACTAATGTGGTATCAACAGGTACCTTTTTATTATTATTGTAACAGTGTTGCTCTTGTCAATGCTCCATTTTACTGCCTCGTGATCTTTCATTTTCTGACAAGTACTTCAGAGGAAAACTTTCTCTCTTTTTAAAGGGAGCTATGTAAAGTGCACTTTCACAAAATAAAACTAACAAATAGTGTGACTGCTTTATATATGTAAAATTAATTAACTGTGGGCATTTTATGGGTTGCAGCAAAACCAACAAATTGTCTTTCAGTGCCTTAATGATGAATATGGGTTTTTGTGGGCTCCAGGCTATTTTCTCTGGTTCATCTGACAAAGTAGACTGCAATTTACAAGGATCAGTCTTTAGGGTAGTTGTTCTCAACCTTTTCAAGCCGAGGGCCAGGTCACATTTCCTCAGACAGCTTTGGGGGCTGGATGGCCATTTAGCCCTGCCTGCTACACATGGCACTTCCAGGTGTGGCAGAGGCGGGGGGGCACATGAAATGGTGCCACGGGCTGCATCTGGCCCCAGGTAATAAGGTGAGAACCCCTGCTTTAGGGTGTCCATAAGATGGTTTCTTTTAGCTATTTGTAAAACAAATAAACCACAAAACTCCATGGGCACAATCCAGTCAATATTTACATTTCAACCACCTCCTCCACCCCAATCCTTTGTATTTTTCCAAATACGCAAGTTTTGCAATGCTAGGTTGATGTTTTTTTCTCTCATATGCACAGTCATCCTGAGAGTAGACAGTCAGTATAAGGAACAAACTGGGTTGGACTTTTATATTATATTATATTATATTATATTATATTATATTATATTATATTATATTATATTATATTATATTATATTATATTATATTATATTATATTATATTATATTATTAGAGGAGCTGTGGTGGCTCAGTGATTAAGAAGCTTGCCTTCTTAGCTGGAAGGCTAGCAAGTCAGCAGTTCAAGATCCGGGTACTGCATGATGGTATGAGCACCCATCTCTGTCCCAGCTCCTGCCAACTTAGCAGTTCGAAAGCAAGAAACTGCAAATAGATAAATAGGGACCTCTTTGGTAGGAAAAGATCTTGGGGACATGAAAGGAGCCTCATTCGGATGTCCCCTGAGCCAAGTTTCTCCAGCAAAATCCTTTCATCCCAGAATAATTTCTGACACATTATTATTATTATTATTATTATTATTATTATTATTATTATTATTATTATTATTATTATTATTATTATTATTATTATTGTTGTTGTTGTTGTTGTTGTTGTTGTTGTTGTTGTTGTTGTTGTTGTTGTTGTTGTTGTTGTTGTTGTTGTTGTTGTTGTTGCTGTTGCTGCTGCTGCTGATGCTGCTGCTGCTGCTGCTGCTGCTGCTGCTGCTGCTGCTGCTGCTGCTGCTGCATTTTTATACCACCCCATTGGGAGAGTGCCCACTCTGGATCGTGTACATATAACTTTCAAAATAACATAATAAAACACACAACAAATTAAAAATAAATCAACCTAATAAATACATCCTAAAATAAAATAACTGGCATCTATGGGCACAGATAATCTTAAAATACTGCATGGTTAATTTATTGCTAAGGGGATAACATTCTGAAAAGCTTCCTTGAATAGGAACGTTTTTAATTGTTTTTTTGAAGATATCCAGGGATGGGGCCTGGTGCAGCTCCACTGGTAGTGTGTTTCACAGCATTGGTGCCGCCACCGATACTTATACTATACTTATATTATATATCAGAATCATTAAAACTGAATCTTGTGCTTCACATACAAAGAAGGGAGTTCCTGAAGTCCACTTCTAAGTAACGATGCAGAAAAGAGGCAGTAAAATTAATAAGGGGCTGGAGTACATGAGAAAGATTTGAACATCTGTGTAAGTTGATGCACCATGTGGAGAAAATCAATAAGAAGAAATTATCTATCTCTTAAAATGCTAGAAAGAGTGCAGTATCATTCAATGAATGTGACTAGCAGCAGGAACCCCAAAACAAAATAAAGCAGTTATAACAGATTGTTAATTTGTTGTATTCAGTACCACCAACATGGATAGCATCAAAAGAGAAAATGATAGATACTATTTTTCTTACAACAACAACAATAATTGTGTTTCTGATTTATGGTGAGCTTTCTCAGAGTTTTCTAAGTACTGTATAAGGTGCCAGACGTGGTCTACCAGTACCTTCAACTGGTAGCCCTCTGTGACTATGTATCTCGCTCAAGATTACACAGGCTTAGTTTTTCTCCTCAGAATCAAAATAATAAATAAAATTAAAGACCAGTTGTTCCAACCTAGTGAGCTATCTAGCCAGCTTTTTGCAACAAGGGGGTTATTCTGCTGTTATCCAAACATATTTCCTTAATGAAATTAAAGACCATATAAAGAACAAATGTGCATTACTAAAAGCATTTGAGTGCATACCAAAAAGAATTGTGCAATGAAACCAGAAATGTAATCAGGAAAGAAACCAAAATGACTATTCCTGTCATCAAAAAAAATAATAATAATAAAAATAAAAACCAGGATGAATGACAGATGAAACCTTTTAAACTGTTAATGATAGACAAAAAGCAAAAATAAAAGAAAACAGGAATAAGATCATATTAGAGAGTGAACAAAAGAAAAAGACAAAAATGTTTTGACACCTTAAAGACTAAATCCTGTATTTAAATGTGTACTTTCATGGATCAAGTCCACTTCATCAGACATAAGAGTAAAACCTCATAGCATCAATTTATACATATCAGGTACAGAGGCACACAATGGCTGGCCAGCCTAACAGAAAAGTAACTTTGTAGCTCTTTACAACTAACATAATGGAAAATTCCCATTTGTTATTCAAACTTGTTATGAAACCTGCCCCTATTGATTTGCAAATGGTTGCAAAACAAACTTCTCTTGCAAGCTGATAATCACATCCAAAGGATGGATGCAAAACAAACATTGTGGCATTACACATTTGTCAATGAATTAGCATTTATTGATAATGTTTTTGTGACCCAGGCAAAATTGCAGCATATAACAATCTGTTAGTTGTGGCACATCAAATCTGATAATATCCCAGAAGCCCTTGACTAATATTCAAACCCCTGAGATGGGTGTCCCAGCATATGCATGTACTTCATCTCTGCTGTCTCTCTCTGGATTCTAGACTGAATGTTAAATGCAAATTTTCAATGACTATCGTATAAGGACAAAGATAACTGTTACAATAAGAATGCAAAGAAATAGTAGAGAACCACATAAGAGGAAAAATAAGAGTACTGTTCCATTTGTTGTTGTTGTTGTTCAGTTGCACAGTCGATTCTGACCCTTTGCGACCCCATGGACCATTTTCCTCCAGGCACCTCTGTCCTCCACCATTCTCCTCAGCCCGCTAAGCTCTGTGCCCATTGTGTCCACAATACCATCTATCCATCTCATCTTTGGAAGCCTCCTTCGTCTCTTGCCCTCCACCTTTCCCAGCATCAAGGCCTTCTCAAGTGAGTCCTCCCTTCTCATTTGATGTCCAAAGTACTTTAGCTTCATCTTCACTATTTGTCCCTCCAATGAACAGTCAGGATTGATTTCTTCCAGTATTGACCTATTTGTTCTCTTTGCTGTCCAAGGGACTCTCAGGACTCTCCTCCAACACCACATCTCAAATGCATCTATTCTTCTGCGCTCAGCCTTCCTAATGGTCCAGCTCTCACACCCATACATTACCACTGGGAATACCATTGCTTTGACTTTGCGAATTTTTGTTTTCAAGGTGATGTCTCTGCTTTTCACTATATTTCCCAGGTTTCTCATAGCTTGTCTCCCCATAATCAGTCATCTTTTTATTTTGTGGCTACAGTCTCCATCTGCAGTGATCTTAGATTCCAGGAAAGTAAAATCTGTCACTGCTTCTACTTCTTCCCCATCTATTTTCCAGGGACTGATTGGACCTGTTGCCATTATCTTTGTTTTCTTGATATTAAGTCTTAAGCCAGCTTTTGCACTCTCCTCCTTCAATCCAATCAAGAGGTTCTTTAGGTCTTCCTCACTTTCTGCCATTAGGGTGGTATCGTCTGCATATCTCAAATTGTTGATGTTTCTCCCAGCAATTTTGATCCCATATTGTGATTCCTCCATCCCTGCATTGCGCATTATGTGCTCTGTGTACAGATTGAATAAGCAGGGTGATAAAATGCAGCCTTGTCTTACTCCTTTTCCTATTCCAAACCACTCTGTCATTCCGTGTTCTATCCTAACTGTTGCTTCTTGGTTCGTGTACAGATTTCTCATGAGGCATATGAGGTGCTCTGGTATTCCCATCTCTTTAATTACTTGCCACATTTTGTTGTGGTCCACACAGTCAAAAGCCTTGCTGTAGTCAATAAAACAAAAGTAGACTTGTTTCTGGTATTCTTTTGTTTTCTCCATGATCCAACGTATGTTGGCAATGTGGTCTCTAGTCCCCCTGCCTCTTCTGAAACTGGCCTGCACCTCTGGAAGTTCTCTCTCCACATGTTGCTGCAGCCTATCCTGTATTATCTTGAACATCACCTTGTTGGCATGTGGGATGAGCGCAATTGTTCGGTAATTTGAGCATTCTTTGGCATTGCCTTTTTTGGGGATTGAAACGTACACTGATCTTTTCCAATCCTGTGGCCACTGTTTTGTTTTCCAAATTTGCTGGCATATTGAATGTAGTAGTTTGATTCCATCATCTTTTAGGGCTTTGAAAAATTCAACTGGGATACCATCATCTCCACTAGCTTTGTTTTTTGCAGTGCTTTTTAGGGCCTTTCTGAATTTACTCTTCCATACGACCTAAGAAATCAAAGTGAAATGCAAACCAAGATTATGAATGGTGAGAGAATAATAGGAGAACAAGATGGAAATGATCGACTGAAGGACTATACAAAAGAGACATAAAATAACACATCCTTTGAAGAAAGCTGTAATGAGAAACTTGTAGTTTTAGACATCAGAGTGACAAAACTGAGGCCGTCATACTTTGGACATATCATGAAAAGACTCACTGGAAAAAGAGAATAGAAAATGGAAGACAAGAGAAAAAGTAGAAGATTAAACATGAGATGGATTGATTCCCAGGTTATACTATCTGTGTACCTAGAAGGGAGATATCAAGGTGTTCTCCTGTCACAGTTAACTCATGTTTATGGTTATGACCATCTTGCAGATGTGATAAACTACATGGCAAACTTCCCTTTATATATGGAACCAAGAAGACAAACCTGTCTTGCATTGTTGCCCAAATGTCATAAGAACATAAGAACATAAGAACATAAGAACAGCCTTGCTGGAACAGGCCACAGCCCATCCAGTCCAGCATTCTGTCTCACACAGTGGCTCACCATTTCCTTCAGGGTATTCCCAAGCAGATGCCTTCACCTGCTTAGGATTCCCTGGAAATGATATTGAGAGATATCCTGCCTATCTCTCCAACCCGGAGGTTGTCCTTAAGTATCCATAATTATAGCCAGGTTAGTGAGGCATGATTTGCCTTTGCAAAAGCCATGTTGGCTCTCCTTTAGCAGTGCCTTCTCTTCTATGTGCCTATTAATTCTATCTTTTAGGATGGTTTCCATCACTTTACCTGGGACACATGTCAAACTGACAGGTCGGTAATTTCCTGGATCACCCCTGGATCCTTTTTTGAAAATTGGTGTTACATTCGCTACCTTCCAGTCATCAGGCACAAAGCCTGATTTGATGGAAAGATTATATATTTTGGCTAGGAGATCAGCAATTTCATCTTTAAGTTCCCTGAGAACTCGTGGATGGATGCCATCTGGTCCTGGTGATTTGCTAGTGTTTAGCTTAACAAGACATGCAAGGACCTCCTCCCTGGTTATTTCTATCTGGCTTAATTCTTCGGTTTCCCTCCCTACGAATATAGGCTCTGTTTTGGGCATGTGGCCTCTGTCTTCTTCAGTGAATACTGAAGCAAAGAATTCATTGAGTCTCTCTGCAATCTCTGTTTCCTCTTTAACAACCCCTTGCCTTCCATTGTCATCTAATGGTCCAATGGCCTTCCTAGTTGGGTTCTTACTTCTAATGTACTTAAAGAAGTCTTTGTTATTTCTCTGAGTATTTTTAGCTATACGCTCCTCAAAGTCTTGCTTTGCTTTCCTGATTGTTGCCTTGCATTTGTTCTGCCAGAATTTATGTTTCTGCCTGCTGTCCTCATTCGGACAAGCCTTCCATCTTCTAAATGAGCTTTTCTTGCTCCTGATCACTTCCCGAACAGCTCCTGTAAGCCACATTGGAGTCCTCTTGGACCTGGCAGTGGCCTTTTTCCTTTTGGGTATGCATTCCAATTGAGCCTCTGTTATTGTTTTTGTAAACAGCCTCCATGCCTCTTGGAGTGTTTGGACTCTCTCAATTTTCCCTTTCAGCTTCTTTTTTACTAGTTTCCTCAACTTTGGGAAATTTCCTTTTTGAAAATTTAAGGTCTCTGTGTTAGATTTTATCAGTGACTTGCGGTCTATGATCAAGTTAAACATAATTGAGTTGTGGTCACTGTTCCCTATTGGATCAGTCACATTAACATCTTGCACCAGATCCTGAGTATTACTCAGGATCAAGTCAAGGATTCTTGTACCTCTAGTTGGGTCTTCAACCATCTGTCCCAGGGAACAATCATTTAGCATATCTAGGAACTTTATCTCTTTATCATGTGCTGAACAACAGTTCACCCAGTCTATGTGAGGGTAATTGAAGTCCCCCATTATAACCAGGCTTCCCTTCTTGGATGCCTCCTTTACAACATTCTCCAACTGCCAGTCTCCCTCAAGAGTTTGGGTCGGAGGCCGATAGTATATGCCTACTGTTAGACCATCCTTGTGGCCTGGTACTCTTACCCACAGAGCTTCCAATGGTGACTCCAAATCACCTAGATATTCCAATTCATACGATTTTATCACTTCTTTGACATACAAGGCTACACCACCTCCTGTTTGCCCCTTCCTATCCTTCCTGTATAGTTTGTAGCCTGGGATAACTGTATCCCATTGGTTATCATCTGTCCACCAGGTTTCAGTGATACCAATAATATCAATATTCTTATCTATTGCTAAGTATTCCAGCTCCCCTATTTTGTTCCGGAGGCTTCTGGCATTTGTATACAAGCATTTATATATGCTTTTCTGACACAGTCTTTTGTGTCCAGTTGCATTGTTAGACTGCCTCTTGCATCCTTCTGCTAGAATGCTAGTGACTAGCTCCTTGCTCTGCTCAGTAATTTTTGCATCCTCCTCACTACCCAAGTACACACTTTCCCGAACCGGATGCTGCCCAGCTCCTGTCGGCTTTCCCCCAGTTATCAGTTTAAAAGCTGCTCTGCAGCCTTTTTGAGGTTGAGTGCCAGCAATCTGGTCCCATCATGGTTCAAATGCAACCCATCCCTCCTGAACAGATTTGGCTTGTCCCAAAATGTTCTCCAGTTCCTGACAAATCTGAAACCCTCCTCTCGACACCACTGCCTCATCCACGCATTGAGGCTTCTGAGCTCTGCCTGCCTGGTAGGTCCTGCGCGAGGGACAGGCAGCACTTCTGAAAATGCTACCTTGGAAGTCCGGGACTTCAATCTTCTTCCTAACAACCTGAATTTGGCTTCCAGGACAGACCGCTTGGCCTTCCCAACATCATTGGTACCAACGTGTACCATGACAACTGGCTCGTCCCCAGTTCTCTCTAACAATCTATCTAGATTTCTTGTGATGTCTGCAACTTTTGCACCTGGCAGGCAAGTCACCATACGGTTATCCTGTGGATCACAAATCCATTTCTCTGTATTTCTAATTATTGGATCGCCTAGTACAAGGAGCCTCTCTCCTGCAATCTGTTCATCTACATGCACCTCATCAACCATATTAAGGGAGAGAAACTCAGTTTGTTCCTGTTGTTTATCTTCCTGGATCTCATCAAGTGTGATGAAGGAGAGATCATCAGGTGGAACCAGTTGTTCCTCTGTGTGTTCCTCATCAGGTGTGATGAGGGAAAGAGCCTCAAATTTATTCTGCAATTTCAGACTCTCAGAGTGATCCCCTACTCTTCTCCTCCTTTGAGTCACATTCCTCCAAATATCTCCCTCCTGAGTTAGTGAAGGGCCTTCTCCCTCAGAACTGTGCCCTGTCTCTTCTTTGTCCAGCATAGTCTGCTCCGCTCTGTCCAAGAACAGCTCAAGCTCCTTAATTTGTTGATGGTTAGATATGCGGGCCTCTAGCTGCTGGACCTTCTCTTCTAGTAGTGCAACCAGCTTGCACTTGCTGCAAGTGTAGTTCTCCATATGCTTTGGCAAGAACACAAACATGGCACAAGTATTGCAGGTAACTACAACTGTTCCCTCAGAATCCATTTTAACAAGTGCAGTATTGTGGGCCTCAAAAATGTACACGTTTACTACCTTTCTACCTAGTAAGAATATATTCTTCCTTTGTTATTAGTTGCAATCTCGCGCGCCGTTAGGCGCGCGGGCCTCTAAAGCAGCTCTACTCCAACTGCAAAACTTACCAGTGCTCACTTCCTTTGTTTGGCTCTCCTCAGCAGCAGCTCTGCTTAAGAGCACATGCAGAGTCAAAATATCATCCTGGGATACAACAATAGAGCTTGGGTGTATTGATTAACTTTTTACGGTTACATTGTTTGCTATGGCAGCTGACAAATTACACTCTATTCTGAAAATGTAATGTCCAGTATAACTTAATAAGTTAAATTATCAATTTTAGCTTTTAACTTACCTTTTACTATTAGAACCTACGAGAATACAGTAATTGTGCAGCTTTTAAAAAAGATTTTGCCTGTCATCTAGGCTGCATTAACAGGAATATGGTCTTCAAAACCTGTGAGGTACTAGTTTTCCTCTATTTGACACTAGTTAAGCCTCATCTAGAGTACTGTGTCCAATTCTAGACATCTTAAGAAGGATGCCAACAAACTGAACAAGTTCAGAGAACAGTGACAAAGATGATCAGGAAAGACTGAATGAACTCCTTTGAGTAAAGGAGGCTGGGAATAAATACGATACCATTTTTCAAATACTTGATAGATAATCATGAAGAGGATGGGTTGGATGTGCTCCCAAATTATCCTAGTGTGCTGGACATGTAATAATGGGCTCAAATTACAGGAAGCCAGATGTAGGCTGAATATCAGGAAGACGTCTTAACTGTTAGAGCAATATGACAATTTATCAGAAAATTGGACAGCCATCTGTCAGATATACTTTGATTTGGGTTCCTGCATTGAGCCCAGGGCCTTCCAACCCAATTATTCTATGATTTTATGACTAATTTTTATAGTCCTAATTTTTGGTCCTGTTCTATCACATTTTACTGTTATGGCCACTGGTTAAATACAAATAAAGTTGAGTGGACTCAGTAAAAGAAGCCTTGAATTTACAAGATCTGAGCAAGATTGTTAATTATTTAGGTACGGGCTTTTGGAGGTCATTAATTTATAAGATCACCATACATTGGAAGTATCTTCACTGCAGTAAAAGCAACAACCTATAAATTAGCATGAATAATTTTATACAAATCATTTTCTTATCTTGACATCTATTTCAGTGATGTATAAATGTTTGCGCTAGCCCACTGGGGAGGAATTTGGCTATATGGGTGGTCTAGCTCAAAAACACTGTCTCCCATGTCTATCAGCCTTCTTTCCAAAACCTGACACAATCCTAACTAGCTAGGCTAACTTTAGGCTTGTTGAGCAGATTTAGGCTGGCTGAGGTTAAACCAGTGATGGGCAGTCTTGGCCCTCCAGCTGTTCTTGAACTTCAATTCCCAGAAACCCTGACCAGCTGGTGTGTTAACTTGGGCTTCTGGGAATTGAAGTTCAAGAACAGCTGGAGGGCCAAGTGAAATGGGATTATGGACAGAAACTAGATCAAATATTTTTCTTTACTGGTGGAATCTAGTGGCAATCTATCTTAAACATTACAATAATATATGTTTAATTTCTTTTTCATGTTCTGAGAAGAAAATGGTAGGAACACAAGAAATTTGAAAATTGGAAAAATTGTCTATTTGGAGAGTATGTCAAATGAAAATTGGGATCCCAAGGTAGAGATTAAAATACGTATAGAAAAAGCAAGACCCACCTTCATAAAATTATGACACTTGTTATGCAGTAGAGATCTAACTCTCGCTACAAAGATCTGTATTCCCAGTGTTACTATATGGAGTTGAAGCTTGGACAGTGACTAAAACAGGGGTTCTCGCCGTTTTTGTGCTGCGGCCGGACCATGCCCGCTCAGACAGCCAACACATTTATGACAGCCGTGGGTACATTTACAATGCATTTTCGGCTTTTTTTGCCACTTCCACTGCTTCTGGCAGAGGCAGTGATGGGAGTGAGGGTGGTGCATTTTTGACTGTTTTTGCTGCTTCCACCACTTCTGGTGGTGGTGGTGGTGGCGGGCCACATGAAATGGCACCATGGGCTGGGTCTGGACCACAGGCCATAGGTTATGAACCCCTGGACTAAAACATCTGAAAATATAATCAAAGCTTTTGAAATGTGGATCTACAGACGGCTGCTAAGGATATCATGGGGTTGACCATGTGACTAATATAGAAGTGTTGCACCAGATGGATAAAGAACAAGAACTCTTTAAGACCATTAAGCAAAGAAAGCTCCAATACCTCGGCCATATTATGAGGAACAACATAAGTATAGAATACTCCAACTCGCTCTGCAAGGAAAGATCCCTGGGAAGAGATGCCCTGGATGTAGACGGACTTTATGGTTGAAGAATCTGAGAGACTGGTGTGGCATATCCTTGGAAGATCTGTTCTGAGGAGTTAAGAACAGAAAGACTATCACCATGATGATAGCCAATATCCAGGCCGGATACGGCACCAGAAGAAGAAGAAGAAGAAGAAGAAAGAAGAAGAAATGAAGAAGAAGAAAAAATCATATCCATAGTAGTCTACCGTTACTGAGTCAGACCACTGGCACATTTTAGCCCATTATTTTTAAAACTGATTGGCAGTGACTAGCCAGGGGTCTAGTACAATCTGGGATTGTTACAGATCCATCTCATGCTGTGGCTTGAGCCAGGGACCATCTGCAATCAAAGTGCATGGACTCTGCTGATCTCTGGCTCCTCACAAAAGCTACCGTGAATAAAAATAATTTATTTTCAGTGTTTCCTCAGTCGCTGTACTGCTTTTTGAATGTTTCCGCGTGTACTCAAATGGGTGCAAATGCTTGTTTAAATGTTTGGACTTTGAAAACCTTGCAGATAAAGATTAGCCTGCAATTTGTGTAATTCTGTTTTTAGATTTCTGTGCTAAGCAACAGGACTTCAGCCAATGTAATTATTATTTTTTAGAAAGGAATTAATGGAACAGTGATATTGCAGGACTTGAAAGCCATTAGTTGCAATAACTAGCTATACTTACAAGTACTAATTAATTAGCTATTTCCAAGCTCTGGAATTAATCTCATAACAATTGCAATAAGGAGTCTTGTAGCAGTTAAATGTTGTTTTATTTGGTGTACACTTTGAAAGAAGGCAGCTTGCTTTTTGCTGCTGTTCATGAAAAGCTTATGCCAAATAAAATTTCCTGTCTTTACGGTACCAGAATTTTTTTTTCCTGAGACTAACCCAGCTACCCAGGTGGAAATCCAATAATGCTAATATCTGAAAGTACTAAATGATATGCTGTATAATAAAGAGAAAATAGTCACAGGTGATGCCCTTCATTGTAGACACCATCAGGGAACCAGTTCACCAGACCAAACCAGTATGTGAGAATATGAGATGGATGGATCTGTTCATAGTTCAACATGTGGCAAAGTGCTACTTTGATTGCATCTACATCTGCTGAGGTCAGACTTAGCCCATAGTTCCTGGGCTTTCATCCAACTCAGCTTTCAGCAGTTTTGTCTTGGCACAGAAATTCTGTGTCTTATTTAAAAGCAAAGTCTCCTAATGACTTCACCTTCTGCATACATCAAATTAGCCAACAATCTTAGCATCAGGGACTCCAGTGGCTCAGAGGTTAAGAAGCTTGACTTGTTAGCTGGAAGGTCAGCAAGTTGGCAGTTCAAGACCCAAGTGCTGCATGATAGATTGAGTGACCGTCTCTGTCCCAGCTTCTGACAACCTAGTAGTTCAAGAGGATGAAGTTGAAAGTAGCTAAATAGTGGGGAAAGATCCTGGGGACATGAAAAGAGCCTCATTCGGGCATCCCCTGAGCAGAGTTCTTCCAGCAAAAACCCTTTCACCCAAGAAAGCACCTTTGTGTGCTTCTGACATGATTTAAAAAAGAAATGTACAATACTGTGAGTTACAGGCTCAGGGAAGTTCTAAACTGTAACCATTAATATATTACCTTTTGATTGAAAGGGTGCTTTTTGAATCTTTATATATTTTCTTACAAGTTTCTTTCATTTTTATCTTTGATCCCAATTCGATCCCTTCTGTGTGGTATCTTTTGGAAACGGTTGATCAGGACTGCATTATTCTGTCCCTTCATGTCATTATGGAAATCAACAGGCTGCATATGGGGTGATGGCAGGTAAGATACTTTTAAAAATTCCTAACAAAATCAATATGTAATGTTTGTACTGTGAAAGACAAATCTGGTAGCTTGTGGTGATTGCCAGCATCTATTAATGGATATTCTGTTCTAGCTGGTAACTTGTAAGTGAGGAAAACTGCATAAGAAGAATACAATGCTTCAAGCTGAAAGGGGATGATACATTTGAGCAATCCAAACAATGTACACCTTATCTCCATGCAATACTGTACTGTTGTCTACTTATTGACAAGTAAGGTTTTTCCTTGCCACAGTAGAAATGGGGGGAAATCAATGCTGCAGGTTGTCACAACCCAGCTTTCTATATTTGGGTTGCCCTCCATCAGTAAACAGGTATTATCACCACAAGGATGGGTGTTTTTCTTTGTCATCACTAAACAGAGTGATGATTGTTGAGTCAGCAACAGCTGAATTAAGTCACATTGATTTGGACTGGATTCCTCAAACTATGACTAAAAATGGTTCCAACCAAATGAAACCACTTTTAGCTGTTGCCTGGGCACAATCCCATCAAATTAATCATTTTAAATGTCTACTGAATTCCAAGCACATGGGAAATGTTTTAACATTGGCCTCACTGATCAATAGGATTATAATGTCTCTTTGTTTAACTCATGCTTTCTGGTTGAAAAATGTTAAATTTTGGAAAGACTTGTAAAAGTAAGTTACAACTAGAATATGCCATTTGAACCAATTTACAATTTGATTCACCAAATCCTCCTGACTCAATAAACCTACCCTAGTTGTGATTTACTACTAGATTTCAACTAGGATATTTTTTCTTTAAGTATTACTATAGATACTGAAGCATTTTCATAGATATTTTAATTATATACACAAATTAGGAAAGTATATAAACATTAAAACTTAATGCTTACATTATTTTATACATACTTTCATAGTTTTAATACACTTTCAGTTTACCAGACTTATCAAGTTTATGAAAATAAACATTAATCTAGTAGCTTCTTCTTCTTCTATGTCCAGGCTAGATGTGAAACTGCCAAAATGAAGGCATCCTTTGGTGAATTCATTTTGCAGTTCCTTTCACCTGACCTAATATGAGAAAGATTAACTGGCACCAGGTGGCCATTGCCCAGAGTATTTATTTATTTAGTTTATTTATACCCCACTCAATTGGTGTAAACACCACTCAGTATGGCTAATTGTGGTTCAAAAATACCACATTTTTTGAGGAGGTTCTTTTTAAAAAAATTATTAAATTTTTTAATAAGAAGAACATAAGAACAGCCTTGCTGGAACAGGCCACAGCCCATCCAGTCCAGCATTCTGTCTCACACAGTAGCTCACCATTTCCTTCAGGGTATTTCCTTCAGGGTATTCCCAAGGAGATGCCTTCACCTGCTTAGGATTCCCTGGAAATGGCATTGAGAGATATCCTGCCTATCTCTCCAACCCAGACGTTGTCCTTAAGTATCCATAATTATAGCCATTGATACCCTTGTCCTCCATGAACTTGTCTAATCTTTTCTTAAAGCTGTCAAGACTGACAGCTGTCACCACTTCTTCTGGCAGGGAGTTCCATAGACCAGTAATCCTCTGGGTGAAAAAGTACTTTCTCTTATTTGTTTGAGAACTAGTACCCAAAAGTTTCATGGAGTGTCCCCTAGTTCTAGTGTTATGCGATAGGGAAAACAGTTTTTCCTTATCTGCTTTGTCCACACCATGCATGATTTTATAAACTTCAATCAGGTCACCTCTTAGACGCCATCGTTCAAGAGTGAAAAGGCCCAAGCGTTGCAGCCTCAGATGGTAAGGAAGGTATTCCAGTCCCCTAATCATTTTGGTTGCCCTCCTCTGCACTTTTTCCAACTCCATAACATCCTTCTGGAGGTATGGCGACCAGAACTGTACACAGTATTCCAGATGGAGCCTCACCATAGATTTATAAAGAGGCAAAATGACACTTGTTGACTTATTTTCTATACCCTTCCTAATGATCCCTAGCATTGAGTTTGCTTTTTTCACTGCTGAGGCACACTGGGTTGACACCTTCATTGAGTTGTCCACCAGGACACCAAGGTCCCTTTCCTGGTTTGTCGCAGAGAGTTCAGACCCCATCAGTTTATAAATGTAATTGGGGGGGTTTTGCCCCAACATGCATCACTCTGCACTTACTAATGTTGAAGCTCATTTGCCACTGCTTTGCACACTCCCCCAGTGTCAAGAGATCCCTCTGGAGCTCCTCACAATCTCTTACAGTTTTCACTACCCTGTATAATTTAGTGTCGTCAGCAAATTTGGCTACCTTGCTTTTTACTCCTACCTCTAGATCATTTATGAAGAGGTTGAAAAGCAGGGGTCCCAGTACTGAACCTTGGGGGATCCCACTCTTTATTTCTCTCCACTTGGAGAAGTGTCCATTTAGTGCTACCCTCTGTTTCCTGTCCCTTAGCCAGTTGCTGATCCAGGACAAGACCTGTCCCTTTATTCCATGACTGATAAGTTTATTCAAGAACCTTTGGTGTGGGACCTTGTCAAAAGCCTTCTGAAAGTCCAGATAAACAATGTCAACTGAATCCCCCTTATCCACATGCTTGTTGACACTCTCACAAATTTCCAACAGGTTAGTGAGGCATGATTTGCCTTTGCAAAAGCCATGTTGGCTCTCCTTTAGCAGCGCCTTCTCTTCTACGTGCCTATTAATTCTATCTTTTAGGATGGTTTCCATCACTTTACCTGGGACACATGTCAAACTGACAGGTCGGTAATTTCCTGGATCACCCCTGGATCCTTTTTTGAAAATTGGTGTTACATTCGCTACCTTCCAGTCATCAGGCACAAAACCTGATTTGAGGGAAATATTATATATTTTGGCTAGGAGATCAGCAATTTCATCTTTAAGTTCCCTGAGAACTCATGGATGGATGCCATCTGGTCCTGGTGATTTGTTAGTGTTTAGTTTAACAAGGCATGCAAGGACCTCCTCCCTGGTTATTTCTATCTGGCTTAATTCTTCGGTTTCTCTCCCTACGAAGATAGGCTCTGTTTTGGGCATGTGGTCTCTGTCTTCTTCAGTGAATACTGAAGCAAAGAATTCATTGAGTCTCTCTGCAATCTCTGTTTCCTCTTTAATAACCCCTTGCCTTCCATTGTCATCTAATGGTCCAATGGCCTTCCTAGTTGGGTTCTTACTTCTAATGTACTTAAAGAAGTCTTTGTTATTTCTCTGAGTATTTTTAGCTATACGCTCCTCCAAGTCTTGCTTTCCTGATTGTTGCCTTGCATTTGTTCTGCCAGAATTTATGTTTCTGCCTGCTGTCCTCATTTGGACAAGCCTTCCATCTTCTAAATGAGCTTTTCTTGCTTTTGATCACTTCCCGAACAGCTCCTGTAAGCAACAGCTCCTGTAAGTCCTCTTGGACCTGGCAGTGCCCTTTTTCCTTTTGGGTATGCATTCCAATTGGGCCTCTGTTATTGTTTTTGTAAACAGCCTCCATGCCTCTTGGAGTGTTTGGACTCTCTCAATTTTTCCCTTTCAGCTTCTTTTTTACTAGTTTCCTCATCTTTGGGAAATTTCCTTTTTGAAAATTTAAAGTCTCTGTGTTAGATTTTTTCAGTGACTTGCGGTCTATGATCAAGTTAAACATAATTGAGTTGTGGTCACTGTTCCCTATTGAATCAATCACATTAACATCTTGCACCAAGTCAAGGATTCTTGTACCTCTAGTTGGGTCTTCAACCATCTGTCCCAGGGAACAATCATTTAGCATATCTAGGAACTTTATCTCTTTATCATGTGCTGAACATCAGTTCACCCAGTCTATGTGAGGGTAATTGAAGTCCCCCATTATAACCAGGCTTCCCTTCTTGGATGCCTCTTTTACAACATTCTCCAACTGCCAGTCTCCCTCAAGAGTTTGGGTTGGAGGCTGATAGTATATGCCTACTGTTAGACCATCCTTATGGCCTGGTACTCTTACACATAGAGCTTCTAATGGTGACTCCAAATCACCTAGATATTCCAATTCATACGATTTTATCACTTCTTTGACATACAAGGATACACCACCTCCCGTTTGCCCCTTCCTATCCTTCCTGTACAGTTTATAGCCTGGGATAACTGTATCCCATTGGTTATCATCCGTCCACCAGGTTTCAGTAATACCAATAATATCAATATTCTTATCTATTGCTAAGTATTCCAGCTCTCCTATTTTGTTCCGGAGGCTTCTGGCATTTGTATACAAGCTGTATATATGCTTTCCTAATACAGTCTTTTGAGTCCAGTTGCATTGTTAGACTGCCTCTTGCATCCTTTTGCTAGAGTGCTGGTGACTAGCTACTTGCTCTGCTCAGTAATTTTTGCATCCTCCTCACTACTCAAGTACACACTTACCCGAACCGGATGCTGCCCAGCTCCTGTCGGCTTTCCCCCAGTTATCAGTTTAAAAGCTGCTCTGCAGCCTTTTTGATGTTGAGTGCCAGGAATCTGGTCCCATCATGGTTCAAATGCAACCCATCCCTCCTGAACAGATTTTGCTTGTCCCAAAATGTTCTCCAGTTCCTGACAAAACTGAAGCCCTCCTCTTGACACCACCGCCTCATCCACACATTGAGGCTTCTGAGCTCTGTCTGCCTGGTAGGTCCTGTGCGAGGGACAGGCAGTACTTCTGAAAATGCTACCTTGGAAGTTCAGGACTTCAATCTTCTTCCTAACAACCTGAATTTGGCTTCCAGGACAGACCGCTTGGCCTTCCCAACATCATTGGTACCAACGTGTACCATGACAACTGGCTCATTCCCAGATCTCTCTAACAATCTATCTAGATTTCTTGTGATGTCTGCAACTTTCGCACCTGGCAGGCAAGTCACCAATCATGTGCATCACAAATCCATTTCTCTGTATTTCTAATTATTGAATTGCCTAGTACAAGGAGCCTCTCTCCTGCAATCTGTTCATCTACATGCACCTCATCAACCATATTAAGGGAGAGAACCTCATTTTGTTCCTGTTGTTCATCTTCCTGGATCTCATCAAGTGTGATGGAGAGATCATCAGGTGGAACCAGTTGTTCCTCTGTGTGTTCCTCATCAGGTGTGATGAGGGAAAGAGCCTCAAATTTATTCTGTAATTTCAGACTCTCAGAGTGATCCTCTACTCTTCTCCTCCTTTGAGTCACATTCCTCCAAACATCACCCTCCTGAGTTAGTGAAGGGCCTTCTCCCTCAGAACTGTGCCCTGACTCTTCTTTGTCCAGCATAGTCTGCTCCGCTCTGTCCAAGAACAGCTCAAGCTGCTTAATTTGTTGATGGTTAGATATGTGGACCTCTAGCTGCTGGACCTAATAATAATAACAATCAAACAACAACTACGAAATCAAATACAAATGTCAATACAATACAAGTACTAAAACACAACATATACACATACCTAAAATACAATAGAATACAAATATAAACAAAAAAGAAGAACAACAAAACAGGACAAAAATAAGTATAGTAAAGCAAAAATACATCAAAATAATAAGCTGGCAATGCAACACCTCAATAGCTATTTTTCATTATCTTTCAGAATATTATCATGTTCATATTCTGTACTCTTTTATTCCTTTGCCATATTTAATAAAAGCTTTTTAAACTATTGCATTGCTTTTTTATTACTACCAAATCTAAACAAAAATATGATAATAAAAATATGATAAACAATATTCACATAACACCCCCTGTGTATTATACAATGCCCTGGAGAATGCAACTTATCACGGCAGTTTTTCGCTACTTCTAAAAACTCATTTGATCTGGTACTGGTCTATTCCCTCCAACTCCTATCAATGAGTAATCCACGAATAGTTGCCATATTTTCCAAAATCTATTTTCTTTGATTATACCTTTTTTCACATTCAATTCCCATGTTAGTTTGTCATTCAATGCAAGGTCCAATGCCTCTCTCCGGGAGGGGGTGTTTTCAGCAGCTTTTAAGCATGCGCTGGTTCTGCCCCTCCTGAAAAAGCCTTCACTCAAACCTACGGTTATTTCAAACTTTAGACCGATCTCCAACCTTCCCTTCATGGGGAAGGTGTTGGAGAAAGCAGTGGCTCGACAGCTCCAGGGGGTTCTGGATGATATGGATCATTTGGAACCGTTTCAGTCAGGGTTCAGGCCCGGTTATGGCACCGAGACAGCATTGGTCGCTCTCATGGATGATCTTTGGTGGGAGCGGGATGGAGGTAACCCCTCTGTCCTTGCTCTTCTTGACCTCTCAGCGGCTTTCGATACTGTAGACCACGGTATCCTTCTGGGCCAGCTTTGAGGGTTGGGGGCCCAGGGCACTGTGTTGTCCTGGTTCTCCTCATTTCTGATGGGTCAGACTCAGTTGGTGTCTTTAGAGAGTGGGAAGTCCAGCCCTAGGTTGCTCCCTTGTGGGGTATCTCAGGGTTTGGTACTCTCACCTCTATTGTTTAACATCTACATGAAACCACTGGGTGAGATCATTCATTCCCTTGGGGTGAGGTATCATCAGTATGCAGATCATACCCAGCTGTACATCTCAGCCTGTGGGGACCCAAGTGATGCTGTCAAAGTCCTAACCAGGTGTCTGGAGGCTGTTCAGGTCTGGATGGGGGACAACGGGTTACAGCTGAATCCTGGCAAGACTGAGTGGCTATGGATCAGGGGCCCCATGATTTCCCGAGAGCTACCATCTTTGGTTCTGGCTGGGGCTTCTTTACCCCAGTCAGATCCGGTGTGTGATTTGGGACTCCTGGACTCATGGCTACTGCTCGAGGAGCATGTGGCAGCCATGGCTAGGAGGGCGTTTGCACAACTTTGTATTATCTACCAATTATGCCCCCTCTTGGACTGGGACTCCTTGATCACGGTCACTCATGCTCTGGTCTCCTCCAGATTGGATTATTGTAATGCACTCTACATGGGGCTGTCCTTGGCGACCATCCGGAGGCTTCTGTTAGTCCAGAATGCGGCTGCTCAGGTGGTGATGGGGTGTGGGCATTATGCGCATGCCTCACCGCTGCTTCAGGAGTTGCACTGGCTTCCGGTTTGCCTCCGGGTGCAATTCAAGGTGCTGGTTTTGACCTTTAAAGCCCTACATGGCATTGAGCCGGTATACTTAAGAGACCGCATTACCCCTAGGTGGTCAGCCCATCCTACTAGGGCAGACAGGAGGGGCTCAGTGGTGGTCCCATCTGTGAAGCAAGTTCACCTCAGTGGGGCCAGGAAGAGAGCCTTCTCTGTGTCTGCCCCTGCCCTGTGGAACCTCCTTCCTCCAGAATTGCGTCTCCAGTCGGATCTTCTCCCCTTTAGAAAAATGTTGACCTGGCTATGTCAGCGGGCTTGGGGTATCCGGTTCTCTCACTGTCTGTGGATTGTTTTTGTCATTTTATGTTGGGTGGGGTGGGTGTTTATTAGCTACAATTTGTGTAGTTTTTTAGGCTGTTTTTTAGTGTGTTGAGTTGGGGTTTTAATGTTATTGTCTTACCTGTGTTTTTACTGTGTTTTGTATATGCTGTTAGCTGCCCTGAGTGATGTTTTTCATCAGAAGGGAGGGATAGAAATTTTCAAATAAATAAATAAATCTCTTTATACCATTCCTATTTTTAAAATTCCTTCATTTTTCCAATTTCTCGCGATACATTGTTTTCCCGTTGTTAATATTATAGACAACAACTCTTTTTTATACTCATTCAAATTCATATTGTCTACATCTCTCAATAAGACATTACTTGGCCCCATCTTAAGTCGCATCCCCATAATACCACAGATCTCTTTATCAATTTCCCCCCAAAAGTCTTTTACCACATTGCAACTCCACCACATATGTTTATACGTTACCAATGTATTCTTATATCTCAAACACATTTTATTTTTATTATTATCTATCTGATGCAACCACACTTTAGTCAAGTACCATTTCCATAACATTTTAAAATTATGTTCTTTTACCCTGACAGACATAGTTCTCATGATCCTTTTCTTCCATTTATTTTTCCAGACTTTTTCAGTGATTTTTATATTCAAATCTTGTTTCCATTTTTTTCAATGTTTCTTGTGGATTACCTTCTTTGTTTAATATCATATATATTTTACTAACCATGCCCTTAATTCCAATTTCTCCCTTTCTTACTTTCCATATCAATTCCTCTGATTGAGTCCTACCTCTTTCCAAGCTGGCTTCCATCAAATATCTACTATTCCATTCATTTACCAATGCTATCTGAAACCAGTTCAACCTCATCTGAGTATATAATTCTAATTTCTTCTCCCTATTTCTGCAAACCCGGATCCAGTCTCTCAGCAGAAGAACATCATTTCTGAGAAGTACTTCCTTCACCCTATCTATTTTTATTGGAAAGTTTTTTATATCCTCTATTTCTGTTATCGGAGATATATCTGGTACTAATTCCTTCTTCACCTTCTTCCATATTCCCGACATTGTTTTCAACATATTATTCCTGATGCCTATTTTTCTTGTAAAAGACTATTTTACCCACTTGAGCTAGTTCCGTCATTTCAGTTTCTTCCCAAATCGGTGTCTCCCTCATTAAAACCTTCACAATATTTTTAACTTGAAAAGCTCTATAATAGTTCTTCACGTTTGGCAATCCTAATCCCCCCTCTTTCTGGGATAGGTGCCAAAGGTTCTTTGCTATTCTGGGTTTATTTCCACCACTGCAATAATTATTTATTAACCTTTTATATTCCTTGATTTCCTTATTGTTGAGTCTGATTGGCAGGGCATCAAACAGAAAATTAATTCTTGGCAATAACATCATTTTACACAGTGCCACCATGCCAAACCAGGACAGCTTCAATTTTTTGTATTGCTGTATTTTGTCTTTGATTTCTTTCTTCTGTTTTTCATAATTCAATCTTTTTAAGTTCATCAAATCTATTTGAAATATTTATTCCCAGATACTTCAAACTATCCCTCACCTGTAACTTAAATTTACCTTTTAATTTCTCTTGCTCTTCCTTATCAAAATTACACATTATTATCTCCAATTTATCCCAATTAATTCTTAACCCTGTCATCTGTTCAAATTCCTTTAAATGTCCTCATATTTTTTCCAATGCCTTCCCAAGATGTTTCATAATTAACAAGGTGTCATCTGCATACAAACTTATCTTATTTTCTAATACTCCTTCAATACTTTTATCGTCTCTTATGACATTCACCAACACTTCCATTGCCATAATAAATAATATTGGTGATAACAGACAACCCTGCCTTGTACTGGCTTCTAATCTTACTTCTTCCATAAAAACCTCGTTTACTTTAACATTGGCAAAAACCTGCTGATATAATTGCTAAACCTATTCCCAAATCCATAACATTTAATTATCTCATTAATTGTTACCCATTGCAATGAATCAAATGCCTTAAAAATATCTAATGATAATAATCCTACTCTATTAAGTCTAAAACTCTCCTTATCAAATCCGCCATATGTCTTCCTTGAGGAGGTTCTTTGCAGGCGCACCCACCCAAATAAAGACTCAGGCACCGGTATTGGATTAAAGGCATTGGGCCACTTTTATTGAATAATGCCCTAGTCTGAATTATAACTTCCAATTGTAATTCTTTAAGGCAAGCAAGCCACAGTAGCACTGGTAAGGTTCCACCCAAAATGCCAATGGCAATTGGCTATTATGTATCAATTTGTATCAATTTGTTTATTGTCACAAACAAATTGTTGACCAAAGTCAATATACTATCTATTGACCCCACCCTCTGATGTGTATCCGTTAAAATATCAAAGTGATGCAGGCTGTGAAGCTCCTAGCATCACCCTGTTCATGGTTCGCCCTTGACCGGCCAATCCTGTTTCCCCTGTACCTATCTACGTGTTGGCCAGTCAATTGCGAACCTGCCGGATACCTATGGGTCATAAATTTTTACCTTACCAGTGCTACCCGCCACACGGGGAGGCGTCCATGATGACTCACCCCCCCCCTGACCGACAGCTCGGTCACCAGGCCCGCTTGCACATCCTCCAGAAAGAGGTGCATGCCTCTGGCCAACAGGTGGACCCCATCTCCTGAATACAGGCTAAAATCCTGCAACCCTATCCCCGGGTGTCGAATGGCTGTCCCCAAGCCATTCTCGATAAGGAACCGGGCAACAGCCCAGTTCACTGACTGCCGGGTACGGTCCAAACCACAGAGATCAATACCTCCTCTATAACAGTGTCTCGGCACGATGTCTGACCATAGCAACCGTGTGTACGGCCATAAATGATGTAGAAACGCCAGGTCACTGCACACCAACATTTTTAAGGAAAGGCCAGGGATCTGTGTGAGATCATTGCCGCCGAGGTGCAGAATCAAAACATCTGGCGGCCCAGCATCCCTGATGGACATCAGGAATGGCAACAGTTCCCGCCACTTCATGCCGCGCACACCATACCACTGCATACGTGCGGATGCACGCAGCCCAAGATGGGGTCCCCACTCCGATGATGCAGCATACTGTGCTGCCCAGTGCACATAACTGTGGCCCACCAGCCACACTGCCACCAGTGTGCGTAAACACACAGGGTCTGGAAAAAAAAGGGGAGAAAGAATTAAGGACATAACTAGGTACTCATGCAGTGAGGGGACGTACATATAAAGAAAAACACGCGGATCCCCACCTGCCTATCCAACGTATATCGGCCTCCAAGTACCCAAATGCAGCCGCAGTTGACGCGGTGCCTATCCTGAATAAATGGGTGCCATAACGAGCCCCAGGGACGCCCAGACTGTGAAGTGCTGTCCCAGTCACCCTCCAGAATTGAAATTTAGTAAGGGGAGACCCATCCTAGTAGCAGAACAACAGGCCAGGGCGCGCACCACGCACTGCCAAAAACGCATGTAGGGCACCAACCGGACAGATGTCAGCAAACGTGCATCGTAGCAGTATCACACTACTGCCTTTTCCATGCTGATCGGCCTTTGAGGAACGAATCCTCAACTGAGCCCTCTTCTGGTTGATAGATACATCTTCCAGTTCCAGTGCCCTACGAGACACGTTCCCTTTTGACAATGGGACCAGCTCGCTGATTCTCAGAGCTCCAAAGAAAGCTACGATGGTAGCTGCATGAAAAAGAGACTCCTCATACCTATCATAACACAGTCTATGCCAACCTCGAGCAAGGTGGGATAGAAGAGACGGTGAAACAGGGTGACGTGTGTCTGGGTGCCGGCCACATTCACGTGTCCACCCTTCCAAGACATGGCGTATACGGAAGTCACCCATGCAGTCAGTAAAGCCCCGTGCCTTAGCCACGAATGCCAAGGCTGAAAGCCTAGTGGCGATGGTGCGTGGGGCCAACCCCTGACCATAAAGGTGCACCATGTACTGTAAAACCTGGTCAACCGGTATCGGCCACATTTCAGGCAACTGCCTCTCCCTGCAAAAGGTCCTAAATTGAAGGAGCATGTGCTGATACGCCTTACGCGTGTGAGGTGCCAAAGACATGCCCGGTTCACTTCTCCTCACCAAAGGTCCACATCTCGGCCGGGAGTGGAGAGGAAAGTTCCTCTGTGTCTGTAGCCAAGGCATGAAACCGGGAGATCTGCAGGTGGGATAAAGCGTCAGCAATATCATTATTAATGCCTGGCACATGTCTGGCCCTAAAGAGCACATTAAGGGGCAAGGACCTAAGAACAAATTGGCGAACTAAGGCCATGACTCTGGGGGACTTAGATGTTTGGGCATTGACAATGTGCACCACAGCAGCATTGTCACACCAAAAGTGAAACACAGAATTAGCCCACATGTCCCCCCAGAGCATAAGAGCACCCAAAATCGGAAAAAACTCAAGGAACGTAAGATCGCGTAAGCAATCGGTGCCCTGCCATTCTTGGGGCCATTGACCGTAGGCCCACCTTTCTTCAAAATAAATCCCATACCCGAGGGAGCCGGAGGCATCCGACTGTACTTGGAACTGAGGGCTGACCATACGCTCAGATCTCCAAAAGGAGACGCCATTAAATTCCTGTAGGAAAGTGAGCCAAACCGACAGGTCTGCTCGCAAACCCCTAGTCAGCCGGACCCTGTGGTGTCTTTTAGAAAGGCCCACCATAGCGTCACAAAGACGCCTGGCGACGGCTCTACCTGGTGTTACCACGCTGCAGGCGAAGTTGAGGTGGCCGTGAAGCACCTGCAACTCCCGGAGAGACACCTTTCGCTTGGCAAGCATTGCCAAAATCGCATCCGAGATCCGAGTCACCGTTTCCATAGGTAATCTGGATGTCTGGGCGACGGTGTCGATGTCAATACCCAGAAAGGTAAGGGTGGTGGCTGGGCCTTCTGTCTTTTCAGGTGCTAGAGGGACACCCAGTTCCCCCATGAGCGCCTGAAACGTGGTGAGCATGCGTCCACACATGCCCAAGTCATGTTCACCCCCGAACAGTAAATCATCGAGGTAATGGGCAACAGACAGGGACCCTGACCTACGAACGAAAGCCCAATGGAGAAAGGTGCTAAATCGTTTGAAGGCCGAGCACGAAATGGAACAGCCAAAAGGCATGGCCTTGTCCACATAAAACTTGCCCTGGAAACAAAAACCCAACAGCTCAAAGTCATCCAGGTGCACCGGCAACAATCGGAATGCCGATTTGATATCACACTTTGCCAGGAGCGCCCCGCGACCACATGAGCAAACCATCTGTAAGGCCTGGTCAAAGGACATATACCGGACAGAGCAAAGGTCATCTGGTATCGCATCATTGACCGAGGAACCCGCAGGGTAAGAAAGGTGGTGAATCAGATGAAATTCACCTGGGGACTTCTTAGGAACTAAACCCAGAGGGGATACCTTTAAATTAGGGTATGGGGGGTTGTTAAACGCCCCCGCCACCCTATGCTCTCTAACCTCTTTGGCTATCTTTTCAGCAGCAATGTCCTCATTACCCCTGAGAGACAGTAGGTTTGGGGCATCCTAAGGACCGCGAACAACCCTGAATGGGATGCGGAAGCCAAACCTAAAACCCTCAAGCAGGTAGATCGCATCATCCTGTCTAGGATAGATGCGCAGCCACCGTTCAAGCACGGTGAGATTAATTGGGGAGGGGGCCTTTTGGATGGGTAGTGGCATCAGAGGGAGCTCTGGCTGACCCCTGAAATCCCCTTCCCCTGCCCCGTGACCCACTGGCCCGCGGCCATGCAGAGGCAGCATGAGGGCCGGAACAAGAAGGGCACTTGTGCCTAAATTTATACTGGCGCCTGGTGCACACTCCGTTGGCGGAGTAGCTCCAACACAGCAGGCGGGCTGGAACCCCCTGCCCCGCCGGCTGGCAGGGGACCTGTGTAGTAGCAGTCTGCTGTACGGCATGGCCACAATGGTACGGCATGGCCACCGGTACGGTCACCTGGCGCTGGCCGCATAGGGGTCATATACAGGACCCACAACTGCTGGCAGGGCTCATCCCACCGCATCTCAGGGTGAAGGGCCGCCCTCATCCAAAATTCCTCATCATAGGCCAACCATAATGGGCCAGGAAAATCAACAACGGCCCGGTAAATATTGTCCAGGTACTGGACCATTGGGATGGCCAAATTAGGACGGGCCCTGAGATATACCGCCATGTATATTAAATAGGCCGGTAACCAATTGGCACAAGTGCGAGGCGGCTTACAACGACGGGACAATTCCTTGTTCCTGTCATCCTGCCCCTCCCTCTCCTCCTTAGTGGGTTCATGGTTAAGGAGGGTGAAAATGTCAATATATTCCCCCCGCCATATCTTCTCCCTAGTAGGCTGGGATAAATGGTCACCCAGGGGTAGGGAGTAACCAGCCATCGGCAGGGCCGCCGTTGGCACGGAGTGAAGTGGGGGAACATATAATGGGCCCTGTCGCACCCCAGAGAAGTGAGCCGGAACTGTTGGGGCGGTCACCCCTGGCAGAACCTGGGGATAATTAGGAGCCCAGGAGGACACAGGGTACTGTGCAGTGAACTGCCCTCCCACAGTGGACACAGTGGTGTGTGTCAGTGGCACCGGTGTGCTAACTTGACCAGGATACTCACTCAGTGCACCCCCATGGGCTGTCCCCACTGGGGGTTCCGGCCCCTGGCGGGCGTCGGAGCTCGCGATGGTAATCAAGCTCTGAGCCTCCGGGCATCCAGGTCAAGCAGGACCGGTCACCGGTGGAATGCCCTGCTGGGACAGCCGGATGGGGAGCTGCGGAGCACCAGCATGCGCTGGCCTGATGGCCTGCCACAGCAGCTCAACCCTGTTGACGGCCTGCTGAGCAGCTGTGGCAGGCATGTGGGCTGCAGCCGAGGAGCTGCCAAGCCCACCCTCCATTGGTGGTGGTGCAATTCCCATGGATGCCTCAAGTGCCGTTATGCAGGCAAGGAGAGCATCCACCGTGTCAGACCCACCAGAATAGGGTGGGCCGTGTGGGCCAGACGGCCCCCCGGGCAATTGGTGAGCGGGCGAAGGGGGAAAGCCACGTGCAATCCCTGGCCACAATAGGGCCAGGCCCAATAATCCGGCCCATGAGGGACCGGTGCAATGGCGGGGCGCAATCCCGCGCCACGCCCGAATGGGCCACTATGCCCCATGCCGGGCAAAGGGTCAATGGGGCGGAAACCCCAGGGGAGCAGGCCCGCACAGCCGCCGCCCGAGTCCTGTGACCGGACGGGTAAGCAGAGGCCTGGTCACCCGCATTGGTGGCAGTGGACAAGGTAATGCTGCCACCCCCCGTGGGGCACCCGCCCGAGCCCTCCGGCCCGATGGCGGCCCCATAGAGGAGGTCGAGCGGGTAGGCCGAGCCCTCCCCCTTGGACGCGGCCTCGGGGCCACAGGAGCCTTTCGTTTGGGTGCCATGGCCACCCAAACACTGAAGCACTGATCGGAGGAGAGATATCCTCTGATCAAAATTAAGGATCAGGCAAAACCTCTCCGCTCCGTCGCTGTTCTTAAAATGGCAGCGAAGCTGCCTCGTGGCCACCCCTTTTATAAAGGGGTGGCCATGCCCCCTAACTAACCCAGATGTCTTCATCCGGGGTGGGGGGCCCCCGCAAAGAGCGTGGTGGCCATTTTGGCACCGCGCTTACCTTCTGTGTACCTTAGCTGAAATAATAAACTTTGCACATATTTATCTTTTGTTTCAAGATATAAATTTACCTAAGATCCTTGCTGAACCTTCAGGTCTCTGTGTATGGGTTACTGAAATACAAGATTGATCAAAGCAATCCATGCAAATACATAACATAATCTTAATAAAACTGAAAGAATGCTAGAATATTTTTTTTTGTTTTCTTAAAAAGGAGTTTCCATTCATTATATAGTTGTAGATCTAAATATTGACTATAGTACTAAAATCATTGCTCTACCTCCCACTGTGGGCAGTCTGTGGCAGGCTGACATGGTCTGCTAATGATATAGGAAAAGATGCTTCGCTAAGGATGGATTATGAATGATAATATTTGCTGTGATGTGTGTTTTGTATCCTGACAGGTAGCCTCACCCCTTGCCTTTATAAATTCCCTGACCATGCCCTGGGTGCCAGTTCATGTGCTCTGGGCCACAGCTTTACTCCCATGAACCCCACCATCCTTGGAGAGGATCCTACTATCACTGATTTTAAACAGGAATTCCGCAAGAAGAACAAATCAATAGAAGAACCGATAGATTTGGATTCTCCAGAAATCCGAGAGCTGGAGAAGTTTGCCAATGAGTTCAAACTGAGAAGAATTAAGCTAGGTAAATTAAGGATAAGCATCTTTAACTTCTTTTTCTGCAATGGTAGCCACCCTCATTCTGATCATTATCACTGTGCCTTTCTCACTGATAGCAAGCATGGGCATTAAACTTTGCCCTTTTAAATAGTGCTCATGAATATTTTGCATTTAATACTAGAGCTTTGGATCTCATCATAGTTATATATAATACATAATGGTCATATAAAGGTAAAGGTCACCCTTGCCTAAAACCAATCACATCTGACTCTAGGCTGCGGTGCTCATTTTCATTTACAGACCAGATTCTCAATTTGCGACCCATGGGCCGGATGCAGCCTGCAGCACCATTTCATGTGGCCCCCACCACACCAGGAAGTGTCATGTGGTAGAGGAAGGGTAAAATGGCCGTCCAGGCCCCGAAGCTGACTGAGGGTGCGTGACCCGGCCCCCAGCTTATAAAGGCTGAGAACTCCTTACAGCCGAAGACCCAGCACTGTCTGCATCTGCAGATGTTTCCATGGTCATGTGGCAGGCATGACTAGACATCGAAGTGCGTGGAATGCTGTTACCTTCCCACTGAAGCAGTACCTATTTATCTACTTGCAATTTCTTCCTTTTGAATTGCTAGGTTGACAGGAGCTGGGACAGAGATGGGAGTTCACTCTGTCATGCAGCACTTGGGTCTCAAACTACTGACTTGCCTACCTTCCAGTCATCAAGTCAGTTCCCAAAGGCCACTCTCTCTCTCTCTCTCTCTCTCTGTTATATATATAACAGCATTTTCCCAGTCATTCAGAATGTGTGTTTTGGCTATACAGTAAAACCTTGCATAAAGAGTGCCTCGCTTAGAGACTAACTCGTTTAAAGTGCAGAATTTTCTCTGAATGGTTGCCTCGTTTAACAACTAAAAACAACCAAAACTCACTTAACAACTAAATTGGGGTTTGCAATTCCCCCCCCCCCACGGAAGTCACAATCGGTCACTTACAGTGGCAGTGGTGGCATTCCCCAAGTATTTCACTTAAAGAGCTACTTGCTTAAAGAGCAATCCCATGGAACGCATTATGCTCTTTAAGCTAGGTACCACTGTATCTCCTTTGAAGAGGAGCATAGCATCAGCCTTTCAGATTTCCTTTCAGCTTATCTAACAACTAAAACGTTAGTGGTTCTTTCTGGTATGAAATAAAAATGAATCAAAATCAGATTAATGTTATTAGATGACAGGAACATGCTGGAAAAGCTTTAAAATTATATACATGTGCAAAAACACGGGGTGGTATAGTGTTATATGAAAGGAAGGCTTCAGCATTTTTCTTCAACCACATTTGCTTATTTTCTTCTGGCAGGTTATACACAAACGAATGTTGGAGAAGCTCTGGCAGCTGTGCATGGCTCTGAATTTAGCCAAACGACTATTTGCCGGTTTGAAAACTTGCAGTTGAGCTTCAAGAATGCTTGCAAACTAAAATCAATCCTAACAAAGTGGCTAGAAGAAGCGGAACAAGTGGGAGGTATAACAAAATGAATGTATTTGTGTTTTGGTTTGGTTGTTGTTGTTGTTTTTGTTTTGTTTTTTTGTTTTTGTAAAAGTGAATTTATGGTTACATGAGTTTTTAAAAGACCAGCATGAAAACAGTGAACATTGGTCAACACTGTGGGATTCTAAAGCTAATTCCTCATTGCAGGTGCACCCCCCAATAAAGGACTCAGACACTGACGAAAGTGGATAACGGCATTGGGCCACATTTATTGATTCATGCCCTAGTCCGAATTATAAATTTCTATTGGTAATTGACCAATTATAATTCTTAAGGCAAGCAGGCCGAAGTAACACTGGTAAGGTACCACCCAAAATTGCCGACGGCAATTGTTACAATGTATCTATTTGTATCAATATGTTTGGTGACAACAAACAAATTGTTGACCGTAGTCAATATCTAACTAATGACCCCACCCTCTGACGCGTATCCGTGAAATCACGGGGTGATGCATGCTATCTAGCTCTAGCCATCACCCCGTCGCCTGGTTCGTCGTTGACCGGACAACGTTTAACCAACTTATGCCTGTCTAGTGTTGTCCAGTCAATTGCGAACCTGCCGGATACCTGTGGGTCATAAATGTTTACCTTACCAGTGCTACCCGACCATGTGACCAAAGTCAACAGCAGCAACAGAAACCCCTATATCAAACCATAGCAACAGTGTGGGATGGGTGAAAAAACCAGGACCCGAGAGCCAATTATGGGTCCCAGCCAAAAATTCCCACCCGGCCCCGAAGCGACCAAAATATCACACTGTTAACTAGGGAGGGGGTGGAGGGGAAAAACTTCTCCGCTCCGTCGCTTCGCAAAATGGCAGCGCGGCTGCCTCGTGGCCACCCCTTTTATAAGGGAGCTGGCCACGCCCCCTAACTACCCGGCTGCCTTCGTCCGTTGGGCTGGCCCCGCAAAGAGCACGGCGGCCATTTTGGCGCCGCGCTTGCATTGCAGGCGCACCCCCCAATAAAGGACTCAGACACTGATGAAAGTGGATAACGGCATTGGGCCACATTTATTGATTCATGCCCTAGTCCGAATTATAAATTTCTATTGGTAATTGACCAATTATAATTCTTAAGGCAAGCAGGCCGAAGTAACACTGGTAAGGTACCACCCAAAATTGCCGACGGCAATTGTTACAATGTATCTATTTGTATCAATATGTTTGTTGACAACAAACAAATTGTTGACCGTAGTCAATATCTAACTAATGACCCCACCCTCTGACGCGTATCTGTGAAATCACGGGGTGATACATGCTGTCTAGCTGTAGCCATCACCCCGCCGCCTGGTTCGTCGTTGACCGGACAACGTTTAACCAACTTATGCCTGTCTAGTGTTGTCCAGTCAATTGCGAACCTGCCGGATACCTGTGGGTCATAAATGTTTACCTTACCAGTGCTACCCGCCACACGGGGAGGCTTCCCAAAAGGCTCACCGCCCCCCCCCAAGACCGCCAGCTCGGTCAACAGGCCTGCTCGCCAGTCCACTAACAAGAGGTCCATACCTCCCTGCGACAGATGGGCCCCGTCCCCTGAGTAAAAGCTCGTAATTTTGCAGACTGATGGCGGGGAGGCGAATGACGCGTCCCCCACCTTTGTCGAAAAGGAACCGGGCACGTCACGGAGCGTCGGCTCGGTCAAGAGCCTCGAGGCCGCACGACCCCCTGTAAGCGTACCGCAGTATCGTGTCCGACCAATTGAGGGTTGTGGCAGGCCACACATAACGTGAGTAGGGCAGGTCACTGCAAATCGCAAGCTTCCGCGATAGGCCAGTGACCCGCCCTAAGCCATTGCCCCCAAGGTTCATAACCAGGACATCAGGCGAGTCAGCATCCCTGATGTAGAAAAGGAATGGCAACAGTTCCCGCCATAACATGCCGCGCTTACCATACCACCTGAGAAGTGCGGATGCACCCAGTCCCAGTCGGGGTCCCCACTCTGTCGCTGCAGCGTAACGCGCTGCCCTGTGCAGCGTAACGCGCTGCCCTGTGCAGCGTAACGCGCTGCCCTGTGCAGCTTAACGCGCTGCCCTGTGCAGCGTAACGCGCTGCCCCGTGCAGCGTAACGCGCTGCCCCGTGCACGTGGCTATGGCCCACCAGGCACACTGTCACCGGTGTAATACGACACCCAGGGTCTGTCAAGGAAAAAAAAGGGGGGGGGAGAAACAGTGCAGTGACGAAACTGGTACTCACGGTTGAAGAGGGCGAACACAAACTGAAAACATTGTGATCCCCACCCTCCCATGCGGCGTATGTCAGCCCCGGAGTACTCAAAAACAGCTGCAGTAGAAGCCGCCCCTATCCTGAATGAATGGGTGCCGCAACGAGCCCCAGGGAGGCCAACACTGGCTAGTGCCTTCCCAGCACCCTCCAAAATTGAAATTTAGCAAGGGGAGACCCATCTTGGTGACAGAAAAAACGGGCCATGGTGCGTGCCACGCAGTGCAAGGAACTCCTGTAGGGCACCAACCGGACAGATGTCTGCCAAAGAACACCGTAGCAGTCTTACTCCACTGCCTACGCCGTGCTGATACGTCTTAGAGGAGCGTATCCTCAACTGAGCCCAGTCTTTGGCCACATAGGCATCTTCGAGTTCCAGTGCCCTACGACTTGCATCCGCCTTAGACAGCATCACAAGCTCGCTGATGCGGAGCGCTCCAAAAAAGGCCACCGTTGTAGCCGCATGAAACAGGGCTGCCTCATACCTATCAAAACATAGGTCCTGCCAGCCCCGTGCCAGTTGGGTAAGAACCCCTGGGGAAATTGGGTGGCGGTCGTCCGGGCTACGCCCACGCTCCCGCACCCACCCCTCCAAAACGTGTCTCACACGGAAGTCAGCGGTACTGTCCGCATGTCCGCCTACTTTGGCCATAAAAGCCAACGCTGACAGCCTGGATGCTATGGTGCGAGGTGCAAGGCCCTGGGAATGCAGGTAAACCATGAATTGAAGTATATGGGCCACCGGGATCGGCCAGGTATCTGGCAGCCGGAATTGGGCACAGAATGCTCTGAAAGAATTGAATGCGTGTTGATACGCCTTACGCGTGCGTGGTGCTAGCGACATGCCGATCGCCCGGTTCACCTCTCCTTGCCAAGGGTCCATATCTCGTCCGGGAGTGGCGAGGGAAATTCCTCCGCATCCGGGGCCAAGGCGCGGAACCGGGAGATCTGCAGGCGGGACAAAGCGTCAGCGATATCATTATTGACCCCCGGGACATGCCTGGCCTGGAGCAGCACATTAAGGCGCAGGCTGCGCAATACAAACTGGCGCACCAGGTCCATGACCCTGGGTGATTTGGAAGTCTGTGAGTTGACAATGTGGACAACGGCCGCATTGTCACACCAGAAATGAACGACCGAGTTGGCCCACTCCTCACCCCATAGCACCAAGGCCCCCAGGATGGGAAAAAATTCCAGATACGTAAGATCACGCAGGCGACCCGTACCTGACCAGGCTGGTGGCCACCCACCATAGGCCCACTTCCCATTGAAGTACATCCCATAACCCAGGGACCCAGAGGCATCGGACAGTATCTGAAAACGAGGGGAAGCCAGAAGGTCGGACCTCCAAAATGACACCCCATTGAACTCCCTCAGGAACTGGAGCCAGATAAGCATGTCTGCCTTAATGCCCTGGGTTAGTCTAACCCTATGGTGGGGCCTGGATAAGCCTGTCATGGTGTCGCACAAGTGCCGAGCAAATGCCCTGCCTGGTGCGACCACCCTGCAAGCGAAATTGAGGTGACCATGCAGCACCTGCAGTTCCCGCAGTGATGCCTTGCGTTTAGCAAGCAAGTCCGAGATAAGGGCCACTATCCTTGACACCTTATCCCCTGGTAACCTAGAAGCCTGCGCTACCGTGTCAATCTCCACCCCCAGGAAGACTAGCTGTGTAGATGGGCCCTCGGTCTTTTCGGGCGCTAAAGGGACACCCAGTTCCTCCATTAGCGTCTGAAATGTGTTGAGGAGACGTGTGCACGTGTCCCAGCCCCGTTCACCCCCGAATAAAAAATCATCCAGGTAATGGGCTACAGACCGGGACCCAGACCTGCGGACAAAAGCCCACTGTAGGAAGGTGCTAAAACACTCAAAGGCTGAGCATGATATGGAACAGCCAAAAGGCATGGCCTTATCGAAATAATATTCACCCCGGAACTTGAAACCCAGCAACTCAAAGTCACCCGGGTGAACCGGCAGGAGGCGAAAAGCAGACTTAATGTCGCACTTAGCCAACAGCGCACCCGGGCCACATGAGCGCACCATGCGCAGTGCTTGGTCAAAAGATGTATACCTGACTGAGCAAAGGTCATCAGGGATAGCATCATTGACCGATCGGCCAGCTGGGTAGGACAAGGGATGGATCAGGCGGAACTCGCCCGGTGACTTCTTGGGCACCAAGCCCAAGGGTGACACTTTAAGGTTGGGGAACGGGGGTGCAGGGAAAGCGCCAGCGACCCTGCCCGCATCAACCTCCTTAGAAATGCTGGCGGCAGCCACCTCCTCCCTCCCCTTAAGGGACAAAAGGTTGGGGGCATCCTGGGGGGACCTACCACCCAGGAAAGGAATACGGAACCCCAGTCGAAAACCTTGAAGCAGGTAAACCGCATCTGCCTCCCTCGGGTACGATGCGAACCAACGCTCCAACATGTCCACATTAATTGGGGAGGGGGCCTTTCGGTGGACCAGCTCCCTCTGCGGCAGTCTTGCCAGCCCCTTGTCCGCCCCTACCTCTGCCCCGCATCCCTCCAGGCCTGGGGCAGGCGGAGGCCGCATGGGGGCCAGCGCAAGAGGGACACTCATGCCTGTACCGGCAATTCTTCCTACTGCAGGAACCATTGGACGAGAAAGTCCAGCACAGCAGGCGGGCTGGAACCCCCTGCCCCGCCACCTGGCGGGGTGTCTGTGCTGGGGCCGCTCGCTGGACCACATGTCCACAATGGTACCTTTCCCCAGGCGCAGGGCGCGTGGGAGTCATGTACAGAAGCCACAGCTTCTGGCAGGGCTCGTCCCACCTCATCTCAGGGTGCAGGGGAATCCGCATACGGAATTCCTCGTCGTAAGCCAACCACGGCGGGCCCGGGAAGTCGACCATCGCCCGGTAAATGTTGTCCAAATACTGGACCATCGGAATTGCCAAATCCGGCCGGGCCCTGAGGTAGACCGCCATGTATATGAGGTACGCCGGCAACCAGTTGGCCCACGTACGTGGCAGCTTACGACGACGTGCCTGTTCCTTATCCTTCTCATCCTGCCCCTCCCTCTCCTCTTTGGTGGGCTCTCTGTTAAGAAGGGAGAAGATGTCCACATACTCCCCACGCCAGATCTTCTCTTTGGTGGCCTGGGCCAAATGGTCCCCCAGGGGCAAGGAATACCCCGCTGTCGGCAATGCCGACACCGGCACGGTGGGAACCACGGGGATCTGGAAAGGAGCCTGGACCAACCCGGTCACCCCTAACACATTCCCGACTGAGTAAGAGGTACCACCCAAAACGGGGCCCTGGGTGAGAGGTGAAGTCACCGGGTGGGACGTCGGCGACTGAACCGTCGCACCACCCGTGCGAGGCCACGGCCACTGGAATGCCCCCCCCAACGTGGCTAGGTGTGTGGGTGCACTAGATTGAACCGCATACTCACATGCTGCACCCCCATGGGGCGCCCCCACCGGGGGTTCCGGCCCGCTGGGGGCGTCGGAGCTCACGACCGCAATTGAGCTCGTCGACGGGGCCTGACCAGCATCAGCCTGTTGAGTGGGGAGCTGTGAGGCAGTGGCCGAGGCCGGCCCATGCGCCTCAGGCAGCTCGACCCGTTCTGCCGCCTGCCGCTGACCGGCAGACGAAGGATCAACCTGCACCCCAAAAGGCAGCCCCGGGTGGTTAACCCTCGCGTGGGATGCCTCGAGGGCCGCAACGCGGGCCAGAAGGGCCTCAACATTAACGTAGCCCCCTAATCCAAGTGGGGGCAAAGGGCCGGCCGGCCCACTGGCTGCAGGTGCCGGTCCAGGTCCCTGGACCCCGGGGCCCATATACGGCCACGACCCCAGGCCCGGCCCCTGCAGGGCCGGGGGGGGGTACCCTGCCAGGGGAGGGAACCCAGCCACCCCCCATGGCTGAAACCCCCCGCAGGAAGCTGCGCACCAATGGAAAAAGGCCGGGCAGCACAGGCCATGCCAGGGGCAGTGGCCACTGCTTGCGGGGCGGGGGCCGCGGCCCCTGCTGGGCCGGTACGCGGACACCCCGCCTCGGGTCAAGGGGCAATTAACGCCATCCCACCAGTCCCGGTGGGCTCAGGCAAAGGAGGCTGCTGGGGAGGCGCAGCCGTGGTCCTCCGACCCGGCTGGCGCCTCCGCGCAAAACGAGCTGCGTTCGCAGTCGCCTTCTTCTTAGAGGGCATAGCAGCTAACCGATGGGAAGCCGGAAAAAGTCAAGAAAATTAGCAGCCAGAGGCTTCCTGATGGAAGGCAAGAGCGACGGAGGTAAGAGGGAAAAACTTCTCCGCTCCGTCGCTTCTCAAAATGGCAGCGCGGCTGCCTCGTGGCCACCCCTTTTATAAGGGAGCTGGCCACACCCCCTAACTACCCGGCTGCCTTCGTCCGGTGGGGGGGGGGCGCAAAGAGCGCGGCGGCCATTTTGGCGCCGCGCTTGCAATGTATTTGGTGAAGGAAGAGCTGACCTGTCCTTTTGGATAAGTGATGAGATGCATTTTTTTTACTATATTTTACAGAATACCCACGAAGGCTGCAGTATCCTGCAAGATGCAATCCAAAAAAGAGAGAGAAACTTTCTTCACTGTGTTTCTATATACCAGGGATTCTCAACCTATGGCCAGTGGGCCAGATGTGGCCCCTGTCACCATTTCATGTGACCCCCCACACCGCCTCCACCACACCAGGAAGTGCCATGTGGTGGAGAAAGGGCAAAATGGCTGTCCACCCCCCGAAGCTGTCTGAGGGAGCATGACCTGGCCCTCGGCTTAAAAAGGTTGAGAACTCCTGCTATATACTTATCTCCTTTATCAACACAACTGCTAGCATGTTTTCCACAAATGTGTTGTTTTTTGGCATCAATATAATGCCTTTGTGGGTATCTCTGTATATGCATCAGCCTCCTTCACACAAACACAGATCATGCAATTGCAACCAAACACCACCAGTCTAGTCAAAACATCCATAGATTGTATTAGTTGTAATCATACTTCTATCTCACATGCTGACTGGACATAGGGTGGAGGTGCGAAATCAGAGTGGTCATTCTGGTTATAGCATTCTAAATATGTCACCATTTGTGGTCATGGCAGGTGTAGTATTTGATCTCTCCAAAGAACTCCCAGAACACAAGACCCAGCACATGGGTGAAGTTTATGACACCTTCAGTAATGAAAACCATTATCCAGTTTTCTCATAATGTCTCAGGCCTACCAGACAAAATGTCTTAAAGACTGGTTTCCAAAAACAACAATAACATGCAGATATAAACAATATTCTCTTCTTTACTACATGTAGTACTGTGACTTGGGGAAAATTCAATGAGTAATTGGGGAGGCATAACTCAGATGCCCTAAGTCCAAACATTACCAAACTTGGAGAGGGATGAGAGGAGAATTAGCAGAAGACTCTCTCCAATTTTGGTGGCTCAAGGTGACTCAGAGATTGGGATATGTCCCCCAATCTCTCATTTCTCCAACCCAACTGATGGTGATATAAGACTTTTTCACAGTACTTTATATCAAACATGGTAAAAGTAATGCACACATTAAATTACAGAAATCAATAGCTCCCAGATGATTGTGTGCCTGTTGTCACTGTCCATTGGAAATAACATTTTTCCCCAAAATATTTCATCTTGTAGCTTTATACAGCGAAAAGGTTGGCGTGAATGAACGGAAAAGAAAGCGCAGAACGACCATTAGGTAATAAATAAGTGCAGCTGGATTTGTATTAAAGTTTTTTTGGATGGAGTCTCAGATAACACAGGTGCAGCACCCTGAGTATTTGTACCTTAGGGTCCTAAGCTACATTTTTCTCTGAATTGCCTATCTGCTTAATTGTATAGCAAAATTACTGTAAATGTCCCTTGTGCTTCCCTTTAACTTTATGTGTAGTGATCACATAAGGTCGTGATCACATAGGAGCTGTGGTGGCTCAGTGGTTAAGAAGTTCACCTTGTTAGCTGGAAGTTTGGGAAGCTGGCAGTTCAAGACCCTGGTACTGCATGAGGGTTTGAGCACCCATCTCTGTCCCAGCTTCTGCCAACCTTGCAGATTGAAATTGCAAGGAGATAAATAGGGATCACTTTGATGGGAAAAGTTCTTGGGGACAGAAAAAGAGCCCCAATCGGGTGTCCCCTAGGCAGAGTTTCTCCAGCAAAAATCCTTTCAACCCAGATTAATTTCTAACATGAAATTATTATTATCATCACCAAATTGGACAGCTTAAACTATTTGACAAAATTCAGAAAAGATAAGGCTATTAGTAGCTACTCATCATCATGACTATGTATTATTTCTAGCATCACTGGCTATAAGCCTCTGAATTATTACACAACACAAGCAGGATGGTGATATTTTGCTCACTTCGCACTTGTGCATTCCCATAAGCATTATGTTGGACAATATGAGAACAGAATGCTACATCTTATAGGCCTTTGACCGAACCTAGCACATCAGGCCTGATTCTGACATTCTATCCCACAATCCCAAACAGTGTATTTACAGTTACAGTATATCAAAAGTAGATACTTTGACACACAAAGTGGTTAAAGTGAAGAAGAAGATGATCAAAAGTAGATAGCATTTTCTCAGAAGTAGATATCAGAGTAAAATGTGATTCTTCACTTCCATTCCCCAATGCTGCTCAACTTTATATTTGGAAATACATAGTAAAGTAACTATAACATACAGGTGAAACTCAAAAATTAGAATATCATGCAAATGTTCATTCAGTCTAGTAATGCAAGGTTAAACAAATATATGAGATAGACTCATTGCATGCAAAGCGAGATAGTTCAAGCCTTACTTTGTTATAATAATGATACTTATGGCTTACATCTTATGAAAACCCCAACCCCCCAATCTCATGTACTGCATAATCATCACATAACGAATTAAGGCATGATATATCTCGCTTTGCATGTAGTGAGTCTATCTCATATATTTGCTTCACCTTTTAAGTGAAATGAATGAACATTTGCACAATATTCCAATTTTCCGAGTTTCACCTGTATACTTAGAGTTTTCAAAGAAGTTGCTGTGATAGTCTGTCTTAGCATCATGGCAAAGTTGAGGGGAGAAAAATATTGGGAGGCAGAACCAAAATAATGTGGCACTTAAAAAACTACTACATTTGTTTCAGTGTGAATCTGCATGAACAAAAATGAATTTTCCCTTTCTCCCTTTAATTTGCCAAGAATATTTAAGAAAAAACTCTCTAAGGTTCAATATGGATGTTAGAGCTAGCCTTTAACTGGAAGAGAGAAATTCTAAATGAATGTGAGTGTTTGAGTTCCACAGCATGGATGGTAGCCACTCATCTTTGTCTTTATAACATTTAGTTTGCTTTGCATGGCTAATAGTCTTCAGGATTTAAGGACAGAAATCCTCTGAAGTTTGATTCCACAGATACACAAAGTAAAAATGAAGGAATTATGCCTCAATCACCTCTCGACAACTTTAAGGTGGTTAACTGGCTATTGTTAATTTGGAAACGGCTGAGTGGGACTGAATTAGAGAAACATCAGGGCTTTTTCCTCATACACTATCTCTAGAGGTACACTTCAAGCACAAGGTATAACACTGCCCTCTTGTGGCTACACCTACATGAGAGAATCATTTGTGGTGTGTTCCATTTCAGCTGCAAGTGAATATATCCAGAACTTGGAAATGTACCTATTCTTGGACGTCCACTCCCACAATCCTATACTGGCTGCAGACTGTGAGAATTTTAGTCCAAAAAGTAATATTCCCAAACTCTGAATGTATGGCATATCTGAATACTCTCAGCACACTAGAAATCATAGTCCATGTGTGACAGGCAATTTGCAAGAAGGAACACAAATGATTTTGAGCAATAACTAAGGCAATAATGATAACAAATATAATTAGGGATAACCCAGATTGGAATTTTGATCTTTGTGAAAGATGTAAAAATATACACAACCTTTTTTTCATTCTACCATAAGGGAACTATGTTATCTACTTAAGCGAGAGAAGAGAAATGTGAATTTAGGAGACACTGTTTTCTCTCTGATAGTGTCATTCAATTGATTTCATACAAATTACATCATCATATTCACTGTGGACATCTGGTTGGCTGGAATTCTGCACATGATCATCTGCATGATGATGCCATAAGAAGAACAACAACAGTGATGCCAAAGAGAAATCAGAGGGAAAGACCAGCTAGCAGTCTTTTTAATAAATAAATAAATAAATAAATGTGGGAGTGTTAGTTGACAATCATAATTCAGAGGCTTTGAGAAGACTCCTTCATCTCCCAAAAGAATTACTTTTAAAATGGCTATCAAAATAGGTGAACCTTTGGTTCAATCCTACGGATCAACTAAGTTAAGAAACACTTATGCCAACTCTATATCCCTTATCTGGATTACTGAAACTTCATTTTCTTACATGCAACCAAGCAGAGTTACTTGCAAGACTTTTGAACTGCAACAACCTAGTATATTCTGCACACAAATTTAGTTTTGTTGAACATAGGTGGCTCCACATTTGTGCTGCTGAGACATTTTGCATACAATAATATATTTTCCTTACATGCATTCCTGTAAATCCTGTAGAATTCAATTGGTCTTACTAATGAATGGATGTATATGAAATTGTACTATTATCAGTTGTGTGGATCAAAATGCAGGTATTAAGAGCAAAACGTTTCCCTGAATTCTGGAGCATGTGGCTGTCTCGATGCAATTGTACTGCAATTCCCATCAGATGTAGCCAGCGTAGACAATGGTTAGTGTTGATGAGACACATGGGTTCTTATCCCTACTGTAAAAAAAAAATGGGTTGTGACCTGGATCATTGCAAGGTGGCAGCTACTCATGCATATGGCATATGCAGCAAGATGTAAGATAGCTTGCATATTATAGATTGTATGACACAATAAAATAAAGGACCAATCAGTGTAAAACAGGGAAGCTTTATCTTTTAACTGGGAAAGATTGTCACTGACATCTGCTAAGCACGTTCACATTTTATTAAATGGTTTTAAAATATGGATTCTTTCACTCAGCAGTATGATTTAGAGAATCTCATCCCCTACACTTTTGTAATTGGTACTCTCCTTCTAATCTGTAGCTCTCGAAAACCAAGTACAAATGTGAATTAGCATTCCACCCCCCTCCCAAAATATGGCATTCCATAAGTGTTTCTGTTCACCTGCATTTTGAAACACAGTGGAACTCTGTTAATGTAATTGATGTGTCCTCCGGGATGTTTCTTACAGCGAAACTTTATTTAACCAAATGTCCCATAGGAATGCATTCAATGCAATTTCCCATAGAAATGCATTGAAAACTAAAATAACCAAAATGTGGTTTCCCATAGGAATGCATTGAAAACCAATTAATACATTCCCCAAAAAATCCCATAAACCAAGCCACTATTTTCTATGGATTTCCTTTTGTTATGCGTTTTTTATGTTAATTGAGCCATTTGATAACTGAGGTTCCACTTTATAGTCAACATATGTGGCAATGAACATGTGATTTTCAGGCTTCTCCTCATCCCCCATTATGTTTATTCGTCTTATACTCTGCCCTACTCAACAAATGGCTGACTTAGGGCGGCAAACAGCATATAAATGACCCCATGACAACCCAAGGGGCTTACATATAGGATACAATGTTCAAAATACAATAATAAATACAATGTTTCAAGTAAATACATGATAATTATGATAGCCTGTGAGTTACATTCCATTTGAAGCACCCTGTAGTTTCTATATATCTTGAGATATGTTTGCCAGGACATAATGGGGAACTGTATTCTTCTTTCTAGCATTGCTGCTAAAGAAGCCCTAGAAAGCCATTTTGCAGGACAAAGCAAACCTTCATCTCAGGAGATCATGAGGATGGCAGAGGGGCTCAATCTGGAGAAGGAGGTGGTGCGAGTTTGGTTCTGCAATCGAAGACAAAGAGAAAAGAGAGTGAAGACCAGTTTGCACCAGAATGCTTTCAGTTCCATTATTAAGGATCATCAGGAATGCCAGTAGTAAAAAAGGGGTTTTGACTGCAACTTTGAAATCTGAATTCTGTTTTCAAATTAAAACTTGGCCTACACTCATAGCATGTACTGCTTACAAGTTTTCTAGTTTAATAATAAAATAACTTTGAATATATGCATTCAATATAATGCAATTCCTTAAATGTATTCTCAAGGGTGGCAGCTTCTTGTACAATTACTTTATTAAAGTAGTATTAGACACATGGGAATTGGACAAAACAGGTACTCACCAGATACCTTGAAAGTATGTAAAATACTTGAACAATTATCAGTATCCTACTCTGCAGCATGTGGACAGGTGTTGTCAGATCCTGGGTGTAGACTGCAGGTCATTTACAACATTTCTTAACTCATTGGTGCCTTTCTTTCAGTTTTTATAGTTGTGCTAATTAGGAAATTCCACTAGCTATCCAGTTTATATTTTAAGAGTAATCCTACTCCATGGCTAATAGCCACAGCAGAAAATTGAGCAATGACCCTATTGCAGACATTCACAAAACCCTGTTGGGACCTTACAACTCCTTTACAGCCACTCCGAATACCAACTTTGTGGGGGAAACTGTGATGCAATCTAATGTAATTAAATCAACCAATTATTGATTGAATTATTTCAAACAAAAGCAAGCTTTAAATTCATGTGCTGTACAACTGCTGTCTTCCTCAAGAACCATTGCCTTGCCATGGCTTATACTGTTTGATTAGGCTATGGACTATGCTGTATAGCAGGGGTGCCCAAACTTTTCAGACCATGAGCCAGTCATGTGGTTGAGCGTGCCAGTCACATGGTTCTGCCCAATGGAAACTGGAGTAAAATGTGCATGTGCATAAACACTTTTATGACAGTCGTAGGTCATTTGCGGCAGCATTATGCACACATTATGTGACATGCATGCACATTTTACTTCTGCTTCCAGGAGCAGCGAGGGAAGCGTGTGCCAGATTAATTGGCATGGGCCGTAATTTGGGCATCCCTGTTGTATAAGGACACCTAAAATAGACAGGTCATAGTGGAGAACTCAGACTTAACAGAATCCACTGGAGAAGGAAATTGCCAAGTAACCAGTATCCTTGCCAAGAAAACGCCATGGACAGCACCAAAAGGCTAAAAATATATAATGACAGAGGATGACACCCTCAGGTCAGAAGGTGTCCAATGTTATTGGGGAATAGTGCCTTCACTCCAGAAGAGTGAAGTGGCTGGGTCAAAGCCGAAAGGACATGCAGCTGTGGTTGTGTCTGTTGGTGAAACGTGCCTAACTCCAATGCTATAAAAAACATAATTGCATAGGAACCTGGAGTGTAAAATCTATGAATCAAGGTAAGCTGGATGTGGTGAAGCATGAGGTGGCAATAATGAACATCGACATCCTAGGAATCAGTGAATTAAAGTGGGTGGGGATGAGAGAATTTAACTCTAGGGATCATTATATCTACTACTGTGGGCAGGAATCCCTTAGAAGAAATTAAGTGGTCCTTATCTATAAGAAGAGGGTTGCGTGGTAAGTGTCCAGCATGCATGTCCACACCCAGACTAACCATCCTGTACCAAGCCGCCCACACTTACCTAATGACCTTGCGAGCATCGCCGCAAGGGTCCGACCGCCGAAAGTGGGGCAACTGCCCCACAAACCATAACAAAAATAAAAAACTACAAGGCCTAGCGTCCTCCATGCCACGCCACCCCATAGCCAATCAGGCTGAGGGCGTGAGCACGGAAAATGCTGGGAAGCCGGCGCATACGATAAAAAACCCGCCAACGTGCCTAACCAACCACTTCCCCACAGCCCCGGTGATGAAGGCCGGCGCCAGCCTTGCCATGGCTTGAGCGGGGTTGTGGGGAGGAGAGGGGGAGATTATCTTCTCCCAGCACGCCTGCCACTTCCCTCAGGGAGACGAAGGCCGAGAACGGCACTCTGTTTGCTGTCTTCACCTCCCGGAGGGAAGCCATCGCTTTCCGCGGGGGGGGGGGCACATTCGGCCCTTGCCTGTCGGAGAAGGGGCTTGCTGTCTCCAACAGACAAGGGCTGAATGCGGAGCACTTCTTCCCCCCTCTCTGTCTCTCTCTCACACACATATACACTCTGCCTTGCTGGGCAGTTAGTATGTGTGTGTTGGTGGTTGGGGTGTTTTTTTTTTTGGGGGGTGCACCAAAAAACCCACCCCAACCACTCACTCACAGATAATAACTGCCCGGCATGGCTGGACAAAAAATGCTAGTAGTTAATAAAATAGTGAGGAAAACATTAATGGGATGCAATATTCTTACCATCCTGTTGTGTATTAAGTTTAGTTATGCCTCAAAGCATCTTGAAAAAAGGGTGCCATTATTGTTGAAGCTGATTAGTCAATGTTTTCCTGCTTCTCTGGAAGCCTGGGTAAAAGTATCTATTGTGTTCTGTATAAAAGCTGATGTCCCTGCACCTGTTCCTCTGTTTTTTTGCTCACTGCAATAAACCATGTTGTTGTTTGAACCAGCTCTGTTCAAGTAATACTTTCAGGGTTCGGACACAACACATCCTCAATTAACTCATTAGCAAACATGTAAAGCCAAAAATGTCTACAGACGAATACAGTAATACCTCATACAAAGTCCGCCTCATACAACATTGGATTCATACAACATCGCCTAATTCCTTGAAAAAAGTTGCCTCATACAAAGTTGTGTGACTTTGTATGAGGCACTGGGGTTTTCCCAGGTTGCATTGTACCTGGGCTGTATAAAAGGCAGGACACATGTGTGCATTGCTCTTGTGGGTTTTGCATGAGGCGAAGAGTGTTTAGGAGTGGTTTTGAGCACAACTTTGGATTTTTTGAATTTTTTCGTCAGAATTTTTAGAAGCTCTCCTGGGATTTTTGCAGCATTCTTCAGGTTCTTGGACAATCAGGGTTGTTTGACATGTTTTTGTAATGTTTTTAGCCGTTACACAATGTTTTTTTAAAGTTCTGTCAGTTTCCTGTTTCCTTGACTTTGCCCTAAAGTCTGTGCTGTTACAGTACAATGTATCTCTATGGAAACAACATTGTAAGAGGCATTGCAGCAAGGATTTGGACATTGTATGAGGCATCGTGGCTAGGATTTTGCATGCCTCATACAAAGTCCAAATCCGTATAAAGTCCAAACTTGTGGAACCATGTTTGAACGTTGTATGAGGTATCACTGTACAGTACTGGCTCTATGGCTACAAACAAAGATGAGCACTGAACCCTAGAGTCAAATACAACTGGCTTTCGAGCAAGGGCGACCTTTACCTTTACTAATGCCAGAATGTTTATTTTTGCATCCATCCACCAAACATTTATAACTCAAGAGAAACAAAGTTCACGGTAATAAATATGAACCCCAATCAGGGATCTTCTGTTATTCTAGTTGTAAATAGCTATCTGTTATGCTAGACAATCATTGTGCATCTCTGTGCCTGATATGTATAAAATAATGCCATGAAGTCTCACTCTAACGTCTGACGAAGTGGACTTGATCCATGGAAGCTAACAAACTGCAGGAGCTAGTCTTTAAGATGCCACAATGTTTTGTTTTTTGTCTTTTTGTTTTATCTTTGATATGCTTGCACAGACTAACACGGCTACCACAACATTTATCCCATGTCTCACTCCACAGTCTAATTAACCTGGATACAAACTGGAGACTTAAAAGCCTAAAGCAATGGGGAAAATCTGACTTCATTACAGAATTGTCCTGTAATCCCAGGACTTGTATTAGTGCTATGAATCTTTAATTGAACAAACTAAACAAAGTTAAAACATGAAGTATTTCCTGCTACAACCATGCTATTTTGTATGAGAGGAGAAAAAAACTACAGGACTTAAGAGATTTTATAGAATGAAAGAAAGGATGAAACAACTGTCAGTTCCTACTGTGGGCAGTACTTGATGACTATTCCTAGTTGACAGGTCTCTTAAATCAAAAGCTGCTTAAAGTAGCTGTGGCCTAGAAGGGCTCCTGCTGGTTACAATATTGCCAAAACTTAATACGGAAAAGGCTTATGGTGAAGACATTATCTAAGTTTCTTACATGCATATTTAAACTACTTCACTCATTTGCATTCTGATATCTGCTTAGAGAAGCCCAGGAAGGATTAAAAGCTTGCTGTTACCAAGAAGAAGTTGACCCTATAAGGCAGCTGTTTATTCCTTTTTTGAGTCTTACCCTGGAATCAAAACAGCAATTACCTGTGCATTGGTTGACACAGGAAATCCCAAGGATGTAGATCTTATCCCAAAAACAGCTGAAAGGATCATGCGGACAGAATGTATTGTGCATACCTCTAAGGAGCCTATTTTAACAGCCCTATATGCACACAACTCACATTTTACAGCAGGGCAGGGTAGCAGGGGAGAGAGGTGGCTTCAGGGCCGCCATCAGAAATTTCTGGGCCCCGTACTGAGCAATCCTATTGCCCCCCCCCCACACACACACACTTTTTTCTCTCCTCGCACTGGGGCGGCGGCGGCTGGAATACACAATTTCCCAAAAGAAATCGATGGGCAGTTGTATCCAACTTTAGAGTTCAGTGCTCATCTCTGATTACAGCCAAAGAGCCAGTGGCTTTGATTCACAAAAGCTCACATTAAAATACAGAAGTTAGTCTTTAAGCCTTGCTTGAAAGCCAGTTGTATCCAACTTTAGAGTTCAGTGCTCATCTCTGACTACAGCCAAGAGCCAGTGGGCCTGATCCACAAAAGCTCACATTAAAATACAAAAGTTAGTCTTTAAGCCTTGCTTGAAAGCCAGTTGTATCCAACTTTAGGGTTCAGTGCTCATCTCTGATTACAGCAAAGAGTCAGTGGGCTTGATCCACAAAAGCTCACATTAAAATACAGAAGTTAGTCTTTAAGCCCTGCTTGAAAGCCAGCTATATCCAACTTTAGAGTTCAGTGCTCATCTCTGATTACAGGCAAGAGCCAGTGGGCTTGGTCCACAAAAGCTCACATTAAAATACAGAAGTTAGTCTTTAGAGCCTTGCTTGAAAGCCAGTTGTATCCAACTTTAGAGTTCAGTGCTCATCTCTGATTACAGCCAAAGAGCCAGTGGCCTTGATCCACAAAAGCTCACATTAAATTACAGAAGTTAGTCTTTAAGGTGCCACACATTATGCCCAAAAACAGACTTTTATATCAACATGAACATAATTAAAAGGTAAAGGTTTCCCTTGCTCGAAAGCCAGTCGTATCCAACAATAGGGTGCAGTGCTCATCTCTGTTTCAAAGCCAAAGAGCCAGCGTTGTCAGCTTCTGCAGACGTTTCTGTGGTCATGTGGAAGGCATGACTAGACACCGGAGTGCATGGAATGCTGTTACCTTCCTACCGAAGTGGTCCCTATTTATTCACTTGCAATTTCTTGCTTTCGAACTGCTAGGTTGGCAGGATCTGGGACAAAGATGGGAGCTCATTCCGTCCTGCAGTACCCGGAAATCAAACTGTTGACCTTCCACCTCCCAGTCAGTGTCTTAGCCACTTGAGCCACTGCAGTCCTTATGACCACAGTTTTGCGCCACCAGGGCTCTGAAAGAAAGGAAGGATGGAAGGAAGAAAGGAAGGAAGGAAGGATGGAAGGAAGAAAGATAGAAAGGAAGAAAGATAGAAAGGATGGAAGAAAGGAAGGATAGAAGGATGGAAGGATGGAAGAAACAAAGAAGGATGGATGGAAAGAAGATAGAAAGAAAAGATGGAAGGAAGGAAGGAAGAGTGGATTAGTGAAGATAGACAGACCCGCCTGGGAGGGGAGGGGCAGGCCAAAGAACAGCAGCGGCCCACCTGAACTGGCAGGAGGGGTAGGGTTCGGGGCCCGACCACCCACCCCGGCTGTTTCCCGCCCCTCACCCCCCACGGGCAGGCAGTCAGGCTTACCTGGCAGTCGTGGGGCATGTGTTTTGCCCAGCAGGTCCATAGCTGGCGGTGGGGTGGGAAGCGGACGTCCGGTGTTGGTGCCGGCCTGAGAAGTCGTGCTCCCCACCCCACAGCTTGCTGCTGCTTGGCAGCGGTGGCTGGAGGGCCCGGTGCCTTTGAAGGCACATGCCCCACAGCTTCCCACTGCTGCATTCGGCCCTGGGGCCCACCCTCCTCATGGGCTGGCAAGCCTTGACCCCAGATATCCGGGTCAAGGCAGGGGTGAGGGGGCCCTCTGGCGGGGCATGCGCAGTGGCACCGCAGCTAGCGCTGCGATTTTTAAAAAGTTATTTTTAAAAAAGTTTTTTAAAATGGGCTGCCCACCCCGGCGGGCCCCCTGCAGCTCCGGGCCCAGGATGGGAGTCCTGGCTGTACCCCCCCCCCTGACGGCGGCCATGGGTGGCTTCATTCAGATAATTAATGCCACAGTGACAGTGTCAGTGAAACCACACAATACCTTTTTATGGATCAAAAGGCACTGAGAATTAGGGTGTGTGTGCTTATTTTGTTGGACGGGTTTCTGGTGGTATGTCCACTAGTTTGTTTCTAGATTTTTGATGGAAGTATTTAAGAATACTTTTTTGAATGAATAAGTTAGTGTATGAATACTGTCACATCCACTACAGTATGATTTTGTTTCCAAAAGTGCATGACTTTTACACTGTTATGTTCTGCTTTCCACTTTCAGATGCCATGAAGATCTCAAAAATACTACCATGCTACTAATTAGTTTTTCTCCCTGTCTAGCAGGATAGCCAAGCTTTTTATGTTGGGGTTTTAATTGTTTTTAATATGTATGTTTTAATCCTTTGTGAGCCGCCCTGAGTTGGGTTCGCCTGATTGGGCAGCATAGAAATTTGAATTATAAATAAATAAATAACGTTCAGCAGATGATTTTGTAATAAGGAGGAAAAGACACAGGGAGACTTTACTTGCTCAATATATTTCTCAAGCAGTTATTAAAGTACAGGTATGAGGGAGATGGGATCTTCTTGTAAAAAAAAACCACACCACTTGTCCTATGTGAAGATTTTAGGGAATGTTATAGTTGCGGATTCACGGGTAGAGGAATGCACGTCTTGAAAGGCGATTGTAGCTCAAGACTCCGATCTGTCAATGTTAGCCCAGCTAATAAAATTTAGAGGGTGACAATGAAGGTACCTAAGCCCCTTGTTTGGCCTACCTTGGAAATGGATTTGTTCTCTTTTAAAGACAGCAATGAGAGAACTGTGTTGGAGACTGCTCCGAATGAATTTCTACTTGTATCTTTCTGGGCAGAAAAGGGCTTCTACTTTTTTGGGATATGTGGGTGTGGGTAGGATTTCTCGTTTATGTTTGTTTCCAGCATGTGTGATTGCTGGAAACAAAAAATTATCCTTCTGTTGCCCATTTGCCATATTGTGATGTGACTTAAGAGAACCATTACAGGATATTGGCAAATTAAACACTTCCTCAGATCAGGCTAGTTCTCAACTGGACCATTTCAAGAGAAAAGCAAGCAAAAAGTATACTTTTTGTCTTCTCCTGTATCCTCCTGCTTCCAGAAGAAAATGTTCCATTTCTTTTTCCAAATGCTGCAATGCATATGCACTGCCCCAATACACTTCAAAACTTTTTTCAATTTATTTGCTTCTTACATGGAGCTGAAGCAGTGTTTAATTTGCCAATATCCTGAAGTGGCTCTCTTCTTAAACCTCTTTATACTGGCAAATTGACAGCAGGTGGAGGCTGATGAAATAAGATTGCTTCAAGTCCATAAGGATGATACCAAATGGAATACTGGACCTTCTAGTGACTCTATTTAGCCTGGACAAGCCTACTCCACCCAAGCTGTGAAGTCAAGCACCTATTCAGGCTATGCTCCTCTGTTCTACTGCCCCCCTCCCCAATAGAAGCATCTCTTCAGCATCTTCTAGTTCAAATAATTCCTTTCAGTACTGTCTGAGGCAGCATTTGTAATACCTTAACACTGATAAATTGTAATACTTTAACAATGGTGAATTAAGTTTCTAGACATTGAGTTTATATTGCTCTTGTGTTAATGTATATTTTTCTGCAGGAACACAGGGGATCCATAGGTTCCTGACTTTGCTCATGGTGCAGTGGCTCAAGTGGCTAAGACGCTGCCTGGGAGGCGGAAGGTCAGCAGTTCGATTCCCGAGTACTGCAGGACGGAATGAGCTCCCGTCTTTGTCCCAGCTCCTGCCAACCTAGCAGTTCGAAAGCAAGAAATTGCAAGTACATAAACAGGAACCACTTCAGTGGGAAGGTAATAGCATTCCGTGCGCTCTGGTGTCTAGTCATGCCTGCCACATGACCACGGAAACGTCTGCAGAAGCAGACAACGCTGGCTCTTCGGCTTTGAAACAGAGATGAGCACTGAACCCTAGAGTGAGATACAACAGGCTTTGGAGCAAGGCTTTCGAGCTTTACTAATGATAGAACACAGCTGTATTTATCACGCTGGTATTCACACTAACTGAAGTCACAACAAGTGTTTTTATATCTCCTGTGGAGTATACTATACATATCTACTCAGAGGCAAGCACCAGTCAGCTCAGTGGTACATACCCTGAAGGAAGTGTGTAACAGGCTGCAGCCTAAGCTACTCATCAGTGAGTATTTTAGACTCTTTTCCCAATAGCATATATGATTAAAGCTATCACATTAAAATGGCACTGAAGGAGGTAAAAGAATTTATTTGATTTTTTTACAAAATACATAAAGAGAAAAACTTGCCCAAAGTACCCACAGTGCCATATAAAGTTTTTTAAAATATAATTACAAAATCCAATTATATTTGCACTTAAGATTCCCTGACCCACTGTTTAAACAGAAAAACCATACTTGCATTTTAAAATGAAACCTAGGTTCATAAATATTACTGATAATGCTCTACTCCTAATACAATATATCAGGTGATCCTGCCATGGTAATTGCTTTGTTCTAGTCTTTGACAATCAGCAGTCATTATTTGTATTTACATGACCAATATCAGTTCCACAGGTCTGAAGAAGACTGTGCTATAATATTGCTAAACAGAAAATGTGAATTATATTCCCATAACACATCAAGATACCTACTATTTTACCATAATAAGTGCAATTTAAAAACCAAATTAAACTTCAAATACACCATTTCAGCAAGTGTGTAAGAAATGGATTTAACACACAACATACATACTACATTGGACAGTGAAGTCTGTTTTCAAAAGCAATACTTGCTCAAGGAAAAATCCTGCGGAATGTGCAAATGCTATTTCTGCAAAAGAAGATGCAATTTCCAGGTATTGAAATAATTTACATACTTTGTAGCAGTAGTTACAGTTGAGTTGAAATAATTTTCAGTGCTATGTAATTTGAGATAATGCTTTAATATTACATTTTTCACAATTCAAAGCTTAATTAAAAAGAAACCAAGCGCTATGTACACAAAGGCACAGGCTTCTCTTCAAGTTAGTTATATTACAGTACAATGGAAGTTTTCAGTATTTTTCTAACAATGAATTTTGTTAACATAAAATACCTTGCTTCCAGGATTGTTCCATGAATTGGACAGCAGTACCATATTAAAATCTTAGGTAATATTAGAAATGCACATATATTTTAACACAAGGTTGGAACAATATGTTTTTAAAAGGCGCTTAAGGAAAGACTGCCAGAACTTTTGTACGTCCTCTACTTGAAGGCAACAGCTGCCACTTTCTAGGTGAAAAAGATGTGACATTTTACTTGTCATTCCTTAAATCAAGTACTGTATTTGCAATGGATACATAATTGAAGTGCTTTCAAATGGTTGCTTACAATAACTTCAAAATGTTGGAAACCAAAAGAAAAATGGAGAATTCTTCAAGCAAGATGCCTTTTTTGAGAAGAGCAAAACACCACAAAGATGTGTCTCTTTACTGTAGATACAAATTTAGTCGCAGTTTGCAAATTCATACATACTTTATATTGTTCTCTCAACAATAACTTGAGTTTTTTTCCTTAGCTGCCTCTAGAAGTGTGTGAGCACACTTAATGGCTTATTAAACATATGCAAGGAAATTTGGTTTTTATTGAAACTTGTGTTGGGAGGTTCATGTGCCTGCTGACACTGAAGTAACTGCAGAAGACAGGTTGCTTATCACCATGAGGTTAATCTACTCCCAGGGCTTTGAGCTGCCGTTCAATCTCTTCATCTGAAATTGTGGCATTTTGGGATGTAGATGCAGATGGCATGCCTCTGGCAGCTGAAGGAGCCTTGGCCATCTATTAAAAAGAAGAAATGAAACAAAGCTGAGTTAGGCAATCGACATGACACTCAGAAATTGGGATGACAGAACATAGAAGCAGAAAACGAGTTGCTGCAACCCTTATTATTTTATACCTTTCCAGATATTTCAATTCCAATTTCATCAAGAACTTGGTTCACAATATCCTGACTTTCTTGTTCTTCATCAGAATCATTGAAGATGTCATCCAGGGTATCATTGACTGGAAAGAGAAATGAAACCATTTTACAGTAACAGGAATATTCTTCCCTAGTCTCTCATATCCCTTCTATGTCCTAGCACAGGAGTTCTCATCCTTTTTAAGCTAGGGGTCGGGACACGTTCCCTCAGACAGCTTCAGAGGCCAGACAGTCATTTTGCCCTTCCTCCACCACATGGCACTTCCTGGTGTGGTGAAGACAGTGGTGGGCCGCAGGTTGAGAATCCCTGTCCTAGCATTATGCCCTACTTGCTTTACTGGTCATTTGAAAGGAGATGTTGGGCAGTTTACCCTAACAGTGACAGGCAAAGTATTTTAACTTAGGGAATCGTGGAACCTAAGAATTATTCATAATCATTAGCTATTTATCATGGCCAAGAGAAGGTGCAGTCAATGTCAGATAACAAAACACAGTTTAACCCTTGTTTTCTCTTACTATTCATAGTAAGGAAAAAAATGCAGATAGCTCTAAAATAAAACTGGAGGATTTCAATCAGATGTGGGAAAACAAGTAATCTCACAACTTTTACAGGTTCATTCCCTCAATGCTACCCAGCACAGCTCATGAAAAATGTTTTGTTTCTGAATTTTAGAACTACAGTAAACAAAGATTAAACTCCAGATTTAAGGAAAACTAATCTGGAGAATATGGAGCAGTAAGATATACCTGAAATTAACAATTTAAAAATGCAAACGTACACACTAAATATATTGTTCTCTTGACATAAAAGTCTTGGTAATACAATAAAGAACTAGGGATTAGTTTTAGATTACTGGAAAAACATAACTCACTCATTTCCTCAGTCATTTCCATTTTCATGTTCTCTTTCTGGAAGTTCTGCATAGTTTGCAATGTCTTTTGAGGATCCATCTTTTTATTAACAGCCTGCATTGTCTAGCAAACATAAAAGGTAGCACTGAATAAGGGAACATGGCTAAAACACTGCAGTGAAAACATAACCTTATTCAGATTTCAAGAAGTTCAAAAGAAAATTCCTGAATTTTAAATTTTAAAATCATTGTACACAAAGAACCACAAAACCAACACACTAGAAGGTACCTTGTGTAGTAATCAATCCTACTGCAGTCCCAATATTCAATTATTTTATTTTGCTTAGATTTAGACATGGCTTTAGCAAAGCTTCATCTGTTGTTTCTAATTTTGGTCTGTTATAGACAAAACACTGAAATATGGTTTAGAATTAAATAAATGAATGAATGTAGGATCTGAGGACTATGTCCCATTTCCTTGCCTCTTTCAGAGTTACTCTGGGAAAAGCAGAAGTGATCACTTTGTTTTCAATTAACTTCTTTATAACAACACATTCAAACCATAAATTAAATTTAGCCATAATTCTATTTTATTGCCCTCTCTTGGATGCATACATTAACAGTGTGAGAAGGTTTGCATGCCATGGAACCTGAAAGCAATACCTTCAGGAGGCCAGACTCTACTATGAGCCTTGATAACTAGCAGGCACCACATTCCTATATAAGCTTTACAATGAATTATGATTCTGGGGAGCTTCTAATATTGAATGAACTATATTCTTCTTCTTCTACCATATCTGATTCCGAATATCGGCAATCAGCCATGAAGACTGTCCTGAAAATATAATGCAGTGGCCCTTCATCTTCCGCAAGTCACTTTCTAGTCCTGAGCCCTTTTGGCATGCAAAGTCCTCATCAGCCCACACCAGTATTGATGAAGTTGCTGCCCTCCATCAAGATGGATCCAATTGGGATTTTATCAACTTGGGGACCATCACCCTTTCCTGTGGACTGTCCATGGTCCTCTGGGCGGTCAGGTAAGCTACCCATTGCCTGAGTCATTGGAGGTATGGTCTACTCCAGGGGTTTCCAACCTTTTTATGCTGTGCGCATGACCACACCCCCGGACAGCTGAGCGGGCTGGACCATGCCCCAGAAGTGGAATTAAATGAGCCCACTTCTGCATTTACGACAGCCATGGGCGCATTTACACCTGACATAACTGTGTTTACGCATGCACGGGCACATTTTTACAGCTGTCGTAAATGTGTCCGCTTCCATTTCCAGGTGCAGCAGTGGCGGTTGGACACATGAAATGGTGCCATGAGCCGGCCTGTGGGCCGTAGGTTGGAAACCCCTGGTCTACTCTATTACCATAGCAGGATAAACTGGCCAGACTCTCATGAAACTATATGCAAGAATTAATTTGTATGATTCTGGAGCCTATAAGATTGGTAATGAATTAATGAATGACTTCTGATACACCAGACTAGAGATGCAAAATTTATGGAAATTTTGAAGCTCGGGGGGGGAAACCCCCGAACATTTTCGAAAAAATTGAAAAGGATCTGATACCATACATATTTTTTTTAGAAATGATTTATAAAATATTTGAACCCGGCCTTATCTTAAAATATTTTACTCGTCATGTTAAAATAAAATATTCCATAATATATTTTTTATTTTTTCAATTTTTAGGGGAAAAACAAAAAGGCTTTAGGAAAAAAACGGGGAAAAACGGGGGCGTTTTTCTGAATTTTTTCAGGTTTTTCTGGGCCTTCACATCTCTACACCAGACTACTGTCTGCAAAAGTAGACTTCATGATTTATAGGGTCCCTTCCAACTCTGCAGTTCTAAGATTATGATTAAATTATTATAGACAGTTAAGAGCTATAATACAAAGGCTGACCCAAAAACATGAAGCAAACGTCTGGGCAAATCAATCAACTTAACCATTTCAAATCTATAGTCCAACTACAGATGCTGCTAAAGAGATCAAAAGCTTTTATGATGTGTGGACACAGACGACATATCAAAAAAGGTATACAAATAATGACTGGCAACAATAACATAGAAGTAGGAAACAAAGCAGAACCAAATGTTTGGCCAAGAAGTCAAAAATAAAGGAAACTGATTCACAGAATTCTGTGAAGCCACACTGTTTATTGCAAATACATGTTTCGGACAAAAAAACAGATAGGTGTAGACATGGACATCACTAAATGACCTACAGGTGAAACTTGGAAAATTAGAATATCGTGCAAATGTTCATTCAGTTCAGTAATGCAACTTAAAAGGTGAAACAAATATATGAGATAGACTCATTGCATACAAAGTGAGATAGTTCAAGCCTTACTTTGTTATAATATCGATGCTTATGACTTACATATTATGAAAACCCCAACCCCCCAATATCATGTACCCCATAATCATCACATAATCTCATGTACGCTGTACAACATGATCATCACAATTATAATGAATTAAGATGACATATCTCGTTTTGCATGTAGTGAGTCTATCTCATATATTTGTTTCACCCTTTAAGTGAAATGAATGGACATTTGCACGACATTCTAATTTTCCGAGTTTCACCTGTACACTGAAATAATACATGAAGCTTATTCTGTCTGTCAAAATAAAATATGATAAAGATTTCGATACGAACTACAAATTGTTACTACCAAAAATTAACTAAAGTTGAAAAAATAAAACAAAATAAAATTTAAACCTAGATTAGGATTGCAGACAAACCAAAATGGGAACATACTAGCTGACCCTGATAAAATAAAGAGAAAGTGGAAAAAATATCATGAAAAACTATTTAGAAGAGCTGCGAGATCAAGTAAATTAAGAAACCTCTGTAGGGATTCTTCTGTTGCACATCAAGTAACATGGTTGCTAAAAGTTACACCTTTTCTGTCACTGTGCCACAGACTTTTGGCCATGGTATTTCATTTATATTATAAACTGTCCGGTATATATATCATGATAAATGGTACACAAATAATTAAACGGGATGGGGTTAAGCTCTAGGCCCAGTTTCTGCCTCCAGAAACTGCCACAGTCCTTACTTGAAACAAAAACTAAAAGCACAAGTGGACAAAAAGCAACTTTAACATTTGAAAAGTTCTTTTGGGGGGGGGCAGGAAGGGGAAATAAGGCACTAAGAAAGTGGGATTCCCAAACACAGTAGCTCTTTTTTCTGTGTTCAAGTGAGTGAAGTTACATACAGCCTTCTTCAAACTTTTTCATTCAATATCAAAAGTCTCACCTCTTGCTTACTGTTATGTTTGGGAATGGGAGTTGCCTGCACACCCATCCATGTCCCCAGCTTTAGCCCTATGTTTAATCAGGAAATGCTGATTAATAAGGCTACAGGAAGCCCTGCATCTGCAAACATGCAATTTATAAAACTACTAGTTCAGTGGGGAGAGATTGCAAAAATTCTTGAATCTTAAAGTGTCAAAATGCAATAGCCTATTTCATCCCCACTTTGTATAAAAACTGCAGCAGTGCTACCATCTTTTAAACTGAGAAGCAACAACTATACAATCCAACACTATTACAATCCAACCCAGGACTATGCTTTGCTTATATGGTTGCACAACTAAGTGGCAATGAGGGACTGTAACAGCAGATGAACACTCCTTACAGACATATACAGAATGCAAATATCTTTTGGTGGGTTATATATTACCATTTCTTACTTTGCAAGATATATCAACCCGTTACAGAAGATCAAGTGAGCTTCTTTGTAAACACATACTCTACAGAAGTCACAACAATCTGCACACACACAAACTGTAAACATGGAAATCTATTTCTTTTACTAAAATATTTTGTTAGATTTCTGCAGAGTATTTATGTACATTTAAACAGTATTCTAGGACCAAATTTTAGGATATTTAAGCTTAATTGCTTACCTTTGCTGTTGTAGACATTGCTCCTGCCATCTTCATCTGGGAGTTCATTAGTTTTGTCTGAGTTGACATAGATGTAACTTTTGAACTAACGGCATACGTCCGGGTTTTCTGTTTTCTGAGCTGCACTAGCTGTTTTGCTAGAACTTTACAGGCTTCTTTGTTTCCAGTCTTAGCCATTTTTTTAATTTCCAATTCCTATTTATTTTTTAAAAGGGGAGATTTTAGTTTCCATGTGTATATTTTTAAGCATTAACAATAACAGCAGTTCATATTATAAATGGCCTAAGAAGCACAGCATTAATGGGTATATCTTATCTAAATCAAATTTACTATAGGTAAGTAAGATCTACCTATAAAAAAATTGGGAATATATATATTTTCAAATAGTTAAGAATTGAGTTAACTTGATTTACTTACCAGTTGTTTCTCTTGCCTCTCCAAAGCTGTGCGATCTCGTACTATAGCCCTCTGTGTACCTCTTAGCTCCTTATTCTGTTCTTTAATTATATCTGAAATATAAAATATTTAACATCAATACCATAAAGTACTGAGAAGTACAGCCAGAGCAAGAGGTGCTATAATATTTTTGTTAAAGTGTCAAAAATGTCCATAAATTGAGACCATGTTAAGACAGGTGGGAATTCTGTCATTTTACTGTGGGGGTGGGGGACAAGGACAGAAGTTATTTGGTAGGGAAAATAATAAGTAAGATCATCTTTTACAGGTCTGTGTTCCCTTTCATCATTTTAGGTAAATAAAATCTACTATTTGTCTTAAACATGTCTTCCACATGAAATTATAATTTAAATAAAAGTTCTACAGAGGCTTTCAAAGAAATACACATGGCCGTGTGTGTGTGTGTGTGTAGGTCTACTGACACAACCTATTCATCCAGGAGAGAAGATGGCAAAAGGAATAAAATGCCTTAAGGCCCCACTTTTCTACATTAAAAATGGCCTTGAAGCAATTTAGAGAAAAGTCCAATCACACAATAAGAACAATGTGAATTAGAATAAAAACAGTTCGGTGAACAGTGCAGTGAGCTGGATCACCTAATTGGGAATTCCCCATTGTTCCTTGCAAGAGAAGAGCCACTTTGTACTGCATTAGGCAAGCTACACAGTGTGCCCCCAGAAAAAATGGAATGGTAAACCACGTCTGATTCTTTTATGCCTAGAGAACCCTGGAAAGGACTGTCATTAGTTATAACCGACTTAACAGATATTGATGATGATGATTTCTTCTCCTCGCCGTCAACAAATGTGTACAAGGCCCACCAGATGTTCAGATCAGAGTATGGAACCCCACTGCTTGGGTCCTAGCTTCGGACCTAAGAGTCAGTAAGGTATCGCATGATAATGCAGCTAGTACCTAGTAGTGCTACTCACTGTAACTGTTCTATCAATACCAATCACACTCAGATGTTTTTTCAACCCTTCTGTGATTGCTCTCAGCACTCTTATCATGACTGGTATCACTGTTGCTTTTTTCTCCCGGAGACATTAGTTCTCAAATCTTGATATCTCATGAACTTTTCAATCTAGTTTTCTTCCACCTCACCCATCACTTGAGATCACCACATCCATCAGCTTAACCAATTTTTTTCTCAGCCACAGTAATGTTTAGAACAAGGTTTCCTCAACCTTGGGCCCCCAGGTGTTTTTGAACTTCAATTACCAGAAGCCCAGCACACCTGCTGATCAGGCCTGAATCATACTACAGTAGTTGTGTTTGCTAATGTAACATGAGTAGTGATTTTCAGCAGAAAACAAAGGTAAGTTAAGTTAAATGATGACACAAATCTTTCCTATTGCACAGAAATAATATAGTAGTGGGAAATGCTTAATGTGACCTATAATATCCAGCAATTGTTTGCTGAAAGGAACAGTACTGGTATTATACTCACAGAAAAATACAACAGGGTTCTTCTTCCTACTAAGGAACACTGGGAAACAGTGAATTAAACCCTGTTACTTATAAAAGTTCTTGATTGACCAGACTATCAAGGAATAAGTTCCTGTAGATCTCAACTCGTTTTCCATTTGTTTCACTGCTATGTTTTTCTTACTTACAAAAGTTGCACTATAGTAGGCCCACTGAGTCAGCAGACTTAGTGAGTCAACTACTCTATAAGGTCCACTGATTCAAATGGACCTATTCTATTGGGATTTAAGTACACTAAACAACATTTAACTATACTAAACCAAATTTCAGCCAAATATTTCCAATATTTCCCCCACAGAGCGAAAGACACTAGAAGGTTTTTTAAAGCAAAAAATTCTGTACCATGCTACTGGATCACAGAACTATGCTTGGTAGGCTGGCAGTAGTTCACTTTTCTTTTTCAAAGAAGAAACAGGTGAAACTCCCCTGATCAAGAGGAAGAACTATGGTTTCTAGATGGAAAAAGGTTATGAAATTATTGGAATGCTAGTCAAGGATTACATTTTTCTATTCCTTCATAAAAAAAAGTTTGTTTCTTTATGCCCAAAGCCATTTCAAACTAGAATATAATCAAGCCAAAATAATGTATTTGAAGTTGCTCAGGAGAGGGTTTTTTTTTCCTTCCAAGGATATCAGTCTTTTTCTATTAAAAATCCTATTTCTTTTTAAAATGAAACATTCCCAGAAGTAAGTTTCTATCTTGGTTTCACAATCTAAAGAAATTGACTGCCAATAACAATAGGATGCTGCTGTTACTGCTGCTGCTTCCAACAAACCATAATCACAAAAATGAATAAGACATGAAATGCAGCTGTAGATATATTTTATAGCTTATATTAATCTTCCTTGAAATACATTTTCCCCAGTCACCATTTCAAATCATACCAGAATGAAGTTATTTCAATACTAAGAAAAATGACAGAGAAATGTCTTAATATATGCTAAGGACTCTGTGCATTGGCTATGTTCTCTGACATAAAAACATACATAGTTCTTCTGATAAACATGAAGAATATTGAGTTATCATAAGAGAGGAATCTAAAACATTGTTGAATGAAGTTCGGATAATCAGATTAGTGCAGCAATGTCAATCAAAACATTCACAAAGGAATTACGGGATAATTTACAATCCACTGTAGTTAGCAAAAATCAACAGTCATCTTGTTTGAGTATGAGACCAATAATTGGGCATAAAAATAAATAACGTTCATGGAGATGAGTAGCCCTTCCCCAAAGAATGTTAAATCATTTAAACTAAACTGTTTAAAAATCATTAATTTATTTGAAGAATTAAACCAATTCACTAGCAGGTTGGATTCCAAGGATTGTAATTGAGTAGAACAAGCCTAGTAAAAATTAAAGGCTGTCTGAGGGTGTTAGGATGTGATGTAGGAGTCCCCATAGGTCATTGATGGTGAACCTATGGCACGCATGCCAGATGTGGCACTCCCAGCCCTTTCTGTTGGCTCGAAGGCCATTGCTTCCTACCTCCCCCAGCCCAGAGTTTGCCCTGCCCCTCTGCCCAGCAGCTCAATGGGAGCGCTTCCTCCTTCCCCCCCAGCCCCTCTGTTTGGCCACTCAGTCTGTAAAAGGTTTGCCATCACTGCCACAGGTGATATGGATTGAAAAAGTGGTCAATGTGGATCAACTGGATTCAAACTCTTGGAAGGCTGCAGTTCTAGGGTGCACTTAAGAAGAAGGGAATTATACATTATTTCTGAGTACTTGCTACCTAGTAAACCCTGAAAACTCTCCAAAAGTCATTATTTACTTGATGGCATGTGATTATTAATTTATCCATATATAAAAGCTTTCAAGACAGATAAGACAAGTGGAATAAAATACAAAGATGAATGACAATCTAAACAAATACTGACACTCAAAATCTTCCATTCTAAAGGTAGTGTGACAGTAGGTTCCCCGTATCTATAGGTTGTGTGCGAAGTCATCAAGGCCCTAAAGAGCACTGCAGACAACAAAGCTAGTGGAGATGATGGTATCCCAGTTGAATTTTTCAAAGCTCTAAAAGATGATGGCGTCAAACTACTGCATGCAATATGCCAGCAGATTTGGAAAACAAAACAGTGGCCACAGGATTGGAAAAGATCAGTATACGTTCCAATCCCAAAAAAGGGCAATGCCAAAGAATGTTCAAATTATCGAACAATTGCACTCATCCCACACGCCAGCAAGGTGATGCTCAAGATAATACAGGACAGACTTCAGCAGCATGTGGAGAGAGAATTACCAGAGATGCAGGCTAGTTTCAGAAGAGGCAGGGGGACTAGAGACCACATTGCTAACATACATTGGATCATGGAGAAAACAAAGGAATACCAGAAACAAGTTTACTTTTGTTTTATTGACTACACTAAGGCATTTGACTGTGTGGACCACAACAAAATGTGGCAAGTAATTAAAGAAATGGGAATACCAGAGCACCTCATATGCCTCCTGAGAAATCTGTACATGAACCAAGAAGCAACAGTTAGGACAGAACACAGAATGACGAGTGGTTTGGAATAGGAAAAGGAGCAAGACAAGGCTGCATTTTGTCACCCTGCTTATTCAACCTATACACAGAGCACATAATGTGCAATGCAGGGATGGAGAAATCACATATGGGATAAAAATTGCTGGGAGAAACATCAACAATCTGAGATATGCAGACTATACCACCCTAATGGCGGAAAGTGAGGAAGACCTAAAGAACCTCTTGATTGGATTGAAGGAGGAGAGTGCAAAAACTGGCCTGAGGCTCAATATCAAGAAAACCAAGATAATGGCAACAGGCCCAATCAGTCACTGGAAAATAGATGGGGAAGAAGTAGAAGCAGTGACAGATTTTACATTCTTAGGATCTAAGATCACTGCAGATGGGGATTGCAGGCATGAAATAAAAAGGCGACTGATTCTTGGGAGACAAGCTATGAGAAACCTGGGGAACATAGTGAAAAGCAGAGACATCACATTGCAAACAAAAATTAGAACAGTCAAAGCTATGGTATTCCCAGTGGTAATGTATGGATGCGAGAGCTGGACAATTAGGAAAGCTGAACGCAGAATAATAGATGCCTTTGAAATGTGGTGTTGGAGGAGTTTTGAGAGTACCCTGGACAGCGAGGAGAACAAATAGGTCATTCTTAGAAGAAATCAACCCTGACTGCTCATTGGAAGGCCAAATAGTAAAGATGACGCTAAAGTACTTTGGACATCAAATGAGAAGGGAGGATTCACTCGAGAAGGCCTTGATGTTGGGAAAGGTGGAGGGCAAAAGAAGAAGGGGGGGCCAAAGATGAGATGGCTAGATGGTATTGTAGATGCAATTGGCACAGAACTGGGCGGGCTGAGAGGGATGGTGGAGGACAGAGGCGTCTGGAGGACAATGGTCCATAGGGTCGCAAAGGGTCGGAATCGACTGTGCGACTGAACAACAACAATAGCAGTTTCAGTTATCCAAGGGGCCAAATTATTCAGTAAAAAATCCCAGAAATACATTTTTGAAGTGGTAGATGTGTTAGTCTGAGCAAGCAGATAGTAAACAGAAAAAAACAACAAAAAGGTTGTGGCACCTTAAAGACTAATTCGTTATTTTAAATGTGAGCTTTTGTGGATCAAGTGCACTTTGTCAGACATAAGAGTAAAACCTCATGGAATCAACGTACACATCAGGTATAGAGGCACACAATGGCTGGGCAGCCTAAAAGAAAAGTAACATTATGGCTCTTTAAAACTAACAATAATGGAAAATTCCCAGTTGTTATTCAAACTTGCTGTGAAGCACACCCCTATTGATTTGCAAAAGGTTGCAAAACAAACTACTCTTGCAAGCTGATGCATCACATCCAAAGGATGGATGCAAACAAACATAGGCATTACACATTTGTCAATGAGTTAGAATCTATTGATAATGGGGTTTTTTGTGACCCAGGCAAAATTGCAGCATATAACAACCTGTTTGTCATGGTGCATCAAATGTCCCAGAAACCCTTGACTAATATTCAAACCCCTGAGATGGGTGTCCAGCGTATGCATGTACAGTAAAACCTCGGTTTACGAATGCCGAAGTTAACGTTTGCCGAGGTTTACGACACCAAATCCTATGAAAATGATGTCCCGGTTTATGTCCCCCCACCCCCCGGTTTACGACTGGGCATTGAGACCACTTGCACCATTTTAGACTCTACAATGGCACCCACCCCACCGCTGGAAGAGGTGATTCTTCACTTACCACTGTGGCAGCATTTCTGCCGCTGTTTCCACAGTGTCCGCCACGTCTACCGGCAATATCCGCTTGGTTCCAGTCTTTGCCCGAGGCGCATGTTCCCAGCTGTAGTGCTACTCAGGGAGCTCGGACGAAAACTAGATCCAAACAAATATGGTCCCTACACTCTCCCGCTTCCGGTAGTGGTGGAGACTGGTTTCCCCAGGTGGCCAGACAAATTGCCCAGGAAGAAGCAGTGGTGTGGAAAAGGTAGGCGGATCACTTCGTCCCTTTTGTGCCCCCCACAACTCGACTGATCGATCCCACATATCGATCAATTGAGGTCGGCTGGGGGGAAAGGTGGGGATGATCTTAGGGGCTTCCCGTTTCTCTCCCGCACCTCAAGAACTCTCCCTCTTCTCCACCCCAGCCACTAATCAGCTGGGGAGTTTGATCAAGGTGCAGAAGTGTGGGATAAAAAGGGGTAAATTCTTTAAGAACACCCCCTAGCCCCTCACCAGCTGGTGGGATCAATCGAGTGGTGGAGGACAATTGTGTCTGGCTTTTTTGGATTTTTAAATTATTTTTGGTCTGGTTGGGACCATTTTTTATTTTTCAATGCATTCCTATGGGAAAACGTGCTTTGGTTTATGATTTTTCTGGTTTATGACAGAGGCTGTCAGAACGGATGAAAATCGTAAACCAGGGTTTTACTGTACTTGAATCTCTGCTGTCTCTGGAGTCTAATCTTGTAATTCCTTTGCTCTAGAATGGCAGCTTTCAAGTCCTGTGCCAAGTGTCCAGGTAGATTAAAGTGGTTTGAAATGGGTTTCTGTTCCGTAGGCTTTTATGTAAATCAGTTTTTTATTTAACTCAAAGCAAACCCATTGGAAAATAATATTTATGTAAATCGAAGCAACCCATAGGAAAAACAATTTTTCAATGTAACTCAAAGAAAACCCATAGAAAAATGAATTTTTTTACGTAACTCGAAGCAAACCCATAGGAAACTGTGCTATGTAAATTGGGACTTTTATGTAAATCTGGACATGGTTTTAGTGCAAAAATTATTATGTAAGTCGAATTTTGCCACTCTTGATGTCTGATTTATGTCCATTATCTCCTTTGCTCAGAAATTGTCTTGTTTGTCCTATTTAGAGCACAGAGGGGCATTTTAGCAAGAGATGGCATAAATCACATTAGCAGAGGAACAAGTAAAATTGCCCTTAATGTTGTGTCTGACATTGTGTCCTGCAATTGTGTTGCCAGAGTAGATGTAGGGGCATAGCTGGCATCTGGGTTTGTAGCAGGGTTTAGTTCCCATTTCTGTTCCACTATTGTATAGTCTGTTGAGTGTCAATATTTGCTTGAGATTGGGAAGTTGTCTGTAAGCAAGTAGAGGTCTGCCACCAAGAACTTGGGAAAGTGAGGTATCCTCATCCGGGATGGGTTGGAGATTTTTTTATTATATGTGTGAGAGGTCTCAGTTGTGGGCTGAAAGTGTTCAATTGTTTTCCTTTCTGGGCTTGCTTTGCAGTAGGGTGGTTCTGAGTATTCTTCTTGTCTAGATGATCTGTTCTTTGACCATGTTGGATGGGTATTGTAGTCTGAGAAGTGTATTTTGTAGATCCTTGAGCTTGGAATCTCTGTCTTGTGGACCTGAGCAAATGTGGTTGTACCAGAGAGCTTGGCTGAAGACAATTTATTTTGTTGTGTGTTCTGGATGGAAGCTGGAGGCATGCAGGTAGGTATATCAATCAGTGGGCTTATGATATACAGGTAGTGTGGTACTGATACGACCATTTTGTGGTGTCTAGGGAATTTACTTGTGTTGACTGGACCAAGCTAAGGTTGATATTTGGATTATTTCCAAGATCCATTACCAAAACTGGCCACTGCATTAGATTCACAATCTAATGCACAAAGCATTCCTGCTGAGTAGGAACAGTGTTATAGTGAATGGTGTTCCGGGGCAGCCATTTCGCTTGAAAGACTTTTGCATGCTCAGCAAAAGACTGTTTACTCCGTCTTATTTCTTATATCAGACCAATAGAGACATCTGCCCATCCCCACTCCTGCTTGCACGAGTACAGTATGTGTAATGCAGGGTTTGCTACTTTCTGCGGGTTCGTGCATCTGGGGAAGAGCTTGGAACATATACCCTATGGATATAGGGGGTGGCAGCAGCTTCTGTATTCAGTAAAACAACCTGATAGTCATTAATTTAATATACTGTACTGTAGGTTACTCTAAATTGTTGCTGTTGCCATTTATAATAAAAGTAGGATAGTTACCAGCCGATTTCTATAAGGAATTTAAAGATGTTGTGGTACCAAAGTTGGTAAAATTATATAACTATATACTAGGCAGTGGACAAATCCCGACTTCATGGTATAGGACTACGATCGTTCTGTTGCCAAAATTGGGAAAGAATTTGGAAAAAGTGGAGTCATATAGACCAATCTCTCTTATAAATCAAGATGCTAAGATCTTCACAGCAATATTGGCTAATAGTTTAAATAAATTTATGGGTGAATATATAAATGCAGATTCAAGTACAGCAGAGATTCAAGTGGGATTTTTAAAAGGGAGACATATGGCTGATTTGACTAGGAGAGTGTTAGATTTAATTGATAATGTAAATCAAACGAAAGAAAAGGTGGGACTAATATCTTTGGACATTTTTAAGGCATTTGATTCTTTACAATGGTCCTCGATTAAGGAAATAGTTAAAAGCTACAGATTTGGGGATAGATTTAGAAGGGTAATTGATTTGTTATATCAGAAAGGGATTGCTAAAATTAGAGTAAATGATGAGGTCACAGATGAGGTAAAGCTTGAGGCAGGTACTAGACAAGGCTGTCCTCTGTCTCCTATTCTGTTTATTATGGCAATGGAAATTTTGGCCAAAAGTATAAGAGAAGATGCAAAAATAGAAGGGATAATGGGCAATAAAATAAGTATGTATGCAGATGATACATTGATAACGGCTAAGCATCCTGAGAGGGTTATGGATAGGATTAAAATACAACTTGAGGATTTTGAGGATATTATGGGGTTGATGATAAACTGGGATAAATCGGAAATGATGTTGTATAATATGGGAGAAGGGGAGAGGGAAAAGATTGAGGGATTAACTAATATACAAATTAAAGATAAATTGAAATATTTGGGGATAATTATATCAAATAGATTGGAAGAACTTAAAAGATTGAATTATGATAGCTTGAAAAGGGAATTTAAGACCAGAATACAAAGTTTTTAAAAATTGAAGTTGTCATGGTTCGGGAGGATTGCAATTAGCAAAATGATGTTGTTACCGAGAATTAATTTTTTATTTGATGCACTTGCAATTCAAATGAACGAAAAGGAAATTAATGAGTTTCAAAAACTGTTTAATAATTTCTGTAATGGAGGTAAAAAGCCTAGATTATTAAAGAAATTATGATACCTGCCTCAAAAAGTAGGGGGTTTAGGAATGCCGAACTTAGTTGCATACTATTGTGCTTTTCAAATTAAGAATGTTGTGAAGAACTTGGCAAGAGAAAAAGTAATTTGGGAAGAGATTGAGATGAAAGATTTTAGGAATATAGGCAAAATGATTTTTTGGGAGGTAAGGTTAAAACGACAGCTACCAGTAACACAATGATGAAGGGACTTATGAACGTGTGGAAAAGACTAAAGAAGGATTTGGCCCCAGATGTCTCCCCAATTTTGGAATTAGCAGATATGGCATGCTTTCCGATAAAAATAGATAAAGAAATATTGGATAAAAATGAAGTTTCCTTGGTGAAAGATTGGTTACGGATTTGTAGGGATGAAGATAAGAAGAAAAAGTTGTTTGAACAGTTGAAATTGGACTGGTTTCAGATAATGAAGGTTAATAATTGGAATAGTAAATATAGGAGAGAATTAGATATAGACAGAGAAAAGACGGAATTTGAAGAACTGGTTTTAAAAATTCGAAAAGGAGATAGAAGCATTAAGGGTCTAGTCAGTAAACTTTACGCTTTAATGAATAGGGAGGGTGATCCACAGGAAGATTTGAAATTGAAATGGGAACAGGATTTGAACATAAAGCTAGGAAAAGATGAATAGAGAAATAAGTGGAAAAAGAGGATAATGAGAACTATGACAGTAAGAATTAAAGAGCATAATTATAAAATGCTGTGGCAATGGTACCTGACTCCACTGAGGTTACATCAGATTGATAATAAAAATGATAACTTATGTTGGAGATGTAAAGACACTATTGGAACTTATGAACATATGTGGTGGAGTTGTAAAACGATAAATGATTTTTGGAGAAGAATAGAAAAAGAGGCTGGGGAAATAATGGGTAAGAAAATTAAACTGGCGTCAGGTACCATTATGCTAACAGATGTGGATGGCATGAGTTTAAACAAGGAGGAAAAAGAGTTACTAGAAATAATGTTAACAACGGGTAGACAATGTATTGCTAGACATTGGAAAAATGATGTAATTATACAGACGAGAGAATGGTATAAAGAAATGTGGAACCTAGCATTGAACGATAAACTGACATGGGAGATAAAGGTAAAAAGGGATAAGTTGAAAGAAAATAGATTTTGGAGTATTTGGAAGCCCTTTGTGGATCACTCTCTCACTGGCGCAGAGAGTAGTAGACTTGTACCAACTCAAAGTAGTTTCTGGAGGTAAATATTGGGACCGAGCTTTCCAGGGCAATGTAAATAAACACTGGGTGAAATGTAAGTGAAAATTGGATTTTGATAGTTGTACCTAAATTAAAGTACTACTGAAATGTTTTATGAGATGGTTATAGTTGTAGTGATAAATAAAGAATCTCTGTGAAGATTTTTTGAAATAGGTTAGAAGTTTTTTAGTGGATGTTTAACATTATAGATAGTTCTAAAAGGTAACAGATCAATTATCATGTATGGGTTATTTTTTATGAAACATATGTATTTTCTTTTTTATGATGCATTGTTTTGTGTATGTCTATTATTTTTTGAAAAAGTTAATAATTTTTTTTTAAAAAAAAGTAGGATAGTGCTCAAAGATATTAGGTGGATCACAAGAGATGAATAAAGAAAAACAGATTATTATGTTCCAAGGGTCGAGAAGCTGCCACTTTCCTTAAAGCACAGTAATGTTAAAACTCATGTTATTTTGCCCTGTGCTAAGGCTGCTGACACTCTATCTTTTGTTACTCATTCTTTCTGTAATGCAGCAATACATCCTAGTTATGTATTTGAAGATGCTCTCTTTTCATGATGCATAAAAAATCAAACTGAGTATCATTGATATGTCCCAGATTAAACAAGATTATTCTGCAATTTACACAAAAAAAGAGTACACACCTCTGTCTGTATCCTATAGAGAAGAGAAGGGCATTAATAGATTTACTTTACATAATGGGAATTCTTCTTCTTTGCTTCCTCTTTTACCCCATCAGGTGTCGAGTGAATAATTGAAATTATATATACATTTTTGAAGTACTGGATAATGTATTGCAGAAATCTACATGCAAGCGAAAAAGAAGTCCTTTTGTCTTTTAAAAAACTTATAGCTGCTGCTTTTTTAAAAAATTGACTGCTTTTTGATCTAATATGTTTAAGAGCCATTTTAAGTGTCCTACAATAAATAAGAAAAGAAATAAAATTACTTCCAAGGAAGAAACTATTAAAAACAGCAACAAAATAAACAAGTTCTGGGGGTAGGATTACCATAATTCCCTCTCACAAAAACGGGATAGAAGTAAAGGTTGTCCTTGCTCGAAAGCCAGTCATATCCAACTCTAGGGTTCAGTGCTCATCTCTGTTTCAAAGCCGAAGAGCCAGCGCTGTCTGCTTCTGCAGACATTTCCGTGGTCATGTGGAGCAAAATGGTCATATCAGTACCACACTACCTGTATATCATAAGCCTTAACTACTCCACTATGAGGACTCCTAACCTTTACAGAAACATCTTTAAAAGATCAATATTTCAAGCCCTGCATCCGGGATTCCTTCTAAATAAGAAAGAATGGGTGGGACAAACCATTCTCCTTCAACATAAACAAGATTGGTCTTTTCAGGTTATTTGATCTGTTTTAAATCTGGAAATATAAATATAGTAGTCATTTGCTTCTGAATGGGGGAGTAGAACAGCATTATTTTAAAAAATTCTTAATTATAAACTCTTTACCAAACCTCCCCACATCTGGTACAGAGCAAGAGCAGACTGTCTACTATATCTATGCCAAGTTTCATGCTGATCTAAAATCCAGTTTCAAAGTTACAATTTTTAATTTTTTTTGTAGAACATTGTTTTGCTTTGTTACACAATTAATACAACTATTTCTCTTAAAACTGAAAATCATCTCCTTTTTATTGGCCTTCAAGAGGCAGAAAATACAATTCATCCCTTTGGCTTTCAGTTCATTTATTTGTTCTTATTGATGCTTTTTAAAAAAACGTTGGTTGACTTTGCCACTACATATCACTAAGTGGTGGAAAGGCAGATAAATGTGGGTAACCTTACCACCAAACAAAGACTCACAACACAGAGAAATAAGTGAGAAAACTAAAGATAAAAATAAATTATTCTGCATTTATAGTTTTGATATCTGTTCAGTGAAGTTGTAGGAGTAGAAATACATTGCTATCTAAGAGGAAAAACAAAAGCCTTTGTCAACCTAGTAACTCTCTTGCCAATTATCTTAATATAGATTTAGAGTGGAACCTCAGTTAACAAATGCCTCAGTTAACATAAAATCGTGTAACAAAAGGAAATCCATATAACATAGTGCAGTGGTGCGTGCCCAAACTTTTTTCGCGGGCTAGTCCCACCCCAACACACAGCTGCAGGGGCCGGAGGCGGGCTGCTCCCGCTGCCGACAGTTTTGACATCAGCAGCAGCAGCGGTGATCGGGCTTTGTCCCAGCTGCTCCGAGCAGCCTCTGGCTCGGTCCAATCCCCTCTGCAGCCTATGCCAAAGCCGACCGCCTCCTCTGTTTCAAAATATGTGGCGCTAGGAGAGCCCCCTGGTGCTCCCAGGATGATGTTACCGCAGCATACCAGGTTTACCGTTCCAGCGCTGCAGATTTTGAAACAGAAGAGGCTCCGAAAAATTCCCAGATGCGGCGATCTGACAAAACGCAATCACCGCCACCACCAATGTCAGGTGGTGGGGGCGGGTGGAGGGGTGATCTGCAGTGAGCCCAGGAACTCACCGTGGGCCACATTAATGATATGCACAAGATTATTTGGGCCTGCGGGCCGTAGTGGATTGGTTTACATATTTTTTTCGGAATGGATTTTATGCTAAAACCATGTCTCGATTTACACGATTTCTTATGGGTTTGCTTCGAGTTACATAAAGATACTTTTTCATATGGGTAATAATTCATTTCTCTATGGCTTTGCTTCGATTAACATAAAAATTTCATTTTTCCTATGGGTTGCTTCGAGTTACATAAAAAAACAATTTGTCCTAGTGGTATGCTTCAAGTTACCGTATTTTACGGACCATAAGATGTACCTGACCAGGAAAACAAGGGAAAAAAATTCTGAACCTAATATTGTACTTTCACCACGAACCAGTGGTGGCGCTGCAGGGGAAATGGCCAATTGCGCTGAGGCAGGAAGCGATGCTCTAGACTAGCCTCTTGCTCTCCCTGCAACCAGGAAGCATGGCTTCCTCCTCCATTTTGACCACGTGTAGCAGGGATAAAGGAGCAGGGACACATGGAGCAGGAACAAGAAAGGTAAATGAAACTGTTTCTTTTTATGCACAGGTTTGGTTTCCCACTTAAATGCATCGGAAACATACAAACAGAAAAGCTTTAGAATACACAAGAAATTGATCTCCAATGCATTTAAATGGGTAATTGTGATTTTTGCCCTCTTGTGGCCACCTGTGGTAATGACCCGCTGAAAATATGTTTTACTTTTCCCTCTCCTGAAGCCAAACTGCACCGGAACAGCTGTGGTGGCGGAGGTCTTCGGCCAGCCGCGGCTATTGTAAAATATCCTTTTACAACAGCCTTGCTGGAAAGCATTTGGACTATAAGACACACACTCATTTTTCCCCACTTTGGAGGGGGGGGAAAGAGAGAGTGTCTTATGGTCCAAAAATACGGTACATAAAAACCGATTTAGGCAAAAGCCTACAGAATGGACTTTTTTTTCGTAAGTAATTCTACTGTAATTGGTTTTCAATGCATTCCCATGGGAACCGCATTTTGGTTAAAGTATTTTGGTTTTTAATGCATCCCTATGGGAATTTGCATTCAATGCATTCCTATGGGAAATTCAGTTAAAGTAATTTTCGCTGTAAGAAACATCCCGGAGAATGCTTTAATTACGGTAACCGAGATTCTACTGTACTATTATTATGAACTACCCTAAGAACTGTTATGGTTTCAAAGCAATATACATATGATGCAAATATTAATAAAAAAGCTCTATCCAATTTTGTGTTTCTATTTAAATATGAATGTTGTACATATTGACTTATCTAACCAACAGCAGAGCTTGCAGAGATATTGCAAATTCATCGAAGATGACCAAAACACAGAATCACTATGGTGATTTTAAAAATTCAGTTTACTCAAACTGTGAAGTATCAAAATTCTCCCTTTAGAACAACCACTTATTTTAATTCCTTCTCCCTTTAGAACAACCACTTATTTTAATTCAAAGTATTTTTCTGAAGTGATTTACTCTTAATTTAAGGAAACAGGTAAAACAGATATATTTGTCCAAGGACTTTAACCTACTATTGATTTTTTAAAGTATGTGTGCACATCCTTCATATAACAATCCATAGCAGACAATGAAGACAGATTGTGTATATCAACTAATGTGCACTGTTACCAGTACAGGGCATCTCCCCCCCTTGAATGCAACACTAAGAGCTTTTTGTTAAATCCAGGATCCAGCTTTCCCATCCTGTGCCAGCCCTGGCAAGTCCAGATCTGAAAGAAAGCTCATGTCTTATTGAAACAATAATGCATTTTGCTTCCTTGCCTTTCCAGGACTTTGGAACCCGCTTGGAATACTGATGGTGGCTCTTCAGAACAAGGCTTGTCCCCTCTCCCTTTTAAAGTTATTTCTTATCATTTTTTTAATAAAAAAAACTGCTGTAAAAAAAAAGAAAAAAAAGCAGAGAAGAAGGTCCCTGCCATAAATTTTAAATTAGAGACTCAACATTCCCCATCATACTGCTAGTTCCTATTCCATTTGAGGACAGTAATCATGCGTTCATTTGACTCAGCCTTCCATCTTTCCCAGGGTGGTAAAATAAGTACCCAGCATAGGGGGGGGGGAATGCTAATTAACTTGTGAACTGCCTATTTGGGGGTGGGGTGTATAAGTGAGATTGCTATTGCTATCCATTTACTTGAAAATAATTCTCATTGTGTCCATGAGGCTTTCGGTTTCCCTTGCTTGAAAGCCAGTCGTATCCGACTCTAGGGTTCAGTGCTTATCTGTTTCAAAGCCGAAGAGCCAGCGCTGTCTACTTCTGCAGACATTTCCGTGGTCATGTGGCAGGCATGACTAGACACTGGAGTGCACGGAACGCTGTTACCTTCCCGCCGAAGTGGTCCCCTATTTATCTACTTGCAATTTCTTGCTTTCGAACTGCTAGGTTGGCAGGAGAGCTGGGACAAAGACGCCCATTCTGTCCTGCAGTACTTGGGAATCTAAAGTACTTTGAACATCAAATGAGAAGAGAGGATTCACTTGAAAAGGCCTTGATGCTGGGAAAGGTGGAGGGCCAAAGAAAAAGATGAGATGGCTAGATGGCATCGTGGACGCAGTGGGCACAGAGGTGCGCGGGCTGAGGAGGATGGTGGAGGACAGAGGTGTCTGGAGGACGCAAAGGGTCGCAATCGACTGTGCGACTGAACAACAACATAGCCCTGATGAGTCCACAATTCAGAGTAATATATCCTTAAAGTCATCTTAACACTCCACAAGTGACGAGAGGATGAGTCAGCACCACTCATCCTCTAATGGCATAAATATGCCAACAGCCACCCACATACACAAATGGCACCCCACATAAGCCCAGACGCTTGAAGTAGCCCAGAGGGGTTAAGGGGTCCTTCTCATTCGGGGTTCCCAACCTTTGGTTTTTTTGGACTTCAATTCCCAGAAGCCTAAGTCAATTCACTGATGCGACAATGTACTGACTTAGGCTTCTGGGAACTGAAGTCCCCCCCCCCCAAAAAAAAACCACTCCAAAGGCTGGGGACCCCTGCTTCTCAGGACCCTCCAGAGGGGCAACCACTGCGATCCACAGCCTCCCACTCCGGTTCAAACACACACACGGATCTCAAGTAGGAAGGGCTGGGTAGAAACCGTAGTGGTACTAACGACTTTCACATACAGGCAAATAATACCCACGGTTACTCATTCGGAGGTAACCCCCCCTTTTTTCCCCCCGGGAGGGGCGATCTTGAAGTGGGCAAGCGATCCTAAGACACCCACATGGGGAAGGTCGAGGCAGCGTCAGCGGCGCCTGTCTTCTCTCTTAGAGGAAGGAGAGTCAGGGAGGGGTCGCCCTTCAAGCCCACCCACCCCCCAAAAAACACTCACCGTCTACCGTTTTCTTCTTAAAAAGTGAAGCCATGGCGGCGGCCCCAGCAGTAGCAGCCCTTTCCCGGCGACGTTGTGGGGCTGCACTGCTTCTTCCTCCTTCTCAGGTGACCAGGAAGCAGCTTCAGTGGCGAGGAGGACGGGAGGGAAACAACACCCGCCCTCTCTCTCTCTCTCTCTTGCGCCTGGCTTGGGAGGGCCGTGGAGGAGGAGGAGCCGCCGGAGCCCCGGGCTGGGCTACAGCCGAGGCCGTCTTCCCGCCCCGGCCCCGCCGCGGCTTCTCATCCCCTCCGCCCCCGCGCAGAGAGGGCTCCCGCATCGGTTACGCGCCGAACAGCCAGCGAGCGGTCCCTGGCGCGCACTTGCCCCCAGGCTCTACACGTGAAGGAGGCGCCGCTCACGTGGGGAGCGCCCTTACACGTGACGGAGGGGAGGGCTGTTGCCGGGTTTCGCCGGCAGACTTTGTGTGTGTGTGTGTGTGTGTGTGTGTGTGTGTGTGTGTGTGTGTGTGTCCCGTCCCTCCCCCTCAGCAATTTCTCCTCCCTTTAAAAATGGGTCCTTCCTCTCCTACCCAGGGCCAAAAAGACTCGGCAGCATTTTGGGGCGACGCAACAGGTAACCTAGCAGTTCGAAAGCAAGAAATTGCAAGTAGATAAATAGGGGACCACTTCGGTGGGAAGGTAACAGCATTCCGTGTGCTCCGGTGTCTAGTCATGCCTGCCACATGACCACGGAAATGTCTGCAGAGGGAGACAGCGCTGGCTCTTCGGCTTTGAAACTGGTGAGCACTGAGCCCTAGAGTCAGATACGACTGGCTTTCGAGCAAGGGAAACCTTTAACTTGTGTGGCTAAAGGAGACAGTCTGGAAGCTGAAGGGTGGGAGGCAAATGGCATCTTAATTCCTCCTAGTTGGACGGGGGGGGAGGGGGGATAGCCCAGTGCCCTTAAATCAGGGGTGCCCAGTTTTTTTGGACCGCATGCTGGTAGTGTGCTTCAGGGAACTGGTCACTACGGCCCCTGACACCAATTCATCAGGCCCACGAAGCCCTCGTCGCTCCCAGAAGCTTCCGTACAGCCACATTTTACTTCCGCTTCCAGGAGTGACGAGGGCTTCGCAGGTCGGATGAATTGGCGTCGGGGGCCGTATCTGGCCTCGGGCCATAGTTTGGGCACCCCTGCCTTAAATCCTGTTTCCACTGTAACACTTCTGCTTCTGCCGTATCCGATTCTGAATATTGGCGATCTTCATGGCAATCAGCCATGAAGAGTGTACTGCGAATATAACACAGTGGCCTTTAATCTGCTTCCTGCATCACAGTGTGACAAACATAGATAAATAGGGACCACTTTGGTGGGAAATGATCTTGGGGACGTGAAAGGAGCCTCATTCGGACATCCCCTGAGCGGAGTTTCTCCAGCAAAAATCTTTTCAACCCTGAATAATTTTTTGTGACACAAAATCACTTTCTGGCCCTGAGCCCTTTTAGCAGGCAAAGTCCTCTTTAGTCCCAGGCCATTATTGATCAAGCTGCTGCCTTCCATCAAGATGGATTCAAGTGGGGTTTAATCCATTTGGGGGCCATCACCCTTCCCTGTTGACTTTGCCAAGGCCACAGGGTTGGCAGGTTAGTTAACCACTGCCTGACGCTCAGAGTTGAGTATCTGGCAGTATGATCTACTCTATTGCCAAAGCACAGGGGTAGGCAACCTACGGGCCCGCAGGCTGGATCCAGCCTGCGGTGCCAAATAATCCAGCCCCCACCCTTGCTCCAGCTGCTGCTGCTAGAATCGGCCACAGATGTGGTTACGGCAGCCATAAACTGCCGATTACTACCATAAAATGTCTCCTTTGCAATCCTTGCACGAGCTCTCGAGGGAAACAAACTCCATTGTCAACACCTGTTGCTACGCCCCAAATGCTGCTGAGACTTTGGGGCCTGGACTGGAGAGGAAGGATCCAGTCCGGCCCCATCAACTGTCAGAGGGAGCATGACCCGTCCCCCGACTTAAAAAGGTTGCCGACCACTGGCATAGCAGAATAACCATGCCATACTAGGCACGGTAATTGTTGTGTATGCAAGTAATCATCCGTCACCACACGCAATTCAGCTGCCAGCAATAGCGCAGCTGAGAAAGCTCAGCCTATGCGACCCCAATCAGCAAGTAACGTGGGAAACCTCCCCGCTATAGGTGAACCTTAGGAAGGTATGCAATAAGCATTAGTCAGGTTACGTGAACCTTAAGAAGGTACACAGCATGTTCCTAATGACGTCACTTCTACCGCAACCAATGAGTGCCTTTGGGGGGAAATTCAAACGCATTGTATGATATATAAGGAGCTGCATCTCCACCATTTGGCTATGTGCAGATTCACCATGCTGCAATAAAGAAGTGTTTGGCCCGCCTGCTGGCTCCGTGTGCAATCAATCTGCCTACATCAAAGTAATGCATTGGTAGGAATTGTTGTATTCACTTTTCACCTTCAAAACCAAAAGGCAGGAGGTGAGATGGATGTTACATGGCAAGGGAATCGATTGCAGCATTGTTCAGAACTGAAATACCTTGATGTAACACTTGACCGGACACTCCTTTAAACAGCACTGCCTGAATACCAAAGCTAAATATCAGGAAATTCACAAACTGTAAATGAGGAACTCAACCATCCACACTGCATATATCCAGCTTTGCCCCTGAGTATCTCCATAGCAGAGTATGCTGTTCTAGTATGAAGCACATCTACACACATGAAACAAGTTGCTGTTGCTGTTAATGAAGCCATGCATATAGTGACGTGATGCCTCCTATATACACCAGTTGAGAAAATAAATCCTCTTGTTGGTGTCCTTCGATAAGGTGGGAAAGAGCAGTGGATGGAGAGAGAACTAAGCAAGAGAATGACCCTTGATATCCTCTGAACGGATATGAGACTCAAGTCTGCCAGCTTAAATCCAGGAAGCGCTTTATGGCAAGAGCAAACATTCTTGAGGGTACACAAGAGCAAAACCGAAGAAGGAAGATGGAATAAGGAGCTCACTGGACAAAGAATAACATTAGAGGCTGAGGATCTCGAGCTTCCCTATGCCACTTGAAGGATCCTGAATAGGATGAGGGTTGGAGTCTCTAAATGTAAGATCAACATGTTTGATGTAGCACTTGACCGGACACTCCTTTAAAATAAAATACATAAACATGTTCAAGTGGGGGTTGCTGGCAGACAACAACGCACTGTGTGAATGTGGAGAGATAGAGAATCCAGCTCATTTACTGGTCTGCTGATTACTACCGGAAACATGTACTGATGAGGATTTAATTTTGGCCAACAACAAAGCCAAAAAAGTGGCTTCATTTTGGCAGTCCAGGGTTTGATTTGGACATGAAAAGGGAAGAGGAAAAAAGGAATTGTCTGTCAGGATGTTGTTAACCGCGTGCTTTCAGTGGCAAAGTCTTGAATAGTTCTGATCTGCATCCTCTACATAGGGTGGTGTGGGGCCAGAACCTAAGGGATGGTGAACCGTTGGTGCTCCAGATGTTTGGGATTGCAGTGCCCCCAGTCCTGTCTCAGTGGCAATATGTGCTGGGGATTCTGGGAGTTGTAGTCAGAAAAACAAACTTGTAGAGCCATAGGTTCACAATTCCTAAAAACTGACATTTTAAAAATAATAATAATAAAGCCATCATTTTCTGGTATTCTATATTTCATTTCACTCCATCCCATCTGAACACTTGCAGGGTACAAGGTCAGTTAGTTCTGCTATTTCATTTGATCTCTTAAACCACTTTATCTAATTGTTAATAACTAACTTTGTGAAAAATATTTTCTAGGTGATCAGGTACTCATTTTTACAAAATACTTCAATTTTGCAATATTCTTAAAACATTTGCTTTATTACTGTGAAACGTGTATTGCTAGGGGGTATGCTATGAAATTCAGCATACAGTAAAACCTCACACAAAGAGCACCTTGCTTAGAGACTTAACTTGCTTAAAGAGCAGAATTTTCTCTGAATGGTCACCTAGCTTAACTAAAACCAACCAAAAACTTGTTCAACAACTAAATTGGGGTTTGCAATCCCACACACACACCAGAAGTTGCAATTGGTCACTTACAATGATGTTTCGCTTAAAGAGCAAACTCATTTAAAGAGCAATCCCATGGAATGCATTATGCTCTTTAAGCGAGGTACCACTGTAGTTAACTCCTGACCTTGTAGTGGCCCCATGCAGAAGTTGATTGTCCTTGCCTGAATGTAAATGTCTTTCCCTCTTGCCTATGTTAGAGATATTTAGACAATGTAGGTTTCCCCAGCTGGTTCGTATTATGCTATGTAGTGCATAAAGCTAACATACTGTGCAAATTCTAGACAGCTGTTCTGGAAAACAGCATAAAAGAATAGCTGTGCCAGATTTATCTGATATTCACATCTCATATGAAATATGTTACTTTGAAGGAGCAGGATAGTTGACTAGGTGAATTTCTGTTGTGTGTGTTCATAAAAAATAATGTTTGTCTGAACATGGGGAAATGCCATCCAATCAATGTTACCAGAAAGACTGAGGTTCTTATTTTCTGCTTTCTGTCACCCCACTTAGCAATGCTTTCCATAATAAGATCATGCTTCTATACCATCAGTATACTGTAACAAACCCATAAACATAGGAAGCAATATACAGCATCTGTAGCTAATCAACACACATGGGTTGTAGAGCCAATAAAGCAGTATAAAATTCACATAGTAATGTTATCCCATGACAAATGACTATCTCATGTTATTAAAAGTCCATGCGATGAATGCTGCTGATGAATGTGAGTGAATGGTCTAAAAGGATCACAAAATATAAATTTCAAATTCATGATAGTTTTTTGGGGAAAATGAAAGAGGCCATGAAAAAGTGATATATAACATAAAATATTTGGAAATGAGATGACATACAGAAAGTAATGATGTTATAGTTATGCATTATTAACTATCATTACAAAATACAGACTAGTGCTGGGAGAGAGTCATGTTTCATGCTATAATAACTTTATCAATTTTGCATAGAAATATTTTTGTCTTATGATTTCACATTGCAGTTTTGCCACAATGCTGTACGCTGATATATACAGGCAAATCCCAAAACTACAGTGAAACATAGTGTAATTATCCTGGAAGCAATATAACATTCCTTTTTCAAAAGTCAAAGCAAGCTACTATTGTTCTTTGTGAAATATTTTTATTAATCTGCATCTAGTTGTTGCCTTCAAAATATCTGAAGAATAAAATCAAATATTAAGGCATATCATGAAATATTTACCTTAATGATTAGAGGTACTCTGCTAACAGACTTCAGTGGTTAAGTCATTTTCATATTCAGGTATCTTGCTAGAAAAGTATGCTCCTGGCGGTTTTGCTACGAAGATCGTTTGTTGCTGGAGAAAAGCTCATCATTTTGTAAATGTGTGCCTTCAGAGAACTGTACACAACACCACATCGCCGTAGCCAACTTTGTTTTGAAGAACATTTGTCTGGCAGTCCTATTCCAAAACTTGATCCTTGCGTATAAAGGTAGTATATCAGTGTAGCAGTGAGAAGGCACCAGGAGTTAGCATATATGAAACTGCTACAATGATGAGATTGGTGGCTTCGGTCCTTGTGCATGTTACTCACATTCTTTTTAAAACCCTGTAGTTATCATTTCTCTGTCATGTAGAATGTTCCAGCATAGTTGGCTCTGTGCTGACTGAAGTTTCCTTTACGCTTCATGGGTGATATATATGCATTTCCATTTTAATGTTACATGTTCCAAGTCATCAGAATGGGGATAGCTTCCAATTCAAATAAGAGACTGGACTGCCTCCCCCAATTTTGAAACCTCTCCAGACATTTCCTCAAGATCTGCATGATGTCTCTACACTGCGTGTGATACTAAAGGCTCTCACTGGTGATAATGAAACAGTGCTGACTTTTCCTGATGTGCTAGCAGAAAGATGTGAACTGGCTTTTAATGCATTCCAAAATCAGCAGCTGTGAATATTACTTTGATGAACCATTTATTGAATCTTGTTGTAGTAAATGCTGAATCATGAAATTTGACGGTTGATTTTCTAAACTATTTGAAATAGGAAATTATTGAATAAACCCAAATTAACACACTTTCTCAGATAAACATATATGGATGTGTTCATATAGTACATATGTCGGTGTTTGTTCTATTTATAATAATGATAGTAACAATCCTAGAACTGCAAAGTGGGAAGGGACCCTATGGATCATCAAGTCCAGCCCTTGTCAAGGAGGTAGTGTAGGGAATTAAACTCCCAACTTGCAACCAGATAACTAAACCAGGGGTGACCAAACTATTGTCCGTGGGTTGAACCCAGCCCACAGTACCATTTCATGTGGCCCTCTGCCACCCTCACCGCTAGCATGCACCCACGCCTGCCGTAAATGCACCCATGGCTGTCATAAATGTGTTTATGACAGCCACAAATTCATTTTACGGCAGGAGGAACCACGCTCAGCTGCCCAGTGTGGTTGGCCAGGCCCACAGCACGAAAAGTTTTGAAACCCCTGCACTAAGCTATCCAGCAATTCTCCCAAAGCCGAATCTTGAGCAGATTACAGCAAGCATTGACAAAAGCAAATAAGAGCATGCGAACAGGTACAGATAAAATCATTTTGAAAATTCAGCTCTAATTTAAAAATATTTTTTCAAGAAACAGTAAATTGTCCAAAAATCTGCTTGGATAAAAATTTGTTTGCCTGGCTGCAGAAGAGCAGGGAATGGCCACCTTAGACATCAAGAAAGCCTTCTCTCCTATGTCCACCCAATGTACCTTTTGATAGGTGAGCCAGAAAGGGCCTCCAAAAAAGATCTGCACTAGCAGGATTGTATGGAGAATATGATTCTGGTTGATTCAAAAGCAAAGTTTGGAGCCTACTGTTTATTTGGACTATTAAAGTTTGTTTGAGATAAACATGTTTTCTTGATGTGTGATCACCTACATTTCCCTAAGCCATTCCCATGTAACCATGGGACTTGATTGGTGTTTTTGTTGTTGTTCAGTCTCACGGTCGAGTCCAACCCTTTGTGACCCCATGGACCATCACACACCAGGCTCCTCTATATTCCACCACCCTCCTCTGCCCACTCAGATCTACGCCCATTGCATCAATGATGCCATCTATCCACCTCATCCTCTGGTGCCCCCTTTTTCTTTTTCCGTCTATCTTTCCCAGCATCAAGGCCTTCTCTACTGAGTCCCCTCTTCTCATTTGGTGGCCAAAATACTTTAGCTTCATCTTCAGTATTTTTCCTTCCAATGCTGTTAGGGTTGATTTCCTTCAGGATCGACTGATTTGTTCTCCTCACAGTCCAGGGGACTATCAATAGTCTCCTCTAGCACCACAATTCAAAGGCATCTATTCTTCTGTGCTCAGCCTTCCTTATGGTCCAGCTTTCACAGCCCTACATTACTACTGGGAATACCATTGCTTTAACTATGAGGACTTTTGTAGACAGGGTGATGTCTCTACTCTCTATTATGCTACATAGGTTTCTCATTGCTTGCCTCCCAAGAAGTAAGCATCTCTTTATTTCATGACTGCAATCACCATCTGCAGTGATCTTGGATCCCAGGAAAGTAAATCTGTTATCACTTTGATTTCTTTCCCCTTCTATTTGCCAAGGACTGATGGCGCCAGTTGCCATGATCTTGGTTTTTTTTAATGTTGAGTTTCAGAAGACCAACCTTTTCACTCTCCTCTTTCACCCTCCTCAAGAGGCTCTTTAGAGCTTCTTCACTTTCCACCATTAGGGTAGTGTCATCTGCATATCTCAGGTTGTTGATGTTTCTCCCAGCAATCTTAATTCCAGTTTGTGCTTCATCCAGCCCTGCATTACGCATGATGTATTCTGCATACAAGTTAAATAAGCAGGGTGACAATATGCAGCCTTGTTGTACTCCTTTTCCTATTCTAAATCAATCAGTATTTCTATATCCTGTCCTAACTGTTGCTTTTTGGCTCACGTACAGATTTCTCAGAAGACTGATGAGGTGGTCTGGTATTCCCATATCTTTAAGTATTTGCCACAGTTTATTGTGGACACAGTCAAAGGCTTTGCTGTAGTTAATGAAACAGAAGTAGTCTTTTTTCTGGTACTCCCCTGCTTTTTCCATTACTTAGCGAGTGTTTGCAATTTGGTCTCTAGTTCCCCTGCCACTTCAGAACCCAGTCTGTACTTCTGGAAGTTCTCGCTCCACATACTGCTAAAGCCTAGCTTGTAGGATCTTGAGCATGACTTTGCTAGCATGTGAGATGAGTGCTATTGTTCGATAATTTGAGCATTCTTTGGCATTACCCTTCTTTGGAATTGGAACGTACACTGATCTTTTCCAATCATGTGGCCACTGCTGCATTTTCCAGATCTGCTGGAATATTGAGTGCAGCACTTTAATAGTATTTTCCTTTAGGGCCTTGAGTAATTCAACTGGAATACCATCATCTCCACTAGCTTTTTTGCTAGTAATACTCTCTAGGGCCTTCTTGACTTTGCATTTCAGAATGTCTGGCTCAAGGTCATTGATCTCATCACTGTGGTTGTGAGGGATGTTGAAGACCTTTTCATAAAGTTCTTCTGTATATTCTTGCCATCTTTTCCTGATCTCTTCTGTCTACTAGATCCCTACCATTTTTGTCCTTTATTATGGTTATTTTTACTTTACATGTTTCCTTGATTTCCCCATTTTTTAAAAAAATATCTCTAGTCCTTCTCCTTCTGTTGTTTTCCTCTATTACTTTGCACTATTCATTTAAGAAGGCTTCCTTACCTCTCTTTACTTTTATTTGAAACTAGCATTTTTTGCCTGGCCTTGCTGGGCAGGTATATTTTGTGTATTGGTGGTTAGGGTTGTTTTTTTGGGGTACACACACACACACACACACAGGGGGGTGGTAGCTTCAAATTCGGCCCTTGCCTGTCAGAGAAGGGGATGGATTTCTCCGACAGGCATGGGCGAAGCCACGGTGAGGCTGCCGCCGGGCTTCATCCCTGGGGCCGCGAGGAGAAGAGGGGCTCCCCCTCCTCCCCGCAACCCCACCAAAGCTACGGCAAGGCCGACACCGGCCTTCGTTCCCGGAGCTGCAGGGAGAACATGGGCTCTCCCTGCTACCCCGCTGAAGCCACGTGAAGGGAAGAGGGGCTCCCCCGCCTCCCCACTGAAGCTGCAGCGAGGCCGCCACCGGCCTTCATCTCTGGGGCCGCGGGGAGCAAAGGGGCTTCCCTGCTCCCTACAACACCACCGAAGCCACCGCGAGGCCGGCACCAGCCTTCATCCCCGAGGCTGCAGGAAGAAGATGGGCTCTCCCCACTACCCTGCCGAAGCTGCATGGGGAGAAGAGGGGTTCCCCCTCCTCCCTGCTACCCCGCCGCATTTGGCCCATTCCTGTTGGAGAAAGCAGGCCCCTTCTCTGACAGGCAAGGGCCGAAAGTGGAAGGTGATCGTTTCCCTCTGGGCAGCGAAGACAGAGAACGGAGTGCCATTCTGCCTTCGTCTCCCGGAGGGAAGTGTTTTGCTTCCTTCGGTTGGTGGGGGCCAAAAGCTTTTGGCCCCTGGCCCCCATGGAAGGTGATAGCTTCCCTCTGTGAGGCGAAGGCGGAACGGAGCGCTGTTCTGCCTTCATCTCCTGGAGGGAAGTGGATCGTGTGCGTCAGCCATTTTTAAATGCGTGCGTAGGCTGTCCTGCCTCCTCCGTGCTCGCGTCCTTCAGCCTGATTGGCTGAGGGGTGGCACGGCATGGAGGACGCTGGGAAGCATAGGTTTTCCCCACTCTCGACTTCTGGACCCTTGTGGAGATGCTCGCAGGGTCAAAAGGTAAGTGTGGCCAACTCGGCACAGGATGGTCAGGATGGGTGTGGCCACGCATGCCGGACATGCATGGCCCAACCCCCTTCTTATAGGTATAGATTCTGTACTCAGATGACTGAATCTTTCTATTTCACCTTTGCTTTTTGCTTTCCTCAGCTATTTGAAGAACCTCATTAGACAACCACTTTGCTTTCCTACACTTCTTTTCCTTTGGTATGGTGCCTTCTATATCCTTTGGTATGTTGCCTCCTATATGATATAACAAACCTTCATCCATAATTCTTCAGGTACTCTGTCTATCAAGCCTAATCCATTAAATCTATTACACACCTTCACCATATATTCCTTAGGGATGTTGTCTAGGTCATATCTGTGTGGCCTAATTGTGTTTCCTATTTTCTTCCATCTAAGCCTGAATTTGGCAATCAGTAGCTCATGATCTGAGCCACAGTCTGCTCCAGGTCTCAATTTTGCTGTCTGTATAGAGCTTCTCCATCTTTGGCTGCAGAGTACATAATCAATCTGATTTCGATGTTGGCCATCTGGTGATGTCCATGTGTAGAGTAACCTCTTAGGTTGTTGGAAGGTGTTTGCTATGACCAGCATTCTCTTGGCAGAACTTTATTAGCCTTTGCCACGCTTCATTTAATGTCCGAAGGCCAAACTTGCCTGTTATTCTAGTTACTTTTTGACTTCCTGCTTTGGCATTCCAATCTCCTATGATGATAAGGTGGTGTCAAATCCCCTCCAACCTATAGTGACCCTATGAATGAGAGATCTCCAAAATGTTCTTTCCTCAACAGTGTTTGATCTTCCTTGTTTCCTGCTGCCTTCCACCTTCCCCAGCATTATTTTATTTTCTAGAGAGTCTTACCTTCTCATGATGTGCCCAAGATAGGACAGCCTCAGTTGCCCCACAGAGACAGTTCAGGCTTGATTTGCTCTAGAACCCATTTGCACCTCTTCCTGACAGATGCAGTGATGGTGAACCTTGGCACTCCAGGTGTTCTTGGACTTCAATTTCCAGAAGCCAAAGTCAACAGAGCTCTCATCCAGCACCATATTTCAAATGAATCAGTTGTTTTCCTGTCAGCTTTCACACCCATACATGGTGAGTGGGAATGCATTAGTCACCTTCTGGATTGATCATTGAACCAAGATATACAAAATCTTTCATTATCTCAGTTTCTTTATTATCAGCTGTAAAGTTTTATAGTTCTTTTGTCGTTATAATTTTTGTTTTCTTAATATTCATCTGCAATCCTGCTTTGGCACTTTCTTTTTTCACTTTCATTAAAATTGGTTTCATGTCATTGCTGTTTTCTAATCAAGCTCCACTGTTCCAAAGCAATACAGGCAAGATTGCTGCTGGGTGCTAATGTAGCTGTACTCTTAATTATACCCATACATCTGAGTCTCTCTGTTTATATCTGTAAACTTACACTGTTAGCCAAAAAGCTCACTTGTTGATCTTATTTTTCAATGAAACCCATCCTACTGTGTTGTAGTGTTCTGCTGAGGGAGAGAGGCAATATCATCTGTCTCATTTTGTGTAGAATTTTAGCTAGAGTGTAGTCTTAATCGTTTAGAAACAAATCCTATTGTGTTTAGGAGAGGGGGCGTTGTCTTGACAAAAGAGCACAGCTTTGCAGTCTAGACATATAAATTTTAAGCATTATAATTTTTAAAACTTTGAAAATAAATGATTTAATCCTTGCCTTTGGAAAAAAAATCCAGATGTTTGGATTTTTAATTTTAATCAATTCCTGCTTTTTAAATAGTGCAGGATAATCATATTCAGCATTCAAATTTGCAAGCATATGAACTTTCTTTCCAAATTACCTATTGGCAGACAACTACTACTGACTTTTTTATCTCTTGACATTAATTTGCCTGTGCAGTTGGTTTCCCCACAGCTGTACATCTTTATTCCAAGACGTTTAAAATATAAACACATTACTTGGAGAAGAAGAAGAAAGCACAACATTGGAAGGATTTTATTCTTTGTTTGCCAAGATTATGTTATTTCCCTTTTAGCAATAACATTTAAGTGATATATTCTTCCATCTCAGAGTTCTATTATCTAGTGTTGCATTCTTGATAGAAGCATAAGTTTTGTTTTCATTTTTAAAAAAAGAAGGGGGGAAAGTAACAAATCCTGATTTTCTTGTAGTTGGTTAAATGGTGAAAGAGAGCTGATACATAGAGGGCATAATGTTAAAGGTTAGGGCCAAAATAGCAGTATAATTTTTATACTGATGGCCATAGGAAATGAGAGAGATGTTCTTCATGGCAATGTGCCCCCACTAAGTGGTGGGATTCAATTTTTTTTACTACCTATTCTGTGGTCATAGTATGGTGGGCATGGCCAGGGAGAAAGCCCTGCGTTGCATCTGAATTAGGACTAATTTATTTCAAAACTTGGATGGGCAGGACCAACTGGAATTTCTGCTACTGGTTCTGGCGAACTGGGGTGAACCTGCTGAATCCCACCACTGCTCCCACTGGAAGTGAGTCAATTTGGACCCAGCTTCAGCGTGTCTTGGTGGTTGAAGCTGTCCCCGCCTTTCTCTCCGGGCTCCACCTACCCGGGAAGGATAAAGGTGATGAGCACTCTCACCTGCTTCTCACCGGGGCCGTCACCGCTGGAGAGAGAAAGAGGACCAGACCACCAGAGAGAGGAAAAGGACTGGACCAGACCCAGCTGCAGTGTGTCTTGGCGGTTGAAGCTGCCCCTGCCCTCCTCTCCGGGCTCCACCTGCCCGGAAAGGATAAAGATGGTGAGCGCTCCTGCTTGCTTCTCACCAGCTCCGTCACTGCCAGAGAGAGGAGGAGGTGGCCTCCGGGGCTTGGGGCAGCTGAAGAGGAGAAAGATGTTTCTTGCCACTGCCTCAAGGCTTCATTCACCTTCCTCGCTTGACTCACCTGCTCTCGCTCACTTGACTCCAGTCTTGTTAGGAGGAGGACTGAGGCAGCTGTGGCTGTTTAGCGGCCTGGGGATCCTCTCACCTGCCCGGCCCCAGGCTTTACCTGCTCGGAGGAGGACTTTGTTGCTCTGTTTGTTGCTGGGCTGGTGATTTGTATACCTCATTATTGATTCAAATATTGTATTTTGTATATTGTACTGTTGGATACTTTGTATTTGGGAATTGTATAGTGTAACATTGCATATTTATTGGGGATATTATGTATAAGTTGTTTGCCATAGTGTTGATGATGTTTGTTTTTAAATTCTTGCTGTATTGATTGTGTGTGTTATTAATATGATGTAGCCGCCCTGAGTTGGAGCAAGCTGAATAGGGCGGAATATAAATCAAAATCAAAATTAGGCATTAATTGTTATTTTTGAAAGTGCTCAGGAGAGACATACAGAGTATGTAGTCTACGCCTGCAGTTGCCATCAGTTGCTGTGTTTTTGGCCCTAAGAGCTAAAACTAAGTTTAGTCCTAGCTAGAGGGGACCCACTGATATGACTATGACTTCTTACTGATAAGTAGCTTAACTGACATTGATTTTAATGGGTCTTCTCATTGTAGGGCCAACAAAGAATTTAGCACTAAAGGGCCAGATTGAACAAGTATTTATCATTCATTGTCCAGAAGAGCATCGGCAACTTTTCATTGCCAGTGTTCTTTATCTTTTGCTGCTCCATCTTGGAAAAACTCTCACATTAAATGGAAAGGAACTACATGCCACAGTTGCAAGAAACATCTAGTTATGGTACATAAACTCACAAAGAACAGAAAAATACAATTTTAATATGTATCTTATTTAATAATTATGAGAAAGAAAAACTAATCTATTGAAAGAGTATTTGTAACCTTTAAACAAAGTGGAAGTTTCTTTTGATTTAGAAGGTACATTCTATTAATATAAGCCATATATGTCTGTTTCCCTCTGCACTATGAGATTATAAGATTTACTGCAGGAGTTCTCAACTTTTTAAAGCTCCCTCAGACAGCTTTGGGGGCTGGATGGCCATTTTGCCCTTTCTCCACCACATGGCACTTCCTGGTGTGGTGGAGGCGGTGGGGAGGGGCACATGAAATGGTGTTGCAGACTGCATCTGGCCCATGGCCCACAGGTTGAGAATCCCTGCTTTACTGCAATAAATAGTGACTGCCATGGTGAGGTAGTTTGAGATTTTCAGCCAAAGTCTAGCTTCATGAACCAAGTACAGTATGTAAATGTCTTTCTTAAGGGCATTCATAAAACTGCATCTTATATTTTGAAGCCATTTAACATAAACTCCATATCTTTAAACGACTTTGCCCAAGGTAGAACAGATATCAGGGGTATAACCTCAGAAGGCAAATGCTTTTAGTATTTTATCATGGGTTTTGAGATTTCCTCAGGGCATGAAGTTTGCAAAAAATGAGATAGATCAGATGAGGGTACTTATTACAAACTGCACAGTCAACTGGGATTGATGCTAAATGCTTTTACTATCATAATAGCCAATCTTGTGTTAATTCTAGCCTGAAGCTCCTTTTTTTATGTGCAGAGATAATGGTGGGGAAGGGCAGGACAGGGTAAAACTATACAGTATATATATATTTTTTAAAAGTTGAACAGCAGATTCTGTCTAACTCTGTCAAATACATTATGCAAACTTGCAAACTAAAAATGGTTTGGGCATTGGAAAAATTCACAGCAATAAAATGCAGTGTTATTATACTTGATATTTAGTGGATGTTGTGTTTTATAGTTGTTGCTATTTGAAGAACTATTCCTTTTGTAGAATACTGGCAAGTAATCTACATTCCATCCTCATGCTTTAACCATATACAGGCAAATTCCTTTCAAATGTATTTCCCCCTTTGTATGTGTTTTATTTCCATACTCTGGGATATTTAAAATATGTCTCATGTGTCAATATGGAATTATTAATCTTGCTATTATATTCTACTTGAGGTGGGTGATTATTTGTAATTAAATTACTTTCATGCTAAAACCTTTTCAACCTGCTTTGCCCTTCATTATCTGAATTGCCTCAATTACTCCCAAGCCAGACAAAATTACAGTGCCCTTGGTAATACAATTATTTAAGATGTAATTGTTTAATTACCAGTACCCTTTTTAAAGTGTCAACATTGATACCAAATTGTAGTAGAATTTGTGAAAGTGAACATAGGACTGTTACAGGAACATAAACTAACAACACAGTTTTTAAGCCACAATACAAAGGGTTCCAGACTTAGGCAGAGACCATTGATTTTCGCCTCCCAGCTAATTAATCAATGACTATAATGATTCATTAGGGTGAAGCTGCAGACTCTAGCTAATTCCTTAATTCTGCAGAAGTAACATTATTAAGGGACCTAATATTAAGAACTTTGAAATAGAGATTTTATTTTATTTTTACTGTATTCTTAAAAACATTTGTTTTCTGAGGTGAGCTAAAGCTTGCCTGGTTTATGTCCCATGGAGAATACACAAAGGTTGCCTGGTAAACTAGCCTGACAATAATACATTCCGTGTCTCCCCTGAAACATGATGTAGTGCCATGAAAGTCACTTACAATTTGGTCCCATGACATGTTCAGAGGGAATACGAGAGATATTTTGTGCTGGATTGGTCCCTAAAGTGTAATTTAAAAAACAGCTTTCCTTCTCATTTCTTTTCTTTTTTTTATCACTGCAAGTCTGTGCAGACAGAATCAGAACTGTTTATGACAAATCTGTTGTTCATGCCTTGCCCTTGAGTACAGTGAAACCTCGGTTAACATAATTATTGCATTCTCCGGGATGTTTCTTACAGTGAAAATTACTTTAACTGAATTTCCCATAGGAATGCATTGAAAACCAAAATACTTTAACCAAAACGTTGTTTCCCATAGGAATGTATTGAAAACCAATTAATCCATTCTGAAAAATCCCCTAAACTGAGCCACTATTTTCTATGGATTTCCTTTTGTTATGCGATTTTTATGCTAACCGAGCCATTTGTTAACCGAGGTTCCATTGTATGGTCCATTTTTGTGGTATCATGCAATAGATACAATTCTTAAAGTATTAAACCCACTCTTCCTCCACTGTCTGTTTTTAATTCACATGTTTCAAAAAAAAATTATCGTGTCAGGAACACACAAAGGTGTTTTCTGGGTTGAAAGGATTTTTGCTGGAGGAACTCCACTCAGGGGATGCCCAAATGAAACTCCTTTCATGCCCCCAAGATCTTTTCCCATCAAAGTGATCCCTATTTATCTACTTGCAATTTCTTGCTTTCAAACTGCTAAGTTGGCAGGAGCTGGGACAGAGACAGGCACTAATTCTATCATGCAGTACTCAGGTCTTGAACTGCCTGCTTGCCAACCTTCCAGCTAACAAGGTGAGCTTCTTAACTACTGAGCCATCACAGTCCCATAATTAAATTAAATGTAAAGATTGAACAAGAGTGCCAACACTGGGTCAGAACTACTAGACCATGGGTGAGTCTACATTAATAAAAAAACACATTTGTAATGATTCCTGATCAATTTAAAGATTAGGGGATTATACAATGCACAGCAGATATCTGAAAACACTGGCTGGTGATCAGTTATTTTGCACTGATGCTTGCCTGCTTTTGTCATTGCTCATCTGGAGTTTCCCAGATAAACTTGCAGCAGGAGGTGAGACGGGCTCCAGATGATTTGCAGAGATAGCCCCAACTGATCCTTGGCATCTCTGCTGCAACTGCAGATTATCACAGCAGATCAGATGGCCCTGTTCTCTACCGTTCAGTTGGAGCCCCTCTCTGCTGTTGCTGAAGATCATTTTAAAAAAATATATATGTTGCAGCTGATTGGGAGAGAAAATTGACAGCTGATTTACAGCATCTCTACTGCCACCATGGATCTCCACCACCGATCCTCTGATCAGTTGGGATGGCATGGATCATCTAGGATCAGTTCCCTCCCAGATCTCCTGGAGCTCATATGTGCAGTCATGACAGATCACAGCCACCAATCACCAGACTCCAGCTGATTGGAAGAGAGAAAGGTTTGGACATGCACACCATCTCAATCACCTTACAACCTGGGACTACATGGAGTTTTGGGGCATAGGCAAAGGTAAAGGTCGCCCTTGCTCAAAAGCCAGTCATATACGACTCTAGGGTTCAGTGCTCATCTTTGTTTATAGCCAAAGAGCCAGGGCTGTCTGCAGACGTTTCCATAGACATGTGGCAGGCATGACTGAACACCGGAGTGCATGAAACACTGTTTGCCATTCCACCAACATGGCACCTATTTATCCACTTGCAATTTCTTGCTTTTGAACTTCTAGGTTGGCAGGAGCTGGGACGGACAACAGGAGTTCACTTCATCATGCAGTACTAGTGCCTCAAACTGCTTACCGGCCGACTTTCCAGTCATCAAGTTCAGCATCTTAACCACTAAGCCACTGCAGTCCATTTTGGAGCATAGTTATACTTTAATCCTGCTGAAATGAGTAGATCAAGTGAGCATTTCTACTGCTTTCAATGAGGTTAGAGCATCAGTGGGTGCACAGCCCTTGCAAGCAGCCATCAGTTTGGAATAAGCATCGCCAGTAGAAAGTGTCAATGGAAAGCTCGAAAGGCTGATTCTATAAATTGTACTGGTGCCTTATTTCTACTGGTTAGTAATATTTTTCTGTAGTAGTATGAAACATTTATTTCACATGTTTCCTGAGTAGGATATTTAACTCAATAATTCTATTGTTGCTAATTGCTTAATCAGTACCATTGTAATTTGTTATGTTGCCTAAATTCTGAAACCAATGCTGGGTTGAAACACTTTTTCTTAAGTCTATTATGATTACTTTTGAAGTTTGTTTTCATTCTTTCCATAGTATTTATTGTTTATTTAGTCGTGGATTCATTTATTAAACACATGCCATTTCTCACCACAAAAGCAGTCACAAAGCAACAGATGAAAGAAGTTAAAAATCTCTCATCAGTAAAACAAAGGAAATACAATCAACATAAGCAACACTAGAAGCATAAATACATCCAACATAATAACCAAAGTCTTTAACTAAAGTGCACAAATGAGAAACCAAATATTCCCATTCCTCAGAACCCACTACGAATGACATGGAAAAAATATGGTAAAAAAATAAGTCTCAACTTTTACCCAAATGTCTTGAAAAACAAGTACCTCTTGACAACAACACTACTTTGCAGAATTTTGAGGGTTACTTTTAAGAATGAATAATACACTGATGTGTTGAAACCATCTGCAACTGAACAGTGCTACATTGGTGCTGTAGGAAGGACCAGGCTAAGGATTTGATGTGTTTTGCCAAAACTGAAATTTGTATTTCTAACAAAAGCCCTGAATAACACTAGCTCCCCCCCCACTAGCTCCCCCCTCCCCAAAAGGAGGACCAGTTTTATAGCCTGAAGAAATTTTCATGTACCCCAAAGGGTGGTCACCCTTGATTGAAAATTTGTATACTATATTAGGAGAGGGTGTTTTGTTTTTGTTTTTTCACTCCAGGACTGCTTCAGCTTGCCTGAAATCAGGATTAATAGAATGAAACATATTTAAAATTATATATCAAAGAAGCAATAGTCTCTAAGTAAATAGTAGTTGACTTATGTTGGTGGGGGAAGATACAAAAAGGGAGCCAAAACTGAATTATCCCCTGCCCTCCCAACATAATCATTTATCTGTTTTGCAGTAGTCTTGGTCAGTACGGAAATAGAATTATATGTTAGGTGGGAAGGATACAAGTTTTGATTGTCTGTTTTTGGTGTATGCAAACCAAGACACAGGACACAGCCTCGGGCTGGGTTAACTCAGGTTTATTGCATCGTGGACAGAGGGAACATGAGGTAATGGCGGATCGATAGCTCTTTATATACAGTAGTAATACATTTGAACGTGGTGCCATGGTAGCCCATTGGCTACTGTCTGCGTGACGTCATTGCGGGTCACGCCCTTCTTGTCCAGGTGTAGGTGGTGGCGGGAAAACTTCCCGCGCTGTTGCCTTTGATGAGTTCGGACCAAGAGAGCTTGGACGCTCGCTGCTGCCAGCTGGTGGTCATTAGCTCGCGTCCTATTACAGGGTTTATATGATACAGCTGAAGGTTACATAGTTGCTATAGGCAAGGTTACATTGGCTCAGATACATTGTAATCCATGTGGAAGGTAAAACCATCAGAACACAACACCCCTCCCCCCTAGGACGAGACAAAGTCTCGAGCCCACACTTAAGCACACTCCCCCCCCCTCAGGAGACAAAGTCTCTCAGCCAAGATGGCTTATTTCGAACACGCTGGGGTCTCGATGCGGGCTGCCTCTCCCCGGGTTTGCTACCTTCTCTTTGTCCCCTGGTTTCCTGTCCTGTAATTGGAGAGGGAGACTCGTTAGTGGCTTGCCGCGGCTCCGCGGCGTTGTTGGGAGGTGTGCTCTTTCTTAGGGAGGAACCGGGGGCACTGGGGGCTAACGAAAAACCCCTCTTCTCGCTTGGATGGGTGGGGGAACACTCCTGAAAACCCCCCCGGCTCGCAAAATCAAAATCAAAATTACAATCGGGGGCAGCGGTCGCGAACTCCTCTCCCCCTTCCCCGGCCCCTGATAGGACTGGCGTATCAAAAAGGTATGAGTCGGGGCCGCTGCTTCTGCCTTCCCCCCTTGCTTGGGACTGTTGTCCACTGCTGTCTCCCCCTTGGGTTAAGCGGGTGGGGGAGAACCCTAACGCTGAATCCTGTTGCTGAGCCCCACAGACTGGCCCACTCACTCGGTGCCTCAGTTGGTCTGCGTGCCTCCTCCAGAGGAGGCCGGTGTTAGTCTCGACCCGGTACGACACTGGCCCCGTCTGTTCTACAACCGTCCCTGGTACCCAGGCTGGCCCTGCGCTGGAATAGTTCCTGCAGTGAACAGGGTCACCGGCGGCGAAACCTTTCGAGACTGCCAACCCTATGTTTTTCCCTTTATCCTCGACTCTCGTCGGGTCTAGCCTGGACAGGATCGTGGTCAGTTTTCGCCGCATCAAGAGCTCCGCCGGCGAGTAGCCTGACGCTAAGGGGGTTACCCTATACGCTAAGAGGAACTGGCATACTTGGTGATTCAGGTCCCCCGGGCCCATGCGCCGCAGCGCCTCCTTTGTTGTACGCACCAGCCGTTCCACTTGGCCATTCGTGGCCGGGTGAAACGGTGCGGATGTGACATGCCGAATGGCGTTTGCTTCCATGAATGCTCCGAACTCAGCGGAGGTGAAGCAACTAGCGTTATCGCTGACTAACGTGTCGGGTAAACCGAATGTGGAAAAGACTCTCCTTAGCTGGCTAATTGTCGTGGCGGAGGACGTGCTCTTTACTGGGATAACCTCCAGCCACTTGGAGAACGCATCCACCACCAGGAGAAACATGGTTCCTCGGAATGGGCCAGCGAAATCTACGTGCACTCTGGACCATGGCCCCCTTGCTGTGTCCCACTCCCTATGCGGAAGACGGGCCGCCTCAGGTCGGGATCCCTGGCATGCCTCGCAAGTGCCGACCATGTGCTCAATGTCCGCGTCCAGCTGTGGCCACCAGAAGTAACTCCGGGCCAGCGCCTTCGAACGAACTATGCCCGGGTGGCTGACGTGCAGCAGTTCGAGCACCCTCGTCCACAGGGGCGTAGGGACCACCACCCGTTGGTCCCACAAAAGGCACCCCCTCTCTAGGGACAACTCTAGCTTTTTCCGAAAGAATGGGTCGAACTCTGTACTCGGGGACGATGCCGGCCACCCCTTCTGTACCCATGAACTAACTTTCTCCAGCGTTCTGTCCTTGCCTGTCGCCCTAGCAATGTCGGCTGGTACTATTGGGGGTGCGTCTAAAACCTCAATTAGCAACACCTGGCGGTCTCTTTCTACTCTCGCCTTTTGGTCGTCCGACAAGGGCAAAGGGGATCTCGAAAGTGCATCAGCATGGCTGATCTCCTTTCCAGGCCGGTACTCCAACTCATGTTGGTATGCGTTGAGGAAAATAGCCCATCGCAGCATTCTCGGGGACAGGATCTGCGGCGTGGGCTTGCTTGCCGTGAAAATCCCTAACAGTGGCTTGTGATCGGTCACGATTTTGAACGGGCGGCCATACAAAAAATCGTGAAATTTTTTGGTTCCCGCTACTATTGCTAACGCCTCCCTGTCGGTTTGTGCGTAATTTCGCTCCGCTTGGGACAGGGACCTTGAGTAAAACGCTACCGGGGCCTCCCTTCCGTCCTCCAACACGTGGCAAAGCACCGCCCCCACCCCCACCGGGGATGCATCACAGACTAGGACCACTGGCCGTTTGGGGTCGAAGTGCGTCAGGATTGCCTCAGATGTTAGGAGTTGCTTTAGCTCTTTGAACGCCCTCTCGTGCTCGTCACCCCACATCCATGTCTCCTCCTTTTTAAGTAACCGATGGAGCGGTTCGGCCACGGACGCCTTCCGCGGGAGGAATGTATGGTAAAAATTGAGGAGCCCCAGGAAGGACTGTAGCTCGGTTTTGGATGTGGGGCGAGGGGCCTTTTTAATGGCTGCTACTTTGGATTTAGACGGCTTAATCCCCTCGGGTGTGATCCGGAACCCTAAAAACTCGACCTCGGTTTCGAAAAAGACACATTTGTCCTTCCTCAATCTCAGCCCCGCTTTCTCGAACACGGTCAGTACTTTGTCCAACCTCTTTGCCAGTTCAGCCTCACTCCCCCCTGTTATCAACACGTCATCAAAATAAGGCAACACCCCCTCCAGTCCCTTCAGGAGGCGTTCCACAAGCGACTGAAAAAGGCCGGGTGCCGAGTTCACGCCAAACTGTAACCGCGACACCTGGAACGCTCCTTTATGTGTAACTATCGTTTGTGCCGCGGCCGTGGCGGGGGTCACAGGAAGTTGCTGATAGGCTTGTGCCAAATCGAGTTTAGCGAAACACTTTCCCCCATTCAGCCTGGCCAAAAGGTGGCTGATCACTGGCACCGGGTATGCATTAGGGCGGATCGCCTTGTTAATTGTACACTTATAATCAGCGCAAATGCGCACCTCCCCGTTAGCCTTTAGAGCCGTTACGATTGGAGTTTCCCACTCCGCGGAATCAACAGGAATAAGAATCCCCTGGCCCACCAGTTTGTCCAGTTCCGCCTCTATCTTGTCCTTGAGTGCGAACGGCACCCTGCGCGGTTTGAGTCTTATCGGGCGGACCTCCGGGTCTATGTCGAAAGCTACAGGGGGTCCCTTGAACTTTCCGAGTCCTTTCTTAAAAACGGCGGGATGCGCATCGCAAACCGCTTGTATTGGGTCCCCCCCCACGGTATGCACTCCCCCTATGAACAAACCTAAGGGCTGAAACCACTGTGTCCCTAGGAGGCTACAGCTTCCCCCCTTGAGGACAACTAGGGGCAGTTCCGCAGAATGTCTCTTAAAATTGACCCGAAATTTCCCGACCCCCAACACCGGAATGCTGTTTCCCTGTACGTCTCGTAGCGTGGACCTCAACGCTTTAAGTTTGGGCCGCACGTGGGGGTCGATTTTCAAGAACTCTTTCTGGGGAATTATAGAATAGGAGGACCACGAGTCAATTTCCATCTTAATAGGGGCCCCTTGTACTAATACCTCAACGAAGTAATGGGACTGTCCCGCGGACACGCTGAACACTGGGGCGTCGTCCTCGCTGTCGTCCGAGACGCGGCCCACGCCATCCTGCTTCCTCGTGGTCTGGGCGCCATCTTTGGGCCTCGCTGGACGGTCCGGTCTGGCCGCACGGTCTTGTGACTGCCTCCGGCCCTCCTTCCGTTTTCTGCATGCCTTGGCGATGTGCCCCCGACGGCCGCAGGTGTAACACTCGGCCTTCCTGAACGGGCATCTCGCGCGCTCATGGGCCGCTCCGCAACCCTCGCAGCGTCGACCACCCTTTCGGACCTTCTGGACCTCCTCGCCGTCGCTGCCTTCCGTAGACGACTTTGAGGCCCGTCGAGTTGCGTGCACCGACTGTCCGGACTTCCCGTGCACCGAATTTTCCGCCTTGCCGGCTCTAGGACGCCACTCACGCCACTGGTGCATCTCGTCCACTCCAGCATTCGTGGACTCTGCGGCTTCCGCGGCCTCTACGACCTCTGCCAGCGTGGGTGGCGGCTCCTTGTTCATCAAGCTGCGCTGTACCTCCTTGTCTTTCAGGCCACACAACACGCCGTCCCTGAGGGCCATCTCTAGGATGTCGCCCCATTTACAGGGGGCGGCGGCTATCCTCATGGCGGCCACGAATGCCTCAACCGACTCGTCCGGCGCTTGGACTCGCCTCCAAAACGCGCTCCGAGCGGGAAACATTGCCCTCGAGGGACAGAAGCGCTCTCGCAGCAGCTTCATGATGTCGTCCGCCTTAAATTCGCTCACCTTCTTCGGAGCGATGATGCCCACCAGCGTCCGCTTGGTTTCCATCCCGAGCATTCTGGTGAGGATGGCCCTCTTCCTCTCCTCGTCGTCTCCTTTGACTCTGAGTTCCACCAGTGCCGCCTGGAAGTCCATCTCAAGCAGCTCCCAGTCTTGCGGTTTGGTGATGTTGAACCCGCTCTGTGCCCTGGCTGTTCCGTGGGGATCCATCATCCCTCCTTCGTCGCCAATTTGGTGTATGCAAACCAAGACACAGGACACAGCCTCGGGCTGGGTTAACTCAGGTTTATTGCATCGTGGACAGAGGGAACATGAGGTAATGGCGGATCGATAGCTCTTTATATACAGTAGTAATACATTTGAACGTGGTGCCATGGTAGCCCATTGGCTACTGTCTGCGTGACGTCATTGCGGGTCACGCCCTTCTTGTCCAGGTGTAGGTGGTGGCGGGAAAACTTCCCGCGCTGTTGCCTTTGATGAGTTCGGACCAAGAGAGCTTGGACGCTCGCTGCTGCCAGCTGGTGGTCATTAGCTCGCGTCCTATTACAGGGTTTATATGATACAGCTGAAGGTTACATAGTTGCTATAGGCAAGGTTACATTGGCTCAGATACATTGTAATCCATGTGGAAGGTAAAACCATCAGAACACAACACTGTTATAACCAAGGAATTTCAGATACTGTAACGGGCTAGAAAAAGGTTGACCTTTGATTTATTCCCTTCATGCTGTATTGGTACATGCCCCTAAGATAGTGGTTTCTGCTTACATATATATTTGTCAAAGGAAAACACTGTTTTACACAAAAACATCATTAAGATGAAGTAGGAAATATGAATATTTGAAAGCATAAGAGTTTTAAAATTTTGCATTTAAAACATTTCAATTGCCTTGAGAAAACATGGAATGATGCGTCTGAAGCAAAAAGAAAAGAGATAACTATAATAAAATAATTTATTAGGCACATCTGCTAAACTGCTCACAGCTAGACTACCTGTGGCTTAATTGCTCCTTGTATGGCACTGAATTTATGAATAGTCTTTCTGGACCCAGTCTCAGAAGTAAGAAACCCAGCCTTAGGCAATGAATGTGTTGTACAAGGAGGAGAGGTAGCATTATTCAGCTGTGTCAAATTAATGTTTCTATCCTGGGACGTAACAGCATAATGAGGGAAGACTAAGGACATTAAGGAGAGCTAGTCCTTCAGCAGGGTATCACCCAGACATCATCTTGTGTGCACAGATAAATAATTTCTCTTTCAGTCAAACTGAAAGCAACGAGTTCTAGATGAGCTTAAGATACATGACTAGAAGAGAATTTGCATTTCTAAATGCTTTTTTTCACCAATTCTCCTTCTCATTTATAATTGGCATGACCTAATAAATCTCTCTATAGAAGAAATGATGTATTGGTAGAACATTTCCTTTGAAGAAATGTGAAAAGGGTTGATTTTGCTATTACAGCCAAGAGACTGAAAGCATGTAACCTAAATTAGTTTAATCAAGCACTATCAGTAGATCTATGCATTTTAACTTGGAAGTGTCGTGTAGTTTCATTAACTTAATGTTTGATTAACTGGATTTCTATCCCATTTTTCTTCTAAGAATGAAACCAAGGTTGCTTGAAATAAGGTTTGATTTAAAAACATTAAAACATAAGGCAAGATCAAATACTCTGGTTGATAGCTTAAACTAGAATAGATCAATTGAAGTCTTTAGACGTGTTAAATTAATTTTGTGTCAGAAATTATTCTGGGTTGAAAGGATTTTTGCTGGAGAAGCTCTGCTCAGGGGACGCCCAAATGAGGCTCCTTTCATGTCCCTAAGATCTGTCATGCAGCACTTGGATATAGAAGCCTGACCTTCCAATCTCCAAGCTCAGCTCTTAACCACTAAGCAACTGCAGTACTACATTAGATGTGTTGATTTGACATGAATGTAAGTTCAATGGGTTGTTCTTGTGATAAAGCCCAATTAAATTGAGAACACAATTTTTAAAATTCAGTAAAAATAATACAGCATCTACCCAGTAGAAAGCCACTTTCTCAACAAGTAGTCAGTTGCCAAAATCTGCCTTAGTCTGCTGGAAGAACAAAAGGAAGGTGGCAACCCCAAGCATACTGTGGTTGAAATCCAATTGTGCAATTTATGCCCTGTAAGGTTGATGATGTTTTGGGGGGTTTCAATTTTTCTGATTTTCTCTCAAAGGTTCCAAGGCTCTCTTAGGATCCTTTTTATCATGGAAAAGCCAGTAGGGTCATGAGAAGTGAGGGAGGTCTTTTATTTCCAGAAATCAGCACTTGAATGGTTACACAATGTAGACTGAAGATCCAGGTACCTAAAATATTTTGGACAATATTCTATTCAGAGCAGAAGGGCAATAATTTCAATCTTCCCCCTGCTCTTACAAATCTGCCCTACATTTGCCTTCTGTTCCATGACTCGAGAGGATGCTGGCCTTTAAGTTTATGTTGTAATAAATGTACTGGTCTATAACTTCCCACAGGATTCATTATTGAGTTTGCCGTAAACACACTGTAATATTCTTGGCATTTCCACATAACTATGTGAAATGTGATCATGAGAAATGCTGGCTATGTACAATCATTTGGGAGGATTACCCAATTTGTACCCAATTTGTTCACAGTAATTAGAACTCCCATGTTTGGTCTGCATTTGAACCTGGCATTTTTATTATCCCCAGAAATTCTCTAAGAACACAAGCCAAGCATGGCCTACAGTTTGCATCTCATCTACCAACGCTTCGATCCCTAAAGGCCAGGTATTAAAGGCATTGGAATAAATCTAATTGTTGGTTGCAACTGTAACAGATTCATTGAATTCAACAAGGCTCTGGTTGTCCCACTTGATTCATCTACACTAGCTGGGATTACTAAGTAGATGTAGAGCAATGGTTTTTCCTTTCTTAGAAGAAAATTAAAGAAGGTATGAGGAACATTTTAAAATTAATATTTTTTAAAATTGTGTTAAGGAGACATAGAGGAAGGGTCCTAACAGCATACAAGGACTCCTTGGGTGCTGTACATGGTTCTCAGGCAGCAATTTGTGGATATGGCATAAATGGTAAGCTATATAGCCATTAGCATAATGAATGTTCAAAATAGTTCGGAGTTTTTACTGTATTATAAAACATTATGTCAAAGTTCAACTTTTGGATGAGCTAAGGGTAGAAAATATAGCAACGTGGAATGTTTGTGTTTAGTATTCAATGAGCCAGTTACGCCCGTTCATTTGATGCTCCATTTCCTCTCTCATATAATTTCTCCTCTATTCACAACAGTCATTTTTCCATTCAGTTGTTTTTATCACTTTCCTTATTTATTTTCCAAAAAAAGGCCTGGTATCTTTGCAGGCTGTGAGATTTTTCTTAACCTGCTCTTATGTGTGCTTATTGTGTCTTTTGTACAAGTCATTCTTACTCAGAAGATGAGTTTGCTATTTATGCCTATAATGCTAAAACAGTGTGAAAATAATAAATTTGTATTTTATGTTATAATTGCTCATAGACCTAGTAAGAGTTCCACTGGTGTGTCATCATGCATACCAGGAAAACAGTGAGCTAAATCCTGTTTCAGTCTCAGCTAGAAGAAGGGCACTGAAATGCATGGGACATGTCCATCAATATAAGTCCTCTTTACTTCAATGAATCTTTTCCAGCTGGAACTTTATTGCTGTTTGCATATTATGCTCTGTAGGTAACTGTGGTTGTTTTTGTGAGAGAAATGAAGTAGCTAGCTCTCCTTCAGATCATAACAGATTAAGTTCTTGAAAAGGAGTGCTTGTACATAATAAACCTGCAAACAGGCAGTATGCTTTTCTGTTTTTGAAAAATGATTTTTTTAAAAAGCTATTTTTCGAATATTCTAAAATTTGCATTACAAATATGTGACTTAGTTTCAAAAACAAGGTAGCAGATTGTCACTGCCTGAAGCACTGAGATAGCAGAGATTGCTCCTAAATGGAATAGTTAAATATTTTTCTTAACCCTTAGAATACCTTCAGTACAATTTGGTCAAAAGTCAGCTGTGTACAAATGCATTCTGGGGATATGTGAAGTTTACATAAATAGCTGTTTATTTCACACTATTAAGATGTTTGTATAAATACTTTTCCATGTACAATTATTGTGATTATTGTTCAGTTCATTAGAGAACTCTGACTGTCCTTCTGGAGCCTTAGATCATGTCAGTATGGGGATAATCTTGAAGTATGCACTTTAAGATCCCATTGACTTCAGTAATACAATTAACCATGTGCTTAGGTCTCTCCCATTAAAATGAATGAGACTTGCTAGTATGGAAATGAAGCTAGAATAAATGCGAATCACCCCCCCCCCAAAAAAAAAAAAACAAAAAAGAAAAGAAAAGAAAAAATAAATCCAATTATATTTCCTTTGTGCAAAAATATTATGCTGGCTAACATCTTCAAATTTCCTATGCAGTTTCAGAAGATGTTACATTTTTCTTAGGTTTGTTTATGGACCTACAGTTTAAGGTGCACTACAAATGATGGAAATTGTGGTAAACACCAAACTCAACTTTTTCCATCATTCCTTTGTGCAGCTTTTACAACAGTATGTTCTGTTACATGAAATTGTAGCTCTCTTTGTCTAGAATGAAAAGATGTCACGATAAATTTGCCAAGTTAACACATAGGCACACCAACTAGCATTAAATATAATGGACTAGAAGAGAGAAAGTAATTCTTCATCTGACCATCTATTCATTTTTCCTTTTGCAATTTTCATGCAAGTTGACAGTTAATTAAGAACAAAACTCTTGTTGCAAAAACAAACAAACAAACCACCAAACAATTCACTCCTAAGTATTCATATTTTCCCCATACCAAATGATGAGTTGTAGATTCTGAAAAGGCACTATTACAATATAAATATAGAAAAATTCAGTACTTGGTATTCCTTCTGCTAAAGATAATATGCAGAGAGAGCTTTGGTACTGAATAATATTAGTGAGTGTATCATTCTGTGATTTCTGTACAATGAAATATTTCCAATCTTAATCTAAAGACAAGAGGAATGATACTTACTTGGTTACTTGTTTGATCCATGTTTCATACGTCAGGTTGATATGGCAGATCAAAGCATTGTCTTCTACTGTTTCCAATTCCAATGCCAGTCTCATCCAGGGCCTCAGGAACTATGCCCTGAACTGGTCTTCCCATCTGGTTGCTGACCTTCCTAGTGGTCGGTTTATGTCAAGTGGTATCCATTCTGTGATAGCTTTCATCCACCTGCCATTTTTGAAGTGGCACACGTGCCCAGCCCACTAGTACCTTGCAAATTAAATCAATGTTGATGCTTGTTTTGCACCTGATCTTATATGTAGTTTTTAATTTGATATTTGATCAACCCATCGTATGCATAACATCCTTTGCTCCATTGCTCTTTACATCAATTTTGTGTGTGTCAGCTTTTGTAGGTGGAAATGATACCTTTATTAAACTATTAGAGTACCACAAACATAAGTAACCTTCCAACTCTGCATGAATCTTCATTAGTCTGGGGTCAAAATCTAGCCTATGTTTGAGATGTTTTAGTGCTATCATAATGGTATCATCCACCCTTGTTTTATTGGTACAAGAACCATATATCTTTTTTATCCAATCCTAGTCATCCACTAAAGGTGACTAAAGATATGCAAGATTGAATTAAGTCTCTATCTAGTGGATTTCTTTCCATGTCTCTTTTAGGCAATAGTAAGCATTCAATTGCCATTTGGAGTGACTTGTGGCAAGAAATAGATGAAGTTGTTATGTTGCTGTGTTATACTGACACACACATTGTTGTCAAAGAACCACCACTGCTGTGCAATGAAAAGCACTATGGAACTTCATTTTTTTTAAAAAAAAACTGTGCCTAACACAAATGCATTTAAAGAACAGTTGGAACTAGAGAATGCAAAAGTTCAATTTATTACCAAATTTCATTGTGTTTCTCAGAGTGTGAATAATGATTATGATTGGTTCTCTGGTGACAAAAAGTAATTGTCTACCATCTGGTGCCAGAGCAATTGTATAGAGTTCAAGCTTTGATATACTCTAACGAATGCTTTAGTTTATGAATTGTAAGGATGCTTCCCTCTGTTCTTGCAGACTCATCTACAGTAGCTTTTAAAATTATTTTTAGCTGTTGTTTGTAGCTCAGTCCGTTTCTAGATAGCTGTCACATGTATGGTGATATAGTATCACAGAAATGCATCTCTAAAATGTTAAAAGTACATTTAGCTGCTGAAATATATCAGCAAATTTACTGGAGACATATAGGGTCTCGGATCCTGGAGCACACACCTCTTTCACTTTTATAGCTCTTAGTGGCAGGTGGCAAACCTGAATGAAGAATGGGCGACGTGTGGCCCTCCAGATAGTTAGCTGTAGTTACTGCCAGTTTTTGCTAACTGAGCCTGTTGTCAGAAATGATGAGAACTGCAATTGTTGTTGTTGTTGTTGTTGTTGTTATTTCTATACTGCCTTTCTTCCCCTATGGGCAACGCAAGGTGGTTCACAACAATAAAGTAAACAATAAAACAAAATACAGCAGTAAATATCAGAGCAAGCAGCAATAACAGTACAATAATCAGCAAAAATACAAAATAAATAAATACAAAACATTAATGAAATACAAAATAATACAGTATAAAATTGATAATACAGTATACAATAAATATACAAATACAATAATACAGAATCCAATGCAATCTACATTATACGATAAACAAGAATCAAGCTACATAATCAATTCCATACGGTCCTGACAGAGCCAATGCTCAACGTCCATGGCGGGCCGAAGGAAGGAACTCCGCATCTTGAAACCAGCAAGGCTGCAACAGTTCTTTGGACTGCGGGCAGCCAGAGCAGATGTTTCCAATCTCACCAGCCACACCAGCCAACAAAGCTGGGGAAGGAGCTCCGCGTCTCTTCTTTTTTGACCAGGGCGTCCCTAAATGCCACTCACCTCATCTGGCCGGCCACAGAGTCATGGTGCTCCCAGTCAATGCTGGACTGGTGAGGGGGGCTTAAGCGAGGTGGCATCAGCATGGTGGAGGTGGAGGAGCGGCTTTTGGGGCCGTGGTAGTGACCCCAGGTGCCACAGGTCTCTCCACCCCACCTCCTCTCCCCCGGCCGACCTGCCGGGTGAAACCCTTGCCTGGCTTGCTGGAGCTGTCAAACTCATTTGGTAGGCCACAAGGTAACTAAACTTTTAAAAACACAGTTAATCATTATTAATCAACAAGAAACAACACACCAACCTTTTAAATTCAACAGTACTACCTGCAGTTCTCTATGGGAGAGAAACATGGTCATTAAAGAAGGCCAAGAAAGAACTATCAATAGCCATAAGAGCCATGGAAAGATCAATGCTTTGCAACCACACACCCAATGCCCAGATAAGAATCAACAAAGCTGTTGTTGAATATCATAAACAGAAATTGCGCTGGACTGGACATGTTTCTTGAATGACAGATCAGCGTTGGACAGCAGCAGTCACTGAGTGGTACCTCAGAGGAGTAAAAAAGACTCCGTGGCAGGCCCCCCAAAAGATAGAAAAACACAATTGTGAAAAGTTTTGTTCGAACCTGGAGAGAAAAAAGTGTGGCAGTGAAAAGAATGGAAAACGAGTTGCAACCAGAAGGAACTCATCCCTTGATAGTCTGTGTCTTGAACACTCGACTGGGCGCTGGTTTACAGGAAGCATGTACCGATCCTTTAGGCTGCAATAATTTCCTTTATCCGCACACTCCCAGTGCAGCCTAAGGTCACCTCACCGTACCGCTTCCCAATTGGCTTGAAAGAACTCCACCTGTCGCTTACAGGGAGTATGCGGTGGTTTAGTATATTGGTAGCATGTGGGGGCATAGAGCAAAGCACTTAGAAATAGCCTGATAAATTGACATCCACTCCATTGATGTTACTCACAAAGAGTTTTATTTCCTTTAGTATCTGGAAAAGAACAAAGACAGGAACAAAAGACAAAGTACATAGCATAACATCTTATAGTCCACTTAGATCTGAGAGGTTCAGATCATAAGTGTTTAGAGTCCAGCTCAAGGAGACATCTCTGCCTTCAACCTGAGAGGACCGAAGAACTCAGGGAAAGGGCTCTGCTTTTATACACAAAAGGAGCAGATTTCCCTCCCACCTTTGCATTACTAGGATGACTCAATCTGCAGGTGTTTCAGAGTCACGGGGTTTTGATTGACAGGAGGGAGGCATCTTCTCCCTCGTGGGGTAGTCAGATGTTTCTGTCATCACTCTGCCACCTGACCTATTAGTCATCCTCCCTTGAGCGGTCTGCAGGTGTACATTCCTTTGAGGGAATGCTGCTGTGTTGATTCCATCAGAAAGGAATGTGTTTACAGCTCTATCTGCAGGTGCAGTATTGCTCATCAGAAAGGAATGTAGGAATGTGTTTACAAGTAGCTTCAGTAGCTAAGTGATAAGGTTGCCATGACAACTCAAGGTTCATGACAGTCCGATCAATCAAGGAATCGAGGAACAGGCTCACAAATTGCTTCTTTTGAAAAAAGTGTTAAATGACCTCACTTTGTTATTATTGCTGCTTCCTTATTTGTGTTCTAGACATCTAAAGCAGGTATACTTCTAACTTACTGTAGGTTAACAGGGAAAATAAACTTATTAATTTTGTGATGTATGCTCACATGAAGAGTCCAGGGATTAATTAAACATGTGTTGTAATGGTCCGTGGGAGTCGAGGTACTGAGTTCCGATCGGAGATGCTTTCTGATCAGAACTGCTCTGTTACCCCTGAGTAATCATGTTGCGGGCACCATATGTTGTAATGGTCTGTGGGAATCGAGGTGCTGAACTCAAGGAAGGCACGCGAGACTGATGTATGATGGTAAAAGCCAGCCCCAAGTCCTCGGTTGGTCTATATTTATTAGCTTGCATTCTGGATCATTTGCGCACAGACTGCACATGACCCCTATTACAGAAGGCTTGCTTACGTAGCATGTTGCTGGCTAAAGTACATTTGCCAGCCTAGGAAAGTATTGCGTGCCTAGGTTCGCCATAGGCAGAATAATCAGCAGATGTAGCGAGACTCACTGTTCCTGCCTTATCTCAGTTCCAGAAGACTCTGTGTACCTATGCATAGCTTGTTTGGTCTAGCTGTGGTTTTGTGTCTCCACGGATGTGAGTGAGATACTGTGTGCTGTTTACTAGGCATTGCAACATTTGGCTGACTTCTGTCCTACTACTCTCAGCACCCCAGCCAAGGAAACATGGAGTCACTACTGCTCCCTATTACTATTGGCCCGTACCCAATTTCCTTTCCGGTCGAGCCAGGTTGGTCTCGAGCTTGTTTGCATAGCCCGACAAGCCCATTGGGAAAGGTTGCTGTCCGATTAGTGCCCTGGGCAACCCACAAATATGGGCAGAACATTTTCCTATACTAAAGACTTATTTTTATAATTTGAAATTCTGACATTTCTGTTTACAAATGCTACAGTGATTAATCAGAAGGTGATACAAACAGAGAGTCTGGGGTCCTATTGGTTAGTTATGCCAGCATAAGAAGATAAATATAAACTGCAGCAGTGAATTACCACTAGTTAGCACATCAACAGTTGTATTGCTTATTGGTTGCAGCTGTATGACCTGGTGTGTATTGAGGAATGCACACAGTAACTTATTAATTAATGGCAGTTCACCTCACTTGATTTGTGCCACTGTAATTTACTTATAAGATTTAGACCACAGTAAATGTCCCTTAAGGGACTGCAGTGGCTCAAGTGGCTAAGACGCTGAATGGGAGGCGGAAGGTCAGCAGTTCGATTCCCGAGTACTGCAGGACAGAACGAGCTCCCGTCTTTGTCCCAGCTCCTGCCAACCTAGCTGTTGGAAAGCAAGAAATTGCAAGTAGATAAATAGGGACCATGTTGGTGGGAAGGTAACAGCGTTCTGTGCGCTCCAGTATCTAGTCATGCCTGCCACATGACCACGGAAACATCTGCAGAAGCAGACAGCGCTGGCTTTTCAGTTTTGAAACAGAGATGAGCACTGAACCCTAGAGTTGGATACGACTGGCTTTCGAGCAAGTGAAACCTTTTTCTTTACCTTAAATGTCCCTTAAGTGGACCAGGGCCTCTCTCCATGTATGTGTTGGAGAAGAAGATATGTAAAATGCTACAATATGTAGCATTTTATGTTTAAGAATCCTTGACTAACCTGAAACATATGTATATATTTACTTCAGCTATTATTTTTCTCAACCCAGATTCCTTTTCTAATTTACCACTGCCTCTATTTTTCTGAACAGACTTCCAAGAAGTAAGCCTCATTGGAAAGCAACTAGATATAATATCTGGATCTTTTGACCCACTACTGGGAATTGCCTCACACAATTTGTATTTGTGTTGTTATCTATAAACTGAGGTGCTTGCACCCAGCTGCCTCCAGGATGTATGGCACATGGACAGTGATCACATGTCTAGCTTACCTTGATTCACAGATCTTACATTTCAGGTTCCTACACAATATTGTACCTTACAGAATTGGGCTTTCCTTTCACCATCAGATCCACCCACAGCTGAGCGTCCTTTTGGCTTTGGCTCAGCTGCTTCACTCTTTCTTGGACTACTTGTGCTTGCCCTCCGCTCTTCCCTAGTAACTTATTGGACACCTTATGACCTGAGGGGCTCATCTTCTGGTGTCATATTTTTTAGCCTTTTGATACTTTCCATGGGGTTTTCTTGCCAAGGTTACTGGAGTGGATTGTCATTTCCTTCTCCAGTGGATCACGTTTAGTCTGAGATTTCCACAATGGCCTGTCCATCTTGAGTGGCCCTACACAGCATAGCCCATAGCCTCATCAAACCACACCAGCTCCCTCATCACAGCAAGGCAAAGATTCTTAAGGAGGTCTCCATCTTTCAATAGTAATGGATAAGGGTTGAAGGAAAGAGATAATGCCTCTACATTTTGACAGAACATTTGTGTTAACTTATGAATACAATGGCTCAAGGGATATGAAAGAAAATGAAAGCACTTAGTGTGCAAGAAGATTAGAAAACATCAGATAAACACACAAAATGTAAATCAGAAGCATATCCGCACCCTATATCCTGTGTATGACTGTCAGCATCTTGTCCCTGGAGTTCTTACTATATATCTGTAAAAATCTTGGAAGAGGTGTACACAACAACAAGAAAATAAAAAGGCACAGGATATAAGTATCTAATTTTTAGTTACTACTGCTGATAGTTCATTAAAGTATTACCATTGATGCAGGGGCAAGCATTATCAGCTACTGACTCTAGACAGGGAAAGGGGTAAGATATATCCAGAAATACTTTCCTTTCTTCTAAATCACCTGGCTGGGGTATTCTGGAGCTGCAATTCAAGACATCTGATCAGATCCAGGAAGACATTTCTGTGAAACCATGAAGCTTCAAATGGCCCATGTTCTTCTTTACTACTATGATTAAATTATGGTCATGTTAAACAGACCAACAGATGGCAGACTCATACTCCTTTTGTATCCTATCATGCATATCCTCAATCAATACTGTAGTTGCATTTGGAGCCTTTTGCTATGTATCTTCTTTTATTGTTAATCTTTCAGTCCAACTGAAAAATTGGATATACAGTATTTTACATTTGCATATATTTTACTTTCAAGATTAAGCTACTGCACTACTGATCCTTTACATTATTCCATAGTCAATAATCAGTATTGAACTATGAACAGTTGTACAATACACACACATACAAATCATTGCTCACTTGATGACATCACATTAAATGTGACATGGAAATCTATGCTACATAATTATCAATATACACATGCTATCCACATGGGAAATGTCCACAGGTAATCACATGCAGGTGTATCTCCATTTGAAGTAGGAACTTTTTTCTCAAAATTAAATATAAACATTGCATCAGATTACATATATAATTGCATATAAAATAGTTAAACCATCATCTATAAAGTTAAATTCTCACGTATAAACTGGTGTTATTTCAGAGAAAAGTATTTATGGTTTTTTTTGTGTGTGTCACAGTTTGATGTTTCTACATTGAGATAAACAGAAGGCAACTGTTGTTGTTGTTGGACAAGTCCCACTAGCCATATCCTGCAGAGACAGTGGTGAAAAATGCCAGAAGTAAAAACCCAACTATTTCTGAATAGCCCACCCCTGCTGAAATCCTGCTACTTGGTGTAGTATGCCACATGTAGAGTAGACTCGTTGAACAGTTAAGATTTGGTACGCCACCTCCTCCTTAAGTCCCACTGATTCAATAAGTCTACTCTAGTTATGATTTGCTATGCTAAGCAAAAGAATTTCAGCCAAAATGTGATATCAGTAGCAGTGTGTAAACACACAAGACATGGTAACTGTGGTGAAATGAAATGGGGTGGATTCTGGGCACTGCTTAGAAGGGAGACCACATGAGAAACCTGTCTGCACTGCTTTTGTTGTTGTTCAGTCACACAGTCGATTCTGACTCTTTGCGACCCTATGGACCATCGCTCTCCAGGCACCTCTGTCCTCCACCATCCTCCTTAGTCCACACAGCCCCGTGCCCATCTCATCTTTGGCCGTCCCCTTCTTCTTTTGCCCTCCACCTTCCCCATCATCAAGGCCTTCTCAAGTGAATCCTCTCTTCTCATTTGATGTCCAAAATACTTCAACTTCATCTTTGTTATTTGTCCTTCTAAGGAGCACTCAGAGCTAATCTCTTCTAATATTGACCTATTTATTCTCCTCGCTGTCCAGGGGACTCTCAAAACTCTCCTCCAGCACCACATCTCAAAGGCATCTATTTTTCTTCACTCAGCCTTTCTAATGGTCCAGCTCTCACAGCCATACATTACCACCGGAAAAACCATTGCTTTTACTATGCGGACCTTTGTTTGCAGTGAGATATCTCTACTTTTCACTATGTTCCCCAGGTTTTTCTTAGCTTGTCTCCCAAGAATCAGTCACCTTTTTATTTCATGGCTGCAATCTCCATCTGCAGAGATCCTGGATCCTAAGAAAGTAAAATCTGTTACTGCTTCTACTTCTTCCCCATCTATTTTCCAGGGACTGATATGGCCTGTTGCCATTATCTTGGTTTTCTTGAGATTGAGTCTCAGGCCAGCTTTTGCACTCTCTTCTTTCAATCTAATCAGGAGCTTCTTTAGGTCTTCTTCACTTTCTGCCATTAGGGTGGTATCATCTGCATATCTCAAATTGTTGATGTTTCTCCCAGCAATTTTGATCCCATATTGTGATTCCTCCATCCCTGCATTGCGCATTATGTGCTCTGTGTATAAATTGAATAAGCAGGGTGACAGAATGCAGCCTTGTCTTACTCCTTTTCCTATTCCAAACCACTCTGTCATTCCATACTCTGTCCTAACTGTTGCTTCTTGACTCATGTACAGATTTCTCATGAGACATATGAGGTGTTCTGGTATTCCCATCTCTTTAATTCCTTGCCACATTTTGTTGTGGTCCACACAATCAAAGGCCTTGGTGTAGTCAATGAAACAGAAGTAAGCTTGTTTCTGGTATTCCTTTGTTTTCTCCATGATCCAACGTATGTTGGCAATGTGATCTCTGGTCCCCCTGCCTCTTCTGAACCCAGCCTGCACCTCTGGTAGTTCTCTTTCTACATGCTGCTGCAGTCTATCCTGTATTATCTTGAGCATCACTTTGCTAGCTTGTGAGATGAGCGCAATTGTTCGATAATTTGAACATTCTTTGGCATTGCCCTTTTTTGGGATTGGGACGTATACTGATCTTTTCCAATCCTATGGCCACTGTTTCGTTTTCCAAATCTGCTGGCATATAGCATGTAGTAGCTTGATTCCATCATCTTTTAGGGCTTTGAAGAATTCAACTGGGATACCATCATCCCCACTGGCTTTGTTATTTGCCGTGCTTTTCAGGGCCTTTCTGACTTCACTCTCTAGGATGTCTGGTTCAAGTTCAATTTCCCCCTCCTTGTTATTATCTGGGGTGTTTAGGTCTTTTTTGTAAAGTTCCTCTGTGTACTCTTTCCATCTTTTCTTTATCTCTTCTGCATCCGCTAACTCTTTGCCATCTTTGTCTTTTATCGTGGTCATTTTTGCTTTGAACGTTCCCTTGACTTCCCCAATATTTTTAAAGAGATCTCTAGTCCTGCCTCTTGTGTTGTTTTACTCTATTTCTTTGCACTGTTCATTTAGGTAGCTTTCATTATCTCTCCTTGCTTTTCTTTGAAATTCTTTATTTAAGTGATTGTATTTTTCCCTTTCTCCTTTGCCTTTTGCGTTCCTTCTTTCATCTGCTATTTTAAGAGCCTCATCCGACAACCACTTTGCTTTCTTGCGCTTCTTTTCTTTTGGTATAGTTTTCCTTGCTGCTTCCTGCATAATGTCTCTCTTCTCAATCCATAATTCTTCTGGTACTCTGTCTATCTGGTCCAGACCATTGAATCTGTTCCTCACCTCCACCGTGTATTCCTTGGGTATGTTGTCTAGATCATATCTATCCAGCCTATTAGTTTTCCCTATTTTCTTCAGTCTGAACCTGAATTTTGCAATCAGTAGATTGTGATCTTAGCCACAGTCCGCTCCAGGTCTTGTTTTTGCTGACTGTATGGAGGTTCTCCATCTTTGGCTGCAGAGTATGTACTCAATTTGGTTTTGATGTTGGCCATCTGGTGATGTCCATGTGTAGAGTCTTCTCTTGTGTTGCTGGAAAAGGGTGTTTGCTATGACTAGTGTGTTATCTTGGCAGAACTCTATCAGTCTTTGCCCTGCTTCGTTTTGTGTTCCCAGACCAAACTTGCCTATTATTCCATCCAATTTTTGATTTCCTACTTTTGCATTCCAGTCTCCTAAGATAATGTGGACATCGTTTCTTGGTGTCTGTTCTATAAGATGTTGTAGGTCCTCATAGAACTGGTCTACTGTGGCTTGATCTGCACTAGTAGTTGGTGCATATATTTGGATTACAGTGATATTAAATGGTTTGCCTTGTAGTCTGACTGACATCATTCTATCATTTTTGAGATTGTATCCCATTACTGCTTTTCTCACTCTTTTATTTACAATTATGGCCACTCCATTTCTTCTGAGGTTTTCTCATCCACAGTAGTAGATATGATGGTTTTCAGAGCTGAATTCGCCCATACCTGTCCATTTTAGCTCACTGATTCCCAAGATGTCAATACTTATTCTTTCCATTTCCTTTTTTTATCACTTCCAGCTTTCCTTGGTTCATAGATCTTACATTCCATGTCCCTATGCAATATTGTTCCTTACAACACTGTATTTCTCCTCCCCCTTTCCTGCCCATCCCTTTCTGTCCTAGTGTGCTGAGCATCCTTCCTGTTTCCTCTGATTTGTCCCTTTGTTTTGCCTTTGCTTTGGTCAATTGCTACATCAATGCAAGCCCTTTGTTTTGTATTCCAGCTCTTGGTGAATGTACAAGAAAGGATATTGTGGAGGATAAAGGGGAAAAAATGAAATTGGGGATATGCTCTTCTACTCTGACTCTGTTGATGCCCAGGTAAAGGTACCGTATATACCTGAGTATAAGCCGGGTTTTTAGCCCCAAAATGAGGTCCAAAAAGGGGACTCGGCTTATACATGAGTCAACAACCATGAGGGTCTAAAATATGTGTTTTGAGTGATTTGGTAGTTTAAAATTAAGGTTTGGCACTTCTGCGTCAAAGCAGCTGAGGCACAGTTACCACAACTGGCCACAAGAGGGTGCAAATCGTGATTTTCCACAAGAATAAATTGAAAATAATTTCTTCTAATCTGAAGTTTGTTTTCAATTCATTCCTATGGAAAACCACAGATGGAGAAAGAAGCTCTACAATGCAATCACATCCCCCTTCCAAACTGGTGTGGAAAAAGAAAGGATTTCACTTATCTTCATATCTTTGTCCCTGCTCTGGCCAAGATAGAGGGGAAAGCTATGCTTCTTGCTTGCAGGGGGAGCAAGAGGCTAGGCTAGAGCAACACTTCCTGCCTCAGTGCAGTTGACCTACCCACCCATTTCCCCTGCAGTGCCACCACTGGTTGGGTGGTGCAAATAAAGTAAAAATGCACTAAATTAATTAATTTTACTGCATTTTCATGTATTTTAATTATTGAAACTCACTAGCAGCTGCTGCATTTCCCACTCTTGGCTTATACTTGGGTCAATCTATTTTCCTGTGTTTTCAGCTCAAAATTAGGTACCTCAGCTTATATTTGGGTCGGCTTATACTCGAGTATATATGGTACATGGATTTGCGCCACCCCTGTCCTGGCCCTTTTGGAGGAAGTTCAACCCAATCATTGTCTGGGTCATGATGTGCATGTTTGCAGATCTTTGGGAGAAGAGCGAGAGAATGCTATGAATGGGAAAATGGAAACAGCAAGACCAGAGAATGACAAAGTTTATCACTGTACCAGGCAGCAGAATTTTGGGGGATCTTGAAATGCAAGCATGAGAAAAATAATTCTGGTTTGTCAGGGGTACTCTGTATCCCCCTCCCAGCTAGAAGGATTTTTCTAAAGGGTCCCATAGAGAACAGAGGGAACAAGGGACTTCAGAGGGACAGTAAACACTGTCCTCTTTGATTCATTTTCAAAATGTCAGTATAGGAAGCCTGTTCCTCCTTCATATTGCCTGGAGTTTAACTTCATCCTTTCTTTCTCTCTTGTCATCTGTCAGTAGAAGCAGTGCTTTCTATTGCTATTCATTAGCAAGAAAAACAAGTTTATTTCTGTTGGAAAAGAAAGGTAGATGATCTTCTCCAGTTCTATTATTACACTTCTTTTTCTTTTTCTATCCCTTCTTCCTCCTCGTCCCTGGATCTGAGTCAACTCTGTGACTGCCAGGGTGAAAGGAATAGGGTGTACTGAAGTGCAAAATGGAGTCTCTGGATAGTATAAGCTTTGGCAATTTAATCAATGACTTTGCAGCAGGAAATGTAAGGGAAGTTGATATCTAAGGCAGAGTACAGGTATATGCCACACTATGAGGTGGTATATAACTGTAATTGATATTGCTCGCTTGTTCTTGCTATAAAGTGCAGGCTCTCCTTCTCCATTGGTGTTGAGTCAACATCTCCCTTATTTTCTCTTTCCCTTTTCCTTGCATGTATCTTATTCTTCTTCAAGTGCCATTACATTTTTCAGTTTTAAGATTTTTCACCCTGCCTTGAATGTTGTTGTTCAGTCGCACAGTTGATTCCGACCGTTTGTGACCCTATGGACCATTGATCTCCAGGCACCCCTGTCCTCCACCATCCTCCTCAGCCCGGTCAGCTCGGTGCCCGCTGCATCCACAATGCCATCCAGCCATCTCATCCTTGGCCATCCCCTTTTTCTTTTGCCCTCCACCTTTCCCAGCATCAAGGCTTTCTCAAGTGAATCCTCTCTTCTCATTTGGTGTCCAAAGTACTTCAGCTTCATCTTTACTATTTGACCTTCCAAGGAGCAGTCAGGACTGATTTCTTTCAAGATTGACTTATTTGTTCTCCTCGCTGTCCAGGGTACTCTCAAAACTCTCCTCCAACACCACATCGCAAAGGCGTCTATTCTTCTGCGCTCAGCCTTTCTAATGATCCAGCTCTCGCATCCATACATTACCAGCAGGAATACCATTGTTTTGACTATACGGATTTTTGTTTGCAAGATGATGTCTATACTTTTCACTATGTTCCCCAGGTTTCTCATGGCTTGTCTCCCTAGAATCAGTCGCCTCTTTATTTCATGGCTGCAGTCACCATCTGCAGTGATCCTAGATCCCAAGAAAGTAAAATCCGTCACTGCTTCTACTTCTTCCCCGTCTACTTTCCAGGTGCTGACAGGGCCTGTTGCCATTATCTTGGTTTTCTTGATGTTAAGTCTCAGGCCAGCTTTTGCACTCTCTTCTTTCAACCTAATCAGTAGCTTCTTTAAATCTTCCTCACTTTCTGCCATTAGGGTGGTATCGTCTTGCATATCTCAAATTGTTGATGTTTCTCCCAGCAATTTTTATCCCATATTGTGATTTCTCCATCCCTGCATTACACATTATGTGCTCTGTGTATAGGTTGAAAAGGTAGGGTGATAAAATGCAGCCTTGTCTTACTCCTTTTCCTATTCCAAACCATTCTGTCATTCCGTGTTCTGTCCTAACTGTTGCTTCTTGACTCTTGTACAGATTTCTCATGAGGCATATGAGGTGTTCTGGTATTCCCATTTCTTTAAGTACTTGCCACATTTTATTGTGTTCCACGCAGTCAAAGGCCTTGGTGTAGTCAATAAAGCAGAGGTATACTTGTTTCTGATATTCCTTTGTTTTCTCCATGATCCACCGTAAATTAGCAATGTGGTCTCTAGTCCCCCTGCCTCTTCTGAAACCCGCCTGCACCTCTGGCAATTCTCTCTGCTGAAGTCTGTCCTGTATTATCTTGAGCATCACCTTGCTAGCGTGTGGGATGAGCGCAATTGTTCAATAATTTGAACACTCTTTGGCACTACCCTTCTTTGGGTTTGGAACGTATACTGATCTTTTCCAATCCTTTGGCCACTGTTTTGATTTCCAGATCTGCTGGCATATCGAATGCAGTAATTTGATTCCGTCATCTTTTAGAGCTTTGAAAAATTCAACTGGGATACCGTCATCTCCACTAGCTTTGTTGTTTGCAGTGCTTTTTAGGGCCTTTCTGACTTCACTCTCTCGGATGTCTGGCTCAAGTTCAATGTTCTCATCATTGTGATTATCAGTGGTGTTGAGGTCCTTTTTGTAAAGTTCCTCTGTGTATTATTTCCACAGAGTTTTGAGTTACAGTACATAAAAAATCATTTCCCTATGGCTTTACTTCAATTTACATAAAAATTTCATTTTTCCTAAGGGGTTGCTTCAAGTTATGTAAAAAAAATTTTTTTCCTATGGGTTTGCTTCGAGTTTCATAAAAAGGATTTAAGAAAAGGCCTACAGAACAGACTTTTTCATAAGTAGGGGTTTTACTGTACATTAATTTATAAGCAGTACTTCTCCATCTTTTGAGTGTGTCTGGGCTTTTTGCTATGCCTTCTATTTTCCTTATTTCAGTCTGTATTCACACATCAGTTGGGAGATACTGCACATCCCTAGTTGAAACTAATACAGAAATTTCCGAGGGAGTAGTTGTAGCAAAAATGACAGTCTTGTGCACCTGAAAATATTAACAGAAATGTAGTAGATAGAGGTTACCTGGAGAGATCCTTGAGTGCATCAGAATATGTGTAGCCTGGTACTAGGCAGGCCTGGAGCCCTGACCAGCATTAAATAAGAATTTGTCCTTTGGATCAAGATGACATTTGATGTTCCTTCTCTTGATTTACATACCATAGTTGAAACCCTATGAATGTCTTCATTTATGACTGGAATCTTGTGGTAAATTTACTGCTCTAGGTGCCTCCTCTTGGAATTAACTTGTATTTTCTACTTTTATTACCTCTTCAGATCATAAATTCATGGCCCTAGTGATGCTGTGCACTGTCTATCACCATTGCTCACCCTTTTATGACAGGCTGGGGATTATTATTATGTTTTTCTTTACTGTATTTCTGACTGAGTCTTACTTGTATAGACCTATACCTTTGTAATTTATATTGTCAGTATAAAAGCCCATACTTAATAAGCTTGTTACATGTTGACAGTATTATTGCAAGAACTCTGCTGATACATTTTATTGCAGCTTTTGTTTGTTCCTGGATCAGTATTTTATTTTTCAGCAATATGTGTTAACTCCGGTAGTATTAATGGGGTGTGTATGACTGCTATATAGGTTTATAGTTGACAGGCACAGGCAAAGTCCAAAAATGTGCAGTATTTGGAGATTCTCTGGTTCAGATAAAAGCTTAACAAAGCTTAAGTGCTCTTGCATTTTCATTACCAACTCCGTTTTGCGGTCTTCTTCAGTGTAACCATCTAATCATGTTTTAATGCAAGCCATTCCTTTTATATAGGTTATAAAGACAGAAAACATCTGTGGATAAGTGAATGCTGGATTTGTCAATGAACATAAGAACAAAACTCAAGTACTAGAATTAGAATGCACAATTGAAGCAATCCTGGCATAAAATGTAATGGCTGACTGTGACAGTTGTGCTGCAACATCATTAACTTAAGCAAACACCATACTGTGAAGATTAAAGCAATACCTAGTTTTATGTTCAAGCTGAGCAGATGTAACAACTATCACAGTTATGATCTATCTATAGAGGATAACAGATTGAAAGGAAATAGATGGATGGATGGACAGGTGGGTCGATGAATGAATGGGTAGAATCCTTTTGTTTCCATTGTTTCCATTGTTTCAGATTGTTTCAGATTTGGATTTCGGAAGCTCTGGTTTAGGGAAAAGAGGGCTCCCCGTGGCCACGGGGAGCCCAGAAGATGCCACTGCCAGCGCTGCTGTGCCCTCCCGGCCCATTACCGACTGGGAGGAGGACAAGGACGGTGACTTTGGACTATGTTTCTTGGTACGTTTCTGCTCTTGGCGGTCTCTGTGTGGGGGCTACAGTAACTATTGTAACTATTGAGTATCGATTTTTTTTTTGCTGTGCCTCTAATACTTTTGTGACTTTTGGATTAATTGTTTGATTACTTATTTGGTTTATGATTATATGTATTACTATGTAATTGTAATTGTATGTATTGATTGTTGTAGCCACTCTGAGTCGGCCTTGTGCTTGAGTAGAGCGGGGTATAAATCCAATTAATAATAATAATAATAATAATAATAATAATAATAATAATAATAATAATAATAATAATAATAATAATAATAATAATAATAATAATAATAATAATAATAATAATAATAATAATAATAATAATAATAATAATAATAATAATAATAATAACAACAACAACAATAACAACAATAACAACAATAACAACAATAATAACAATAATAAACAACTCTTTGAATTGTTTACATTTTTGTTTCCTTCTGATATATAAAATACTGGAGTACGCAGCATCCTGAACACATTCTGCTCTCTTATAAAGTGTCATGCAAGGAGCGAGTGCACTAAGCCTCTCATGCTGTGAACTGATGACAATTTGTGCTCTTTGTTGTTTGAGAGAGGTGCATGTGTTTTGGCCAATTTCACAGCAATGTTGTATTCACAGATAGATACAGTTGCCCCTTGTATCTACAGAATCAGCATGTAATACTGGTAGCTACTGAGTCAATTGTCAGTATTGCTAAGGGCTCCTATTTAGTGGCACTCTCAGCACGTTCTGTTAATCTAAAATTGACATTGTCAGTTACCAAAAGATTTTTAAACCATTGTAAACCATGTCACTCAGTGTAAAAGGCTGTAAACCCAGTGGTGGACAATCAGTAATGTGATAAAACCAACTTAGCAATAGCACTTACATTACGTCACCTAGGGTTTAAAGCTCATAAGTCTTATAAATATAATGCTGCTCCAGTTAACCCGACTTATACTCAAGTATATACAGTAACTGTAAATCAGAGGATTTAACAATTTGACAGAAGACTCTGGATAGGAAGGTGAATCAGCTATTGACAATGCTAGTAGAGAAAAGTTAGCCTAAATGATTCGTCCTTTCACCACTTACGATACTATGGCTTCATGTCAAGTTTCTGAACACAATCTTTGTAAGTATGTGTATCCATTTTACTATTGTCTGACTGGTCATCTGGCTGGTCTGCTTATTTAAGGAGAACTTGCTGAAACCTGTCCTGCTTTTTGCTGTGAAATTACAATATCTTGACAGGGTGTCATATATCTTCAGCCATGTAAATTCAAATATTTGCTGTGTAATCATGCATGTGCTTCTCTGTCGTCTGTAAATCTTTGGCAGATTGCACACAGCATTGTTTCTTGCCTTGCCTATGTTTAGAGAAAAGCATCAGCACAGATTTCCATCATGAAGAAATTTGAACACAGTTCAAAAGACTAGGTCTTGGGTTATGTTTAAGATGAAATTTCTTCCCCAAGCTAGTACAGCAGTTCTAGACACCAAGGAACAAATGGTGTTCAGTCTGGTATATGGGAATGAGTGGGCATGAATTGTCACCCTCAAATGATGCCTCTGGCTTATAGTAGCACAACAATTTTTGACATATGAATTCAAATCAACTGAATCCGGAGCCCATATCCCAAATCATTATTGGTTTGTTTTGGTTTATATAATTATCTCCCAGATGCAGGACTCAAAGCAGCTAATATCAGAAGATGAACACCATCAGCCATCTATCAATAGTAAACTGCAGTACACCTAGTCATATGGAGAACTACTATAGCGTGTGTCATGGTTTCCACATGTGACCTTGTCTTGATTTTGAGGTGACATTTGATCCATGTAGTGTTAAGACACATATTGTAGTTTTCTTAGGCTTAGAAAGCCAGCTCTCATTTTAAAGCACATTGGAATGCCAGGCTGTCTGACATGACAGTGATGCATAGTTAGGATAGTTGCCTCCCCAAAGGGAGGAGGGAAAAGTGAGTGTCCAGGACTGGACACATTCCAGGAAACACCTGCAGTCACCACGAGGGAACTGATTGACAGCTAGACCAGCTGACCACACCATGAGGGAGACGACGTCTCCACTCCTGTCAATCAAATTATAATTGCCAGGACACCTGCAGAATGGAACTTTCCCAGGGAATGCAAAGGTGGGGGCCACATGCCAAACAGATGGCACTAGCACCTGCAAATATCCACGAGGACAGCATGTCTCATTCTCATGAAAACACAGGTGCTTTCCCATTAGATCACCACATTCCAAAGCACCTTTTCTCAATAAAAGGGGCCCAGTCTGAGCACTCAGAAGGCCCTCCGGGGGCAAGGGTGGAACCCTTGTCTCTGAACACCATAATCTTGATTTCAGCGGGAGCTCTTGTCTGACAGCTCTTCAACATGACTCTTCGGGGCTAGCACTCAGCCATGAGGGGCAGAACCGCCCAAAACCAGTAAGCTTGAACCTGCTAGGGAGCTAGCAAGAATTTATTTCATTTATTTGTTCTATTAGCTTGTGTTTTATGTAGTGTAGATTAATTTAAGATCTGTATCCAGTATTGTGTTTCCTTCAATAAATCTTCAAAAGCCAGCCGTGTTTTGCCTGCCTGTGTAAAGAAGGAGAAGGAAACCCAGCAGAGCAGAAGTGGCTCCACTTGTTCTCATCACTTCAACACCGGAAGCCTTCCAGAAGTCGGTGAGAGGAATTGCTCTGTCTGTTAAGGGGAGGGGGAGTAGCAAGTCAGCTGTGTGTCATAGACCTCAGCACGAAGAAGCCTAGCTTCTGCCAAGTGATCAATATTACCTGCCATATGCAGAATGCTACTCTGTTCCTGTACCCCAGTGAATCGGGCTAGGGTAAGGAGTGCTCATTAGGCAAAGCAGGAAGCTGGATCAAAGGTCTGCCCTGCCGGGTGTTCCCAAAAGAAATATTCTGGGTGCCCAACGTAGCCTTTGTGAGGCATTTCCCCCCCCCCTCTACGACTCTGATAGCGTGTAGCAAAATTTTACCACCTTCTGTGCCCTAGCCAAAACTCTGAGGGATTATAAAGTTATGACATCCATCTCACCATATAGGATACCATCTCTTATTGGCACTGTCATCCACAATGCACAATTATGCCATTTGTGTTTCAAGGATAATGTCACTCTCCTTGTGCATTTCTCCTACCAATAGGTTTGTCCCACATTTGAAAGGCTTCTACAAGACAAACCTTCTTTTGAAGGCAAACAAAGCAGATTAGCCATGTGATCCATATTCAAATTACAAAAAAATGCAGGAGGAAGGCGATACCTTTATTGGATCACTGAAAATTAAAATGCTGCAAGCTTTCGAGATCCAAAATCACTTCTTCAGGCATGGCATGATGTCTTTATGCTAGGTACAAGTCTTAGAAATCCATGTAGAACAACAGTAAAATGCTTTTTGGTGCATCACCTCACTCATCCCCACAGGAAACCAGGTGTTTGTTCCTCCCACATGGCCTTCCATGAAGCATCAGCTTTCCTTTGTGGTCAGATTCAGGGAACACAAAACTCCATGTTCCTCCATTGGGGAGCAATGGTCTCAATTTGGTCCACATGCTAGGCATGCCAATTGCAGTCAAAGGTATCATTTATTTGATAGGCTGTTCAGTTCAAGTCTTACATGAAGACAAAGAACCATAGGAGGGAAGGACCTTGAACGTGACTCTTTATAGGTGCACACATCATCTCGTCACTGTCCTTCCTATTTGGTAAGGAGTATTGTACTATTTATATTAGATACATTGTGTCTAATTTGGTATATGCACACATTAATTAGAACTTTAAGTGAATCAGTGTCTTATTTTGTCTTCTTTCATGTTGAAACATGTCCTTTTGGGTGGTGTGTAAAGAGCCACCCTTCCTTCAGCCTAGAATGGATGGATGTGGCACACATTGAATAATTGTCATGCAACTCCTTATAGAACACCCAGATAACCACCACCCCTTGGAAGATATCACCACATGCTTTCCTTACTTCCCTGCAGCTTGCCTGGCTGTAGTTATCACATACAGAGATACAAAGTCTGCAAGTAAAATGTTAAATATATTTGAGCATTAAATAAGCCTACTTGTGGCTTTAGCATCTGTCATTTTTATCCTCAGTTGAAAGGAATTTCCTTGTTGAACATCTAAGTGGCTGCGTGTGTATGATGAGTGCAGGAAATGAGGCAAAAATTTGCATTTGTTTTTCTGAAAAGTGCATATCAAAAACAGATTAATTCCCAAGTGATTTTTAATAAACTACAAATGATTGGTTTTGTTTTATAAATGTATAGTCCTGGCCCAGAAAAACAGGATTAAAGATTATTTTGAGTTCTCCGTATACTTATTATTAATAAATATGTAACAAATATTGCACAACTTAGTGACAAGCTGAGTGATGAGTGAGTGAATGAGGGTGTTAAAAGTGTGCAAACGAATATTGGCAAGAGCAGGTGCATTCCTGAGTGAATGACAACACTGAACAGAAATCTTTTTCTTTCCCCTTGATGTGAACTCTGCATTATTCTCCCAATATACAAATGCAGGCTACTGCTTGAGTGAAAACACAACAGGAAATCCTGCAGCATGTTAAAAATGAACATATTTACTATGGTATGAATGTTCACAGACTAAAACAAATCTCTTCAAGGAAATACCAATCCAGAATTTCAGATTCATTTGCAGTGCACTAAGTAAGGAGTGAGACAGTAGACAATACATTCAGGGAGAAATCAAATACAGAAAGAACTGTCAGGGACAAGTACATTATTACTAGTTCTCAAACAAATAAGAAAAAGTACTTTTTCACCCAGAGGATCACTGGTCTATGGAACTCCCTGCCAGAAGAAGTGGTGACAGCTGTCATTCTTGACAGCTTTAAGAAAGGATTAGACAAGTTCATGGAGGACAAGGCTATCAATGGCTATAATTATGCATACCTAAGGACAACCTCTGGGTTGGAAAGATAGGCAGGTTATCTCTCAATGCAATTTCCAGGGAATCCTAAGCAGGTGAAGGCATCTGCTTGGGAATACCCCGAAGCAGTTGATGAGCCACTATGTGAGACAGAATGCTGGACTTGATGGGCTGTGACCTGTTCCAACAAGGCTGTTCTTATTATTAATCTCAGTCTTTCAGAGCATTGCTGGTGACAACTATTCTAGACTACATGAGCTAGTTGAAACATATAATGTGATGCAGCCTCCTTCCCGGCTTTCCAAACTAGCAGAGTAGGAGAATGGCAGGAGAAATGGCCAATCTGATGATGAAACAATGAATATATGCACTGTCTAAACAAGGAGACCACTGCCTGGGCAAATCCATGCCCTAAGTGGGATGCTCAGGAAGCTTATTTAATGCTGTCCATCAGGAGCAGAAATTACATGATGAGTGAGCAACTACTGTTTCACCTACAGCAGACCCACAACTCCTGACTCCAGATACATGGTCCCCACCTAGGGTTGTAATAATTCTCTCCCATCAAACCGGGACAGCCATGTGACATCACTGCATTCTTCAAATTGTTCATGCGTAGGATGAGGCTGTCAAGGAGGTGGGCAGCCTCCATCAGTTTAAAATAAACTGTAGTCAAGAGGTTTTTCCTCATGTGATCCTTCTTGCAAAAGACTATTCTTGAAGGTTCTATTTTTATTTTATTTTTTGAATAACATTTCTTGGGCCACTCGTGAAACCACCCTTCCTCCTCCTGAGGTCACCCCACCCTCCCCTTCACACACACCCCATTGAAGTAGACTCACCTTCAATCCCTAGACAAGGATCCATTGGAAGAAAGTTCTAAAGAGGGGCCTGGAACGGCAATGCAGTCTCTGTTTCCCTCCAGAAGGAGAAAAGTAGGAGACGGGAAGGGACTTATTTCGGAGGAGGACCTTTGTGATGGATGACTCTTTACTTTCTGTCCACCCTGTTCCTTTGTTGTTGTTCAGTCGCACAGTCGGTTCCGACCCTTTGCGACCCTATGGACCATTGTTCTCCAGGCACCTCTGTCCTCCACCATCCCCCTCAGCACTCCCAGTTCTGTGCCCATTGTGTCTACAATACCATCTAGCCATCTCATCTTTGGCCTCCCCCTTCTTCTTTTGCCCTCCACCTTTCCCAACATCAGGGCCTTCTCAAGTGAATCCTCCCTTCTCATTTGAAGTCCAAAATACTTTAGCTTCGTCTTTACTATTAGCCTTTCCAATGAGCAGTCAGTGTTGATTTCTTCTAAGATTGACCTATTTGTTCTCCTCGCTGTCCAGTGTACTGTCAAAACTCTCCTCCAACACCACATTTCAAAGGCATCTATTCTTCTGCGTTCAGCTTTCCTAATTGTCCAGCTCTCACATCCGTACATTACCACTGGGAATACCGTTGCTTTGACTATTCTAATTTTTGTTTGCAATGTGATGTCTCTGCTTTTCACTATGTTCCCCAGGTTTCTCATGGCTTGTCTCCCAAGAATCAGTCGCCTTTTTATTTCATGGCTGCAATCCCCATCTGCCGTGATCTTTGATCCCAGGAAAGTAAAATCTGTCACTGCTTCTACTTCTTCCCCATCTATTTTCCAGGAACTGATTGGGCCTGTTGCCATTACCTTGGTTTTCTTGATATTGAGTCTCAAACCAGCTTTTTCACTCTCCTCCTTCAGCCCAATCAAGAGGTTCTTTAGGTCTTCCTCACTTTCTGCCATTAGGGTGGTATCGTCTGCATATCTCAGATTGTTTATGTTTCTCCCAGCAATTTTAATCCCATATTGTGATTCCTCCATCCCTGCATTTCGCATTATGTGCTCTGTGTATAGATTGAATAAGCAGGGTGATAAAATGCAGCCTTGTCTTACTCCTTTTCCTATTCCAAACCACTCTGTCATTCCATGTTCTGTCCTAACTGTTGCTTCTTGGTTCATGTACAGATTTCTCAGGAGGCATATGATGTGCTCTGGTATTCCCATCTCTTTAATTACTTGCCACATCTTGTTGTGGTCCACACAGTCAAATGCCTTAGTGTAATCAATGAAACAAAAGTAAACTTGTTTCTGGTATTCCTTTGTTTTCTCCATGATCCAACGTATGTTGGCAATGTGGTCTCTAGTCCCCCTGCCTCTTCTGAAACCGGCCTGCACCTCTGGTAGTTCTCTCTCCACATGTTGCTGAAGTCTGTCCTGTATTATCTTGAGCATCACCTTGCTGGCGTGTGGGATGAGTGCAATTGTTCGGTAATTTGAGCATTCTTTGGCGTTGCCCTTTTTTGGGATTGGGACGTATACTGATCTTTTCCAATCCTGTGGCCACTGTTTTGTTTTCCAGATTTGCTGGCATATTGAGTGCAGTAATTTGACGCCATCATCTTTTAGCGCTTTGAAAAATTCGACTGGGATACCATCATATCCACTAGCTTTGTTGTTTGCAGTGCTCTTTAGGGCCTTTATAACTTCGCTCTCCAGGATGTCTGGCTCGAGTTCAGTTTTTTCATCATTGTGGTTATCAGGAGTGTTGAGGTCCTTTTTGTAGAGTTCCTCTGTGTACTCTTTCCATCTTTTCTTTATCTCTTCTGCATCAGCTAGCTCTTTTCCGTCTTTGTCCCTTATCATGGTCATTTTTGCTTTAAATGTTCCCTTTATTTCCCCGATTTTTCTGAAGAGATCTCTAGTCCTGCCTCTTTTGTTGTTTTCCTCCATTTCTTTGCACTGTTCTTTTAGGTAGTTTTCCTTATCTCTCCTTGCTTTTCTTTGAAATTCTGTGTTCAGAAGGTTGTATTTTTTCCTTTCTCTTTTGACTTTTGCCTTCCTTCTTTCCTCTGCTATTTTAAGAGCCTCATCAGACAACCATTTTGCTTTCTTACACTTTTTTTCTTTTGGTATGGTTTTCTTTGCTGCTTCCTGCATGATTTCCTTTATCTCTGTCCATAATTCTTCTGGCACTCTGTCTATTGCGTCCAGGCCATTATATCTGTTCATCACCTCCACCGTGTATTCTTTAGGGATGCTGTCTAGGTGATATCTGTCTGGTCTTCTTGTTTTCCCTATTTTCTTTAGTCTTAACCTGAATTTTGCGATCAGTAGGTTGTGATCTGATCCACAGTCTGCTCCAGGTCTTGTTTTTGCTGATTGTATGGAGGTTCTCCATCTTTGGCTGCAGAGTATGTAGTCAATTTGGTTTCGGTGTTGGCCATCTGGTGATGTCCATGTGTAAAGTCACCTCTTGTGTTGCTGGAAGAGAGTGTTTGCTATGACCAGTGCGTTCTCTTGGCAGAACTCTATCAATCTTTGCCCTGCTTCGTTCTGTACTCCAAGACCAAACTTGCCTGTTATTCCCTCCACTTTTTGATTTCCTACTTTGGCATTCCAGTCTCCTAATATAATTTGGACATCATTTCTTGGTGTCTGTTCTATGAGGTGTTCTAGGTCCTCATAGAACTGGTCCACTGTGGCTTCATCTGCACTAGTGGTTGGTGCATAGACTTGGATTACGGTGATATTGAAAGGTTTGCCTTGAATTCTGACTGACATCATTCTGTCATTTTTGAGGTTATATCCCATTACTGCTTTTCTTACTCTCTTATTGACAATTATGGCTACTCCATGCCTTCTAAGGTTTTCTTGTCCACAATAGTAGATATGATGGTTTCCAGAGCTGAATTCACCCATCCCTGTCCATTTTAGCTCACTGATGCCCAAGATGTCAATGCTTATTCTTTCCATCTCATTTTTTACCACTTCCAGTTTACCTTGGTTCATTGATCTCACATTCCATGTCCCTATGCAGTATTGCTCCTTACAACATTGCATTCCTCCTCCCTCCTTCCTGTCCCTCCCCTTTCTTCCCTCTGAGGTGTTAAGCATCCTGTATCACCTAGCCTGCCCTTTTGTTTTGCCTTTTGTTTTGGTCCATAGGGTTCTCTTGGCAAGATTTATGGCGTGGTTGCCGGTGTCTGCGCCATTTTTCTCTCCTCATACATTTTATCACAGTTTTTAAAAGTTTAAAAACATTTAAGACAACATATTATCATGCATATTATCACACTTTAAAGCACAGTCTCTATGTCAGTTGCTATATTAAGTCATTTTAAAGTCTTTATGTGAGTTACTATATTAAGTCATCAACATTTCTGCATATTTAACTACTTATCCTTTGTATGGGGCTCTGAGTCTCACCCCCTGGTTTAACTCCTTTGCCTTCTTCCCTTCTGCCAATTGGACCTCTCCTTCGGCGCTTGGTTGTTTTCAGGGCTTGGAAAAGGCTCTCGTCGGGGCGACTGGCTGGCCTCTCCCCGCCCGGCTGGTCTTCCTCCTCCCTCACCGGCCCGGCTGGAGATGGTGGGGACCGGCTCGGAAGGGCTCGCGTTGGGGCGGCTGGCTGGCCTCTCCCCGCCCGGCTGGTCTTCCTCCTCCCTTGCCGGCCCGGCTGGAGATGGTGGGGACCGGCTCGGAAGGGCTCGCGTTGGGGCGGCTGGCTGGCCTCTCCCCGCCCGGCTGGTCTTCCTCCTCCCTTGCCGGCCCGGCTGGAGATGGTGGGGACCGGCTCGGAAGGGCTCGCGTTGGGGCGGCTGGCTGGCCTCTCCCCGCCCGGCTGGTCTTCCTCCTCCCTCACCGGCCCGGCTGGAGATGGTGGGGACCGGCTCGGAAGGGCTCGCGTTGGGGGCGGCTGGCTGGCCTCTCCCCGCCCGGCTGGTCTTCCTCCTCCCTCACCGGCCCGGCTGGAGATGGTGGGGACCGGCTCGGAAGGGCTCGCGTTGGGGCGGCTGGCTGGCCTCTCCCCGCCCGGCTGGTCTTCCTCCTCCCTTGCCGGCCCGGCTGGAGATGGTGGGGACCGGCTCGGAAGGGCTCGCGTTGGGGCGGCTGGCTGGCCTCTCCCCGCCCGGCTGGTCTTCCTCCTCCCTTGCCGGCCCGGCTGAAGATGGTGGGGACCGGCTCGGAAGGGCTCGCGTTGGGGCAGCTGGCTGGCCTCTCCCCGCCCGGCTGGTCTTCCTCCTCCCTCACCGGCCCGGCTGGAGATGGTGGGGACCGGCTCGGAAGGGCTCGCGTTGGGGCGGCTGGCTGGCCTCTCCCCGCCCGGCTGGTCTTCCTTACTCTCTGGGAATACCAACCCTATGCAATTAACCCTTTGTGGTCACGTGAAGAAGGAATCCTCCATCCCAGTGTATGGTGGAGGTTTGGCTTCTTAGATAGGGGTATTTCATGCTCCCTCCCAGCTTTTGAGGAAAAGGGCTGAGGATGACTCCTTGTCCCCCAAACTTCAAGGTGAGCCAAGGGATTTTTGCAAAGAGTTAATTCACTTCCTCCCTGACTTTCTTTCAATTATCTCGCTTGCAAGCATCTCCTCTCCCCAGCAGGCTTGTCAGGGTGTTGTTTTGCCTTCGCCGCTTTCAAGCAGGATAATTGAAAGAAAGGCAGTGAGGCAGTGAATTAACTCTTTGCAAAAATCCCTTGGTGTGGGGTGATCTCACCACCGACGCCAGGGCTTGGAGGTCCTGAGGAGCTCGCCCAGCGACCAGCCGGAGGAGGGGGCAGGGAAGAGAGAACTGGCTGCACCTGGGGCTTGCCTTTCTGCAGCCCCAAAAGCAGCTCCCTGCACCCAGCCGATACCGGATGTCTGAGCCTCTCCCGGGGCCTATTCCATCAGTCCCAGGATGGGAGGCTGTGGCACCCAGTGCCCCCTCCCTTTGGCTCCACCGGGCAGGGAGCTCAAAAGACACTGGAGCCGTGCCACCTCATCTGCAGCCGGATTTTCCATAGAGGCAGGGGAACTAGAGACCAAATTTGCCAACATTCACTGGATGATAGAGAAAGCAAGGGAGTACCATAAAAATGTCTACTTCTGTTTCATTGACTACACCAAAGCCTTTGATTGTGTGGATCACAATAAACTGTGGCAAGTCCTTAAAGAGATGGGAGTTACCAGACCACCTCTTGAGAAATCTTGAGAAATCTGTCTTGAGAAATCTGTATGTGGGTCAAGAAGTGACAGTTAGGGCAGGATATGGAACATCTGATTGGTTTAGAATAGGAAAAGGAGTATGACAAGGATGTATATTGTCACCCTGCTTATTTAACTTATATGCAGAGTGCATCATGCGTAATGCAGGGCTAGATGAAGCACAGACTGGGATTAAGATTGCTGGGAGAAATATCAGCAACCTGAGAACAAGCAACATCAATACACCTTATGTTGAACATGCATCTTGGCCTCTGACTACTTCAGAGGCCACAATTATCAGAACAACTTTTCCATGTCTCAAAATTTGTATTTTAGCCCTGGAAAGTCACTGACCCTGTTTAGTACAGTATTTTTGGAAGCACTGTGAGATTTAAACATTGGCATTAGAATTAATGGGAAACACCTGAATAACATCACCGCTTGATGAGGGTGAAAGAGGATAGTGCAAAAGCTGGCCTGAAACTTAAAAAAAAGATCATGGCATCTGGCGCCATCACTCCCTGGGAAATAGAATGGGAAGAAATGGAAGCAGTGACAGACTTTACCTTCTTGGGATCTAAGATCACTGCAGATTGTGACTGCAGCCATGAAATAAAATGATGCTTACTTCTTGAGAGGCAAGCTATGACAAACCTAGGCATCATAATAAAAAGTAGAGACATCACCCTGCCAACAAAAGTCAGCACAGTCAAAGCAATGGTCTTCCCAGTAGTAATGTATGGCTGTGAGAGCTGGACCATAAGGAAGGCTGAACTCAGAAGTATTAGACACCTTTGAACTGTGGTGCTGGAGGAGTCTCTTGAGAGTCCATGGACTGCAAGGAGATCAAATCAGTCAATCAATCCTAAAGGAAATTAACTCTGATTGCTTCTTAGAAGGACAAATACTGAAGCTGAAGCTCAAGTACTTTGGCCACCAAATGAGAAGAGAAGACTCACTAAAGAAGGCCCTGATGCTAGGAAAGATTGAAGGCAAAAGGAGAAGGGGATGGCAGAGAATGAGATGGCTAGCTAGATGGCATTGTTGACACAGTGGTTTAGATCTGGGCAGACTAAGGAGGATGGTAGATGACAGAGTAGCCTGGCATGCGGTGGTCCATGGGGTTGCAAAGGGTCAGACTCGATTGTGTGACTGAACAACAACAATCTCCTGTCATCTTGAGACAACCAAGAAAACAGAATCCTTCCCCCCAAGAAGGGCTCCAGTAACTAGATGAAGAGGAGGAGAGCAGCCTGAGGAAGAAGAGAAGGAGGCAGGTCTGACATCAGTAGAAGCTTCATCTGGGGCGAGAAATCTCATAACTGGAAGGTAATAGCATGTGTGCCACAGCTACTAGCATGATCACTTAAGAGGAATGAGAAGTAACTAAACCAGAGCAGTCTTAGAGGTGGTTTAAGAAGTAGACCATCTCCTTGAAGCTGTCCCAATGTCTTTCTAATTCCTAAATAATAAAGACTCCCTTTCTCTTCAGGATCTGCCTTGCTAGTAAAGTGATAGAAAGGACGTTGATGAGCTTTATGTAATTTATTTTCACTATTGAAGCCAAAACATAATGAGAGCTCATGGCATGCATGACAAAAGGTAGAGATAGAAGGAAAATTTGGCAAGGGTCACACACAAAAAGAGGAATATTTTGGCTGATAAACTTTGCATGCTTCATAAATGGGCAAGATGCATCATAAACGGGCATCTCAAAATAGAAAACAGAACAGCATTTTCTCAATGATGAGCTTTGGCAGGTTGGAGGACACACACATGTGTTGCCCACACATCCATGGCAAACAATATGAGGAAAATCATTCAATTGGGTGGGTAGGAAGAGGACCACCCACAGAGACTGCTGGGAGTACAATCTGGAGAAATGTGACTGGCCCCAGAGAAAATCTGAACATAGTTGTGATAATTGCTTTGGTCTCTGTTCTTGGCTGTTGTACCACAACTACCAGCAGTCTTTTCAAGGCAACCAGGCTCAACCCAATCTGGGCAGAAGTAAGTGAGAGTTCTCTGCAGTACCTCTACGGGAAGCTCTGCCCTTAAATAATAGCCATTCTATGGTTGGGACATACTGTAAGATCGGGGTCTTTCCCAGATCTATACCATAATGAATCCAGCTCTACCTTTTCCATGGTTTCAGTTATGTTTATCAGATACCTTTCTTTTTATATATATATAAACTTTTATTAAGTTTTTCAAACAAAATTACAACTTATAAAATGAATAACAAGCATACATAAAAAATACAAAATACATCTACATACACATTATATCCTTTTGCATTTTAACACCATAATACCTTTAAACTATTGCATTGCTCCACTAATACAAAATTGGCCTTTCCTTACAAATGGTGATTAAAACTTTTTAATCTAACTTTGAGCATGATATAACCTTTAATTCATAAATTCATTAGTCATAATAAAACAATACTAAATAATAATATCAAAGTAAAAATAAAGATAAGAAAAATAATAGTACCCCCTGTGATATTTACAATGCCCTGGGGGAATCAGATTGTCTTAATACTTTCCTTCCAAAAACTTCTTTGAGATACCTTTCAACTGTATGGACTCACACAACCTCAGGTCTACTCAGGATATACTGATTATCATAACAGTCAAGATAGCTAAGAATTACAATGTTGCATACATTTTTTCTAATAAATAAAAAAATAATGCACAGATATTATTTACTTTCTGCAAAGAGATGGTTAATGATTGGCACAAGGACTTCAATTTCTCCTGCCAACCTGGTTGGTTTCTGATTGGGTGTCTCAAGCTGTCCACCATCTGGATACTACTCAGCCATCCTGGCTATCCAGAATTCCAATGGTATCAAGGCCCACTTACAACCAAATGGCCACACATTTTGAAAGTTCATTGTGATTAATTATTGAATAGGAAAATTTGCATGTTGTTAATATAAGAAGATTTATTAATCTTTACAAAATTGCTTGACTTCGCATCTAACTTTTTTTGTTAAAAGCTGGTGTTGTATATATAGATACTTGGTTCAATAACACGGGGTACAAAATAAAGTTATTAATTATTATTATTTCTCTCTGTGTTTTAAAAACTAGAAATTACACGCTCAAAGATATGATGTGGCTTTATGAAATTACACACTCAAAGATATGATGTGGCTTTATGACTCATACCTTTGCTTATTTGCATCTGTTATATAAGGGGTATCTGTGATAAGATCTGTGGTAAGAGGCTGAGCTTTTTCATTAGGAGAATGAAAAAGATGCAGTATCAATATCCACCAGCATGTGAGACCAGTCAAAGTGGAGGTGATATTCCCAAAACAGAAGATGAAGGTGGCTTTGGCTGCTATGGAATTAGCACCATCCCTGGAAGAGAAACAGGAATACTGTAGTAGATATTTTGCTGCAAGTAAGAGCTATGACATATCACAGCCAGTTTGTGACAAATCAATACTTCTACCTCAGTCCACCAATTTTGGCATAAGACTCATATATCTTGAATTAGAAGTGTGAGTCATTGGCCTCAATTATAACCAAATATTAGGACCTCTACTTTACTCTACAGTTGGAATTTAAACACGAACTTCCACCTTCCTGTGTAAATAGTTGTTTAATTGAACCTTCAATATTATTTCAAATCTCTTCCTACATTTTGCCTGAGTGGGAATTCAGACCCAGACCTCCAGAGTCTTAATCTGTCATTCAATCCACTATACAAGTGATGGCGAAACTTTTAGTGATGGGGTGCCCAAACAGAGGGGTGGGGGAAAACTCTGTGCTGGGGGGAGGGAGGAAGTATTCCCATTGGGCTGCTGGGCAGAGGGGCAGGGTGAACTCTGTGCTGGGGTGATGGTGTGTGTGCCCACAGAAAGGGCTCTGAGTGTCCCCTCTGGCACGTTGGGCGGGGAGTTTAAAAGGCGCTGGAGGCACCAGAGCTGCTGCTGCTGCCACCGCCGCCGAAGCTGGGACTGCCGCCCGAGCCACTCCCGGACCTCTTGCCACTGGCTCCGGGAGGAGAAACAACTGCGCCCAGCGCCCCTCTCCTTGGCCGTCGGGCGGGGAGTTTAAAAGGTGCTGGAGGTGCCAGAGCTGCTGCTGCCGCCGCCGAAGCTGGGACTGCCACCCGAGCCACTCCCGGAGCCCTTGCCACCGGCTCCGGGAGGAGAAACAGCTGCACTCAGCACCCCTCCCCTTGGCCGTCGGGTGGGGAGTTTAAAAGGCACTGGAGGCACCAGAGCTGCTGCTGCTGCTGCTGCCGCCTCAGCAGTTTTTGGCAGGCAGGGTCCGCAGTGAAGACACTGAACATCGCCACCGCTGCACCTCGGGCCCACCTTCCATCACTCGCCTCCGGCTGTGTGAGGTACTAGAACTTTCATTTTTGTATTTTTATCTTCTGGGGGGTGGGTAGGATTGAGTGCGTGTGACAGTTGATGTTGTTAGTGTGGCTGTATTGCAGTCACACTTTATATTGCCTATATTGTGTTTTTGTATTATTGTATCTTGTAATTGAGAATTGCTACTTCGTAGAAATTTTTATTGTACCTGTAATTTATTTGTGTTTCTGAGTTTACATTGTATCTTTACCATTTGTTTCTTAAATGTTGTAAACCACTGTGAGTTTCCCATTGGGATGAGAATAGCGGTATAGAAATCTAAATAAATAAATAAATAAATAGGTTTGCCACCACTGCACTTTATCATACTGGATAGCCCTAAATTGAAAGTAGCATATAGTGTACCCTAGCTTAACAAATTTAATGTGTTCTCTGGGGCCTTTTGCACTATGGAAAATTTGTAAAGTCAATTTCCCATAGGAATGCATTGATAACCAATTAATCTGTTCCGGGGGGAAATTGTTAACCGAGCCACTATTTTCTATGGATTTCCTTTTGTTATGCAATTTTTGTGTTAACCGAGTCATTTTTTAAGTGTGGTTCCACTCTATATTTGTTTCTTAAATACATTAATAACATAAAATAAGCATATCAAAAGAATATTCGTCATTCTAGGGCAGTTCTCAACCTTTTAAAGCCAGGGACCAGGTCATATTCCCTCAGACAGCTTCAGTGTCCATTTCACCCTTCCTCCACCACACAGCACTTCCTGGTGTGGTGGAGGTGGGCCACAGGAAATGGTGCCATGGGCTGGCATCCAGCCCACGGGCTGTAGGTTGAGAATTGCTGTTCTAGGGAATTAAACTGCTCTGTTGTAGGATTACAATTTCAAAAAGAGCAGCTATACATTCTCTTCCTGCATTTCTGCTGCAGCCTCTGGGAGTTTTGAGAAACAAAAATCCTGCTTTCATATTTTGCCTGAGAGCTAGCAAGTTTACTTTTTCATCGTACATCTGGGTAACTTAAAAATAGAAATCAACACCTTAGAGATGCCAGAAAACTTAATCTTTCTCTGTATGGTTCAGTGTGTATCCTAAATCACTGTCCCATCTTTTCATTAGAAACAATTCTTTCCACCCCTTAGTGCATAGAAACTTTATCCCAGATTTTTTTCTCCACGTTTTAAAGTGTGAAAGAAAATTAAATGAATGCAACATAGTTACACATAAGAAAGGTTTTCATAGTACAGTGGAACCTCATACAACAATCGGCCCGTATAGCAACGAAATCACATAACAATTAGGTTTTGGGGGAAATGGCATCCCGCATAACAATTTTTCCTATGGAAAAAATCGTACAACATTTTTTTAATGGGAAAAACCACTTACCAAAAAAAAAATTTGTACGATGCATCCCATAGGGAAAATCGCTATGCGATGCATGTATCATATAGCAATTGTTTCATACATCAATGAGCCCCATGGAACGGATTAAAATCTTTGTTTGAGGTACCACTGTATTATAAAAAGCGAGTTATATAACAGAATATGACCCATAATGTTAAAGAGGAAAATGACGTCACCTTTTATTACCATATTTGTCACTATTTTTTTCAATGTTTCAATCAAAAGAGTGTTAGGATAATGGCAGTCTTGCCTGTGGTAACACTACATATCAGTGGGAGGTTGTTGTTGTTTTTTGTTTTACAACCTATTGTGTTTGTCCTTTGCCACTAACATGATTGTTGAAGTAATTTTCCCACCTCTGGCATTTGAGGGAAACCCCCAACCCCTCTTTGTTTTTGTTTTATTGCTTCCACTCCTTTGTCAACTGCCTTTTTCTTCTTCTGACCAAGCAACAAACATGGAAGTTCTCATTACATCCTGGATACTTCATGTTTCCTATTTTTTCTAACTGTAACTACAAATGATAACTGTAAGTAAAGATAACCTTTTTCCTACTTAAAATGCTTCTAGAATACTAGTACTGTACAATCATATGTAAAGTGCTAATTTGTTTGGAATAAGACTCCAAATTAGAAGGTTAGTGAGGCTGAGATGATCTCTCCACATTTCTCTGTGTTGCTGCTGTTGTTTTCTTTCTTTCTCATATGCTGCTAACTAACAGAAATAATCAAAATTCTCCAATAGATAGATGGTTAAAGCTCAATTTTCTGACACATGAGCCCAATACATTCAAAATGATGCTAAGAGTGGCCACCAGATTTTTTTCCAATGGCTATGCCTCAGAAACAGTAACACTTGTGTATAACATGTGGTCCAGTGGATTTCTGGATCAACCACTTAAGCTGATCCAGAATCTATGCACCATGGTTTTTGTATTATGTGTTCCATGATTTTTAAAAATGCATAGTGAAAGTGAAGCTTTGAAATGAAAATCAGCAGTGCAGCAATTGCACCATTGACATCTTTTCTCCTAATATTTAAACAATATCATTATTCTATTGTACTAAATTACAATATCTTGTTCATTTCCATTAAAAGCCAACAAAACTGTTATATCCTACTGCTGGATTAAAAAACATGTTGCTGTTATTCAGCCTCACACAATACAAGCATCATATTCGTTTTTCTATAGCTTTGTCATGACTCACAGAAATATTGAGGTTATCAAGTGAGAATTAAAAAAAATTCAAACATATGCTCTGATATCAACTCTTTAAGCTAGTCATAATTCAAGGGTGTCATCTCCATATTTTCGCACCCCAAGCATTATTTGTATAAGAAACATCATCAAGGTACTAAAAAGCCTTTGGCAACAGAATGTAATTACATTGTTTTAAACAGTCAGTTCAATTAACCAGCAACGTATTGGATCCAGAGATCTCCAGGGCCTTTGAGCTGCCTTACACATTTGTGGGAAACAAAGAATGAGGTTAAACAAGAAATGGAGTTGGAGAATTCATGTTCAGATCTTGGGTAAAAATGGGATGCTCTTTCAGTTAGATAAAGTTGTACAAACTTGGGGAAGGCGTTAATTTTTTTGTCTTACCCCAATTTCCTCAATCTAACTTGCCTAAACTCTTCTCAAGGTGACTATCAGTTCTTCAGGGGGAAACAACAGAATGCAAATATTGGGGAAATGAAGTTGTGGAAGCATTGGTTCCATTGCCCTACCATCATGTTTTTGTTTTCCTCTGCCCATATTTACCTTTAAAAATCATACCTGATGCTCTATCTTCTTTGCCCCACGCCTAATTGCCCCATCCTCTAGTTGGTGTCTTAGTGGTTAAGATGCTGAACTTGATGACTGGAAGATCGGCAGGCCAGCAGTTCAAGACCTGAGTGCTGCACGAAAACAGTTTGAGTGAGCTCCCATCTCTGTCTCACACCCCCACCCAAAAAAAAAAATCCCACCCCCCCAAAAAAAAATCCCAAGAGAACTTACCAAAAGACGTCTTCCATCTATGAGGACTGGAACTCAAATGAGAAAAGGAAGATAAAACTTACCGGAAGCGACACCCAGAGGACAGAAGTGAACAATTGTAGAGAGGCAACAATTGAAGAGAGACAGAAAAGCTCACCACCCCCACCCAGAGGCCAAAAGAAAAAAACATTCAAAAATATTAAAATTAATAAGATTAATTCCAAAATTAATCAAATAAGTTATAAAAACATTAAAAAAAACACTAATCTCAAAAATTACCAAAAAAACAGAAATCACTTTTCACTCCAAAAAACCAAAACAAAAAATAAAAGTGCGTAAAAATAAACATTTTAAAAACCATAATTAAATTTTAAACTAAATAATATTAAATAAATTAAATTAAATTAAATTAAAATTTGCATAAACATAAAACAAAAATGTTCGAAAACCAATTAAAAGAGCCCGGCACTGAGGAAGCCAGCACGCAAAAAAAAAAACCAAACAAACAAAAAAAACCACTGGGAGCGCAAGTCCGCTGCAGGCGGACGCAGCGCCTTGAAGCCACAAAATCACAAAACCTTACAACACCATTCAAATAAGCCCAGCACCATTGGTTCAAGAAAAAAAACGAAACCCTTTACTATCCAAAACAATTTTAAAAAGCCCGGCACCGCCGGGCAATATATGCTAGTTGACTATATTGTATTACTGTGTTAATTTTTTTTTGTATTACTGTGTATTTATTTTGTATATTGGTAATTTATAATTATTGTGAGCTGCCCTGAGTCGACGATGACATATGCTGAGTGGACAGCATATAAATCAAATAAATCTAATCTAATCTCCTTTAAGAGCCTTGAAGGTGCAGTGGTTAAACTGCTGTACTACAGCCAAAATGTTGTGAGTTCAATCCTGATGTGGATAAAGGTTTACTCAGCCTTCCATCCTTCTGAAGTCAGTAAAATGAGTACCAAGCATGATGGGGGTAAACTGCTAGTTAACTTGTGAATAATTATCCCAGAGAGTGCACTAAGTGCTATGGGGTGGTATAAAACGGTAAGTAGACCCTCGAATAACAACGCTACTTGGTTCCCCAAGTGGCATCGCTATAGGGGAAACATCGTTGTGCTGTTTTCAATAGCAGCTGCGCCATCTAGCGGCAAAAAGCGGTCATTATCCGCACAACGACGTTAAAAAAACATCGTTGATCCGTATAATGATCTTTTTTGTCATTGTGCGGATAGTCACGTGGTGAGTGATGATGCGTCGTTAAGCGGAAATGATGCTATTTGAACACGTCATTAATTGAGGGTCCACTGTAATTGCTATTGCTACTTTCACCTGCCACCCATCAACAGTCAGCCCAAGTGAATGGATGAAAATTCAACTGTATATTTTTTTAAAATGATAACTTCAAGGATTGGTGGTTGTTTGCCACCCGCATCCTCTTCCTTTTGCACCATGCCTTTTAGAGCAAGGACTGGCTTGTTTGTTACTAATTAAGCCTCTCTGAGAACTTTTTTTCCATTAAAGAGTATAGTAAAAACAGTAAATGCTATCTAAGCATCAAATGGACTCTGTCCTGAAGAGGTGACTATCTGTAATTCAACACAGGGCAAATGACAATGGAAGAGAAAAGAAGTAGAGTTGAGAATAAAGCAGAGGAAGAATGTGAGGGGTTGGTTACATGGTATAGCATGGGAAACAGGATTGAGTAAAAAGTTAAATGAGAAAGATAGATTCTGAAAAAGGATTTTAAAGAACCAGGAGAGGTGTGCAGCAGAAATAATTTAAAAATCACATTACAGGCAGCATGTTTTGCTGCACGCAGTGTTTTTATTTGCAACAAAATAAGGATAGTGTCATGTCCCACTTCCTTCCTGTACAAAAATCTTAACCTATAAATCCAAGGGTTAACCGTTGGAACTGGCTATAGGTTGCTATGCCTCGCCCTACTTGCCTGCACTCACCCTTCCTGCACACGGCCGATCTGGGTCCGCAGGTCAACAAAGGATTGAGAAAACCGGCAGTGGGGCAACAGCCCCACAAACGCGAAGAAAGGGAAACAACTTCACTTCCCAACATTCCTTGCGCCGCGCCACGCCAGAGCCAATCAGGCTGAGAGGCTCTCGCACAGCGCAGCGTTCGGAAATGCGCCGCAGCCAATCAAAAGAAAACCATTTTAAAAAAATGCAGCACAAACACAAAGCACCAACCCATAACTACAAGCCCCAGCATCCTGCGCGCCATGAGCACGCAGAACGCTGAGGAAACCGGCGCCCGAAAAATTAAAAAGAAAAACAACTCACCGCCTCACAGCCAAGCAAACACCAGCCGGCTTTCTTTCCCTCACCCACGGCGCCTGAAGGTCCCGACTGGAGTTTCCCCTTTAATATCAGTAGGTGGGGGGGGTTGCGATCCCCCTCTCCGCTGGCTACCCTAGGGTTGGGAGGTTTGTGGGGACAAAAGGGGTATGTTGCCCCAACCCTTCTGGACCCAGGAGACCAGGGAGAGTGGATCGATCCCCCTCCTTAAAACAACTCCGTCTTTTCTTCTCTTTAAAAACGGAGTTGTTTTAAGGAGGGGGGGAATCGATCCACTCTCCCTGGTCTCCTGGGTCCAGAAGGGTTGGGGCAACATACCCCTTTTGTCCCCACAAACCTCCCAACCCCAGGGGAGCCAGCGGAGAGGGGGGTCGCAACCCCCACCCACTGATATTAAAGGGGAAACCCCGATCTACTTTCACGACTCCACACAAACAAAGCACCATAACACAATAAAGCCCCCCTCCCTACCACCTAGCCCACCCTTCCTAACCCCCAATGACCATGCCCCCCTCCCCACCACCTAGCCCATCCTTCCTAACCCCCAATGACCACGCCCCCTCCCCACCATCTAGCCCACCCTTCCTAACCCCAATGACCATGCCCCCTCCCCACCACCTAACCCACCCTTCCTAGCCCCCAATGATCATGCCCCTCTCCCCACCACCTAGCCCACCCTTCCTAACCCCCAATGACCACGTCCCTTCCCCACCACCAAATAAATAAATAATTTTTTGAAATTACTAAAAACAGTCAAACACATCCAAAAATACACAAAAACAAAAACACCAAAAACAATACGAAGTAAACAAAGACACAATCAAAAACAAAACAAACAGACAAAAAATACAAATTCCAACACACACACACCCAGCCCACACACACACACACACACACAAAAGAAAGAAAACAAGCAAACTTACCAAAAGATGTCCTACCTCCACCAGGACTGGAAAAGAAATGAATAAAGAAAGAGACTACTTACCAGAAGAAGCTCCACCCAGAGGCCAGGAGAGAAAAAACAGTCAAAATATAATAACCCCTACCAACACCACCTACTCGCCACAATAGTAAAAACAATTCAAAAACACACAACAGCTCCAAATAAAAGGCCACAAGAGTAAAAACAAATCAAAAACATAACACAAATTCAGAATTTTACACAAAAGGTCACACCAATAAAAACAAGTCAAAAAATTACACTAAAACACACTTTAACACAAATCACAAACATATGTCAATAAAATACAATAGAAACTTTTAAAAATCCTTTGCTGAGTTTTAACTCAAATTTAAACTCAAAACATCTAAACACATTTTAAAAACATTGAATGTAAAAAAACATTTACTTTTACATTATTAAAATTATTACCTATGGTACAACTAATTAAAAAAATTCAAAAAACTAAAACATTATTCGCTTACATAAAACAATTTGAAAAAATTATATCATACTTTGTTCTTTTATTAATCCTCAAAAAAAAAAACCAAAAAAGCAGATCACAGTTAATAACAGCCAAGCCAAAAAAAATTTACATAAATAAACATTTAAAAAATTAAAATTACAGACTAAGCAATTTTTAAAAAACATTAACACAATTTAACCTTCCAACACAATTTAAAACAGCCCGGCAACACCGGGCAACCTCTGCTAGTATTATATATTCTCAAAGACTGAAAGAATTGTAAACTGGAACTTTTTACCCCTGAATAGCTTTAACTAATCAAGAAGCCGCGAAATAGCAAAATAAAGTAATAGTACATCAGTAGATTCACCTGCTATCACATATTGTACAATTTTATATATGAGGTCCAGAAGACTAATGTGATGATACTTGATACTTCTTTCCCTCCTTTCTCTTGACCTCATAAGACTTAGAAAGAAAACTTCAACATCTTTTAGACTTTTATACTAGAGGACCCTTAAAATAGAATCTTATTATACTTGATGACCCCTCCTCCCCTTTAACCACTTAAAAAGCTGCTTCTGTTTCATAACATTATGCATCAGTGTAACAGTACCATGGCAATGATAAGTGCTTATAAATCTTTAGGATAGATTTATCTATGGGTATAAATTCATGTCTGCACAATTAGCTTTAGAAGGTCTCAAATGGCAGATCCCCACTGCCTATCCCACACTGTCACTGATGGGGCATAAGGAAATTGTGTGTGGTTTTTTTTTTGTGGTTTTTTTGTGCATTTATAGAGGGCAGAGAAGGAATTCATCCTTCAAGGCAGCTGCTGGATGGTTTACTGTACTCGTAGCCATAACAGGCTGAGGACTATGAGAATTGAACGAATATGATGGACATTGTATGCTGCACTGTAATTGATTTAAACCCTGGAGGAGGAGGGATGAGTGGGGGAAATGTGTTTTAATATATGGGAGAGAAAAAGATTTCTGCAGGGCTCTTGGATTGCTAGCCATTGATGGGAGCTTGTGAGTAAAAGCTAGTAAAATGTAGTCACTATATTAATAGGCTTGGCTAGGCCAGGCAAACAGCTAGTTATGCTTTATTGTTTTAATATTGGAAAGGGATCAGCATCCATGTTCCTTTGTTATAATCTTCTGCAACTTATCAACTGTACTTAAATAAATCTGATTGTATCCTAAAAAGACATCTTTGTTCTTATAAAACTAAGCTGGTGGGAAGAAGTCTGGTACCATGGAACCCCGTATAACAAATGCCTCATACAACGAAAAAATTGTATGACAAAAAAGATTTTTGAAAAAATGTGCATCGCACAACGAAAATTTTTATTGTACGATGCAATGCTCCCTCCGATGGCTTTGAGGGGAGTGAGGCTCAGCCTTCTCCTCCCTCCTCCCTCCCCCCAAAGTCCCGATCAGATCCTCCGATCCCCCGATGGCTTTGGGGGCAGTGACTATCCTGAAAGCCCTGTTTGGATCCTCCTTTCCCCTGGTTGACTTTGGGGGCAGGATCACAAGATTCAGTTCTGGAGTGGTGGAGGCTCTGTAGCCCATAGATGGCACCAGCCATCTATGGTCTTGATGGGTGATGGAAAAGATGGATCAGCCCAGAATAGGATATCAGTGGAGAGCACATTCACAGGACTTGGAACTCACCCAAGTAAGGATAGGAGCAGAGGTAAAGCTAAATCCTCTGGCTCCATCCCAGGATCCTGCACTACAAATTTATTATCAATAATGTTTTGGCACTAATTTACATCAAATATGGTGTCTTTTGTTCCTGGATTGTGGGAGACGGGGAGGCTATACCAGCAGAAAGAAGTTTTCTTAATCTCAATCAATGGTTTTAATTTTTTAAACTGTACAACCCTGTGTATAAGACTCTGTGATATGTTGCTGAATGGTCCTGATATATGTGCAGATCTGCTCCTGGTATTCTGGCTATATTACTCCAGGGGGAAAACAAGACGATTCATTTTCTCCATTCCATTGGCAGAAAGAACTCCAGAAGGCAGAGGCTAGATCAGGACAGGGCATGCAGTTCACATAGCTCTATCTTCCCACAGGGGAATAGCCAAGATACTTGGGGGGGAGGGGGGACAGCCTGTGGTCTGCTACCCTTCATCTACTGAATAGGCCAACTGCCTCCCTCTGCCCATGGGTAGGGCCAGCCTCAATGTTGTCTGATTTAGAAATGGGTGCATCTGCCATACTCCATTAAAATTAAGGTGACGATTCGAGATGGCCTTGAAAAGCCGGCCCACTGCCGTCGCTACTGTGGGTGGAATGTCTCACCCCAGTTGAGGGCTCAAGGTAGATTTGGAAGAATGCCCCACCACTTCCATCACCGCTGGAGCCTTGCGGAGGGTGGTGGGGGGAGTGGGTGGGGCGGTTTTATATGGGGGTGGGAGGGAGGGAGGGAGAGACTGCCCGGCCAGCCGGGAAGGAGAGGCAGCATTCTGTCCAAGGCAATCAGGGAGGCTCCCGAGGCCAATATAGAGGTTGTGATGGGCATGGGGCGATATAGCGGGTACCGAGGGGCGGGCCGCACTCGGGGAATGCGGGGCAGATGCTTAGTATCTGTCCCTCGTTCCAGCCCCCCGGTTACACCTCTAGGTCCTGAGCAGCTGACCCAGGGTGACCCTGCCCTTAGGCTGCTGCTGATGAATGCCAGGTCGGTATGTAATAAGGCCCCCCTGATACAAGATTCCATTATGGGGGAGCGGGCCGACCTGGCATGTATCACTGAGACCTGGCTGAGACCAGAGGATGGGGTTCCTCTGCCAGAAATGTGTCCAGCTGGGTTCTGTATTTGGCACCAGCCTAGGGATGGGGGTAAGGGCGGTGGCGTTGCCATCATAGCCAGGAAGTCACTGGGAGTCGCCAGGGCTACCGCTCCACAAATTCTGGGTTGTGAGGCCCTGCTTCTGCGTCTGGGCTCTAAGGGTCAGTTGGGAGTCTTACTCCTGTACCTGCCCCCTTGCAGGGTAAGGGACTCCCTGCCTGAGCTCCTCGAGGCCGTCTCAGCGTTGGCGTTGGAGTTCCCTAGACTGATGGTTCTGGGGGACTTCAATTTGCCTTCGCTGGGGACTGGCTCCGAGGTGGCTCAGGAGTTCATGGCTTCCATGGCAGCTATGGACCTGATTCAGGTAATTCAGGGCCCGACCAGGGGCAGTGGCCACACACCAGATTTAATCTTTTTGTCGGAGCAGTGGCAGAGTGATCTGAGACTACGGAAACTAGACATAACACCTGTGCCATGGTCAGATCATTATTTGGTGGCTCTAGACTTCCTGGGTGCGACGCTTCATCGTAGGGAGGCAGGGCCTATTAGAATGGCCCGCCCCCGGCAACTGATGGATCCTGATGGATTCCAGAGGGAACTGGGGGATTTCCCTCTGGATCGGCAACACGATTCGCCCGAGGCGCTGGTTGACCTGTGGAACAGGATGACAACAGCGGCCTTGGATGAAATCGCACCACTACGGCCTCTCAGAGCTCATGGAGCTAGGTCATCTCCGTGGTTCACAGATGAACTGCGGGAGCTCAAACGGGCAAAGAGACGCCTAGAGCGCCGCTGGGTGAAGACCCAGAGAGACTCCGATTGGACACTAGCTAGAGCCGCTATTAGGGCCTATCTAGTGGCGATGGAGGTGGTGAGGCGGCAATACTTCACCACCCTTATTGCCTCTGCTGATAATCGCCCAGCCACCCTGTTCTGGGTTACCAGGTCTCTCCTTGGTAGGGGGACCCCGGTGCCTGGTTGGCAGGGGTCAGCTGAGGACTTTGCTGACCATCTAGTGGAGAAAATCGATCGGATTCGCTCGGGGTTTAATCCTGGCGTGGATGGGGAGAGTCCGGAGGGAGCTGGAGCACAGTCTTGCCATACCATCTGGGACCGGTTTGATCCAGTTGCCCCTGATGAAGTGGACAGGCTCCTTGCAGCTGTGCGCGCCACTACCTGCCCATTGGACCCCTGTCCCACCTGGTTGGTGAAAGCCTCCAAGGCGGTGACAGGTGGCTGGGTTGGGGCTATGATCAATGCATCATTGCGGGAGGGGGTGTTTCCTGCACCTTTAAAACATGCCTTGGTGCACCCCCTCCTGAAGAAACCTTCCCTCGACCCAGCTGTCCTAACCAACTATAGGCCTGTCTCCAACCTCCCCTTTTTAGGGAAGGTGTTGGAGAAGGCAGTGGCGCATCGGCTGCAGGGGGTACTGGATGAAGCGGATTACCTGGACCCCTTTCAGTCAGGATTCAGGCCTGGATATGGTACCGAGACGGCATTGGTCGCACTGATGGATGATCTCTGGCGGGAGCGGGACGGTGGTCACCCATCCGTCCTTGCTCTTCTTGACCTCTCAGCGGCTTTCGATACCGTTGACCACGGTATCCTTCTGGAACGGCTCCAAGGATTGGGAATCCAGGGCACTGTGTGGTCCTGGTTTTCCTCATTTCTGAGGGGTCGGACCCAGTCGGTGTGGTTGGAGAGTGAGAGGTCGAGTCCTAGGCCCCTCAAATGGGGGGTGCCTCAGGGCTCGGTGCTCTCTCCTCTCCTATTTAACATCTACATGAAGCCGCTGGGTGAGATCATTCGTTCCCATGGGGTGCGGTACCATCAGTACGCGGATGACACTCAGTTGTACATCTCGGCCCATGGGGACCCCAGTGGTGCCATCAAAGTCCTTTCCAGGTGCCTGGAAGCTGTTGGGGTCTGGATGGGGGCTAACGGGCTACAACTGAATCCCAGCAAGACTGAGTGGCTATGGATAAGGGGTCCTGCGTTAACCCGGGAGCTACCATCTTTGGTTCTGGATGGGGCTATTTTGCCCCAGACAGACCCGGTGCGCAACTTGGGGGTCCTCCTGGATTCGCGGCTACTGCTAGAAGAACAGGTGGCGGCTGTGACCAGGAGGGCTTTCGCCCAACTTCGGGTGATTCGCCAGTTGCGCCCACTCCTGGACCGGGACTCCTTGCTCATGGTCACTCACGCTCTGGTCACCTCCAGACTAGATTATTGCAATGCGCTCTACATGGGGCTGCCCTTGACGACCATTCGGAGGCTACAGCTGGTCCAGAATGCAGCAGCCAGGGTGGTGATGGGGTGTGGGCGTTATGCCCATGCTTTGCCACTGCTCCGGGAGCTGCACTGGTTGCCAGTTTGTCTCCGGGTGCAATTCAAGGTGCTGGTTTTGACCTTTAAAGCCCTATATGGTAGTGGGCCGGGTTACCTAAGAGACCGCATCGCCCTGAGGACGTCTGTCCGTCCAACCAGAGCGGACCGGAACGGCTCTCTAATTGTTCCATCAGCCAGAGGGGCTCGCCTCTCTGGCACAAGGAGGAGAGCCTTCTCCGTGTCTGCGCCGGCCCTCTGGAACCTCCTGCCAACAGAGCTACGTCTCCGGACGGAATTGCTGCCTTTCAGAAAAGAACTTAAAACCTGGCTGGCGGGTCAAGTGTGGGGTGCAGGTGGAAGGGTAACCTCCATTGGGTGGTTGGTGTAGAAGAACTCTTCCCCATGGTGCCTTTGGATCCTGCAGCCCTTGTTTTTAGGGGGTGGGTAGTTTTAACTGTTTTTAACATGTGTTTTTTAATTTTTATTGTGAACCGCCCTGAGTTGGCTTTGGCCGAGTGAGCGGTATATAAATGTGACAATTAAATTAAATTAAATTAAAAATTACTCCAGCTGTTCAAAATGGCTTTTCTGCTTGCATTTGTATTTATGAAAGTAACAGCAGTTCCATGTGATCCTTCTGCTCCCTGCTGTAGAGGCAGATGCCACCCCACCACCGTCGTATGTCTGGATTTGTTTTCTTCTTGTTGTTTTTATTATGTAAGGCAGAAGACACAATAAAAGCTTGTAATGTCCACTTGTTCTGTAAAGTGTTTTTTCACTAATAGCTCACCTACTACTAGCTCTTATCTGGAGAGCTGGATCTAATTGTCCTCTCCATCCTCTAATGCATCTTGCTTGTGTAAATTCTGCAGGTAGGTCATTGTGCATTAGGAGGTTAATCCATTCACAGATAAACTTTTATTTGTTCCATTTCCATCTCTTTTTCTTGAGGATTTGGAACTTTTGTTCTTCTTGTATTTTTCCTTGTAGCTGGAGGTAGTAGGAGAGGTAGTAGGAGAGCTCGAGCACTGTTGCAGTTCTGTTCTGTAGAGATAGCATGGATAGCCTATGCTACTGATGGTGAAGCTTGGCACTCCAGGTGTTCTTGGACTTTAATTCCCAGAGGCCCAGGACTCTGTGAATCCACACAAATAGGTTTACTGCATGTACACACAGTAAACCCATTTATGTGGATTCACAGAGATTTGGGCTTCTGGGAATTGAAGTCAAAGAACACCTCAAGTGCCAAGGTTCACCATTATGGGCCTATGGTAATAATGGTTTATTAGACAGACCAACTTTTACTAAGTACTACTTTTAAATGGGGAGAAAAGAAACCTGTTTTTATAGCAGTCAAAACAATGATTGATAAATTAGTCAGTCAGGTTGAGTCCCTATGCCAGTGATGGGCAGTCTTGGCCCTCCAGCTGTTCTTGAACTTCAATTCCCAGAAGCCCAAGTCAACACACCAGCTGGTCAGGGTTTCTGGGAATTGAAGTTCAAGAACAGCTGGAGGGCAAAGACTGCCCATCACTGCCCTATGCCCTCAGACACCAGTTACTTTATTTTATTTTATTGTAGAAAGCATATTTTGCCCGGTGGTGCCGGGCTCTTTAAAATGGTTTTGGAAGGTTTTTGTTTTCTGTTTATGCAAATGAGGTTAGTTTTTAATTGTGTTTTTTTAAATTTTTATTTTTACACATGGGCTGTTATAAACTGTGATTTTTTGTTTTTTGTTTTTAAAAAGAGGAAAGGATGATATATTTTTTTATAATTATTGTATTTAACCAAATAATGTGTTACTATGTGATTTTTTTTTAAATAGTTGTACCTTGGATAATAATTTTTAAAATGTGTAAGAATATGTTTTTTTTTAAATCAATGTTTCTATACTGTGTTTAGATGTTGGTTTTTTTTGAGTGAAAACTTATTTCTTTTTTTGGAATTATTTGTGATTAGTGTGAATATTTGTGAATGTTTTGATAACTTATTTCAGTAATTTGGCAATTTTTTGTAATTATTTTGAATATTTTTGAATGTTTTTTCTCTTGTGGCCTCTGGGTGGGGCTGGTGAGCTTTTCTTGTATTTTACTATTTTTCTCTACTGTCCTCTGGGTGTCGCTTCTTCTTCCGGTAAGTAGTCTCTTTCCTCAGTTTAGTTCCGGTCGTCATGGAGTGAGGATGTCTCCTGGTATGGTCTCTGGTTTTATTTTTTTATTTTTTTTGGGGGGGTGTTGTTGTTTTGGGGTTTTTTTTGGGGGGGGGTCTGTTTTTTTTCTTGTTTGCGTTTTTGGCTTGTGCAGCGGTTTTTTCCCCTGTGGGTTTGATTTTGATTGGCTGTGGCGCGTTTCCGAAAGTTCCTTTTGCTCACGCCGCTCAGCCTGATTGGCTCTGGTACAGCGTGGAGCAAGGAACGTTGGGAATTGAAGTTCCCTTTTTTTGTTTGTGTCCGGGGGGCTCCTACCCCACTGGCACAAAATTCAACCCAACAGTTACCTGCGAACCCTGTTTGGGTGAGTGCACGGAGGCTCAGATGGGGCTAGTGGGGCCTGGCTAAACATCCTTTGTCACATTCCAATGGTTAACGCACCATTTTATAGGTATAGACTGTGACATATTTGTCAGTTGTTTGTTTTGATTTGGTGTGTGTTCTGTTGTTATTTGTTATCTGTTTGTACCAAATGGGCAGCATAGAAATGGAATGAATAAATAAATAAATCTAACTATTGTAAATATTACATCATTTCAGCATGCCTTCTGCTAGGACACAGTGAAACTGTAATACACATATCATCCTTTCACTTTAGCTAGTTGTTACCATTTTGAGTACAGTACCTGCATCTTGTGATCTATCATGATCCTTGAGATTAGTTCAAAAAAATCTTCATTGTTTTGCCTCTGACAAAGAGAACAAAGCTATACACCCTGGAATAAAAAAGTTTTTTTTAAAAAAACAGCAGCAATTTGCCACTGATGGTGTTTTCATTACCATTGTGCAGGCAGAAGTCTATAACAAAGTACTTGCTATTTAGTGGATGGTATTAATACAATAACTGGTTTGCCATTCATTTATATGGTATAGGTGGCCTGACAGTGATACGGTATAGGTGGCCTGATTTAGGTATCTGGCTGTGAAGCCAGAGGTTGGAAGTTCAATTTCCCACTGTGCCTCTTAGTAGAAGAGCCACCCTATGTAGTCATGGGCAAGATACATAGTCCCAGGAGGACCTCAGAAGGAGGGAATGATAAACCATTTTCTGAGTATTCTCTGCCTATAAACCCCTGAAATGAGTCAACATAAATTAGGATTGACTTGATGGCATGAAATTGTATTACTAACTAGCATATTTTGCCCAGCGGTGCCGGGCTTTTTAAAACTGTGTTGGATAGTAAAGGGTTTCATTTTTTTTCTTGAACAAATGGTGCTGGGCTGTTTTAAATGGTGTTGAAAGGTTTTGTGATTTTGTGGCTTTAAGGCGCTGCGTCTGGCTGCGGCGGACTTACGCTCCCAGTGTGTGTTTTATTTTTATTTTTTGCATGCCGGCGTCCTCATTGCCGGGCTCTTTAAAATGGTTTTGGCAGGTTTTTGTTTTATGTTTATGCAAATGAGGTTAGTTTTTAATTTTGTTTTTTTTAAATATTTATTTTTATGCATTTTTATTTTTGGTTTTGGTTTATGGTTTTTCAAAAGAGGAAAGGATGATAAAATATTTTATAATTATTGTATTTAACCAAATAATATGTTACTATGTGTTTTTTTAATAGTTGTGCTTTCGATAATATTTTTTAAAATGTGTAAGAATATGTTTTTTTAAAAAAATCACTGTTTCCATACTGTGTTTAGATGTTTTGTTTTGGTTTTTTTCAGTGAAATGTTTTTTCTGGGGGTTTTTTTTTTGGTATTTTTTGTGATTAGTGTGAATATTTTTGAATGTTTTGCTAACTTATTTGATTAATTTGGGAATTAATCCTACTATTTTTAGTATTTTAGAATGTTTTTTTCTCTTGTGGCCTCTGGGTGGGGGTAGTGAGCTTTTCTTCTACTCTACAATTCTTCTCTACTGTCATCTGGGTGTTGCTTCTTCTTCCGGTGAGTATTTTCATTATTTTCGCAGTTGAGTTCCGGGTGTCATGGAATGAAAATGTCTCCTGGTAAGCTCTGTGGTTTTTTTGTGGGGTGGGGTGCGGGGGTGGGGTGGGGTTGTTTTGGGTTTTAACCACAACCAGGGATAGATACAATCATGATGTTCACAACCTATACTGCTAATGTCTCTCTCACTACATCAGTTCCATTTACAAATGACTCAAGAGCTGCTCTCATCTCTCCATTAATGCACTTTCCATCTACCTTTCAGACTAATGGAAATCAGAAAATAGAAATTATTTCAGGTTGAGTTTTGGAAAATGGACATGCAGGTCCTAGTCATATTCTCACTTTAGTTTAAAATGTGCATTTTGGCAGAGTTAGAAAATGGCTATGCCTAGTAAAGCCCATAAATTGAAATTATGCAAGTCAGTGCTGTTTTAGAATCTATAAATAAAATTAATCAATAAAGTTTTTCGAAAGCTTGTTGGCTTGCCCTAAAATGACTCTGAAACAGTAATATCTAGGAAAAAAATTTATTGCATGGATACCACAGATTTCTAGGTTCAACAACTGAGCAGATTACATGAAAGAATCAGTTCTCCTAGAGCTACTTTTGTTAGTCGGTAGATTTCCCCCCACAGATCTCAGAAACAGTAAGAGAAAGAAGCAGAAAATTTTAGGATACTATTGATCTTCCAACTTAAATTACTGTGATGGATACAATTCAGAATGTGTTCTCCTAAATCCCTATTTGTTTATCCTGAAAACCTCTAAAGTAGTAAGCTACATTGGTTATAAGACATCAATTTTAAGATACAACTTTTAAAATTTGATTGGTGATATCTCCACATTTATTTTTCTCAAGCCCAAACTGGTCCTACTGATAAATAGGTTAAATAAATAAATAAATAGGAATACCAGAAACAAGTTTACTTTTGTTTCATTGATTACACTAAGGCATTTGACTGTGTGGACCACAACAAGATGTGGCAAGTAATTAAAGAGATGGGAATACCAGAGCACATCATATGCCTCCTGAGAAATCTGTACATGAACCAAGAAGCAACAGTTAGGACAGAACATGGAATGACAGAGTGGTTTGGAATAGGAAAAGGAGTAAGACAAGGCTGCATTTTATCACCCTGCTTATTCAATCTATACACAGAGCACATAATGCGAAATGCAGGGATGGAGGAATCACAATATGGGATTAAAATTGCTGGGAGAAACATAAACAATCTGAGATATGCAGACGATACCACCCTAATGGCAGAAAGTGAGGAAGACCTAAAGAACCTCTTGATTGGGCTGAAGGAGGAGAGTGAAAAAGCTGGTTTGAGACTCAATATCAAGAAAACCAAGGTAATGGCAACAGGCCCAATCAGTTCCTGGAAAATAGATGGGGAAGAAGTAGAAGCAGTGACAGATTTTACTTTCCTGGGATCAAAGATCACGGCAGATGGGGATTGCAGCCATGAAATAAAAAGGCGACTGATTCTTGGGAGACAAGCCATGAGAAACCTGGGGAACATAGTGAAAAGCAGAGACATCACATTGCAAACAAAAATTAGAATAGTCAAAGCAATGGTATTCCCAGTAGTAATGTACGGATGTGAGAGCTGGACAATTAGGAAAGCTGAACGCAGAAGAATAGATGCCTTTGAAATGTGGTGTTGGAGGAGAGTTTTGACAGTACACTGGACAGCGAGGAGAACAAATAGGTCAATCTTAGAAGAAATCAACATTGACTGCTCATTGGAAGGGCTAATAGTAAAGACGAAGCTAAAGTATTTTGGACATCAAATGAGAAGGGAGGATTCACTTGAGAAGGCCCTGATGTTGGGAAAGGTGGAGGGCAAAAGAAGAAGGGGGAGGCCAAAGATGAGATGGCTAGATGGTATTGTAGACACAATGGGCACAGAACTGGGAGTGCTGAGGGGGATGGTGGAGGACAGAGATGCCTGGAGAACAATGGTCCATAGGGTCGCAAAGGGTCGGAACCGACTGTGCGACTGAACAACAACAACAAGCTACTGAATGGTTACTCAGAATTAATGTGAAGAAAGATCAAATGTGGGGGGAAATGGCAGAGGAAGAGGAGTGAGTACTTGTGAGTGTGTTCCAGAAGTTTTGAATCTGAAATATTTGGTGATCTAATACAGTAACAGTTTTAATACAGTTTTAAAAATAGGAAGAAAAAGCAATTTTAACAAATTAAAACAATAATTTGAGAAATCTGAAAATAATAATAAAAAGGATTCACATAGTGTCAAAAAGACAGGAGATTATACAAGTCAAACCCCAAGGTTGAGAATGCTAAAATGAGGCTTCCATGGTGGTCATCTCTAGATTTTAGGAGTCTCTGTTCACGAGCTCCCTTTCCTCACTACCCATTTATCATGTTGAGTTTTGGGCCCAATATCTATAACAGCTAGAATGAGCAATCATAGACTTACTTCATTGTTGGCATTATTCTGTTTCCAGTATCCCTGTAAAAAGATACTGCTAAATTCTTATGCTTGTAAAGATACACTGTTGTGACAAACCAAGTACAGTAAATCCCAATTTACATATGTAAAAATTGACTTACGTAAGGTTTTTCTTGCAGAAAATATATCCCGATTTATGCAAAAAATCGATTTACATAAGGGGTTTCCTTGCATTTTCTAATTCTAAAATGGTGCTGCCACCATTTTAAACTCTAAAATTATGGCCCTGTGCCATTTTAGAATTAGAAATTCCACCCCGCTTAACCCGCTTTGGTGTCTTGCACGGAAGACAAAGAAGGAGCCGCAGTGAGGGCTAAACGCAGGTTTATTGGGTGATGATCAGGATGAACATGTGGTAATGGCGGAGGTACAGCTCATTATATACTGCAGTACATACATTTGAATCTCGTTGCACGGTAGCTTATTGGCTGCTACCGGCGTGACGCCATTCTGAGTCACGCCCATCTTCTCCAGGTGATACTCGCGCAGGAAAGGTTCCCGCGGCTGCCGGTGATTTGGGGAATGTCAACCATGTGAGCTGAACGCTCGCAGCTGCCCTCTATAGGCAGCTTACTCGCGTTCTTTAACAGCTGAGCTACATTGTAATTGTGGTCAGGTTACATTCATACATTTCTTAAAGCAACATTGTACATACACAACACCCGCCTTCAGCACCAGAAGTCGCAAGAAATCACTTACCATGGCGGTGGTGGAGGCAGCGGCAGCAGCAGCAGCAGTGACAATTTTCTGCTGTCCCTGTTTGCTTCTGCCAGGACTGGGAGAGTCGGGGGGGGGGTGTTATCCGCTCCCTTCCGCTGTTCATCTGAGGTTTCTCCAGGGTGTGCTTTAGCTGGGAACGCACATCGGACAAAAACCACTTCATTCCGCTCACTCTTTGTCCGATGCACATTCCCAGCTAAAATGCACCACATGGGGACCTCAGATGAACAGCAGAGCGGTTTTGTCCGATGCGTGTTCCCAGCTAAAGCGCGTTCCAGAGAAACCTTGGACAAACAGCAGAAGGGAGCGGCTATGCCCCCCGCACTCTCCCAGTCCAGGTAGAGTCTATGAGGACTGCAGCAGTGGCAACAGCACTGGTAGTGGTGACGGTTCCTACTTCCATGACAGCAGCAGGGGAAAGGTAGGGAGATGGCTCTGTTTACATTCTCTTTGTGCTGATTATGTACTTTTAAATTTTTTTGGATTATTTTTGGTCCGGTAGGGACCTTTTTTTAAAAAAATTCAATACATCCCTATGGGGATGCATCAATTTACGTAAAAAACCGATTTACGTAGAAAGTTATGGAATGGACTTTTTATGTATATCGGGGTTTTACTGTATATGGATACTTTAACCCAGTGAATTCTGTATGTGGGCCACATGCCCCACCAGGGGGGCTGGCTTCAATTCCCAGAAACTGAAGACAGTACGTTGGTTGATCAGTGCTTTGGGGAATTGACTTTGGGGAATTGACAAAGGTTGGGAAACACTGCTTTAACTGCTACAAGATAACTCACCTCTAATGTAAGAGTGAGACAAAGAGAGCATTTTTTCTCATTGAGATCCCGCGGTTTGTGCAAAAGGTGTTTGAGTAAAACTAGTGTATTTTTCCTTTGTGGCAAGCACAGAAGTATTTCATATTAGCACCCAGGACTTGAGTTTGAAATTTTCCTCCTGCTCCTGGTCTGAGATAGTGACTTAATTCTGCAAGTAGTTTCTATACAGTTCCACTAAATTTGAATTCAACTAAACTGGAGTTCAACCTGGATCACACTCCCATGTAATCTAGAGACAATATTTTTCACAGCGGAGGAGAGAGGTTGTTAATGAAAATTGATTTCATTACACCCACACACCTGTCCACTTTTTCAGCACACTCCCCCCTCCCCCCACGCAACTCTCCTTCAGCTTGGCAGGCCAGTTTGGTGGCTGCACTTTGTGGCTGTTTTGTCTCCTCGTAGTGGTAGGGATATTGTTTATGTGACACCAGCAGTGGGACTTCACCAACTTCTTGTTGGCACAAGGTTAGTCACAAGGTCAGTCGCCTCAACAGCTTCCACCCTGCGCACTTTCACTTGGTGCTTTTGCCTCAGGAGAATATTCAGTAGAATATTGTTTGCTTAGTATGAGGTGTCCTACAGTGTTCCTGGAGTCCTGTACACTAACATTCATTTTATTGGCAAATGTTGGAGCTTATGCCTCGAGAGTATGGGGAATGTAGCACGAGCCCTTGCCACCATTGCAGTCACCCTCAGATTTCTGCCCCAAAGGAAGTTCCCAGCCTACTCTCAGCACTTTCAAGAGGAACATGTCTCAAAAAATAAATGCCAGGTTAATCATTAGGAAATTCAAGTTCAAATTTTTAAAAGAGGATCAGCATAGCCCTAATTGCTTACATTTATTTTTGCTTTCTCTGTTGCTCTGTAGAGCAGAGGACATTTTTCATTTTCCTATTGAGGTACACAGAAAGAGCCTCCTTGAAGATTGTAGGTTTGTTTGTTTTTTAACTACAATCGGGGCATACCCTGGTAATGGCAACCTTGATTTTTCTGGCTAATCTTTCTCACACTGGGTCAGGCAAAAGGAACTGCAGACTGAATTCACCAAAAGGTGGCTTCATTTTGGCTGTTTCACGTCTGGCCTAGACATGGAAGAAGAAGAAAAAAAATCTCATATTTAATTTATCCATAGCAATAAGTGGCAAGAATATGTCTAATCCACTAATGATATGGGGAGATTAGAACCAGATGGTAAATTAAAACACGAAACTTACTTTGGTTCAATCCCAGCAATTAGATATGCTGGAAATGAACTAAAATGGAGTGATTCAACTGCACCAAGAAAGTTGTAACCCTGACAGGTATCAAGAAAGGTGTGGGTATAAGTGCACTGGGGAAGGACTGGTTTGCTCTAGAAAAGACATTGTCTGATTGGCAACTTTAGGAATGATACATCCCATCCCCACAGTGGATCAAACAGTAGACTAAATGTCCATATATTCACCGTCTAAGTTAAAGGGCTGTCAGACAATAGTCTTTTGTTTGAAGGGCTGTTGTGTTTAAAGATACAAAGCATATCGCAGATGAGTCAGAGCTTTCAGGTTGCAAACAAATAATTTTGTTTTATACTCAGCACAGAGAAATAGATGGATGAGAACAAACTGTTTCTGGAAGACTCATCATAACTCCACTCCAAGTCCTTTCAGTATTACACACTTAGCTGAAGCATCAGCTTCCTTTCTGTTTGTAAGAACACTTCTGCAAGCTTTTTCACAGTACTTCGTCCAAGCTCCTGATTGCTGTGTATGTCTCCTCTAAAGCTGCTGCATCCACTGTAACAGAACTATACTAAATTTGATGCTACATTTACCTGACTTTACCTGGCATTTCTAGATATGAGTTTATCCTACCTACAGTTATTCTGCTCTGCATGTTGACTTCACTGTTGGAGGCTGCTTCTTCCCTTTGTTGTAAGAGTCTATCATAGAGACCTGGTGGTGCAGTGGTTAAACTGCTATACTGCAGACAAAACACTGTGAGTTCAATCCTGATGGGGATCAAGGTTGACTTAGTCTTCCATCCTTCTGAGGTCAGTAAAATGAGTACCCAGCATGTTGGGGGCAAAATGCTAAATACCTGTAAACCATCCAGAGTACACTAAGCATCCAGTATATAAGCGTAATTGCTGTTGCTATTGCTCTAATAAAACAGCCACTGTTGTGACAGAGCTTGTAGGATGTGTGCAACAACAGCAAACAGAAGTAATAGGTGGCTTTTGGCTTCTTAGAATTGGTACTAAGCCTCTGGCTGAAACCAAAGCCTTGGTAGGTGCTCAGAGAATTCAACCCTAACACCTGACAAGACATTGGAGTGTGAAGAGCACCTATGGCAAAACTAGAATGGGCAGGACATGTGGAGGGAGAGCTGCTTATTTCTTTTTGTTGCATTGGCCACCAGGTTACTAAAGTCTGTAATGACACAAGAGAGGGAGGGAGAGAAGGGATTGCCATGATGTCTGGCGGTCCTGTTGACACTTTCCTTGTGGCCTGCAAGGAAGGGCTTTTTATAGGTAAAGCTTGGTTAAAGCAGGTAAGAAGAGAGATTTAGTTGAATGAACAAACTTTGTTGGAGTGTCTTCACACTGTGAGTGGGATTTGAGTATTACAGTACAGTAATACCTCATACAAAGTCCACTTCATACGACATCGGATTCATACAACATCGCCTAATTCCTTGAAAAAAGTTGCCTCATACAAAGTTGTGCGACTTTGTATGAGTCATTGGAGTTTTTCCCAGGTTGCATTGTGCCTGGGCAGTATAAAAGACAGTACACATGCGTGCATTGCTCTTGTGGGTATTGCACAAGGCAAAGAGTGTTTAGGAGTGGTTTTGAGCGTGATTTTGGATTTTTTTGGATTTTTCATCAGAATTTTTAGAAGCATTCCTGGGATTTTTGCAGCATTCTTCAGTTTCTTGGACAATCAGGGTTTTTGATGTTCGAAGATTGATACGCGGTAGGCAGCTTTCAGAGGGCCAAACACATCTTTATTGCAAGGTATGCAATCTGAACATGAGGTATTGGAGGAGACGCAGCTCCTTATATATGCTTTTTTTAATATATATTTTTTATTAATTTTAAAGAAAGAAAAAAAGAACAAAATTACAAAAACATACATAAACAAATAAAACAAATTATTTCATTAAAATACTTAAATTTCGCTGTAATAATATTGTAAAACAATATTACTCTAGAACCTTATGTTTATCAAATATTTTAGTCACATATTTTATCTACAATTCCAAAGATTTATAAGGTTCAACTTAATTTATTAAAATAATAATAATAATAGTAATAACACCCAGTGATATATACATGCCATAAAGATCATTGTTTTGTTTTAATCACTCCAAAAACTCATGTGTTGAGGTACTGGTTTATCTCCTTTATCACATATTAAAACATATTCCACAAAAGGTCTCCATATTTCCCAAAATTTGTTTTCTTTCAGAATACCTTTCTTCACATTCAATTCACATGTCAATTTATCATTCAGGGCAATTTCATTTTCAACTTCTGTATCACTTCTTTTACCTCTTTCTCTGTTATTAAAGCTTCCATTCTATCTTTTTTTTTAATTTTTTTATTGAGTTTTTAATAAACATACAGAAAAATAAAAGAAAACATTAACAGTACATTAACAATACATTACACTAACAAGTCCGTAGTATCATACTAACAAACATTACTATATGCTAGCACATAACAATATCTATATTCATTAACTACTGTTTAACCACCAAATATTAAGAACCATTATTTCAAAGTCCAAAGTAATAAAAAGAACTTTCTGTACTACCACTAATCTTTTTAACCAATAAAAAAAAATCACCCTGTGAATATATACAATGCCCGGAGAGTTTATTTTCTACTCAGCTCCAGAAGCTTCTTTGAGATGGTACTGGTCCTGAACTATCACTTGCCATAATAGTGTGATCCACGAACGGTTTCCATATATTCCAAAATCTATTCTCTTTTAAATTATCTCTTTTGACTTTAATCTCCCATGTCAATTTATCATTCAGTGCTAAACTCCACATTTCTTTATACCATTCTCCAACCTGAATATCTGCATCATTTTTCCAATTTCTGGCTATACATTGTCTACCCGTTGTCAGTACAATTTCCAGCAATTCTTTTTCCTCCTTGTTTAAACCCAAATCTTCCACATTCGTTAAAAGAATAGTACCCGACACCAGCTTAACACTTTTACCCAATATTTCACCAAATTCATTTTCTATTCTTCCCCAAAAATCCCTTTTTTTTACAACTCCACCACATATGTTCATATGTTCCATCAAATTCTTTACATCTCCAACATAACTTATCTCTTTTATTATCCATCTGGTAAAGTCTTAATGGAGTCAGGTACCATTGCCACAACATCTTGAAATTATGTTCTTTAATTCTTACAGACATTGTTCTCATAATTCTCTTTTTCCATTTATTTTTCCATTCAATCTCCCCAATTTTTATATTCAAATTTTGTTCCCACTTCCGTTTCAAATCCTCCTGTGGATCTGCACCTCTATTCAATATATTATAAAGCTTACTTACAAGACCCTTAATACTACTTTCCCCTTTTCTAATCTTCCTTACCAATTCCTCAAATTCCGTAAGTACTCTATCTGACCCTAGTTCTCTTTTATATTTTTTATTCCAATTGTCCACCTTTAACTTCTGAAACCAATTCAAATTTAGTATCTCAAACATTTTTTTCCGCTCGGCATCAACATCACATGCTTTTAACCAATCCTTCAGTAACAACGTCCCATTTTTATCCAATATTTCTATTTTTTCTTTGTCTAATTTTATTGGGAAACACATCATATCAGTCAATTCCAAGATTGGGGAGAGATTCGGAACCATATCTTTTTTTACCTTCTTCCACACCTCCATGAGACCTTTCATCATAGTATTATTTGACCTTTTCACCTTATCCTTCATTCCCAGAAAATTCAAGTTTCCAATATTTCTGTATTCTTTCATTTCCAATTGTTCCCAAATTACCTTTTCTCTTGCCAAGATCTTCACAACATTCTTAACTTGAAATGCTCGGTAATATACTAACAAATTTGGCATACCCAACCCCCCTTTTTTCTGAGACAAATACCATAGTTTCTTTGGAAGCCTAGATTTTTTTCCTCCATTACAAAAATCATTAAACATTTTTTGAAACTCATTAATTTCTTTCTCTTTTAAGTGGATCGCGAGCGTATCAAATAAAAAGTTAATCTTTGGTAACAGTATCATTTTAGACATAGCAATCCTTCCGAACCATGACAGCTTTAACTTCTGAAGTTCTCGTATTTTATTCTTAAATTCAATTCTCAAGCTGTCATAATTCAATCGTTTAAGTTCTTCTAATTTGTTTGAAATAATTATCCCTAAATACTTCAACTTATCTTTAATTTGTATATTAAGTGTCGACACCGTCCTACCCATCTCGCTCAATTTCAAATTACACAACATCAATTCAGATTTATCCCAATTTATCTTTAATCCAGTTATAGCTTGAAATACTTGTAGATGATCTTTAATCCTGTCCATTACCTGTTCCGGGTGCTTCACCATAAGCAATGTATCATCAGCGTACATGCTCACTTTATTACCCATAATCCCTTCTATATTTGAATCCTCCCTTATACTTTTAGCTAAAATCTCCATTGCCATTATAAACAAAATAGGAGATAATGGGCAACCCTGCCTAGTGCCTGCCTCTAGCTTTACCAGATCCGTAAGCTCCTCATTTACTCTAACCTTGGCATTTCCTTTTTGATATAGTAGATCTATAACCCTATTAAATTTATCCCCAAACCCATATTTTCTAACTATTTCCTTAATTGAAGACCATTGCAATGAATCAAATGCCTTAAAAATATCCAATGATAATAATCCCACTTTTTCCTTTGTTTGATTAACATTGTCTATTAGATCTAATACCCTTCTGGTCAAATCCACCATGTGTCGTCCTTTTAAAAACCCAACTTGATCAACATTTATATATTCCCCCATAAAATTATTTAATCGATTAGCCAATATTGCCGTGAAGATCTTCGCATCTTGGTTTATAAGCGAAATTGGTCTGTACGAATCCACTCTTTCCAAATTCTTACCAGGTTTTGGCAAAAGAACGATTGTATATTGTACCATGAAGCCGGAATTGATCCTCCATCTAATATATAGTTATATAACTTCACCAGTTTCGGGACCACCACCTCTTTAAATTCTTTATAAAACTCCGTTGATAATCCATCATCCCCCGGGGCTTTCCCTATCTTCAATCCACTTATTACCCCCTTAACCTCTTTATCAGTTATCTTTTCCTCCATTTTCTCCCTATGCTCTTGTTTTATCCCATTCCCTAACTGCCTCTCCAATATCCTTTTAAGCTTTTCCATATCTATCTCTTTTTTTGCATATAACACCTGGTAAAATTCCCTAACTATTTTACATTTATCGCTATTCTTATTACACCTTGAACCTTGCCTATCGACTAACACCCCAATTTCTCTTTTTTCCCTTTTAACCTTAGCTGCTCTTGCTAATAGTTTTGAATTCTTGTTACTAAATTCAAAATATTCTCTGTTTAAATAAATCAAATCTCATTTAACTTTATCAATATCTTTACCCATTACTTCTGCCTTGAGTCCTTGTAATTTCAAGAGAATTTTTTTATCTTTACTTTTTGCGTGTTCTTCCTGTAATTGTTTTATTTCCCTTTCTTTTTCTATGTGTTCTGCTTTATACTTTTTATATTTGAGGCTTGCCAGTTTTATGCTTTCCCCCCTAAAAACTGACTTCATGGTATCCCATACAACGTTGAAATTAACCTCATTATTATCGTTCCAATGCCAACTTTCTTTCCAGCTTTCCATAATTGCCTCTTTGCTTTTCTGATCTTTGAACAAATTAGGATCGTACCTCCAATTTCTAACTCTTTGAATATTTTTTTGTGCTTTCAATTCCAAATATACTTTAGCATGATCCGATTCCTTAATAATCCCAATTTCCGTACCCTCTATATCCCCAATTAAGTTTTCCGACAGAAAAACATAATCTATTCTCGAGTAGGTCCCATGTACATGCGAAAAAAAGGAATATGCCCTTTCCGAACCTTTAAACTCTCTCCACGAATCCTTCAAACCCGTAGCTTTCATCCAATTATCCATCGCCTTCCCTTTCACACCCATTCCACTTCTAGCTATGTTTGTGCAATCTAATCCTGACCTAATCAAATTAAAATCACCAGCCACAATAGTTTTTGCAACGTTTTCCAACTCCACTATTTTCCGAATCTTTTCTAAAAACACTGTTTGGTGATCATTCGGAGCATAAATATTTACCAACAAAATTTCCTCATCCTCCAATTTTCCTCTTAACAACAAGTACCTACCCTCCTGATCAACAATTTTTTTTGTAATTTCAAATCCTAACTTTCTGGAAATCATAGTTGCCACCCCTCTTGCTTTGGATGTTCCACACGCCATCTCATAGTGTTGCATCCAACCCAAATAAAGTTTATTCGTGTCTTTTGACTTCTGATGTGTTTCCTGTAAAAACAAAATATCTGGTCTATCTTTTTTCAGCGCCAATTCCAGTCTCCGTCTCTTAAGAACAGAACCTGTACCTTTCACATTCCATGATATTATTTTAATACTTCCCATAACCAAATTCTTCTCCCAACTTTAAACTCTCCATCGGGCGTGCCACCAACAACCCTTCATCATACCAACTACATAGAACACACATTTTCATTCTCCCCACCTTTCAACGAAAAGTCGCCTCTGTCAACCAAAGAGGGGAGAGGGGGGACCTGCAAGATGCGCCCTACTGCCGGCGCTATGCGCTATCTACCCATTCTACCTCTATTAAGTACTTAAGATTACTACTATCTAGTTCTCATTGTTCCTTACCTATCTCCTCCTCCACCATAATCAAGGACAACTCCTCCACCTCCTCCCCTCGTTGTGGTGTACCACCTGTTGCCCCACCAGCTTCCTCCCTCCCATGTTCCCTCCCCAAAGCTCCAGAATCCGTCATTTCCTTCTTAAGATTTTTCCATTCTTCCGAATCTACTTGTACCAATCCCAACAAACTCAAATATTCCAATGGGTTGGTGCCTTCATCAATAACTTGCATTCTTTTATCATAGAAAAAACGCAGTTGTTGTGGAAATCTCCAGTTATACCTTATATTTTTGCTCATCAGTAGTTTAGTAACCGGCCTCATCTTATACCTCCATGTTCTTTCTTTTAATGAAATATCATTGTAGACTTCTACATCTGAACCATCAAATTTCAACGCGTCTGAACCAACTCTTTTCAGATGAGCCATTACTTTTAATTTATCTGCCCAATTTGCAAATTTAACCAACACATTTCTTTGAACCACTCTCCCTCTTCTTGGACCCACCCGGAATACACTTCCTAAATCCTCCTGAACAAATTCCTTCCCCATTTTTAAACCATTTAACCACTGAACCACCCTCTCTCTTAACAAATCCGGAGTGCGTTCCGGCACCTGACGGATCAGAATGTTCTGCTTTCTCATCATATCTTCAACAGCATCTATCCTCATTTCTTGTTCCTCCAGTTTTAACTTGCTATCCCGCACCATCTCCTGAGTCCCTTTTACTTCCTTCTTTACAGCATCCACCTCGATTTGAACCACTTTCAGCATTCCCTCAAATTTATTCAAACTTAAGTCCACCTTTTTGGTATAATCTGTCAGTGTTGACATCATCTTTTCTTACCTTTTAAACATTTCATTTTTATCTTTCACCCTTGAAGCCTCATTTTTCTCCATTTTTTTGCAACAACTTGCCAATTTCCACCATAATTTGAGTCTGATCCAATGGCACTGTAGACACGGGTGTTGACTGAGCAGATTCATCCATTGGTGCTTTTTCAATCTTCTTAGGCTTTACAACTTGTTCTTCTTCCTTCGCTTTCGCTCTCGTACCTTTATCCATAGTGATGTAATATATTTCAAACCCAATGTTGCAGATCGCTGTAACAAATTGTCAATACAGTAAGGCTTACTACACTGCAGCCATAGGTTCCACCGATACAACCGGAAAGTTCTTATGTCAACAGAAGATCCAAAATTTATTGTAATCCACAACGATGAAGCAAAAGAAAACAGCTCTCCAAACAGGCAATTTAAAAGTAAAAATTGTTAACCACAAATAATCCTTTCCCACAAAGCCAGCAGTCCAATAGCGTCTTCCAACCACAGCAAAAGGGCTTCAGAGAAACAATTAATCAGGTTGCTGAAGGGGGGGGGGAGCTCAGAAGGAAAGAAAAATCCAGCCACCAAGGGGTTAAGGTGAGGAGTTGAGCAGCTATTTATAATCCACACGGTGAAGGAACCATGCAATCAAAGCCACATAATCCTTCCTTTAAAGTGGATAATCAAAGCACCAATTTCCAGCGAGTGCCTTAACTTTGAAGTGAGAAGAAGCCCCCCCTCTTCCCCCTCTTCCCTGAATGAGCAGGCAGCTTAAGCAGAAGAGAGAAAAAAAAGAAAAAACTCCCACAGCTTCTCCACTTTTCCAGCCCAGAGAAAAAAGAAAAAGGAAGATTAATCCACCTTATTGATCTCAGAATGTGGCGCGGTCCTCTGGAATGTAGAAAAAAAAACCACAGTCTATACACGATCACTTTCGTTTTCCCTGACTGTCGCCATTACAGTGCCTCCACCTCTTCCCCCTCTCTCTTTTTTTTTCTTTTGAGAAACCCAGCCGGTTTTATGGCTTGTAGCTAGGAATGTAACTCCCTTCAGGCACTTACATACAAATTACTTTTGCTCTCAGCCGCTTCTTGCCACTTCCAAAACCAGTTCCAAAGCCTTCTTCACAATCTCGCTGATCCCGTTCCTCGGCTCCTCAGCGGAAAAGCCGCGACTACCGTCACAGCTCAACCGCCCAGAAAACCTCCCGAACTTCGATCATCCAGCTTCAAAGGCTCAGCAAACTTTCCAAGGAGACAGGCAAGGGTCTTATCTTTAAGCTTTACCACTTTAAAATTTTTCTACTCCGCTCCTTCACATTGTTCACCACTTTGTTGAGCGCGAGCGTCCGAAACTAGATGTTACACAGCGGCCATCTTAGCCACGCCCCCCTCCATTCTATCTTTATGATCTTCTCTAATTTTAATTCCCTTCCAATTTTTCAAATATTCCCTTAATCGCCCTACTTTTATATTTTTCTCAGAATACAACTCTCGATAAAACTCCTTAACAATTTCTACCTTTTCCTTTGTTTTATTGCACCTCACTCCATGCTGATTTGTCAAAACACCTATTTCTCTCTTAATACTCTTTTCTTTCGCAGCTCTAGCTAATAACTTTGAATTTTTATTACTATACTCAAAGTATTCCCTTTTTAAATATATCAAATCTTTTTTAACCTTTTCTATATCTTTACCTATTAATTCCCTTTTCAATCTCTGTATATTTACAAGTGTTTCTTTCTTCCCTGTTTTTATATGCTCCTCTTGAAGCTGCTTAATTTCTTTCTCAATTTTTTCATGCTTATCCTTTAACTGTTTATTTCTAATACTATTCAACTTGATACATTCTCCTTTAAAAACCGACTTCATGGTATCCCAGACTACATTATACGCCACTTCACCTGTATCATCCCATCGCCAATATTGATTCCAAATCATTTCTATATTTTCTTTGTTTTTGGGGTCCCCAAACATTTTTGGGTCATACCTCCAACTATTTCGCTTCTCTGCCATCGTTCCAGCTCCTATTTGCATTAACATTTTTGCATGATCTGACTCTTTAAAAATTCCAACATCAATTTCCTCTATATTCTTAAGTATATTATCTGTAACAAAAAAATAATCTATTCTAGAATAGGAATTGTGGACTTGCGAGAAATATGTGTAAATTCTTTCTGAACCTTTAACTTCTCTCCACACATCTTTTAAACCTAAAAGTTTAATCCAATTATCTAATATTTTCATTTTTTATCTTACTCTATCTCTCGATACACTAGTACAGTCCATATTAGATCTAATTAAATTAAAATCACCTGCTACTATCATTTTTCCCATCTTCTCTTTTTTCAGAATATGATATACCTTATCTAAAAATTTGTCTTGTTGATCATTTGGGGCATATATATTAACAAGAGTTATTTCTTCATCATCAATCATACCTTTTACAATCAAAAATCTACCTTCTGGATCAGAAATACTTTTTGTTATGGTGAAGCCCATTCTGGTCGAAATTAATATTGCGACCCCTCTTGCTTTCGAGGTACCATAAGCTTTTTCATAAATTTGTGTCCAGCCTAAAAATAATTTATTTGTGCTTTCCGATTTTTGATGTGTTTTTTGCAAAAAAATTATATCTGGGCGATCTTTTCTGAGAGCTGATTCCAATCTTTTGTGTTTAACTTGACAGCGAGTACCTTTCACATTCCACGTCAATATTTTAATAAACTTCATGGAGAATTTTCTACAGAAACACCCTCTATTTTCTCATGACCTTCATGGACTGTGCATTTAACTAAACATTCTATACCAATTAAACCCAACATTCAAAAACAATAAACTACAATAAAAATATAAAAAGAAAAAAAGAAAAAGAAAAATAGAAAAAAAGCTTGAAAAATTAAAAATCTAGTCTTCTACACCCCTCTACTTTCCTTCCAAAAAGTCACCTCCGCGAAAAATAAGTTTTCCAAAAGAGGGGGGGACACGGGAATGTACCTAAAGTACCAACTACATACTCAAGCGCACTCTCTATTAATTTCAACTGAGTATCTATGTCAATGATTAATTATAAACCTTCATCCCTCATCAGACTCCGTCACTTCAACCACACTCAATTCCCCCAGACACTTCCCTCCTGCCGCACCACCCAATTCTTCCTCAATCTGCGTCTTCTCAATAGCCCCACCCTCCTTTCCTGCACATCCATCTTAGCATTATAATCATATTGTTTTTTCTGAATTTCTTTCACCTCCATTTTAATCATTTTCACATTTTCTTGGGTGGATACAATGGCTTTTTCCATATTATCAAAGTTAGCATTGGCTTTCTGGACAAATTCATTAAACATCGTTACAAGATTTTTATGAGACTCAGCCCTTATCTCCTCACTTCTTTGCATATGTGCTTCTATCTTCTACAATCTATTATCCAATTTTCCAAATTCAGTCATCAGCACAACTTCATCAAATTGTATTGGAGAACTACCTGCCCTTTCTCTATTTTCTTTTCCTTCTGGTTTTTTTTTGTTTCACCACAGGGTCGTCATCTCCCACCTTTTCCCCATCATCCTTCTTAACTTGATCATCTATTTTTATCCATAGTACCTTTCCCACAATTTCACACTATAAACAGTATATTGTTTATGTTCACAACAAAGAAAAAAAAGGAAACAGTCCTTCATAAATCATGATTCTCCAAGTACCACTTTTCTTCTTCTTCTTTCTTCTCCTCTTTACTTTCACTCCACACCTCCCTTCTTCCTTCTTCCTTTATAATCCAACAAACATAAAAGAGAGAGAAAAAAAAAAGTACTGTAATTTCAGGATCACCCAAAAAGAGAGGCAGATCCGAGGTGATACAATTACTTTTCCACAATGAAACAAACTTGCGCAGAAGGTGAAGAAAATGCTGTGTTAAAGTAAAAAAGTGACTATACTCCAAAAAGCAATAATCCAACAGCGTAAGCAAAAAGAGGTAATAATCAAATCAGCAGACAAGTAAAAATTTAAACCATTCGGAGCCAAAAATTTAAAATTTAAAAAGAAGAAAACCACAAAGTAAAAAACCAATATATTCCAAACCGCCGCGGCAGTATCTGACGAGAATCCCCCACGCTTCCTCCTTGTTTCAGCCACAGACTTCCAAAAGTAAAAAACCAAAAAATCTTGTTACCTTCTTTATCTTCCTTCCTCCTTATCGACCACTTTCTCCACAAACTTTCTCTCTTTTGGCTTTTCCCAGCTCCTGGTCTTATCCAGCCATTACTTTCATAGAAACTCTTAAGTTTCGATTCTGTTTTACCTCGCCGCCATTACTCTATTCCTCCTTCACTACCTTCTCTTCCAACACAATTCTCAACTTCCGATCTCCTTTCCACACTTGCTTATCCCATCACACACCCTCCAAACTCATTCCACAGTTCTCGTCCTCCGCCACCAAAATATTTGATAATCCTCTTTTTCTTTTTCTCTTCTTCGGAGCCTAGATTTTAAAAGAGGAACCGAGTCCCATCCGTCCCCAAGCTGCTCGCTTAGCACAGCTTGCGCCGCGCTGCACTTACCGCTCGTTCTTCGGACTCCGGCTCTAATAAAGTTCCAAAAGTTGAGACGATATATCCAAGGCTCCAAAATGACACTTTTCCAAAGGTTTAGATCCCACTTTTAATAAGAAATCACATTTAATACCACATTCCAGGCACGAGCTGATCGAGATACGTGCTACTCAGGCAGCATCCAGGCCATGCCCCCTCCTTATATATGCTTACAGTACATTTGATTTTTGCCTTACGGGTGCCTATTGGCACTCGTACAGAGCCCACTGGTCTGGTTTCTTGATGTCGAATGGAGGTAGCTTGATGCTGTGGGGAGCCATTATCCCACCTTCATCGCCAATTTGATGTTTGAAGATTGATACGCGGTAGGCAGCATTCAGGGGGGAAACACATCTTTTTTGCAAGGTATGCAATATGAACATGAGGTAATGGCGGAGACGCAGCTCCTTATATATGCTTAAAGTACATTTGAATTTCGCCCTACAGGCACCTATTGGTTGCGGTATCAGTGACGTCATTGTGATGTACTGAATGCCTTACAATGTTTACTTGTGGCGGGAATGTTTCCCGCGCTACTCCGTGATTGGGTGATCTGAACCATGTGGGCTGAGCTCTGCAGATGCCTCTAGCAGCAGCTGAATCACTAGCAAGAACAGCTGAGTTACATTGTAATCTCAGGGACTCATTCCCAGTTCATTTGGATACAAGGTTACTTAGAAGACAAGGTTACATTTCTTAAAGGCACAAGTTCCATACACAACAGGGTTGTTTGACATGTTTTTGTAACGTATTTAGCCTTTAGACAATGTTTTCTTAAAGTTCTGTCAGTTTCCTGTCTGTTTCCTTGACTTTGCCCTGAAGTCTGTGCTGTTACAGTACAATGTATCTCTATGGAAATGACGTTGTACGAGGCATCGCAGCAAGGATTTGGATGTTGTATGAGGCATCGCGGCTAGGATTTTACATGCCTCATACAAAGTCCAAATCCGTATAAAGTCCAAACTTGTGGAACCAAGTTTGGACGATATATGAGGTATCGCTGTATTTCAATTCCTTGATTGACCAGACCAGGCTTTCTCAAATGTTTCAGGGTGGGGGCTGGATCACTCCCCTCAGAATGGCTGTGCAGGCCAGTCACGAGTTTCCACGTGTGTTCTCATATGAGTTCTCATGCAAAAATGCACAATTTTGGTGAGTTATTGTGCAGTTTTGGCGAGTTCTTGCATGAACACGCACATTTTCAGTGAGTTCTCATGCATTTTTGGCACGTTCCTACATATTTTCTCTCAAGAACTCACCGAAAACATGTGAGAACTCACCGAAAACATGACTTTTTACATGAGAATCTGCCAAAATGCATGTTTTTCCTGGGTTTTGGTGTGTTTTTGGTGCTTACCAGCGGGGGCGGGAATGAGTAGGTCATTGGAGGCCAGATGAAATGGCTTTGGGGGTGGGATTGGCCCATGGGCCATAGGTTGAGAATGCCTGGACCAGACTATTAAGGGATTAATTCCTGCTGGTCGCAACTCTTTGCTGCCACATTCTTCTTCTCTAGTTTTGACCAAAGCTTTTCATGATTAAGTCTTACCATCTTCTGGGGGGCTGCCAAGTTTATGTTTATTTTACTTCTCTGGGATACCACTTGGTGATTGGTGTCCAATGCCCATCTGTCATTCAAGAGATGTGTCCAGTCAAGCACAATTTCCATTTATGATATTTGACAGCAGCTTCATTCATTCCATTTTTTTCTTATCTGGGCATAGGGGATTAGATCACGAAGGGATATCTATAGCATTGTTCTTTCCATGGCTCTTATGGCTCTTGATAGTTCTTCTTCCTCAGCCTTCGTTAATGACCATGTTTCACTCCCATAGAGAACCAGAGGTAGTACTGTCAAATTAAAAAGGTTGGCACATTGTTTCTTGGTTTGATGGAGTTGAATACCGCCCATCTCACTTTCTTTCTTCTGGCTAGTTCTGCTCTCTAATCATTCATCCCAATCAGATGGCTGAGATAGACATAGTGGTCAACCTGCTCAATGAGTTCATTCCGGATTCTTGTATGGAGGTTCTGCTGGTTGCTTGATAGGATATTTTTTGTCTTCATGCCATTCATTTTTAGGCCAACTTTCCTACTTTTTGCATCGAGTTCACACAGCATTTTTGAAGTCTTTGAGCATTTCTGTCAATCAGTACTACATCATCTGCCAACCTAAGATGGTCTATCTTCTTTCCATTCAGTTTGATACCATTATCCCAGTTTAATCTTCACATAACTTTTTCTAAGAATACGTTGAAAATTTTTGGTGAGATTGTATCTCCCTGCTTGACACCTTTCTCCATTTCAATATATCTGCTAAAATGTTGTGCAAGGGATTTCCATAACTCATTGTCACCAGTCTTCCATAACTCATGGTCACTGCAGCACTGCCCTGGCTTAGTGGTTAAGACACTGAGCTTGAAGACTGAAAGGTTGGGGGGTCGATACCCGAGTGCTACACAACGGATGATGGGGACATGAAAGGAGATCCGTTGTGTAACACTTGGGTATCAAACCCCAACCTTTCAGCCTTCAAGCTCAGTGTATTAACCACTAAGCCACCAAAGTGCTGCATCCCCTGAAAATTGGAAGAGACCCCCCCCTCCCACAAAAGAAAAACCTTGTGTGGCATCCCCTTAAAACTTCCAATCCATTACAGTGATACCTCATACAACGTCCAAACTTGGTTCCACAAGTTTGGACTTTATACGGATTTGGACTTTTTATGAGGCATGCAAAATCTAATCCACGATGCCTCATACAACGTCCAAATTCTTGCCGCGATGCCTCGTACAACGTCGTTTCCATAGAGATACATTGTACAGTAACAGCACAGACTTCAGGGCAAAGTCAAGGAAACAGACAGGAAACTGACAGAACTTTAAGAAATCATTATCTAAAGGCTAAATACATTACAGACATGTCAAACAACCCTGATTTTAGGGGACAAACCATACAACAAGTTTTTAACTTTTGAAAACTTTATGAAGTGCAAGTTTAAAAGTCAACATGTCCCATCATGCAGCACAGTGTTAATCTGCAGTCATGCGGCCAATCATTCATTTTGTACAAGCTCATGCAAAAGCCACAAGAGCAATGCATGCATGCATCCTGCTTTTTGTACTGCCCTAATGCCTCATACAAAGTCGCAGCGACTTTGTATGAGGCAACTTTTTTCAAGGAATTAGGCAATGTTGTATAAATTCGATGTTGTATGAAGCGGACTTTGTATGAGGTATTACTGTACCTCCAAAAGCCATATACATTTAAGGAAAGAAACAGTCCTTGCCACCTGGTGTAGAAATGAAATAGAAGACATTCATGGAAGATAATATGGAGGGAAAGCTAGAAAAGAGAGTTTTTATTTGTTTATTTCAATTATATACCACTTGCGGGGGGATAACATTTCTAGAAAGTCTGTATGAGAAATTTTGAGGAATCATTCATATAAGAGAACCAAAAACTGGAAGTGAACGTGATGCAAGTTTCAATAGTTTCAACTTTGAGTAAACCAGTCCTGATGTGTTGCAACCAAAACAGTTCCTGATGTTCTCCAGGCAATACATTCTTGTCTTTTTCACAGCTTGTCTCCCATTTACACTTGCCACGTCTAAGCACGTACCAACTATTCAAAACATAAACCTAATTAAAGAAAGCCATGAGACTAAAACTTACTTCTCAGTTATTGTGTAATATTTCTGCTCTGGTTTATAAAAAGGATAAGCAAGGACAACATCAAGACAAAACCCAAAATTCTCAGTAGAGGTGAAATTGACTGAAGCTTTCCTGAATTTACACCAAAATAAGACAAAGCTAAATAATTTTAAGGAAAATGTAAGGCAGTAGGAATGGAGAAAGATCAAACCTAGGAAAGATTAATTCAGTAAAAGACACCACTGCTTTTACAAGACATGAGCAGGACTTTGAATGACTTGAATTGAATTGAAATTTATTCTTATATACCACTTTCCTCGTCCAGCAGACATCCCAAAGCGGTTCACAATGCATAACGTACAGAAATACAATATAGCACTAATACAAAGCAAATAGTTTTACAAGCAAAACAACAATGCAAAATTACATAACAGTACATAGTATTACACCAACTACAATACAAAAATACAATAAATACAAATCAGCTAAACCACCCACAAATTCCCATGCCTTCAGAGTTCCTCGAGGGGGGAGGGCGGAGCCCAGGGCTCCGGCCGGTGGCGTGGCCGGGAAGCCTCTTCGCCCCCAGCGGGGCCAGGTGTGCGGCGGCGGTGTTCCGCCCGGCGTCCTCCTCACCTTTCAAGTCCTAGGGCGAGGTGGGGGTGGGGCTCAGGGCTCCGACCGTTGGCGTGGCCGGGAAGCCTCTTCGCCCCCAGCAGGGCCAGGTGTGCGGCGGCGGTGTTCCACCCGGCGTCCCCCTCGCCTTTCAAGTCCTACTTTTGGGGTATTAATCATAGCCCTGGTGGCACAGTGGTTAAAACTGCTGTACTGCAGGCAAAACATTGTGAGTTCAATCCTGACAAGATCAAGGCTGATTCAGCCTTCCATCCTTCCGTGGTCGGTTAAAAGAGTACCCAGCATGTTGGGGGCAAAATGCTAATTAAATTGTGAACCGCCCAGTAAAAGGTTTCCCTTGCTTGAAAGCCAGTCGTATCCGACTTTAGGGTGCAGTGCTCATCTCTGTTTCAAAGCCGAAGAGCCAGCGCTGTCTGCTTCTGCAGACGTTTCCGTGGTCATGTGGCAGGCATGACTAGACACCGGAGCACATGGAATGCTGTTACCTTCCCACCGAAGTGGTCCCTATTTATCTACTTGCAATTTCTTGCTTTCGAACTGCTAGGTTGGCAGAAGCTGGGACGAAGACGGGAGCTCATTTCTGTCCTGCTAATTGCGATAGTGCGGTATGTAAGTGTAATTGTTGTTACTTTTCTTATAATAGGACAGCCACTGTTGTGACACACAGATCATAGGACCGCGATGGCGAACTTTGGCACTCCGGATGTTCTTGGACTTCAATTCCCAGAAGCCCCTGTGAATCCACACAAATGGGTTTACTGCGATTCATCCGGCCAGATGAATCACAGTAAACCCATTCGTGTGCATTCACAGGGTGCTTGGGCTTCTGGGAATTGAAGTCCATGAACATATGGAGTGCCAAGGCTCGCCATGACGGTCCTATGATCTGTGTGTCACAACAGGTGGCTTTTGGCTTCTTATAATTGGTCCTAAGCCTTGGAGCTGTACAGAAACGCAATTGCGGTTGCTACTATAGTCCTGAATAGCGGGAAAGAGTCGATGACACCTGATGGCAAAACCTGTGGCCAACGCTCTGGCTTCCCTTAATGCGTGTTAATTTCCCGCCTGCTTAAAGCGTCTCATCCCAGAGCCTGCCTCCTACCCCCCCCCCACACACACACAAACAAACACACCCGTCATCCATTCCCACGTGTCCCCGACGCGCGTCCCTTCCGGAGCCGAAAAAGAGAGAGACGCCTGCTCCCCCCCCCGCCACGCCTTCTTTCTCTGCCAATCCCCGTCCAACCCTCTCTCGTCCGGACACAAACTTTGCGCCAATCGCGAGGCGGCAGGGCGGAGTTTCCCAACTTGGACCGCCGCCGTCGCCGCCGCCGTTTCCCTCCCAGTCCCAGCTCCCCTGCCTGGCCATTGGTGGCAGAGCGCGGAGGTCTTTCTTTCTTTTGTGCGTATGGTAATCGGGCCGGCGGAGGCGTCCTGCTGCCCCCCCCCACCTCCCCACCTCGGGGGGTGCCCCGGTGCCTCCTCCGCCACAGGGCGCCCGCGTAGCCGGCGGCGACGGCTCTGGCTGCCCCCCGACGGGCTTCTATATAAGCGCCGCCAATCCTGAGGATGATGAAGGCGCTTTCGCTCCTGGGCGCCGCTGCCGCCCGAGGCTTGGCTGCTGAGTCTGACTGGCAGGCGAGGAGGGGAGCCGCGGCGGCGGCCAGACAGTGCCTTGCAAGACGCGCCGTGGCGCCCGGAGGGCACGAAGGCTCCCGACCAGGACCAGGGCAGTAGCAGGTCCCGCCGCTGCTGCCATGAGCTGCTCGGACGTGGTGAGGCACCCGCCGCCGGCGACTTGCTGCCCGCCTCCCTTGGAGCTGCCCAGCGCCGGTGCAGCGGCGAGGGCGAGTCCCGCGACGCCTTGCCCCTTGCCTGCGCCGCCCTTCTCGCCGAGCCCGCAGGTGAGAACTCCGCCGGCAGGCAGCTAGGCGGGCAGAGTGGGGCCAGGGCAGGCAGTGTGCGCGGGCGGGGAAAAAACGCGTGCTTTTCTTTTTGCAGGGTCTCCAGACAACAGCCTCTCCGTTGCCCTGAATGAACGTGGCCTTTGAGCCCCACGCGCGTTTGTGGGGGCACGTGCGAATGAGGGCTCCATAGTTGGGAAGTTGGGGCGTTGCGTGAAAGTGGTTGGTCTGAGGCAGGGGACTGGCGCAGTGATGCACGTGTGAACTGGGCCTCAGTAGTCCTGGGAACGTTGTCTCCTTGTGTCCGAGTACTAACATTTTTTTCTGGGATACAAGGGAAAAAAATCTCGGTGTGAATTTGTTCAAGGTGGGTCCCAGCTTGGCATGAAGTGACCCACATACGGTGATCACGAAGCCATCTCTTGCGGCACATAGGAAATGAGGCGTGCAGGATTTAATGCCGGGACTGCAATGGACTGCCGTAGCCTTGAGGATATGGACAAGGGGCGCCTTCACAGCTAGTCCATCTGGCACACCGTGGGAATACGAGTTCCTCCTCCGCTCATTTCGGCGTTGGGCCCAATAGGACGGTTTCCAGTGGCATTTCCTCCACTGAGGGGGGACCCTCACCCCACCTCAAGGGGCTCATCTGTTGGCTCCTTTAGGAATTCAGGTTATTTACCACTGCCCAGCACTCGACGTTGAGTCGCTGGCGGTACAGTCTACTCCATTACCTTAGCGGGATGTCTGGCCAGGGCGAAAGTGTCCGTGTGAGTCCTCAGGCGCGCCCTTTGAGGCGCAGGTTGAGGCCCAAATGTGAACGAGAGGGCTTGTTAAACCGACTCGGAGTCAAGCTCCGTCGCTTCAGGGATTCTCCTCTCTTCGGGACTACGAGCAATGGGGTGGCACAGGAGCACTCGCGTGAGTCCATGCCCCAGACGGGTTGCTCGGGCGTCCTCACGGGAGGAGCCGTGCGCGTGTCCAACCCGCAAGGGTCGCTGAATGCAGCCTGGGTGCTGCTGCTGCACCAGGCGGCGCCGGCGGCACAGGGGGAGTCGGGTCGCTGCTGTATCCCCTCAGTGCAAGCTAATGCAGCTCACTGTCTCTTCAGCTCAGTCCCTCGAGGAAGGAAAGTGTCAATAATAAAAACCTACATACGGACGTGTTGCTTTATTACAATGACACCCGCCCCCCAACGCGGAGCTTGGAAAAGTTACTTTTGGGGGGGGGGAGAAACGCCCTCTCCCGGAATCCCCAGCCGACCTGGCAAAGGCAAGGAGCTCACAACCCCCAAATACGCCACAGTGTATCCTTACGGGCCAAGGCCCTGGGGGGGGGGGGGAGAGCGAAAACCCTTTCGAGCTATCGGCCCCACAACCCGTGGTGTCAATGTTATATATGTGAACGTGACATTGTTGCCCCTCCTGAATTTTTTTTGCCCCTCCTAAAAATAAACCGCACGCACACACACACACACACACACACACACAGAGAAATCTAGAATCCTGGCTACGGCCCTGTTACTGGCGTGCTGTCTTGTAATTTGGCACGCGCGGCGCGCCGCCGTGTCGGAGCTTGGAAAGGTTACTTTTTGTGGGGTGAGTGGGGGAAAGGACTCCAGCGCCCAGAATCCCCAGCCTACCTGCTAAAGGTAAGGAGTGGAGTTCTACGCCCCATATGCCTCCAGTGGGCTGGAGTTCAGACGGAAGTCTGATGGTGTGTGAGGGAAGGGAAGAGAGGCTGCGTCAGGTAAATCTGGCTGGGCAAAAGTTCCTGAGGAGGGCACCGAGGAGGCGGGCGGGCGAGCGTGTGTGTGTCTGTATGAAAACATTTTTGGCGGGAACCTGTCAGAAGCGCGGCCCCGCGACCCTTTCGCGTGCCTCGGGAGCCGCCTCGACACCTGAGGCTTTTCGGCGCGCCAAGCAGGGTAGGCTGAGCCGGGCGCGCGCGCGACGCGTCTCTCCCAACTTCCCCTTTTGAGTGGCTCGCGCCCGCTGCCTTCGCCCAAGGCTGCTGGAGGGGGGGGGGGGTGTCACGGCGGTGGCGGGAAAGAGCACGTGTGTGTGTGTGTGTGTGTGTGTGTGGGGGGGGGGGTTGCAGGCAGGCAAAGCGGAGGGAGACCTGGAAGGCTGCAAGTGGGAAGATTCGGGTTAAGGTCGTGGGCGTTTTCTTGTGAGGCTTGTCTTTGCTCCGGAAAACGGGGAGTCGGAAGTAAGTTCCATTTATTCCAATGGGACTGGCGTATAGGTAAAACTCAGAAAATTAGAATATCGTGCAAATGTTCATTCAGTCCAGTAATGCAACTTAAAAGGTGAAACAAATATATGAGATAGACTCATTACACGCAAAGAGAGATAGTTCAAGCCTTACTTTGTTATAATATTGATGCTTATTGCTTACAGTTTATGAAAACCCCAACCCCCCCCAATCTCATGTACCCGATAATCATCACATAATCTCATGTATGCTGTATGCCATGATCATCACAATTATAACGAATTAAGGCATGACATCTCTCGCTTTGCATGTAGTGAGTCTATCTCATATATTTGTTTCACCTTTTAAGTGAAATGAATAAACATTTGCACATATTCTAATTTTCCGAGTTTCACCTGTATTTTTTAGAACTGGATGGCAGACAACATTTATATGGAAGACAGTCCCTCTGATTTGTAACAGACTCATTCGAAATTGAGTTGCTGGGAAAAAGTTAATCATAAGGAAATTTAAAAAGTTCATCATAAGGAAATTTAGGCACAACTTCCCAATGGATTGCACTGCATCCATGTGTTACCGGATCCTTAAATTGCTATCCTGATACTTTTATGTGAACGTGATGCCATAAATTCATTTCCTTGTTTGCAGAGAAGACCCTGTAGTTAAAGAAAAAGAAAACAGCTGGAATAAAACACAGACAGACCAAAAGGAAAAAAAAATAACAGCTTTTATGGACTAAAGTTCTTATAAGAGGAAATTGGTGAAGTGAGTTGTATATCATGGCACAATAAATCTGCAAACCTTCCAAATGCCACAAAACTATTGGGCTTTTTCCACTTCTTCAGTTGATTCCGTTGTATTTTTAATTAATATAAGTTTTTTCTGGAGATAAATAGTGCCATTTTGACACTGACCCCATTGTAGTTAGCAAGGCCATGATTGAACCTTCTTTATACCACTACTTTGGTATAAATCCTAACAATATTTAGGATTGTTAAGAAGGAACTTGTTTATAATTAAAACTTCACAAGATTGTGAAGTTTTTACCAAACAGACCAGCACTTCATATGTGATTTCTTTTGCATTCATCATAAAAATAAATATTTGAATGGAGAAGATGCACTTTGCATTTGATGAAGTGGGGACTCAGCTACAAAAAGATGAGTAAGATAAAAGTTCTTAGGCTCTGAAAGACCACAAGATAGTTTGTTGACTTTGCTGCAACAGATTAACATTGTTGCTCAGCTGGAATGTTGTTATAATAATTCTTTAAATTGATTTTTTTTTACCATAAAGGCACTGAAATGGAGAGTATGGTTAAAAAGCAGATACAACCCATACCCCTCCTTATTCTTTAAGAAGTCAGTTAGAACTGTTTTACTCTCTTTGACTTAAGAATCTGATGTAACAAAGTAAATCAGGAAATTGTTATCAAGCTGACAGCATTTTTAGACTATGCTGTGCGTGGGTGAAATGGGACTAATATTGACTTGGCCTCAGTGCAGTCATCTGAGAATACATTTTTTTGGGTTGTTACTGCATTCCATAAGGTTTTATCATTGTTATCCACAAAAATTGTTTTCTCTGTACATGGAAAGTAACTCCTAATACCAGTCTGCCTTGGAGACACAAAAAGGGCTCAAATACAAAGGTCTCTATTTCAAAAGTATTTCCTTTTTATTTATTGCCAGGACAGTCTCAACAGTGTTTGGTTAACATGAATTGCCCGAGATTGGAGGGTTTTGGTTTTCCCCCATTCAGCTTGTATTGGAACTGACCTTGAGATCAATCTTCACAATTGTGACTGAACTATAGCGAGTCATTAACTTGCAATTTTACTTTTTAATTTTTCTATATTTTTTTGAAATTTTTGAAGTGATAACCATGTTAGTCTGTGCAAGCCTATCAGAGAGTATATTTTCTTGCGAAGAAAGCAACAGAAAATGAAACAGGTGCTCAGGATTTTTGTCACTTTTGGGAGTGTAACATTACAAACTTTATAAGTTAATTGTTCTTCAGCATTGCCATCTCTGTTGTTTATTTTTAGATTTTAATTTATTGAAATGTGAGGTACACAAGGCCTTTTGTTAACTTGAGTTATCATTGACTTGAAGCTGAATTTGATGAGACGTAATTCATAAAACTTACTTCCAAGTTATCCTGGAAAGGGTTGGGTTGTACAATCATTGCCCCTCCTACAAAAAAAATATATGTTTTTTAAAAAATATTTCTTAAATATCTTTTCATTTTAAGACATTAGGAGAATGTTATTTATTTAAATTAAGCATGCAGTGAATATTTGAATCTTTAGAACAGGTTGATGTGTTTAAATTACACAGTTATGTGTATAGTTACTCTAGATTTACAAAATAGACCCAATTTCATTTTCAGTACAACTATAATGATTTTATTTGCTAAAAAAAATTGAAGAGCAAACCATCATTACTGTAGTAGAGTTAATATCAGGGGGAAATAAGTAGTGTGATGCATTTTTTCTTAGAATAGCAAATATATTGATCCCCTTTTCTTGTGTATGTATACACATGAAAAAACGAAGCCCTAGTTTTTCATAAGTGTTGAAATTATTAGTACAGAAATATTTTGTAACATGAAAATCAAAAATCTAGTCCTCACAGAAAGTTATTATTATTGGAACTGAAATTGCATCTTTGCGAATTCCACTCTTACCATGTTTCTTTGCCTCGATCTTTCTCTTTAATCTAATTTTTAATTTTTTTCTGTATGCATTTCTATTATGCTCAAAACAAGTTTAATGTTCATGTTAATACCTTTAAAAGAATTTAGGCTTTAAAATACTCTTCATTTGTATCTGGCATTCTTTTTCTTGTTTGTGTATTGTGGAGCTAGAAAAAGATAATTTCTGTACTCTGTTTAAACATGTAAGAATTTTAGATGTAATTATTGTTGTGTTAAGCATTGAGCATAATCCTAACTGTAAATTTTATCTAGGGATGACAACTTCCAAGCAGCTTCCACATCTTCTTTTCTTTGTTGGGTGAATCTCTACATATCATCCTATGGGATGCTTTACATAGCAGAAATCACCATAGAGCAATACCCATGAATGAATGATCAGTCTACATACACAATTCAGATTCTGTTTCTCCAAAGTAAGTTCTGAAAGGACAGATAGATTATTCATTGAAAGAATCCAGTCCCACTGTCGCCTCCTCAGATAGCTGGTAGAAACTTCTTGTTGAGTGTGCTAAATATCAGTTTGATAAAAATATGGGAAGCTGCCATATGTGAGTCAAGCCTTTTATTATATCCCATTGATTCAGAGCCAGAATATAATGACCCTAATAGGGCTAACAAGGTAGGTGAAATATTTAAGGAATGGTTTTACCAGTTCCATCTCTCTCTCCCCCCCCCATGAGATTCCATGGCCAAGTGAAGATTCAAAACCGATCCCCACGTCCACATCCAATCACTCTTATATAATTGATACTGAGTGGCAGTGGCTCTCCTGGATTGCAGTAAGGTTTTTTTTCTTGCTTTAATAGGAGGTGCCCAGGATAGAATCAGAGACAGTTTGTATCCAGAGTGTCACTATATGTGAGCAGATTTTAATAGAAGTACATGGGAGATACGTGTTGTGCACGGGGATCTTAAGTTTGGAGAACATGACTAGAAGAAAGCCCAAAAGGAATCAAAGTTTCCTCCTATTTACAAATAGGATCAGTTATGAATGGGTTAAAATGTGAATGTCAACACAAGAGCTGAGCGCAATGCAATATTGCACTGCCAGGAATATTTTGGGGAATTGGGAATTTATGTTTGGCTATATAATGCATGTAAAAGGTTAAACAAAAACAAAAACTGGCTTGAACAAGATCTTCAGACAGTTTAAGCTTTCATTATTCTTGGCTCTGTCTCTTCTGTTCTGTTTTTGGTGTTGTCAAATACAATAGAGAAAGAATTCAAATTCATTTTCTGTTAATTATAGTGAAATCACAAATCTTGCCATAATCTGATGCTTTTTTGTTTTCTGAAAATAAAACAGTGCAGCAGTTTACAAACTTTTAGGACTTGATTCAATTAAGATTATGGCCTTTCAAATCCTACTAATTTCAGTTGGAAGATCTTGATGCCAGTTCGAATCTCTCATCGAATCTAGAGAGACTGTGAAGTGCTAAAATCTCGAACTGGACTGTGTGCCCTGAGTTCAATTTGCAGGCGTTTCCTATACTGTATATCCTACATGATTAGAAATACAGTGTTTATATTTTGGCAGTTATATGTCATCACATCCTATGAATTAGTATCCTTCCAATGCTACTATTGCTAATAGCTCTTCTTAGTTTTTGTAAACTAAATTGTATTTAATTTGGTAAAAATAAATTGTACTTGTGCTAAATAAAAATTGGCATTAATTTTGCAGCAGTGGCCATGACCTAGTTTTCTATGTATACTGACCCCCCAAAATAAAGCCAAGGTGTTCTAAGGATATCTTCTTATGCCTCTTGCTTCTCATATTTGTAGTTTTCAACCAACAAAGACTCTTAGTTTGGTAGGGCCTTTAAACTCCTTTGTTTTCTTAGTTTTGAAAGAAATGTCAAGTTCAAAATTCTTACCAGCAACACAGGTTAGGTGGCTTAGTGGTTAAGGTGCTGAGCTGGAGACTGGAAGGTATTCCTGAGAGCTGCACTTGGTGAAATGAAAGTAGCCTCATTTGGGTGTCCCCTAAAAGTCCTTTCAACCCAGAATAATCTCTGACACAAAATTATTATTAGAGGTTTCCTGATAACTTTTTCTAAGCATAAAATAGTCCAGAGCTGATCACTCCTCTCTCTCCTTTAAAAAGAAAACATCCTTTCCCATCTTTATTCTTGTTTTCAGAGCAGATAAGTCAAATGAACCTTTCAACATTGGAAATACCTTACTAAGTTTCATGGAGGTCTTTGTCTAAGTATTTCAAGATATTATTTTACAATGTGGAAAGAGAGACTATGACCTATTTGTAGAGCATGAGTTTATATGCAGAAGGGCCCAGATTTATTCTCCGGTATATCCAGTTCAGAAGGACTGGGTAGGATGTGAGATCTTGGAGTACTGCTTCCACAGAGTACAGACCTTACTGTATATATGGCTAATTAGTTTGACTTGGTGAATTACTGCTAGCCTGCAGATGCATTCATATGTGACCATGGGCACAGCTTTTTCTATATTGGCATATAAGTGGCTTTATGGGGGACTGCAGGGGCTATACTACAAATTACATATTCACACCATAAATCAGACCTGTGAGTTACATCATTGAGGCCCCTTGGAATCAAAAGCTCGTAAGACAAAACCATTTCCAGTTTTTTGTATCAGACACGTCTTGCTGTGCTTTCTGTATGTTATCCCTGCAAGGTCACCTCATTGCTCCTTTCTACATCATAACATGTCTTTGCATGCTGCTGCGATAATGTATGTCACAGTATTGGCTGTCTGTTGCTACAGCCCTAATGGCTCCATAATATTATTCCCACCTCATCACCTGACAGTAAACAGCACTGGCAAAGTAATCCTGATTGCCTTGGTAGCCTTACCACATAACACAGGTCTAGGATTCCCATTTTGGCAGTTTGTTCCTTATGAACAAATATTCACACCAAGGTGCTTTGGAAGAGAGATGTGTTCTCCAAGAGTATTTGATCTAAGACTGTAAATAAATTTCATTCAGTATATTTTATAGTTATGATAGTTTGTATCACTACCAGTGAAAACGTATTTTTGTAAATGTAAATTATTTTAAAGCGTAAAATGTTAAATTAACAACTGTACTCTTCACTGAGAAAATTATATGTACCGTATTTTCCGGCGTATAAGACGACTGGGCATATAAGACGACCCCAACTTTTCCAGTTAAAATATAGAGTTTGGAATATACTTGCCGTATAAGACTATCCCTCTTCCAATGCACACCAAATAAAAATTAACCCACACTCAACCAAGACGTGCAGCCCTCCGAGTCAAATGGGCAGGTTCTGGTGGAGAGCCAATCCACACTCACGTTCTCCTCCTCGAGGTACAGGAAGATGTGTGCAGCTTGCTTCCCCTTGCTTCATACTCTCCGCACAGAGAAGGGACTCGGCCGTGGCACCCCCCCCACCATATGCGCCGGACATATGAAGCAAGGGGAAACAAGCTGCAGTTAAGTACCTGTCCTATAAGACGACCCCCGACTTTGGCACAGATTTTTCGGGGTTAAAAAGTAGTCTTATACGCCAGAAAATACAGTATTTTGTTTGGTTTAAATTGGGGAACCTTTTCAGTCTCTGTCAATTGAAGAGAACCTTCTGAAGTTATCCTGTTGTTTAAATAAATGTTCTATGTACAGAGGAAAGGAAATAATGCTAGACTGCTAGATAAGTACTTAGAGATTAATTATTGTTTATATTCAAGTACAAATATGCTTTCTTATAAATGTTAACTAGAAGAAAAATCATTAATCCTGCTTTTAATATATACTTGACACGTTCATTTTCAATAGTGGAATGAGTTGTATAAAGGGGGCAGTAGATTCTTCTTCTTTATATCTCAGGATAAAACCAACATTAAGGGTTTAGTTTCGTTTTCTGGAATTAAACAAAAATAACCTTGAGCAAATAATGTTGGAGTTGAGATATGGTTGAGATTGAAATGTGAATGCTGATAGAGTCTTGAATTTCAAAAGACTAGCATTCCTGCTCTGGATAGGAGTTTTAATTTCCTGAATTCCTCTCTCTGTATACACACACTAGGAGAGTTCCAGGCAACAGCATCTGGATCACAGCAACATGGTCACATGTTGCCTCCTTCTTGCTTGACCCTTTACCTGTGAATTTTACTTGTTTACTGTTTAAAAACTATCCCAACAAACTGGAAAAATGCAATTTTAAAATGGCAAAATAAAGTTGTTACACTTGTTGGTGGGTAATAACACACAGTGAGAAAAACATTAGTATTATAATAGATGACAGCGAATGCAGAATTTGACTTTTCAATACTAAAAAAACTTTTTATAAAATATTCTTCCATGTGGGAAATGGCAGTTTTAAAATTCAGAGGCCGGTTCGTAGACATTTTTTCCTTTAACTGTTCCATAGATTATCTTTTCTTGTTTTTGTGAAGAGGAACAGAGGCTATGGTATATATTCTAAGTGTAGTGGAATATTTCTATTTCACTTGCTGGCCCGAAAACAAATGCTTCAGAATTTAGCAAATAGTGTTTAGATGACGTTGGCACAGTTTAAAATATAAGTTTAGCACCACCACCACTACCACCATCACCCCAACATTGTAGTGCATCATCAGAGAACAGTGGAGTTCTTGATGCTAGTCCTAACTTCTATTTACATGCATACAAGGGATCCATGAGGGTTCATCCACAGGAGTGGAAAGCCTGCATTCAGGGCTGTAGCCAGGATTCTACATTTGGGGGGGGGGGATTTTTCAGGAGGGGAAATTTTTTCAGGAGGGGCAACAATGTCACACTCACATACATTGGCATCACGGAGTGGGTGGGGGGCAGGCTGTTAGCTCAGGAGGGTTTTGGGGGGGCCCTGGCCATGGCCCTGCCTGCATTTTGAAACTTGGGCACACATAGGAACTTTTCAGACAGCATCTTTTTCTTTCATGTCCAGATCCAGGGTGGATAAAAATCAAAGATTTTTTTAAAATTTTTTTTAAAAAATCGGATTTTTTAAATTTTAATCGGATTTTTTTTATTTTAATCGGATTTTTTTGATTTAAATGCTTTTTGAGGAAAAATCTCTCTAAAGATCATGTTCTAGTTAAGATACATTATAGTCCAAAGGTTATTCATCATGAAATTACTGTATTTTCTGGCGTATAAGACTACTTTTTAACCCCGAAAAATCTGTGCCAAAGTCGGGGGTCGTCTTATAGGACAGGTACTTAACTGCAGCTTGTTTCCCCTTGCTTCATATGTCCGGCGCATATGGTGGGGGGTGCCGTGGCCGAGTCCCTTCGCTGTGCGGGGAGTATGAAGCAAGGGGAAGCAAGCTGCACACATCTTCCTGTACCTCAAGGAGGAGAACGTGAGCGTGGATTGGCTCTCCACCAGAACCTGCCCATTTGACTCGGAGGGCTGCGCGTCTTGGTTGAGTGTGGGTTAATTTTTATTTGGTGTGCATTGGAAGAGGGGTAGTCTTATACGGCAAGTATATTCCAAACTCTATATTTTAACTGGAAAAGTTGGGGGTCGTCTTATACGCCCAGTCGTCTTATACGCCCAGTCGTCTTATACGCCGGAAAATAGTAGTTTTTAATTATGTGGCATAAGGCTGTATTAATCCATTCACAATGTCATGCTCTCCCAGAGGTTTCTGATTATTGGGCAATTTTTCTATCTAGAAGATATAATGTTATTGTTTTGGTTAAATAAAACTATTTAAATGTTAAGGTAATGATTATTTCTCTCCTTCCAATAAAGTACAACAGAACAGTTGTCCAAATATGAATTATTAACCTATTAAACTGTAGATAGTTCACCTTGCAGTAATTTCATAATTATCTATCTAGGTATTTCTAATGGTATATAACCACCAAATCAGTAATTTTCTGATATAAATGTAAAACTACTGCAATCTGAAAAGTTATTATTTTAAAAATGAAACCTTTATCTGGTTGTAAATATTAAGATTAAAACAACTCCAGCAAAAATGAGTCTTTATGTAGAAAATCATGATTTAAATCAAGCCTTGCTGACTAGTGATTTAAATCATGATTTAAATCAAAGTGATTTAAATCAAATCCACCCTGTCCAGATCAAACTTTAAACTGCCAAAATGAAACCATCTTCTTGGCTTTGTCATTAGCCAAAATTAAACCCTCATTGGTACATGTTTCTGGTAATAATAAGCAGACCAGCAAACGAGCTGGATTCTGTATCGCTCCACATTCACACATCATGTTTTTGTCCACCAGCAGCTCCCACTTGAGTATGTTGGTCTTACGTTTAGGGACTCTGACACTCGCCCTGCTCTGCATCATCAAAGTGACGTAGGGGAAGTCAAGCTCCTCAGCCACATCCATCTTTAATGTAATTCCTTGTCCAGTGAGTTCCCTCTTCCCTCTTCTACTTTGACCTTTACCTTGCTTTAGTGTATGAGAAACAAGACACAGGAACAGCCGTAGTACTGGCTTAACACATCTTTATTGCATGGTGGTCTAGGGGAACATGAGGTAATGGCGGACGAACAGCTCAATATATACGGTGGTTATACATTTGAATGTGGCTCCACGATAGCCCATTGGCTACTGCTGGCGTGACGTCATTCCAGGTCACACCCTTCTTGTCCAGGTGAGGTAGTGGCGGGAATCTTCCCGCGCTGTAGTTCTTTGGGGATTGGAACCTTGTGAGCTTGGGCGCTCGCTATTGCCACCAGGTGGACATTAGCTCGCGACCTAATTACACGGAATACATTGATACAGTTGGTGGTTGTTTTAATGCATAGAACTCAGAACACAACATCCCTCCCCCCTAGAATGAGACGAAGTCTCTCAACCAAGATGGCTTATTGCAAACGCGCCTTGGGCGAGACGCTGACTGGCTTGTCCCGGGAGTGCTACTGCTTCTCTGTCCCCTGGTTCCTTGTCCTGCAACAGGAGAGGGAGACTCGTTAGTGTCTGGCCGCGGCTCCGCGGAACTTGGGGAAGAGACAGAAAAACCGGGGGCTCTGGGGACTAACGAAAAACCCCGCTTCTCGCTTGGATGGGTGGGGGACCACTCCCGAAAACCCCCCCGGTTTTGTAAATGAAAATCAGAATTATCACCTGGGGTGCCATTAGAAAGATTCCGCAGGATATCTATGCCTGGGGTACCATTAGAAGGATTCCTCAGGATATCTATGGGGACAGAATCCCTCTCCTCCCCCCTAGGTGGGGACCACTGGCCCCCCTCACCTCCCCCTTGGGTTGAACGGGTGGGGGAGAACCCTAACGCTGAGTCCTGTTCCTCGCCGGCTGCGCCCTGGTGCTCCTGAACCCTGCGACGGAGTTGGTCTGCGTGTCGTCTCCATAGCAGACCCGTGACGGTCTCTACGCAATATGGCACGGGACCCGTCCTTCCAACGACAACGCCCGGGACCCAGGCCGGCCCCGCGCTGGCGTAATTTCTGCAATGCACCGGGGCACCGACTTCGAAACTCTTCGTGTCCGCTAACCTGATATTCCTCCCTGTGTCCTCCACCCTAGTGGGGTCTAGCCTGGTCAGGATCGTGGTCAGCTTCCTACGCATTAAGAGTTCTGCGGGCGAGTACCCAGAAGCTAGGGGGTGACCCTGTAGCCTAGCAGGAATTGGCACACTTGTAGGTTGAGATCCCCAGGACCCATGCGCCTCAGTGCGTCTTTGGTTGTGCGCACGAGGCGCTCGACCTGGCCGTTTGTTGCCGGGTGGAAAGGGGCGGAGGTGATGTGCCTAATGGCGTTGATCTCGGTGAATGCCCTGAACTCTGCGGACGTGAAACAACTAGCGTTATCGCTAATTAGGGTGTCGGGTATGCCGAACGTGCTAAAAACCCTACGCAAATGCTTCATGGTCGTTGCCGAGGAGGTGCTCGTAACTGGGATGACCTCCAACCACTTGGAGTAGGCGTCTACTATGAGGAGAAAAAGTGTCCCTCTAAATGGGCCCGCAAAATCAATGTGCACCCGGGACCACGGCCCCTTCGCCGCATCCCATTCCCTGTGCGGCAGACGCACCTCCTCGGGTCGGGAGCATTGGCAGCTCTCACAAGTGCCTACCATGTGCTCGATGTCGGCGTCTAACTGGGGCCACCAGAAATAGCTCCTGGCCAGAGCCTTAGAGCGGACAATTCCAGGGTGGCTGACGTGCAGCAGTTTGAGCACCCTCGGCCTCAGGGATTCGGGGACCACCACCCGCTGGCCCCACAGAAGGCACCCTCTTTCTATGGACAACTCTAGCCTCTTCCTGAAAAACGGGGTGAACTCAGCCGCCGGGGAGAATGCTGGCCACCCTTTTTGCACCCAGGAGCAGACTAGAGCTAGCGTTTTGTCCTTCCCGGTCGCCTTGGCGATGTCTGCGGGTACAATGGGAGGCGAATCTAAGACCTCTATCAGGAGTACTTGGCGGTCTTTTTCTTCCTCGCCCACGGTGCTACTAGTGAGGGGAAGGGGAGACCTCGACAGGGCGTCCGCGTAGCTTATTTCTTTCCCTGGGCGGTACACCAACGCATGCTGATACGCGTTTAAGAAGATGGCCCACCGTAACATCCTAGGGGACAGGATCTGGGGTGTGGGCTTGTCCGCAGTGAAAATGCCTAGCAGGGGCTTGTGGTCGGTAACTATGGTGAAGCGGCGGCCATAGAGGAAATCGTGGAACTTCTTAGTCCCCGCTATTATCGCTAGCGCCTCCCTGTCTGTTTGGGCGTAGTTTCGCTCAGCCTGGGACAGGGATCTGGAGTAAAATGCTACCGGGGCCTCTCTCCCATTCTCCAGCACGTGGCACAGCACCGCCCCCACCCCTACTGGGGATGCATCACATATCAGAACCACCGGCTTCTTGGGGTCAAAATGGGTGAGGATGGCATCAGACGCTAGGAGTTGTTTCAGTTCAATGAACTCTTGGCTCTCGCCCCACTTCCACGCCTCGTCCTTCTTGAGTAGCTTATGCAGCGGCTCCGCTACCGAAGCCTTCCGAGGCAGGAAGGAGTGGTAGAAATTTAAGAGCCCTAGGAACGACTGCAATTCGGGCTTGGAGGTGGGGTGAGGGGCACCTTGAATTGCGGCTATCTTTGATTTGGAGGGCTTAATTCCCGCAGGGGTTACCCGGAAACCCAAGAACTCAACCTCTTTCACGAAGAAGACGCATTTGTCTTTCCGCAACCTCAACCCCGCCTTTTCAAACACCGCCAGTACCTTGTCTAGCCTTTCAGCCAACTCCTCCTCGCTCCCCCCCGTTATCAATACGTCATCAAAGTATGGCAAGACCCCATCCAGTCCTTTCAAGAGGCGTTCCACAAGCGACTGGAAAATGCCGGGCGCCGAGTTCACGCCGAACTGTAAGCGCGTCACCTGGAATGCCCCCTTATGCGTGACTATTGTTTGCGCAGCAGTGGCAGCTGGGGTTACTGAGAGTTGCTGATAGGCCTGCGCCAGGTCAAGTTTTGCGAAACACTTTCCCCCATGTAATCTGGCCAACAGATGGCTGACTACCGGCACCGGATACGCATTAGGGCGGATCGCCTTATTAATGGTGCATTTATAGTCAGCACATATGCGGACCTCCCCGTTGGCCTTCAGTGCAGTTACAATCGGAGTCTCCCACTCCGCGGAATCAACAGGAACAAGAATCCCCTGACCCACCAATTTGTCCAGTTCCGCCTCTATTTTGTCCTTTAGTGCGAAAGGCACTCTGCGCGGCTTGAGTCTTATTGGGCGGACCTCCGGATCCAGGTCGAATGCTACTGGGGGTCCTTTGAATTTTCCAAGTCCTTTCTTGAATACTTCGGGGTGCGCGTCGCACACCTCCTGTAATGGGTCAGTCCCAACGGCATGCACCCCCCAATGAACAAACCCAGGGGCTTAAACCATTGAGTCCCGAGGAGGCTGCAACTTCCCCCCTTGAGAACAACCAGGGGCAGTTCTGCGGCGTGCTGCTTGTACTGGACCTTGAATTTTCCAACCCCCAACACCGGAATACTATTACCCTGTACATCCCGCAGCGTGGACCTCAACGCTTTGAGCTTAGGGCGCACGTGGGGGGAAATTCCCAAGAACTCCCGCTGGGACATGATTGAGTAGGAGGAACCCGAGTCTATCTCCATCCTAACAGGGGCCCCTTGCACCAGTACCTCAACAAAGTAACGGGGGTGTCCCAAGGACACGCTGTACACTGGGGCGTCGTCGCCGCTGTCGTCGGAGATGTGGCCTACGCCGTCCTGCTTCTTCGCGGGCCGGGCGCCCTCCTTGGTCCTCGGCGAGCGGTCTGGCGAGCTTTTCCGGTCCCTGCGCCGTCGTCTGCAGACCTTGGCGATGTGCCCCCGGCGGCCGCAGTTGTGGCACTCGGCCTTCCGGAACGGGCACTTGATGCGGTCGTGGGCCGCTCCACATCCGTCGCAACGTCGGCCTTCCTTCCGCACCTTCCGGACATCCTCGTTGTCGCTGCTCTCCGTGGAAGATTTTGGCGTCCGTCTGGCCGCCTGCACCGACCCCGCTGCCTTGTCGGCCTGTGGGGGCCTTTCTCTGAACCCCTTGACTCCGGCCCTCATGGCTTCCGCGGCCTGCGCCGCCTTCACAACCTCGCGCAGCGTTGGGGGTGGCTCCTGGTTCATCAGCTTTCGCTGAACCTCCTCGTCCCACAGGCCGCACAGCATGCGGTCCCTGAGGGCGATTTCCAGGTTTTCCCACTTACATGGGCCGGCGGCCAACCGCAGGGCCGCTGCAAAGGCGGCGATGGACTCACCGGGTGCTTGGACTCTCTTCCAGAATGCGTCTCGAGCCGAGAACATCGAAACTGAGGGCTGGAAATGGTCGCGCTTCGCCTTCAGGAGCTGTTTGACCATCAGCTCGCTCACCTTCTTCGGTGATACCAGGTCCACCAATACTCTCTTGGCGGCATTTCCTAGCATCCGGGTGAGGATGGCCCTCTTCTTTCCCTCGTCTGTGATGTCGGACACCACCAGCGCATCTTGGAAGTCCATTTCAAAGAGTTCCCAATCTTCCGGCTTGTTGATGTCGAAGCCGGCATGATTAGCGTGTGTCTTGATCTCATGGGAATCCCATCATCCCACCTTCGTCGCCAATTTAGTGTATGAGAAACAAGACACAGGAACAGCCGTAGTACTGGCTTAACACATCTTTATTGCATGGTGGTCTAGGGGAACATGAGGTAATGGCGGACGAACAGCTCAATATATACGGTGGTTATACATTTGAATGTGGCTCCACGATAGCCCATTGGCTACTGCTGGCGTGACGTCATTCCAGGTCACGCCCTTCTTGTCCAGGTGAGGTAGTGGCGGGAATCTTCCCGCGCTGTAGTTCTTTGGGGATTGGAACCTTGTGAGCTTGGGCGCTCGCTATTGCCACCAGGTGGACATTAGCTCGCGACCTAATTACATGGAATACATTGATACAGTTGGTGGTTGTTTTAATGCATAGAACTCAGAACACAACACTTGCATACCTTCAAGGATATTTGTTCTTGACATAAAACTTCCTCGATCTGAGTCGTTGGACTTGAGCCACATATCCATTTAGATGTGTCGAGGGTCATCACCTTATAAACATGAGATCACATGACTTATCTGTCATCAGAGTATTTACTTCATGTGCATGTTCCTTGTTCAGTGAGCTCCATCATCCATCTTCTAATTTAGTTTTGCTAAGCGTAATATCTATGCTTGTGTTAGAGAAGAGTTTTCTGTCATAATCAGATTCCCTTCCATATATGTTCACCTTGCATGAGGCCATGGATGGTGGCATGGCAGTCTCTCCTCCTCCCCTGGACTACAGTGTTGTTGACTGTAAGTTCCCAAGTAGACCTAGGAGAGGCAGGCACCCAGAGGACCCCAGACAGGTATCATCCTGAGGGCACTCTAGCAGATACCCTGGTCTCATATAAAGTGACGGCTAGATAGTAACATACCCTTACCTTTTTCTTTCTTTCTTGCCTTTAAAAAGGACAGTGTTCAAGGTTTTCCTTGCAGGGAATAACTAAACACAACTTTATAGACTGAGTGCAAACTACCTACTGACACAGCTACTACTATGTCAGGAATGGTGAATTATTTCTGAATGAAAATATTTAATATTTAAACAAGCACAATGAGGACTATTGTGATACTGTTGTGATTCAATAAGTTCAGTAAGTGTTCTAAGCAGCTTTTGATTTGGACTGATCTGGACTAATTTGACATGCCTAGTGGGTAAATTTGTTGCACAATTCTGGAAGAATTGCACCGCACCTCCGGCCACATGGAAAGCTACCAACTTCAAAGAGAGCCATTTCAGGGGAGGGGAATATACAAATCCCTAGTTTCCTGCCTCTAAATTGTAAAAGGATGTAAGCTGCTGTTTGTTTCTGCTGTCTGTTCCCCATTTAATATCTAAGAATGAGTCTGGCTGGGACTACATACTCCATGCCATGTTAGCCTGAAGAAATAGCCATGAGCTACAAAAGCTTGCTAAGTTTGGAAATTTAAAGTGACCTAGAAAAGGTATTGTTTTCCTCCTGTAATTGTTTTATTTTATGATGGGTCACATGGCTGAATAATTGTTTTACTAAAATATTGTATATATCTAAGAGGTGCCTTAAAGTCAAATACATAAAGCTATATCCAAAATAAGTAAATTAAATTATAAGAGTTGTAATATTCTATGTATATTTTCTGAAAGTCATTCTGCAGTGCTGGTTGTGTTCATTTAATACCTTCCAATTGGTTCTTTTTCAGTGGCTGCTTTAGGTTAACTGTTGTGGCAAGCATCAGTCTTTGCTCAAAAGGAGAGAGAAAAAGGTGTGGGGAAAAATGTAGAAATGGGTTGGAAGCAAGCTGTAGCTTGGTTGCTTCCAGCTTTCCTAAATTTGGTGGAATGCAAGCAGGGGATACACTGATGTTGCTGACAAACACCATCCGCCAGCAGCATGGGAAATGTGATGCAAAGAGGAAAATGGTGTAAGTAAGACAGAGGAAAGTGTGGGGCATTTAGGCTACCTGACACCACTCACCTGAGGATTTTTGACAGTTCTGTGGTGGGCTGAACTCTGAGGCTAAAACTCTGACATATTCCGCAAGGGGAACTCACCCTCTTTTACTCAGCTATAGTCTGTGCCAGTTAGAAGCACAGGTAGGTAAAGAATGAGCCTCTGGATGACTTTGGACTGCAGCTCCATTCACCCCTAGCCAGGATAGCCAACTGGTGAGGAATACAGTACAGGGAACAGCAGTCCAGCGCTATTTGAAGGCTACACTTTTGCCATCCATAATCTAATGATTTCAGGCAAGAGAAATCTTTTTTTAGGGGAAAGGGAAATTAATAATCCTGGATGGCCTACACATGGAACCTGCATGAAAAGAAGTCAAAACACAAGTTGACCCTTCATCAAGGTGAGGTCCAGCTTTATTTCACAAGCGCAGACCAAAGCAGAGAAGTCTTTATTGTAGTTGCCTATGCCAGTCAAGTAATGCAGCATTGAGCAAGCCAGCAAAGCTCTGGAAATCCTTAGCAGGTGCTTTGCTTGGCAAGCTTGATGTAAAATGAGCAGTGACCAATCATGTAGCCAATAATTCACATCTATCCTTTTGTTCTCACATGTCAGGCATGAAGTGGTAGCTGCAACCAGAATGTGGGAAACTGAACTTCTTGGAAGACCTCAGAAAGCAGAACATCTTAAAAATATGTTCCTTGTCAAATTGATCTTCATCCTTATTTATTTTGACATGTTTGTTTTGAAAGAAAAATCAGGAATAGATATGCAGAAGCTTTTACTCAACATTTCCTTTTAAATAGTCTCCTTTTTCACTTTTAGGAATTTAAAAAAGGATTTGTTTATTTCACCAATCTCATCACATTTAATCATTTTTGTAAGTCATATTTTTACAAATTGATGTTATGTAAAAACTGCAGCACTTGTTTGAATGAGAATGGAGGACAGATTTATTTTGTGTTTTTGGCAATGTTTTATGCTGCCATTTTTTATTTTTTCTTACAGAGGGCTGAAATACATCTCCCACATCTATGTGGAGGAGTATCCACCTCCACAAACCCATACTAAACCCAGGGAAACTATGATGAATGTAGACAAGGAGGAGGAGGGGGCCTGAAATTAAATTATGAGGACACAATATTTTATGACATATACACCTCAAATGTTGCATTTTTCCCTGGTATTCATTAAGCACAGGGAAAATAGTTTTGCTTAACAGAATCTTATTTTTGCTGGCTGTGGGGAGGGGGAGAAGGTTTTTGTTAATATATGTAATTCCTACTGAGTGTGATGAGACTTATTTCCAAGAAGGTATGAGTAAGATAGCATTGTATTAATATGAGCAGGAGGCATTAGATTTATTTGAAACAACAATTATTGTGGATTTGTGCTATACAGAATGAAACCTGGAAAGACTCTTTCATTGTGCATTTGTCTCTTATTTTGTCCCTGTCTTTCCTAATCAAAAGCTATACTGCCCTATGTCCCTAATCCTTATTCATAAGTTTTCTTTGCAATAAAATGGTGGCTTAATTTGTTCTTCAATATCTTTCATTTGCTGTTGATGAGTACAAACTGTGAAACAGAGGTGAAGTAAGGAACGATTCAGCTGTTAGCAAAATGTTAGTGAGGGTTTGTTTTCTTCCATGCCTTCGGCACTGAGGAACAGCCCAAGAGGAGTATGATGGAATACAAGACAGAGATAATTTAGCCAAGATGCCATTTAAATACTGGAGCCTGGGACAGGGGCTATATTAACAGGGTTGGTAGATCTAGCCACGATTGAAATGAAAATAATTCATTCCAGTTGCTATTAGGTGCATATCTATTGAATGTTTGCTGCTTCTATACTGTGTAATTAGTGTTTTATTTTGTTCTCTGTCTTTTCTGTTCCCTTACCTATCTTTCTAATAGAATAAAATAGCTGTACACAGCAAGATGCAAGAATCTCTGGAAGTGACCCTTCCTAATAAACAAGAAGAAGATGAGAAAGACCAGCCTACTGAGATGGAATACCTTAACTCTCGCTGCGTCCTTTTCACTTACTTTCAGGGAGACATTGGATCAGTAGTGGATGAACATTTCTCAAGAGCTTTAAACCGAGCTAGCAGCTTCAATCAAGAGACAGCTATTTCCAAAAGCAAAACAGGACTAACCGCTCTATGGAGAGGTAAGGCTTAGAAACACAATGGATTTGAAATTTATTTATTCAGTGGGCTGCATGGCTACATGCCTTATCTTTTTGTGTCTGCTTAAATGTGTGTTTCTGTGACCTGTTTAATAAATAAGACAACTGGGTGCTCCTTCCCAAATCTGAGGGATACATTAGATCAGTGATGGCGAACCTTTTAGAGACTGAGTGCCCAAACTGCATCCCAAAACCCACTTATTTATCGCAAAGTGCCAACACAGCAACAGGGGAGGAAGGAAATGCTCCCATTGGGCTGCTGGGCAGAGGGACAGGGTGAACTCTGTGCTGGGGGGAGGGGAAAAATGCTCCCATTGGGCTGCTGGGCAGTGGGATGGGGCAAACTGTTGGGGGAGGGTGTAGGAGTCCGATTCATGTAAAGATCTCTATTCAGCCTCATTAGCAACAGTTTATAGCCCCAGATAAACAAGGAAGAGTCTAACGGAGTCCAGCTTCATTAGACAGAGTGTGAAACAGAGGTAGAGAAAAGTAGAGAGCAGAGCATACACACACGCGACTGCTTTTCTTGGCTGAACAAAGGAAACTTAATGGCGTCTCTTTATTCAAACAGAGTATATCAGAAACAAAACTTAAGGCACAGAGCCAATCAGAAAGTCAGAACCCAAATAAGGAGAAGAAAGGAGAAATCTTCTCATTATTCTACGCATGCCCAAAATCCAGCGTTGTCTCTCATGCAGACAAAGAGGCCTTTGTTTACAAAATGTGAAGGCGACAGGAGACAGAAACCAGATACATTCCTACAGGAGGGAGGAAGCACTCCCATTGGACTGTTGGGCAAAGGGGTGGGGCAAACTGCTGGGGTGATTGCATGGGTGCCCACAGAGAGGGCTCTGAATGCCACCTCTGGCATGCATGCCATAGGTTTGCCACCACTGCATTAGATGTAAGTTTGGCCTGCACAACCATGTCAGGCATGCAGTTTGAATTAAATTGATGAGAAACATTATTGAGGAACACCATGCATTTAAAATGAAAAATGAGTAGGCAGAAGGTTGGTTGTAGTAGTTTTATCCTGTGCCACTTTGTTCTTCAAAACAAATTATAGCTATCAGATCTTGGAGCAAAACATACAAGTACCATACCTTTCTGACTTACAGTTGTTTAACAACAGTATCAAAGTTCTGGTCCACATGAGGTCACTGAAGAAGAAAAATATTTTGGGTGAAACTAGGTCAGGCTTCATGAATGAAAGAATAACTAGCTGAGTTCTGGTGCTGAACATGCTTTCTTTAATTTTAAATGTGCTTTGATACTCACATCAGCCCTACATGACTTAGGTCAGAAAAATCAGTACAATCACTATTGTTCATAGTAGATCTTGGGGTAATAGCAATCAAAATGAAAACCTATCACCCTAACGTCTGTTCACACGAGCTTAATTGAAAGCATCAGTATAAGCCATCTTCAGACAGAAACAAATTGTTCAGCAACAAAATTCCACCCCGTTTTAAAGAATATCACCTCAGAGTAGAGGCAATTTGTGATAAATTAAAAAGTAATGGTTAAAATGTTAATAGAACATCTCACCAGATAGGTAGTGTCAAGATTTTTTTTTAAATTAAAGAACCAAATAGATATATAAATGCATCTATTCTGATTGTTTCTACATTCTCAGTCATGGAGAATATTATGATTTATTTTCCCACTTCTGGACAGCCCAGGTTGGAGGAGACTGGGCCATATCTAAAAATTTAGTTGTGCAAACAGTGAAGTTGATGTGTTAACAGTTGATGTGTTAACATGGTTATACTTTTCAAATATTTGCAAATGTAATTATATGGCTCTACAGTTTCAGTTCACAGACTGAAACATCTGCATGCATATTAAGTATGAAATAGAGGAGCATTGTTTTATTTCTATTACACTTAATGTCTTTCCGTACCAGTTATGTACAAAGTAATCTAAGATCCCCAGAAGTGCACAAGAAAGAAGGATAGGAGTATTGGGTACAATTCTTCCCTTTCTGGCATTTCTCTCTCTCTCTCTCTTTCTCTCTCTGAAGCCTTGCTTTTTGGGCTACTGCTGTCTCATCCTGATCAGAAAACATACTTCACTAGATATGGTATCTCTGGAAGAAAACCATTGAATTCAGTGGTAATAGTACTGACTAGACAAATTTGTGACCCCCCCTTGCACCATCTGTTATGATTTGCAGGTACTGTATCTCAATTAAAAAGCAGAGAACCACCCAGCCAAGAGGACAGTACACATAAAATGCATTTGAAAAACCATGTTATGAATACCTTGGCTATCCTATATATGCCCTACAGTGTTATGGATGAGAGAATTAAACAAATGTTTCTTTCTCAGTGGAAAATAAAATGTAGTGAAATTCGTGAATCCTTGCATTGTTGCCATCCCATTCTTTCAGAAAAACACAGTGGCTAGAATCCTGTTGCTTGATGTTAGTAAATTGCATTAGAGTTGATGTTGTTACATGCAGTCAAAACATCTCCAACTTATGGCGAACCTGTCACGGTGATCTCCAAAATATCCTATTCTCAATAGCCCTGCTCAGCTCTTGTATACTCAAGGCTGTGGCTTCCTTTAGGGAGTCAAACTATATTTGTTCAGCTTTTCCTGTTGCCTTCAGCTTTTCCCAAACTTATTATCTTTTACAGCCTTCTCATGATGTTCCCAGAGTAAGTCAATCTTAGTTTTGATATTTTTGCTCCAGAGAGAGTTCAGGCTTGATTTGTTTTAGGACCCATTTGTTTCTATTTCTAGTTAACTACAGTAGGCCTATACAGGGCGGCTCATAAGTCCCTACCCAGCCTCTCCAGGGGCATGTGCCCTGCCCCTCTTCCCAGCAGTCCAATGGGAGAACTTCCTCCCTCCTCCCAGCACAGAGTTCACCCCGCCCCTCTGCCCGGCAGCCCAGTAGAAGTGCTTTCACCCAGCAGAGCCCTACTCTCTTTGTGGCCAGGTAGGTACTTACAGGCCACCCTGTAGAATCATTGTGGATTTGGTGATCATTATAGGCCATTTTCAGGTAGAAAAAAAATTGTTCAGCAATAAAATTCTGCCTTACATCAAAGAAAATCACTTCAGAGTAAATTTCATTGATTCAAATGGAACTACTCTAGTTGTGCTACTCTCGTTATGCTAAACTAAGTTTCAACTAAAATAGACCCATTTGAATTAATAGAATTTATGAGAGAATTGCCAAACCAAATTTCCATTAGATCAATGAGCCTACTCTAGTGCAACTTATTGCAGTAAGCAACAGGATTTCATCCAGTGTCTTATTTTGTTAGTGTTTTTCTTGGTACAGAACTGATTAGCTGACTCAGCTGTCACTGTTGTGAGAATGAAATCTAAGAGATTTTTTTAAAAATCAGTCTTAAAATTCATCCAGTTCTGTTAATTAAAATAACACCTTAGCAACTCTTTTAGAAGTTAGTAAAAGAAGTAAGTTGTGCTTTTATAATAGCTGAAAACATATGTAATAAAATAGGAATAGGCTACACACTAATCTTCTGTATGCTTCACTTCTGTCTAGAGGAGAAAATAGTAGGCAGGATCAGACTAGTTTAGTCTAGCAAGTTTAATCTAGTCTTAGAATGTTTGCTTATTTAAAAAATACAAGGAGCAAAAAATCAAATCATGCAAAACAAGGATTGTTTGTCTTTAACTACTGTACTGGATTCCTCATCATCGTCTTTGGATTTCTTCTGCTTCTATTTTCTTTTATGCATTTAGAGTGTGGTAAATGTTCAAGGTATACTAAACTGTTATTATTTACAATTAACACATTTGTAAACACACTCTGAAGTGTTTGCGAGAGAAATCACAGTAGGCCTGCTGTATCCACAGGTTTAGTGCCCATGGTTTCAGTTATCCATAGCCTAAAAATATTCACTGAAAATTCCCAGAAATATGTAATGCATACATATTTCCAAGACAATTATCAGAACTGGCCACTGAATACAGGGTTCCCTATTATCTGAAGTTTCAGGCATTAGCAGAAAGTCTTGGAATCTACCCCTGTGGGCCTATTATATGTGTTTTTTATGTTTGTCTGTGTTGAGATAAGGGAGAGAACTGACAGTATGCTGCCCTCAGGTTGGTTTGATGACTGTAGTCTCACTGTTGGCAGTTTGGAGGCAGAGGAGATAAAAACGAGTGAAGGGGTGAAATAATCTCACATTAAGCAACACCAGCGATTGATAAAAAAAACTTTTGGATTTGTATTCCCAGAATCCCTCAGCCAATAGGGTTAGGATAGCTATGGGATCTTGGGTAGTAATGGTTCAGAAAAGTTAAGCTTTGGCACAAGTGAAGAAGAGAAGAGAAGCCCTCTGTAAAAGTGGGGATTTGGTGAGTCAGTTCCTTCATAAATATTTATTCAAATGGTCCAACTTTAACTGCAACTTACTTTAGCACTGTAAGTTACAGCTAGAGTAGGACCATTTATATTAATTGAACTTAGAAGGGAGTTGACACACTAAATCCTGATTGATTCTGTGGGCCTACTCTAGTATGATTTACTATGCTAAACAACAGGATTTTGGCCATTGTCAGAACCTTGTGAACTATAAAATTGCCAGATTGTTGCTGGTTGGGTTTCCCTTTGTAGATCTTTCCAACAGTTTAGGTATGTCAGTAGATCAGAGATTATTAAATACGTGAGTTCCTCCTCCCCACCCCCAAAAGCCTCATCATTTGTAATTGTCAATTGGGTTCATGGATTACTTTCATTTATATTTTAAGAATTGTTTTATCTGTGGCTGGAATTTTTTTATCCATGTTAGCAATGCTGTCTGTTATTTAAGAACAGTTTTAAGAATTTATTCTTACTTTGTTTTTTCTATTAAAAGAGAATTCAACAATAGCAAGCCAGAGGAGTGCTTTCCCAACTTCATTTTGGACCAGTTCTTATCAAACTCCACCTCACCCATGCTTAAGTGGAGTCCATCATGATTTTCCAGTTACTGCGCCAGAAAACTTTTCAACAGCAGATTCTGGTAGCTGGCCAGGACATGCCTTACATCAGACTGCTCCACCTCCTCCAAATAATATGTCAGAATCTTGGCATTATCCATTAGCATCTCAGGTGAGCTCTTCATATGGACACATGCATGATGTGTACATGCATCGCCACCATCCCCATGCACACATGCACCACCACCCAGCTTCGCACCTTGATCCACGGTACAGGCCTTTGTTGATGCCTTCAGTTTGCACAAGCAAGATTCCTCCACCACAGTGCGATCCAACAAAGACAGATCCTTCTGCTGTCACTAGTGCTACCTCAGCATGGTCAGGAGCCTTTCATGGAACAGTCGACATTGTCCCAACTTTTGGTTTTGACACAGGTAAGCTTTGTACTTGTGCTTATGTAACAAAATTTCAGGAAGCATGTCACAGTTGGAGCTTCTCACTAAACCATCTAGCCTTTTTAAAAAAAAATTTCCAGGATGACTCCTGGACATAGATAATACTGAAGTTGCAAAATGCTCCAGTCTCATAAGAAGAAGAATTACATGTAATCAAGTCAATTCTGATTTAAGGCAGCCTGTTTCAGGGTTTTCTAGGTAAAGAGAAACCTGAAGTAGCTTACCATTTCCTTCTTCTGGGGGTACACGTGCTGGCTGTTCTCGTTGAATGCATTGTGGTGAATCATACTCCTGACCTCTGGCTCTGCAGATAAATATCTAACTCACTGAGCTAGATTCATAAAGAGACCACAAAAGAGTTAAGAATTCACTCCTATATAGATAACAGTGCATACCTGTCAAGTATCTTGGATAGGCCGGGATTTCCCGTAATTTAGCACTGCTAACTATACTTTCCTGCCACCATCCCGTAATTTGACAGCGGGGGAAAGTAGTTACTGCGCATCCCTTTCTGCGCAGAAGGATTCTGCTCAGGTCCCATATTGTCTGTAACTGCAATACATATAGCCTGCTTAATACAGATGATTCATTCCATGATACAAAGCCTCACATTTTATGGTTACAACAATCTAATAATAAATATTCTGTTTTCATATAATATCTAGAAGAACTGGATCCTGATTTTTGTACATTACACTCCTGAGTACCCATAATTGGAAGAAAGATTCTGTGAAACCAAAGAATTTCTTGTTTGTTTCTGTAAGCATCTGTGACGAATCTGTTTTGTTAATCAATCCTGTGTGAGAATAGGATGTTCTGTACAGACCCAAGGGATCATAAATGCCTTTCAAAATCCAACCCAAATGCTATGTATCAAGTTTCCTTCAAAGAAAGCATGCTCAAAATCTTGCAAGCCAATGCTTACAAATAAATGTACTCCAAATATATAGAGCAATTTTGCTCTATAATTGTAGATTCTAATTTGCAGTATCTTTAATGTAGATTTTTAATGCTTGAAAATAATCATTGAAATGGAAGCCTAATTTATTCCTCTGAATTCCACACTGCACAGAAGCATCATAAAGTGTAGGATTCAATATGATGAGCATCTGGTCTTAGTTTTGACACTGCTGGAGATTCCCTCAAGAAGTAGAGATAGCATGTGAATTGCAAAGAATTGCATTGTAATGGTATCTACCAAGTTCCATAGTAGCAGTTCAACATTCAGAATACATAATTACGGTATGTTTTCTGAACATAATTATGTTTTTGTGGCTCCGGTGGCTAAGAAGCTCACCTTGTTGGCGTGAAGGTCGGCAGTTCGAGACCTGGGTACTGCATGACGGCTTGAGTGCCCGTCTCTATCCCAGCTCTTGGGGACATGAAAGGAGCCTCTTTCAGGCGTCCCCTGAGCAGAGTTTCTCCAGCAAAAATGTATTTTTAAAAATACAGTATGTGACTGTTTTTAATGTGTGAGTTTTCTGTTAGCCGCCCAGAGTAGGAAAATCTCCTAGATGGGTGAGGTATAAATGCAGTAAATTAATAAATAAATAAACAAAGAATACTTAACAGATGGGTTAAGCTGAGGCCTTATTATAATTAGTTTGGCCATTACCCTACAAGTTTACCTGAAGCTAGTATTGCAGGATTCTTATTCTCTCATATACAGTGGAGGCTTGAAAAATAATTTCTATATTCTTTGTGTCTGATGAAGTGGACTTGGTCCACGAAAGTTCACAGTTAAATACAGGAGTTATTCTTTAAGGTGCCAAAACATTTTTTGTCTTTCTTGTTGTTGTTTTTATTTACTCTAAGATATCCTTGTACAGACTAACACAGCTATCACTTCAAACATATTCTTTGTCTTTCATTAAATTTGATTTTCTAAGTCAAACTGTGGCCCTTCAAATGTTGTTTGAATATAACTCTTTTCTGACCTAACCATCATATTAATGGTGAGGAATGATAAGATTTGCAGTTCAGTTACCATTTCTAGTTTGTCCACATTGTTTGGGAATAATGGAAATTATTGTCCAACACATTGGAAGGATAGTGTGTTGGAAAGATTTATTCCGTAGTGATGAAAAAGATAATCTAGCTAGTAACCATGTTAGTCTGGTGTAATGGTAGAGAAACCAAAACTCTTTCAGCACCTTTAAGACTAATCAGTTTCTATTCTTCATAAATGTTTGTGTGTCTAAGCATAATTTTTCAGATGGTGATAAAATGTTTCCTTCAAAGACTGTGCTGCCAGAGAAATCTGTTCCTGTAAAGCTCTGTTACATTTAGCAGAATTTCAGACAGCATTGTTGGGATGGTTGCTGTATTCATGGTTATTTTAAAAAATCCAAGATTTGGTATAATTTGATCTTGTCAAAATGTGAAGCTGCCATGATGGACCTAACATGAATTGAACAATCATGATGCCTCCCCACTGTGCAGGATTCTGGTCACCCAACCGTATGCAACTAGAGTTTACTCTAATCTCAGACCTAATTTTTATGTTTTCATGAATCTGGAGAAGAGTTCTTATTTTCATTCTCCCAGGTCAGACATATCTGGGGAAATGATATCACTACAGAGAAATACAGATGTGAGAAGAAAGTCCCAGAAGGAGCACAGTCTGGGAAATCCTTGAGCTAAGCTGTTTATACAACAACAGAAGAACCAAACTTCACATATGACATGTGAACCTATTTTGCTCTTCTTTACTAATCATTAGGGGAGAAATGAACTAGGCCAGGAGTTCTCAATCTTTTAAAGCCAGGGCCGGGTCACACTCCTTCAGACAGCTTTAGGGGGCGGACGGCCATTTTGCCCTTCCTCCACCACATGGCACTTCCTGGTGTGGTGGACTTGTTGGGGGGCACATGAAATGGTTCTGTGGGCTGCATGTGGCCCACGTGCTGCAGGTTGAGAATCCCTGAACTAGGCCATAACAAGGAAACAGTACATTTTTTACATATAGAACTTCCACAATTCTTTATAGGAGTTCATGGGGAAATATTACTACTGAATAGGTGTCATTGAGTGTTTTGCTTCTGAATCCATATCTTTTATCCCCACATCTACTCTAGATGTTGAAGATTGTTTGATATAATAGGAAATGTACCTTCTTCTTCAGTGTTTAGGCCAGAAATGAAACTGCCAAAATGAAGCCGTTTTGGGGCATTCATTCTGCAGTTCCTTTCGCCTGACCTAGTGTGAGAAAGATTTGCTGGCAACACAAGGTTGCCGTTACCAGGGTACACCCGATTGTGGTTCAGAAATATCACAATCTTTGAGGAGGCTCTTTATGTGTACCCTGGAAACTTACCTGAGCAGTAAAGATATTAATATTACAGTATAGGTGACAGTTTATTTCTTTACATTGTTGAATTTAGAAGCTCACTTTTTAGTCCATTACCTTATTGTGAGGGAAGAGGAATATTAAAAAAACAAAACCTGATGAGTGAGCAAATTATTATTTTTCAAGAGAACCAAGGCAAAAAATCAAAATGCTTGAGGATTTAATTTTTAAATGTGCCATCTTCAGAATCTATTTATTTCTCTTACTTGCTCCCTCCCCTTCCCCTCTCTTTTTGTTTGGTTGCAGAACTCTAGCAGTCTTTTTTCTCATATTCTCCTTTATGCAGTGACAGAGTTAAGCAGTGCTACTTTCATTCTCAGGAAATTAAGAAGAATAGCACAACTGAATTCTTAAAAAGTCTGGACAATTTTATGGCCATCAATAGTGTTTGCAGCTGTAAAGATGATAAAAGAGTAATTAAATTTCATGTCTCGGGTTGTAAAATGATCATCTGGTAGGAGCAAGTGGTTTTCTCTTCATGGGGTCTGACTTTTGGCAAAACACATTTAGGAGGAGAATTTCCATTTCCATGAAACATACCTTTGTGTTAAGAGAGATACAAAGGTGCGTCCAATTTAATAACAATTCCAGTATTTCTTGTTGTCCAGATAATTACAATGTATGTCTAAGGCTGGATAATAGATCTGAAAGAGTATTTATTTTAAAGGAATGTGACTACTATGGAAAACATCTGCAGAGTATTCTAGGAAGAATAGCAAGGAGATAAGTTTATCTAAGCAAGTTTAAAGGCATGCACGTTTGCAAGAGAGTGGTTGGTCCAATGTCACTTTCCTTTATTTTCTTTTAGATTACTGATAACAATTCAGCTAATTGTACCAATGTGTACTTATTTACCTACCTATTATTACTTACCTATCTTTAATACTAATTGAACTAACAAAACTAAAAACTTTTTTGAGATAAAGAAATGAGGTCCCTTTTCTTTTCAGAGAAGCAGTCATTGATTGGTATAATCACTGATTCCATCTCATTTGCTGGTTATAGTTGTACAAATAGTTTCTGATAAACAGACACAATTGCTGAATACAAAAATGTAGAGCTGGATTGAATCATTGTATTTATGCAGGACTGACTAAGGAGTTATGTTCTAGCATGAATGTTTAATGTGAATAATGGTCCATACAAGTTTATTACTTTGATCAGTACTGCTTTCTGAATACAGAAAGTCTATGCACACATACACACTTGTGAAATACAAACCAATGGATAACAAATTCATATGCAGTTATTCCCAGTTCATTCACTATAACTTCATAAGAGTGCAGCTAGATTATTGTTCTCATCGGCTTCTACTCGTACCCTAGTATACATTTTTTCCTGGAAAAGGAAAAATGCCACTGGCATTAATTTTCACCAGACCTTTTATTTTTTAACTCGCATGACAACTTTTTATTTATGGCCATTTCCCATAATGGAGCATTTCCTGGCATTTTAAAGCATGGATAGTAAAGGCAAAGGTTGCCCTTGATCGAAAGCCAGATATATCCGACTGGGACTGGGTTTTAGTGCTCATCTCTGTTTATAGTCAAACGTTTGCAGATGTTTCCATGGACATGTGGCAGGCATGACTAGACACCAGAGTGCATGCAACACTGTTTATCTTCCCACCAAAGTGGTACCTATTTATCTACCTGGCCCAGCGGGTGTGGGGAGCTGAGAGAAGAACAGCCGCCCCCCGTTGGCTGATATGAACATGCTAATTGCATCTGGGTTTTTAGGCTACTTGTTTGTCTATTTGCCACAAAGATTTTATAATGTGTTTTATGTAAGGTTTTTAATGGTATGCTGGGTCTTTTATACAAGGTTATGTGCAATAGGATTGTGAGCCACCCAGAGTCACTTTGGTAAGTGGGCGCCGGCGGCCATACAAATCTAAATAAATAAATACTTGCAATTTCTTGCTTTTGAACTGCTAGGTTGGCAGGAGCTGGGACAGAGATGTAAGCTCACTCTGTCATGCAGTACTTGGGTCTTGAACTGCCAATCTGCCAACCTTCCAGTTGTCAAGTTCAGGATCTTAACAACTAAACCACCGCATGGATACAGAAGCACAAAACTGGATTTAAAAAAAAAATAGATTTGTGCTTCCTGAATTCATGAGAAAATTGATACATCTGCATGTGAGAACTGCCTTTAAAATCTGTTCCAAGTCATCTCATGAAAATTAATTAAGGATGAATGATCTCCATGGCCCTATTAGTCCTGATGTGTTCCTCAGGGTCCTTAGTCTCCTATCCATGGCAATTATCAAGGGCATATTTAGGAATAAACTAGCATATTTTGCCCGGCGGTGCCAGGCTTTTTAAAATTGTGTTGGATAGTAAAGGGTTTCATTTTTTTCTTGCACCAATGGTGCTGGGCTGTTTTAAATTTTGTTGTAAGGTTTTGTGGTTTTTTGGCTTCGAGGCGCTACGTCCGTCTGTGGCGGACTTGCGCTCCCAGTGGTGTTTTTTTGTTTTTTTGTGTGTGTGTGCCGGCTTCCTCAGTGCCGGGCTGTTTAAAGTGGTTTTTGATGTTTTTTTTTATTTTATGGAAATGAACTTTGGATTATTATTTTTTAAAATGTGTAAATATATGTTTTATTAAATTGAAGGTATTTTACAGTGTTTTTTTAATTGAAAATTTATTTATTAATCTGTGAATTATTTTTGATTTTTTTGGATATTTTTGAATGTTTTTGGAATTGATTACCTTAATTTTTGAGATTTATTGAATTTTTTGGATTTATTGAATTTTTGGTAATATTTTGATGTTTTTTCTCCTTTGGCCACTGGGTGGTGGTGTTGAGCAATTTTTTTGTATTGCTTCTTCTGGTGAGTTTCTTCTTCTCCTCATTTCAGTTCCGGTTTTCAAGGAGGCAAGACGTCTAATGGTAAGCTCTGTCCGTTTTTTTAGGGGGGGTTGTTTTGGGTTGGGGGGGCCTTCTGTGTCTGCTTATGGTTTTGGGGGGGGGTTATGTGTGTTTCTTTTTGAATGGTTTTGGTTTTGGGTGGGGGTTTCTGTGTGTGTCTTTTTGAATGTTTTTGTTTTTTAGCGTTTGAGGTGGGGGTTTCTGTGTGTGTGCGTGTGTGTTTTAATATTTTTGGATTTTTAAAAATGTTTTTGATTTGTGTTTTGGGTATTTTTGTGGGCCAGTCTTGATAGCTGGCCCACGGAAATACCATCGCCACTTCATGTGGCATTTGGGGGGGGGTACCGTTGTCTGGGCTGGGTTGTGGTGTGTGTGTTTGTTGGGTGGGTGTTTGGCTTGCCGCTTCATGCGGCTTTTGGGGGAGGGTATTGCCGTGGCCCTGGCTGTTTTGGGGTTTGTGTTTTTTGGGGGTGGGGGTTTGCTTGCTGGGTTGGGTGGGGTTTTTGGATTTTTTTCCAGCGAGTTTGTCTCGCTGGGCTCGCCGTGTCTTCTGCGGGGCAGCGTGGGGGAGAGGGTGTCCCTCTCTTCCCCGTTGCTTCGTGCAAGATGGCTGGCGGGTTTGTATGTTATTGTGCTTTTGGGGTTTTGCGTGTTTTCTGGGCGCTGCGTCTGCCTGCGGCGGACTTGCGCTCACGGTGTGGGTGTTTTTATTTTTCGCGCGCTGGCTTCTTCAGCGTTCTGCATGCTCATGGCGTGCAGGACGCTGGGGATTGTAGTTTGTCGTTTCTGTTTTCGGTTTGTTCGGCGGTATTTTCCCTGTGGCTTTTTTTTTTGATTGGCCGCAGCGCGTTTCCAAACGTTCCTTTTGCCGCGCCGCTTAGCCTGATTGGCTCTGGCGCGGCGCAAGGAATGTTGGGAATTGAAGTTCCCTTTTTTTGTTTGCGACTGGGGGGCTCCTGCCCCCGGGTCGAAAATTTCAACCCGACAGTTACCTGCGAACTGGGTTCGGGCGAGTGAACGGAGGCCCATTACGGGCTAGTGGGGCCTGGTGCAACATCCTTTGTCACATTCCAACAGTTAACGCACCATTTTATAGGTATAGATTATGCAAGAAGCAGTGACTTCTTGGGTGTTGCTTTTTTAAATGAAAAGCAGGTGTTGTTGATAGTGATGCTACAATAACAGGTATTAGAAGGAACCTGGTTATTTATTTTGTACACTGTCAAGGCATCATGCATGGTTTGCTATGTCCTATTTTGTTTTGACAGCTATTCTGTAAGATAAACTGAGCTAAAAAGGCTAGCCTCATGGCTGAGTTGTGATTTGAAACTGATTCCCTTGAGGTCAAGACACCATTCTATCTACTACACTTGGTTGAATCCTGCTTACAATTTTCTCCTCATTTATTTGGTAAAAATCTATGTGGAAGAAAGGTACAGGATTTTATCTCCAGCAGGGAGAATGCAGGTTGTAATACACAAGTTTCAAGACATCTGAATTCATCATGTAACCTTTGGTGTATACCTATGGATCTTGTTGCCTTCCAGATGTTTCTGGATTGCAGAAAAGAAGAGCCCTCACCCACTCATTGCACAGAGTTACTAAATGGGGACCAATGGAAAGGAGGAAGAAACCATTCAGTGTGCAGACATCTCACCACAGAGTTTGGCAATTAGGATTAACTATATGCATAATTATTTGTACAGTAGAACCTTGGATAAAGTCCAAACTCCATTCCACAAGTTTGGACTTTATCCGATTTTGTATTTTATCCGAATCAATGGACAATGTATCTGATAATGTCTAAAAATGGACTTTATCTGAGGTTTCTATACCAAATACCTCAGATAACGTCCATTTTTAAGCGGTTTTGGACTTTATACGATGCATCACATGTGCATGAAAACCCTGACTTTATCAGAATTTGACTTTATCCGAGGTACCACTGTATTTTTAAATTACACATGGTTGCAAATACTTGTTGCTTAAAAGAGATTTTTTAAATACTGAAGGCAACTTTGAATTTTGCACTCAAAAGCCAACTTTTGTGATTTGTACCTTAATTTAATCCCCTGGGTGAAGTTTCTTTTTCTTAGGAAACCCAGTTCATATAATAAAACAAAACAATATATTATAATAATTTACTGTGATAAAATAACATTGAAGAACAGATATTGCCATGTTCCAACCATGAAATGGTTCATTTCTACAGATGTTTTGATTCTGAAATCCACTTAAAATATTTCAGAGCTTAGCAAAGAGTATTTAACCATGATAATAACCCATGAATCAGAGCAGTATTTCAGAGTTCCCCATATTCATCACTCTAATCGTATTTGGTGTCTGTTTGCCTCTTGTGTATATTGCTGATAAAAACAGAAGTGTTACTGGTAACTGGGTAGGTATTTATACGCCCACACATGAATACTGCTGTGGAAAATCAATAGGATGGTTATAAAATCGGCACTGGATACAAAGAAGAATACACATGGAACAAATAGCCATCAGAATGTCTTTAAACCACCTGGTAATTTAGCAATGATAAGTAGACTTCATTGAGTCTGCATCTATATAATTAAAACTCTGCTAACTTATATTCTTAAAATAGCTGATAAAGCAAACCAAACTATCCAGGGCAAATTATGTATATTCAGAAGAGATTTACACCAAGGTAGAAAGGTAAAGAACTGCAGAATTTCATGGAAGAGTCACTAGACAAAATAGTTAACTGGTTGGGCAAGTCTAGTTCTCACTCCTGCATCTAACAGGGTTATGTACAAGATCCATTGTACTAGCAGATGTATTATGTGTTGACACAGTTAATCTATGAGTTATATCCAGGGTAATTTTGGTGCAAACAGTTGTACAACATTGATTACACGTTTGCAAGGTTGTTTCTACTACAACAAGACTAAGGCTAATAGCATGATACTGGATTTAGCCTAACATCTCCATGAGCCTCCATAAGGAGGCAGCAGGTCTGATATGAATCCTAGATTCCCTTCATAGCCTTATTATTGTTAAAAGTGCTCATAAATTAACAATGACAATAGCAATTATACTTAAATACCACTCCATAGCTATTAAAACACTCTGAGTGGTTCACAAGGTAATTGGTATTTTCATCCCAACACACTGGGGTATTCATTTTACCAACCTCAGAAGAATGGAAGACTGACTCAACTGTGAACTTGTCAGGATTGAACTCACATTGTGAGGAGAGTTTTGGCTGCAGTACTGCAGCTACACCACTGTGCTACAGGGACTCTTTTATTAATCTGTAACAGTTCCATCAAAGCAAAAGGAAATTATTCAACAGTAAGTAGTTTTAAGAGAGTTAATATTTTCCCTTCCTTTGAATTCAGGAACATCAGCACAACCTTCAATTTCACAGAAATATTTCAGTCTAATTTAAGATGGAGGCAGATAATTGTTTCATCTCTTCACTTTTCCTTGACTAATTGTTTTTAACGAATGTTACTGATTCAAATAAATAAATAAATAAATAATGTTTCATCTGTTTGGTAAATAAGGAGCCCAAAGGGCTAACTATACTTTTCATCTTTCTAAAATATTTTATTACATACAGTAACCCTTTATCTTACATTTTGGAGTTGTGTATACTTTCTGGTTATGTGTATGTTTTAAACTAAGGTTGCCAAAACTAATAAAATGTGTTGGATACTAGAGTAGCTTTATCAGGTTTAGCTCCTGACCATGTATTATTAATTTGTACTGCTTTTGCATATACTCTAACAGGATTTGTTGATACCATGGAAAAATATGAAGGATTTGTGTATCAGAGATGTTTTAATATTTACAGATACAAATTCTTTATTACAGCCCAAGGCCAGTGTTACAATATCACAAAATCAAGCTGCTTGACACAAGTGAGGCAACCTAATAAAACTATCACAAAATCATGAACACCAGATTATATATATAATAGCAACATACAACCAGAATTACAAGGGATGTTATTTCTATGTCCTGCAGTCATATTCTATGACAGTCAAGTTGTAATCTGGAAGCATTTTCCTTATTCCTTTGATTTTATCTTGCCTTTACGAATGCAAGTTACATACCATGCGAATCTAGCGACCGCTATTGTCGTATCTTGCCCTTCACCCGATAAAAGAATATTCAATGTCCTGACTTTATTGTTAGACTTCAAGTTCGGGAAACCACTAAAAAGGTCTCTCCTGTGTTTATTATATAGGGGACACTCTAGCAGAATATGCTCAGAGGTTTCTATCGTATTTAGCTGACATGGGCATAAACGCTCGAGTGCTAGGCCTTTCTTAAAGAAATCCTCCCTGTAGGAGGAGGGAAGCATGTTATACCGAATAAGTGTGAAGGAACGTCTATGATCGGGATTTCTTATTAAAGACAAGTAGGCTAAGAGCTTAGCAACATTGAAAGTTGATCTATCAAACAATGGGGAGACTAGTTTACTTAAATCATTTTGGCGATGTATATCGAGAATTCTTTGTTTTATTAACTCTCTAGCATGAATAGATCCTAAGGAAAGAACATAAGGTTTTGAAATGCCAAAAGTGGTTAGTGTCCTTTCAAGAGAGCTAATCCATGGTGGCATCCAAGGGTCTTACATCACTAGTTTGAGTAAGCCAGAGGGGGCAAACAGAATTCTTATCCAATAATTAGCCACGTTTACTAACAGTCTCGCTCGCACTGTATATATTCCAGTTTCTAATCTCAAAGCCGTGTTGGAAATACTGCAAGGGGACTGTAAAATTGTCCTCAGAAACTTTGATTGCGTGACCTCAAGCGGATTTATGTTTGAGTCAAAATACTGAGGGGATCCATACAACATTTGGGCAAGTGACTTTGCTGAAAAGAGTCTAAGGGCCGCAACTACAGTATACCCACCTTTCCTCCGAAGGAAGTTTTGTATAGCGGCCGCACTTTTTTTTTTGCTTTAGAAGCTGAATACATTGTATGTAACTTCCTGCACCCATTAGCCTGAAATATCACTCCTAAGTAGCTGTAATGAAGGACTTGCTCTAGTACCTGGTGGTTTAAATGCCATCGATGTATTTTGGGCTTTCTGGCAAAAGCCATTATTTTCGTTTTCGAATAATTAACCACAAGTTGGTTTTGAGAGCAATACTTAGCAAGCGAACGCAGGGCCCTGCGTAACCCCACCTGTGTTCTTGAAAGCAGAACTGCATCGTCTGCATAAAGTAGGATTGGGACATGTTTGCTGTCTAATTTGGGTGGATGATGATCCCTGCATTGTAAGTACTCGATGATATCATTGATGTATATATTGAATAAGGTTGGTGCTAAGAGACAGCCCTGTCTAACTCCTCGACTTGTCCCTGCTCACTGCACTTCACCCTTATACTTGTGTTGCCATGAATCGCCTTTATAAGAAACAATAGTCGTTGGTCAATGGATGCTTTCTCCAGTTTCTCCCATAGTAGAACTCTTGAGACAGTATCAAAAGCATATTTCAAATCAACAAATGCTGCGTATAAAGATACAGAAGAATTAGAAGAATATTTGTTGATAAAGTAATCAAGGACTACACAATGATCAAGCGCAGAGCGGCCTCCTCTAAACCCACCTTGTTCATCGGCTAATAACTTAGTATCCTCAACCCAATCTTGGAGCTTCCCTAGAAGATGGCTTGCATAAAGTTTACTAAGGATGCTCAGGAGGCTGATCGGCCTATAGTTGGCAGGGTCACCGCGACTTCCCTTTTTGTGAATTGGGCAGATGACTGATACCTCCCAGCTCTTAGGGAACTGTCCTGTGTTGTCAATTATTGTAAACAGTCTTGCCAGGACTGGGGCCCACCACTCCGAATTTGATTTAATCAGGTCTGGGGGTATTTGATCAAGGCCAGCAGCTTTCCCAGATCTTAATCTACTTATTAATGATTTTACCTCACAGATCGATACTGCATTCCATGGGGGGAGGTTATTGCTACTGGCTGTATACCCACTGGATGTATCACTTGTATCCAAAGCCAGATATAATTCACGAAAATGTTTCTCCCAAATTTCTGGGAGTATGACAGATGGCATATGGGGACTTTTAGAGCAACTGGACACTAAGTTCCAAAATTTGGAATGTTTTTTTTGCTCAATTGCTTGACTTAGCTGATCCCAAGCTCTATTACATTCGTCAATCTTTTTGTGTTTAATTATCTTTTTGTATTGTACCTTGGCTATAGATAGTTCAGTCCACAGGCTATCCGTAGGGTTTAAACAATATTCTCTATATTTAAGTCTCAGGGCACCTTTTGCCTGGAGGCACTCCTTATCAAACCATGATTTACTTTGAGTGCCCTTGGAACTTCCGTAGCATGAGTTAAAACTCTCAAGGGCTAAAAGAATTTCCTTCAGTAAAACCTCAAAAAGTTCTATTCCCACTCCCATGTTTACGTTGTTCATATATTTATCCAAGACCTTGTTAAAGTCTTGAGTCTTAAACAGATCAGATAAAATCTGGGACATATCCGCTTTCCACCTAACTGGATTTAGTTTTGACTCTAATTCAGAAGGCCCCCTATGTTTGTCCCTGAGTCTCAGATTACTTGACGGTAACTTGAGCAAGAGATTTAATGGCAAGTGATCGCTGTCGTGGGCTGTTTTAAATATCATACACTGGCTTTATGCTATACTTTGCTTAGTAAGGGTACTGCAGTGGCTCAAGTCGCTAAGACGCTGACTGGGAAGCGGAAGGTCAGCAGTTCGATTCCCGAGTACTGCAGGACGGAAATGAGCTCCCGTCTTCATCCCAGCTCCTGCCAACCTAGCAGTTCGAAAGCAAGAAATTGCAAGTAGATAAATAGGGACCACTTCGGTGGGAAGGTAACAGCGTTCCGTGTCTAGTCATGCCCGCCACATGACCACGGAAACGTCTGCAGGAGCAGACAGTGCTGGCTCTTCGGCTTAGAAACAGAGATGAGCACTGCACCCTAGAGTCGGATACGACTGGCTTTCAAGCAAGGGAAACCTTTACCTTTACCTTTACTTGCTTAGTACATAATGTTAAATCATTGGGAAACAAGGCATAATAAGCTTTTGATATTAGCATTTGTTCTTGCTGATCACAGGGAGGTCTATAATGAAGCTTTTGCTTCTACTTTACATCAGTCATAGTGTATTGTGCTAGTAGACACAAAACAAAAGTAAAAATAAAATAAACTCAACATGTTTTGGAACCTTAAAAACTGTTATATTTTAATGTGAGTTTTTTGTGTTCATTTTCTCAGTTTGCCAAATTGTCAAATGTGACAAACTGTCATTATATTAGCAATGGTTAATATAAATGAGCTAACATAAATCAATAATTAACCATGGCTAAGAATTCAGATGTACTGACAAATTACAATCAATTTGCTTTCAATTCATGCCACTGTAGGAGATAAAATTGGGGAAGGATTGCATGATTCGCTGTGGCTTATTTTCTTTATGCTAATCTGTGGTTTATTTGATATTTGAACATGAGTGTAGCAGGCAATGGTTCATCTTTCATACCACCTTCCATTCCTTGAAGACTGTGTCTTGCACATGTTGTCTGTAAAAATGCAAATATAGGTTATACATTTTTCAGACCACTAAAAATAATTAAGACGTCTGTAAGCTTTCATGACTCAATATCACTTCTTCAAATTAGACACCAATTGTGGATAAAGTAGAAAAATTAATATAAATAAGAGTCAAAAAGACATGGCAAATGTTTGTGCCACACATGCTTCTTAAGAGTGAATTAGGAGATGGGCAGGCTGCATTCATTAGTGTTTGTAATTCAGTTTGAAAGATTAACAGCAAAGTCCTATACACAATAATTGAGAAGCAAACCCTATTAAATTTAGTGAAGGATTAATGTACAGGTTTGTACTTTGTACATACTTGGTCTACATGGGGCTGCCCTTGATGACCATCCGGAGACTGCAGTTGGTCCAGAATGCAGTGGCCCGTGCGGTGGTGGGGTGTAGTTGTTTCGCCCACGCCTCACCACTGCTGCGGGAGATGCACTGGCTGCCTATATGTCTGCGGGTGCAATTCAAGGTGCTGATTGTCACCTTTAAAGCCCTTCATGGAAGCGGACCAGGATACCTCAGGGACTGTATCATCCCTAGGACATTGACCTTTCCCACTAGAGCAAACCAAGAGGGCACCCTTCAGGTACCATCTGTTGTGGAGGCTCGTCTCTCCAGCACAAGGAAAAGGGTCTTCTCGGTCATATCCCCCACACTATGGAACCTCCTCCCAGTAGAACTACGCCTGCAGGCCCAGTTGCTACCATTTAGGAAAGAATTGAAGACGTGGTTGGCAAAATGGGCCTGGGGGCCGGAATTGTCAACAAGCTCCCCTTTTTGGCTCATCTGAGGCTTCCCCCCTCCTGTAATTAGTTTTTTAAAAAGGTTTTTGTAGATTTCATATTTGTTTTTAGATAATAGATGGCACAACGGGGGGTAATATTGTTATGTTTTTAAGGTTTTTTTAAATTGTTTACCTGTATATTGGTTTTAACTTGTGTACACCGCCCAGAGTCCTTTGGATAGGGCAGTATATTAATCTATTACTCTCATTTTTATAAGACGTTTTGGGGAGGTGTGAGTGGATGTGACCTCAAATCTCTGGAGATCACCTACTCCTTGTTTACTGGAATATACTTCTGATGAATATATTTTAAACCTGACATGTGTTGAGGGGTGAAATCATCTACAGTTCAGGGCAGAATTTGATACAGATAGTTCTCTGAAACAATCTTCTAGAATTGTATTAAGATATATCCATTCAACCGCCTTCCTTTTCCAACACAGGCATCCAACATCAGGACAAAAATAAGGAAACATGGTTCTGACCTACCAATGGCTCCAGGGTTAAGACTGCAAAGGCGATCCTGGAAGTGGGGGAATTGCTTTGCTTCTTCACAGTGACACCAAACATACGATTTCATAACTGAGCCTTTTATCTCTGGAAGGCCATTGCTAAATCACAAGATACTGAAGAAAAAGAAAAAAAGAGAAAGAAGGGACAGCATACACTTTCTACTGCATATTGTTTGTCATCTGAGCCTGCTGCAGCATTTCTGCGAGCTAATGTTTAACAGTGTTTTGCTTGGATGTGTGTTGTCTGTACTAATGCACAGCCTTGAAGATCAGGAGAAACAGCCTTGGCTTATAGCATCTTTCAGGAAGACAGTTTTGTAGCTCTTGTGCATCTATTTTTGTAGAAATACAGAAAGTCTGCATAAGGATTGATGGGCTATTTTAGAACAATGTATTTTTTAAAATTTAAAGTTTTAAAATGTTTATGTTCTGTTTAAAGAACCTGCTAGCAGAGATGCACTGGCAAAATGTTTAAATGTATAGTTTTCAGATGTCTGATATGCTTCTATGTGGTTTTGCTATTGTTCTCTGAACTATCTTACCATGATCAAATGCTTCAGTCCTTCATATAACATCCCCACAACACCTTGAATGTACTTTGCTGTTTGCCTAAGCATTTAAATATAAAAATAGTTTCCATGGCAGTGCTCTTAGTGAAAAATGATTTGTTGCTTTTGAAAACAGCTTCAATTGCGCAGACAAAATGTGTGTTGAAACAACAAGGTTTCATTTCATATTTTCAGCTGAAATCCTAGAAAAAGGGTCATTTTGATCCTTTAAATTGACTTCAGTAGCTGCAGTATACATTGCCTTACTTTATTATTTAAACCACTGTAGGTTTTGTAACTTCTAGAACATCTTGTTTGAACTACAAAGAGGAACTTCAGATGGCAGTGATGGCCAACCTTGGCACTCCATGTGTTCTTAGACTTCAATTCTCAGAAGCCCAATTCAACACACCTGCTGATCAGGGCTTCTGGGAATTGAAGTACAAGAACACCTGGAGTGCCAAGGTTGGCCATCACTGATCTATGGTTTTGTTTATGTCCAGTCAGAGCTTGTAAAATGGGCATGCTGGCTCTAGAATTCTAGGAGTTGTAGTCAAAAAAAGTAAATATTTGGAGATGCTTTACTTTTTCCTCCTGGAGAGAAGGCTCTCATTCTGTATCACAAACTGTTTTGAAAGGTCCCTTCTCTCCCAATTGTTCTGATGCTGAAATAAACACATTTTACCTTAAGCATGTATAATGAACTAAAAAGATCTGTAGAATGTTTCACAGAGAATACAGCATCATTTGGTAAATGCAAGCAAAGCTACATCACAAAAAAATTATACCAAAAAACCCATCCTGGAAATAGAATCTGTATGCTGTTCAGGCCTTTTACAGTGCAGTTGGACTACATTTCTCAGCCGCTTTCACCATTGACTGTGCTGGCAAAGATTTCTGGGAGCTGAGGTCCAAGACCAAACCGCCCGTGAATCAATGCCAAGCCTCAGGCAGCGGCTAACTAACCTGACAACCCTGAGGACTAGTGGCTTTGACAAAGTCCACAGTGAAGGCTGATGGTTCCAAAGTGGATTAAATCCCACTTGAATCCATCTTGATGGAGAGCAGCAGCTTCATCAATACTGCCTGGGGCTGAAGAGGACTTTGCATGCCAAAAGGGCTCAGGACCAGAAAGTTTCTCGTGGAGCTGGATCAGTGGTATGAGTGTCATGCTTCAATGTGGAAGGCAGATGAAAGGCCACAACATTATATTCACAGGACAGTCATCATGGCTGATCACCATGATGATCGCCAATATTTGGAATCAGATAGGGCACAAGAAGAAGAGATCCAAGAACATCTGGGGGGACAAGGTTGGTAACCACTGGCGTAGATGATTTTACAGAGGTTGTCTTGTGAACTGCTATGTTACTAGCTCATAGTAACAAGACATTAACTGGAGATCAGTGGGGCTAGCAAAAATATATTAAGTTGCATCATCAGGGCATTAATTATGTAGATCATAACAAAATGTACAAAAATATTCCTAGTTTTGGAAACGTGTTCCCAAATGAATTATTATGGTTAAAACCAATTTTAAAAAAAATTGTGGTTGGAGAGTATTCTTCGCTATCCATATGAAACACTTCTAATAATGGTGCTTGCATTCTGCATCAGTTATTATTTTTGTGGGAAACTTGTAAATTAAAAAAATAAAGCTCAGTATTATTAAATACTGGAATAAAGCTACTCATTTTCTGTAACCAGTTCCCATTTTACAGTTAATTGAATATATATTCTTTGTCTGTATGAATTAAATGAGAATGTTATTAGGGTTAATTTACAGGCCCTTGATTTGACATCACATTTTGAGCATTGCTAAAATGGAATACATTCATTAATCCTTCATTAATTTGAATCATATTGACAGCCCATGTGGATTGGCACACACTAGAAAGTGTATGCCTAAATTTAGCCTTGGATGCTGGCTTTCTGATTATAGATTTTATCAGTCCACATTGTGTCATTTTCTATAACTAGACCAGTGATGGTGAACCTTGGCACTCCAGCTGTTCTTGGATTTCAACTCCCAGAAGCCCTGATCAGCAGGAGTGCTGACTTGGGCTTCTGGTAATTGAAGTCCAAGAACACATAGAGTGCCAAGATTCTCCATCACGGAACTAGGATAAACATAATCCATGTTTTATTTTATGTTTTCACTTTGGCTAACATGTTAAACATCATTTCATTCTGGTGTGATTCACATCCCAAATCCAGATGTCAGTCCAAACTACAGTAGATCAATCAACTGTTGAATGACACATCTGTACATAGGTAAATCTCACTAATCCAATGGGTCTACTCTGGTATGAATTAGTGAACTGATTTAATTGCAAAGCCCCTGTTCCTTGCATCACATGGATAGACAGGACTGTTTTCATCTGTTCCTATGTCAGTGCACAGGCACCAGGCATTTCCTGCTGATAATCACTGTTGTTGCATTGACAGCTTACAGCTCAGGGCCATGATAAGTGTTCTGCTTCAGATGCACTAGCAGTTTTGCACCCAGTCACAAGGTTCACTGCTAGAATGCTGTGTTTTAAAAGCAATTGCTTTAGGTTTGCACTCAAACTACAGATGATCTGTCCACCTGCTAAGGTTAGTTTTGCACATCTCAAGTAAATCAACTGTGCAATGGCTCTTTTCCTTCCTTTACCCCTGCAGAGACTGGAACAACCTTTCCCCCTAAATTTGCTTCACAGGGTTCCTTAATCACCAGTAATTTAAAATGCACATGAAGGAACCGTGAGGAAGGGTCAGCCTTTTCAGAGACTGGCAATATGCAGATGGAGAGCAATATTTAGATGTTAAACTGCAACTTCTGTTGTCCCTATGGCTTTGGTATGGTCGCTAGACTTGATGAGAGTCTCAGTCCAACAATATCTTGCAGGTTATGTATTCACCACTTTTGAACATGTTCATCACATTCTGCTGGCAAGCATACTCAGCTAGCAATAACCTTTCATTCAGAAGAAGCCCTTTTTGGAAACATTGCAAACCAGCCTTCCTTGGATCATACCCAAAATGCATGGGTTTGATTTGTAGGAAATGTTAACATGCTGGCTTTGGGCCTGGCTTTGGGCCTCAATGAAATATCACTAGAAAATCCATCACCAGTATTAGTCTACTAGTTTTTTAAGCCTCCTCCATAGCTTTGTTCATCTTCTATCACACAGCAGCTAGAAACATCTGTCAAATCTCTATTTTCATTACACAGAGCCAACATCAGATCTGTGCAGAGTTCATGGTCTAATTTATGAAAGAGTAAGATTGGCTCTAGACTGAGATAGAAAAGTTATATTAGGACTAAAAATCCCATAACAGGCAGGCTGGGGAATTCTGCAGTTCCAAATATCTTTTCCAAGATCTTTTCCAGATCTAATTGCATTGGTACTAATCTATTGGAATGTCTGTATATTAAGGGGGAATTGTTGGGGAAGCACAACAGACTGTTTACATTAGGTGATACCCGTAAATACATTCATAGCACTGATGTTAGAGCAGATCAAATACACCATCCATTTTTTAGAAATGTGTCCTGACAGAATTGGAAATATGTTACAGAATGTTTTCCTGCAGTCTAATACGTAGAATTTGAAAATAAGTACAGTACATCAGTAGTCAGACCCACTTCCAATGGAAACCAGGTATAATTAAGGCACCGTAAAAAGATTAAGATGCTATGTAAACATAAGTATGGAACAAGTCCCTTGTTGTTCAGTCGCACAGTCGATTCCGACCCTTTGCGACCCTATGGACCACTGATCTCCAGGCACCCCTGTCCTCCACCATCCTCCTTAGCCCGCTCAGCTCGGTGCCCGCTGCATGCACAATGCCATCCAGCCATCTCATCCTTGGCCGTCCCCCTTTTCTTTTGCCCTCCACCTTTCCCAGCATCAAGGCTTTCTCAAGTGAATCCTCTCTTCTCATTTGGTGTCCAAAGTACTTCATCTTCATCTTTACTATTTGACCTTCTAAGGAGCAGTCAGAACTGATTTCTTTCAAGATTGACCTATTTGTTCTCACTGTCCAGGGTACTCTCAAAACTCTCCTCCAACACCACATCTCAAAAGCGTCTATTCTTCTGCGCTCAGCCTTCCTAATGATCCAGCTCTCGCATCCATACATTACCACCGGGAATACCATTGCTTTGACTATACGGATTTTTGTTTGCAAGATGATGTTTCTACTTTTCACTATGTTCCCGAGGTTTCTCATGGCTTGTCTCCCTAGAATCAGTCACCTCTTTATTCCATGGCTGCAGTCGCCATCTGCAGTGATCCTAGATCCCAATAAAGTAAAATCCGTCACTGCTTCTACTTCTTCCCCATCTACTTTCCAGGTGCTGATAGGGCCTGTTGCCATTATCTTGGTTTTCTTGATGTTAAGTCTCAGGCCAGCTTTTGCACTCTCTTCTTTCAACCTAATCAGTAGCTTCTTTAAATCTTCCTCACTTTCTGCCATTAGGGTGGTATCGTCTGCATATCTCAAATTGTTGATGTTTCTCCCAGCAATTTTGATCCCATACGGTGATTCCTCCATCCCTGCATTGCGCATTATGTGCTCTGTGTATAGGTTGAATAGGTAGGGTGATAAAATGCAGCCTTGTCTTACTCGTTTTCCTATTCCAAACCATTGTGTCATTCCATGTTCTGTCCTAACTGTTGCTTCTTGACTCTTGTACAGATTTCTCATAAGGCATATGAGGTGTTCTGGTATTCCCATTTCTTTAAGTTCTTGCCACATTTTATTGTGGTCCACGCAGTCAAAGGCCTTGGTGTAGTCAATAAAGCAGAGGTATACTTGTTTCTGATATTCCTTTGTTTTCTCCATGATCCACCGTATATTAGCAATGTGGTGTCTAGTCCCCCTGCCTCTTCTGAACCCCGCCTGCACCTCTGGCAATTCTCTCTCTTTAGTGTAAGGGACCAAAGACAATGAAACAGCCGAAGGGTTGGCTTAACACAGGTTTATTGCATGATGATCCGGAGGAACATGTGGTAATGGCAGATGAGTAGCTCAATATATACAGCTGGCTATACATTTGAATACAGAACACAACACTCTCCACGTGCTGCTGAAGTCTATCCTGTATTATCTTGAGCATCACCTTGCTAGCGTGTGGGATGAGCGCAATTGTTCGATAATTTGAACACTCTTTGGCACTACCCTTCTTTGGGATTGGAACGTATACTGATCTTTTCCAATCCTTTGGCCACTGTTTTGATTTCCAGATCTGCTGGCATATCGAAGTCCCTTAGGCACCGATAATTTTACTATGCTAATTGGATGCTAAACATGGTTTGATGAAGACACACTTCCTTTTGAGGTCAAACATAGATAATAATTTGCAAAAGACAGCAGGGCGGTGTATTCATTATGAGTACTATTGATGTATTAGTTCATCCACAGAGAAATCCTGTATAAGAAAACTCCAGTAAGTGAATCTAAAAGGTGGCAGTTGTGGCAAGGAGGGCTTTTGCGCATCTTTGTGTCATCCGCCAATTACGCCCACTCCTGGACCGGGACTCCTTGCTTATCATCACATATACTCTGGTCACCTCCAGACTGGATTATTGTAATGTGCTCTACATGGGGCTGCCCTTGATGACCATCTGGAAGCTACAGCTGGTTCAGAATGCGACTGCCCGGGTGGTGACGGGGTACGGGCACTATGCCCGTCCCTCGCTGCTGCTACAGGAGCTGCATTGGTTGCCAGTTTGCCTCCGGGTGCAATTCAAGGTGCTGGTTTTGACCTTTAAAGCCCTTCATGGTAGTGGGCCAGGATACTTAAGAGACCACATCACCCCAAGGTTTTTGACCCGTCCTACGAGAGCAGACCGCAGGGGCTCCCTAGTGGTCCCATCAGCTAGGGAGGCACATCTCACTGGGACCAGGAGGAGAGCCTTCTCGGTATCTGCTCTGGCCCTATGGAATCTCCTGCCACTTGAACTGTGCCTCCAGGTAGAGTTGCTCCCCTTCAGGAAGGTCTTAAAATGTGGCTATGCCAGCAGGTGTGGGGTACAGCTGGTACCACAACCCAGCCCTGTTGGCTTATTTAGCCCTGCCCAGGGTTTTTATTTACTCCTGTGTGGGTGCCCCTCTTTTTAAGGGGATTGGGGAGGTTGTATGAATGTTTGGTTTTATTTAGTATTGGTATGGGTTTTAACTGATGTTGTGAGCCTATTTTGGTCACTTAGGCAAAAGAGGCGGCTATATAAATCCAATAAATGAATAAATAAAAAATTCCCAAAGCTCTTTGGCTAAATATACCCTTATTATTTAGCCCAATTCTTCAGCCTCTCTTCAGAGTCGATCCACTGGGTGCCTTGATCTTCTCTATTGCCTTCTTCCAATTTGCTGATACTATATATTTAAAGTTTAGCATTCTGCGTTTTTCACTATATAAACAGAAAATCAGACTTCATGAAAAGCTTTTCAACAAGAATCCTACAAATTCTTCAACTGAAAATATTAAAAAGAAGAAACTGAATAGGTAAAGGTAAAGGTTTCCCATGCTTGAAAGCCAGTTGTACCCGACTCTAGGGTACAGTGCTCATCTCTGTTTCAAAGCCGAACAGTCAGCACTGTCTGATTCTGCAGACATTTCTGTGGTTATGTGGAAGGCATGACTAGACACCGGAGTGCATGGAACACTGTTACCTTCCCACCAAAGTGGCCCCTATTTATCTACTTGCAATTTCTTGCTTTCCAACTGCTAGGTTGGAGAGTGATTCATTAAATTGTGAAGCCATCAGTTTGTTTATTGTAAATACATGCTTCAGACAATTGAATAAAACAATTGTACATGTGAACATCACTAAATGGCAATTTATTTATTTATTTATATTTAGCATATGACACTTGTACACATTGAGTCAACATATAACTAGGGAGTTTTAAAGCCTAGACACCCAACTCTACCAACTCCCAAGCTGGTTCTAGAGTTCATTGGTTCAGTGCAAATGGTTCATGACCTTGCTTCCTTCTCAACATTTCTCTGTCTCCTGCCTCTGACATAAGAAGAGCACATAGTATCTCAACTTTGGTCCCCAAACTATCAGGGCATGGGATGCTGCAGTCATGGCATCCTTAGCCATGAAAGACTAAATAAAAGTGTTCAAGCAACACTAGCAGACCTGCATACTAACAGCTGGTCGTCTCTAATCAAAAGTATTAAGAAACAATTTGGCTTTTCGTAGTTACCTAAATAATCCAGCAGTCATCATCCCACCACAGTCGATAGTTGCCATTATGCTTATCAGCATGGCTGTGAAGTGCATAGTAAAGGACAAAGGAACTGTAATGTGGCTATGGAGTCCCAAGTGTGTTTCTTCTTTGTTTGCAGTGTGCCTGGTGTGCTGTTTACAAAAGTACTTTCAAATCTAGATCACTTCCAGGGAACAAGCCGAAAGGACAACACTACCCAGAGAAACTACACTTCTGTTATCTATGCTTATATCCAGTAATCAACAGTGTTGGTGTTTGATATGGAATACTTGTGTTATAAACTTCACCAATACGTCATAGTAGTCAAACATCATCCACATGCAGACTGTTTAATTATAAAGAGGTGGACAACGTAAACAGTGGAGAGTTTGTGGAATTCTGCGATATGCATAATGGTTCGTGCACTTCTTTTTTGCACCACTGGGACAAAGTGTGACTCATAGATGCTTTGTTCGAGCCATGTTGCATAGAATAGAAAATAACTTTGTGGCAGGCCACAAAGTGGACAGATGGCATTGACATTTTGCCTGTGAGCCCTCTGCCAGGAATGCCTGCTTTATTTTATTTGTTTAATATCCTTATTGCCCCACTTTTCCATTGACAAGCCCCCCCAAGTGACTTGCATAGAAATGCTAAACCTCTAAATTGTGCAATCTTACTGAGCTGCTCTAATAACTGCCAGGCGCTGAGAGGCAGTAGATATCTTGTCTCTTTAATCTCAATGACCCAGAAATATGACTTTTTTCCTGCTGTTGTTGCCCAAAAATGAAACATGATCTTGCCTGTTTTTGGACAAGATAGCAAACTGGGTGGAGACCAAGACATCTGGATAGAATTTCCCCAGCCAAATTACATTTTCTTTTCAGAATATTTTGACTTCTGGTTGGTGTTTTGGGCAAGGGTAATGGACAGCCACCTTGTAATTTAGATTTTTAAACATGAGAATTAAATGATAGGTTATATATATATATTTTAAAAAACACTATTCATCAGAAAGCCTTCACTCTGATAATGGCACATGGATGGATGAATGTCAATGTTACTTGAATACATGCAGTTACGTGTTGGATTGTACCCAGATTCTGTACATCTGCAAATGGTTTTATTATTGTTTTGTGCTAGCAAGGAAAAACTGAGTCAGCCTTCTGTTGCTTTTCAAACCATGTTCTGCAAACAGTTATTATACCACTCCATTACAAAGGGGGACAAGTTGTTTTTGTAATACACAAAGACTATTTTAATTTCACTCCCACCTTTAGAAACTGAAGAAAACGGAGCCCCTTGAATTCAAATATAACAAAGGCTATATGTTATATAAAATAGAACAAAGATAGTGATTTTTGGAATTATATAATTTGTTTTGCCAGCATGAGATCATTGTGCAGCACTAGAGAAGGGGTTGTGAGAGTGCAGCAGTAGCCCAGATGCCCTTCTGTGCAGTGGTGGGCTCCCCCCAAAAAATGTACTACCACACTGTGGGCATGGCCAGAGGAAAGCCCTGTGTTGCACCCAAATTAGGACTACTTTATTTCAAAACTTGGATGGGCAGGACCAGCCAGAATTACTGTTACCGGTTCTGGCGAACTGGTGCGAACCTGCTGATGTCCACCACTGCTTCTGTGGCATTCTGTTAATGCAGACACATACAGTCCTGGGACATTGCTGCTCTGACATCATCAGGGAGAATATTAGGTTTTTTTATCCTCTATACCTTAAAGAACATTCCTGCCATCAAATACCTGACTCTTCAGCATGCTCAAGACATATGCATCAAGAGATACTCAGCAGAATATCAAATAACACTAGAGGTCACATCTCAAACACAGAAAGAGGCTGGATCAACCCTATAACAATGACATACTTGGTCTTGCACTTTTCCTCTGGAAATAAATCAGGAATACATCAGAAAGCCAGGCTGAATGGAGGAGTCTGGGGTTGCTCCCAGTGGATTATGGAAGTGGAATGTATTACCCTAGCCATGCTACCTAGGGAATTCTGGGAGCTGTAGTCCAAAAGTAATTTTTCCGTCAGCAAGGCTAAGTCTACAGCATTTCCCATCCTTTCGTATTTGTCATTGCAACTTTATTGGGGGGGGGGGAGGGATTGAATTTTGCCTTTTATGTTTCAGTTCATTAGAAGGGGAAGGAGGAGAAGAAAATTATGATGTACTCTTAAAAGATGATTTAATTCTGTTGGGAAGAGAAATTACAATAGATCACAAGGGCATTTGGGCAGTAGCAAAACCTGTTTTTAAACATGTTTCTTTACTTCTGGGGGAAGTTGACTTTGTTCAAAAATTATTTGTTTGCTGTGTCCATATTAATAAAAATCTCCCTCACTTATTTATACTGTACATGTGTTGTTGTTTTTTTCTTTGACTTAACTGGAAGTAAGGCTAAGTCTACAACATTTTTAACAGCCTCTAGAAGGGGGGAAAACACACCAAGGGAAATTGTATTCACAGAGGTCTGTGTTGCCAGACATATCAGTGATGGATTTTAAAATAAACACAGGGATGTTTGGAAATATTTGGTGTATGCAAATATGAAAAACATGCAAAACAAGACTCACAGCTGTGGGGTGTTCTCCAAGTCGAAGCAAACAAGGAGGATTCGTTCAGTTCTCCCCTGGTTTTCCTCAAAACAGACAGGCACTTTTCACTTTGCTTTAGAAGCCAGATGAAGTAAAGTCATTAAGACAGAATCTTCTGAAGACTGGTAAAACCACAAAAAGCCCACCACAGAAGGCATTTTTCTTTTCTGTAGCAGGTCTTAGTTTATAATAGAATAGATACTAAAAAGTAGACATACACTGAAGGAAAGTTTACAAAAATTGCAAAAATTTCTGCCTTAGTCAAGATATTAGTTGCCTACTCTAAGAACTCTTTACATGCATGATAGTTCTGCTGCATGCAACAATTCTTGTACAATTTGATTTTCCTTAATTTTCAATAAAACTTTTCTTGATTTTCATTCCCCCCCCCCCGTCCTTTTTTAAAAAAGTTCATGGAAGATGACTGTGACTGTCAGATACGGCCTCATTTCTTCCCCTTAAATATTCTAGTTAAAGCTTTGGAAGACACAGCCCAACAATCTATGAAAAGCCACCATTGCCCATTCTTGATTTAGGTAGATGGTTCTAAATACCCAAATCCATTCTTGCATCTATTTTTGCCAATGTGTTTGCCAACAACTGCATCTCCTTTGTATATCTTTGACCAGGTAACATGCAATGACTGATAACTTCACCTGTAGGCATGAAAATCTGCAATGATTCCACATCTGAGAATAAAACTAGATTGGAAGTGGAATGCATACTTCCTTTGATTAATCTGTTTTCTCTCCCACAGTGGACTTTCCTGTAAGACAGATATCTCAGCAATTAGACTGGCAAGTTAAGCCTCAGTTTACTTTCCAATGACCAATCACAAAACAAAACACACTAAATGGAATAGAAATACATTAGGAAAACACCAGTTAGAAACACCAAACTTATATGACCTATTTCAATCCAGAGACTTTGCTCTCACAAAAACACATCTTCTGACTTATACCCCTATGATTTGAGTGTCACCTTCTGGGCATTTCAATCATTGTGGCAATTTCTAGATCATTTTTATACTATTTGACATCCAGCCCCAACATACTGAACTCCAGCTCTTGCTATGTCCTGGAGGCGCAGTGGTTAAACTGCTGTACTGCAGCCAAAATGTTGTGAATTTGATCCTGATGGGGATCAAAGTTAACTCGGCCTTCTATCCTTCTGAGGGCAGTAAAATGAGTACCCAGCATGTTGGGGACAAAATGCTAATCACCCAGAGAGTGCACTAAGTGCTATTGGGTGGTACATGAGTGTAATTGCTATTGCTATTAAGGAGAAAAGACTGTTTAGTTTGTGACCTCAACTTAATAAGCATTTGGCAAATTAGGATATTTTTGTGTGGGATCCGTGCACACAATTGGTATACTGGCCCCGACAGAACCCCGGTGATGGGTGATCACCTCGTTACCAGGGGTTCCTGAAGGGACAGAAATTGGGGGAGTGGAATATTAGATAGGGTTTAATTCACCTACAGCTGACCTGACAAGCAGCTCGGACAATACGAAGCTAATGACTAACTCGCTAGTCATGTAATAGGTAATCTCGCATCTGCGGATTACTCTAAGTCCTAAAACCAATACCAGCCACATGTTTACCCCAGATAGCTTGGAACAATGGAGTTCCCCTGTCATTGATTAAGTTAGTTAATTAACTCCCCTGAAGAGTTTCCCAATTAACTTGTGTAAACATGGCATGTGGATCCTGTCAGATCGCAGTTCTTTTGCATGCAGCCTATACATGATAAATACTGATGATTTGCCTTCATTAAATCACTGGTCTTCGCTCCATCTTGCCTCGAGTCTCATTGCTTGACCAGTCTCCTCCGGGAACCAACAGCCGCTTCGTGGCCCAGATCCAACATATGGTGACCCTGACGTGATTCTACTCGTGAGTAAGTGATCTTCGCGGTCTGGTTCTACCCCAGAACCGTGTCCGAATCATCCTGGAGAACAGAGCGGCAGCTCTGGTCGGAAAGCCATCTGATCTGAGTGACAGCTACGCTGCAAGGCATTCCAGAGAGGCAGAGCACGCTCCAAAGCTCTGAAGCAGCTTGCTCCGCAGAAATGCGCTCCGCTCAGGGTTGGCTGTGAAACCCTGACTTCAGCGCAGAGGCCGCCGAGGGCCTGTGGCAGCAGCCCACATTCCGAGTTCCTTCCCAGAGGTTCATCACACCAGACCTGTTACCTAAAACTCAGATGCGTCGCTTCGTCCCGAGGAGAACCACTTCAAAGGACCGGCAGGTAATATGGGGACTTGTCCTCAGAGGCAATGTCCGACCACTAACCAGAGAGTTCACTTAATGGAACTCAAGGCCATGGCTAGGGTATCCCATACACGCATTCACACTGCCAAGTTAGCGGACCTCTTGGCGTACTTGGGGGATAATTGCCTGCTTTATCCAGAAACAGGCATGCTTAACCTCCAACTTTGGGACAGGATAGGAGCCTGCATTCAGCAAGCCCCGAGAGCTCCAGATAGCATAATCAGCACATGGAGCAAGTGTAGTAAGCTCTTAGAAGAGGTAGACCCAGTCCGGATAGAGACCCAGGAACCCCCAGCGCAGTCAGAACCATCAGCCCCAATGAGTCTCTTTCCGTTAATTTCAGCTTAAGCAGGGCAGTGTAGGGAGCTTTCCCTCAGTGACAGCTGCAGACGTCACTGAAGGAATTCATGGCATGAGAAGCCCTGGTGCTTCTCTGACAGTTAAAAGTTCCCAGACTACCAAGAGTTCCATCCAGCACATGGGTGAGGAAGATCCATTCACGGGGAAATTGCCAGCAGTACAATTAGCTAACACCCAGCTGCTGTGTTCAGCCTGTCTGAAGGCAGACACACGTTCAGGCAGACAGGCTATTGTCTACCTGCCTGCTCAGCGCCCACTGCTCACGGAAATCTGCACAGCCCCTGGCCATGCAGGGCTCCAGAGCAGACTCACTACCACACTCAGGCGCCAAGCAGTGCCAAAACCCAAAGGCGCCTGCTTCCAGTGTGGAAAAATGAGACACCTTACAAGAGAATGCCAATCTAGACCAGGCAGATCTTCAAAAGGTTGTCCAAATAAGCCTAAAACCAAATGGCCACACTGGCGCTGGAGGGCGAGACAGCACAGATCCGGGAATCTGGCCCTCCGGCATGCATCTGGCCCAGGCTCGAAAGGAGGCAGCCATCACCCTGGCTATGCCAGAGGAACCATCCCAGCAATAGTACCCCGAGCTCTCCCAAGAAACAAGCAGAAACTACTTGTCTCGCCTAAGTATAAGCACCCAGATGGTTGTGATAGCCAGCTGTGTATAAGTCATCTCCTTATGTGCAGGATAGAACACCGCAGATCAGGGGAGGAATGTGCGAATGCGTAAATGAACGTGTGTATGCGTGATGCACCACTGAATGTATGACTGCAAGAACCAGTATGATTGCAAAAGCTTTGTCTCTATGACCACAGTATGATTGCAAAAGTGTTCCTTGTGTGTAACTGCATGGTAATGTCACTGTGAAATATCAGGCATTGTGTGTTAAACAGTTTGCACTCTGTTCATGGGCAGAAACCATTTAAAGTTTGAAAAAGCATGGTGAGCAAGACCTCTTTGCCTTGCCTGCTTAGCAGCTTAAGGCACCTAGGGCAACGAAAGCAGGAGGGGGTGGGAATCCTAACCTGCAATAGGGCAAGGTGACCCCCCTTCTTCCTTTCAGCCAAAAGGCTTTTCTTTTGGATCTGCAAGGGAGACTTTTCTTTGTCTCAAGGATTAAGCCACTCTTAAGAACCGGTTTTGCAATCCGTGCCACTCAGGCTAACAGATAATTGGAAATGATAAAACCTTGCATTGTAGAAACCTGCCTCAAAGAGGTGATTTTCTTTTCCGAAGCGTGATCTGAAAACAAAAACCACTTCTATAAGTTTTCTTCACTAAATCATAAACTATGGGGGCCCTCCCTACGTCTGTGTTTCTCAAACCCCTATTTCTGTGTTTGAATGTCCCTTAGCGGTCTTGAATTCACATATCTCACTAGGAATAAGAGAATTGCATTGTCTTCATGTGTTTACTGTGTTAAGTTAATCATTTTGTAACCTAGGTTCTCAACCTTTTAAAGTCAGGGGCCAGGTTCCACGCCCTCAGGCAGCTTCAGAGTTCTGGACGGTCATCCTGCCCTCCCTCCACCATGCAAAACCTCTTGGCATGGTGGAAGTGGTGGCGGGCCATACAGGCGATGGGCCATATCTGGCCCACAGGTTGAGAATCGTTCTAACTCTCCTTCAGTCTCTTAAGAAAGCTATTGTTCTGGTATTTTGACTTTAATCCATGTAGAGTAACTCACTCATTGTACCCCTTTCACAGGAAAAAGCACGCAAACATTCTTGCGCTCTGTATATTCAGAAAATGCTTAATCTTTACCTTTTTACAGGAAAACTCCTCTCTAGGCCTTGAAAGTAACCAATTTATTCCTTTCTATAGTCTTAAATTGCATCCTTTCACAGGCTCCTGAGTTAATTAATGGTAGGGATTCCTCAACAGGAGGATCCCAGCCAGCTGTCTTAATTATCTTATGATAAGAGTTGTTGCATTCTCATTGTGCTAACCTCTGATTTATCTTTCCTCCTTTCCTCTCGCCATTGGAAGTCCCTGCTGGAAATGTTTAACTTGTGTGTCTTTTCATTTTTGCGTATTGTTCCCTTACAGCTGGTACGTCAAAGTTGGCTTGTTTTTAATAAGTCTTAGTCTGTCATTTCAAGTATGGCACCTGGACCACAGCACCCACTCTAAATGAGCAGACACATTTCACAAACTAAAGAGCACAAAGGGAGGAAATAAGATTAGTCCCTGAGCTCCTGAGAATGTACAGAGTGCCACTCATTAGCCAGGGCTGCCTAGAATGCAGTCAGGTCACCTTTTCAATCAGACACAGGCATTTTCAGGCCACCCCTTTCTTTTTTTGCTGTTACTCTAAGCACAGGCAAAAGGCTAAGCCAGCATCTGGTACCCTTCTCACAGGAGCACAAGAATAGCTCCAGGAAATGTGTGCACGCACGCCATGGGCGGAAGTGTGCAGGGGGGCCTTCATGAGAAATTTACCCAAAGGAAGCCTGGCACATCATGCACCAAGGTTTGCCATAAGACCCCAGACTTGTCTCGCTTCAAACGCAGACAGTCACCTTGTGTGAATCAATGTCCCTGGTTCCACTTCAGGGGGCTAGGACAGTTTTCACTGATGGGGGTTGCACATATGGTGCACACTTCTAACCCTTCCACAGAAGTCCACGCAGCGGGCAGAGTTGGCAGCGGTGAACCTCGCTTTATGCACCCTTGCCAAAGCACGCTTAAACATAATTACTGACAACCAGTATGTTAGGAATTTGCTTCACAGTCTACTGGGAGCGTACCTCACTCCCACGATAGACAAGAATTTGTTGAGTCTTTTCCTCACAACTCAATTTCATTTGCGGAACCACACCGAAGCGCTCTATATCGCCCACATCAGAAGCCACCAGGACCTGCCTGGTCCGACTTCTGGGAGCAATAGTAGAGCGGATGCGGCCGCAAAGGAAATTCAGCAACGGTCAGTTTTGGGAGTCTTCACTACTCCAATTCAAAGTCATGCATTCTTTCATCAGAATGCCAAAGCACTCGCAAGGCAGTTCAACCTGCCACTTTCTCCTTCGTATAGTTTGTGAATCCACACTCATGGGTTATGCGCCTGCGCAGAATGGCCGATCGGAGGCTTGAAAAGCTATTGGTCAAAAGTTTTGGCGGTAAGACCGCCCACCGTACCGCCCACCCTGAGGCGCCCGCGCGCCATTTTACCTCAGTTCTCTTCTTTCCGCCGTAGCAGCAGGACGATCGTTGAGAGCTTCCTCAATTTTTTCGCCCTTCTGAGGGAAAGTCTTTTGGCAAATTTCAACAATTTTTCTCGGTGATCTTGTCCTTTGGGCAGGATCGCCACCCCGGTGCTGTTTCTTCCTTCTGGTGGACTCAGTTACCTACTCGCTTCGGTCACCGTTTCCCCCCTCAAGGGGGTGGCGGCTGGCCAGCCCTTCGGGGTAACCGCGTTCCATAAACTTCCGTTGGAAGAATTTTTTCTTTGATGGCCGCGGCCTTCAAACAGTGCTCGGCTTGCCTGAAAAAGTTTCTGGCTTCCGACGGGCATAGCCTCTGCCTTTTCTGCCTCGGAGAGTCTCATCAGAGCCAGTCTTGCCCCCACTGCAAGAAATTCACCCGTCTGGCCGTGCAAAACCGGAGCTACCGGCTCAAAGCGCACCTGATGGAACTCTCTCTGGCTCCCGTTGTGGCCGCTTCTACCTCGGCTAGCGTCTCTCAGCCTCCGCCGCCTTCGACCTCTTCTTCCACCACCATCAAGAAGAAGAAGAAGAGGGACAAGAACGGAGACAAGAAAAAGAAGCGCAGGTCGGGGAAGAGGCGATCGCTCCCGCCTACTCCACACACCCCTGTGTCTCCGGGACCTTCGCCACCATACTCGGTCGCGAGATGTCCGTCTCCTGGGTCCTCCATCTGGGGAGGACGGTCCTCCTCGGGTTCGCCTGAAAAAGGACGCAGGGCTGGGGCTCCAGCTCGCCCACTTCAGGTACTCCCGTCACCGCCTCGTGGGAGGGCCCGCTCGCCTATGAGGCAGGCCTCCGTCTCCCCAAGGCCCAGGACTCCGACGGTCGACGACGCGGCGATCACCATGCCAGCCACCATTTCGTCGCCGATTTTACCGGCCACCGTTTCGTCGGCCACCGTTTCGTCGCTCCCGACGGTGGGGGACCCATCCCACAGGGAGTTCCTGAAGGAGATGTTTGAGGTCATGGCTCAGACTTTTGCCAACCGGTTTCAGACCTCCATGCCTGCGGCCTCTGCGGCTCCGGTACCGACCACCGCAAGCCCCAGGGATGCTGGCCCTGCTGTGGCCCCACCGACCTCCCGAGGGTCGAGTGCCCGCTCCGCTGGCCCACCCACATCGTCGCAGGTTGGTCCAGACGTTGAAGCGGTGGACTCCCATCCCGTCGGCCCGCCCAGGCCGTACTGGCGCGGTCCCAACGTGGATGTAAGAGTTCCTCCCTCGTCCTCCGATGACTCCAGCGCCTCTTCGGAGGAGGACGAGGTAGACGTCGACGCCGAGTGGACGCCGGACCAGGCCATCGGCACGGTTGACCCACCGCATGGTGAGGATCAACGCTCGCTCACGGCCATGCTGATGCGCCTGGGGACCGCGTTGAACCTGAAGGTGGACCAGCCGCCACTGGAAGGTGAGGACCAAATGACCGCAAAACTGGACAGGCGTGCGGTACGGCTGGTCCATATCACCATGCTTCCGTCCATGCTGACGTCGGCGAAGGCAACATGGAGGAAGCCGGTGTCGGCGCACTCCGTTTCGTCCAGGCTCGACGGCATGTATAGAGTCCTGGACGAGAACGTCGAGTTCCTGCAGGCACATCCCCTGCCGAATTCCCTGGTGGTCAAGGCCTTCCAACACAGGACGGCCACCAGTGGGTTCCCGGTTCCGTCGACCCCGGAGGGGAAGAAGCTGGACGCGGTGGGCCGCAAATTTTACGCCACCGGTTCCCTCTTCCTCCGCGCCGCCAACTACTCGGCGGCCATGGGCCTGTACCAGTCTCACCTCTGGGAGCGGGTGAAGGCCGAAACGGCGACGTTACCTGCCGACGCCCAGAAACGGATCGACGCGCTGGCATCCGAGGGCGATTTCCTGGTGGAGCAACAGATGCGAACCGCCAGGCATATAAATGACTATGCGGCGAAGGACATGTCAATCAATCAATCAATCAATCAATCAGTTTAATTTATATCCCGCCTTCCTCAGCCGAGACCAACTCGAGGCGGCTAACAACATAATCCAACAAAGTAACAATAAAAAGATAATACAGAGAAACAACAAGTTCAAAATGGACAACAATCCAGATAAGCATAATATCATAATACAAAAACTACACTACATAATTAGATCATAAAAATGCAATAAATATAATTATACTACAGCAAACCCAACATAGCAAGACCCCCATGTCCACTGGAGAACAGTCGTAGGAGCTACCACTCCCCCAACAGCTTGGGGAAGGAGGTCCACGTCTCAGTCTCAACATGAGCCAAGGCAGCCACAGCAAGGAGCCAAAGACGGCGATGGTCCTGGGGCGGCGGCAGTCCTGGGCCTGGCCCAGCGGCCCACGGCCCTTTATCTCCCGCGCAAGGGACGGGAGAGAAGGGCGGGGCCAGGTGGAGAGGCCGATGGAATGGCCCTCTCTTCGCCCCCACCGGGGCAGGACGCGCAGCGGCGGCAGGCTCACCCGGGCGCCCCTCGCCTTTTAAGTCCAAGGGCGAGGGGGAAGGCGGGGCCCGAGGACGCCGGCCAGGTGAGAGGCCGATGGCCGATGGAATGGCCCTCTCTTCGCCCCCACCGGGGCAGGACGCGCAGCGGCGGCAGGCTCACCTGGGCGCCCCTCGCCTTTTAAGTCCAAGGGCGAGGGGGAAGGCGGGGCCCGAGGACGCCGGCCAGGTGAGAGGCCGATGGAATGGCCCTCTCTTCGCCCCCACCGGGGCAGGACGCGCAGCGGCGGCAGGCTCACCCGGGCGCCCCTCGCCTTTTAAGTCCAAGGGCGAGGGGGAAGGCGGGGCCCGAGGACGCCGGCCAGGTGAGAGGCTGATGGCCGATGGAATGGCCCTCTCTTCGCCCCCACCGGGGCAGGACGCGCAGCGGCGGCAGGCTCACCTGGGCGCCCCTCGCCTTTTAAGTCCAAGGGCGAGGGGGAAGGCGGGGCCCGGGGACGCCGGCCAGGTGAGAGGCCGATGGAATGGCCCTCTCTTCGCCCCCACCGGGGCAGGACGCGCAGCGGCGGCAGGCTCACCCGGGCGCCCCTCGCCTTTTAAGTCCAAGGGCGAGGGGGAAGGCGGGGCCCGAGGACGCCGGCCAGGTGAGAGGCCGATGGCCGATGGAATGGCCCTCTCTTCGCCCCCACCGGGGCAGGACGCGCAGCGGCGGCAGGCTCACCTGGGCGCCCCTCGCCTTTTAAGTCCAAGGGCGAGGGGGAAGGCGGGGCCCGAGGACGCCGGCCAGGTGAGAGGCCGATGGAATGGCCCTCTCTTCGCCCCCACCGGGGCAGGACGCGCAGCGGCGGCAGGCTCACTCGGGCGCCCCTCGCCTTTTAAGTCCAAGGGCGAGGGGGAAGGCGGGGCCCGAGGACGCCGGCCAGGTGAGAGGCCGATGGCCGATGGAATGGCCCTCTCTTCGCCCCCACCGGGGCAGGACGCGCAGCGGTGTCGTCTGCGATCCTGCTCCGCCGCCATGCCTGGCTTAGGGACACCTCCCTCGATGACGCTATGAAGAAGCTCATCAAGGAGTTTCCCTTCGACGGGCAAGGCCTTTTTGGGCAAGACACGGACAAGGTCCTCAATGAAATGTGGCAGACCAACTCCACCGCCAAGGTTCTGGGGCTCACCACGCCGGCTCCGCCTGCCAGGCCGAGGTTCTAGCCCTTCACGCGGTGCTACCAGGGGAACCCGCAACAACAGGGTGGCCCCGTAGAGCAGCCCAGATCTGGCTCTTACAAACAACGACGCCAGCACAAGCCACGCTACCAACCCTACGGACATGGCAAGCGTTCGGACGCTAAGTCCAAGTCGCGCGTTTGAAGCTGCGACGGCCGAGTCTCTCACGCTCCATCTCCCGTACCTCCCCCTCCGGAACTTCCTTCAGGTATGGTCGGGCATCACGGACGACCGGTGGGTCTTAAGGATCTTGTCCTCTGGCTACGCCATCGAGTTCGTGCGGGCGCCTCGGGTAGGAAGACATCGTTTCACCACCTCGTCCCCCCATTTGGAGGAAGAAATATCAACTCTTCTGTCCAAGGGAGCCATCGAGCGGGTGGCCCTGCCCGATTGGGACAACGGCTTCTACTCGAGGTACTTCGTGGTCCAGAAGAAGGACGGAGGACTTCGCCCGATCCTGGACCTGCGCCGCCTCAACAAATGCATCCACACCAGGAAGTTCCGGATGGTGACCCTGCAGACCGTCCTTCCCCTCATCAACAAAGGGGACTGGTTCACAGTCATAGACCTCAAGGACGCTTACTTCCATGTCTCCATCCTCGAGGAGCACCGTAGGTTCCTTCGATTCCGCATCGGCGATTCGGTTTACCAGTACCGATGTCTACCGTTCGGTCTGGCCACGGCACCGTGAGTCTTCACCAAATGCATGGCTCCGGTGGCCGCCTTCCTTCGCCAGCAGGGAATCAGGGTCTTCCCATACATCGATGACTGGTTGATCGTATCCCCCACCAGCTCGTCGGCTATTCGGGACACGCAGTTCACGGTCCACCTCATGGAGGGTCTCGGCCTCAGGATCAACTTCACCAAATCGAGGCTGATCCCCTCTCAACGCGTCGAGTACATCGGAGCGGTACTCGACTCGCTTGCCACCAGAGCCTTTGCACCCCAGAAGCGCCTGCAGGACATCGCGCAGGGAGTGAACGACCTACGCACCAAACCGTGCATCCAGGCGAAAAAGGCTCAAAGACTGCTAGGCCTTATGGCCTCAACGACGGCTGTGGTCCCTCACGCCAAGTTAAAGTTCCGGTCCCTACAGTCGTGGCTTCTGCACGAATTCGATGCGCTCCGGGAGAGTCAGTCCAAACGGCTAACTCCGTCCCCGGAGCTGAGGGACCAGCTGGTGTGGTGGACGACACCACTCAACGTGGCAACGGGGAAAAGTTTTTACCCCCCGCAACCCTCGCTGCAAATATTGACCGACGCAAGCAACCTCGACTGGGGGGCTGCCTGCGGGACTCTCACGGTCAACAACCCTTGGTCGCCTCAGGAGATGGTGCACCATATCAACTACTTGGAGCTGCTGGCCATTTGGAAGGCCCTCCATTCCTTCGAGACCTTGCTCATGGGCAAGGCGGTCCAAGTGGCCTCGGACAACACCACGGCTGTGGCGTACCTGAACAAGCAGGGAGGAACACGATCCACCACCCTTCTTTACCTCGCTGTGCAACTCTGGGAGTGGTGCCTGGAGAGGCACATTTTCCCGATTGGAGTGCACATTCAGGGCAAGCTGAATGTCCTGGCCGACCATCTCAGCCGCCTCACCTCGACGACCCACGAATGGGAACTGAACGACGAGGTGTTCCAGTCGCTCTGCGAGGCCTGGGGGACTCCGAACATCGACCTCTTCGCATCGGAGTCCAACACAAAATGCCACAGGTACTGCTCCAGGGCGGGCATCGGTGCCAACTCTGAGGGCGATGCCTTCATGAAACGGTGGGATCAGGACTATTTCTACGCTTTTCCTCCGTTTCCCCTGGTCCAGAAGGTCCTCACCAGAATGTTCCAGCACAGGACCAGAGCCATCCTAGTGGCCCCAGCATGGCCCCGCCAACCATGGTTTCCGCTGCTGTTGCGCATGTCATCTCAGTATCGCACGCTACCGGAGTCACCAATGCTCCTCCAGATGGAGCAGGGCCAGCTCCACCACTCGGACCTGCCCAGCCTCCACCTCACCGCGTGGAACTAGCCAGGCGCCCGTCCACAAGGAAGTCCTACGCTTCCAAATACAGACGCTTTTGTGCTTTCCTGGCATCTCAGCAGACCCCCCTCTCGCAGGTGGAACTGCAGGACGTCTTGACCTACCTCCTCCATCTGGCGGAGTCTGGCCTTAGCATCGCCTCCATCCGAGTACACCTCGCAGCGGTGGTGGCTCACTCTCCAGCTGGCTCGCCCGCTTCTGGCGCTTTCCGCGACCAAACGGTGAAACGCTTCCTCAAGGGATTGCGGAACGCCTTCCCGCCGGTCAGGACTCCGACGGCCCAATGGTCACTCTCTACCATCCTTAACGCGCTCACCAGGACTCCTTTCGAGCCCATGGCTACCGCGGATGCTCGTCTCCTCACATGGAAGACGGCCTTTCTGGTGGCCATCACGTCTGCTCGACGAGCTGGTGAACTGGTCGCCCTGCGGGCGGACGCACCCTTTCTCCAGTTCTTCAATGACCGTGTGGTGCTCCAACCGGACCTCACCTTCCTCCCCAAGGTGGTCTCCCAGTTTCATATGGCACAGACTATCTCCTTGCCAACATTCTTCCAGAACCCCGCTAACGCCCAAGAAAGGACTTGGCACACGCTGGATGTCAAACGGGCTTTATTGTTTTACACCAGCAGGACAAGGGAGTTCAGGAAGTCGCAACGCCTTTTCGTGGCGTATGGGGGCAAGTCCAAAGGTGAACCCATCTCAGCGCAGCGGTTCTCCAAATGGATCACCTCTACCATCTACTTGGCCTACGAGTCGGCATCGCTGCCCCCTCCACCGCATGTCAGGGCGCACTCTACCAGGGCGGTTGCAACATCCACGGCCTTTCTGGAGGGCACACCGCTTGAGGACATCTGTAAGGCTGCCACCTGGTCCAGACCTTCTACATTTGTCCAGCACTACAGGGTGGACACCAGAGCCACTGCGGACGCCAGGCTTGGCCGTTCGTCCTCACTCGGGGTCTCCGGGCCCATCGCCCTTGACAGTTCACCCTGCCTGACCGTCATCATCTTCATCGTGGGATCATCTCATCCGACTGCCCACCGACCAAGTAAGTGTGAGCTTGCTAATCTCCCATGAGTGTGGATTCACAAACTATACGAAGGAGAAAGTTCGGTTTCACTTACCAGTGATAACTTTCGTTCTTCGAGTATATAGTTTGTGAATACACACTACCCACCCTGCCTCCCCTCTTGAGCTGCACGGATGAGATCAATTGGTTTATCCTGTGCTTGGCTTAAGTATGGAACTGAGGTAAAATGGCGCGCGGGCGCCTCAGGGTGGGCGGTACGGTGGGCGGTCCTACCGCCAAAACTTTTGACCAATAGCTTTTCAAGCCTCCGATCGGCCGTTCTGCGCAGGCGCATAACCCATGAGTGTGTATTCACAAACTATATACTCGAAGAACGAAAGTTATCACTGGTAAGTGAAACCGAACTTTCCCAAGCCCAAGGCATAGTCTGTTCCTGTCCACATTGTGCAGGGGCGGTAGGGGGGCCCTCTAGGGGGGTCAACCCACGAGGGTCAGAGGCCAACCAAGTGCGGCAGATGGACGTCACACATGCCCCACATTTTGGCAGATGGCTGTACATGCACGTTTGCATTGATACTTTCTCACAGTTCGTTTGGGCTACAGCACAGAAGGGAGAGACGGCTTCCCATTTGGAGCACCATCCCCTTTCCTGCTTCGTGGTCATGGGTGAACCTCGGCACGTGAATTCTGATGACGCTCCGGCTTATAGCTCCAGGCAGCTGGCCACGTTCATGGCTACCTGGGACAATTAAGCACACCTTTGGCATTCCATACAATCTGCAAGGGCAAGCAATTGTGGAATGGGTCAATCGGATGCTTAAGTCCTACATTGACAAACAAACAGAAAGGGGGGAACCACCAGCCCTCCCCAAAAATCAGGGTCAGGCACAATATTGTCTGAACAAGGTATTGTTTACGTACAATCACCTTAATGTTTTTTCGGATTACACTCCACAGGAGAAGCACTTCTGTCGCACGGAGGCTCTCCCGCGGCCGATGGTGCATTACCGACTGCCACCGGATCCTTCCTGGAAGGACCCGGCGCCACTCATAACCTGGGGAAGAGGGTATGCTGCAATTATGTCTCCTACAGGTGTTATCTGGATTCCAGCCTGGCGTGTCAAGCCTCACTTTGAGTCCAATGGCGAGGACCCAGGCAGATGGAGGAACTAACCCTGATGGGGAGAGCCAAGTGGAGGAGGCGGCGACAGCAGATGACAGCGCCGAAGATCACCTGGGGGATGGCCAAGTCCCTGTGCCAGGAGGCGGCGGACACCGTTCGGCGGGAGGACAAGAAGCCGACACCGGAGAACATCTTGATTGCAGCCTTTTCCCTGATTACAGCTAATTCCATGATGACCACCATCATCTTGATCCTTTCCCTGCTTGCGGGGGGAGGCGTTCAAGCAGCTTCACTGGAAGCCAACAACCTGATGCCAGGCAGAGATCTATCTGCCTGGCTGCAGTGCAACGTTTGGGAAAGATTGGCGAACCTCATCAATCAGTCCAATTTTTGCCTGAGGCAGAGCACCGCTTCTGCCTCTATTCTGAGCACTTGTCTCATCCTGGTGTGTCACTCCCCAGATGCGCTCATCAGGAACGGTGACTGGTTGGTGAAGCGGATATTTGGTCCATTTTACAAGACTGCCTTTTCAACATATGCGCATTGGGGAACCCAAGTCTCCAAAGTCTTACCAGCTGATGCGGCCACTCTCTACATTCCCCGAGTGGCGGTCAGCCCGAACTCTACTTGTGCTCGTATGACCAGCTGTTCTGCGGTCGAAGGGCCACAGCGCCATTGCCTCGACCCCGGCAGCAGCAATTGGACTTGTAATAACCCAGAGACTATTAGCTCAATGTATGCTCATGTTACCTTGCCTTCAGGATGTTTTTTTACATGTAACCAGTATACTTGGAACTACATTCCTGCAAATGTATCTGATTCCCTTTGCTGTATCAGTCGTTTGACATTGTTGCTTCCCACTAGAGACATGATTGCCCCAAGCATAAATGTACCCTCACACATACGGCACGCTTGTGCCACCCAGTTAGACAGTTCATGCGATAGCAACGTCAGGGTTCTGAGTAAAGCTGAGTATGTTTCCTTAGCAGTCAGCTTATTTGGTGTGCCAGGCTTAGCTGTAGGCAACGCTCGGAGAATTGGTCAACTGGCTTGCGCTTTGGCAAAAGCCATTAACCACACCTCCTCGGCGATAGCGCTGCTTAATCAAGAGCAGACAGAGCTTCACCATGCCATATTGGATAATCGAGCAGCCATCGATTACCTCTTGCTGTTACATCATTTGGGTTGTGAGTCTGTCCATGGCATGTGTTGTTTTAACCTCACGGACAACTCGCGTAAGGTACAGAGACAACTCACAGACCTCCATACCTTGGTTAAAAACATCAAGGAAGATGCTACGTGGGCGTGGTGGAATTCGTTATGGTCTTGGTTCCCGTGGGGTTGGCTACAAACGACACTCAAGGTGATTGTGGGGGTGATAATACTGGGAACGACTGTGTGTTGTTTCATGCAATGTATTCCCTCACTGATGTCAAGGTGCCCCCCATGGAGAGAGCCCCGGAATGTCCTCACTCCACGTCAGCTGATGCCGCTCCTACGCCGAGCCGTCTGTCAGGTCCAACTAAACAAATAAAGGGGGAGTGTGGGATCCGCGCACACAATTGGTATACTGGCCCCGACAGAACCCCGGTGATGGGTGATCACGTCGTTACCAGGGGTTCCTGAAGGGACAGAAATTAGGGGAGCAGAATATTAGATAGGGTTTAATTCACCTACAGCTGACCTGACAAGCAGCTCGGACAATACGAAGCTAATGGCTAACTCGCTAGTCATGTAATAGGTAATCTCGCATCTGCGGATTACTCTAAATCCTAAAACCAATACCAGCCACATGTTTACCCCAGATAGCTTGGAACAATGGAGTTCCCCTGTCATTGATTAAGTTAGTTAATTAACTCCCCTGAAGAGTTTCCCAATTAACTCATGTAAACATGGCATGTGGATCCTGTCAGATCGCAGTTCTTTTGCATGCAGCCTGTACATAATAAATACTGATGATTTGCCTTCATTAAATCACTGGTCTTCGCTCCATCTTGCCTCATGTCTCATTTCTTGACCAGTCTCCTCCGGGACCCAACAGCCGCTTCGCGGCCCAGATCCAACATTTTTGTTTGGTAATATATCTAAAAATGAGAGAATTGAGGTCTAATACATGTGGAAACTGGCTATGTGGGGAAAACTGGAATGCAACCCAAGGTGTAAACTACTAACAGAATTCTTTGAATAATGTCTAAGAAATCCAGACAGATACCAACACTCACTCTGATTCGCTGAATGCTCCCCCCCTTTTCCCCTCTTGCACTGTAATTCAGCTCTCATAGGTAAAAGAGTATTATACAAGAAGTGATTTAAAAGAAGCCATAATCTACTGCCTTCAAGGAGTGGCTGATTTCCAAGGACAACTATCTACCGAGAGACACTGCAAAGAAGTCCAAAAACAACAACATAGACATGGAAGTATTACCTTGGACTCTTAGTCACAATTGAGGAAATTCTGCTGAAAACCATCAGTGACCTATTTTCACTACAAGAAATCAGCAGCACTATCAATTAACCAGTGTGTGTGTGTGTGTGTGTGTGTGTGTGTGTGTGTGTGTGTGTGTGTGTGTGTGTGTGTGTGTGTGATCTGCAGGCAGATGGAAAGGAAGAGTGAAATTACAGGTTTTTTGTTTTTTTTTTACTGAAATCCTCTGCAGCTGCTGTGGTGTGTAAGAGACAGGCAGGCCTGACGACTGGAAACAAGGGTTGGGTACACTGTGCTCTCTGGGTATAAAAAGAGCAAGCAGAATGACATGGGGTCAGCTAATAGCTAGAGACAACAAGGGTAAATGAGGTGAAAAATATGTATATTACTGAACAACAGTCAACAACATTTTAGCATGATCCCCCTCAACCCCAAGACAGAGTGGCTATATTTTATATTCTGACTAGTTTAGGCCCTTGAAACTAACAGCCAAAACAAGGGTCACAGTTAAAGCAGCTAGGTCACAGTTAAATAGCTGAAGTATTACATATCTTAGGAGATTTCCTCTCTCATTCCACAACATTCCTCCAGACTTTCTTCTTAGTTTTACTACTGTAGCACCACATTTATTCTCATTCTCGCCTTTTTCTGAATTATCCCTGGTGATGTCTAGGACTACCAGGACCATTTAACACTATGCTACCTCTGGTGAAGTACAGACTTTATAGCAACAATATAAATCGTAGCAGTAAACAAGACACACACACACACACACACACACACACACACACACACACACACACACACACACACACACACACACACACACACACACACACACACAAAACCGGATGGTGTCCCCAACGTTGCTTTTAAAACTGCTAACAGGTCCTGACCAGAAATTTTCCTAGAGATGTATAACATATGCCTCGCTCAAGGAATCATCCCAAGCCGGTGGAAACTGCAGAAATTTGTCCTTCTCCCAAAAGGGAAAAAGCCGCTGGATGATCCATCATCTTATTGACCAGTATGCCTGCTGGATACACCAGGTAAGGTACTCAAGAGGATCATCTGCAACCGGATGGAGGAGTTCAGCGAAGGAGCTCGTGGATTGTCTGAAAGTCAAGACGGATTCCAGAAGGTGAGATCTACCGTGGATGCCATCAACGTAGTTATAGATATTGCCCACAAGACCATAGAAGGCAAACATTGGGAGAGAGGTGCCAAGAAGCACTGCGCTATTGTCACCTTGGACGTGAGGAATGTGTTCAATTCAGAAACCTGGGGTCATATCCTCAATGTGCTTAGACTGATGGAGGTTCTAGAGTACATCAGACACATAACCGTCTGAGTATGGCACCAATGCCGGACTTCTAACCTATAACATCACAGGAGGTGTTCCACAAGGTTCAGTGCTCGGTCCCTTATTGTGGAATATTATGTATGACAGGGTGCTTCGGTTGCCTATGCCAGTAGGGACAAGGACAGTTGGGTTTGCAGATGATGTGGCGGTAGTGGTTGTTGCCAAACATCCGGAGGAAGTTGTTCAAACCACAAATGAGTTGTTGTTCAGTCGCACAGTCGATTCCAACTCTTTGTGACCCTATGGACCATCGCTCTCCAGGCACCTCTGTCCTCCACCATCCTCCTTAGTCCACACAGCCCCGTGCCCATTGTGTCTACAATACCATCTAGCCATCTCATCTTTGGCCGTCCCCTTCTTCTTTTGCCCTCCACCTTCCCCAGCATCAAGGCCTTCTCAAGTGAATCCTCTCTTCTCATTTGATGTCCAAAATACTTCAACTTCATCTTTGTTATTTGTCCTTCTAAGGAGCACTCGGGGCTAATCTCTTCTAATATTGACCTATCAATGGCTATACTTATGGATACTTAAGGACAACCTCGGGGTTGGAGAGATAGGCAGGATATCTCTCAATGCCATTTCCAGGAAATCCTAAGCAGGTGAAGGCATCTCCTTGGGAATACCCTGAAGAAATGGTGAGCCACTGTGTGAGAGAATGCTGGACTGGATGGGTTGTGGCCTGTTCCAGCAAGGCTGTTCTTATGTTCTTATGTATGTTCTTATTTGTTCTCCTCGCTATCCAGGGGACTCTCAAAACTCTCCTCCAGGACCCCATCTCAAAGGCATCTATTTTTCTTCGCTCAGCCTTTCTAATGGTCCAGCTCTCACAGCCATACATTACCACCAGAAATACCATTGCTTTGACTATGTGGACCTTTGTTTGCAGTGAGATATCTCTACTTTTCACTATGTTCCCCAGGTTTTTCATAGCTTGTCTCCCAAGAATCAGTCACCTTTTTATTTCATGGCTGCAATCTCCATCTGCAGAGATCCTGGATCCTAAGAAAGTAAAATCTGTCACTGCTTCTACTTCTTCCCCATCTATTTTCCAGGGACTGATATGGCCTGTTGCTATTATCTTGGGTTTCTTGATATTGAGTCTCAGGCCAGCTTTTGCACTCTCTTCTTTCAAAATAATCAGGAGCTTCTTTAGGCCTTCTTCACTTTCTGCCATTAGGGTGGTATCATCTGCATATCTCAAATTGTTGATGTTTCTCCCAGCAATTTTGATCCCATATTGTGATTCCTCCATCCCTGCATTGTGCATTATGTGCTCTGTGTATAAGTTGAATAAGCAGGGTGACAGAATGCAGCTTTGTCTTACTCTTTTTCCTATTCCAAACCACTCCATCATTCCATACTCTGTCCTAACTGTTGCTTCTTGACTCATGTACAGATTTCTCATGAGACATATGAGGTGTTCTGGTATTCCCATCTCTTTAATTACTTGCCACATTTTGTTGTGGTCCACACAATCAAAGGCCTTGGTGTAGTCAATGAAGCAGAAGTAAGCTTGTTTCTGGTATTCCTTTGTTTTCTCCATGATCCAACGTATGTTGGCAATGTGTTCTCTGGTCCCCCTGCCTCTTCTGAACCCAGCCTGCACCTCTGGTAGTTCTCTTTCTACATGCTACATGCCACATGCTACATGCTACATGCCACAAACGAGAGTGTTGCCAAAATTCGTCAGTGGGTCTCATCAGCTGGCTTGCACCTAGCAGATCATAAAACTGAGGCAGTTCTTGTGACCAGTAGGAAAGCTAGGGAGACCATCACTCTTACTGTTGGAGGTTGTAGTATACTTTCGCAGCTGTCATTACGATATCTGGGTGTCCCGATAGATGCCAGTCTACACTTCGATGAGCATTTGTAAATTGTGAGCACAAGGGCCAGAGCAGTATGTAATGCATTGACAAGTATCATGCCTAATACTGGAGGCCTGCGGCAGACTTGCCGAAGACTCCTTTCGAGTGTTGTTAGTTCTGTATTGCTGTATGCAGCCCCAATTTGGTTGGAAGCCATGGCAGGGACATTGTACATGCGACAAATAACTTCAATATACCGCAGGAGTGCCCTGTGGGTGGCTTGGACATTTCAAACAGTCTCATATGATGCCATTTGTGTCATTGCTGATATGATGCCGGTCCATCTGATGGCAGAGAAACGGGTGGAGATATCCCAGCGGAGGCGAGAAAATCAGGTGACGGAACAACACACAATTGCCAAGAAAGTCAGGATAGAGAGGACAGCGCAATGGCAGCAGATCTGGGATACTTCAACCAAGGGACGGTGGATTCACCGCCTCATCCCAGACATTAACGCATTGGTCAACAAGACAGCATGGAGAGGTGGATTACTACCTCACACAGCTGTTGACGGGACATGGCTGCTTCAGAGCCTACCAACACCACTTTAGGCTGGATGATGATGCTTCGTGCCCCGTCTGCCAGCATGTGCAGGAAGACACAGAGCACATGTTTTTTCACTGTCCACGCTTTGATGCAGAATGGGAAATTTTACAGAGGCATAATGTCTCCAGAAGACATTATCGGTGAGATGTTGAGGAGGGAGATGTTGAGGAGGGAGACAACCTGTGTCGGTGAAGTAATGCCTGACGGCAGTTCTGCAAAGTGGTGGGGCATAATGGGAGGTGGTTTTAGTGGGTAAAAATTCCACATGTTGTGAAGCTTCGTAGGGCTCCACAGTGTCTTTTGAAGATTTCCACCTGCCCTTAAAACAAACAAACACACACACATTGAAACTGTGTCTATCCATACTGATATTTTATTACTGAAGTTAAGATGGCATTACATTAGCAGATATACTAGGCCCTAATAACTAGGGCAGGGGTTCTCAAATGTTTTAAGCCACACACCCTCAGACAGCTGAGCATGCCAGACTGGTGGTTCCCCCTGCTGTAAACACTGCCATAAAACACATCCGCAGCTGTTGTAAATGCGTTTATTACAGCCACGGGCACATTTATGGCTGTTACAAATGTGTCCATGTCTGCTTCCGGTGGCAGTGGCGACAACAACGGTGACGCAGGCCACATGAAATAGTGCTGTGGGCTGGGTCCGGCCCACGGGCCGTAGGTTGAGAACCACTGAACTAGGGTGTTCCTTTTTTATCTTTATTTTATTTTATTTTTTTAGAAATTTGAAGACTTCATAAATTATTTGTTTTTTTTTAAAAAAAATCCCTCTGAAATAAAAATTGTGATGTGTATAAATTGGTTTGTGGAATAGCTCCATGACTGATTACGTATCACATGCAAAATGGTGAGAAGCATAATACAAACAAACCCCAACATCTGGCTTTTCAGTGCTGACTTGCTAGTCTTCTCAAAATTTAAAAGAGGAACATCGGAAGCTACCATTTAAAAAAATATCATACAATTAAGCCCAGTAACATCTCTGCTGACTGTCAGTTATTCTCCACAGAAAGGCTTCTCCCTCCTTCCAAGCCTAGCAATGTCAGGAACTGAATTTGGGACCTTCTGTAAAGAAAGCATTTGTTGCATTACTGAGCTATGGACCTTCTCTGTGGACTAATGTCTCAGCCAGGTCCCACTCAACCTTCATTTCATGGAGATTGCAACACTCAATACCTGGTACATGTTCTATTGTCTGAAAACCAAATCCATCTTCATTACGTACTATGCCAAATTTCATTTTAGTCAGTGCTGTTCCATTCATTTTAGTGCCATTCAGTTGATTTATGCAGATTTACGATTTAGCTCCAAGGCTTTATCAACAGGAAGTTAATGGCTGGATATTATATTTATGAATTACTTTCATATGCTTTCACACTGATATGAGTTTACAAATCCCAAAATGGCATACTGTGCAAACTCATATGACCCAAGAAAGTGTAAAAGTTTCCCTGGGATTTATCAACTGTTAAATCTGGAATTAAGGGCAATCAGTCCATATTCCTTTACCTTCTCCACTATTAATTCTTTTAAGGTTACTTTTCTTTCTTCTAGGGTCTAATTAGTTGCCTGTTGGGAAACATGAACCCTGAGCTGTCAAAACAATACTTTTTTAGAGTCACATTCCGATATAATTAGAAGGCTGATTAGACCAACATGCACAGCCACAGCTGTTAGAAGTCTACCACAACTTAAGCTTCTCTTTTGACAACTACTAAGACATATGGTAATGATACACTATTTTCTCTCCTTCTGCTGCTAAGCTAGACATTTCAGTTCAGATGCCAGAAACTATTAGAAGAAGGGGAAATTAAATAACTGGTTTAGCTATTCAATTCTTTTATACCCCTTCAGATTCATTTCCCTTTTCCTTCCTTAAGCATATTTTTTTAACTCTCCAAATTCCAGGAGTACACATGTGATCTGAGAATAAATGACTAACTGAAATTACAGTGCTTAAGAAGACTGTTGTGAATCCTTTCTTCTGAACTACACGATACAGGTGCCGTGTCATTAGATGAGGGAAATCCTTAACTCCTGAAAGTTCTAGATTTCACAGCAGGAACTTCTCTCATTTCCCACACTTTCACATTGCCTTGCTTTATTTTGTGATTGGTCTTCTTCAGCATGTAAGGACTGGGATTTGTAAATCACAGTAGGGTGATAATGAATAATTATGTTCACCACCTGGGATTAAAACTACCCTTCCTTGAAATCCTAACAAACATTTGCCTCAGCTAAGACTGTGGCCACCTTATGTTTGGAATTTAGAACTTCTTATAAGACACATTGAAGGCTTTAGAGCATGGATTCTCAACCTGCGGCCCGTGGATTAGATGCAACCCAAGGCACCATTTCATGTGTGTTCCCCCCCCCCACTACATCAGGAAGTGCCATGTGGTGGAGGAAAGGCAAAATGACTGTCCAGCCCTGAAACTGTCTGAGGGAGCGTGACTGGCCCCCAGCTTTAAAAGGTTGAGAACCCCTGCTTTAGAGGCTTGGCAGACCACTGAATCCCCATAAATTGTAACTTTGTCTTGGATGTTTTGGCCCCAGTCATGCCACCACTTGCACCACTATCCCAAACTGCCACAATTCATCATTCTTAGCAAAGAAGGAGGCTAGTTAGTGAGGAGAAGTAAAAGACTGTGGATTTTAAAGAAAAAAAGTAACTACAAATCTCACAGCAGTGTATTTTGTTAATGTATTATCCTTGACACATTCCAAGGCATTATGCAATTTCCTGAGATAATGCTGGAAAAGAGGATTTCACTACATGTTCCCTCATAGAAGGGTAAGAGAGAGAGATATTACACTGTGAGCAGCTTGTGGGGGAAGGAGATGCTAGAAATTCTCTCTGAAGAATAAGAGCTTTAACACATCTTCTAAAGTGGAAGCCAAATGACAATCATCATTCAAAATATTTTTTGAAACTGCAAAGGATAGTTTATCTGTAGTTCATAAAGTTTTCATTTAAAGTCTTAGCCAGTTAATTGTTGGTGTAACAATTCTGAATCACCACTATAAAGCAGACTTTCATACTGTAGACAGTGTACACAGAAAGAGCCTCCTTGAAGATGGTTAATACAATTGGGCATACCCTGGGTAGCAACCTTGCAGGCTAATCTTTCTAACACCAGATCCAACCAAAGGAACTGAAGAATGAATCCACCAGAAAGGACTTTGTCAAGACCAACCATAACATTGATCTCAATAAAAATTGATGAACTTTCGAGTAATAAGAGTGTCCTCTTAGCAGACATGTGCAGGAAATTCAAATGTGACATACCTCTGCTCCAGGAAACATATCAGGGAATAGCAAGATACAGACTCAAAGTGGCTGGAATGGGAGTGCCATTTTTGTTAGGCCTAGCCTCAGCATAACATCAGATGCACTAAACTAAACAAACAACACTGAAATTCTCACCATCCAAACCCCACAATTCTCTGTTACTTCTGTCTATAAGCCGACAGAAGCAAATTTTTTGTTTTAATGAACTGGACAATTTAACTTATGACCAAATAAATTTTGTTTTTGGAGATTTTAATCCCAGGAGGTATCATTTTGCAGACAGTTTAACTTTAAGAAGGCTAAGTAGGTGACTTTTCTAGAAAAGCTGGTTAAAAGTGTGGAGAAGATCCTCCCACATCCAGATAGTTATCATGAATCTGTCCATCTTGTGAGAGTAATATCAAGGAAAAATATTCCAAAAGAATGCTTGTGAGGATTTAGGAATGGTTTTGCTGAAATGACCACAGACGCCCGAATAAGTTTAAATGCTTTATTGATTACACAGCTCTTCTCTTATAGCATCCCGTGGAAGGACACCATGGATCTGGATGCCTCGTGGTTAAGGTAAGCATCCTTTATATCCTTTTGGGAACATACCTGTCAACCATCCCGATTTCGCCGGGATTACCAGGAAATTTGACGCCGATTGACGTCATAACCTGCCCCACGCTGCCAAAACCCTGTAATTTGGCAGCGGGGGGGGGGGGGGACACTTTCCATGCATGTGTGGAAGGGTTCTACACAAGTGTAAAACCCTTCCACGCATGCATGGAAGCGCTACGCCGCCTGCGTAGGGGCTGTGCAAGCGGCGTAGCGCTTCCACGCATGCATGGAAAGCAACCTGCGCACAAGCGATCTGCGCAGGTCCCGTTTTTTCTGGAGCCGCAGGTTGACAGGTATGTTTGGGAAGGAGGGGTTAAGGGTAAGAGGTCAGGGAGAGGGATGAGGTCAGAGGTCATAGGGGAATGTTACATTATGGTCTGAGTGGCAAAGGGCAGTGAGGCATTCTTTATCTGACAATGCTGCACCCAGTACATCCAGGGCCTGACTAACGACATCAATCCTCAGCTGGATAGGTATCAGGCACTCTGCAACCAGGGTCCTTTTCAGGATGATACTGTTGAAACTGGGGAACTGCTGCAGGCTGCAGGTGAAAATCAGAAATCACGATGGTGCAAATTAGTTGAGAAGCTGGATATGAAGTAGAACAGTAGACAAGCTTGGAAATTCCTTAAGAAGTTAGGTGGAGATTTAACTCAGCCACAACAAAACTATACTGGAATAATAGCAGACCAAATAACTATCCCCCCCCTTCCCCCAAACAATCATATGATATAAAGCATATCTTGATTTTTCACCCTTCTTTTCAAAAAGGCTTATTTTTAGTTTCACTTTGTGGTGTGGGGCTGATTAATTCAGTATACAGTATGGTGCTTTAAAGTAGTGATGCACTGCAAAAATTTTTACTACCTACTCTGTGGGCTGGCCAAATCTGTGGGTCGGGCCAAATCTATGGGCGTAGCCAAACATCCTGCATTATGGGCTATGGAGGTAGGTGTGGCCAACCAAGTGGGCGTGGCCTAGGGGAATTTCCACTACCGGTTCTGCAGAACCTGACAGAACCTGCTGCAGTGCATCACTGCTTTCAAGTGAAGAACCTGTCCATAGTCAGAGCGTCCTATTTAGAAGCTTTCAGTTATTCAATTAACATTCAGACAAAATCTCCTTTAGTAGGTGTTATGTATGTTAACTGTGTTTTCTGACAGGAGCAGAATGTATCTTTTCTCATGTGTCTATTCTTATGCAAATAAGTGGATCGAAAATGTGCATACTCTGTTAGCCAATGGGCTTGTTGTAGGAGCGAAATGTATCTTTTGTCATGTATCTATTCTTATGCAAATAAGTGGATCGAAAATGTGGACACTCTGTTAGCCAATGGGCTTGTATTATTATTATTACTGATACTGTTTATAGTGTATATAAGTCTGAGTTTTGCCCCATCCAAGCTGTGTTCAAACCCCACTGATAAAGAGCTGAATTTCACTACTTAACTCGTCTGCTTCTTCATTCCCTGAACACGAAAGTAGGTAAGGAACAAGACATGTCACAGAATCAGGAATGGCTTCTGGATTTCTTAAATATCTTTAAGATTTTATAAAAGATTTCCTAAGGAGAAGTAATTTTGTCACAGAAGGGAGAGGTGGATTTTTAAAGGAAGTCAGGATACAAATCACAATTTTAACACACCATGCTTCCTTGTGACAAAGTATGAGAAGTCAGCTGAAACTCCTTTTCTTTGTAAAAGAATCCAATGTTGCATTAGAACTGAGTTTATGATGTGCATGAACAAATAATTCCCTACCTCCTGGTATAACAGTACATTAGATTATTATAATTATATTTTAAGCTTGTGCTTCGGGCTCATGCATCAATCACTAATTAGCAATGCCCTAAAGAGATTTCAGGAGAGACTTGACAGCACAATTTTTTACAGCAAGTGTAATAATTAGTGAATTAAGGAGCAATTAACTAAAGCAATGTTAAAAAAATTTAAAGCCCAAAGTGTAGTACAAGACTTAATAAACAGACCACTGGGTCACATTACTCAGTACTTGTTGTTAAGTAGTCTAGCTTTTTGCATGTCTTTTTAACCCCCACATCCCACTCAGGAAAAGCAACAACTGTCTTACAGAGAATGAATAAGATCTGGTCCCTGACATTTCGTTCGTAGGCTGCAACTCATATCCAAGAATGCATTTTTCCTGAAGCAGGAACAAATGCCACTGGTGTGAATTTGTTTAAGGTGAATCTCAGTTTGCCATGAAGTGATCCACACATCACGGAGCCATCTTCTGTGGCACACATGAAATAAGACATGCAGGATTAAACACTGTGACTGCAATGGACTGCTGCAGCCTTGAGGATATTATCTAGGTGCACCTTTACAGTCAGTCCATCTGGAATGGCCTCTTCCGCCTCCATGACCGTTGGGAATCGGAGTTGCTCCTCCACTCATTTTGCCGTTGGGCCCAATACGATGGTTTCCAGTGGCATTTCCTCCACTCATTTTGCCTTTGGGCCCAATACGATGGTTTCCAGTGGCATTTCCTCCACTGAGGACACCATCACCCCACCTAAAGGGGCTCATCCGCCCATAGCCATTGGCCCTTTTAGGAAGTCAACACTTGGCATTGAGTCACTGGCTGTACGGTCATCTATATCACTGAAAATTGAACTCTGTTCTCTTCCATAGCGATCCTGACAGTCATCTCTGCTAGCAAGTCTTGGAAGGCATCAGCAAGTATCAACAAGAGAAGAGACTTGATGACTTCCAGCAGAGGTGCCTCTGCTGAATTTTAAAAAAATAATATTTCGACCATATTACCAATGAGGAGGTGCTCGAAGGAGTGGCTCATGCAAATTACATAACATTGTTGCACAAAGAAGACAATATTTTTCATATGGCAAAAAATAGGATCCTGAAGGTGGCAATAACTTGGACCCCTCCTAATGCCACATAACAATGAGGAATTTTTTCTGAATCTGCCGATTCTTCATCAACCGTCACACATTCAACTAAAACCAGTTTAAATGGCACGTGCATGCAGATGTGGAAAATCCTGGATTCCACATCATTGTCCCCTCCCTACCTTGTCTCTGAGTGCCACCTCAATCCTTGTCCCCTCCCTCCCTTGTCCCTGGGCAAGTGAGGCAGGCATGTGTGGTGGCTTGTAGTGGTGGAAGCAGGGGAGGTGGAAGCAGCAGCTGCACAAGGACCTCTCCATCACCTCCCGCCTGGTCAGGGGGCCCGGCATGGCCCTGTCTGCTGGCAGCAGTGTCCTTCCCAGCCTCCAGTCACCTCAGCCCACCAGAGCTTTCCTACTGAGCCTCTCTGGGGTGGCAGGGGTAGAGGAGGGCACAAGCTGCTCCCTGATGCCCCCCTCTGCCACTGGCTTGGCCCTGTTGGCCTGCAGCAGAGCCCCCACCCCACTCATGGCTGGGCTTGGTGGTGGTGATGGAGGAGGCTGATAAGCAGGGAAGGAGTGTGTGTGTGTGTGGGGGGGGGCTCAGGTGGTTGCCATCACAACCACCCCAGAGAGGCCTCTGCAAGGAGGCTCTGGCAGTCTGAGTTGACTGGATGTGAGCAAAGCCACCGCTGCCGATGGACAAGTCTGGGCTGGGGCAATGGAGAAATACTTGCACCGCTGCTTCCGGCAGCGGCAGCAGCCTTGGCCACCTCCAATCACCTCAGGCTGCCAGAGCCTCCCTGCAGAGGCCTTTCCAGGGCAGTGGGGGTGGAGGGGAGAGTGGTGGCAGCTTAGGGTGGTCCCTTCGGCGTTGTTGGTGGTAGTGGGGGAGTGGTGGGGACTCAGGGGGCTCCCACCAGTGGCAGCGGTAGTGGAGGCAGCACCAGTCCAGCACCTCAACAGTCTGAAGGGCTGTGAACTGGTCCACATCTTAAAAAGTTTGAGGACCCCTTTTTATCAGGCCTAGAGCAGTGGTGGCAAACCTTGGCACTCCAGGTGTTCTTGAACTTCAATTCCCAGAAGCCCTGATCAGCAGAAGTGCTGACTTGGGCTTCTGGTAATTGAAGTCCAAGATCACCTGGAGTGCCAAGGTTTGCCACCACTGGTCTAGAGACATAGCTGACAGTCTGGCCAGGTTATCCTGCTATGGTAATAGAGTAAACCATACTACAAGCAACTCAATGCCAAGTGTCAGGTGGTGGTTAAGTAACCTGACAACCCTGAGCACTAACAGCCTTGTGTGCCAAAGTCCACAAGGAAAGGCGATAGTCCCCAAGTGGGTTAGATCCATCTTGATGGAGGGCAGCAGCTGCCTCAGTACTGGCATACAATACAATACAATACAATACAATACAATACAATACAATTTTAATTTATACCCCGCCTTTCTTGGCCAAGGGTGACTCAAGGCGGCAGCAACATATCAATATCAATACAATACAATATAACAACATAATAAAACACATCACATATAAAATATCAAATACAATAATGCAAAAAGATAAATACAGACAATATAATGATACACATAATCACAGCATGGGGTTGATGAGGACTTTGCATGCCAAAAGAGCTCAGGACCAGAAAGTGACTCATGGAACTGAATCAGTGGTACGGGTGTCATGCTGCAATGCGGAAGGCAGTTGAAAAGCCACTGTAATATATCCTCAGGACAGTCCAATATTCGGATTTGGATATGGAAGATGATGACGAAGAAGAGGCATAGCTTAAAGACTCTTGTACTGAATGCTGTAGGTAAATGCAGTGTAAAACTTTGATAATTGCTGAAAGGAAGCTCATTTCTTCTCATTCTTCTCCGATCAGAGGTTAAACGTTATCATGATTATTCTGACTTTGGATTCCACATTTCTAAGAAATGATGCTTTGTGGCATGAAGGCCAGAATCCTGTGTTTTTCATTCAATATGCCATCCTCCTCGCTGCATGTCCTTTCATTATATTCTACCTTGAATGATAGGCTGTAACAATCTGTACTCTCAGTTTCTCATTTTATAACCAGAGTGTTTTTTAAACATGTTGTAAACTTCCCAGGGTGGGGAAAAATCCCAGATGGGTGGGATATAAATATAATAAAATAAATAAATAAAATAAGTATTCTAGCCTTCTGCATTTTATAGGCTTTATGGTTACCTCATCTTTTTTCATTTTCCTTTTGGTTTTTCACTGATAACCCTCTTATCCCTAGAAATTTTGTCATCCTAAAACTAATCACATTTAAATTTTTTAAATCTTTTTATACTAGCATTTGTCGTTTAGTACAGTAAAACAGAATACTTCTATGCAGTAGAATTGAGAATACATAACATATAACATGCATTGTCAAAGCCAGTTTTAAGTTCTTGTAGCAAGCCCTGGCAGTGCACAGAACCTGCAGCTTCTACAAATAAGGAAACATTTAAAGTAATGAGCTATGTGATACATGGTCCGTTCTAAGAGTATACTAAATTTCTCAAAGACTACACAAGATATTGAGCAACCCATGGGAAGTGCTCTATCTATGTAATAATTACCTAGAGGACAGTAACCCAATGGCTCAAGGTCACCAGGATGGACTGGCAGAAGATGGAATGCTAACTTAATGGCACCAATTTCACCAGTTCTGCTGAAGCACACACCATTCTAACAGTAGCAAAGGCAGTATAGTTAACTGTAGTTAACCCCTCTGGAATTGTGTCATTTGTCAACTCCATAGGACATGTGATGAATGAAGCAACATTTCCCCATTGTCCTCTTTGGGGTGACTTCCAGTATGGACGCTCTCAAGCAAGGCACTGGAGGGGAATTAAAAGGTCCCACAATCCTTCTGGTGGCCCTTCCAATTTCTCTCAGATGGTCCTATGAAGATGTGGCTTTATTTGTAATGCTTTGTAGTACAATATGGATTTTTAATGTGTTGGGGATGAGAACTGGAGGCATCTAAATGCATGTATCTGCCTGTGGGTTTCCTGTGTCATTTGCTTTTTATCTGTCCACTGTATAGAGAAACTGTAGCATCCAAGTAGATAACTTGTTTGTGGGAATGGTCCATGGTGAGGTTTATGTTGCAATGGAAATTATTAATTCTTGATGAAACCACATTAGTGCCTCTTCTCTATGAGTCCAAATAATGAAGATGTTATTGATTAAGCTGAGGCAAAACAGAAGCTTCCAGGAGCAGAAGCTGAGAAAGCACTGTTCTAAGTCTGCCACAAAGGTGTTGGCCATGTGGCTACCATGTGCTGAAAAAACTGCTCCTTCAAGGACGTTGTATGAAATACCTGGCAAAAGACACACAGATATTTTCCTGAGGTAGGAAAGACTTTTTGCTATGACCTATAATTCTCAGAGACATTTTTGGTCATTTTCAATGAATAGTGCACCAACAGCTAGACTTTCTGGAAGTTCTGAACATGTCATTTATTAAAAGAATATTCATTAAAAGGCAGTCCTTGGACTACCTTGAAAGTGTTCTTTTAAGATTATAACAATTTCATGTGATTTCTTGGAAAAATCTGCAGACATCATTTAATGAGAAAACAGAATAGAATGGACCTTTTTGTAAAAAAATGCACAGCACAGTGACACAAATCGGATATATAGAGAACCGCCTGTCGCAATTTTGGCCTTGCCTTCTTTCTGACGTGTGAGACCTATGGGCAGGTGGCTGAACTCATAATTCAAAAATCTCCATTTGAACATGCCTTGAAATTGTGAGTCAAGTCTCAATGCTCTCATTAAAGTATCTTATTCTAAATAAGCGGGAGAGCAGGGGAAAGGAATCCTGGTGGCCCCAAACTAACGAAACATGTTTGGGATAACTATGGCATTCATATAGGAAATCATTGGATATTTTACATCTCTCAGTGTGGCTTAGCAACTGGCTGTGGAAGCTCATTCCACACTTGAGAAAGTCATGAATTATATCCTCTCCCTCACTCCCCCCTTCTTTACATCTGTTGAGCATGTTGTGCTTCTCAATCATCCAGCTCGACTGAGGCTTGAGACTCTACAATGAGCTCACTGTTTTTCGGCATGTTCTGGTGGCATTTTGTCAAGCCATGTGTGTTTGCTGGCCCGGGGGTGGGGATGGAGGAACAAAAGTCCACTGCCCTTTCACAGGCCTGTAGACTACTTCTCAGCCTACAGAAAACTGCAAGTGACCCCGTCAGTAAGAAATATTCTTTGTTTACTCTTTTTGGAACTGCCTGACTGCCTACAGGAAAAATGTATTTCCCCCTTCCATTGTGGATCTCAAGCTGTTTAAAAAGGAGACTGTTTAGATGTTATCTTCGTAGGGCTTTCTTTAATTTTCATTTCTTTGGGTGGAAAGGTTCACTTTTATGCCAACTGGACGGTGTTTTACATATAACGTTCATCTGTTAAATGGCAGAAACCCATAAATAATTTTCTCATACTGGAAGGCATTTGCTAGCCAGTCCTCAAAATAGTTTGCTAATGCAAACTGAAATGAATCAAAAGTAGTTGTGCTGCAAAAGTAGATTTTTAGAGCCTTAACCCTTGTTGCGCATTTTTAGGAAGAAATGATAGTATCTTGTTGGGCATGAGCCTTGGTGGTACAGTGGTTAAACTGCTGTACTGCAACCTAAAGGTCATGAGTTCGATTCTGACCAGGGATCAAGTTTGACTCAGCCTTCCATCCTTCCAAGGTTGGTAAAATGAGTACCCAGTATATTGGGGGCAAAAAGCTAATTAACTTGTGAACTGCTCAGAGAGTGCACTAAGCAGTATGGGGCAGTATATAAGTGTGATTACTTTATTTTCTACTCAGAAATAAGCTCCATGGAATTTAGTGGGACGTAGTGCTATGTAACCAAGTACAGTATAGGATGTTGGAGGTCTACCCATATACATTTTATGGTCTTAAGAAGAAAAATGTGGTTAAATGGACAGCTTGGGATTGACTGATAGAGCAGTTATGAATAGAAAATTACCCATTGTAGGGCACAAGACTGGGAAATGAGTGTTTTTTTTATGATTCACACAGGGCTGACTGCAAATTCCTTGGGACTTGTGAACAGAAGGGGGAGTTTTTCTTCTAAATCTAGCAATAGAACTCATCTCCTGTTTAGTAAACAAACTGCCCCCAGATTGCTAAACTAAGGTTATAAAGCAGAAGTAGGAAAGGGTGTGGATTTTATTTCAGTTCATTTTTGATTCTGCACACATGTTGTGTTGTACAAGAATGTGCAAAAGTCTTGGGCCACCACTAGCTGCTTTGGGGAAAATTCAATAATAGAATGCCATTAGATTGTATTATGAAATGGATGTTCACTATGTTATGTCGATTTTGATTGGATAGGTCAAAGTAGTGCTAGGAACCACCACAATTATTTTCAAAACTCATTTATTTTAAAAGCTTGCTGCTGGCCTTTATTTACCAAACTTTTTAATTTATTTTATCTTATTTTAACTGTAGATGTTTGTGTATGTTCTACAATGGATGAGTACCAATCATACAGCACTCTGGTTTAGTCTAGGCCAGGGGTTCCCAACCTTTTTATGGCATAGGCCGGACCATGCCCCCCAGACAGCTGAGTGGGCCAGACTGGTGGTTTTCCCTGTTGTAAATGCTGCCATAAAACATGTTCACAGCTGTTGTAAATGTGCTTATGACAGCTGCAAGCGCATTTATGGCTATTGTAAACACTTTTACAAATGCTGTGGGCATGTTTACGGCTATTGTAAATACATCCACTTCTAGTGAGGTGGTGGTGATGTGAACCACATAAAATGGTGCTGAGGGTCGGGTCCGGTCCATGGGCTGTAGGTTGGGAACCCCTAGTCTAAGTAATATATGACTGTTGTTGAATTTTTTCCCCCAAAAGATTGCCATGAAGGTTGTTTATTTGCAGTCCTGTAAGGCAGCAGCCACAACTACCTTCGACAAAAGGTCCCAAAGCACACATTCCCCATTTTATACCTCAGCTACAAATATATAGTAACACAAAGCCCTGAGTTAGCCTTGAAACCTCTACAAGCAACAGGTACAAGATAGAACTCTCTGGCTTCCTGTTGTGTATTGAGGCAGAATTGCAAGTTGCTCAGGCAACGCCTTGCAAAGACAAAATGGCAATTTCCCACCATCCAAAATAGGAGCTAAAGTTGGCATGCAATCTCCTTCTCTGGGCGTGCTCATTATGCTAATTAGAGTTCTGTGATTGGTTAAAACTTTGGATCTTGTTCCTCATTGGTTAATACTTGTATATCTTGTTATGATTGGTTGGTTATCATTGTCCGGTGGGTTACTACATTTTTTAAAATATTTTTATTGATTTTCTTAAAATACATACATAAAACAAAACATACGTTTCAACAAACAATTAACATATAACCCACACCATCAAACCTTCCCCCAATTCACACTCCCACACCCTGTGCTAAACAAGATGAAAATTGTCAATCCTGATTCCAAACCAATATTTACAAATTTATCCAGAATTTACTTTCTTCCTGTACCAGCTTTATTCCATCATTGCCCGACAAACCATATTCAACCCAAGATTTCCAAATTTGCCAAAATATATTACTTTTAACTTCTCTCCACTTTCATTTCTGATGTTAATTTATCATTTAAAGCCAGCCGCCATATCTGTTTATACCATCTACCTCTACTTATATTGAACTTATTCTTCCACTCCGTGGCAATTATCTGCCTTGTGGCTGATAGTATAATTGCCAATAACTCTCTTTTATTGTCTTCCACCTTTATATCTTCACACAGCCCCAATAAGGCTATTTTTGGATTTAATACAATTCTTTTCCCAAATATGTTTCCTATCTCTTGTTCAACCATCTTCCAACATTCCTCTGTATATTCACAGCTCCACCACATGTGTATATAGGTGCCCACCTCTTTATTACATCTACAACACCTATTTGAACTTGTTTTATTTATATGATGCAGGATAATTGGGGTCAAATACCACTTCCAAATCAACTTAAAATTATGTTCTCTTTCTTTTATTGATAGCTGATTCATTAGTCGCTGATTCAATTTTCTTTTCCATGCTTGTTCAGATATCGTCATACCTAAATCCTCTTCCCATCCGTTTCTTATTAACCTTTGAGGTTCTTCCTTTCTATTCAACATTCTATATAATTTACCTACCATCCCTTTCTTTGTCATTATCCCCTTTCTCTTACTATAAATCAGTTCTTCAAACTTTGTTACCTTCCTTTCTATCCGTCCTTTCTTTCTAACTACATTGTAACAAGGCGTCGCTGCCAGGGAGACACTATATAAGTCTCACGGGTAAACAAGGGTGGGGCCGGGCCGGAACTATACTTCCCATTACCATTGCGGGTTAGCCAACATTAGGCTAAGCCTGGGTCTCCTCTATATACTATCACACAAAGGTGTAGTTTAGTCACTGCCTCTACAGTAGGAAACACGAGGGACCGATTACATGGGGCTTGTGTAGCCATCTGATGTCTGAAACGCCTTGTAAGAATAACCTGAAAGATTTTTCAATAAACACCTGTTGTTGTTCTGTTCATCGTTGCCTGGACTATTACTTATAAGGGCTGGATACGACACTTCCCTTGTTTCTTTCATGATATATGCACTATGAAGAATTACAAAATGGTGATCCCATCCCCTCCAAATGGGTGGCACAGCTAGTGTGCATCCAAGGATGAGGGCTGAATACTTTGAAATTCATGTTTTCATTTAACTGTGGCAAATTATATAAATCTCATATGACACCAGTAGGATTTTGACCAGAAAATGACTTTTTGACTTTGTAGGTGAAGGTCCCTCCTCCTCTATGGACTCTCAAGATGGAGGCAATGTTAATACAGTCCTCTTCTTGGTTATAAAAACTTGGAAGGCAGGGCTCAGGTAGTCATTTTAGCTGAGAACCTTATACATGAACAGCGATGCCTGGAACCTCCATGTGATTTATTTTAAGTGAATGTCACCTGCCGGTAGATGCATCTACCTAGTGTCAAAACTAGAGGCACCTATAGGCCAATGAGATCTGCTACCAAAAATCATAAACTTTAGAAAGAGCAAGTGACAGTGGAAAAGATATGTAAGAAAGTGCCTAGAAAAGCCCTAAGGATAAATCTTTTCACCCCTTGTAAGTAGTTGTGGAGTAGTCTGGCTGCTCATGCAAGTAAACATGCTGTGCTTTCTTCCCTAGGGTAGCAGTTTCCATCATTTCAGAGAACAATTTAAAGCACTGAAAAAATTAATAGAACTGCTTCCCATTTTGGAAACCTTTTCTGGAGCCATTTCAGAAAACTCACAGCTTTCATACTGGGACAATGCCCAGTGAATAACAAATATACCATCAGACATATTTGCTCAGTCACAGAACTGTAATCATCAATAAATATTCCCTAAGAGCTGTTTTACAGTATGTATCAGAAACACAATAGGTTTATTTGCATGAAGCATTTGCTTGGGTGTTAGTGGGGAGCCACAAGTGGCCAATCCAGTATCCTCTACATTCTGTTGAATGATAAAACAAAGGTAAAGTGGGAGGCTCATATTCTGTTTCAAAGTGGAAAGGTATTGTGACTTCCCCCTGCTTCTCCTAGGCTGCTATATATTGTTTCCAACAAGCTATATTTGTAAAGAATACTGTTAAGCCAATTTTTGTTTTGGGAAGAAAATATCTCCATATATACCTGAATATTAAGACAGACTAGATAGCTGAATCCCAATGGATGTAATTAACTAGAAGCTCACTGTGTCATTGAGAATTTAGAACTTGCTGGCAGAGGGAGAATGGTAATGCTATAGAAACATATCTCCCTGATGAACTTCATATCCTGGCTCTAACATATACAGGCACTGAGTATATAAATCAACGCTACTATACTGTGTCTCTACACATCATAATAAGTCTTGATATGGTTTGGTTTATGTATATATTCCAATGGCCTAAATCTCTCTCTCATATGCACATTTCCCATCCATCAACCTAATAATTCAATTTGTATTGATGCATAAGTATTCTGTTGTATAAAAATAGCCTCAATCAATATTCATCTGTGCTAGTCTGTTGCCACAAAGATAGCGAGTCTTGTGGCACTTTGAAGAGCTACTAGTTTTAATTGGTATCAGCTTTCATGAACTACAGATCTCCTCATTAGATATACAAGGAAGTGTAGCCCTTGAAAATTGGTACCAAATAAAACAACCATCTTTAAGTGACACGGAGTGTACCGTTGTTTTAAGAATACTGGCCAGATTCCTATTCTCTACATTCGCATGAGGGAAATCATGTAAATCTTGGCAGATTGCTGCTAATTAACAAGCCACTACTTATATAGTCAAGTATAAGCCGACCCAAATATAAGCCAAGGTACCTAATTTTGACCTGAAAACCCAGGAAAATAGATTGACCTGAGTATAAGTCAAAGGTGGGAAATGCAGCTGCCGCTAGTGAGTTTCAAAATACACAAAAATAAGGTAAAATTAATTAAATTGTCGGTGTGTCTCAATCCAGCATGGTCATGGGACCCTCATGGTCATTGACCTGAGAATAAGCCATGTCCCCTTTTGAGTGATCATTTTTGGAGCTAAAAAACTTGGCTTATATTTGAGTATATACAGTATTTCTGTTTCTGGGTTAGTATCTGATTGTACAATTGGCCATGCAGTCAGGATTGAAACTGGCACCTTGTTTATGAGTGACAATGACTGGCCACTAAGACAAACATGATTTCCTTATGCAACTTAAATTGGTAATAGGATTCTGATGACTTTTCTTGAAGCTTACATCCAACCTGAAAGATGACTCAAACTTCAATTGGATTTGGACCTCATCCCTCTCCTTACATTCACAGTTCTATCCCTTTCATTTGACATGTGAAAATGCACCGCTGTCTCATCCTGCAATCTGTAGGAAAGTGCTTGAAGACCTGCTACATAATGGCAATGATCCACATGGTGAGTACCTACACTCATTCTTAAGGATCAAAAATGATTCAACAGAGACTGTTTACAGTTACATTTGGCAGCAAGTAAAGCATGCATGCTGGCTCTTGGGCTGAGCTGTAGCTTGTTAAAGTAATCAAGGAAAAAAATATGTTGGCTGATTTTAAGCATTCCAATGCATTTTGTGTCCTTCTAATCACACAGCATGGGGAAAAACAAAAGTACAGTAAAACCCCATTTTACAGAAAAAGTCCATCCGGTAGTTTTACCTTAACTCGATTTTTTCTGTAAAATGAGGCATGCCTATAAGAATGCTTTGGGGAGAAAACGTTCCCACCCACCCACCCATCCCGGTTAAAAATAAAAATAAAAACTCTAACTCCTCTCCAGATAACTACTGCCACCCACAGGGCCCAGAATGGCTGTGGGTGGTCTTTTATAACCACCAGGCACAATGTGCTCTGAGAAATGGCATTCTGTAAAACAGGGTTTTTCTGTAAAATGGGTCACATTTTCAGCAAAAAGGTTTCCCTTGCTCGAAAGCCAGTCATATCCGACTCTAGGGTTCAGTGCTCATCTCTGTTTCAAAGCTGAAGAACCAGTGCCATCTGCTTCTGCATATGTTTCCATGGTCATGTGGCAGGCATGACTAGACACCGGAGCACACGGAGCACACTTCCCACCAAAGTGGTCCCTATATATCTACTTGGAATTTCAAACTGCTAGGTTGGCAGGAGCTGGAACGAAGACGGGAGTTCATTCCATCCTTCATTACTCTGGAATTGAAGTGCTGACCTCCCACCTTAGCCACTTGGGCCACTGCAGTCTCTCTTCAGCAAACAAAAAAACCCTTCTGTAAAATGGGGTTTCTGTAAAATGAGGCTTCTGTAAAATGGGGTTTTATTGTATTTCTGGTCTTGTAGTGGCTCAAGTGGTTAAGATGCTGACTGAAAGGAAGCAGGTCAGCAGTTTGATACCCAAGTACTGCATGGCGGAATGAGCTCCCGTCTCTGTCTCAGTTCTGGTTAACCTAGCAGTTCAAAAGCAAGAAATTGCAAGTAGATAAATAGGGACCACTTCTGTAGGAAGGTAAACAGCGTTCCATGCACTCCAGTGTCTAGGCATGCCTGCCTCATGTCCATGGAAACATATGCAGACGCCATGTCTGTCAAGTATCCAGTTTTTCCCAGGAAAACCCCTTATTTTTACCCCTCTTCCTGCCCCCTCCCGTTTTATTAACTTCCCCGTAATATCCCTTTTAAAAAAAATCCTGACCGGAGCCCTCACAGGCGAAGCTGCATTATGTTTTTGCTGCCACCAGAGGTCGCTGTGGCTTTTTGCTTGTGGAAGGGGAGAGAGAAGGTGGTGGTAGTGGGGCCTTCTGTTACTGTAGTTTCTCTTTCATTTACCAGCCACATTTATTTATTTATTTATTAGTCATATTTATATATGCCGCCCACTCAGGTAGAACCCGACTCAGGGCGGCATTACAACAAGTTCTAAAATAGATAAAAACACTTTAAAAAACCCATATCTCACCCACTTTAAAAGACCCACCCATCCCACCCACTTTAAAAAGAAGAGAGAGTTCTTAATTGTTTACATAAGGCAGCAGGCAGGGCCCGTGTTCCCATTAGGGCCCCACACCTGCCCTGCCAGCCAGGTCTTGAATCCTTTCCTGAAGGGCAGCAATTCTCTTTCAAGTCTTAGTTCTGCTGGCAGGAGGTTCCAGAGGGTTGGTGCAGACACGGAGAAGGCTCTCCTACGGGTGCTGGATAGATGTGCACCCCTAGTTGATGGCATCATCAGAGAGCCCCTCCAGTCATAGAGACTACGTTTTTGCTGCTGCTGGTCGGAGCCACCATGGGACGGGAGTCTACGCTAGGTGAGCGATATTTCATATATGGAGATTAACTCCCCAGCTGCTGTGAGGCTTGGAAATTACAGAGGTTGCTTTTACTTTACTAATTTCCTTCCTTAAACTGAATCCAACTTTCTCAGGTATTGGTGCTTCAACTGGTTGCAGTGGGGAACAAATAGATTGGTTAATTTGGGGAAATTAATCCCTTGCTCCTCCACCCTAATTTTTTTGGGGGTGTAGCCACGTGCAGGGCTAGTTCACCCTAGGGGGCTGGTTTACTATTCTGCTCTTTGCTTCCCAGGAAAAAATAATAATTAAAAATGAGTAAACAAGAAAGAAAACAAAACAAAAGTCCTCCAAGAAGATGGGAAAAGGGTTCTTTGGCCCACACAGCTTTGTGCCCATTGCATCTACAATACCATCTAGCCATCTTATTTTTGGCCACCCCTTTCTTTTGTCCTCCACCTTTCCCAGCATCAAGGCTTCCTCAAGTGAATCTTCTCTTCTCATTTGATGTCCAAACTACTTTAGCGTCATCTTTACTATTTGACCTTTAATGAGCAGTCGTGGTTGATTTCTTCTAGGATTGTCCTATTTCTAGCACCACATTTCAAAGGCATCTATTTTTCTGCGCTCAGCTTTCCTAGTGGTTCAGATCTCACACCATACTTGTCAACCCGTGGCTCTGGAAAAATGGGACCTGCGCAGATCGCTTGTGCACAGGTCGTTTTCCACGCATCCGTGGAAGCGCTACCCAGCTTGCGTAGCCCCTACGCAAGCAGCGTAGCGCTTCCGTGCATGCGTGGAAGGGTTTTACTCCTTCCACGCATGCGCAGAAGCGCTACGCCGCTTGCGTAGGGGCTGCACAAGCAGCGTAGAGCTTCCACGCATGCGTGGAAAGCGTTTCCCCCTGCTGCCAAATTACGTGGTTTTGGCAGCGCGGGGCGGGTTATGACGTCAATCGACGTCAAATTATGGGGTAATCCTGGCCAAATCGGGATGGTTGATAGGTATGTCTCACACCCATACATTACCACTGGGAATACCATTGCTTTGACTATGCAATTTTTTGTTTGCAAGGTGATGCCTCTACTTTTAACTATGTTCCCCAGGTTTCTCATAGCTTGTTTCCCAAGCATCAGTTGCCTTTTTATTTCACAGCTGCAATCACCATCTGCAGCAATCTTTGATCCTAAGAAAGTAAAATCTGTCAGTCGTATCCAACTCTAGGGTGCAGTGCTCATCTCCATTTACAGCCAAAGAGCCAGTGCTGTCTGTGTTTGCAGACATTTTCATGGCCATGTGGCAGGCATGACTAGAGCCCAGCAAGTCACATGGCTATATTTGGCCACGCCCATAGATTTGGCCATGCCCATAGAGGGGTGTGGCCAAAATTTCCCTTATTTTCACATCCAAAACTTGACAGGTATGGCAGACACAGACAGCGCTGGCTCTTCTGCTATGAAATATAGAGGAGCATTGAACCCTAGAGTCAGATACGACTGGCTTTCGAGCAAGGGTGACCTTTACCTTTACTATCAATTATTTATCTGACTAGATAATTCAATGGTTAACATATCTGAGTGTAGAGCCAGATCTGGGCAATTCGATTGCCCATTATGCCTCTTGGGGGAAAAACCAGTCTGTGTAGTCATGTATAGAAGAAAGGAATGATAAACCACTTCTCTAAATAGAAAACCCTGGAAAGGGTCATCATAAGTTAGAATCAACTTGATGGCATGCAATTATTAATTATTTGCACACTAAGAGAAATGCTGACTCTGAAGATTTTTTTAAAAAAAATATTGTTTGGCAATGTACTTTCAGCTATTAAATTGTTCTCATGCAGACCACAAAAATCCACTCCACCTATCTTTCATCTGAAGAAGATTCATACCAGATGCAAAGAAGACAGAATGATCTTTTCTCACTGGTAGTGCAGTTTTGTGTTTTTTTTAAAATTGGAAATTATTTTAAGTGTTTTAAGATTGCAGAATCTTTGGAAAGATTGGACTTGTGTTTTACCCTAAATATATTTATAGTATACTGAAATCTTGTAACATTGATTTCAGTAAATGACCATCCATGCAAAAATTCCTAAAACCTGGAGTGAGCAATACTTTTATAGGTTTACTAAAATATTAAACACAGGAGAGCTTTTGAGTCCAGCAGGACCCTGATGAAGAGTACTGCTGGGGTCAAAAACAATTAAATGGCAGGGCCGTAGCCAGGATTCTAGATGTGGCTGGACGAATATTTTGTCAGGGTGGGCAACAATTAGTGGTGGGCTCCAAAAATTCTAAACTTGGATGGGCAGGGCCAGCCAGAATTTCTGCTACTGGTTCTGGCGAACTGGTGCAAACCTACTGATGCCCACCACTGGCAACAATGTTTTTTGGCATAGAAAACGGCAAAACACATCAGGAAGTTTGCCAAGAGTACTCTGTGGACTAGAACAAAAGGCAAAGCAAAGGGGCAAAATAGATGAAACAGGATGCTTAGCCCACCAGGTCAGAAGAGGGTGGATAGGACAGTGGGAGGAGAAATACAGTGTTGTAAGAAACAATACTGTACAGGGACATGGAATGTGAGATCTATGAATCAAGGAAAGCTGGAAGTGGTAAAAAAGGAATTGAGTTAAAATGCAGAGGGATGGGCGAATTCAGCTCTGGAAACCATTATATCTACTACTGTGGACAAGAATTGTTAATAAAAGAGTGAGAAAATCAGCAATGGGATATAATCTTAAAAATGACAGAATGATGTCAGAGAGAATCCAAGGCAAACCATTCTATATCACTGTAATCCAAATATATGCACCAACCACTGGTGCAGATGAAGTCATATTTGATCAGATTTATGAGGACCTACAACACCTCATAGAACAGACACCAAGAAATAATGTCCACATTATCATAGAAGATTGGAATGCCAAAGTAGGAAATCAAAAAGTAAATAGAATAACAGGTATGTTTGGCCTTGGAACACAGAATGAAGCAGGGCAAAGGCTAATAGAGTTCTGTCAAGAGAATGCACTGGTCATAGCAAACACCCTCTTCCAGCAACACAAGAGGAGACTTTATACATGGACATTACCAGATGGCCAACATCGAAACCAGATTGATTACATACTCTGCAGCCAAAGATGGAGAACCTCCATACAATCAGCAAAAACAAGACCTGGAGCAGACTGTGGCTCAGATCATAATCTACTGATTGCAAAATTCAGGTTTAGACTAAAGAACATTGGGAAAACAATTAGGCCAGACAGGTATGACCTAGACAACATCCCTAAGGAATACACAGTGGTGGTGTGGAACAGATTTAATGGCTTAGACTTGATAGACAGAGTGGCAGAAAAATTATGTTGTGTGTTCAATATACAAGCAGCCTGGAGTTTGAGGGTGGGCAAACCCACGACCTGGCTATGGCCCTGTTAAATGGGATACTCTCTTTACATGTTGTGACACCATAAAAGCTTCCCTTCATAACTTATATAAAATTTAACTCTAAATTAGGGAATTGATCTCCTGCAGAAGACTGCCACTAGGAAAGCCTCCCCTCCTCCTATCACCTTAAAATTATTTAGAAGAGTACTAGGGAAGAGTGGAAGTGTAGTGAGGAAAGTTGATTTTGTGAACTGAGACCAAGCTACTATATTTCCAGTTCGGGATCTTAGACCCAGTCTGGCATGGAGAAGGTTTGGACTATATTTCCCAGAAAACTGAAAAGCAGAGTCACAATTATAACTTTACAGGGTAAATTTACTAAGTTTTGAATGGTAAGATAACTTGCTCCAGGGAGCAGTATGGTGTGAATTGGTGCCTGGTTGGCACAATATATTTTTAAAAATTGTGGCCCCAATGTGAAAACAGACTCTGTTTCAGGCACTAAAGCAGGGGTGGCCAAACTATAGGCCAGTCCCAGCCCACAGCACCATTTAATGTGGCACATTTATGACAGCCGTAAAATGCACCCATGTATGCATAAATGTGCCTGTGCCTGCTGTAAGGTAAAGGTAAAGGTAAAAGTTTCCCTTGCTCGTAAGGCAGTCATATCTAACTCTAGGGTTCAGTGCTCATCTCTGTTTCAAAGCCGAAGAGCTAGCGAGTGGTCATGTGGCAGGCATGACTAGACACTGGACATACCAAAATGCTGCCATAAATGCACCTACAGCTGTAGTAAATGCATTTACAACAGCCACAGACAAACTTTATGGCTGTGTTTACAGTGGGAGAAACCATGTGATTGGCCCACTCAGCTGTCCAGGGGGCGTGGTCAGGCCCACGACATGAAAAGTTTGGGAATCCCTGCACTAAAGTGTCCTGGAGTTAATTTGCTTGGCCCAGAATGCCCGTATTAATTATCACTAACATTTTTCCTTCCATTTTGTCAAGCTTTCACTGTTGGTATTAAATCACTGACCAATAAAAGTTGAATAAAGAGAAGCAATTTTTCATCAGAAAAACAGGAAAAGTAATGGTTGAACTTGTTTTGTATGCCATCCTGTCCTTTTACCCTACAGTTTCTATTTGCTCTTTTAAAAAACCTTCTGTAAACTTAAATGCCAAAATATATTTAATATCACATTTAGTTTGATGATATGTTCTATGACTGAACACAGGTGAAATTCAGAATAAACATAATTAAGACCGATGCTTCAAACTATATTTTTTTTGTCCTGAACTCCCAGACTCCCTACCCTCTTCACTTGACAATTAATAATGTTTCTGAGCAATTCTTAGGACTGAGGCATCAGTTTCCATGCTGAGTACACTTCCCATTTAACTCAGTCTCCGTAAGGACCATAGAGGACTAGGCAGAGATGGAGATAAAATGATTCAGCGATTTCAGATTATGGAGGATATGTTCAGAACAGCTTTTAATACTGTCTTTTCAATGCTGGAGCAAATTGGTGAAATTTAGGCACAGCTGTTGCCTGTTCCTAACATTTTTGAGTGTCAAGCCAGATTGCACATTTGGATCTAAACAGAGGAAAATGTGACTTAAACTTCCTATGTGCTGTAATCACATGTTGATTTTTTTTATTGTTCCTTTGGATCAGCTTATTGTTTCAGATTCATCCTCCTTCCACAGCAGAAGATATGAGAAAGATTGTATTTTATCACTGTTGCGTTTATTCTAAGGAGAACTTTGAATGCATTTCCCTATCTGATCAAAGGACAATGTAGACTGCTTCTCTCTCCCTCTCCAACCATGCAGCTAAATAAACCACTCAAATTGGATCTGAGGTAAAGTCTTTTCTCAAGGCTGCCTTCATTATTTTTGAAATATGGTTTTAAAATTTTGAGATCAGAACATGATCAAAAGCATATATTTTTGTATTAAAGGAAAAGTTGCACCTGAGAACAGAATGTATGAATTCCAGTAAGGATCTCAGAACATCTTTGGGTGGATTTTCACTGCTATTAGAGACAATGATATGTTTTCACCAGCTTTTGGAGATTAAAATTAGCAGGATTTTCTGTCAACTGTCACACTGATAATGTTGGAATCTGCAGTTCTCCCATCCTAAGTATATACAATATGTGTACCTGTAAACAACAACAACAAAACCCCATCAACAACAACAACAACAACAACAACAAAACAGGGATGACCAAACTTTTCAGGCTGCGGGCTGGTCACATGGTTCCTCCCACCGGAAGCGGAAGTAAAATGTGCCTTGCAATCTGTTCTTCAACAGGATGAGATAGATTTTAAGATGCCATTTTCTCTGCTTAAACTATGGCTGGGGGCTCTTGTCACCAATTTATCTGGCCCACACCATCCTTGTCACACCTGGAAGTGAAAGTAAAACATACCCAGTTGCGTTTTACTTCCACTTCTGGGAGTGACAAAGGTGGCGTAGGCAAGATGAATTGGTGCCCAGTGCCAGATCTGGCCCCCGGGCCATAGTTTGGGTACCCCTGGTTGAAAGGGTTAATAATTCAGGGTATTGAGAGGAAAAATATTCTAGGGAAGTAGTATCTGAAACAAATATCTTAAAAATACTGCTGTTTTACATGTTTCTCTACTTTCAATAATATGTTTTCCGCAAAAAACTCAGCCCTTTTTTATTTAAGGAAAATGTTTTTTGGTCTCTTTTTATTTCTAACTAAGAACTTCTAAAGTTAACTGAACAGTGGAACCCCGCATAACGAAGGGCTCTTATAGTGAAAAACTCGCATAACGAAGGGAAACTGAAAACAAAATGGTAACCCACATAGCGAAAATTTTCATTATGCAAAAATGGTGTTTTCTACGGGAAATTTTCACATAATGAAAATTCCTATGGGGAAACTCACATAACGAAAATATGTTTGCTGTGCAATTTTCCCCATAGGAATTTTTGTTATGCGGAAAAAATTTCATTATGCAAGTTTCCCCATAGAAATTTTCACTATGCAAAAAAGACTCATATAACGAAAAGATCGCACAGTGAACAAACTCGTGGAATGGATTATTTTTGCTTTGTGGGGTTCCACTGTATTTGTTAAACCATTGCAAGGAGGAAAGGGTTCTCTAGAAGCCTGTTGTCAGAAATTTTGGTTTGCAATGAGATTAGCCATCACTATTACTTGAAAAATGTACAGTGCACTGTCTTTCTAAATGCTATCTTACAATAGCCTCACGTTCTCCCTACACCAAGAAACAAATATATGGGTAGTCAGGGCAATTAAAGCCTATTGCAATCAATAGCAAGTCTATCCTTTCTCAGGGTTTTAGTGTAGAGAGACCTCACCTAGACCTCCCATGGCTTTGTCCCTGGGTTTCCCTCACACCAGTACTCCAAGACAATTTCCAAAAGATTTGCCATAGTTGTATATTGCAGCAAAACAAAGAAATTCATAGCCACTTAATTACTAACAGTGACTAACTCAGAATGAAATCTTGTGGCATTTTGAAGACTAGAAGTTATGTTGCACAATGAAAGTATATGAGCTGGTCCCTGTTGTCAAGATGAACAGTTTTAGGAGCCATTTGTAGATATTCCTAACCCACCCATGTAATTCTGTATTTCAGTCAAACTACAGTTAAAATTCATATTCCATCACTATTCAGATAAAAGCAGCAAAGCGCTGAATCTTTAGTGTGAAAAGATGGTGAAGGGGTATATTTTGTTATTAAAAATCCCACCTTCATGAGCATCAAAAGTGCAAGATTGGATTTTCTATAATCCCATTTACCGCTAGCAAATGGCACTATTTGAATTGCTTCTTAATCCATATCCCATAGAAATGCAGTCTGTAGAAAGATCTTGGATACAGACATTGGATAAACAAATGGGAGGTTTATTTAAAAGTTAAACATACCAATTGTGGCTTATTTGAATTAATTAATTCATCAATATGTTCAGTTATACAAGTAGTTAAGTGTTACTAATACACTTTGCTAGTTAGTTGCTATTAAAATTATTGTTTTTTTATTTTAAAAAAAGCAATAGCTATTTGTTGTTCTGGTACAATTCTCTTTAAGTCCAGTTTCCAGTTGGCCTTATGATTTCTTAATTCCATAATTAGCTCATCAAGAATGATTCACAAGTCTGAACCTGAAATTTACTTCTGATCAAGAACTTCTTTTTCTTCTACTGGGTCTAGGTGTTGAGTCCAGTGCAAGAAGTACTCTAACCAGCAGGATTGGGTTAAACTCAGTGATTCTTTAATCAGCTCATATCGTGGACTGGGGACTATGTACAAGGGTGGCCTCTATATATACAGTGATTTGACTGTTACAAAACAAGATTCATTTAGGCGGGCTTCCGGAGGATAAGCAAAGTTCAACATTTCCCGCTTTGACAGTTATTTGAATTCCGCGGCCTTAGAAAATGGTGCACGCCTGCTCTTCCGCTTTGGCACGGTTTGTCTTTTAAACTAGAATCAGGCTTTGGACACAACACTAGGCCAGACATGCATTTGCCAAAATGAAGCCACCTTTGGGGACTGCATTCTGTAGTTCCTTTCACCTGACCTAGTGTGAGAAAGATTAGCCAGAACAAGATGGCCATGGTACACCCAATTATGGTTCAGAAATACCACAATCTTTGAGAAGGCATTGGCTTGTTCAGAGGCTCCTTGACACCTCTTACTCATAACTCTTGTAACCAATTTCATTCTCCACAACAATAGTGTGAGTTAGATTATACTAAGCGATATTGACTGGGCCACTGGGTAAGTTTTATGCCTGAATGAAGATTTGTGTCCAAGTCCAACATTTTGGTGGTGGATACAAGCCCACAAGACACAGAAAACAACAAAGGCTCTATGGCACCTTGAGAGGTAACATATTTATTGAGATAGACATTTTAATGTGAAGTTTGGATTTGATTTCTTTAATGGTCATTGTTTTATTGTGAGGGGCTGTATTCTTGTAAACCACTTTGAGTAATGCTAGACACTAATTGGTAAGTAAGTAAGTAAGTAAGTAAGTAAGTAAGTAAGTAAGTAAGTAAGTAAGTAAGTAAGTAAGTAAGTAAGTAAGTAAGTAAGTAAGTAAGTAAGTAAGTAAGTAAGTAAGTAAGTAAGTAAGTAAGTAAGTAAGTAAGTAAGTAAGTAAGTAAGTAAGTAAGTAAGTAAAAGCTGAAGAGTGAATGAGCATTTGATATAGGTGCTATTTGTTACCTCTTTCCATGTTACTGGGTGCAATGTCTAGTAAGTAACTGAGTTTATAAAAAGAAGCTGGCTTCAGCCTTCCCATCACAGCTTTGCAGCTTCTGGAGTTCATAGGATATGAAACTTCTAAAAAACACCATTTAGCCTTGCCCTCCTATCCTATACAGTGGAAAAGTAATGTTGAAGGGTAATAAACCAGAATGGGTGTGACCTATTCCCCATTAGTGAATTGGCAAAGCAAGTGAAATACCATATAGTCAAAACCTAACAATTTAACATATAGTCAAAACCTAACAAGGGAGGAGGAAGACCAGCCGGGCGGGGAGAGGCCAGCCAGTCGCCCCAACGCGAGCCCTTCCGAGCCGGTCCCCACCATCTCCAGCCAGGCCGGCAAGGGAGGAGGAAGACCAGCCGGGCGGGGAGAGGCCAGCCAGTCGCCCCAACGCGAGCCCTTCCGAGCCGGTCCCCACCATCTCCAGCAGGGCCGGCAAGGGAGGAGGAAGACCAGCCGGGCGGGGAGAGGCCAGCCAGTCGCCCCAACGCGAGCCCTTCCGAGCCGGTCCCCACCATCTCCAGCCAGGCCGGCAAGGGAGGAGGAAGACCAGCCGGGCGGGGAGAGGCCAGCCAGTCGCCCCAACGCGAGCCCTTCCGAGCCGGTCCCCACCATCTCCAGCAGGGCCGGCAAGGGAGGAGGAAGACCAGCCGGGCGGGGAGAGGCCAGCCAGTCGCCCCGACGAGAGCCTTTTCCAAGCCCTGAAAACAACCAAGCGCCGAAGGAGAGGTCCAATTGGCAGAAGGGAAGAAGGCAAAGGAGTTAAACCAGGGGGTGAGACTCAGAGCCCCATACAAAGGATAAGTAGTTAAATATGCAGAAATGTTGATGACTTAATATAGTAACTCACATAAAGACTTTAAAATGACTTAATATAGCAACTGACATAGAGACTGTGCTTTAAAGTGTGATAATATGCATGATAATATGTTGTCTTAAATGTTTTTAAACTTTAAAAACTGTGATAAAATGTATGAGGAGAGAAAAATGGCGCAGACACCGGCAACCACGCCATAAATCTTGCCAAGAGAACCCTATGGACCAAAACAAAAGGCAAAACAAAAGGGCAGGCTAGGTGATACAGGATGCTTAACACCTCAGAGGGGAGAAAGGGGAGGGACAGGAAGGAGGGAGGAGGAATGCAATGTTGTAAGGAGCAATACTGCATAGGGACATGGAATGTGAGATCAATGAACCAAGGTAAACTGGAAGTGGTAAAAAATGAGATGGAAAGAATAAGCATTGACATCTTGGGCATCAGTGAGCTCAAATGGACAGGGATGGGTGAATTCAGCTCTGGAAACCATCATATCTACTACTGTGGACAAGAAAACCTTAGAAGGCATGGAGTAGCCATAATTGTCAATAAGAGAGTAAGAAAAGCAGTAATGGGATATAACCTCAAAAATGACAGAATGATGTCAGTCAGAATTCAAGGCAAACCTTTCAATATCACCGTAATCCAAGTCTATGCACCAACCACTAGTGCAGATGAAGCCACAGTGGACCAGTTCTATGAGGACCTAGAACACCTCATAGAACAGACACCAAGAAATGATGTCCAAATTATATTAGGAGACTGGAATGCCAAAGTAGGAAATCAAAAAGTGGAGGGAATAACAGGCAAGTTTGGTCTTGGAGTACAGAACGAAGCAGGGCAAAGATTGATAGAGTTCTGCCAAGAGAACGCACTGGTCATAGCAAACACTCTCTTCCAGCAACACAAGAGGCGACTTTACACATGGACATCACCAGATGGCCAACACCGAAACCAAATTGACTACATACTCTGCAGCCAAAGATGGAGAACCTCCATACAATCAGCAAAAACAAGACCTGGAGCAGACTGTGGCTCAGATCACAACCTACTGATCGCAAAATTCAGGTTAAGACTAAAGAAAATAGGGAAAACAAGAAGACCAGACAGATATCACCTAGACAGCATCCCTAAAGAATACACGGTGGAGGTGATGAACAGATATAATGGCCTGGACGCAATAGACAGAGTGCCAGAAGAATTATGGACAGAGATAAAGGACATCATGCAGGAAGCAGCAAAGAAAACCATACCAAAAGAAAAGAAGCGTAAGAAAGCAAAATGGTTGTCTGATGAGGCTCTTAAAATAGCAGAGGAAAGAAGGAAGGCGAAAGTCAAAAGAGAAAGGAAAAAATACAATCTTCTGAACACAGAATTTCAAAGAAAAGCAAGGAGAGATAAGGAAAACTACCTAAAAGAACAGTGCAAAGAAATGGAGGAAAACAACAAAAGAGGCAGGACTAGAGATCTCTTCAGAAAAATCGGGGAAATAAAGGGAACATTCAAAGCAAAAATGACCATGATAAGGGACAAAGACGGAAAAGAGCTAGCTGATGCAGAAGAGATAAAGAAAAGATGGAAAGAGTACACAGAGGAACTCTACAAAAAGGACCTCAACACTCCTGATAACCACAATGATGAAAAAACTGAACTCGAGCCAGACATCCTGGAGAGCGAAGTTATAAAGGCCCTAAAGAGCACTGCAAACAACAAAGCTAGTGGATATGATGGTATCCCAGTCGAATTTTTCAAAGCGCTAAAAGATGATGGCGTCAAATTACTGCACTCTATATGCCAGCAAATCTGGAAAACAAAACAGTGGCCACAGGATTGGAAAAGATCAGTATACGTCCCAATCCCAAAAAAGGGCAACGCCAAAGAATGCTCAAATTACCGAACAATTGCACTCATCCCACACGCCAGCAAGGTGATGCTCAAGATAATACAGGACAGACTTCAGCAACATGTGGAGAGAGAACTACCAGAGGTGCAGGCCGGTTTCAGAAGAGGCAGGGGGACTAGAGACCACATTGCCAACATACGTTGGATCATGGAGAAAACAAAGGAATACCAGAAACAAGTTTACTTTTGTTTCATTGATTACACTAAGGCATTTGACTGTGTGGACCACAACAAGATGTGGCAAGTAATTAAAGAGATGGGAATACCAGAGCACATCATATGCCTCCTGAGAAATCTGTACATGAACCAAGAAGCAACAGTTAGGACAGAACACGGAATGACAGAGTGGTTTGGAATAGGAAAAGGAGTAAGACAAGGCTGCATTTTATCACCCTGCTTATTTAATCTATACACAGAGCACATAATGCGAAATGCAGGGATGGAGGAATCACAATATGGGATTAAAATTGCTGGGAGAAACATAAACAATCTGAGATATGCAGACGATACCACCCTAATGGCAGAAAGTGAGGAAGACCTAAAGAACCTCTTGATTGGGCTGAAGGAGGAGAGTGCAAAAGCGGGTTTGAGACTCAATATCAAGAAAACCAAGGTAATGGCAACAGGCCCAATCAGTTCCTGGAAAATAGATGGGGAAGAAGTAGAAGCAGTGACAGATTTTACTTTCCTGGGATCAAAGATTACGGCAGATGGGGATTGCAGCCATGAAATAAAAAGGCGACTGATTCTTGGGAGACAAGCCATGAGAAACCTGGGGAACATAGTGAAAAGCAGAGACATCACATTGCAAACAAAAATTAGAATAGTCAAAGCAATGGTATTCCCAGTGGTAATGTACGGATGTGAGAGCTGGACAATTAGGAAAGCTGAACGCAGAAGAATAGATGCCTTTGAAATGTGGTGTTGGAGGAGAGTTTTGAGAGTACCCTGGACAGCGAGGAGAACAAATAGGTCAATCTTAGAAGAAATCAACACTGACTGCTCATTGGAAGGGCTAATAGTAAAGACGAAGCTAAAGTATTTTGGACATCAAATGAGAAGGGAGGATTCACTTGAGAAGGCCCTGATGTTGGGAAAGGTGGAGGGTAAAAGAAGAAGGGGGAGGCCAAAGATGAGATGGCTAGATGGTATTGTAGACACAATGGGCACAGAACTGGGAGTGCTGAGGGGGATGGTGGAGGACAGAGGTGCCTGGAGAACAATGGTCCATAGGGTCGCAAAGGGTCGGAACCGACTGTGCGACTGAACAACAACAACAACAATATGGGGCAATTAACGAGCTTGCCTCTCCCAGTCTCTATTCAGTCTGAAGTCGGCATTGTCAAAACCACACATGTACAGTATTCAGTGTCATTTTGTAACAGAATCAAGAATAGTTGTACTTCACGTAATCACATAAAAACCAATCAAATGGGCAATTTAGTTTGAAGCTGAAATCTCTAAACTCAAACACACCTGCACATTTACTCTGTCTCCTATCAGCCCAATCTAATATCAACAATGACAAGCTTCTCCTTTGAAAATAGGTGAGATTGTCTTTAATTCTTTCATAGGATCAGTTCCTCCTAATTGACAAATTAGTGAAACAAGACATGTGTTCATCCAGTTTCCTTCCTAATTTTTCTTCAGTCAGAAAAATATCTTTCCTCTCCCACTCAAGCAGTCATTCAAGTTGGGCTTAGAAGGTTTCTGACCAATCTGAACATCGTCAAATTATCAAATCAACAGTTAATTTAAAAAAAAAAACAAGAGAAAAGCAACAGCATTTAGGTAAAGGTATAAGTTGCCCTTGCTTGAAAGCCAGTCATATATGACTCTAGAGTTCAATGTTCATCCCTGTTTATAGCCAACGAGCCAGTGCTGTCTGTGTCTGCGTCTGCAGACGTTTCCATGGACATGTGGCAGGCATGGCTAGACACCAGATTGCTTGGAACACTGTTTTATTCCAACAATTTTTGCTAGAGGTAAAGATAAGGTAGGCACCCAAATATTATTATTATTATTATTATTATTATTATTATTATTATTATTATTATTATTATTATTATTATTATTATTATTATTATTATTATTATTATTATTATTATTATTATTATTATTATTATTGTTATTGTTATTGTTATTGTTATTGTTATTGTTGTTGTTGTTGTTGTTGTTGTTGTTGTTGTTGTTTATATACTGCTTTACTTATCCACTGATAACTCAAAGCGGTTTCCAACATAATATACAAATACAGAGCATATAAGAATGCAATAAAGATAAGTACAATACAGGTAAAGCATATTAGATGTAATACCATCAATACAAAAATACAATAAAAGATACAATAACGTAAATACAAGAGATATGTACAATATAATTAGAATATCAAAAAGAAAAAAAATACAATAGTCCAAAAAACAGAAGGGTCGGAGCCAAGGCTCGATGGCCTAAACCAGCTTTAACAATACAGCTGGGACCACAGCCTGAGTCCCTTGCTGCCGCTCACCTCCCCGTGGCTTTTGTGCTCCTGGTAGTGTTGGGGCGGAGGTGCGGGGTGGGGCAGCATCAGGTCTGGCTCTGCCACAGCTGGGACTGCAGCCCAAGTCTCTTGCCACCGCTCACCTCCCCATTGCTTTTGTGCTCCTGGTAGTGTTGGGGCAGAGGCCTGGGGGTGGGGCAGCATCAGGTTCTGCTCTGCCACAGTATACTGGTGGTATCTTATGATCATAGCAACCTTGTATTGCACATGTAAAAGGCATTGTTGAACAGTTTTAGAGAAAGACACAGATTCTGGTATACTGCTGCACCAAGGAAGGCATCACTTATCCAGAATATAATACTATTAAACATTATTGAACCTTTGTGTTTAATAACACATGGATCAGAAATCTGAACTTTTCAAATCTCAAATTATCAAATTCATAATAAAATAATGAGAAATAATTTGGAGACACTTACATACAGCCCAACATCAATATCTATGATTCAAAGTGAGATCTCAGGCTTGGACTATGGAAATCTGTTGCTTAATATTTCATTACTATGTAAAACTCAAGAAAGTGTCAGTGTATTGATAAACACAATTACATTATTTGACACAATTAGTCCACTGGGGGAAATCCTGGACATATTTACTATGGAATTTGGTTAACAGATTTTTTGTCTTTTGGAAGAATAAAAGGCAAACAAATTTAAATTTTCAGTAGACTGATTGCTATGTACAAGACTACCCAAGTCATCTAACGTTAAAATTATATAGTACTAGTTTAAATTTTTAACAAGTGGCTATTGGCTAAAGAAAGATTCACGCATGCAAAATGAGATCAGAATAAATTAGAGTGATATCTTTCCAGTGTAGCCTTTTACATTTATCGTAAAAAGTCTAGTGGAAGAAGAAGAAACTCTCTCGAAGATCCTTCTTGAGATCCTTGTGTGAGGGAAAAGGAACACTCTTCTCAAACACCCCCAGATCAATTTGTGGAAAGCTGCATTTGGTTCAACAATTCATCTTCCCAGACACCATCATTTCCTATGTTTTAGGCATACCTGTACAAATTCTATATCTGTACCAATTAGTTCCATTTTAGATAAGTCAACAAGAATTTTTCTTTAAGACTTTTAAGAAAGAGAACACTTAACATCTTCTTTCATACCCAGATCAAACTTTAAACTGCCAAAATGAAGCCACCTCCTTGGCTTTGTCATTGGCCAAACTTAAATCCTCATTGATAAGACCAGCAAATAAGCTGGATTCCGTATTTCTCCACATTCACACAGCATGTTATTGTCTGCCAGCAGCCCCACTTGAGCATGTTGTTCTTACATTTAGGTACTCTGATTCTCAGCCTTTTCAGGGTCCTCCAAGTGACATAGTTCCTCAGCCTCTTTAATGTTATTCCTTGTTTAATGTACCTGCAAAAATAAATTATATGAAATAGATGAATGGAAGGAATTTGGTATGAAATTACAATTTGTTTTCAATTTTCTCCTGTTGTCCTTTACTACTGTGCATATTTTGGAACAATGCTGAATCAAATCATTTGGTGACACATTAAAAATAAAACACAATTCTGTATTATGAAGCAGCTTGTACTGTTTAATATGCCACATGCATAAATGTTTGGATGGTAAAATGTCCCACTGAAAATTCAGTCTTGGACACTTTTTGTGTGGACATATTTTGCAGATGGATGCCAGAATGGTGTTGAAAATGGTGCTACTGAGTAACTCCACATATTTTTTTGTTTGTTTCTGTTGTTGACTCCCATGTTTTGTATTGGATCTCTGCCCTCAAAAATGTTTATTTGTAATATTATCTGAGAGAGAATCAGAGATCCATAAGCTTACTTTTGGGGACAACAACTGTCTGAATATCCTTGACAACTTGTACCAATGACCATGCTGAATGGGGCTGTACTTATTTGGGACTGTACTAAAAAAATGCCAACGTTTTCCATTTCGGAGCAAAAATATTTGTGTGTAGACAATAAAATGATTCAGTTGATTACAATTAAGAAAATCATAGTAATGCAACTGAATTTCAAAATGAAAATTTAAAATGACTCAAATTGCTTTCTTGCAAATACCAGCATCATAAATTACTCTCTGTGAAGAGCAGTGGTTCCCAACGTGGGGCACATGCCCCACAGGGAGACTTCAATTCCCAGAAGCTTAAGTCAATACATTGGCTGTTCAGTACTTTGGGGAATTGACTTAGGCTTCTGGGAATTGAAGTCCAAAACCCCAAGGTTGGGGAACACTGTTGTAGAGGATCATGGGCCCTAGATCTTGAATAGTCTGAAATCTTTCTAGAAACAAAAATGGAAAAAACTGAGCTTTCATACTTTTATCATGTCATGAAAAGACTAGACCATTGATGGTGAACTTTGGCACTCGAGGTATTCTTGGACTTCAATAACCAGAAGCCCAAATCAGCACTCCTGCTGATCAGGGCCTCTGGGAATAGAAGTTCAAGAACATCTGGAGTGCCAAGGTTTGCCATCACTGGACTAGACTGTCTGGAAAAGACAATAATATTAGCAATAGCTTGATTGATCCAATAGTCATTCTCAGCCCCCAACCATGCCTCAACATGTAGGAACAAGTCACAGGATATAGAAAAATCTTTGGGCTGGTGTAAATTAATTCATTCCTATCGGTTTTAGCATAGAGGAATGCTGTTTCAAAATGAAAGGAGGTTTTTTGCACTATGCTATCTAGTTTAATTAATACATGAAAAAAAGATTGTGCTTGTCTGACATCCTATTTTGTTTTTTCCCTCATGTAGAGACACTCCTCTAAGAAGAAAGCCTGTAGCATTGAGGAGAGTCTTTGTATACTCCTCTATATTCTCCATACAAGTGTAGAAACCTTTAGTAATTAGAGATACTGTAGTCCGGTAGCATGATATTTCACACATAGAACAGACTTTTCTCTTCACAATGCTGAGCAAAACCTTAACTAATTTTGTTATCCTACAGGTTAAACTAGAGTAATGTGAAATTGGTATACAGGGGAAATGTTTGAGGAGGAACATCTGGGGCAGAGTGCATAATGGGAGGACAGGATAGCAGGTCTTCTGTTCTAGATAACAGTCTCCCCAAGGAGTTTGCTTTTAAAACCTATAATAACAAGCAGGGGTAAGAACAAAGTTAGCTTGAAAACATTTCAGGAATCATATTGAAAGCCATTAAATATCTTAGTGAATAAAACTGTATCCAATGCATAAATAAACATTGACAAAGACAGAATCAATCTTGCCTGCATGGGAAAAGAATCTCAGAATTTCCGTGTAATTGTGGTCTTATTTCAGAAACTATGCTGAGACACGAATAGGGTCTGCGATGAAGGACATAAACTATAGGTAGATACATATGTGTAAACATTCTTTCAGATGCCTTGATCTCAAACTATTTAGGCCTTACTGTAAGAACAAGTCCTTAAGATGGGCCTGGAAATAAATGGGAAGCCAACACATTTGATGTATGGCTGATGCAACATGGCCTATAATGCAAACACTACAAAATAATTTGGTCGCAATGTTTTGCCCTAGCTGCAGATTTCAAACACTTTTCTAGGGCATCCCAAAGTAAGGTGCATTGCAGCAAGGGATTTTATTGCCAAGCATTAAAATTTGTAGTCTTTTCGCACAGCACTTCAAGAATAAGATCGATGTCATCTGGAGGGACCTAGACTCCAGATTAGATGCAATAGATCTGGTGAAGATGTCCAAGGCACTGTCCTATCCATGTTTACTAGATTGATTTCAGCCTGTAACATCTGTGTTGTAACATTATGGTTGCAGGGCCACCTCTACTCTGCTGGACCCTATCCCAGAATGGCTAGTAAAAGCTGCTAGTGAAAGCCTAACTGGTTGTGTGATGGAAATCATTTTTCCATCTTTGTGGGAAGGTTTACTACTGGCCCAAGTGAAGGGCATCCAGGCTATCCTAAAAATCCAAATTTGCACTGGCTTCCCATTGAATTCCATGCCAGGTTCAAGGTTTTAGTATTAGCATAAAAAGCCCTGTATCGTCTGGGTCCTGGGACCATGCTACTTCTAAAGCACCTCTTCCAATGGAACAATACCTGGAGTACCCAAATGATGAAATTGAGGGTGGCCACACTGAAAGAGGTTAGAAAAGCTGACACTACAAATTATGCATTTTTTGTTGTTGACTCCAGGCTGTGGAATGAATTGCCACCTGAAATCAGAACTGCTACATCTCTATTGGCCTTTCAAAAATCCCTGAAAACTTTTCTATTTTATGAAGCCTTTCCAGAATAAAATAACATCGAGCTTGCACCGCTGTGGCATAGCTGTCTAGTTTTTTGTTTTTTGTTTTGCAGTGGGTACCTGTAGGTTGCATTTTTATGTTGTTATATATTGTTATTTGTTTTGTTGGGTTTTTGTACTAGTTGTCTTGTATTTATTTTTTATTGTAAACCACCCAGAGTAGTGGTCCACTAATCGGTGGGGTATAAATAAAATAAAATAAATCAATCTAACTGAAGGCAGGAGAGACTGAAGCCAGATCCATCTTACCTTGGAGAGGGGGAAGGCCCTGCCATTTAATCTGATGTAGAAAGCTTGGCATATTTCTGGCATTTTAATTGGTTTCAATAAATATATCGTCCCAAGTCAGATTTTGTTTTATCCTCCTCCTCCTCACAGATCAGCACAACTGCATTTATTTTCATCTTTGCTTGGGACTGATGTAATCCACATTACATTTTGATGAGTAACATTAAAAGTCTGAAATTAATATGCTCATTATGAGTGTGGAAAGAGAATATTTTGTAAGTCTTAGAATTTTTTTAAATCTTAATGGGAACCCTAACTCCACTGTAGCAGAATGACCTGTTTGTCTTTAGTATCTTAAAACTCTAGTTAAGAATGTTAAGACCCAGTGAATAAAGAATAGAAGGCTTCTAGCATTTCATTATACAATGACCCAGATCCATTCTTTAGTCATCATATGATACATCGACTTGGCTTACAATACTATAACTCCACAGTGGTCTGGAATTGCATTGGCGTAAGTGAGATTCCTGGCTATACCAAGAATGACAATGGCCATTTAAGGAAAAATGGATGAGTGTCAAGACGAGGCACTCAACAGATGTCAAATATCTTCTTCTCATTGTTTCTAACCACTGTTGCTCTTTGGAGTGCACTAAACAAGACTCAAACCCCTAAGGGCAACTCTTTTGCCTTGTCTTCTTCAGACAGATTTCACAGTAAGTCAGATGTCATGGCAAGAGGACTGGCCTTCTTCTGAATCCCACATCTTTTAGATTCCCCAAAACAAACATCTGAAGGCAGCAGGAGGGCTCCCCCTCCCTTAAAAGCGTTACTGAATACTTCTGGCTTTGCTCACCATCAGAACAATGCCACTAACCACAATGAAAATTATCATCTAATTTGTACCAACTCCCATTAGGTTTAAATTAACAAATGTTATGTTGTTAGTTAGTCTGCAGGAGTTAGAGAGAAATGAAGCTGGGTTATGTTCAAAAGGCAGAGGCAAAGCCATGTTATTTCTTTCTGAAGAGAAAGAAAAGCTGATGGAACTGCAGTGTTCTTTCTTGTTTGGCATCAACTCAGAATTACTTGATTGACAATACCCTGGGAGATGTCAACAGGCCCACAACCTCCATTGTAGTTGTCTCTGTACCAGAGCTGCCTTGGGACTTCTTTTTTTCAGGTGTTCCCAAAGAGCTGTCAGTGAACTAGAATGATAACCTCTTGTGGAGTCAACATGTTGAGTACTTTCAGATCAGCTGGTGCCTATTTGAGAAGAAAACATTAAGCATCTACATGAATAGGTGGAAAGAAAAGATACCAGCTTTATTATGGGTCCTCCTTAGAAAGCACAGTGAGTGGAATGTCAATTTGACAACACTATTGACAGCTCTTCTCTATTTTCCACCAGTCCCAGAAGTCTTTGTCAGTTTAAAAATAGGTCCTTTGTAGAAAGCAATGTGTAGCAGAACATATACATGTGAATTCCTTGCACTGTTGGCATTCCCGCTACTGCCACGTTCCAGAATATCAGTTCCAAGATTTTTTAAGCATTGAGCTATATTGAGTCATATAAATTAATTGAGAAATAGATTACAGAGGCCCTATTAACTGATTCATTCTGTTACGTTTTTTATTCACTACAATGATACATGTTCTTTGAAAAATAACAAACAGTCCTGTAACACCTTTAAAACTAAGAGATTTGTTATAGGCCAAAAATCCTATTGCTAGTGTGTGCCTTAGTAAGGCAAATGGCATAACTTGCAGTTGTTACATGCTCTCAAGCTGTCTCCAACATATGGTGAACCTATGAATAAGAGACCTCCAAAATGTTCTTTCTTCAACAGCTCTGTTCAGTTAGTGTAAAAGTAACCAGTGGCTTCTCTCATGGAGTCAATTCATCTTTCTGCTGCCTTCTACCTTTCCACTACAGGTATTATTGTATTTATTTGTTTCAGGACCCACTTGTTTGTTTTTCTAGCAGTCCAGGGTATCCACAAAGCTCTCCTCCATCACCATATTTCAAATGAGTCATTTCCCCCCTGACAGCTATTTTTTACTATCCAGTTTTTACATCCATATATGGCGACCAAGAATACAATAGTATGAAGATCTTGGTCTTGGTTTCCAGTGACACATCCTTACATTTGATTATATTTTTTAATTTCTTCATTGCTTTCCTTCTGAGTCTCAGGCTTCTTCTGATTTCTTGGCTACAATCCCCATTGGATTTATGACTGAATCAAGGTATACAAAATGTTGTACTTCCTCAATTCTTTATTGTTATCTTTAAAGTTGTGCAGTTCTTTTGTAATGATAATTTTTATTTTCTCAACGTTGAACTGCAGTACTACATTATCACTTTCTTCTTTCACTTTCTCCCCCCTCCCCATTAATTAACAAATTCCTCCCTGGATTTTGAGGTATGTGTCAGTTTAGCAAAAAGCCACAGGTGTATGATGCAATAAATCATAATTTGAGTTTTTGTGGGTCCATATTTCATGCTATGCCAAGTCAGTTAGACTTAAAGATGTCACGTTATTTTATTGCTATACACTAATAAGGCTATCGCTTTGAAAACTGCTCCAGGTATTACAAAAAGCTAAAGTAATCAACTCCAGTGTAACAAAATGAATGAAATGGTCATGATGATTAAAATCTAAAAAGGCTGAGTGAAAGGAAAACAATTCAGGTACAAGTTAATTTTTTTCCTTGGGAATGTCATTCTATTAGGAGATCACCATAATCAAAAAGGAGATGTTTTACAGCTCCTCACTAAAATTTATTTGGTTTAAGGCAGAAACTGAGGGTGTCTGTAAGGTCTTTTGTACTGATAGCTGCTAACCCTGTCAAACCTGGCAAAATATATCAAAATATCCAAAAGCTGTCTCAAATAATTGAATATTGAACTTTGGTGACTTCATATATATCATTTCCTGATAGAAGTACCCTCAAATTGCATGTTAAAGCTAGCTATGGGTAAAGCCAACTTCTCTCCCAAATACGCTACCTCCAGGCAGACATATTGTGTAGTTTCCCCCCTGCTCATTGTAGATGTCCACATTTCTGGATTTGTCTGAATTGCTCCACACACTTTCACATTAACCCAGAACAAATTTGGCTTCAATCTAAATTTTATGCAAATAGGTTCAAATAAGAGCAATTCAGTGTGCAAGTTTGAGATTAGCCAAAGACAATGTATAGCCCCAGATAAATGAAGGTAAGACCTCTATATTAACTGTACAGTATACTAAAAGATCTCACTGTGTTTTTCATGAATGTGTTATAATTTCCCTGTCTTTTATGTGAATATTCTTTTGAAATGTTTTTAGTGCACAGGCTTATGTAAAAAAAACAACAACAACCTGGAGTGGTTTCTTTCAAGTGTTATTTTAAATTTTACATGATAGGTGTATACAGAGAGAGAATAGATACAGGCACATACATATTAAAGAGGCTTAAGAGATACAGAGGGAAAGGCTTGAATATGCTATCATTAAAGTTAAAATGAGATCAGCTGCATAGCTTAATAGGTTGGAAAGAAAGTATTTATTTTAATGAATTTATTTATGAAGGAAAACAAGATTATTATTTCCTTTGTCAACATTTAAGTTTATGACCAAAATTTCCCTTCTTTTTCAAAGGCAATGTACTGCTCTTATTTATTTTAAGATGTGTAGTTCCCAGTTTAGGGACTGCATTGGCTCAAGTGGTTAAGACACTGAACTTGATGACTGGAAGGTCAGCAGGTCAGCAGTTTGGGACCCAAGTACTGCAAGTGGAATGAGCTCCTGTCTCTGTCCCAGCTTCTGCCAAACTAGCAGTTCGAAAGCAAGAAATTGCAACTAGATAAATGCCACGTTGATGGGGAGGGTAACAGCATTCCATGCACACCGGTGTCTAGTCATGCCTACCACATGTCCACAGAAATGTCTGCAGACACAGATAGTAGCTCTTTGGCTATAAACAGAGATGAGCACTGAACCCTAGAGTCAGATATGACTGGCTTTCAAGCAAGGACGATGTTGTGTCTGAACCCTGGAAGAATTACTTGCACAGAGCTGGCTCAAACAACAACATGGTTTCTTGCTTGGAGGCAAAGAACAGAGAACAGGTTCAGAGACAACAGTTTTTATACAGAACACAATAGATACATTTACCCAAGGCTTCCGGAGAAGCGAAAAAAAATTAGCGAATCAGCTTCCACAAAAGTGGTGCCTATTTTTGGAAGGCGCGCGAGGCATAAGCAACCTTAATACACAACATTCCTCCCCCCTAATGGGGGACCCAATTCTTATATCTTTGGGGTGACCCACAGGCCCTTTTTGGATGCCCCATATGAGGGGAACTCTGAAAAACTGGTATAGGACACTCATTATTGCTGGCAGTTCCTGTGGAACCCTCTGAGTAGCCAGAACCTTGGGTGGACCCGTGAGCTTCTTGGGTTAGTGTTAACACTGAACTCAGAGAGCAAGGAGCTGGTTCTCTCTCAGCTCCGGAGACAGCCCATTCGGGGAGGGGGGGCTACCTGGGAAAACATGTGCTGGCAACGACTCAACTGGAAGTGACTGGCTGAAAAAATCTGAACCTACTTCAAAATCTGGGAGCTCCGAGCCTTCCTCCAATCGACTCGAGCTAAAGGACTCGTCTAACTCTTCCTCCAGGGAAGCGTTTTGCCCAATAATCTGGGGTGCATTTGGTCTGCATGCCTTCTCCAAACTAGCCCATTATCCATGAACACTTTGTACGAGACAGGTCCCGTCTGCTCTAGGATCTCTCCCCCCAACCATTGGGACCCCAAACCATATTTATTTATACTTAAATTTCCTTCCCCTAAGGGAACTCAAAGCGGTTTACAAGTAATACAAAGAAATATAGATAATATAAAGCAGTTACAAATCATATCTCAAAAATAACAATGTCAGAGATTACAGAATCCAATATACAATATACTAGGTATTAACAATAGTTACAAAAAACACGAACTGTAATCATTCCATTATGGTCCTGATGGAGCAAGAGCTCGACATCCTGAACAGACCTCAATCTTCTACCCAACAGCGGGTGAGGGAGAGACTGCAGCAAGGTCATCTGGGTGAGCCCCGCCACAGCTGTTGCTGCCTCTGTCGCTGGCCCGGGAAGGAGGGGCGAAGCCAGTCTGGTGGCAGTGGCGGGAGTGCCTTTTAGAGTCCTTCGGGTGCACCCCGCCACAGCTGTTGCTGCCTCCATACCTGGCCCAGGGAGGAGGGGCGAAGCCAGTCTGGTGGCAGCAGCGGGAGTGCCTTTTAGAGTCCTTCGGGTGCACCCTGCCGCAGCTGTTGCTGCCTCCATACCTGGCCCGGGGAGGAGAGGTGAAGCCGGTCTAGTGGTGGCGGTGGTGGGAGCGCCTTTTAGAGTCCTTCAGCCATGCCCCACCACAGCTGTTGCTGCATCCATCGCTGGCTCAGGGAGGAGGGGTGAAGCTGGTCTGGCAGCAGTGGTGGGAGGCCTTTTAGACTCCTTCAAGCGCGCCCTGCTGCAGCTGTTGCTGCCTCCATACCTGGCCCGGAGAGAAGGGGCGAAGCCGGGCGAAGCATAATTATGACAATACATGGACTGCCCCACTAAGAACCCCTTAGAATTGCATACATCAAGATTTTGCCCCTTATCTACTATACGGTGTGGGTCTAAACGGTCAAAGACCGAGGACAACTTCCTTTTCATTAGCAGATCCACTGGGGATAACCCAGAGGCTAAAGGGGTAATCCTGTGGGTGAACAGGAACTGATATATCTGCAAGTCCAAATCACCAGACCCCATTCTCTTAAGGTCCTCCTTAGTTGTTCAGATTTGCCTCTCTATTTGCCCATTTGTAGCAGGGTGGAAAAGAGCAGCCATTATGTGACAAAGCCATACCTGTCAAGTTTTGGATTTGAAAATAAGGGAAATTTTGGCCACACCCCTCTGTGGGTGTGGCCAAATCTGTGGGTATGGCCAAATATAGCCATGTGACTTGCTGGGCTCTAGTCATGCCTGCCACATGGACATGAAAATGTCTGCAAACACAGACATCACTGGCTCTTTGGCTGTAAATGGAAATGAGCACTGCACCCTAGAGTTGGATATGACTGGCAGATTTTACTTTCTTAGGATCAAAGATCGCTGCAGATGGTGATTTCAGCCATGAAATAAAAAGGCGACTGATGCTTGGGAAACAAGCTATGAGAAACCTGGGGAACATAGTTAAAAGTAGAGGCATCACCTTGCAAACAAAAAATTGCATAGTCAAAGCAATGGTATTCCCGGTAGTAATGTATGGGTGTGAGAGCTGGACCATTAGGAAAGCTGAGCGCAGAAAAATAGATGCCTTTGACATGTGGTGTTAGAAATAGGTCGATGCTAGAAGAAATCAACCATGACTGCTCATTAAAGGTCAAATAGTAAAGATGATGCTAAAGTACTTTGGACATCAAATGAGAAGAGAGGATTCACTTGAGGAAGCCTTGATGCTGGGAAAGGTGGAGGACAAAAGAAGGGGGTGGCCAAAAATAAGATGGCTAGATGGTATTGTAGATGAAATGGGCACAAAGCTGTGTGGGCCAAAGAACCCTTTTCACATCTTCTTGGGGGACTTTTGTTTTCTTTTCTTTCTTGTTTATTCATTTTTAATTTAATTTTTTTTCTGGGAAGCAAAGAGCAGAATAGTAAACCAGCCCCCTAGGGTGAACTAGCCCTGCATGTGGCTAGACAACCCCCCCCCCAAATTAGGGTGGAGGAGCAAGGGATTAATTTCTCCAAATTAACCAATCTACTTGTTCCTCACTGCAACCAGTTGAAGCACCAACACCTGAGAATGTCGGATCCAGCTTAAGGAAGGGAATTAGTAAAGTAAAAAGCAACCTCTGTAGTTTCCAAGCCTTCCAGCAGCAGTTAATCTCCATATATGAAATATTGCTCACCTAGAGTAGACTCCCGTCCCATGGTGGCTCCGACCAGCAGCAGTAAAAACGAAGCCTCCATGACTATGTGGCAGGGAAATGAAAGAGAAACTACAGAAGGCCCCCACCACCTTCTCTCTCTCCCTTCCACAAGTGAAAAGCCACAGCGACCTCTGGTGGCATGAAAACATAATGCAGCTTCGCCTGTGAGGGCTCCGGTCAGGATTTTTTTTATTTAAAAAAGGGGATATTACAGGGAAATTAATAAAATGGAAGGGGACGGGAATAGGGGTAAAATAAGGGGTTTTCCCGGGAAAAACAGGATACTTGAAAGGTATGGACAAACCCCATTTCGCTTGAGGAAGTCCTGGAATTCCACTGACATAAAAATCAACGCTTTGTTAGATATGACAATGTCAGGCAACCTGAAGGTGCAAAACAATCTTCTGAGTTTGCGAATTGTGATGGCTGCCGATGTGTTCAAAACTGGGACCACTTCTAACCATTTGTGGAAGGAGTCAACAATTAATAAGGGTAAGGCACCCCGGAATGGCCTGGCAAATTCAATGTGAACCCTCGACCAAGGGCCCTTTGCTCTAAGCGCCTTAGAGCGAACAATGCCAGGGTGACTTACGTGTAATGTACGAAGGACCTTCCCTTGAAGTGCTGGGGGAACGATCACCTTTCCCCCCCCAAACCAAACACCCCCGATCCAGTGAAAGTTCATGTTGTTTAGTGTAATAGACCTAAAACTCGTCAGTCACTGGGGGCGATGGCCAACCTTTTTGTACCCATGACATAACCTTGGACAGTAGGGGATCTTTCTGAGAAGCAGCCACAATGTCCTCGACGGACATTAAATAACTAACACACAGTTTTAAGCAATGAGATCACAACAGTTATTCTGCATAATTTACTGTGACAACAGGCAGGTTTTATCTTAGGTTCTATCAGAATTAATATAATCTGGTGCACTGGGAGCACTTAGCTGTAATTTGTATTTTAGCAATGTTTATGATTCCTATTCTAGAGCACTGTTCACATTTAGACAATCATAAAACATTTATAGAATCATGTTAATCAAATCATAGTTCTGTTTATAGACTCCTGATTTACAAGCTTCATTGGTAGAACCAATTTGCAGAATGCTGTAAATTTCAATTCTCTTTGGTACAATATCTTGAACATATTTCTAGATTTGTTGTGTATAATTTTGGAACCTGTTGATCCTTGCATTTTGATAATTTATGCGGATAACTACCACAAGAAAATATGGTCCCATATACCCCATAAAATACCCCAAACATCTGTTGTACGTAGAAGATTTCCAGTGGGTGTCTCCATCTTCTTAGGTATGTAGCAACAGACACCTATTTGAATTATTCTGACAGTGAATATTCTTGCCTTAAACAATGGCCTAAAGTCCTAAATCCAAATGCTAGTCTCAACAATTTGATCTTGCATGAGATCTGTGATGGCTTGTTCATTATGGCAAATAAAGGGTGTCCTAAAGGTCACTATACATGGGGAAAGTGTGTGGGCCGCATGCACACACGCATAGAGACACAAAGTGTTCTCCCCCACTTATGTGAGTTTTGGGACACCTTGTAGAGCCCTCTCCACTTCCACAGTTTCATTCCTTTCTGCTTCTTAATGAGTCACAGGTACTATACAGGTATGTATAGTATATATCTGTGCACATATGTGTATGTCAGTGAATGCTTCTTCAACTTTTGGCTCCACCCACTGCTGTGCCTTCTGCCTGATCATCCATCATCCATGATCATTGCTACTGGCCTGTCCTTGGCATTTATTTATTGCATTTTTATACTGCCCATTTGGGAAATTTCTCACTCTGGGTGGTGTATCTACAAATATCAAATAACACAACAAAACACACAACAAATCTAAAACAGACCAACCAAATACTTCCCAAAAGAAAAGAAAAGAACTGGCATCTATGAGCACAGAGGATCAACTGATTGGCTAATTTATAGCTAACATTATAGAGTATATTGACACATTTGATACCAAATAAATTATTTCACACTATTTGAATAAGTAAGATATATTTTACCTTTCTGTGATTATACACAGAGGAATATCATAAATGTTGTGGGTTAGGAGAAATAAAGTCATTTCAAACTATTCTCTGTTTCACTGCCTTCATTTCTCAATTCTTTTTAACTTGTAAACAGTACCAAGACCTGCAACAGACATGATGGATGCTCTGTGTATGAAGGGATGTGTGTGTGTTGAGGGTGCCCACTTTATGTGTTGCAAAGCTGAAACAAATCATTTTTCCAAAATGATTCAGTTCACCTAAATTCATTATGCTAGCCTAGGTGGGTGACGAAGAAGATGAATTAATAGTTGCCTGTAATTACACGTACATTAGATACATTTTAAATATATGTTTCCAGGCAAATCCATTTTGCTGATTCTTGAAACATCAAATATGTGTGCATATACACATGCACCCACACATCTGTGCACAACACAATACTGCCACAAATTGTCTTTGATCCAAAGTTTGAACTCTGGAATTTGTAAGCATGAATGAATTCATTGTTTTCTAAGGAAGGCCTACCCTACAGTAGGGTGGAGTGAGTACGCCTTCTTTGCAGGAAATTTTAGATGCCATGGAAGGATAGAACATTAGAACTGATTTGTTGGTGTTACATTTTTACTGTCAAGTCTATTCAGAGATATTTGTGAGAATATTTAAGCTTATAAAACAACTAGCATATTTTGCCCGGTGGTGCCGGGCTTTTTAAAATTGTGTTGGATAGTAAAGGGTTCCTTTTTTCTTGAACCAATGGTGCTGTGCTTTTTTAAATGGTGGTGTAAGGCTTTTTGTTTTTTTGGCTTTGAGGCGCTGCGTCCGCCTGCGGCGGACTTGCGCTCCCAGTGGGGGCTTTTTGTGTGTGCTGGCTTCCTCAGTGCCGGGCTGTTTGAAGTGGTTTTTTAAGGTGTTTTTTTTTAAAAAAATTTTGGAAATGAGGTTAGTGTGTAATTTGTGTTTGTGAAAATGTTTATTTTTTAAACTGTTTTAAACTGTGTTGTTATGTTGTTGTTTTTTGGATTTTAAAAAGAGGTTAGGTTGTTGTTTTTTTAATTATTATTTTTTTAAAAAGAATGTGTTACTTTGTGAATTTTTGTAAATTGTTTTATTTTGGATAATAATTTTAAAAATGTGTAAAAATTTTTTTTAAATTGAATGTATTTTACAGTGTTTTTTTATTTTTTATGGAAAATTTATTTTTTTATTTTATCTGTGAATTATTTTTGATTTTTTTTGGATATTTTTGAATGTTTTTTTAATTGATTACCCTATTTTTGGGGATTTATTGAATATTTGGGAATATTTTGGATGTTTTTTCTCCTTTGGTGTTGAGCAATTTTTTGGAATTGCTTATTGCGGTGAGTCTCTTCTTCTCCTCATTTCATTTCCGGGTTTCATCGGGGCAAGTCGTCTTTTGGTAAGTTCTCTCCGGGGTTTTTTTAAGGGTTTTTTTTTGGGTTGGGGGCGTTCTGTTTTTGTTTATGGTTTTGGGTGGGGGTTTGTATGTGTGTGTTTTTTTAAGGGTTGGGGTGGGGTTGGGGGGGCGTTTTTTTTGTTTAGGGTTTTGGGTGGGGGTTTGTGTGTGTGTGTTTTTTTAATGTTTTTGGGTTTTGGTTGGGGTTTCTTTGTGTGTCTTTTTGAGTGTTTTTGGATTGTTTTTGTTGCGTTCTTTTTTTTGGGAGGGGGTGGGTGCCTTTTGTTCTCACGGGCCATGCTTGGTGGCCTGTGGGAAGGAAGGGCACTTGCAGCAGGGGTGCCTTTTCTTCCCATGGGCCATGCTGGATGGCCCTTGGGAAGGGAGCGTTGTTGCGGGGAGGGTGCCTTTTGTTCCCACGGGCCATGCTTGGTGGCCCGTTTGGAAGAAGGGCAGTTGCGGGAGGGGGGGGTTGCCTTTATTTTTGGTGTGCTGGCTGGCCCTTTGAATGGAAGGGCAGCGGCGGCTGGGGTTGTTTCTTTTTTCTCCACGGGCCATACTTGCTGGCCCGTGGTGAAGAAGGGCAGTTGCGGGGTGTTTTTTTAATGTTTTTTTAGCGTGCCGGCTGGCCCTTCGAACGGAAGGGCAGCGGTGGCGGGTGTTATTTTTTTCCCCACGGCCCATGCTGGCTCGCCCATGGGGATGAATTGCAGCGGCGGCAGGCTTTTTTTTAGCTTTTATTTTTCGCGCGCCAGCTGCCTCAGCGTCCTGCATGCTAATGGCGCGCAGGACGCTGGGGCTTGTAGTTTTGGCTGCGCGTGTTTGGTTTCTGCGGTGGTTTTTCTTTTGCGGCTTTTTTTGGCTTGGCCGCAGCGCATTTCCGAACATTCCTTTTGCTGCGCCGCTCAGCCTGATTGGCTCTGGCATGGCGCGGTGAAAGGAACTTTGGAAATTGAAGTTCCCTTTTTTTGTTTGCGACTGGGGGGCTCCTGCCCCCGGGTCGAAAATTTCAACCCGACAGTTACCTGCGAACCCCGTTCGGGCGAGTGAACGGAGGCTCGGACGGGGCTAGTGGGGCCTGGTGCAACATCCTTTGTCACATTCCAACGGTTAATGCACCATTTTATAGGTATAGATTGTACTGGCACTAGATACTGCGCACCTTGACTTGAAGGAATGAGAACACACTGTTAGATATGCCACTCCCAGCAGCAAAACATGGATGATATCCATTTCAAGGTTCAGAAGTAAGGTATCAAGCATATGCTAGAAGACAGAGGCTTCTACATACAGTGGTACCTCATACAATGATTTTAATCCATTCCACTGGGCTCATTGTTGTACGAAACAATTCCTATATGATACATGCATCATATAGCAATTTTCCCTATTGGATGCATCATACAATGATTTTTTTCCTAAATGGTTTTTCCCATTTAAAAATTGTTGTATGGTTTTTTTTTCCCATAGGGAAAATTGTTATGTGGGACACCATTTCTCCCCAAAAACCTAATTGTTATGCAATTTCATTACTATATGGGACAATTGTTGTATGAGGTTCCACTGTATATGGTGTTTTCATTCTCTGACAGTAGGAGTCACTGCTTAAGCTTCTCTGTATTACAATTTGCTGCAAAACACTAGGCAATGAAATTGTTGCATAGAATAATACACATATAAAAAAATTTTTGAAGTAGTATTTGAAATTTGAGAATGTTCTCCTAACTTAACACCCCTTAAGTTCTCCTATGAGGGAACTTTAAAGGATGTGGTAGAAAATTGGCTACACTGGTAGTACTTTGGGAAGGAATTAAAATGGCATGTGCAGTGATATAAGTGGACACTAGCAGCTCCTCCGGTGGCTTAGTGGTTAAAATGCTGAGCTTGGAGACTGGAAGGTTGGGTTTCGATACCCAAGGGCTGCACTTGGGGACATGAAAGGAGCCTCATTCAGGTGTCCCCTGAGTGGAGTTTCTCCAACAAAAATCCTTTCAACCCAGAGTAATCTTTGACACAAAATTATTATTATTAGTGGACACTTTGATCAACATTGCTCAAGCAGTAGTAGGCCATAATCAGAAGTGTCTGGTAGTAGGCCATAATCAGAAGTGTCTGGATGCTGATGGTAACCACTTTGAGCACCTCTTCTAATTGCAGAAGTCAAACATGACATGTATTAATCTTTTATTGTTAGTATGTATTGAGTATGTATATACTCAAATATACGTCAAGTTTTTAGCCCCTCAAATGAGGTCCAAAAAGGTGACTTGACTTATACACTGGTCAACAACCACAAGAGTCCAAAACCATGCTGGTTTCAGTGCAGTTTGGCTTCAGGAGAGGGGAAAGAAAAAATATGTTCAGTGGGCCATTACCACAGGTGGCCACAAGAGAGCGCAAATTGTGATTTCCCATTTAAATGCATTGGAAATCAATTTCTTATATTCTAAAGCTTTTCTGTTTGTATGTTCCCAATGCATTTCAGTGGGAAACCAAACCTGTGCATAAAAAGAAAGGGTTTCACTTACCTTTCTTGTCTTTGTCCCTGCTCCATGTGATCAAAATGGAGGGGGAAGCCATGCTTCCTAGTTGCAAGGAGAGCAAGAGGCTAGGCTAGAGCATTGCTTCCTGCCTCAGTGCAATTGGCCTGCCCGTCCATTTCTCCTGCAGCATCACCACTGGTTGGTGGTGTAAATACAGTTTAAAAAAAGAAGTAACTACCATAAACACTCAAAAACATGCCCACACAATTGTTTAAATTAATTAATTTTACTGTATTTTCATGTTTTTATTATTGAAACTCACTAGCAGCTGTGCATTTTCCACCCCAACTTATACTCGGGTCAATCTATTTTCCTAGCTTTAGAGGTCCAAATTAGGTACCTCAACTTATATTTGGATTGACTTATACTTGAGTATATAAGGTATTACAATTTTAATACAGTTTTCCCCTTTCTTAAAATCTGTGTACATTTTGGCACCTTCTGTATTATTGTGTACTCTGTACAGCAGTGGCCAATGTTCTACTGGTCAAATGCTTTGTTTGCTCCTTTGATTAAAATAAAGCAATATTCTCTATCACAGTACAGACTGGATCTCACCCCCTCAGTGTGTAAAATGCATTTTTCAATTTATATGTATTGGCAGGAGAGAGGCAGCCATTGAAATCTTATCATGGTCTGCCATTTAAAAAAAACCTGGCAACCAAAGATGGTCCTACCATTAAACTTTTAGAGAGGCAGCCTTCTTGGCCGATAGAGGCAAATTCCTTGGCCGAGGAGCCCTAGTGACACAGTGGTTAAACTGCTGTACTGCAACCAAAAGGTTGTGAGTTCAATCCTGACCTTGGCTCAAAGTTGACTCAGCCTTCCAATCTTCCGAGTTCAGTAAAATGAGTACCCAGTATGCTGGGGGCAAAATGCTAATTAACTTGTGAATCACCCATAAAGTGCATTAAGCGCTATGTGGTGGTATATAAATGTGATAGCTTTTCTTTGCTTAAAAACAACAGCAGACAGCCATTACCCTTCCTTCTGAGTCTGTCAGCCATTGTCTTTTTTGTATGACAGAGCTGAATAGAATAATCTTTATTTATTATTTCTTTCTTTAGTATATTTATATCCTGACTTTCTACTAAATGATAGCACTCAAGGAGGGATACAAACTTCTTAAAAGAATGGAAATAGAAAACACCCACATTTAAATGAAACCTCCACTTTGCTACTTTTCTATGCATAGGATTATAATTGTGACTGGTGCTATTACTGTTGTTAGAAGCTTTCTTTGAAAACTAGGGCAAAGAATTTCAAATAGGAAAATTTTGCTTTAGGCTTAAACATTTAAGCACAATCTTTTAGCATCTCCTTCAACATTTTATAATCCTTGTCAGAGTTGTGTTTATCATTGCTACAATTCAGATATGACTGGAGTCAGACTTCATTAAAATATAGCATTCCTACAAGATGCTATGCAAGTAGCATGCTGTATTATTTTCACAATCATAAAGGAAAATTCATTTCATTCATTCAGCACCTGAAGCAAGAAAGCTGGTATACAAGTGTAATACACCTGCTGGTTTCAGTGTTTATGTGACCAACTGTGCAGGAGTTTATAACACTTCCCAACAGATCTCTGCCAGTGGACATGTAATAAATCCCACCAGAGCCAGAAAAAACAGCCTTGCTTTTTTTTAAAAAAAAATTGCTCTGAGCATCTCACATGACATTCCCAAATAAGGCATTGCAATACAAGCCAACTCTGATTGCTAGTAATGACTTAACTGCTGTGGAATTATAACAGTATGAACAACATTGGTTTGCTTAGCGAGTGTCCCAGCCACTCCAGGAATGCCTGAGTAACCTTTATTATTGTGCTTCGCATTGACCAGCCTGCAAGGGAAAGAAAGCTAGAGCACTTTACAATCACTGCTGATCTGTAAATACCAATGGCTCATTCAGCATCGGGAAGAAGAATGAAAGAGAAGATACTGTCAATAAGGATATGTTCTGTTGTTGCTAGATTAGAAGGTAGCTCCATTGAAGTATGGATTCTTCTTCTTCCTTTCATTGAAGTATGGATCTAAAAATATTAAAAACATCTGTGGATGCAGATATGCTGCACCTATAGATTCCTACATGGAGTATGATTCTTTCATTTGACCCTTACACTAATTTTATAATTGACTAAGACTGGAGACCAAAATCTCTTGGTCTCATTCATTTCTCAGTGTCCTGTGAAAATTCTCCTCTGTTGCCATTCTGTATCAGGAATATTTCCTCCTCCTTACCCTCTCACAACAAGGAAAACTGTATAATTAAGCAATGTAAAAATTAAGCCCTCCCATCATACAAGTTATCACAGTTTAAAAACACAGTTTAAAACAGTTTTAAAACAAAGTATTATCATGCACATTATCACAATTTAGCACACAGTGTCAGAGTAAAAGTTGAGCTAATTTGTGAAAGGAAAGAAAGTCCACTATATCAAGTCTCCATGTAAGTCAGTTTCTTGTACAGTCACTATGTCAATTGCTATATTATGTCAGCTATATTAAGTCAGCTACAGTATTGCAGTTCAGTTACTTATCCTTTGCATGCAGCAGCTGCTTTTCCACGGTGGCTTCCCAAGTTGGCCGAAGGGGTGCCTGGCTCAGGGCTCTGACCAGCGGCTTTCTTCCTCCTCTCTCTGCTCTCTTCTCTCTCAACCCTGACTGCTCCTTGGAAGGGCAAATAGTAAAGATGAAGCTTAAGTACTTTGGACATCAAATGAGAAGTGAGGATTCACTTGAGAAGGCCTTGATGCTGGGAAAGTTGGAAGGCAAAAGAAGAAGGGGGCGACCAAAGATGAGATGGCTAGATGGTATTATAGACACAATGGGCACAGAGTTGGGTGGGCTGAGGAGGATGGTGGAGGACAGAGGTGCCTGGAGGTCAATGGTCCATAGGGTTGCAAAGCGTTGGAATCGACTGTGCGACTGACTGAACAACAACAAAAATTAAGCAATATAAAAACTGCAAAACACCATCTGGCTTATCAGTACTTCTGCCATGGAAAAAGGATAGCACTTATAACATGGGGGAAAGCTTTATTGAACTCGAAATCTCTCTATTAGAGGCAATACTTGCTGTTCTTGAGAATATTTTGTCAAGGTCACAAATGGACCCAGTAGGAACTATTATCCGCCCTCCAGAAGCAAGCGTCTTTCAACAATCCAAAGTTCTCAAAGAAAATTAAATTTGGAGATATTATATTCCCAGCATTTCTATAACAATCATTAATGGATGTGCACACCCTTACAGAGCCAATTAACATTTCAAGATAAAAAATTTCCCTTAACATTTATTTAATATGAGTATAGGTAAGGGTCGCCCTTGCTCAAAGAACCAGCGCTGTCTGCATCTCCAGGCATTTCTGTGGACATGTGGCAGGCATGCCTAGACACCAGAGTGCACAGAACACTGTTTCCTTCCCACCAAAGAAGTATCTATTTATCTACCTGAGTGGGCAGCATAGAAGTCCAAAAATTAAATTAAATTACAATTAAATCTACTCTTGCTTTCAAACTACAAGGTTGGCAGGAGCGGGGACAGAGACAGGAGCTCACTCCATCATGCAGTGCTCGGGTCTCAAAATGCTGACCTGCCGACCTTCCTGTCATCAAGTTCAGCATCTTCTTAACCACTAAACCACTGCAGTCAACTATGTAGTCAACTATGAGTATATATGGCATAGCTATCCACCATTTCTGGTCCCAAGCCTGGATGAGAAAGGAGGAGGGTTGAGTGTAGGGTTAGCACCCTGTAAAACTTTATTGCTGAAAAAGTATGGTTAAGCAGAATTTTTCTAGCTTCAGATTACAACTGAAGCTATACCAACTACAATGCTTCACATATTACATTTAGAACTTAAATAATGTCATGTCACCTTTTTATGAATGAGATATGACAATCTTATTGAAACAGGCTAATGTGGAAATCTTGGAGGAATCACTCGATGGCGTATTAATACCACATCTGAAAGGCCACCCAAATAGCATTTTACAACAGATATGCATGGCACAAATATAATCTCCTTGATCCTGGTGTGAATAGAAAAACCTCTCTCTTTCTGCAACAGAAGAGGAAGGGTTTTCTGGAATTACAGGTAGGTACCGTAAAAATTGGGATGCTGCATCCATCTTGCCAAGACTTTTCCCATAGAAAACCAGGAAACCTATCAAGCAGAGGGTTGTCCTGAGTATTAAAAAGTCCTCTAGAGGCTACTCCAGTATGTGCTCTTAGGCTAGATGATAGTGCTTTGTATTTATTTAACAACAATAACAAACCACTGATTTCCTCAGTGCCTGACACCCTCTCACACCACGCTTTTGTGTCTGGCAAAACATGTCATGAATGTTTGAATCAGCACAATTCCCTTGCAAACTCTGCTAAACACAGCCTAGTGTGGGATGATTATATCAGCCAAAGGCAATGATGTGCTTCTTGGGCTAACGTTAACAGTCTGGGGGTGGGGTGGTGGGGTGGGGGAGAATTATTGTCACCACCATTCTCTTCTGATGCAGGCTTAACTACTTTACATCAACAAACTCCCACTGATGCTGATTGATGCTTACTCAGTTTCCCTTTTAAACACCTCACCACAGGCCAGAATATTTTTTCAACTTTTCTCATCTGTTGTTTGTATTGCCCAACTTTCTCCTCCTCATTCGCCTCTCTTCCCCCCCACTTTTGTTTTTCATTCCAGGAATTACTTCCTTGTAATCAGCTAAATCTTATTTTCTCGTATCTCAGATTCATTTTCCCCTTCCTTACCTTTCATTCCTACAGAGGTTCTGGTAAACAGTTATCCTCCCCCATCTTTATCACAGCCTTTTTTGCATCTCATGACTAATCTTCTCTATAAACCAAAGTGGAACAATTACATCATATGGACAAATATTCCAAACTCTTTACAATCTTCACTGCTATTCTTGAAATGGCTTCTGTTTTGTTAATGTCTTTCATCTGACATGTGCCTTCTCATTTTGGAGTCTTCATGGTAACACCACCATCAAAATATAGATACAATTAAGGATGGTGCCACATTCTGGTAAAATGTAGAAATGATGACAGATTTGTAGTACTGCTTATCGTTCAGCTACAATGAACTGGTTTAGAGTCAGACTTGTCTTACTATAGCATGTTGAAACAGATTCAAAAGACTTTTTTTGAGAAGAATATAATCATAGCAAGACAACGTAGAGCCCAACGGTTCTTTTCCCCTGTGGCATCATTTCATGTGGCCCTCGTTCCTGGAAGCTGTGGCATGTGTGGTTCCTTTTTAATGTAAACAGCCTTGAAATGCCACGGGCCATAGGTTGAGAATCCCTGCTTTATGGATATAGGACAAAAACATTAGTGGACTGCAGCTGTGTATCCTTGCCCTTTATTGTTTAATGCCAGCTACTTGAGGAAGGGAAGCAAAAGCAGAAGAAAAAGTCTTCATGCTTGCATTCTATTTGGATCACTGTAAGATGATTCCCAAAGTTCTTGAGTCATTAGGCTAAAGTTTATAAGAACATAAGAACAGCCTTGCTGGAACAGGCCACAGCCCATCCAGTCCAACATTCTGTCTCACACAGTGGCTTACCATATGCTTCAGGGTATTCCCAAGCAGATGCCTTCACCTGCTTAGGATTCCCTGGAAACGGCATTGAGAGATATCCTGCCTATCTCTCCAACCCGGAGGCTGTCCTTAGGTATCCATAACTATAGCCATTGATACCCTTGTCCTCCATGAACTTGTCTAATCCTTTCTTAAAGCTGTCAAGACTGAGAGCTGTCACCACTTCTTCTGGCAGGGAGTTCCATAGACCAGTGATCCTCTGGGTGAAAAAGTGCCTTCTCTTATTTGCTTGAGAACTAGTACCCAAAAGTATCATGGAGTGCACCTTAGTTCTAGTGTTGTGCGATAGGGAAAACAGTTTTTCCTTATCTACTTTGTCCATACAGTGCATGCTTTTATAAACTTCAATGAAGTCACCTCCTAGACGCCGTCATTCAAGAGTGAAAAGGCCCAACTGTTGCAGCCTCAGATGGTAAGGAAGGTGTTCCAGTCCCCTAATCATTCTGGTTGCCCTCCTCTGCACTTTTTCCAGCTCCATAATATCCTTCTGGAGGTATGGCGACCAGAACTGTACACAGTATTCCAGATGGAGCCTCACCATAGATTTATAAAGAGGCAAAATGACACTGGCTGACTTATTTTCTATACCCTTCCTAATGATCTCTAGCATTGAGTTTGCTTTTTTCACTGCTGAGACACACTGGATTGATACCTTCATTGAGCTGTCCAGCAGGACACCAAGGTCTTGGCAAATGTAATGTAATGTCTTAGCAAATGCCAACTGCAGAGTTTTATACATTCATCTGTTGTTCCATATGAAATATATATTCAGAATATATATTTTAAACTCTATAATATAGAAATGGATGCCTTTTTGTGTAAATCTCAACTTTTAGGTATCTATCTAACTATCTGGGCCAGTTAAACATTAGTTGGTATTTATTTATTTATTTATTCTTAGATTTTTATGCTGCCCACTTGGGGAAACCCGACTCAGGGCAGCACACAATGGTAAAAACAGATAAAATACAGTAAAATATAACAAAACAGATTAAAACCTCACTCGACCACATACCAACCCACCCTCCCACTCCCACCCCACATAAAAGACTAAAAAGGGAATAGGGAATGGAGGAATACACAGAAAGGAGGGACAGTTGAGCTCTAGTTGGAAATAAGCCAACAGGCTGGGGCCGTATTCCCATTAGGGCCCCACACCTGCCCTGCCAGCCAGGTTTTCACTCCTTTCCTGAAAGACAGCAATTCTGTCTGTAGCCTCAATTCTGTTGGAAGGAGGTTCCAGAGGGTTGGTGTGGACACGGAGAAGGCCCTCCTCCGCTTGTCAGAGAGGCGAGCCTCTCTAGTTGAAGGTACCACCAAGGATCCCCTCCGGTACACTCTGGAATAGCATGGGTCTGTCAAAATATGATCCACAACTTTCCATGTTTTCCCACTCAAGTATCACTACAAAATATTAAATTATAATAAAGTGCAGTTTAAAAAAATCTTCCCAACTGGCTGATCACATCATTCTCTTTGATAAAAATTTATCACAATAAACGATTGCATGATTACAGGTGCTAGAATCTTTCAATACTTTAATCTTTCTGTTTCATTTAGAGTCTGAGGTTTTATTAGTCTTTGTCTGCCACCTGGTGGCTACAGCCAACAGTTAGTTACATGGCAAGCTAAATAGGCTTCTTAAATCAAGCTTGTTATAGTACTGTACAGCCAACAGTATATATTTTGGATGACTTTTTAAATAAGTTTTTTTATTTTTATAGGCAATTATTAATCTATTTGGGCTATTGGTAAGTACTATGTACACTCTTGATGCTTCCAGTTGTTTCTGGTTGTCTCCGATATTTGGACAGAATGTCCTTTATCAAAAGCAGACATTTTCATCAACAAAGATTGCCATGAATCATCTGAGAAATAGTTATAACCAGAAACAAATGTGGGCAATCTAGTAGAATTTCATCATAGCATTCCACAATTCTTTCTTATTAAAGTGTATAAAACAGATAATGATCAGAGTCTAATGCTTCCCTAGGCTTATATGCCTGGTTACTGGTGGTGGTAGGAGGATAGAATGATAATCTAAATGTGTAGTTGGACAGATAAATATGGTAATTTGATACTCCATACTTTAAGAAATGGATTTATACAAGTGTGCAGATTAGTGTTTTGGGGTTACTGTTGAGAAAATCTGGGAGTTATCGCTAAAAACACACACATCTTCAATCTCTACGAACCACATGCAACATCTTTAGGGATGACTTATAGACAAGGAAACACACTAGTTATCAACAAACACAGAAGTTCCCTGCAAATTATTCCCAGCAAAAATCTGTTTATGTCCTTGTAATCAGATAATATAGATGATTTAATTCCAGTCTGCCAGGTTATCCTACTATGGAAATAGAGTAGACCATACGGCCAGCAACTCAGTGACGAGTGTTAAGGTGGTGGTTAACAAACCTGACCACCCTGAGGACTAATGGCCTTGGGTGGCGATGTCCACAGAGAAGGGTGATAACCCCCAAGTTGATTAAATCTTGCTTGAATCCATTTTGATGGAGAGCAGCAACTTCATCAGTACTGACCTGGGGCTGATGAGGACTCTGAATGCCAGAAAGTGATGTGCGGAACTGGATCTATTGTACGGGGGTCATGCCATGATGAGGAAGGCAAATGAAAGGCCACTGTATTATATTCTCAGGACAGTTTACATGGCTGATCACCATGAGGATCACCAATATTTGGATTTGGCTACAGAAGAAGAAGAAGAAGAAGAAGAAGAAGAAGAAGAAGAAGAAGAAGAAGAAGAAGAAGAAGAAGAAGAAGAAGAAGAAGAAGAAGAAGAAGAAGAAGAAGAAGAAGAAGAAGAAGAAGAAGAAGAAGAAGAAGAAGAAGAAGAAGAAGAAGAAGAAGAAGAAGAAGAAGAAGAAGAAGAAGAAGAAGAAGAAGAAGAAGAAGAAGAAGAAGAAGAAGAAGAAGAAGAAGAAGAAGAAGAAGAAGAAGAAGAAGAAGAAGAAGAAGAAGAAGAAGATTTAATGGACATGTAGCAGGATGTTCTTCTCAGCATTGGGTCAAGGTACATATAGGCGACAGTGTTTATAAGAGACTAGCTGATTACCTGGCCTTGTCTGGTTTTATTGCTCACCTTCCCAGGTAGGGTCTGGCTCCCCTGCCTCCTTGGCCACTAGGCTCTTGTCGACAGCAGAAGTGGGTTCATGGCTAGGCCTGCTGCACAGCTGCCACCCCTCGCCGCTCCTCCCTCTCGGTCGGTGCCGGCCAAGGCCACGGGGTGGTGGCTGGGTGTCCAGCAGCTGTAAGGCCTGGTCCACCACGCAGTTGCTGCTGCCCGCTGCTCCTCCCTCCAGGCCGGGGCTGGCCGAGGGCGTCTGGTGTCAGTAGGGCATCTGCCGGCATCATTGGCTGTTTTATGGCCGGGCCCACTGTGCAGATGGCACTTCTCGCCTCTCCAGCTTGGTTAGCTGTGTGAGGGGGCACTGCGCCAGCCTGGCCATTGCGCAGCCCTGCCCCGCTGTTGTTTCTCTGCCGCCACCATTTTGGCTGCTGTAGCCTCGTTTGTCACCTCCTGGGGTGACTGTGCATGTGCTCCACTGCCTAGATCGCTGATGAGGCCATGTTGCATGTGCAGACTTCTGCACATATGCACTACTGCCTTTCCTGACCTTTCTTCCCATCAGATGGGGGTGCCCCCTTTGCAACCCATTTTTTGGGAATAAACCACCAAATGGGGTTCACTTCCCCTCAGTAGCGCTCGTGCCAGGCCAAGAAAGGTGTGTGGCAAGTTTCAGCGGGATCCACCCAGGGGTGTGGGAGCCCACTGCGGACATACAAGACAACACCTTTGTTTTTTAGATATATAGATACAGTATGGTCATCTTCTTGCAAACAATCTGCCTGACATGCACTTTAATAACCTGACACTGAAAAAGACATATTTGCTCTCTCCTTGTGAGAAATTAAAAACAGAGATGTAGAAGAGAATAAGATAACAAAGTCTCATTTTATCTAGTAAGCAAGAAGAGCATCATAATTGTGTACCACCAGTATGGTTGCTGTTGCTGTTGTGTTATCAAGATGCTCACAATTTATGCCAGCCTAATGAAATCATGATCTCTAACAATTGTGCTCAGGGTGTTGCTCTGGTGTTGTTTACTGAGTCAATCAATCCATTATAAGGGTTTTCTCTTTTATTACTGCCATCAGCTTTCCCAAGTACAGTATTATTGTCTTTTCAACAAGTTGTCTTCTCATGATCTACTGTACCTAAAATACAACAGCCAGAAATTAGCCCTCTCCACTTCAAGGGAGAGTTCAGGCTTGATTTCATGAAACACCAATTTATTTGACCTTCAGGTACTGCTGTACTGAGGAATTAAGGATTAAGTTAGCAACTCTCTGTCTGTCTGTCTGTCTGTCTGCCTGCTTGCCTGCCTGTCTGTCTCACACATGCATGCACAGATGGCTTACCCTTGGTGTTATATAAACAAATTGATCTTCTGCAGATATTTTAGTCATCTGGTCAAATTTTCCTTGCCTCTTTTCTTTCTCCTGTATTACTCTTACTATGTATTTATGATTTTCTGTAGCATAGCTTTCCTTTATATCCTGAAAAAGGAAAAAAGATTGGTTCTTACTGTTCATTATGATGAGATATGATGAATATGAACTCTCCAGTTGCAGCATTCAGTGTTCAATATCCTTTCCAGGAACACACCTGAGCCATATCAATCTTCCCTCTTGACAAGTGGTCTCACTTTTTCAATGGGGCTTAATGAAGAAAAATAGATATCCTATTGAAGACAGTGGATCGGTCGTACAATTAAAAATTTGAGTGGCAATAAAAATAGCAGAGGACAAATACATCCATTCCACAGTTCAGACCCTGTAGTAGCTTTTTACTGAAGTTTGAGCAAAAAAAAAAACACCCTTAAATTTAAGCTGTCCCTTTGCATAAGTTGCTTACGTTTGAACAAAAATGTGGAGAGATTCTATTTGAACTTGGAATTATGTATTTTCAGGAATGGCAGGCCTCTGATGGAAGGTTTTTACACAGCTGCCTGACAGATAGAGATCTGAAGAAAACTAATGTGTTGCAATGGTCAGAGTGCTGTTTTTTAAAAAATATTTATTTTTATTATTTTAACTTGACATAAAAACCAATCAATATACACAAAATAGACTCACAACAACAAATTATAATACAAGCAATGAGATCCCCTATCTTCTGGACCTCAAAATATTTTATTCTTTTTTTTAAAAAAAACCTTCATCTGCTTTAGTTACCACACCACACTTCTCTAGAAAAAGACATTGTTTCAAGTGCTGGCATCAGAATTCCCCCCTTCAATAGAACAAATTCTATAAAATCTCCCCATATACCTTTATACTGTATATTCACTTTTGACAGCTGGCTGTACTCAGTTTTATTCTTGATCTATTTTGGGCCTCAATGCTTGAATAAAATAAAAAGTACCTAGAACTATGATGGTGAACCTTGGCACCGCAGGTGTTCTTGGACTTCAATTTCCAGAAGCCCAATTCCCTGTGGATTCACAGGGACTCTGGCTTCTGGGAATTGAAGTCCAAGAACATCCATATGCATAGTAAGCCCATTCGTGTGGATTCACAGAAACTTGGGCTTCTGGGAATTGAAGTTCCAGAACAGCTGGAGTGCCAAGATTCACCGTCATGGTCCTAGAACTTTAAAACAAGGCATAGTTTGATCCTTAGAAATAGGAGGATGGTTGAATAACTAGGTATGGAGCCTGAAATATCATGGCCAATTAAATCTACAGTTTTTCTCGAAGCAAACATTCAGCCTTGTTCCTTGCTTTTCCTTTCCATGCTACAGGAAAACAAAAAATATATATGAGAATTTGGGCCCCTATGTAGGTACAGTATTCTGAAGGCAAGAAGATAGTGTCAGGTTTCCCATTTCTTTTCTTATTTTCTCTATGGTGGGAAAAATAGTTTTTCATGATTGGGATATTCCCAAGTTTCACAAGATGTATATTTATATTCAGTATTTGCTGCCTAAGATGGTTGTGGGAAAAGGCAGACCTGGCTATGGCAGATATCTGCTTCTCCAAGGAGAGAGCCTCTAGTCCTGTGATGGTGAACCTTGGCATGCTAGATGTTCTTGGACTTCAATTCCCAGAAGCCCAAAGCCCCTGTGAATCCACACGAATCCATTCGTGTGGATTCACAGGGGACTTGGGCTTCTGGGAATTGAAGCCCAAGAACATCTGGAGTGCCAAGGTTCACCATCATGGCTCTAGTCTGTTGTCCTCTTTATTTGGGAAGTCTGCTTGTAATTAGCAAAAACAAGGACGAGTTCCCTAGCTTCAGCTCTCCCTTGCTATTCTTGTTACTTCTCTGAATTGTACTTATCTAGTAACGTAGGAACATTCAGGTGTTTCATAAGGTTAGAGCAGTTCCAGACAGCATGGAATATTCAGATCCAACAGTTTTTAAAAATGAAAATAATAAAAACCTTCCTCCACAGAGAGGTCTTTTCAGAAATTCTCCCTCGGGCATTATAATTTAGTGCTTTTCTTATTTTCCTCTGGTTTTGTTTGAATTTATATTTTCATACCAAAAAATGATTAATGTTTTGCATACTGCCATCTGCTGCCACTTGGGTTCATTTGTGTTTATGTGTAATGCTTGTTTTGATGCTGATGTTTTCCTTTGCTTGTATTTTTATGTTTCCATGTTGTTTATTGCCTCAAGTAGTGACTAAGCACTAAGTCAGGTGGTATGAAAATGTTAAAATTAAAATAAAAAGTACTGGATTGAGTATGAAAGATCTAAGCAAATTATGGCTGCATGGAGGTACACATTGTCAGGGGCTTTAGATTGCCCCTGGACTTCCTTGGACTTCTTTGGACTTTTAGGGAGATCCCAGATGGGGAGATCCCAGTGTTGTTATGTGTGTATTCCTTTTTGTAAATGTTTTCTCACGCAGCCTGCAGACAACCAGCAATGTGTTATGGTTGCTGGAAATTCCTGGCTTTGTGGGTGGAAGGAAAATGTGCAATTCCTTATCATCACTAGACTCCAGGTGGCTGTTATGTATGTTAACTGTGTTTTCTGACAGAAGTGGAATGTATCTTTTCACATGTAGATAGATAGATAAATCTTTATTGTCATTGTCCCCTTGTGCAACTGCGTGGATCCCGCAAGTGGGGCCTGTCTACCTGGTGACAGCGGAGTTTAGTAAGGTTCAACCAGCCTGTACCCTGGAGTCTCTGGTTTCAGGAGAGTTTCAAAGGCAAGGGAGGAGACTGAAATAGGTTTGAATGCTGACAAACATTTTAAGAAAGCATAATGTATGACAATGAATCACATCACTGCTGATTATGGGGTAGGACTCTTCATTGCTGTCTCTTGCAATTCCTTGGATTTGTGGACATTGAACCAAAATGAAATAGCCTTATCTCTGGTCCTCAACTAGCAGCTCTGGCCTGGAAGGAATTATCAGGAACCTAAACCAACCTAAACCAGATACAATAAATACAGAAGAGGAGGAGGAGGAGGAAAGAATGGATAGATGGATAATTCCAAGACTGCTCTACAACCTACTGAATTGTTTCCTATCTATGAAAAGGTAACATTAAATGCAGAACTTGGCAATTGTTCCAGATGAAATTTCAGCTTCAGCATGTTTCCACAAGAATGATCTTCTGCAACTTTAAATAGGTTATTAAATAGGTCAATGCAGAACATGGGAAACATCTTGGAGAATCTTTTTTTTTTTTTGGGTAGTCAAAATTTTAATTTTTCCATGCTCTGGGCCTGTGTTGTCTTACAAGTTAATCTATATTTCCATCTAGCTTCGCATTTTCCATTCTGAGAGCCATAGCCACTCTCCAAAGTCTCAACAGAAACTATCCTCACAAATACATGACAAAAGTTTTTTAAATATACTGTTAGGCACCAGTCCATGTGGCAGTAGTCCTGTTTTTAAGGGGATTTTTGAAGATCTCCATTAATTGGATATTTCAAAAATTAAGTTGCCACAGCAAGGCACATGTTTGCTCCACGTTGTTTCTACATTCCTCCAGTAATTTATCTTTATGCTACAAAATTTGGTAGATAAGGACTAGAAATATTCTTAGGTTTATTTTTATTTCCCAGGTTTAATTGTTATGTATGGGAACAATGGTGCAGGCAGTATAATATTTCCAAAGTACAATGTGTCATCTGTTAAAGTTCGGAAGATTTTGTGTATTTTTTATAGTTTTTATAGTTTTGCATAGCTTCACATTTACTGTGAGAATGATTTCTGCTTGGTTGAGAAAATTGATTTCACTCATTTCACTTTATTTTATGATTTATTTGCAGCTATTCCTTTTGAACAGGTAGAACTTTCTGGATTTTTAATTAATGATCATGTGAGCAAAATCCTACTTTGTAAGAAGAGGTAGAATGTGGTAATCTATATGAGTGGAAGAACGAATCCAGAGTGACTTCCTTTTCATCAGAAAAAGAAGATTACAGGTATGTGACAGATTGTTAAGTGATAAAAGGAGGCAGAAGCAACTCAGCATAGATTGCTTGTAATGAATTATACCTTGACAGGAACAATGGGGGAGGGGGAACTATAGTAATTGCCAAAAGAGAATTAAGTACTGGATGGTGATAAATGGAGAGGTAGAAAAGTAGTATGGTTTAAGAATGCTATAGAAAACTGAACAGGTTGCTTTAGCTGAAAAGCTGTGAATAGAAAGCAAATGAAAAATCTCAAAAGTTGTACACTGAGTGCAGGGCGTGAAGGTTTGTAAACAGCAAAGGAAAAATCCTTTTTGTTCCAAAGCAAGACTGCACACATTGTAGCATGAGAGTGTAAGAGCTAGGGAAGGAAAGATATTAAGTTCAAAGAGAAAATGAACAAAGTTTGAATAAAACAATACTACTTGGAACAAGGAGACTGTGGTACATCAACGAGGAAATATTTTTACAATGCCCTTGGTGGTGACTAATAATGCAAGCTCTCAAAGGGCCAATCATTAACAAATTAGTAAAGGTAAAGTAATTACTTAGTGTAAGAAGGGGGAGGCCAAAGATGAGATGGCTAGATAGTATTGTAGACACAATGGGCACAGAACTGGGAAGGCTGAGAGGGATGGTGGAGGACAGAGGCGCCTGGAGGAAAATGGTCCATAGGGTTGCAAAGGGTCGGAATTGACTGTGCGACTGAACAACAAAAAAATTCCTAGTATAAAGCACACGTATTAATTGTCTATATCGAGTGAGACTAAAGTTACTACCTTCCATTTCTTCACATTGGCTATTTAATTTAATTTAATTTATTCAATTTGTATGCCGTCCACTCAGCTTACGCTGACTCAGAGCGGCTCACAACAATAATCGAATAAAACATAAAAACAAATACAAGTCATTATAAAATCATTAAAACACTATCATCGTAGGATAATTAAAAACCCGCCCATCTCATAAAAAGGGGGTCGAAAAGCGAGAGGGGGGAGGATTCTGCTATACCAGCCAACAAGCGGGGGTCACCCTTCCGTCAGTGTCCTGCACTTGCCAAGCCAGCCAGGTTTTAAGTTCTTTCCTGAAGGGCAGCAATTCTATCTGGAGACGTAACTCTGTTGGCAGGAGGTTCCAAAGGGCTGGTGCGGACACGGAGAAGGCCCTCCTCCTTGTGCTAGAGAGACGAGCTTTTCTAACTGATGGTACAATTAGAGAGCCCCTCTGGTCCACTTTGGTTGGATGGATGGATGTTCTTGGGGAGATGTGGTCTCTTAGGTATCCTGGCCCACTACCATATAGGGCTTTAAAAGTCATCACCAGCACCTTGAATTGAACTCGGAGGCAAGCTGGAAACCAGTGCAGCTCCCGAAGCAGTGGCCAGGCATGGGAATAATGCCTGCATCCCATCACCACCTGGGCAGCTGCATTCTGGACCAGCTGCAGCCGCTGAATGGTTGTCAAGGGCAGCCCCATGTAGAGCGCATTTCAGTAATCTAGTCTGGAGGTGACCAGAGCAGCTGCCCTTCATGTTCTCCAGGTGTGAGGTGCACACACAGGAAGCATTGACTGAAAATTATCAAAGAAAGAAGAGGAATGAGGAAAATAAGGCATGTTTACAAAGAATATCAATTATAACATTCCTGGCAAAGACTGTTGTTTCTTCTTGGTATATGTGTAGTATTTTGATATTAGCAAATCAGTGATGATAAGAAGCAATAGCAAGCTTATAAATTGTTGAAGTCCAATATGACAACCAAATTGGGTCTCTCTCTCTCTCTCACTCTTAAAAGCAATGAGATCTTGTGTAGGCAGCATCCTTATGAACCACAGAGCAAGGGTAGGCCTTCTGCATAGGCCTTCAATATTCTTCTTTTCCAGACTGGAACTATAACTTGGATATCATGCACATTATATGTCCTTATTTCAAATTGGGTACTGCTAGGGTGTGTTGGGAGCTGTAATCCATCAATATCTGAAAGGTCACAAATTCCATATTTCTGATGTTGCATCTGCCCAGATGTAATAATGGGGCAGCTCTCTTTTATCATATGTTGTTGTTATGTACTATCAAGTAGGAAAAGACTTATTGTGACCCTAATAGGGCTTTTGTGAAATATTTAAGGAATAGTTTTACCAGTTCCACACCCCAAGTGAGTTTTGATAGCTGAATGGAGATTTGAACCTAGGCCTTCTGAGTCCTAATCTTCCACTCTATTCCACTACACAGCATTAGATATCACAAACATTGATTAATATTAGTTGTTGGAAGGCCAGCCCCTCCAAACAAGCTAACACTCATGTATAAGGACAGAGTTATGCTGATTCTGGTATAGTTTCAGAAATGGCTTATTTCTCTTAAAGCTCAAGAAAGATTTTTATTATGTTTCATTTGGGTGTTTTCTCATATTGTGTCATGTTTACAAGTTGTAATGTGAGGAGATATTCTCTGGACAGCTGGCATGGGAGGAGCAGTCCTATCATTTATCTCACTTCCCTGCCTTCTCCCTTCTCTTCTTGCAAGCTCTCAGAGGGCCAGATGTTAACAAATTACCTTAATTATTCCCACACCCCATTCCTTTGGTATGGATATGTTACCACACCATATGCAACTCTGTAGGAGTAAAGTTGTAAATGAAATTCTCAAAGTTCACAGCTCAGATGGTGATTGAACCTATGTTTGATAGAAGTGTCCTTGGAGGCCATATATTCTGAGCAACGTCAAGAATAAGTACTGCAATCTGCACTGTTGCAGCAGTGTAGGCAATGTCTTAATTACTATAATTAGCCCTGAATCAAAGCCTTTAATTGAAACAATAATAAGCCCTAAGCACAATAAGTTGCGTTCTAAAACAGCTTACTTTTCAAAAACAGCTTGGTAAATGCCAAAGATGAGAAACAAAGAGGTGATAACTACTTCATTTAATTTGCAGTTCATGTTTTAGCAGCCCTACTTTTATCTTCATATTTGATGTTGTGTGTTTTGTCTGGACCTGGAGAGTAACTACTCGGATAGAGGTAGTTTGAACGACAACATGGTTTATTGCAAGGAGCAAAAGAACAGGGGAAAAGGTGCAGGGACACTAGCTTTTATACAGAACAGAATGGTTACATTTACCCTGGCTTTCAAAGAAGCAGAAAAACATTGATGAATCAGCTTTTACAATAATGGCACCTTTTTTGCAAGGTGCGCTGTAGCATAATCAATCTTAATACACAACATTCATCCCCCCCTAGCAGGAGACCCAATCTCCGTATCTTTTGGGTGAGCCACAGGCCCACTTTGGTCACCCCATCTGAAGGGAACTCTGAAACATAGGTACGGAACACCCGGTATCACTAGTGCTGCTGGCGGCCCTTGTGGAAAGCCCTGGGTGACTAGGACTATGAGGAAACTCCTGAGCTTCTTGAGTCGGTGTTGGCACTGAACCTGAAAAATGGGGAGCTGTCTCCCCTCATCTCTGGAGACATCCAGTTTGGGGGGGGGGGCTGCCTGGAGAAACATGTGCAGGCAATGATTTGGAGGGAGGTGGCTGGCTAAAGAAATCTGAGCCTACTTCAAAATCTGGGGGCTCTGATTCTCCTTTCAATCGAGTTGAGCTAAAGGACTCATTACACCCTTCCTCTGGAGAGACGTTTTGCCCAACAATGCAGGGGTGCATTTGGTCTGCGTGCCTTCTCCAAATTAACTCATTATCCATGAGCACTTTATATGACACCGGTCCCGTCTGCTTTAGGACCTCCCCCCCCCAACCACTGGGACCCCGGGGCATAATTATGACAACACACAGCCTGTCCCACTAAAAACCCCTTAGAATTGCATACATCTAGATTTTGCCCTTTGCCCACTGTGTGGTGTGGGTCCAATTGATCAAAGACCGAAGACAATTTCCTTTTCATTAACAGCTCCACTGGGGAAAACCCTGTGCTAAAGGGGTAATCCTATTGGTGAATAGGAACTGACATAGCTGCAAATCTAAATCACCAGACCCCATTCTTTTAAGGGCCTCTTTTACTGTTCGAACCTGCCTCTCTATTTGCCCAGTTATGTGACAAACCCCATTACTTTTGAGGAAATCCTCGAATTTTACTGACATAAAGGTCAAGGCATTGTCAGATACGACAATGTCAGGCAAACCAAAAGTGCAAAATAACCTCCTTAGTTTATAAATTGTAACAGCCGCTGATGTGTTCAAAAACGGAATCACTTCTAACCACTTAGAAAAAGAATCAACAATTAATAAGAATAGAGCACCATGGAACAGCCCAGAAAAATCAATATGAACCCTTGACCAGGGGCCCTTGGCCATATCCCACTCCCAGGTGGGTCGATGATTGTCACTCTCGACACCGCCCCACCCAATCCTCAATGTCCGAATCAAGTCTGGGCCACCAGAAGTAGCTCCTGGCTAGCGCCTTAGAGTGAATAATACCAGGGTGACTCACGTGTAGTGTACGTAGAACCTTGCCTCGTAGTGCTGGTGGAATGACCACCCTATCCCCACATACCAAAGATCCCCACTCCAATGACAGTTCATTTTGCTTAGTATAACCTTAGACAATAGGTAATCCCTCTTTGAAGCTGCCGCTATGTCCTCTATGGACACAGGCGGGGAATCCAACACTTTGATCATTAGGACCTGATGGTCAGCAGTAACCTTGCCCACAGACTCAATGGGAGATCTGGAGAGAGCATCTGCATTAGTTATAGAGGTCCCCGGGTGATGCTGTTAGTTGAATTGATATGCTTGCAAAAACATCGCCCACCGAAGCATCCTTGGAGACAAGATCTGGGGGGTTGGCTTGTCAGGGGCGAAGATGCCCAGGAGTGGCTTGTGGTCTGTAACAATCATGAATGGCCACCCGTAAATGAAATCATGGAATTTCTTGGTCCCTGCAATAATGGCCAGGGCCTCCCTATCAAACTATGCATACCTTTTCTCTGTATCTGAGAGAGATCTCGAGAAATAGGTGATCGGCGCCTCTCTTCCCTCCCAAGGTCATAACAAAGAACTGCCCGAACCCCTACAGGGGAGGCATCACAGACCAGAACAACTGGTTTATTGGGGTCGAAATGAGTCAGAATAGCATTGGATGTAAGGAGCTTTTTAACCTCCCTGAAAGCCTGCTCCTGGGGGGGGGGCACCACATGGCCTGTTTCCTCAGCAGATTGTGCAGAGGAGCCACCACAATTGCCTTTTGGGGAAGGAAGGAATGGTAAAAGTTCAAGAGTCCTAAAAAGGACTGCAGTTCAGTCTTAGAAGTTGGACGTGGGGCATTCAAGACTGCTGAGACTTTAGAGTTGGCAGGCTTGACACTCTCAGAGGTGACTTTGAAACCCAGGAAATCTACTTCTGTAGCAAAGAAACAGCACTTCTCTTTTTTTAGGCGGAGACCAGCATTCTGGAAACGTTCAAGCACATTTCCTAACTTAACAGCTAGGTCCTCCCTATCACTTCCTGATATTAAGACATCATCAAAATAAGGCAATACCCCAGGAAGACCCTTAAGCAACCTCTCCACCAACCCCTGGAAAATTCCGGTGCCACATTGACAGTGAACTGGAGGTGATGGACCTTAAAAGCACCCATATGAGTCGTGATGGTTTGACACAATGCCGAAGCGGGGGTAACAGGCAGCTGCTGATAAGCCTGAGCCAAGTCAAGTTTGGCAAAACATTTTCCCCCATGGAGCGAAGCAAGAAGGTGGCTGACCACCGGTACAGGATATGAGTTTGGGTGAATGGCCTTATTTACAGTACATTTGTAGTCCGTGCAAATGTGGATGTCTCCATTGGACTTGATGGCCATGACGATTGGAGTCTCCAAATCGGCTGAATCCACTGGCTTCAAAATGCCCTGCGCAACCAGTCTATCAAGTTCCTCCTCAATACGGTCCTTAAGCACAAAGGGCACCCGACGGGGGCTTCATTCTGATGGGGACAACATGGGAGTCCAACTCAAAATGGACCAGGGGGCCTTTTTAGGTACTCAGCCCCAAGCAGAAAACATCCAGGAACTTATCACAGGCAGATTGAATGGGGTCAGACCCCACCGAATTAATACCTGACATGACAATACCCAGGATCCCAAACCAGTGAGTTCCCAAAAGGTTGCCCTTACCAGTCTTGACCACCACTAGAGGAAAGAGGGCAGACAATTTTCAGAAATGCACATTAAAGTTTCCAACGCCCAGCACAGAAATATGTCCGCCCTGTACGTCACTCAACCTGACTTTCAGGGCCCGCAGCTTGGGGCGGGTAGATGGGGGCAAGCCAAAAATTCTTTCTGCATGATGATAGATAAAGAAGTCCCTGAGTCAACCTCCATACTGACCGGAGAACCTTGGGTGTCGACATTGACGAAAAACTTTCCTGAGACCGCCTAGACACCAGAACTGGAACGGCAGCCCTCGAAGACTTTGGATATTGGATAGTCCCTCTCCCGGTGAATGCTGTCCTTGTGCAATCCTCTTGACTCATGGTGGCAAACCTTGGCAATGTGCCCCTTCTTGCCACATCAGTGGCACTCAGTGTTTTTAAATGGGCAATTAGTGCAGAGGTGCCGCCTCCCACACCCTTGACATGGTGCAATGTCATCCTTGTGTGAAGTTGATGGCACAGTGCACCGCTGCCAGACATGACTGATATCGTCCTCCCCTTCTGAGCCGCCGGAGGACGTTGACGGACTTGAAACTTGGTGTTTGTGAACAGCTGAGCTTTTCTGAACAGGGATAATAGGCCTTGATTGAAGGAACTGGACCGCAGCATTTGCAATTTCTGCAGCTTGAGCCTCCTTTAGCGCTGCCACAAATGTCAGGACATCCCTTTTCATTAGGCGGTGCTGCATGGCCTCGTCCCTAATGCCTACTATCAGCCTGTTCCTTAGAGCGATGTCAAGATTTTCAAGGAATGGCAGCATGTCGGAGTGCGGCAATGTACTCAGCAACGGATTCCCCGACCTTCTGGTCATGTCTGTAGAAAGCCACGCATGCAGGAATCACAGCAACCCTGGGCCTAAAGTGGTCCTCTAGGGCGGTTAGAATGTCTCTGAGCATAATGTCTCTCAGCAACCTTGGCAGCACAAGATCATTAAGGAGCTTGAGTGTCGGCAACTCACAAAAAGCGAGGAATGTCTATTTTTTTTAGTGCTGGGTTGATCCTCTGAGACGTACAATAATTCTCAAACTGAAACTTGTACATTGTCCAGGACTCTGGTTTCGAGATGTCAAAGGGGCCCATCAACACTGGGGTGGCCGCCACCATTGTGATCCCATCCTCATCGCCAATTGTTGTGTCCAGACCCAGAGAGTAACTACTCGGGCAGAGCTAGTTCGAATGACAGCATGGTTTATTGCAAGGAGCAAAAGAACAGGGGGAAAGGTGCAGGGACACTAGTTTTATACAGAACAGAATGGTTACATTTACCCTGGCTTCCGCAGAAGTGGGAAAATATTGACGAATCAGCTTTTACAATAATGGCACCTTTTTTTTACAAGGCGTGCTGTAGCATAACCAATCTTAATACACAACGTTGTGTTAAAGAGACTGAAGAAGGGTGATGATTCTTCTACATCGTACTGTTTTTTAAAAGGAGCCATTACTTTTCAAATCCATTGTAGACAAAACAGAACTGCCATAGAATGTTCATCTGACATGATGCAGGTTCTCTGACCTTTCTCTGACACAAGTTACTGTCAAGAAATGGGAACTTGTCATATACTGCTTATGTAATTTGCCTGTCTAGCTCAGAGGGATGGAGAACCTCTAGTTTACACGACATGATATTATCTCTGATCACTGAAATACATCACAGATAAAAGGCCATTGAAGCTATGTTTTGCAGTCCAGAAAACCTACATGGAATCCAGCTGTATTTTGCAGACCAGATAGCAAAGCTCTATTCATAGGTGTTTAACAAATTTAGATTACAGGTAGTTCACAGGCTTGATTTCAGTTTTTACTTTTGTTGTCAGCTTTCACGGTGCTTCTTGTGGCTTCAGGTGGTTATTTTTTAGATCATGTTTTTGTTATTGAGATGACTATCAATGAAAATGTTATTAAACATTTATACAGAAATTTAATTCTTTTATAACTTACTTTGGAGTCCCCTGCTAGTGTGAGAAGTAATTCCTGAATTTAATATATTTAATAAATCAAACTAAATTACAGCTGATCTAAGGCACCTTTTTATCATCTATGTTCACTGTCCATGAACACCAGACTGATGATAAAATTGTAAACTCAGGTTATTTTTCCTCATGTATCTGTGATAAATCCTCTTTACAGAAGGTAACACCCATTTAAATGTGCAGCCTTGAGAACATTTGACAAAAGAAGATAGAAATCAGCATTTTGGAAACTTCTATCACTTGGAATATGAAACATAGTTGAGTGGTTGCAATTCATACATTCAGTTCCACATATAACGTTTTAAGAAGTCAAACAGTGTCCATGTATACCAAGTTAGATGTAGCATTCCTTTCTGGCTTATCTATCCCAAATGTTTCTCTTAGTAATCCATGGAATTCTAGCATTAATAAGTTATAATACTGCCATGAAGTGCCTTTAGATCACCTTCCTTTAAGAGGTACTCCAAAGAGTGGTGACAAGGTAGATAACCTTTTAGGTCATAAAACCCATCCTCCATATACTCATGAAATGCTATTTTTAAAATGAAAACTGCCTTGCCCTGACATTGCAATTTATTTGATGCTAGGTTGATAATTTTTGTTTCTTACAGGCTTTTGATGGGACTCTTTTCTTTTCAAAATAGCCTTAGGCTAATGTAGTATTTTTTATCAATGATTTTTTAAATATGTATTATATATTGTTTTCATTACTTTTGTTTTTAATGTCAGTATATTTTAATTGTAAGGGGCTTTGAGGAGTTATTATTCTTGTTCAGAAAATGTATATTATTGCTGATACTGTTCTTAATAATGATAATGAAGCTGACATGTTGTGACTGTTCCATTCCACATTCTGGAGAAAACCAGTCATTTTGTGTACCTTAGCAGTGTGATCTTTGGCGCAGCATGTACTCAATCTAAGACTATGTTGGACAAGTTATTAGATAAGTTACATATCTAAAAGACAGAGAGGGATGGGGTTTTATGGCTACACGTACATGACTGAGACAAAGACTCTTGAGAAACAGAGGAAAGCAAAAGTAAAGTTAGATATGAGACTGTCAGACTGTTGACAAAGGAGCAGTTGATCTGACAAGAAAAAAAGATGCTATTCAGGTGTTTAGATAACTCTGTCTCCTCCTCTGTTGTCACTTCTGTCACCTTCCTATTCATGAAATGCAAGAAGTCAGAGTCTCTTTATATGAATTAGAAGCTTGGTAAATCAGAGTAATAAAGAGTAGAGACATCATCCTGCCAAAAAAAGTTAGCATAGTCAAAGCAATGGTATTCCCAGTAGTAATGTATGGCTGTGAAAGCTAGACCATAAGGAAGGATGAGTGCAGAAAAATAGACGCCTTTGAATTGTGGTGCTGGAGGAGACCCTTGAGAGTCCCCTGGACCACGAGGATCACAAATCAGTCAAACTTGAAGGAAATCAACCCTGATTGCTCATTAGAGGGACAAATACTGAAGATGAAGCTCAAGTATTTTGGCCACCAAATGAGAAAAGAGGATTCACTAGAGAAGGTGATGCTGGGAAAGATAGAAGGGAAAAGGAGAAGGGGATGCCAGAAGATGAGGTGGATAGATAGCATTATAGATGCAATGGGTGTGGATCTGAGTGGGCTGAGGAGGATGGTGGAAGATAGAGGAGCCTGACACATGATGGTCCATGGGGTCACAAAGGGTCGGACTCGACTGTGCGACTAAACAACAACAACAAAATTCAAAGTCACCACTGACATTAGACAGTCTCCACAGGCAGTGGAGGGTCTCTTTTTTAGACTTGTGGCCTCTAGATGTAGGAGGGTGGTGAATCAGGGGGATAGAGAGAATTTATCACACTCCACTCTAGGGCTAAACAATTGTACCCTCTTTCTAATGCAAAACTAAGGCCAAACCATCTCAGGTTTACAGATGACATAGTACTGATTGCCAGAAAAACTCAAAGACATCAAAAATGCTGTATGAACTCAATGCAGAAAGTAGTAAGGTTTGTCTAAAAATGAATGGCATGAAGACAAAATATATGCTATGAAGCAATCAACTGAACTTCCAAATAAGAATCCAGAATGAACCCATTGAGCAGGTCAACCACTACGTCTATCTCAGCCATCAGATTAGGATGAACAACTATCAGAGAGCAGAACTAGCCAAAAGAAAGAAAGCAGGATGGGTGGCATTCAACTCCATCAAAAAAATCTTGCTAAATGAGAAACTGTTGTGTCCAAACGTTAATTACATTTAATACTCGGACTCAACAGAAACTCAACAAGAAACAACTTGACAACCTTTTTAATTTCATGGTCCTTTATGGGAGTGAAACATGATCATTAACAAAGGCCGAGGAAGAAGAACTATCAAGAGCCATAAGAGCCATGGCTAAAGGTATGCCTTTATGATCACATTCTCAACACCCAGATAACAAAACAAATTGAGATCAATGAAGCTATTGCTGAATATCATAAAAGGAAATTGCACTGAGCTGGACATGTCACTCAGATGACAGATGGGTGTTAGACAGCAGCAGTTACTGAGTAGTATACCAGAGGAGTAAAAAGACCCCTTGGCAGCACCCCCCCCCCCAAGATGGGAAGACCCAATCATGAAAAGTTTGGGTCAAACCTGCAGAAGAAGAGTGCAACAGCAAAACAAATTAAAATGAGTTGTGACCAGCAGGAACTTAGTCCTTGATAGTCTGGTCAACCTAGAAATCAAGGGTAAAAACTAAGACCAAAGAGAGGATACTTCAAGGAACCTGAAGTACTTCTCTCTATCTCTACTGGTCCTTGTTGGCAGAGTGCAGGTATAATTATATTGCTTCAATCACAACATTATCATGTCAAAAAAGCTTATTTAAGTGGTTTTGCAATACTACAGAAACACAAGTTTGTGGACCATCTTGAATTTGAATTATACTTTACGGCAGGGATTCTCAATGTTTTTCAGCTGTGGGCCAGACCACACATCCTCAGACAGATAAGTGGGTCAGACTGGTGGTTCTCCCCACGGTAAATGCTGCCATAAAATGCATCCGTGGCTGTCGCAAATGAGTTTATGATGGCTGCAGACTAATTTACAGCTGCAGTAAACACATTTACGATGGCAGTAAATGACTCTGCGGCCAATTTTGGGGTGCCTTGAGCGAGGTTAGGGGCCAGATTATTTGGCACCATAGGCCATAGGTTGTGAACCCTTGCTTTAGGGATTAACAAGCACAGACAAATAGCAATTGTGAGCAGATTACCTCTCCCACCTATCTTTAGAAGGGGAGGGGAAGGAGGAAAAGAGACAAAAAAGGTTGGAGTGTTCCAAATGCAAGCGTGGCACCAAAATGGCCACCGTGCTCTTTGCGGCCCCCCCACCCGGACGCAGACATCCGGGCTAGTTAGGGGTGGCCATGAGGCAGCCTGGCTGCCATTTTGCGAAGCGACGGAGCGGAGAAGTTCGCTCCGAAGCTTCCTTCTTTGCCTTCGCCTCTTTTAAGAGGCTTGCTTTGCTTTTTGATCTTCCATCGGAGGTTTTCCTCTTCCTCCGAACAGCACCTGCTTGGGCCATGGCACCCAAGCGCAAGGCTCAGGCGGCCCCTCGGTCGCGTCAAAGGGGGGGCTCAGCCCACCCCCTCCACTTCTTCGGGGGTGCCACCGGGCCGGAGGGCTCGAACGGCACCCCCGCAGGGTGGAGGTGGGGTTTTCATACCCACTGCCACCAATGAGCCCAGTCTGAGGACTCGGGCGGGGGCGGCACAGGCCTGCTCCCCTGGGGTTCTTACCACCGCTGCTTCTTTGTCCGGCTCGGGGCATAGTGGCCCACTTGGGGACGGTGCGGGTTTCCGCCCCACCGTCCTTCCGGCCCCTCATGGGCCGGATTACTGGGCATGGCCCTATTTTGGCCAGGGATTACCACAGGGGTTTATCCCTCAGCAATTGCCCTGTGGGCCATCTGGCCCATCCGGCCCACCTTATCCTGGTGGGTAGGAGACTGTGGATGCTCTCCTTGCCCGCATTTCGGTGCTGGAGGCTTCAATGGTGGGCTTGCCAACTCTCACTGCTGCGCAGTGGGCCGCCAATAGGGTTGAGCTGCTAGAGGCCATCAGGCCAGCCCAAGCTGGCGCCTTGCAGCTCCCCAACAGGCCGGCACAACAAGGCTTTCCATCAGCTACCGGTCCTACTTGGCAGAGGCGAATCGGGATGCAGAGCTCGATACCTGTCGCGAGCTCTGACGCCCACCGCGGGTCGGAACCCCCAGTGGGGGCGGCCCAGGGTGGTGCGCCGAGTGAGTATCCTGGTCAAGTCAGCACACCTGTGACACTAGCCAATACTGCTGGGGGGGGGGGTACAGTGGCCATGGCCACAACAAGTGACTGTGGGAGGACAGTTTAATCCACACTGTCCGGTTAATTCCTGGTTGCCCAATTATCCCCCGGTTATTGCAGGGGTGACCGCCCCTATGGGTACGCCTAATTTCCCGGGGGTCCTACAGGGCCCACTGCGGGCGCCCACAATTCAATCTGTGCCAACGGCGGCCCTGCCGACGGCCAGTTACTCCTTGCCCCTCTGTGACCATTTGTCCCAGGCTACGAGGGAAAAGATTTGGCGGGGGGAATACGTGGACATTTTCACCCTCCTGAACCGTGAACCTACGAAGGAGGAGAGGGAGGGGCAGGACGACAGGGACAAGGAGTTGTCCCATCGTTGTAAGCCACCTTGAACTTGGGCTAATTGGTTACCGGCCTATCTGATTTATATGGCAGTATACCTTAGGGCCCATCCTGATCTGGCCATTCCAATGGTCCAGTGCCTGGACAATATTTAGCGGGCTGTTGTTGATTTCCCGGGACCGTCATGGTTGGCCTATGACGAAGAATTTAGGATGAGGGTGGCCCTTCATCCTGAGATGAGGTGGGACGAGCCCTGCCAGCAGTTGTGGCTGCTGTATATGACCTCCACGCGACCGGCGCCTGGTGACCGGTACCACTGTGGCCATGCCGTACAGCGGGCTGCTACAACACAGACTCCCCACCAGCCGGTGGGGCAGGGGGCTCCAGTCCGCCTGCTGTGTTGGAGTTTCTCCGCCAACGGAGTGTGCAACAAGCGCCAGTGTCGATATAGGCACGAGTGCCCTTCTTGTTCCAGCCCTCATGCCGCCTCCGTGTGCCTGCAGGCTGGTGGGTCAAGGGGCAGAGGAAGGGGTGGATAGGGGGCGGCCAGAGCTCCCTCTGACGTTGTTACCCATTCAAAAGGCCCCCTCTCCAATTAATGTCCCAGTGCTTGAACGATGGCTGTGCGCTTATCCTAGACAGGATGATGCAAGATACCTACTTGAGGGCTTTCAGTTTGGCTTCCGCATACCCTTTAAAGGGGTTCGTGGGCCTCAGGATGCTCCGAACCTACTGTCCCTCAGGGGTAATGAGGACATTGTTGCGGAGCAGATAGCCAAGGAGATTAAGGCACAGAGGGTGGCGGGGCTGTTTGGCGACCCCCCATATCCTAACTTGAAGGTATCCCCTCTAGGTTTAGTCCCTAAGAAGTCCCCGGGTGAATTCCATCTAATTCACCACCTTTCTTACCCTGCCTTTGCTCTGTCAGGTATACGTCCTTTGACCAGGCCTTACAGATGGTATGCTCGTGTGGTCCCGGGGCGCAATTGGCAAAGTGTGATATCAAATCGGCATTCCGATTGTTGCCAGTGCACCCCGATGACTTTGAGCTGTTAGGTTTTTGTTTTCGGGGCAAGTTTTATGTGGACAAGGCCATGCCTTTCGGCTGTTCAATATCATGTTCGGCCTTTGAATGATTTAGCACCTTCCTCCACTGGGCTTTTGTTTGTAGGTCAGGGTCCCGATCGGTAGCCCACTACCTCGATGATTTTTTGTTCGGGGATGGACATGCTACGGGCACGTGTGCCCGTCTGCTCACCACATTTCAGGTCCTTATGCGTGAACTTGGCGTCCCCCTAGCACCTGAAAAGACTGAGGGCCCAGCCACCACTCTTACCTTTTTAGGTATTGAAATCGACACCGTTGCCCAGACATCCAGGTTGCCTATAGAAAAGGTGACTCGGATCTCTGCCGTGATTTTGGCTATGCTTGCCAAGCGTAAGGTGTCCCTCCGAGAGTTACAGGTGCTTCACGGTCACCTCAACTTCGCCTGTAGGGTAGTGACGCCAGGCAGAGCATTTGCCAGGTGTCTGTGTGACGCCATGGTGGGCCTTTCAAAGCGACACCTCAGGGAACTGCTGACCAAGGGTTTACGAGCAGACCTGGTGGTTTGGCTCACATTCCTACAGGACTTTAACGGCGTCTCCTTTTCGAGATCTGAGCTTATGGTCAGCCTTCATTTTCAAGTACAGTTGAATGCCTCCGGCTCCCTGGGTTATGGAATTTACTTTGAGGGTCAGTGGACCTATGGTCAATGGCCTCAGACATGGCAAGGCACGGATTGCTTATGCGACCTTACGTTTCTGGAGTTCTTTCCCATTTTAGGGGCCCTAATGCTCTGGGGGGGGGGATAGGTGGGCTAATTCGGTAGTTCACTTTTGGTGTGCCAATGCTGCAGTTGTGCACATTGTCAATGCCCAAACATCTAAATCCCCAGAGTCATGGCCTTAGTTCGCCAATTTGTTTTGAGGTCCTTACGCCTGAATGTGCTCTTCAGCGCCAGACATGTGTCAGGCATTAATAATGATATTGCTGACGCTTTATCCCGCCTGCAGATCTCCTGGTTCCATGCCTTGGCTCCAGACGCAGAGGAACTTCACTCTCCACTCCCGGCCGAGATTTGGACATTTGGCGAGGAGAGGTGAATTGGGCGATCGGCATGTCTTTGGCACCTCACACGCATAAGGGGTATCTGCATGCACTCCTCCAATTTAGGACTTTTTGTGTGCAAAGGCAACTGCCCGAAATGTGGCCGATACCGGTCGACCAGACTTTACAGTTTATGGTGCACCTTCATGATCAGGGGTTAGCCCCACGCACCATTGCCGCCAAGCTTTCCGCCTTGGCATTCATGGCCAAGGCACGGGGCTTCACTGACTGTGTGAACGACTTCCGCATACGCCACGTATTGGAAGGGTGGACACGTGAGCGTGGCTGCCGCCCGGACACACGTCACCCTGTTTCCCCAGGTGTTCTTACCCACCTTGCCCGAGATTGGCATAGACTGTGAAATGATAGGTATGAGGAGGCTCTTTTTCATGCAGCTCCCACCGTAGCTTTCTTTGGAGCTCTCCGAATCAGTGAACTGGTCCCATTGTCAAAGGGGGACGTGTCTCGTAGGGCACTGGAACTCGACGATGTCTTTATCAATCAGGAGTAGGCTCAGTTGAGTATTCGCTCCTCAAAGGATGATCAGCACGGAGTGGGCAGTGGTGTTAGACTGCTACGATGCACATTTGCTGACATCTGTCCGGTTGGTGCCCTACATGCATTTTTGGCAGGGCGTGGCACACACCCTGGCCCGTTTTTCTGCCACCAGGATGGGTCTCCCCTTACCAAATTTCAGTTTTGGAGGGTGACTGGTATGGCACTTCACAGTGTCGGCCTCCCTGGGGCTTGTTATGACACCCATTCATTCAGGATAGACGCTGCTTCAACTGCGGCTGCATTTGGGTACTCTGAGGCTGATATATGTCGGATGGGTAGGTGGGGGTACGCGCATTTTTCCTTATATGTACGTCCCCTCACTGTATGAGTACCATTTATGTCCTTACTTCCTTTTTCTTCTTTTACAGACCCTGTGTGTCTACGCACACCAGTGGCAGTATGGCCACAGTTACGTGCACTGGGCGGCAGAATATGCTGCGGCGACGGAGTGGGGACCCCATCTCGGGCTGCGTGCAGCCGCATGTATGCGTTGGTATGGTATGCGCGGCATGAGATGGCGGGAACTGTTGCCATTCCTGATGTCCATCAGGGATGCTGGACCGCCTGATGTCCTGATTCTGCACCTCGGTGGCAATGATCTCGCACAGATCACTGGCCTTTCCTTAAAAATGTCGGTGTGCAGCGATCTGGCGTTTTTACATCATTTATGGCCGTACACACGGTGGCTATGGTCTGACATCGTGCTGAGACACTGTTATAGAGGAGGCATGGACCTCCATGGTTTGGACCATGCCCTGCGGTCAGTGAACAGGGCTGTTGTCCGGTTCCTTGTCTAGAATGGCTTGGGGACAGCCATTCTACATCCGGGGATAGGCTTGCAAAATTTTGACCTATATGCAGGTGATGGGGTCCACCTGTCGGCCAGAGGTATGAACCTCTTTCTGGAGGATGTGCAAGCAGGCCTGGTAACCGAGCTGACGTTCGGGGGGGGGGGTGAGTCATCATGGACGCCTCCCCGTGTGGCGGGTAGCACTGGGTAAGGTAAAGATTTATGACCCATAGGTATCCGGCAGGTTCGCAATTGACTGGCCAACACGTAGATAGGTACAGAGGAAACAGGATTGGCCAGTCAAGGGCGAACCAAGAAAGGGGTGATGTCAGGAGCTTCACAGCCTGCATCACCTTGATATTTGAACAGATACATGTCATAGGGTGGGGTCAGTAGATAGTATATTGACTCCGGTCAACAATTTGTTTGTGTCAAACAAATTGATACAAATCGATACATGTAGCCAATTTCCATTGGCATTTAGGGTGGAACCTTACCAGTGCTACTGCGGCCTGCTTGCCTTAAAGAATTACAATTGGATGATACACCAGTTGAAAGTGATAATTCGGACTAGGGCATTATTCAATAAAAGTGGCCCGATGCCTTTAATCCAATACCGGCGTCTGAGTCTTTATTTGGGTGGGTGCGCCTGCAATGCAAGCGCAGCGCCAAAATGGCCACCGCACTCTTTGCGCCCCCCACCCGGATGCAGACGTCTGGGCTAGTTAGGGGGCGTGGCCACCCCTCTATAAAAGGGGTGGCCACAAGGCAGCCTGGCTGCCATTTTGCAAAGCGACGGAGCGGATCCGTTTTTCCCCTCCACCCCCTCCCTAGTGGACAGTGTGATTTTCTGGTTGCTTCGGGGCCGGGTGGGAATTTTTGCTTGAACCTACATTGGCCCCTTGGTTCTTGGCTTTTTCGCCCATCCCACACTGTCGCTAGTGTTTGAGATATGGGGTAAGTTGACTTTGGTCACTTTTGGCAGGTAGCACTGGGTAAGGTAAAGATTTATGACCCATAGGTATCCGGCATGTTCGCAATTGACTGGCCAACACGTAGTTAGGTACAGGGGAAACAGGATTGGCCGGTCAAGGGCGAACCATGAAAGGGGTGATGTCAGGAGCTTTACAGCCTGCATCACCTTGATATTTGAATGGATACACGTCATAGGGTGGGGTCAATAGATAGTATATTGACTCCAGTCAACAATTTGTTTGTGTCAACAAACAAATTGATACAAATCGATACATGTAGCAAATTTCCATTGGCATTTAGGGTGGAACCTTACCAGTGCTACTGCGGCCTGCTTGCCTTAAAGAATTACAATTGGATGATACACCAATTGAAAGTGATAATTCGGACTAGGGCATTATTCAATAAAAGTGGCCCGATGCCTTTAATCCAATACCGGTGTCTGAGTCTTTATTTGGGTGGGTGCACCTGCAAAGAAGAACACCATGTATGGAAAACATAAAAGGTTGTAGTTGTGTCGTAAAATCAAAACCATCTTCTATTATCAAAGGTCAAAAACATTATCCACATGCCAGCTAAATTTATAAATACACTCTTCATGGAGCTGAACCTAAAATGTGAGATAAATAGAACACTGGGAGTTATAAAGATGAATTAGGAGCAGTGGGAACATGAAACCCTTATTTTAATTGCTGCATTAGGCAAGAAAAAGGGATGATGCCTCCACATTTGCACAGAGAGATTAGACAGGTTTCCTTATATATATTTTTTATAGATTTTAAAGCCACAGTGAAAAAAGCCAGAGGTTTAGAAGTTCTTTTGGACATGTGGAATGAAGAAAGCATCACGGTTGCAACAATCCCTTGGGAACATTGGCCTGGCTGGTGAATTATGGGATGTAAATCCAACTTTTCCAAGGGCAGCAACCAATTTGGACAATGGACTCCATTTTCTTTTCCACCTGCACATCCTCACAGGCATATTGAATTCTTTTGGAATTTTAGGATGAGTTGTGCTTTCAGACAAACAGAGTACTTCATCACACATTGTGGAGGTGATTTGGTTTTAAATACAACAGGCCACAGGAATAATCTCAAGGTTTGCATGACTTCTCTAGCACTCAAAAGAGGTACTCTCGCATAGATAGCCATGTGGGAAAGTGATTTTTCCTCTGTCAAGAAACTCTAAGAGAGAGAAAGGATCGGAGACAGAAAGGAGTCAGTAGATTGCATGGAAATGGATCTTCTTACAAAGATGCTTAACTATGTGTTGGTGGAAGAGTGACCCCAGTTGGATGGTTGGTGTGGATCAGAACCCTTCCCCTCTCACTCTCCAGTACTCTTTTATTTGGGGGGGGATGGGTGGTGATTTTTAAGTGTTTTTATGATAATGATGATGTTTTAACGTTTTAAAATGATTGTGTATGTTCTATCTGTTATTTAGTTTTATTCTATGTTGGTAAGCCGCCCTGAGTCGATCTTGATCAAGTGGGTGGCATAGAAGTTGAATAAATTGAATTGAATTGAATTGAATTGAATTCTGTGCCTTAATTCCTTCTATTAAAGCAAATGTGGGCAAAGTGTGGCCTTCAGATGTTCCTGAGTGCAACCCTGATCATTTGTCACTCTATGTGTCCAGAGCTAGTGGGAGTTACAGTTGAATATATCTATGACTCCAACATCAATTAACAACTTATTAAAAAAATTAAAAAGGACATACTGGGAATGTGGGCATGTGAGATCTGGGGAGCATGTGCTACCCCTCAGTATCTCTGTGAGTTGTCTATTCCTGGTTTAAAAATTATGGAAAGAAATGGAATACAACATACCTGTACATCCAAATGCTGCTTCAACAGCCTGTAGATCAAATGTACTGTATATGTGAACTGGAACTGTCATACTAATTAGAAACAAATCCAACCTAATTCACATGCTCTGTAAAAACATACAGAACAGAATCCACAATCATTATTTCCTTCTGCCCCCCACCCCCATTAATAAATATATAAATAAATGAATACAGAAGTCTCTTAGGAAGACTCTGTTTATCTTTCCCCCACATATTGTATCTATCCTCCAAATCTCTCCTCCTTAAACTGTTTTTTCTATTATTGATGATACTCTTACCATCAGCTCTGTTAATACATTTGTGTAAATGTTTAGCAGATTTCTCAATTCTTGTTGAGGGAATGGAAGTTCAGAGGTAACTGATCCCACCAAATTAAAGTAGCATGTGGGAAATTATATATTTATTTGCAGGCATAATTTTGACGATCAAAAGTCAAAACATTTCCCAGTTTCAATATTATTTCAGTTTCACAACAGACTAAGAAGCTGAATAACAGATAAATCAGTACAATAAGGTGAATTATATTATTAAAAGAGTTGGATTCTAATTTCATAAACACATTTTGAAGGAACTGAAGGAAAATTGTTTTTTTGCATTATTTGTCAGCTCGAAGTCTAAACCTGGTGGATCATTTAAAACAAGGAGGCTTCTTTCAAAGTTAGTAGAGGCTTGATGATATTCACCATATGTATAAAGACTACTTATTTTATATATCCAAATAAGGAATATCCAGACCTCATGCTTCAAGGAAGAATGAATACAATTGCATGTGGAAGTCACCTATGTTTAAAGTAACTTTCCAAATGCTGATATTTCTTGAGAGAAGATTTACATAGGCTATGAACTGGGTGCACAAAAATGAAGTCTGTCTCTTGTTCTTCTTTGTTAGAAACACTTCAGGTTCGGTTACTTTTCAGAAATGGCTTCTTTCTTAAGAAATCCAGAACTGCATGGCAAACCATACTGTAGATCTTTGATTATGATGATTGATAGGTATTTACTCATATCAAGGTAATTAATATAATCATGACAGGACTTCGGCAAAACTACTTGTATTGGTTATTAATGGAAGCATGACAACTGTGGCTTTCTTTCTGGATATTATGGTTAAAGAGAATGTACTTCTTTCTTTACAAGCTACTATTCCCAGATTTCCTATGCAGGACAATGATCAACACTAAATCCATTTGAAACAACAGCAATAGCAATAGAAATTATACTTATATACTTTCTCATACTGCTTAGTGCATTCTCTGGATGGCTTACAGGTACTGTACTTAGCATTTTACCCCAAACATGCTGGGTACTCATTTTACCAACCTTGGAAGAATGGAAGGCCCAAGTGAAAGGTGTCTGTACCACCAGATCTACACAACAGCTTTCTCATTTGATTTTTGTACATGGGGCAATAGCAATGGAGCAATAAGACATTTTTTGTTTTACTGTATGAAAAATAGGTCCAGAAGAGACAAATGCAAGCGCGGCGCCAAAATGGCCGCCGCGCTCTTTGCGGGCCCCCCCCCCACCGGACTTGGGCATCCGGGTAGTTAGGGGGCGTGGCCAGCACCCTTTAAAAGGGGTGGCCACGAGGCAGCCGAGCTGCCATTTTGCGAAAGCGACGGAGAGGAGAAGTTTTCTCCGTCGCTCCCTCCCCCCTTTTTGCTAGCCTCTGCTCGAGGCTTCGTTTTCTCTCGCCTCTGTGCTAGAGGCTTGATTCTTTTAGAAGCGACGGGGCGGAGGAATCTGTTCCGTCGCTTCCCCCTCTGTCAGCCTCTGTGCGAGGCTTCCTTTTACCTTGCTGCCTCTTTGCAAGAGCCTTGATTTCGCTCCTATTGGTTTCCTTTTTGCCTGTAACTGAGCAGAACTGCTGGATAGCTCAGTGGTTTAGGAATCTGGCTGCAAAGTCAGAGGCTGGGAGTTCGATTCCCCATGGTGTTTTCTTGCTCGTAGGGGGATCGCGGTGGCTCAAGTGGTTAAGACACGGAGTGTTAAGTGCCTGAGACGCTGACTGGGAAGTGGAAGGTCAGTGGTTTCACTTCCTGTGTACTGCAGGACAGAATGAGCTCCCGTTTTCAGCCCCAGGCCGGCCCTTCAGAGGATCCGGCCCTCGGCCCACGGCTGCCGGCCATGGGCTGGAACGATTGGGGGGAGGGCTTTGTGCTGGCTCACAGCACGTTTTTACCCATTGGGGGCCAGAGTTTTGGGCATGGCCCTATTCTGGCCCGGGCTCTCAAATTAGGGCCTCTGGCCCAATACCTAGCGGGCCGTCCGGCCCACCTATTTACTGTGTCTATCAGATAATGTTTCCTGGTTGCTCTAGGGATTCTCAACCTGTGGCTCGTGGGCCAGATGTGGCCCACATGCCATTTTATGTGGTCTCCCACTGCCTCCACCCCACTAGGAAGTGCCATGTGGTGGAGGAAGGGCAAAATTGCCATGCAACCCCCAAAGCTGTCTGAGGGTACACGACAGCGGGGTCGAGCTTCTCGTGACACGTCGGCCTGTGCCCGCCGCTGTCTCGCAGCTCCCCGTTTGTCTGGAAATGTGGTTGGAGTGCGTGGGAGGTCGCCCCAGAGCCCGATTTCGGTCGCGAGCTCCAACGCCCACCGTGGGCCGGAACCCCCAGTGGGGGCGGCTCACGGGGGTGCAACTTGTGAGTATTCGGTTCAAGTTGAATGCACACACATCACAGTCCATTTCCAGCAGTTGGGGCTCAGTGCTCTTTGCCTCGCTGCTTTGAGGCTGGGGGGGCATCACTCGCCATCCTATCCCAGTGCCCCTTGGTTGCATTCTGGCACGATGTTGGGGGTGGGGGTTTACGCTCCCGGGGCGGTACGTGGTGTCACAGGGGCTGTCCAGGTCCTGCTGTGTGTGTCCGGCGTACATCAGGTACCGGCAATGGCATTGCCGACGACTGGTTATTCATGGCCCCCCAGTGATCATCTGCCCCAGATCATGAGGGAAAAGATTTGGTGGGGGGGAGTACCTCCCTATGAACTGAGATCCCAATAAGGATAGGAAGTACGGACAGGAGGATAGAGACATTGTGTGGTCCCGCCGTAGTAAGCCACCACGCACTGGGGTGTCCGCCCTCGGGACAGTGCTGAGCATCATAGGGGCTGTCTGGATCCTGCTGCATAGGCCCTTTATACAGAATGTGCAGTCCATGGCTTTGCCGATGGCTGGCTATTACTTGCCCCGGTTGATTTTTGGCCGCCGGCCATGAGGGGTAAGGGCTGGAGGGGGACATGTGGATATTCTCCCTATTGAACTGCGAGCCCACTGGGGGGAGAGAGAAGGACAGGACGGCTGAGACAAAGAGATGTCCCATCGTCGTTAGCCACCGCGCACCTTGGGGCCAACTGGTTGTCGGCATACCTTGTACGTTTTGTGGTATGCCGCAGGGCTTGAACTGTTCGGGCCATCCTGATGTCGATCGGATGGGCCCATGACGGTTGGCTCATGGTGAGGAAGGTGGACGAGGGTGGCTCTATATCCCGAGGGGAGGTGGGATGAGTCCTGTCAGCAAGGGTGCTCGTGTACATCATTCCCACGGGACTGGTGCCTGGTGATTGGCACCATGGTGGTCATGCTGAGCAGCGGGCGGTTCGGACATTGGCTCCACGCAAACTGGTCGAGCGGGGGGTTCCGGCCCGCCTACTGTGTCCGGCCTGCTCAGCTGACGATGGGTGTACTAAGCACCACGGTCGTTACCGACTTAGTGCCCCCTTTTTTGCGCTGGCCCTCACGCCGCCTCCGCGTGCCCGCGGGTTGGTGGGTTGCGGGGCAGAGGTGGGGGTGCACAGGGGCGATCAGAGCTCCGTCTGAAGTAACTAACTTTGTCATAAGCCCCCCCCCGCCCCAATTATAGTCAGCCTGGAGGGATGTCACTCAGTTCATCCAAGACGGGATGGGGCGGGAAACCTGCTGGAAGGTTTTCAATGGGGCTTTTGTATCCATTCGGGGGTGTTGGGGGCCCCAGGATGCTACTAATCTGGTTCCCTTCCAGGGTAACGGGGAGGGGGCTCCATGGTCCACAGTTACGGAAGTTGGGGGCCATGAGAGTAGCGGGGGCCCTTCTTGGAACCACCTTTCCTTAGTCGAAGGTATCCCCCATGAAGCTCATACTGAGCTAGAAAAAGGGTGAATGTAATATAATCCTTCATTCAGCTCACCCTGTGGGTGTTCCGTTCAGGGATGACCTTCCTGATGACCTTGTTCGGTCAGGTACTCGTAGTTGCCTCGGCTACTATGGGTGGCGTGCTCACGCAATTCTGGTGCTGTTTTGGCACAGTGTGATATGCACTCGGCTTCCAGCTTTTTGCCAGTACATCCCATGATTTAGACCTATCGGGTTTTTAGGTTTTGGGGGAATTTTAATTAGTTAACGCCAATCCCTTTCCGAATGCGTTAATTCAGGTTCAGCACCCGGCCGATGTGGGACTTTCACACCGTGGGCATTGGCTCACAGGTTGGGGTCTCGGTCTCCAGCCCATTACCTCGACGACTTTTGGGTCCGGGGTTAAACGGGGCTTGGACACGTGTACGCGTCTCCTCATCACGATTCAGACACTCAGGTGGGAACTGGGTGTCCCCTTGGCGCCTGAATAGACCGAGGTCCCATGTTCTAGCATCACAATTTTTGCCTCGATGCTGTCACGCGGGCATCCAGGTTAACCGGTGATACGGTGGCTTGGATGTCCATGGCGATTTTGGCATTGATTGCCAAACATCGAGTGTGCCCTTGGGAAATTGTAGTTAATTCACTGCCCCCCCTCAATGGGTTTGCTCTGGCTCAAATTACTCCTGGGTTTAGATGGGTATCTTATGGGAGGTCAGACCTAGTGGTCTGCCCTAGATATCTAGTACGGTCAGATACCTCCGGCTCCCGGACTGATCGCCCTGTGATCTTACCTGCCTTGCATTTTTTCCCATTTGGAGAGCACTGATGCTATGGTGCAAGGGGTGGGCCTACTCAGTGGTCCAATTTTGGTGTGACAATGCGGTAGTGGTGAACATTGTCGACACCCAGACATGCAAATCCCCCAAGGTCATGACATTAGTCCGTCTACTCTCTTGAGAAGCCTACGCCTAATCTGCTGTTCTAGGCCAGACATGTTATGGGTATTTATAATGACATTCTGCTGCTCTCCATCACCGCAGATCACCTGGTTCTGTGCCGTACTCTGGAAGCAGAGGGATTCCACTCACCACTTTTGGCTGAGGGTTGGACGTTTGGCAAGGAGAGGGGAACCGGACATGTCGTTAGCACCTCGCACGCGTAAGGCGTATCACTCTGCATTCAGGCATCGTGTTTGGGAGGGGTGGACACGGGAACGTGTCCGCCGCCCTTACGCACGTCACCCCTGTTCCCAGAGTTTCTACCCACCTTGCACGAGGCTGGCATTGCTTATGTACAGATAGGTGTGAGGTGGCTCTTGGCCATGCAGCTACTACGGTAGCCTTTTTTGGAGCGCTCCGCATCAGTGAGTGGGTGCCAAAGTTGGTGTCAACGGTGTAAGGCGGATGTGTCTCGTAGGGCACTGGAACTCGAAGATGTCTCTGTCACACATGAGTGGGCTCGAGTGGGGATGCAGTCCTCACGGGTTATTCAGCACGGTGCAGGCAGTGGTGTATACTGCTACTAAGTTTTTGAGACATCTGTCCGGTTGGTGCCCTACCTGAATTTTTGACAGTGCCTGCTGCGCGCCCCAGCCTGTTTTCTGCCACCGGGTTGGGTCTACCCTTACCTTAGTACAGTCCCTGAGGGTGACCGGTGCCGCGTTTCGCGGTGTGGTGCCCGTTTTGGCACCATTTACTTAAATAGGCGTCGCGTTGATCGCGGCTACGTTTGGGGTACTCGGAGGTGGATAGGCGTCTACGCGCAATTTCAAATATGTACGTCCCCTCACTGTTTGAGTACCTAGTTATGTCCTTCACCTTTTTCTCCTCTTTTACAGATCCTAGGGGTCTCAGCACTCCGGTGGCAGGGGGCTGGTGGGCCGCAGCTATGTACACTGGGCGGCAGTATATGCTGCAGCGACAGAGAGTGGACCCCAGCTGGGCTGTGTGCATCCGCACGTCTGCTATGGTATGGTATGTGCGGCACATGGGGGCGGGAACTGTGGCCATTCCTGCTGTCTGACAGGGATGCTGGACCGCCCGATGTTTTACAGGCGCCTCGGCGGCAGCGGTCTTATACGGATCACTGCTGTTATTAAATAGTCGAGGGGCTGTGACCTGGCATTTTGTATCATGTATGGCTTACATATGGTCGCTATGGTCTAACATCGTGCCGAGACACCAATTTAGGGGAGACACGGATCTCCCTAGTTCGGACTGTTCCAGCAGTCAGTGGACGGGGCTGTGGCTCTGGCCCGTTCTGAGCATGGCTGTGAGACGGCCATTGGAGTCCGGATGATCGGCTTACAAACAAATTTTGCTGGTAGGCAGGAGAAGGGGTCCACCTGTCGGTCAGAGGTATGTACCTCGTTCTGGGTGTGATGCAAGCAGGCCTGGTGACCGAGCTGACGGTCTTGGGGGGGGCGGTGAGTCATCATGGATGCCTCCCCGTGTGGCGGGTAGCACTGGTAAGGTAAATATTTATGACTCACAGGTATCCGGCAGGTTCGCAATTGACTGGACAACACTAGATAGGCACAAGTTGGTTAACGTTGTCCGGTCAACGACGCACCAGGCAATGGGGTGATGGCACGAGCTAGGCAGCATGCATCACCCCGTTATTTTACGGATACGCGTCAGAGGGTGGGGTCAGTAGTTAGTTTATTGACTACGGTCAACAATTTGTTTGTTGCCAACAAACAAATTGATACAAATGGATACATTGTAGCCAATTGCTGTGGGCAATTTTGGGAGGTACCTTACCAGTGTTACTGCGGCCTGTTTGCCTTAAGAATTATAATTGGTTGAGTACCAATCAAAATTTATAATTCGGACTAGGGCATGAATCAATAAATGTGGCCCTATGCCGTTATCCACTTTCACCAGTGTCTGAGTCCTTTTTTGGGGGTGTGCCTGCAATCTATATTTCAGTTTATTTCCTTTAAACTATATATAGTGTGTTAAACATTAGTTTCAGGATGGAAAATTCTATTGTTTTCTTGGCTGTGGCTTGGGGTGGATGGTGCTCAGGAATAAATAAAGTGACACCCAGCCCAAAACTTATTGCTCTTCATGCTCTACTTTTAATTATAACTAATTAACCTCAAATATATCTCTTACAGGAATAAGGACAAATTCTGTAGAAACCCCCAATCTGTAAAATCTGCTGTTTCACAAAACCTCCTTCACCTACTTGGAAATCAATAAGTAACAGAAGAAGCATCAACCCCTGCTATCTCAGTGAGCTATTTTAAATCCCTTCTTAACAAATTAATAGCACAAAAAGATGGAAACCCCAAAAGTTTTGGACAAATCTCCAAATCAGTGCAAAACAAAATGAGCTTTTTTCCAAATCACTGAGTTGCATGCAGAACTCAATCATGTGGACGATGCAAATTTCTAATTAAAACTCTACACAGACTAATGGGCAATTTTTAAATATTATAAACACCTGAATGAATAGATCCATACTCCCATTTCAAATTATGTCATTTTCAAAATGAGGAGGGTAGTAGTACTTAATGGATTAATGGACTGAGATCTAGGAAATAATGGCCAAAAACCCATCCAAATTACAGTTGTATAAGGATGATACTGTTATCTGCAGGAGCAGACCTTTGGTATTTAAAGAATTTTTCCTTCTGTCCCAGTACAAGGACACCTCACATGCAATGACACTGATTACACACAAGTCAGATGAGCCATAGGGCAGAAGCAGGGGCTCTTTAATTAGCAAAAATCTGTCCTACTGGTGACATCATCACTCTTGTGCAGGTATAATTTATGGAACAGGATTCGGGGTATATCTTCATTAAATACATAATATAGAACAGAATAGCCATTATTTTTTATTTCATTTTACTAGTTATTGGCCAAAATCCCATTGCGTAGCATAGTATGTCCCCAATTTGAATAAATGGGATTTACAGTGGAGCTGACTAACCAAATGTCCACTGGAGAAGGCCCTGATGCTAGGAAAGATCAAAGGCAAAAGGAGAATGGGATGGCAAAGGATGAGATGGTTAGACAGCATTGTTCATGTGGTTGACATGTAACTGGGTGGACTCTGGAGGATGGCATATGACAGAGAAGCCTGGTATGCTGTGGTCCATGGAGTCACAAAGGGTCAGACTCAAGTGTATGACTGAGCAACAACAGCCAACAATGATGTTATCATTAAGTATCCTGGCATATTTCCCCTCTCTTTACCATTGACAGACATGAGACATTGCTCCTCAAATATTGTTGTCTAGATTTGCTCATAAAAACGTGGGACAAAAAGGTTTTGACTGAAAGGATACTTGTCCTTCATTTTGTTGCAATAAAGAGTTTGATAGAATTTCATCTCCAGGTTAAAATGTTCACTGGGCTTTACCTTTATGCAAAGTAAGTTGTGAAACATAATAGCAGATATTATTAGGTTAATTACAAAGCTTATGTTAAATTGCTGCTATGAACTCAAAGGAGTACTCATGCATCTGTAATGTTATATTTTTCTTTCAGCACATTAGGATACTCAACTCAGCAGAACTGTAAGTCTCTCTTAATTATCTTTCACACACTTTGCCAGAGAGAGAATGGAGAATAAATTGCAAACCATTGACTAGTGTAAGAATTGAAGTTTCATTGAAGCATCATTAAAACCAAAGTTGGCAAAAGGTTGTCCTTAAACTATTTTATACACTACCCAGTGAACAAGTAATGAGCTCACAAGTAAATCTATACTTTTATAATTATTGTTTACATGTTCAAACGTACCAGAATTACATGTGATCTTGTATTAACACTAACCTTCTGTATAATGCCTTTCTTAGCCATGAGAAATGAACCATACACAGAATTGGAGTTATTAAACTTAAAGAATATGGTTGTAATACGTTCAGCTCTTCCTTGTTCTTACCTGCCATAGTTTTGCTTTCAATAATAGGATTTCTAGATTGATAAGGAATATTTATGCTGTGACCCTATAACTGCTTGTTAATTTTGAGCAGATATATGTAGCATCATACTATCAACATGTTGATTCTACTTGCTATGCAGTACAATTCAATGAATGTTCATTTTGAAGTAAATTCCACAGAGTTCAATGGGACTATTTTTTTGTAACTGTAGTGAGGATTTTAGCTTAAATTATATTGCATGTTAACATGTTCCTGTTGCGTTCATCACCAAAGTATTTTGATGACTGCTATGCTGCTGGTATTTTCCCCATTCTATTGCACAATTCTCTAAGGACAAGAAGGGAGATTTAACTAGGTAGAGACATGAAATTCCCATCAAGTTATCTCTCTTTATACAAAGCTAGTTAGAATATAAAGAATTGAATTGTAGGACTTTTCACTGCACTTGTTAAATAACTTGTAGCTACAGTAATTTTGTCAACACCATTCAAGCAGACACCATAAATAATTAAAAGGGGCCTGTATTTTCTTGTTAAAAACCCAATAATTACAAAGGTCATTGACCCAGAATGAAAAAAATTCTCAACTGAGCATTACCTGGTTAAAGTTCTTAATTATTGTGGTAAAAGAGCAAATTAACATTCTATAATGGAATTCCATAATGGAGGTAGTAAAAAAAACCCCCACCTTATAGCCTTTACTTTCTTAGGATCAAAGATCACTGCAGATGGTGATTGCAGCCATGAAATAAAAAGGCAACTGATTCTTGGGAGGCAAGCAATGAGAAACCTGGGGAACATAATTAAAAGTAGAGACATCAGTTTGCACAGTCAAAGCAATGGTATTCCCAGTGGTAAGGTATGGTTGTGAGAGCTGGACCATAAAGAATGCTGAGTGCAGAAGAATAGATGCCTTTGAGATGTGGTGTTGGAGGAGAGTTTTGAGAGTCCCCTGGATGGCAATGAGAACAAATACTGTAGGTCAATCTTAGAAGAAATCAACCCTGAATGCTCCTTAGAAGGTCAAATAGTAAAGATGAAGCTAAAGTACTTTGGACATTAAATGAGAAGAGAGGATTCACTTGAGAAAGCCTTGATGCTGGGAAAGGTAGAGGATAAAAGAAGAAGGGGGTGGCCCAAAATGAGATGGCTAGATGGTATTGTAGATGCAATGGGCACAGAGCTTATCCTGGTAGAAGTGCAACAGGGCAATCAACCATAATGATAGAAGACACTCTTGACCATAGCAGATATTTACACCTCCACTTAGTGGTCAGGATTCAAGTGTACTAACAAGATGTTGATTCAGTTATTTAGCAGGAGTGTAACCCCATCAAGGCCAAGCAAATTTCCTTCTAGCTGGTTTCATGACCATCCTGACAGTCAGATCCCTGATTTACTCAGATACAGTTTTAGTTTTAGTTTATTGGCAATTTTCCAGTCAGTTATTAAAGATAGGCCATGCTCAAGGGCCTGTACATCACCTGTAAAAGAAGTGAAGGAGAGATGGAGCTGTGTGTCATCAGCGTACTGGTAAAAAGGAAAGCCAAATCTCAATATGCCTTCTCTCAGTGTCTTATATCAATGTTAATGAGCATTGGGGAGATTGTGTGACCCCTGTGGGACCCCATAACAAACTAACCAAGGAGTGGACATCTGGGATTGACCATCAAAAATGACTGGAACTGCTGAAGTATGGAGCCCCCAACCCCTAACTTTGAAGGATACTGTGGTTGACTGTACCACAGGCTGTAGGCAAATTTGGGAAGACTAGCAAAATTACCCTTCCTCTATCTGCCTTCCTTCTGAAATTGTCTTGCAAAGAATTCAGCTTAAAGCAAGAGTTAAATTAAGGGAAAATCTAAATAATTTAGAAATTCTTGTTCATTACAATTATATACCACCCCATACTGCTTATAGAATTATCTGGGCAGATCACAAGGTGATTAGCATTTTGCCCCCAACATGCTGGGTACTCATTTTACTGACCATGAAAGCATGTTTTGGCTGCAACACTGCAGCTTAACCACTGCATGTGTAACACTCTTCCAAGCAGGCAACTCAGAGTGGGATGCCTGTTATTTTTAAGAAGGTGGAACTACAGAGCTACTTCTTTCCTTTCCATATATCTTTGCAACACACATTTCTCCAATATAAATGCACACATAAGACCTTTGCCAGTAGACTTGCAAGTCAATCTCATGTAGCTCTATTTTATAGTATAGACATTAGGTTGCAGATATTGGCAGAAATGTAATCTACTGTTACAGGCAGCTGATGTGTAAGGGAAACATGTGATAGTTCATACATGTTATAGAGTGAAATAACTTCATTCTCCTATTATGCCATAGAAGTACAATCTAGCCGTTATCTTTACTAGAAAGTTCTAAAGAGAGGCATCATCACTCACAGCCTATGCAGCTGAAAAAGCTGATCCCAAAAAATGTTAATGAAGAGAGTTGTGAAGCAAGACTTTTCACTGGCCAAGGGAGAAACAAATTCCTAAGCCCATTTTGGAAAAAGATTGAGAGGACTGAAACAGAAGTTTACAGGCAATCTGATTTGTGCCTGTCTGAATTTCATTGAAACCTACATGCATATCTTCAGTTTTAAAAGCTTTATTGCTCACAATAAGAAGCTAAGGACCGTCAGTGCAAACTGAACAATGTAATTCATGCGGAATGTTATTGTCCTTTGAAAGATTATTATTGAGATAATAACTCTCGCTCAAGGCCTCAAAACTTGGTCTGCACTCGGAAAAACATTCCTGGAAACATTGCACTCATTAAAATGATAGGCAATAGCCTTCTAATCAGGAAACAGCAGGAGATTCATCAGGCTAGGCAATATGTGCTTGCTTTTGTGTATTATTGTGTGGAAAGAACTAGTTTAGTAACCTAGTGTCTCACAGTGACCTCAACAACTAGAACAACATAATGGTATCTTTGTCTTCTATTCTTTCATATTCATTTTAGTGGTATCAGTGCTGCTTTGCAACACTTTTCTGAAGCACACCTGAACTAAAGGACAGATGGCATTGCCGGACCCACCCCCCAAATAAAGAGACGGACACCTGTATTGGGTTTAAAAATTGGGCCACTTTATTAACTTGCAACATTAATTAACTGTGTTAAGGAAAACAGGCCGGAATAGCACTGGTAAGGACTAGTTGTCATTTCCTGATCTTAATTTGCTACATTGTGTTAACTCCAGCTTCTGACGGACATCCGGTGAACTATCAGAGGTTTTGCAAGTCTCCGAACTTTGCATTACCTTGTTCCTGGTCTGCATTTGATTGGCCAGCCTGGCTTTCCCTCTACCTTGTGTTTCTGATGGCCAACCAAATGGAAGAAAAAGAATCATATGGGCATTTGTCCCACAGTTTGATTGGGTTTTGTGCAGGCTTGTGTGCTTATTTTTTCACGTCATATGATACAATGTGTCATACGAAACCAGCCTTTTTCTGGTTGATATCAACTGAAATCGTTTTGGGTCTCTAACAAAGGCCACAGTCTTTTTGGTGTAGGTATGATCCTGCCAACCTAGCAGTTTGAAAGCAAGTAATTGCAAGTAGATAAATAGGGACCACTTTGGTGGGAAGGTAACAGCACTCCGTGCACTCCGGTGTCTAGTCATGCCTGCCATATGATCATGGAAACGTCTGCAGAAGCAGACAACGCTGGCTCTTCAGCTTTGAAACAGAGATGAGCACTGATACGACTGGCTTTCGAGCAAGGGAAACCTTTACCTTTACCTAGGATCATTCTGTTTTGGTTTCACTGAAATGGGTGTGGTTGCTAGGATTGAACTGAAGTGGTTGCCTGGTTATCTTGTCTTCCTCTTCTTTAGGTGTCAAGGGAAACACAAGGCTCATTACCTCAGTCTTCTCTTCATTGATTCTCATACGATTCATCTTGCATTCTTGGTTCATGGACGTAAGGTGTTGCTGCAGTTCCTTAGCTGTACTTGTTATCAATGCCTGATCATCTGCAAGAAGTTGATATTATTTCCATTCATGGTCTTAGCTTTTTATTGAAGCCATTTAACAATCTTGAGAAATGGGAATCTTCTTGGCTTCACTTAACTGCAGAGGGAAAAGCAAGCAAATTTTCTGTTTCTTTTTAATTGCTGCTAATGTATTAATGATGTTTTCAAAGGTTTTGAAAAATCATTTCAAAGCATCAACAATTTTTTAAAAATCATATTTCTTCTTGTCTTGAGGTGAGTGGCCAGGAGGTTTTGCATTTCCCATTTAGGCAAAGCATAAAGGAAGAGGTATTTGTAATTTTGTTGTTTTCTTTCACTTTGAATGGAAGATTAATCTAGATTGTGCTAACTAAGGCCACTTGAGGTGCGATGTGATCAGTCCTTGTATGTGGTTGTAAAGATTACCTCTAATGGCACACCATACCTCCAAGTGACTCTGTCTATTATGATCCAGGCTGTCTAGTCACCGCCTTATTTCTAGTTTGCACCTTGTTAATTTGGAACTCTTATATTTTTCACCATATTAAGAAAAGAAAAACCAAGGCTTATACTCTATTCAGCTTCTCCTGAGCAGAAAGTCCCACTAACATAGGAACATGTCATCGCACTGCTTGTGCAAGTATTAATATAGTGCATCACTGATTGCCATTAAACTCCCTCCCCTGTGCAACCGCAGCACAATCTCACATTGCTACACTTGTATAACAAATTGTTGTGAGGTTAAATAGTTACATAAGCCAATCAATGCCAACATCTGGCTGGAACTGATAACTTCCAATTTTCCACCTGCCTTCTTCTAAAAACGTTGCCTTGTTGTACTGCAGGCAAGAATGATTTTCATGCTGAAAGTTACCCAAGCACTGGAAGTCCTTTGAATTTATTTTGATCCTCTTCCAATATATTTTATTAATGGGTAATGCTAAGGAACACACCAGGCAAAAGATTTTGCTTTATTTTGTTTGCAATTAATTTATTTCCAATCTCACTCCTTACCAACTGCGAGTTTTGCATCAAAACCTCTTTTCAATGGCCAAAATTCCATCCATAAAATGTGCCTTGGAGCACATCCTAGCATGAACTTCTCTTTTTCAGCATATTAAGGGAACAGGATTTATCATAGTAGTATGACTGTGAGCATAAAATGTATAATAACCTGGCTCCCTTAACTTGTGCACCTTATGTGTTTTGTACCATTGTTCACCATAAGCAACGTTTTCTGAAAGAAAGGTAACCTTGTTTTTCTGTATGTCCACCTCCTGAAAGACAAATGTTCTCTGTCAGCATATACCCTGTTGCCGGTATACTGTTTCATTATATAGACTGTTCTCTTCCATGTAGTTTTCCCAGTCACCTGAACAGAAAACAGAAACAAAATTGCACAAACCTTTCCCCTTCATAAAAATAAATAGACATGGAAAGGGCATGGTGACTCCTCTGCAATCTACTGGTTAAACTGGATGTTCTATGTCACTCCATTGTTCAAACTGGTTTTGTATCTATAATGAAAAACCTGTGAAGCGGACTAGCAATGGGTTGAGTACCCCGCCCACTCTCAAACTCATCCCATGCCTGAATAAAATACACACTGATTGGTGTCAACTTGCGCTTGTGTCCTTTCAGTGACACTCCAATCTGATTTTTTGTCTAGGTCTGTGACAAAGATGATTGCATTTATGGTTGCTCATGAAGTATATATGTGCACATGGAACCAACTGCCTCAAGAGGTGGTAAGCACTCCAACACTAGAAGCATTCAAGAGAAAATTGGACCACCATCTGTCATATCTGTTTTGATTTGGATTCCTGCATTGAGCAGGGGATTGGACTTGATGGCCTGAAAATCCCCTTGCAATTTGTTGATTCTATTATTCTATGTCTGTCCATGAAGACCACATTTCTGTGAATGGGGAAATGCAAATAGCAAGACTAAACCATTGACTGAATGGCACACACAGGACAGATGGTCAGTAGCAGCAAACTGCAGAGCTTGGCACTCTATTCTATTTTTATATTTCCCCTTTTCTCAATTGTCAGACAATGTGCCAGTTGGCCTTCTGGCCAAACACTGGGAAGGGAGCAAGCAAGGGATTTTAAAGGGCAGAAGGCACATTTGTCTCCAGATCCTTCTTTAAAGGGCAAGACAGTTTCACTTTTTCCTTCCTTTTTCTCTGCCCCCATTTTTTCCTTTCCCCTGGATCTGAAGAAAGTGATGCTACAGCCACAAGACTGATGATTATGATTGGGTGACAGAAAAGGTAAAGACAGTTCATTCTTATGGCAAATAGTACACACTCCTTTGTTTTCTCCAGTCTCCCCTGCTTCTTCACTTTTAGTTGCAATCTGCAAATACTGGATTTAAATATCTAGAATCTGTGGGAGTGTAACTTCCATGTGTGCACTGTAACCAGTGGTTCTTTCCTCCACCCTGTGTTTGCCGCAGATATGTGCAAACAGACGAATTTACAGTATATTCACACATTGGTATTATAGCTGCGCAGAAGTGCAGCTAAAGTAGTAGAACAAGATAAAGTTCTACAAGGCAATTGTAAAAATGGAGACACACTAAACAAAACAAAAAATGTAACTTTGGAGAAGCACCAAACTTGGTACACATTTAGCAGATAGTCTGCTTTTGCTCTGTGCCAAATACCGGAATTTGGGGCAATGGGTTTTTAAGTTATGGTTTGAAAAATAAAATAAAACTACTGTACTCACTCTTGCAGAAACAAGCAACCTTTTATGTCTCCAGATGCTAAACAGATCAAATAAGCTGAAAAGATCAATTTTGCATATTATGAAGGAAAATGGTCTGTCCCACCTACTTTTCTTTATTTAGAAGAGATTCTGGCTGCAGGGCTTGAAATATAAATCCTTTGAAAAGGCCTCTCAAAAGAGTCAAACAGTGACAGTTATAAACTACATTGCAAAGGCTTACCAGTTTGAAATGTCCCAAAAGAATAGATGTAATGCTACATGTTTGTCAACCCCTGGTACAATATGAACTTTTGACCCTATCAGTCAGGACCTAATTAGCTGATATTTGAGGGAAAACTTTTAGCTCATTCCTAGCCAAACGGCATTAGAAAGGGATTCTGTTTCTGGTTGTAAATATATTGTAAAAGATACATCACTACTGCCCAATATTGTGCCAGCAGGAAAAAGGATGCAAAACTTTACACAGCAAAGAACAGCCTAAATTTTGACAGCACCAATGACAGCAGTCAAGATGTCCTGCATTCACACAGAGACACAATACAAAGGAAAATCCCAGCAACTGACTCTTTTTTCATCAGTTAAACATTCCTCACCCAAATACAAAGGAATTGTCATGGCTGTTTTTGACAAGTGTGAATGCAAATGAGACCAAGAGAGGATCCACCAGATCCACCAGTTGCGCCCGGTCCTGGACCGGGACTCCTTATTCATGGTCACTCATGCTCTGGTCACTTCCAGACTAGATTACTGTAATACGCTCTACATGGGGCTGCCCTTGATGACCATTCAGAGGCTACAGCTGGTCCAGAATGCGGCTGCTGGGGTGGTGATGGGGTGTGGACGTTATGCTCGTGCCTCCCCACTACGCCGGGAGCTGCACTGGTTACCAGTTTGCCTCCGGGTGCAATTCAAGGTGCTGGTTTTGACCTTTAAAGTCCTATATAATGGCAGTGGACCAGGATACCTGAGAGACTGCATCATCCCAAGAGTGTCTGCCAGAACGGACCGGAGGGGCTCCCTTGTTGTGCCTTCAGCTAGAGGGGCTTGCCTCTCTGGCACACGAAGAAGGGCCTTCTCCATGTCCGCACCAGCCCTCTGGAACCTCCTGCCAACAGAATTGAGGATACAGACAGAATTGCTGCCTTTCAGGAAAGGTTTGAAGACCTGGCTGGCAGGTCAGGTGTGGGGTCCTAATTGGAATACAGCCCCGGCCTGCTGGCTCATCTCCAGCTAGAGTCCAGTTAGTGTCCCTCCTTCTGTATTTCTGTATTCATCCTATTCCCCTTATAGCTTTTTTAAATGGGTTGGGGGTAGGAGGGTGGGTAGGTGGGTGGGTGGGTGATCTAGGGTTTTTAACATGTTTTTATATGTTTTTAATTCTTGTACGCCACCCTGAGTCGGGTTTGCCTGAGTGGGCGGGATAAAAATTGAAGAATTAAATTAAAATTAAATTAAACAACATCTTACATCCATGAAATAAGAATGTAAGATAAATAACATGAGAATCAATAAAGAGAAGACTGAGGTAATGGCAATTGGAAGGAAACAGCATGTTTTAGATATCGAGATGGACAGAACAAGTATAATCAAGTGACAGAGTTCAAATACCTAGGTATAACATTTACTGAAAATGGAAAAATGGTTGAAGAGATTAACATATGGTACAGTAAGGCAAACCAAATATTTGGACAATTAGCTCTGCTCTTACAACACAAGGCAATACTGCTCAGCAGAAAGAAACACTTCATACAAAACATATTCATTCCCACCTTATGTTATCAGTGCCGAACAAGGACACATACAATAAAATATAAACAAAAGTTGATCGCCATAGAAATGAGATGTCTGAGGAAGGCTGCTGGAGTGACTAGAAGGGGCAAAATCAGGAATAATGTTATAAGGGAAAGAATTGAACAGAACCAATCTTGCACTACATACAGAGAAGACAAATAAAGTGGTTTGCCATTTGGGCAGAATGTATTGTAATTCCATACCTTACAAGGCATATGTGGAAGGAGGAGAAGAGAAAGAGCACAAGGCAGACCCAGAGGAAGGTAGAGAGATAACATCAAAGAAATATTACAAGAACACCAAATAATACTGGTGGAGACTGCTAGAATTGCCAGAACAAGAACCTTGTATTGTCCTCAAAACCTGATGAGGTAAAAGAGGACACAAAGAAGAAGAGAAGAAGAATATTGGGCCATATCCTGGCATTTTAAACCATGGATATAAAAGCACAATATCCCATGTTTATTTTTAAAAAATGCTTTTTGATGACTGAATTTGCATATACCAAATAATAATAATTTCATGTCAGAAATTATACTGGGTTGAAAGGATTTTTTGTGGAAGAAACTCTGCTCAGGGAATGCCCAAATGAGGCTCCTTTCAAGTCCCCAAGAGCTGGGATAGAGACGGGCACTCAATCTGTCATGCAGTACCCGGGTCTCGGACTGCCGACTTGCCAGCCTTCCAGCTAACAAGGTGAGCTTCTTAAACACTGAGCCACCACAGCCCCAATATGGGCTAAATAAAACATATTGACTATTAAAGAAATCCAGAAAATAGTGAGCACTTTGCATGTGCATGTGGTTTTAAAACTATCTAACAACCTAAGTTCTCTGGTCAATGTACAGATGAAAAGCATAAAATATAAAATGGAGGTAAGACAAACTGAAAACCAGATAAAGCTTGAGATAGAAACAAAATGAAACCAGGTAGCTAAAAATCAAGGTAATATCAGCAATTCTACATAAGGTTACCAGAAGTAAAATGAGCAGCAAAAATAAATCAGAAAGAAGACCAGTTTCTAAAATGTCTGAGAAAATGAAGAAGTCTTGGCGATGCTGAAGAGGACAAGTCTCTGGGGGGACCCTTCAGAGACCTTGGCTGCATTACTGAAAAAGCCTGCTATGCTTCAACCAGACCTTACTTCACTTGAGAAGGGCCTCAGACTTGGAAGTTCAGAAAGGTAAAATTTTTGAGAGTTGAAACCAATAAAGATTTTTTAAAAAATCAACATTTTAAATTTGTCCAGAAATTGTCTGGTAGCTAATGAAGACTGCAAAAATAATGGCATAATGTCACCCATAGCAACCACTTCCCATTACCAAACTACTCCTGGTGTTTTAGAATAACAGCCTTCTGGAGCATTTTCAAAGAAAAGACCCACGTATAATGCATTTGCAATAATCCAAATGGTCGGTTGTAAGAGCATGAATCACCGACACAAGGCTATTTCTGGGCAGACAGGGCTGTAGCTGATATAGCCAAAGTTGATAAATGGCACTATCATTTAGGGGGAAATGCCTCCCTCTCCGGAATCAGACAGACTCCATTTAGCTGGTCAGATGGATGACCAATAAACAGAAACCCTGCCTCATCCCGTAGCTTTGTCCTGAGACAAGATTATAGCATAATCATAATAGCTAAACCATAAATGGATATGGTATATTCTCAAGGATGTAGCATTTATTTCTCAGGACCTTCACTGGTGACAGGAACAGTCATAACCATGACTGGATTTTGTAACTGGTAACCGGTATGCAAATAAACACTTCATACTATACTAATAGGAAACAAATAATGAATAGAAAATCATTCTAATGGCTTGTAATATTGTTAAACCGTAGCTCTAATTTCTCATCTCCCCCAGAAATGTATTACCATGACTACAAAGTAGAAATTAAGCATAATTTTAATGGGTTTTTAATTTCTGACTGAAAGGTGTTACTAGTCTGACTATTGTCTGACATCTAGTGGACAAGATATGAATTGTTTCCATCAAATTCAGTTAAGCAAGAAATGTACAAGCTGAAGATGATTGAAGTACTGTATCTTAATATTAGTACTTTTTTTCGATGTTATGTTATCATTAGATCTCTGATCTGGCATCATATAAGTATGCTAGCTGTACATGAGTTTAAACTAATGGGATTAACTACTAGCTAAGTGGTCACAATAATAGTAAAAGAACTGAGACATCCAGGGTGTGATCAGATAGCTTCAAAGGAATGCATCTGATCACACTGCTTTAATAGAAACAATTTGCCTTAAAGTGACTGGATCAAGGTTGGGGCTGAAGTGCATTTCTTCATGTGTCAACTGGGAAATAGTTTGCTCCAGATGGTTCCACAAGTTGTCCAAATTCCTATCTATTTCTCAGTGTAATCATGGAGCTTTTGCAGAATTTTCATATAAGCTAACTTTTGGGATCAAATAAATCACAATTTCTGGCTTTAGTCTTAATCTTTGAACTAAAATTGCATTTGTAGTAGGAGTTGCATTCACAGAAGTTGGGCTAGATGAGAAAATTCCTTTTCCTGTTGAATTTAACACAAAGCAACATAAATGAAAACCAGTGAGTGCCTATGAATCCTCACCAAATATAACATGAGGCAATTGCCCTTATGAAGTGCTGCTTCAAGATTCTGTATGTCCAAAATTAAGGTGGTCTTCCAGGTTGCAATCAAATATTCAAAAGTTTAATAGACAGTGGACAGAGCAGTTAATAAGGAACTGCCTATGTATTAAAGAAGACTTTGGAGTGGAAAGTAGTAAAAGTTTCCACTTAGAAATATTTTTTTCCTGCACTACAATTGATTTTGGCCAAAAGGCCAAGAAGCAATGTGCTTCTGAAAAGAAAAAGAACAATAACATTGCAAGCGCGGCGCCAAAATGGCCGCCGTGGTCTTTGCAGGCCCCCCCCACCGGACGAAGACATCTGGGTAGTTAGGGGGCGTGGCCAGCACCCTTATATAAGGGGCGGCCACGAGGCAGCCGAGCTGCCATTTTGCGAAGCGACGGAGCGGAGAAGTTTTTCCCTCTTACCTCCGTCGCTCTTGCCTTTCTTAGGGAAGCCTCTGGCTGCTGATTTTCTTGACTTTTCCGGCTTCCCATCGTTTAGCTGCTATGCCCTTGAAGAAGAAGGTGACTGCGAACGCGGCTCGTTCTGCACGGAGGCGCCAGCCGGGTCGGAGGACCGCGGCTGCGCCTCCCCAGCAGCCTACTTTGCCTGAGCCCACCGGGACCGGTGGGATGGGGTTAATTGCCCCTTGGCCCGAGGCGGGGTGTCCGCATACCGGCCCAGCTGGGGCCGCGGCCCCCGGCCCGCAAGCAGTGGCCACTGCCTCTGGCATGGCCCATTCTGCGGGGCCTTCTTCTATTGGTGCGCAGCTTCCTGCGGGGGGTTTCAGCCATGGGGGATGGCTGGGTTCCCTCCCCTGGCAGGGTACCCCCCCCGGCCCTGCAGGGGCTGGGCCTGGGGTCGTGGCCGTATATGGGCCCCGGGGTCCAGGGACCGGGACCGGAGCCTGCAGCCAGTGGGCCGGCTGGCCCTTTGCCCCCACTTGGCTTAGGGGGCTACGTTAGTGTTGAGGCCCTTCTGGCCCGTGTTGCGGCCCTCAAGGCATCCCTCGCGAGGGTTAACCACCCGGGGGCACCTTTTGGGGTGCAGGTTGATCCTTTGTCTGCCGGTCAGCGGCAGGCGGCAGGACGGGTCGAGCTGCCCGAGGCGCGTGGGCCGGCTTTGGCCACTGCCTCGCAGCTCTCCACTCAACAGGCTGATGCTGGTCAGGCCCCGTCGACGAGCTCAATTGTGGTCGTGAGCTCCGACGCCCCCAGCGGGCCGGAACCCCCGGTGGGGGCGGCCCGCGGGGGTGCTGCATGTGAGTATGCGGTTCAATCTAGTGCACCCACACACCTACCCACGTTGGGGGGGGGCATTCCAGTGGCCGTGGCCTCGCATGGGTGGTGCGATGGTTCAGTCGCCGACGTCCCACCCGGTGACTTCACCTCTCACTCAGGGCCCCGTTTTGGGTGGTACCTCTTATTCAGTTGGGAATGTGTTAGGGGTGGCCGGCTTGGTCCAGGCTCCTTTCCAGATCCCCGTGGCTCCCACTGTGCCGGTGTCAGCATTGCCAACAGTGGGGTATTCCTTGCCCCTGGGGGACCATTTGGCCCAGGCCACCAAAGAGAAGATCTGGCGTGGGGAGTATGTGGACATCTTCTCCCTTCTTAACAGAGAGCCCACCAAAGAGGAGAGGGAGGGGCAGGATGAGAAGGATAAGGAACAGGCACGTCGTCGTAAGCCGCCACGTACGTGGGCCAACTGGTTGCCAGCGTACATCATATACATGGCGGTCTACCTCAGGGCCCGGCCTGATTTGGCAATTCCGATGGTCCAGTATTTGGACAACATTTACCGGGCGATGGTTGACTTCCTGGGCCTGTCGTGGTTGGCTTACGACGAGGAATTCCGTATGCGGATTCCCCTGCACTCTGAGATGAGGTGGGACGAGCCCTGCCAGAAGCTGTGGCTTCTGTACATGACGCCCACGCGCCCTGCGCCTGGGGAAAGATACCATTGTGGACATGCGGTCCAGCGAGCGGCCCCAGCACAAACACCCCGCCAGGTGGCGGGGCAGGGGGTTCCAGCCCGCCTGCTGTGCTGGACTTTCTCGTCCAATGGTTCCTGCAGTAGGAAGAATTGCCGGTACAGGCATGATTGTCCCTCTTGCGCTGGCCCCCATGCGGCTTCCGCCTGCCCCAGGCCTGGAGGGGTGCGGGGCAAAGGTAGGGGCGGACAAGGGGCTGGCAAGACTGCCGCAGAGGGAGCTGGTCCACCGAAAGGCCCCCTCCCCAATTAATGTGGACATGTTGGAGCGTTGGCTCGCATCGTACCCGAAGGGGGCAGATGCGGTTTACCTGCTTCAGGGTTTTCGACTGGGATTCCGTATTCCTTTCCAGGGTGATAGGACCCCCCAAGATGCCCCCAACCTTTTGTCCCTTAAGGGGAGGGAGGAGGTGGCTGCCGCCAGCATTTCTAAGGAGGTTGATGCGGGCAGGGTCGCTGGCCCTTTCCCTGCACCCCCGTTCCCCAACCTTAAAGTGTCACCCTTGGGCTTGGTGCCCAAGAAGTCACCGGGCGAGTTCCGCCTGATCCATCACTTGTCCTACCCAGCCGGCCGATCGGTCAATGATGCTATCCCTGATGACCTTTGCTCGGTCAGGTATACATCTTTTGACCAAGCGCTGCGCATGGTGCGCTCATGTGGCCCGGGTGCGCTGTTGGCTAAGTGCGACATTAAGTCTGCCTTTCGCCTCCTGCCGGTTCACCCGGGTGACTTTGAGTTGCTGGGTTTTAAGTTCCGGGGTGAATATTATTTCGATAAGGCCATGCCTTTTGGCTGTTCCATATCGTGCTCGGCCTTCGAGCGTTTTAGCACCTTCCTACAGTGGGCTTTTGTCCGCAGGTCTGGGTCCCGGTCTGTAGCCCATTACCTGGATGATTTTTTATTCGGGGGTGAACGGGGCTGGGACACGTGCACACGTCTCCTCAATACATTTCAGACGCTAATGGAGGAACTGGGTGTCCCTTTAGCGCCCGAAAAGACCGAGGGCCCATCTACACAGCTAGTCTTCCTGGGGGTGGAGATTGACACGGTAGCGCAGGCTTCTAGGTTGCCAGGGGATAAGGTGTCAAGGATAGTGGCCCTTATCTCGGACTTGCTTGCTAAACGCAAGGCATCACTGCGGGAACTGCAGGTGTTGCATGGTCATCTCAATTTCGCTTGCAGGGTGGTCGCACCGGGCAGGGCATTTGCTTGGCGCGTGTGCGACGCCATGACAGGCTTATCCAGGCCCCACCATAGGGTGGGACTAACCCAGGGCATTAAGGCAGATATGCTTATCTGGCTCCAGTTCCTGAGGGAGTTCAATGGGGTGTCATTTTGGAGGTCTGACCTTCTGGCTTCCCCTCGTTTCCAGATACAGTCTGATGCCTCTGGGTCCCTGGGTTATGGGATGTACTTCAATGGGAAGTGGGCCTATGGTGGGTGGCCACCAGCCTGGTCAGGTACGGGGCGCCTGCGGGATCTTACGTGTCTTGGCCCCGGATGCGGAGGAATTTCCCTCACCACTCCCGGAAGAGATATGGACCTTTGGCAAGGAGAGGTGAACCGGGAGATCGGCATGTCGCTAGCGCCACGCACGCATAAGGCGTATCAACACACATTCAATTCTTTCAGGGCATTCTGTGCCCAATTCCGGCAGCCAGATACCTGGCTGATCCCGGTGGCCCACATACTTCAATTCATGGTTGAACTGCATTCCCAGGGCCTTGCACCTCGAACCATAGCATCCAGGCTGTCAGCGCTGCCTTTTATGGCCAAAGTAGGCGGACATGCGGACAGTAGCAATGACTTCCGTGTGAGACATGTTTTGGAGGGGTGGGTGCGGGAGCGTGGGCGTAGCCCGGACGACCGCCACCCAATTTCCCCTGGGGTTCTTACCCAACTGGCATGGGGCTGGCAGGACCTATGTTTTGATAGGTATGAGGCAGCCCTATGAGGCTACAACGGTGGCCTTTTTTGGAGCGCTCCGCATCAGCGAGCTTGTGATGCTGTCTAAGGCGGATGCTAGTCGTAGGGCACTGGAACTCGAAGATGTCTATGTGGCCAAAGACTGGGCTCAGTTGAGGATACGCTCCTCTAAGACGGATCAGCATGGTGTAGGCAGTGGAGTAAGACTGCTACGGTGTTCTTTGGCAGACATCTGTCCGGTTGGTGCCCTACAGGAGTTCCTTGCACTGCGTGGCACGCACCATGGCCCGTTTTTCTGTCACCAAGATGGGTCTCCCCTTACTAAATTTCAATTTTGGAAGGTGACCGGCAAAGCGCTGGCCGGTGTTGGCCTCCCAGGGGCCCGTTACGGCACCCATTCATTCAGAATAGGGGCGGCTTCCACGGCGGCTGCTTTTGGGTACTCCGGGGCTGAGATACGCCGTATGGGGAGGTGGGGATCGCAATGTTTTCAATTTTATGTCCGCCCTCTTTCACCGTGAGTGCCAGTCGAGTCACCGCTCTTTTTCTCTTCCTCGTTTTTTCCTTGACAGACCCTGGGTGTCGTATTACGCCGGTGACAGTATGGCTGGTGGGCCATAGCTACGTGCACAGGGTAGCGCGTTACGCTGCGGCGACAGAGTGGGGACCCCGACTGGGACTGGGTGCATACGCAAGTCTCACATGGTATGGTAAGCCCGGGATGTTGTGGAGGGAGCTGTTGCCATTCCTTTTCTCGGGCCGGAGTGCTGACCCGCCCGACATCCTGATCATACACCTTGGGGGCAATGATTTAGGTCAGGTCACCGGCCTATCGCTGAAGCATGCGATTTGCGGCGACCTCGCCTACCAGCATTACGTGTGGCCCGCCACAACCCTCATTTGGTCAGACATGGTGCCGCGGCACGCGTATAGGGGAGGGTTCGACCTCCAGGCCCTGGACCGGGCGAGACGCATGGTAAACAGGGCTGTTGCCCGGTTTATTGTCAGCAGGGGTTGGGGGCGGGTCAGTCGTCACCCCGCCATTAGTCTGCAAAATTATGGCCTGTATGCAGGGGATGGGGTCCATCTGTCGCGAGGAGGTATGGACCTCCTGTTGGGTGATTGGCGAGCAGGCCTGTTGACCGAGCTGACGGTCTGGGGGGGGGTGTCGAGCCTTCTTTGAAGCCCCTCCGTGTGGCGGGTAGCACTGGTAAGGTAAACATTTATGACCCACAGGTATCCGGCAGGTTCGCAATTGACTGGACAACACTAGACAGGTATAAGTTGGTTAAACGTTGTCCAGTCAACGACGAACCAGGCGACGGGGTGATGGCTACAGCTAGACAGCATGCATCACCCCGTGATTTTACGGATACGCGTCAGAGGGTGGGGTCATTAGTTAGATATTGACTACGGTCAACAATTTGTTTGTTGTCAACAAACAAATTGATACAAATAGATACATTGTAACAATTACCGTTGGCAATTTTGGGTGGTACCTTACCAGTGTTACTTCGGCCTGCTTGCCTTAAGAATTATAATTGGTCAATTACCAATAGAAATTTATAATTCAGACTAGGGCATGAATCAATAAATGTGGCCCAATGCCGTTATCCACTTTCATTGGTGTCTGAGTCCTTTATTGGGGGGTGCGCCTGCAATGGTGTTTATACCATAGGGCTTAGAAATGACAGATAACGAGTGACTCCTTTATCTGTTCAAATTTCTTTAAAAATCAATCTCACAAGACAGCAAAATATCAATAATACTCTTTGTGTTAGTCATGACTGCCATTTTAGAAATCTAACCCAATATTAAAATTAGAAATGTGACTCCCTGAATTAAATTTCATTCCTGCCACCTAAAAAGTTATTTCTGCCCTCTTAAAAAAAGATAGGCTTTAAATGACACTAGTCAAATTTAAAATTAAACCATGATCTAAGACTACAGGAACAAAAATACAAATAATAATAATAGACGTCTGTTGTTTCTTTGTGTTTCTCCCACTCTCTATTCCTCACTCTCTACTTATGAGGGAGATTCAAAGATTCCAGTCACTTCTGGCTTCAGTATAGCAGTTTAAAACACACACAAGCATGGGGTGGGGTCAAAATTTCCAAAATGAAAGACGAACTCAGTTTTCATGCTCTTTGAACCTTAGATGTACACTGTAAGAATGAACATCATACAGAGTAGGGGGTAGTGGGAGGGGGAAGAGGGAGGAGGGGGGGATGTAGTTGAACATTTGGAAATTGAAGTAGCATCCAAAATTCCATTAAATATGTTGCAAAATGGAAGATACATAGCAAAAACCAGCATTTTTAGCCTTTTTATTTTTTTACAAATTTGAGAAATTTAGCACTTTTTCAAAACCCTGTATCTCAGTACCTATGGGGTCAAAAATAAGTTTGACCAATTATAATTGAAGGAAATTTAATGCTCTACAGCTTTCTAATTACATGTGGTACACAAAAAATGCATGGTTTAGAAGATATAATCAAAAAAACTGAGAAGAGTGCTAAAATTTTGCAGCCCCCCCCCCAAACAACAAAAAAAGTTTCCACAAAGAAATTTTGTTGGATAAATTGAGTGTAGCTCCACTGGCTACCCATACACAACATCCCAAAGTTTCATTAACTTGGGAATTTTTGCAAGGTACCCCCCTTTTTTTTTGGTGACTGGCCTATAGTCAAAGCAATGGTATTCCCGGTGGTAATGTATGGGTGTGAGAGTTGGACTATTAGGAAAGCTGAGCACAGAAGAATAGATGCCTATGAGATGAGGTGTTGGAGAGTCCTGAGAGTCTCCTGGACAGCAAAGAGAACAAATAGGTCAATCTTAGAAGAAATCAACCCTGACTGCTCATTGGAAGGGCAAATAGTAAGGATAAAGCTTAAGTACTTTGGACATCAAATGAGAAGGGAGGATTCACTTGAAAAGGCCTTGATGCTGGGAAAGGTGGAGGGCAAAAGAAGAAGGGGGAGGCCAAAGATGAGATGGTGAGATGGTATTGTAGACACAATGGGCACAGAGCTGGGTGGGCTGAGGAGGATGGTGGAGGACAGAGGTGCCTGGAGGGCAATGGTCCATAGGGTCACAAAGGGTCAGAATTGACTGTGCAACTGAACAACAACAAACCATGGTTTGTTGAAGGGCAAAGTATATATAATTTCTATGATCATTGCTTTGTGGTTAGGGAATCATTAACACAAGAACAACATTTCAACTTTATGCATACCCACATGAGTGAAAAGGACATTTTGGTCACAGTTTTTCATGCTTATCAGATTTGTTAGGTACCAGTAATTGCACAGTACCACCAGCAACCATTTGCTTCTGGTTGATTTTAAATCTCTTGCTCCAATGGAACAACACAGGTAAAGAGAAAAAATCAGATAGTTACAAGTGAGAGTTGAAAGAACATAATACCAGCATGGTTGACTTCCATAGCATTTTCCCACGTGGCTTGATGATGGTTTTAACTAACCATGGATGTTTAAACTGATCACAGAAATCTCTTATACTGAAAAGTTAGAAAAAAACAGAGATTGAAGTAAATCTTCAGAAATCCATTTTAGTGACTTTTAGAAAATGCTTCTCCCCCAACTCCCAGCTTTGCAGAAAATGAAACATTAAGCCTGGATTTTATGGAGGATCAATATCTCCTTCACTTCAAATTTCATTATACTAACACTTGCCACAGAACTTTCCAGCCCAAATCCTCCCCCCGCCCTTCACATAAAGAACCCTGCTTTTATCCATTTACCAATGGATGATACAGAGTGAATATAAAAAGTTATAGATTTTTTTTTTACTGCCACTAGGACAATAGTTCTTGCACTTTCAAACAATGTCTCAGATGATGTACTTGAAGCATTAGCTGAGTAAACTGTGGTTGCAGAAGATCCTCAACAAGAAAGTGTTACATTCTCAACAACATACAGTATTCTTTCTGTCTCTCTCTCTTTTCATATCTCATGATTTCATTGGTAGATCAGGACAGAAGATTGTGCATGAAACTAGAGGAAAGTCATTTTTCTTCTTTATTTTTGACAAGGAACTCAAATTAATACTGAATTCCAATATTATCAAATTAATGTAAATTTATAATAATATCATAATTAGTAACACAGGTAACTGGCTGGATAGCTCAATGAGTTGATTGGGAGTTCAATTCTGCTCTGTGTGTTTCAAGAGAAGAGCCAGCCTATTTAGCCTTGGACAAGCCACACAGTCCCAAAGTGTTCTCCAGAAGAAGGGAATGGTATGTCACTTCCAGGTATTCTTGAGCTAGAAAATTTTGGAAAGAGCCACCAAAAGTTAGAGTTTACTTGATGGTACTGTACTTAATTTTTCAATGTTAGCAATAGTATCATGGACAGTACTTTTCATAATATATGATGAAACACTGAGACCTATTTGCCTTTTCAAGCATGAAAATCCTTCTGAATATGCTGCACACAATACTTCATTATTTACTTTGGCAAATACTGAAAACATGTGGAGTACTCTCTGCTGGAAGTTCTGCCCCCCTCCCCTTTTCTGGCATTGAATAATATACATTAGTCACAATAAGTCGGATGATGGTGGCTGACTCTGATCTCTGTGTATTTGACTGATTTGTGTGCTACTTTTATTTGTTGAACTTGTGTATAGATGTAGTGCTTACTATCATACTAATGCTCCCTTACTCCACAGTTTTCTTTCTTATGGGAATAAGTTAACAGTGATGGCTAAAATCTATACTGCTTGTAGTGGCTGCTCTTGTCGCAAGGCTAACTGTCCTAATTTCACACTGCTGTAATCTGCCCAACGTACAGTAAATCCCCGACTTACATATGCCTTGAGTTACATAAAATTCGACTTACATAATGATTTTGTGCTAAAACCATTTCCTGATTTACACGATTTCCTATGGGTTTGCTTCGAGTTACATAAAGATTCTTTTTCCTATGGGTTTGCTTCGAGTTATGTAACAATTCATTTCCCTATGGGCTTGCTTCGGTTCACATAAAATTTCATTTTTCCTATGGGTTTGCTTCGAGTTACATAAAAAATAATTTTTCTATGGGTTTGCTTTGAGTTACATAAAAAACTGATTTAAGCAAAAAAGCTGACGGAAAGGACTTTTCTTTGTAAGTAGGGGTTTTACTGTATTTACATGTGGTTTAGGCTCCAGTGTCTAGTCATGCCTGCCACGTGATCACGGAAACATCTGCAGAAGCAGACAGCACTGGCTCTTCAGCTTTGAAACAGAGATGAGCACTGGACCCTAGAGTCGGATACGACTGGCTTTCGAGCAAGGGAAACCTTTACTTAGGAATGGGACATTTGTCTCTAGGACACTCATCCCCATTGCTCTTTAGGAATGCCAGTAACAAGAGTTTCAGCTTTCAAACTTAAATACAAAGTTAGTCCCAACTAGGGGATACCCTTTGACATGAAAGGTGCGTACATTAGCTTTAATAAGTCTACTCTGGTTAAGACTAATATAGGCCCGAATCTTGTTCAATACAAGTGGAACATAAGAATCTCTCCATGCAATGCCACATGATCTCTGGCTTCTCATTGCACAAACAGAGAACACCTTATTGTAAGAAATGGACCTCCATCTTGCAGAAGCTGGACAATAAATAAGCATCACATCTTGCAAAAATATTTGGGGCATTAGTTGTGCAGAAAATTTGAAAAGAAAATAAGCCACAAAATCTCATTTTGTGAGATTGTTCAGCAATAGCCAGCTCTACTCTGACTTCTAAGAGAGGAAGTCTCTTTTCCCTTCACTTGGTCTGCAAACAACCCAAATGAGTCTGTAAAGATTAACAAACCAGGGTAATTATGAAGGTAATATAGTATATGCTGTTCAGTATATTATATTTCTTCCTTCTACACTGACAAAAAAGAATCCATTTTTGATATCACCAGACATATTAGTGTCAACAGTATGGTTCCATCTTTCTAGCTATGAGTATGCCTGGTTCCCTCAGCATGTGTAGTATATAGATTCCACATCTGTCCAGCTTTACTAATAGAAATACATTTTCTTCACACATTCTGTTTTCCCCCTTCAAGCCTTTGGGAGATTGTCATTCTTCCTTCTGCATGATGAGTCATCCCTAATGCCTTTACCTTTGTTCAGTTAACAAAACAACAACAGATTCACAGACCCACAAGAATAGTACACCTGAACAGATTTTTTTCCTCCCAGATAAAGGACACTTTCCTGAAAGAGGACACAATGTGAGGAGTCACTTGTCTGGATTTTCAGTTCATCAGCTCCTATGAAAGAAAAACATATTTTGCTCTGTAGTAAAGAGAAACAGAACACTTGCAACTGTAAGCTATGTGGGAATCGTTAATTGTTGCACCTATTTCCCCTTCTCACCAGTATTATTTGTTCTTCAAAATACAAACAGTAGCACATGATCATGATATATGACAATAGTTGTTGTGAAATTGTATTTTGTAAGCTAAAATAAGTTCAGACATAAAAAAATTAAACAATCAAAAACACATCAATAAAATAAAAATATATAGCACCCATTCCATTAAAAATGATTTTGTAGCAAGGAAGATCAGTTGGCAAAGGATTAGTAGTCTTTGCCTACTGGTGTCCATTTTATATATCCCATTCCACCAAAGTTAGCTCAGTCTTTTCAAATTCCATCTACTTAGAATCAGCTGAACTCTATGAATGCCAGATGAAACACAAAGGATCTGTGTGGTACAGTTCTGCTTGTGGGGGACGAATGGCTGTTTGCTCCACCCTGTAGTCATTCTGGAATTATTCACCCAAATCACTTATTTTGTTTTAAAAAGTTGACAGCATATATAACACTCAAAATGACACCTTATTGGAAATAGGGTGAAATTGACTTTAGCTTTCATTTCTTCTCAGTGTCTCCTCCCTCCTCTCCTGCAATTCCCCAGGCCACTTCTGGTGATTTTTAGGATCATATTAAGTTGTGGGGAAGGAGAGAAGAGACTAACAGCCAGTACATTGAGCCATTGTTCCACAGCCAGGACCCTACAGAGTTTTAAATCCTTTCTCATTTCTCTTTTCATGCACCTCCAAAAGATTAACACTCCAACCCACTGTTTTCATTGACTCTCATTCTTTTAGGTCTATGAGGCCAGGTGAGAAGGCATAGCCTGTGATGCACGAAGCCCTTAGCAATATTTTCTCCCCAGTGTATCATCATGGGATATATAAATGTAGTGGTCTTGGCATCAGGAGGAAAGTATGTGCAGTCCATGTGATCCTAAGGCCTGGGTGGGCAGAAGAGGAGCCGTTGGGGGGAAAGAGGCGGCTTTTCCATCAGCGCCGCCCCCCCTCTCGCCCACCTAAGGCCTGGGTGGGCAGAAGAGGAGCCGTTGGGGGGAAAGAGGCAGCTTTTCGATCAGCGCCGCCCCCCCTCTCACCCACCTAAGGCCTGGGTGGGCAGAAGAGGAGCCGTTGGGGGGAAAGAGGCGGCTTTTCCATCAGCGCCCCCCCTCTCGCCCACCTAAGGCCAGGGTGGGCAGAAGAGGAGCAGGAAAGAGGTGGCTTTCCCATCTGTGCTGCCCCCCCGGGACTTTTGTCCACCTAAGGGTCTTCGCCGCATCTCTCCTGGGCTCATTCCACCGACCCAGGATGGGAGACGAGCGACAGCTGAAGCTGCCGGCAGTCCGTTCCCTCCTGGCGCCACCTGCCAGGAGGGCTTCAAAAGAGAGCAGGAGCAGCTGCAGCTGTGTAAGGGCCAGGTGTTCCCTGGCTTTGCTGTGGTTACGGACATTCAGCCTTTGGCTATGTTGCGGATTTTGGCAGCTGAAGACACTCTTAGGCTTGTTAAGGTCGTTGAGCTTGGGCTCCGACCTCCCCCCCCCCCCCCCCCTTGGATCTTTTTGCTTATTCTGATTTAACTTGTACTGTATGATTCCTGACTTTGTTTTTTCTTCCCCCATTGTATTTATGCATTATGTTTTACTGTAATTGATATGTTGTATCATTGACATTTTGTATCTTATTTGTATATTGCTTTGTATTATTTGTATCGTATTTTGTATTGTTTAGCATTATTATTGTAAACCGCTTCGAGTTCCCTTTTTGGGGAGTAAAGCGGTATAGAAATCTAAACAATAAATAAAAATAAATAAATCTTTCACTCCAGCAAATCCCCAGGAAATTAAAAAGGCAATATCTAAGCACCTGTATGACATAGTACTGCGTTACACAGAACCATTTTCTTTCTTAATTATCTTCTGAGGAGATACTAGTGATGGTCATTGGTGGGAGATGTTCCCTTTCTATTGCCACCTCCCACCTTACCAAAGATATTACCACCAGTGTCAACTAGAACACCCCCCCCACACACACACACACACACACACACACACACTGCCTTTGTGGATGGCAATCACATATGTGATGAAGCAAAACTAGGAAAGCTACTATAAAAAAAACCACAACTAGCTCCAGATGGCCAAATAAAATGTCCTGTTTGTCACACAGTCCTCATTGTTAAATACTTCAGATTTAACCATGAGAACTTCAGCACTAACTGTGGGGCAAATTGTAGTATAACTGAGCCCTCGGATGGAGAAATGAGAGCAAGAGTGAAGTATTCTTACAGGCCCACCTGATAGGCCAGACTAGCTACTGTGTTCATTAGATGTCTATCTGAAAGAGCAACATATTCACACAGCACAAGTGTACATGCAGTCCAATATGTTTAAATCTAGAGCATGCAACTAATGTCCTGGCTCTCTGGTCAGGATTGCTGGTTCTCAGGTCTCTAGCTAACATCTCATACAGCTCCTATGCACTTTCAGATCTTCGAGCAGTGGGAGAGACAAAAGTCAGGGTGAGCATCAATGTAGATGGAAACATTTTTATTTGTGCATATGAAATGGCTTTACAACATTTGTTAGCCTTTCCCAGGTAGCGTCAAGTTTCTATGTAAAGATGTTTGCACATGTTTTGCATATAAGTAATATTAGCAGTCCTAAAATCAATATCAAGAAGAGGGGACTGGTGAGAGAGTTAGTGAGTGCCTCCACTTGGGTCTGTTCTACCATTTGAAGTAAGGCACAGACTGGAGAAAATCTGTTTTCTCATTTAGCAGGTTGACATTTATCTTATGTTTGTGCTACTGTATCTTTGTGAGAAACACTAAATCATTGCAGGAGCTCTTCATAACCTGATAGGAATTTGCTATGGAGTCACCCACTGTGTTGGGAATTCTAATTGAGCTCTTTGGTATGAATATTCATGACCCCCCAAAAATATGAAACTAGTTTAAAAAGAGATTATGCATAATTCACTACAGCCTGGGAATTGCACTGACTCATGCATAGCTTTCAAGATTTACGTGGGGATAGTTAGGATTCACAAAGTGCCTTTAAGAAAATACACTAGCATTTGAGGCAGGATTAGGTTTGATAATGTCTTCAGAGGACTTTAATAGATAACCACATGATCAAACACATTTCCTCCAAACCAGGTAATCAGCTTTAATATTCACTGTTCTCATTTTTTCATTTAAGATGAAGTTTTAAGTTTAGATTAGCAGGATAAAACTTGTCTTCAACAATGATTAAGTGTGGTCAACACTAGCTTCTTCCTGTTGAAACAAGTTTACGGAGAGGTTCAGGCATTTCAAAAGCAATAAAACTTCACAGACTTCACAGACCTCAGGTATGCCTGTACAAAGGGATTTATTATTCCCTTGATTCCAAGAAGTGCTGTAGGACCACTCCCTGTCATGGATAACTGATCTCTCTCTCTCTCTCTCCTTTTGTCCTATTGCTTTGTTGGGACCTTCTTAACACCTTGGATTGTCATCTAGGACCTCCCACTCACTTCCACATAAAGTCAAGAGGCAAAGTACCACCATATAACTCCTTTCCACCAAAAATAAAAATACCAACTTAAAAATATAGCTGTTAAGAGCCATGCCCCAGCAGGCATACAATTTAGGCAAGATGGATATGATATGGCATCCAATGCTTTGTAGTTTTGTTCTGTGCCGTCATGTCTCATCTTGTTGTGTCCTAAAGCCTTTGCCTTTAAACAATGTACCTATCCATGTGTATCCAATGTAACCCTTTCTATGTGTAACATTGTAACCTCCAGCTGAATCACTGTAACCTTAATAGGACGCGAGCTAGTGACCACTAGATGGCAATAGCGAGCGTCCAAGCTCATTGGTCCAAGACTCACCTAGAACAACAGTGCGGGAAGATTCCCGCCACTACCTTCACCTGGACAAGAAGGGCGTGACCTGCAATGACGTCACGCAGCCTGTAGCCAATAGGCTATCAAGGAGCCACATTCAAATGTATAGCCACTGTATATATTGAGCTGTTCGTCCGCCATTACCTCATGTTCCCTCTGACCAGCATGTAATAAAGTTGTGTTAAGCCAGCTCTTCGGCTGTCCTGGTGTCTTTGGTCCCATACACCAAATTGGCGACGAAGGTGGGATTATGGCTGCCCACGGGACCAAGACATACGCCGGTTTCGACATCAAGAAACCGCAAGATTGGGAACTCTTCAAAATGGACTTCCAAGGTGCGCTGGTGGAGTTCGAGGTGACGGACGAGGCAAAGAAGAGAGCCATCCTCACCAGAATGCTCGGGCATGACGGAAAGAGAGTACTGATTGACCTCATTGCACCCAAAAAGGCGGCTGAATTCAAGGCAAAAGAGCTCCTGAAGGTGCTGCGAGACCATTTCCGGCTCTCGGTAGCGATGTTTCCCACTCGGAGCGCGTTTTGGAGGCGAGTCCAAGCGCCTGATGAGTCGGTCGCCGCTTTCGTAGCGGCCCTGCGCCTGGCTGCCAGCCCGTGCAAATGGGAAAATTTGGAAGTCACCCTCAGGGACTGCGTGCTATGCGGCCTGAAGGACGCCGAGATTCAGCGCACGCTAATGAATCAGGAGCCGCCCCCCACGTTGCAGGAGGTCCTGAAAGCGGCACAGGCCGCGGAAGCCATGAAGGCCGGGGTGCAAGAGCTCCAGGACTGGCGGCCGAAGGCCGACAAAGCAGAGAGTTCGGTGCACGCAGCCCGGCGAACTTCGAAATCGTCCGCCGAAAGCAGCGACGACGAGGATGTCCGGAGGGTCCGAAAGGAGGGCCGGCATTGCGACGGCTGCGGGGCAGCTCACGACCGTGCCAGGTGCCCATTCAGAAAGGCCGAGTGCCACAACTGCGGGCGGCGCGGGCACATAGCCAAAGTCTGCAGACAACGGCGCAAGGACCGGAGGAGCTCGCCCAACCGCCCAGCGAGGGACCGGAGGAGCTCACCCGACTGCTCAACGAGGCCAGACCACTCGACAACACCAAAGGATGGCGCCCGGCCCACGAGGAAGCAGGACGGCGTGGGCCGCATCTCCGACGACAGCGACGACGACGCTCCGGTTTTCAGCGTGTCCTTGGGACACCCCCGTTACTTTGTTGAGGTACTGGTGCAAGGGGCCCCTGTTAGGATGGAGATTGACTCTGGCTCCTCTTACTCCATTATTTCCCAGAGGGAGTTTTTGAGAATTGCCCCCCGCGCACGGCCCAAGCTCAAAGCGTTGAGGTCCACGCTTCGGGACGTGCAAGGGAACAGTATCCCGGTGTTGGGGGTTGGGAATTTCCAGGTTCAGTACAAGCGGCACGCCGCGGAACTCCCCCTAGTCGTTCTTAAGGGAGGTACTTGTAGCCTCCTCGGGACTCAATGGTTTCAGCCCCTGGGTCTGTTCATTGGGGGGGGGGTGCACGCCGTTGGGTCTGACCCGATACAGGAGGTGTGTGACGCGCACCCCGAAGTCTTCAAGAAGGGACTTGGGAAATTCAATGGACCCCCAGTAACGTTCGACCTGGACCCGGAGGTCCGCCCAATCAGATTTAAACCGCGCAGGGTGCCTTTTGCACTCAAGGACAAAATAGAGGCGGAACTGGACAAATTAGTGGGCCAGGGGATTCTTGTTCCTGTTGATTCTGCGGAGTGGGAAACTCCAATTGTCACAGCATTGAAGGCCAATGGGGAGGTTCGCATTTGCGCCGATTATAAGTGCACCATTAATAAGGCAATCCGCCCTAATGCATACCCGGTGCCGGTGGTCAGCCATTTGCTGGCCAGGTTACATGGGGGAAAGTGTTTCGCCAAGCTCGACCTGGCTCAGGCTTATCAGCAACTCATGGTAACCCCTGCCGCAGCTGCTGCACAGACCATAATCACGCATAAGGGGGCGTTCCAGGTGATGCGCCTCCAATTCGGCGTGAACTCGGCGCCTGGAATTTTCCAGTCGCTCGTGGAACGCCTCCTCAAAGGGCTGGACGGCGTTTTACCATATTTTGATGACGTATTGATAACGGGGGGAGTGAGGTGGAGTTGGCTAAAAGGCTAAACAAGGTCCTGGCGGCGTTCGAACGGGCGGGGTTGAGGTTGCGAAAAGACAAATGCGTCTTCTTCGTGAAGGAGGTTGAGTTCTTAGGGTTCCGAGTAACTCCCGAGGGGATCAAACCGTCCAAATCCAAGGTTGCCGCCATCAAGAAAGCCCCTCGCCCCACATCCAAGCCTGAGTTGCAGTCGTTCCTAGGGCTCTTAAATTTCTACCACTCCTTCCTTCCACGGAAGGCTGCGGTGGCCGAGCCGCTTCACAGGTTGCTCAAGAAAGATGCGGCATGGATGTGGGGCGATGACCAGGAGAGGGAATTCACGGAACTGAAACAACTCTTGGCGTCCGACGCCATTCTGACCCATTTCGACCCCAAACGGCCGGTGGTACTGATCTGTGATGCATCCCCGGTGGGGGTGGGGGCAGTGTTATGCCACGTGTTGGAAAATGGGTGGGAGGCCCCAATAGCGTTCTACTCCAGGTCCCTGTCCCAAGCGGAGAGAAACTACGCCCAAACAGACAGGGAGGCGCTGGCGATAGTTGCGGGGACCAAAAAATTTCACGATTTTCTGTATGGCCGCCACTTCACCATCGTGACTGACCACAAGCCCCTACTAGGCATTTTTACCGCAGATAAGCCCACGCCACAGATCCTGTCCCCGAGAATGCTTCGGTGGGCCATTTTTCTCAACGCCTACCAGCATGCGTTGGTGTACCGGCCCGGGAGAGAAATCAGCCATGCGGACACTCTATCGAGGTCCCCCCTCCCCCTGACGCCCAGCCAGGTGAGCAAGGGGGAGCGGGACCATCAGGTTCTCATGATAGAGGTACTGGATTCGCCCCCGTAGTGCCCGCTGACATTGCCACAGCGACAAGAAAGGACAAAACGTTGGCGGCGGTTTGCTCCTGGGTACAGAAAGGGTGGCCGGCGTCCTCCCCAGCAGAAGAATTCGCCCCATTTTTTAGGAAGAAGCTGGAACTGTCCCTAGAGAGGGGGTGCCTCTTGTGGGGGCAGCGGGTGGTGGTCCCTACATCCCTTCGACCGCGGGTGCTTAAACTGCTGCACGTCAGCCACCCCGGAATCGTGCGCTCCAAAGCGCTGGCCCGAAGCTACTTTTGGTGGCCCCAGTTAGACGCTGACATCGAGCACATGGTCAGCACTTGTGAGAGTTGCCAATGCTCCAGACCAGAGGAGGCCCGTCTTCCCCACAGGGAGTGGGACGCGGCTAAGGGGCCGTGGTCCCGGATACACATAGACTTCACGGGCCCGTTCCGAGGAACCCTGTTTCTCCTTGTTGTGGACGCCTTCTCCAAGTGGTTGGAGGTCATCCCAGTCACGAGCACCTCCTCGGCCGCGACAATTAAGCATTTGCGGAGAATTTTTTCCACGTTCGGCATACCCGACACCCTAATTAGCGATAACGCTAGTTGTTTCACGTCTGCTGAGTTCAGGGCATTCACAGAGATTAACGCCATCCGGCACATCACCTCCGCCCCTTTCCACCCGGCCACCAATGGCCAAGTGGAGCGCCTCGTACGCACCACGAAGGACGCGCTGCGGTGCATGGGCCCCGGGGACCTCAACCTGCAAGTGTGTTTCAGCTAGCGTCAGGCTACTCCCCTGCGGAGCTTCTAATGCGCAGGAAGTTGACCACCATACTCATGAGGCTAGATCCCACGAGAGTTGAGGACAAGGGGAGGAACATTGGGTTAGAAGCCACCAAGAGTTTCGGCGTGGGTGCCCCGGTACATTGCAGGAACTACGCCAGCGCGGGGCCAGCCTGGGTGCCGGGGGTGGTTGTGGAACAGACCGGTCCCGTGTCGTACCACGTGGAGACCAACACGGGTCTACTGTGGCGGCGGCACGCGGACCAACTACGGAGCCAGGTCCCAGGGAATCAGGGCTCCGGAAACACGGATACAAACTCAGCGTTAGGGTTCTCCCCCACCCGTTTAGCCCAAGGGGGAGGAGAGGGGGGTCCAGAGTCCCCACCAAGGGGGGAGCAGAAGGAATTCATCTTCATAGATATCCCGCGGGATCCCCCAACAGAGTTTGATTTTGGTTTTCAGAACCGGGGGGGGGGTTTCGGAGTGGTCCCCCACCCATCCAAGCGAGAAGAGGGGTTTTACGTTAGCCCCTGGTGCCCCCGGTTCAACCACAACGGAATCTACCCTTTCCCCTAAAGCTGCAAAACCGCAGCAAGCATCTAACAAGTCTCCCTCTCCCATTACAGGACAAGGGTCCAGGGAACAAGGAAGCGGGAGCGGCCCCCGGGTGGGCCAACCCACATCGCGGCCCAAACGCGAGTGCAATAAACCATCTTGGCTAAGAGACTTCGTCTCATCCTAGGGAGGAGGGGTGTTGTGTCCTAAAGCCTGTGCCTTTAAACAATGTACCTATCCATGTGTATCCAATGTAACCCTTTCTATGTGTAACATTGTAACCTCCAGCTGAATCACTGTAACCTTAATAGGACGCGAGGTAGTGACCACTAGATGGCAATAGCGAGCGTCCAAGCTCATTGGTCCAAGACTCACCTAGAACAACAGCGCGGGAAGATTCCCGCCACTACCTTCACCTGGACAAGAAGGGCGTGACCTGCAATGACGTCACGCAGCCTGTAGCCAATAGGCTATCAAAGAGCCACATTCAAATGTATAGCCACTGTATATATTGAGCTGTTCGTCCGCCATTACCTCATGTTCCCTCTGACCAGCATGTAATAAAGTTGTGTTAAGCCAGCTCTTCGGCTGTCCTGGTGTCTTTGGTCCCATACACCAAACATCTGACTTACGGCAACTCTGATAGGTTTTCAAGGTGCATTGCCAACTCAGACAGGCCATGTCTGATGGGCCTTAGGTTCTTTTTAGGATCTCGGAGACAATAAAGCACTCAGTGGGAAAAGAAACAAGGCTTTATTAGACAATTCTCTAAACAAGCAAAGCATATCAGAGACAGAGAATACAACAGCATATTAAAAAAAATTAAAAGCAAGAATCAGGATGCAAGTGATCCATTCACATTTAACTATCGTGGGTTCCCTCTGTTCCTTCTCTTCAGCTACCTGGGAGCCAAATAAGATAGCAAGGGACACCTTTGATGGTCAAAAGAGCTCTAAAATATGGGGTCTAAGAATCTTCCTTATATACCCTGAAGCTAAAGATGCTATGTCATCAACTGTGACTGTATGCCCCTCACTTGAAGGATGTCTAAAATCATCAATAAGACATCCAGAAAAATAAATTGGTGCTACATACTCTGCAGCTAGACTCATTACCTCATCACTAGTCACTGTCTGATTGAGAACACAGGAAGGGTCACTTTGACTTGCCTTTGTTTAGTCTGATGTCTTCTGCCCATTACACATCCAAGTGCCTTATCATAAGACTATGAGGCTGTGGTGGCTCAGTGGTTAAGCTTGCCTTGTTAGCTGGAAGGTTGGCAAGTCAGCAGTTCGAGACCCAGGTACTGCATGATGGATTAAGCACTCATCTCTGTCCCAGCTCTTGGGGACATGAAAGGAGCCTCATTTGGGTATCCCCTGAGTGGAGTTTCCTCTGCAAAAATCCTTTCAACCCAGAAAAATTTCTGAGGCAAAATTATTTATTTATTTATTTATTTGTTTATTTTTTCGATTTCTATACTGCCCACTTGGCCAAGGCCAACTCAGGGCGGTTCACAATCATATCAAAAACATGATTAAAACAGCTTAAAAACTACCCTCCCACTAAAAAAGAGTGCAGGGACCGAGGATGCTGGTATTCACTATACCAGCCACCCAACGGGAGTCACCCTTCCACCTGCACCCCATACTTGGCCTGCCAGCCAGGTTTTAAGTTCTTTTCTGAAAGGCAGCAATTCCATCTGGAGATGAAGCTCTGTTGGTAAGAGGTTCCAGAGTGCAAGTGCGGACACAGAGAAGGCCCTTCTCCTTGTGCTAGAGAGGCAAGCCCCTCTAGCAGATGGTACAATAAGAGAGCCCCTCTGGTCCACCCTGGTTGGATGGACAGACATCCTTATGGTGATGTGGTCTCTTAGGTAGCCTGGCCCACTGTCATATAGGGCTTTAAAGGTCAAAACCAGGACCTTGAATTGCGGCCGGAGGCAAACTGGGATCATTCCTTGAAGAGTGAGTTGTAATATTCTATATTTTATGTTGTTTCTCATGATATGGCCAAGGTACTGGATCTTTCTTGTACCTATAAATCTGCTTGCAATTTCTTGCTTTTGTACTGCTAGGTTGGCAGGAACTGGGACAGACGAGGGGAGCTCACTCCGTCATGCAGCACTCAGGTCTCAAATTGCAGACCTGCCAACCATCCAGTCGTCAAGTTCAGTGTCTTGACCACTAAGCAACTGCAGTCCCATCTACTAATTGATTAGTAGATGGATGCATAACAAACATTGTGGCATTACACATCAATTGACAGTGGTGTGTAAAAATTGAGGATGGTATGAATGACCTAGCTAGAGCACCAAGTCCTTCCTTTGTTCTGTGAGGTGGCCTTATGCTATGGATTTAAATATTCAAACCTTTGAGATGGGTGTCCAGCATATGTATATATTGTATCTCTGCTGACTCTCCCTGGTTTTTTCTCTTGTAATTTTTCTGTTCTGTTTCCTGATTTTGTACTGTATTTTAAAGCTAAAACAATATTTTGGTGAAGGTGCAATTGGCATTCATCAGTTAAACATAAGATAAAAGGGGTGTGTGTGTGTGTGTGTGTGGCGGCGGGAAGCCATTCTGCATATAGCTGTCAGAATAATACCTTTAGTCAAACCTTTGTGCCAAAATAAACTACCCATAATCATCCAGAGGCAATCCATTTGCAAAGAGGAGATTGTCTAAAATACATGCATATTATGTCTAGTTCACTGCAGCCAGTGACCTCAGGGTCTTGGGAGATTTGTTGTAAAAGCACTTTAGAGGAGACTGCATAATATGTGTTGTGAAGGAGCCATTTCAGATCTCTTCTTCATTTCTTTCAAACATAAATGATAGTTTAAAGAGACAAGGAAGTAGCAATAAGGGATGAGTGGAAAAAATATGGACATCACATATTTCAGATGTCTCCAACAGAGATCTCATGTCTATTCATAAGAGCATGCTGCTGGCAAGTATGCTTTGTTTCTATCCTTAGGCTCTTGCTGCTAGTTACAGTTTCTCTGCCTGTGAAATGGTATTGCATTGACTAACAAAGAGTGTATGTTCTTAAAAAAAACCATGGCTCCCACAAGCATTTACAGCTTGTTACATGTTAATCTCATGTGACTAGTAAATTTAAATATCAATTTTCTGCCTAGAATGGATACTAGAAGGTGGTTCTTGGAGTGAGGGATATTTGTAACCTGTTGTTCCAATCTAGTTCGGCCATTTGGTTTGTTTCTGTTGAATTTATATTATCAGAATCTGGTTATTCTTTTCTTAGTCAGTAGTCATCATTCTAGTCGGCTTCTTCTCATGTCCGAGTATACATTTCCCCCCTGAAAACCATTTTCCAGGAAAAATGCAATTGGTGTGATTTTGTTTAAGATGGAAGCCATGAAGTGACCCACACGCTATGATCATGGAGCCATCTCCTGTGGCATGTATGAAATGAGACATGGAGGATTTGACACTGGGACTGCAATGGACTGCTGCATCCTTGAGAATATCAACAAGGTGTGCCTTCAGAGCCAGTTCATCTGGTATGGCAACAATTTAGGCATGACCATTGGGAATCAGAATAGTGAAGTGGTTCTTCCTCCATTTATTTTGCTTTTGGGCCCAATATAATGGTTTCCAGAGGCATTTCCTCCACTGAGGGGACCATCGCCCCACCTAAAAGGGTTCATTTGTCCATAGCTGTTGGCCCTTTAGGGAGTCAGGTTATTTACCACTGTCCAACACTTGGCGTTGAGTTGCTAGCAGTATGGTCTACTCCATTACTGTAGTGGGATGTCTGGCCAGACAGGAAGTCAGTAGAACATACAGCGGAAAAAACACAAGCAGGGGAAAAAGTATAAGCGAGCATGTTGTGTATTGAGGCACATTTGCAAGTAGTGCGGGCAGCGTCTTGCAAGAGGAAATGGTGGTTTCCCGCCATCCAAATTAGGAGCCTAAAGTGGTGCAGAAACCCCTTGTACAGGGCACACTCATTATGCTAATCAAAGCCCTTTGATTGGTTACAGTTTTGGATCCTCTTCTCCATTGGTTAAATACATATATACTCTATTATGATTGGTTAGGGTTATCTGGCAGGTCACTACTTTGTATCAAGGAGCCACAGCTGAGGAGACACTCTATAAGATCAACGAGTAAACAAGGGTGGGGCCGGACGGGACTACACTTCCCACTCCATACAGGTAGCCAGAACGTGCTAAGCCTGGGTCTCCTCCATTATGCTACTCTTCTATGGTAGCTAGTATTTGCCCTGCAATGGCAAGAGTCTGGAGGGACTAATTCAATTGGGATTGTATAGCTATCTCTGTGTCTGGAACATCTTATAAGCTAATCTCTAAAAGACTGTAGAACAAACACTTGTTGCTGTTTTGTTCATTGTTGTCTGGACTGGTGCTTATAAGGGCCAGACATAACAGAGCAGTAGCACAAGTTTGCTTAAACCAGTGATGTCAAATTTTGTAGAGACCGAGTACCCAAACTGCAACCCAAAACCCACTTATTGATCACAAAGTGCCAACACAGCAATGGGGAGGAAAGAAACACTCCAGGAGCGGCAATGGTGGCACAGACCAGATGAATTGGTGTTGGGGGCTGGATCCGGCCCCTGGGCTGTAGTTTGGGCACCCCTGGGTTAATGGATGGGCACAGATACCCTATCTTGTAAAAACCCTTTCCCCACTCATATCCATTGTTAAAAAGTATGCAAGATTGTTTAATTTCCTAACAGTTGCATCTTGCAACAATTTAGGAAGGATTTTCACTCAGCACAACACTTTACTGAGATTGGCATTCCTTATTTGTCACCCATTCGCCACGCTACCATCACATACCCCACCACCACATACACTTGTACTGCTGATTTTAGCGTTTCTGTTTCAATCATGTTTTATTTAAAGGAAAACTAGATCAAATTCAGGATCAGGTACAAAAATAGAAAAGGAACATTTTTATTTTTCCCCTTTCCCTAGTTTAAACAAGAAAGGTCTAGCTACATTTTTCCTGTTCTACCCATCTAACACATTAGATTACATCTTTCTACTGTTTACTCACAAGCAAGTATAAATGCTCCTTTCTCCTCCTGATAAGCACATGCAACACATAATAATAATCATTTCTGCTTCTACATTCTGCTTCTACATTCCAGTATAATAAAACCCACTTTTCATCTTTCATTCAACTTTTTACTGTATGTTAACCAATAAGGCTGCAAATTCAATATCCATCATTCCTAATTCCATTCTCACAAATCCAGCTTGTTATGACTATTTCCAAAAAGAAAAATCTGCACCTGGCTTTGAAGGCCACTTTCTCAGACTTTCCTCACCCTTCTCAGGAAGCAGTTAACACAATAACAACTATAACTCACTAAAAGCAAAGGCTCCATTTTGATTCATTACAAGAAGTTACTTATAAATATAGTAATAAGCAATGACACAGGTTATTTTTCAATCACTAACAACTTCTTCCTCTTCCTCCTCCTCTTATTTATTTATTTATTTTTCTGATTTATATTGCAGCCAAACTCCAAAGACTCTGGGTGGCTCACAGAAAATAAAACCAATCACATTTTAAAAATCAACAAATACCCCATTAAAACTGCCACCAAAAATTACTCTGACCCCTACAGATTAAAAGAGATTAAAAGAGGGAGAGAATGTTTTTATTAAATCAGCCAGCAGGCAGGGCTCACCACATCGCTGGTGCTCCACACCTCCTCCTCCTTCTTGTGCCGTATCCAATTCTGAATATTGGTGATCAACTAAATTACAGTTAGTTACTTTTTTAAAAAAAGTAACTTTCCAAACTGTGCATGGAACCATTCCTCTTCATTGCTCCTGGAATTTATATAGTCCTTATGGCAGGAGTAATCATGGTTCCAGATGGTGGGCTCCATTTTTTTCAACATTCCTTAATAACTTCCTACCCAGAAGCTACTAGTACAAAGCTAGAAACAATTCAAGTTCAGTTCATATGTTTAAAACAAAGTCACCAGCAATCAGCCTTGTTCCAGAAACAATTTTCTTCTGCTATGTAGGAAGGGACTAAAGAAATGACATGCCATGTGGCATTAGGTTTCTTATGTCCAAAAGAGAAGGCCACCAAAGATAGCCAAAGTTGTTTGTGACAACTCTACCTTCTCTCTCTTTTGTCCTTATATTGCCCACATGTTTCGGAGGATAAAGTTGGTTAAATATAAATTGAATTATCTACTTTCATGTGTTTTGGGTATCCAAATGGATAAATAGGTAGTACTTGACACCTTTTAAAGTGTAAACTACCTGTATAGTTTAATTCCATTTGTGAATCTTCATCTTTTTTTGTTGAATCTATTTATGTTTTATAAGGTCTTGAATTTAGTCTTCATAGAAGAGCGAGGGTGCATTTTACAACATTGCTTTAAATTCTGTTGATGGAACATACCAGACTAAGGTGGAATTTTAAAGTCATATTTCTACTAACAACATGGATGCCAGACATCTAAAGTCTTAGATAAAATGAAATAGAGTCAGTTTTATTATTGAAAATGTATTTTCCATCAATTTGCAATAACGAATGCTGCACTTGGTGCTAAAGTGGCCATGGTAAATTGGATTACTAAACTATAGATCAGCCAATAGTTCAGATTTTGCTGTGATAAAGAGACATACGTTTAAAATTGTTGCTAGTGATTTATATGGCTCCTTCTAAAATGTGCAAATATGTTCATTAAAGCCTCTCAAGGAAACAGAACTTAATGAAAACTATATGAAATGGAAAATTTATGTATTTTCATAATGCAATAACACACTTCCTGAAACATGCCCTGCTTTTGTTAATGGGAATCATACATTAGTCTTGTTCAAATTATCTTCCATTCCCGTTCTGCAGAGAAAACTTGGAATATGGGCAAATGTCAAATGCAGGTTTGGCTTCTTCACATTTTGTAGCTTTAGTCAAACAGATCTGTGCTAAATATCTGCATCCAGCTATCTGTCATACCCTGAATTACCATCAGGTCAATGCAGAAGTATAGAGTCATAGAATGAGAGGCCTAAAATGTCATGTCTCTGTTGATGTAGAGAACCTACTGCTGTAGTTTTCCTAATGAGCACAGTGTAATACTTGGCCCTGCCTGGCTGGAGGGTGAAGGGAAGCTGAGGCTACCGGGGTGCCTTCCTCTGAGCCGTCAGGGCCTGGGTAGCAGAGGTTGTCGGATGTCAGATGCCGGATGCCCGCTCTGAACCCTCATCATCGGCCAGAGTCGGGGGCTTTGAAGGGCCGCCAAAGCTGCAGAGGACGTTGAGCCCCAGGCTCCATTGAGGGTGTTAAGCTCCAGGCTCCATTAAGGATGTTGAGCCCCAGGCTCCATCGAAGACATTGAGCCCCGGGCTCCATTGAGGACTTTGAGGCCTGGTCTCTGTCGAGGATGTTGAGGGGCAAGGACTTTGAGATTTTTAATTTTTTAAATTGATATTTTAGTGTTAAACTGTGTTTTATTGTGTATGTTATTATGTTGATGTGTATTGATATGTCTGATATGGTGGCATATAAGTTGAAAAATAAATAAATAAATACATGAAATACAGTGTGTAAAATATCAGATTAGGTTTCAGGAGACTTTAATTTGAACCTCCACCTGGACAGAGAAAATCACTTGGGTGTGTGTGGCTATGGTAGAATTACTTCTTACATGTTTTTGTAATTTAAAGTTAAAAATAAAAAAGGAAAATCTAATAAAGCAGTTTTTAATAGTACCTTTCAATATTTCAAATATCAGGGTCACTATAAGTTGAATATGACTTAATGAAATATAATAAGAATTTCCTTTATTTAGAAACTTTAAATGAAGTGGGCCCATCATCATTCAAGACTCTCTGTTCCATTGTTGTATTGTTTGAAACATCCTCCTACTATTTAGCTAAAATCTTGGTTTTGTTGTTTAAACCTATACATTCAGGTCCCATCCTGTGAAGAAATAGAAAACAGCTGTTGATCTAACAGCTCATCAAATATTTGAATATACAGTAGCTATAATATCACCTCTTGAAAGGTCTCTTCTCTGACCTAAATGTATCCATCTCATTTAACTTTAACTCATGGTACATTGGCTTGATCCAGACTAGCACTGGTGGCTTCGGTCTGGGCGGAGAGAAAGTTACATACTTTCTGGCTGGCATAACTCCAGCTCTTTGACATACCTTGTAGCCAATCTTTATAAATGATTGGGATAGTCATGCAGTGAGCAATATTTGGAGGGGCAAAACTGCAGATGCATTAGCTAGATATGGGTTCAGGATGTATAATGTACCTGTGGCATACTGATTTTCTTACCTGTGCTCAGCAGCCTTTCCCTTCAGCTGTGCTTCATAAATATGAGGCTCAATGTCCGAGAGGAAAGCATCAGACTTTGAATCATCCTGCATAACAACCTGTGTCATAAGCAGGTTTACCATGAAAGCAAATGTACAGGGGAAGGGAAAGATTGCTGGTTACAACAAAGTTACTTCGTTGGGCTATGACTTCCCAATTGTGAACCATCACGATTATATAGCAATTTTTGACATAGTAGCCTTGCTAGTCTGTGGTATATAAGCCATGCCTGAAATTTTACTCCTTGATAATTTTGTCTCAATTGTTCAGTAGAAGAGGAACCAGAAATTTTATTGCACTGGTTTCTAGATGGAGCACAATCATGTCCTTTGGGGGACATGAATAAATTCCAAGTGGGGTGTAATTGTTTTTTTTAGGGGGGATTGATAAAACTACAAGAATTTATGATATGTTATAAAAATCTACAGTGTTTATTTCTAATTTTTAAAACTGCTTTATTAGATTTTCCATTTTTATTTTTAACTTTAAATTACAAAACCATTTTTAAAGACTTTGAAACTGAAGGAAAGGGGAGGAGGCAGAAGAGTCAAAAAGGGACTGTGATGATGAAAAGTTGGTGGACCATTATGTTACTCGATGGCTGGATAGGTCAGAGGCTTGGTATCTGGCTGTAGAACCAGGGATTGGGAGTTCGATTCCTCACTGTGCCACCTGCAAATAGAATCAACCTGTATGGTATTGGTAAAATTTATTTATTTATTTATTTTGTCTGTTGTATGTTGTCATGTCAACTTGTGCAATAGTTTCTCTTTGAAGAAGAGAGAGATACAAGAAATAAATAAATCATACTGGGAGCCATTTGTGGTGAAACGATGTGTGTTGCTCAAAATTCCTGGCAACCAAACTCAGCAACATTTTGTAAAACATGGTTTGATGTTAGAATGCCAAATTATACATCATGACTGATCAACTAACTGTGACTTTGTGTAATCAAAACTCCACATGGAAAGTGCTGCACAAACAACATCTTGGATGCAGAGCCAGACAATATTAATTTGAGCTATCTATAAATGGTCTGATATTTCATTTCCATGTACAATCATCTGACAGTTTTGTCTTAAGGTGACAGATTCTATGCAAATCAGAACACTTTATAAATGAACAATCTGACACCAGGCAGAATTCTGCTTCTTTCATATTGAATAGAATAGCAGCCCTTATGTTACTGTAACTTGTTAATTTTCACTTTAATATTACAAGTCGGTGACAGAAGTCCTATTGCTTTGTGTAGTAAGTCACAACTAGAGTAGACTATGGAATTTATGGAGGATTTGACTCACTAAATCCCAACTGATCCAGTGAGCCTATACTAGTTGTGTCTTACTATGCTACCAAGATTTCAACCTACGTGTTCAAAAGTATTCATTTGCTGCAACTATTAAATATTAAATAAATATAATTATTTTCTTTGATGTAAGGGTGGAGACTGGCAATCATATAAGTTTGATTTAATTCCTCATTGCTTTTTTGTTTTGAATGGGAAAGTTGAGTGTAAAATTTCGGTGCGTCTCTTTTGTGATAATGTGATGTTGACTTTAAACCAGAGTACTGGAAACATTGGTCCTCCAATGATCTTCAAATACTTTTTGATAGTGAAGCATTGTGCATCTCCCCTCTGAGATTATTTATTTATTATTTTCAAATACAGTGGGTTGGGAAAGGAAAGAATAAAATTGGGAATATTCTGGCAATTTAAAATTATCAGATTTATTTCTATGTAATCTTTTGTGGCTAATAGTCCATTTCTTCAGACAGGAGTACAAATATTGTGTCTTCTACATTTATACATATCTGCATGGTGGTAGGAGTCGTGATCACATGAGGATACAGATAATCAACAGTTGCATGATATTGCACCATTAATGCAAAAGAACTATCAAGATGCTGATCACTTGACATTGGGGACCATAGCCAAGACAATATAAGATACAACATAGTGCTGGTATGTTCCTTCTGTAGATGCACCATGGTATCAAATAAGTGTTCTTGTTGTGTGGCCTCCTTGCTGTGCTCCTCAAGTTTTCAGCCTTTTCTGGGCAAAATGGGGATAATATAAGGACATTGTAATTATTATGGGAATTCAAAACACTTATAACTCCCCTGCTGTGTTGCGTTTTACAATACTCTCCTCCCAATCCATGCCAATATAACTGCTCCCTCAGCCCAATGATTAAAATCTAGACACCATGCTTAGCGCATTGTAATCAACCTACAGAATAACCCTTTTAATATTTCATATACCTGGATGGAACTCTGGCAACATTTATCTTTGATTCACATCATCACATAATCAAGAATCCCTTCAAGTGGCCAGCTAGGTTTTCCCTTCCAAGACAGCAGTGAATGATGCTGAACAGAGTGAGGACTGGCTGTGGTAGATGTGAAGCCACTCTGTTCACATGGGGATGGAAGTTCTCTCCCCTCTGTGTAGAAGAAGACAAAACCATGGACCCCATTATATTTAGGTGTCCTTTACACATGTTTGGATGTCGGAGTCCAGCTCCGGCACAAAATGGCGCGGTCAGGGAAAAAAGGGAGACTGCAGTCTGAATATCTGGTGCACTCGAACAAAGAAAGAAAAATGTCTACCGGCCACACCCAGCATGGTACTTTTATTAAATACAAGGTTACATACGTCATACACCTCATCAGCCTATCATGTGCTCATACATCAGGCGCCTCATCAGCCTATCAGAGCATAGCAAGCATAACCTTATATGGAAGCATGAGTAGGCACTTTTACATCTGTCTGCACATGCGCAGAAATCTATATCCGGCCGCGTCAGCCTTGGGGGTTGGGTCTCGCTTGCCAGTAATGGAGAATGCAAGCATATTGAACAATTCCAGTCCAGGTAGCCTCCCACATATCCTTCTTCTTTATTTTAATTTTTGAGTGAGGGACTGCCAATTAGATACCTGCATATCAGCATAATTCATAACTACCCCCTCATAGTCACCATCACTATCCTCCCGGGTGTCGTAACCCCCATTGCTCCTGGCACACTGATCAAGAGGATGATACTTTACAGAGTATAATTGCCTTTTCGTAAAACCAGAGGCTTCCTTTCTATTCAGTAGACAGGTATTGCAAACAGAAATAAGATTAGGAATACATTGAATACAACAGCATAGAAGTATAAGGCATATAATAGCAATAACCCCGAAAAAGAAAAGCTGCCTAAGGAAGCACAGATCAGGCAACCAAGAAGTCATCCAATCAAAAAGAGTTACATCATTATGCACATTATTAGTAATGGTCTCCTGCAGATCCTGGAGTTCTTTCTCAATAGTACTGTTTAGATCATGGAATTTCACCTGACACCACTGGTTTCCTACCAGTTTACAAAATCCTCCAGATTTCGCTAGTAGGTAATCTATGGCCAACCTGTCCTGCATTTGATCTTGATGGAGTTCAGTGATTTCCATTTGAAGGTCCCGTATAATCCTCCCCGTGGCATTGATTGATTTCTCCAGCCTACAGGTAAGCCCCAAAATGGACCTCCTATTTTCCTGGGAGATGACACCTGGGTAAGATCCCAGGGTGACTGCTCCAGTGGTAGCACCTACTATAGCTCTGCCCCAGGAGCTATGATCAGAAAGCTGAACATCGATTATCACTTCATCATTGCAACCAGGACCCATAGCCCGCCGGTGTCGTACTTTACCCTTCGGTGGTGTTTGCACCTGTACAGGTAAGGTAAAGTAACCTAATGCTGCACATTGATAACCTCCTGGATGAAAATTCATGGCAACTCCATTAAAAAAGAACCACATGTTTGGATCCTTAATTTGCCATCTGCTGCAAATTGAGCCACTAGCTATAGCAGGATAATCAGGTGTAGACATAGGAAACACAACATATATATCTTCGATAGTAGGGTTAAACAAGGTATAATTAAGTTTATATGAACTGTTATAACTACCCCATAACCAGAAATAATCATCACACCCCGTATAATTGCCCACATTCTGCAAAACCCGCTTTGCTCGATGCCAGTACTTCCATTTATTATTCCAAACCCCAGAATGATGGCAACAGAAGCAAAGCCCTTTGGTATACTTCTTGAATGTCATGCTTCTCCAGTGGGTGTTGTTAAATTGGGCCGGGGGGTTAGAAAAGACAGCAGACCTGTCAATATGTTGCAGATGTCCAACGACCAACTCAGGCATGTTGAACAATGCCAGGATGAAGGCCATCTGAGACACTGCCAAGGGATGCTCATAGTATAGTGTGGCATCCTTTCCATGAACATCAAACATATAATTAGCGTGGCGAAGCCAAAAGTTAGGGTTCCCACCATGTGTCATTGCCCTCATGGTGGGAAACACGGTAAGGAAGAAAAGACCAAACGTCAGAAATGCTACTGTACTTTTGAGCCACCGTCGTCGAGCCGAGTATCCTTCTTTTCTCTCCATGGGCGGATCGCTCGGGCAGGCACACACACAGGTCCAGAAGCGGTAGAAACAGCTGCGTATCCTCTTCCCCAAGTGATAAATGGGACAGGACCCTTCCACTCAGGATCCGGTTGTTGCCGATAAGAGACCAAAGGTCTAGGAAGACATTCCTCTGTCTTGAAATGCAATTCAACTGGAGAGTATGACCTGTTATGGGGAGCAAGAAGAAAATTAAGAGTATACAGCACTTTAACAATGGTTGTAGGGATTTCAGCCACAGGGACCCCTATATCTCCCACTTGCTTATGTAATAAGTTCTTAAATGTCAGGTGAGCCCTTTCAACAATCGCCTGTCCAGTTGAGTTGTAGGTTATTCCATGCATTAACTTGACATCCCATTGGCGGCAAAAGTCCTGAAATGTAGAAGAAACATATGAGGGTGCATTATCCGTCTTAAGGCATGTAGGTTTACCCATGACCGCAAAGGAACGTATGCAATGTTGTATGACATGTCTGGATGTTTCCCCCCGCAAAGGTGTAGCCCATATAAATCCAGAAAAAGTATCAACAGTCACATGTAGCTTAGAAAGCGGAGCCAAAGCATGTACTTACGTGACATCCATCTGCCATAGTTGATTTGCTTCCGTTCCTCGAGGATTAACAGCATCAAAGGGCAGAAACATAGGTGACTTCACGCAAGAGGTGCAGCAAGATGCAATGTCCCTAGCCTGTGACATAGGAATAGAAAATTGTTTATGCAAAACTTTAGCAGATTGATGAAACATTGCATGACTCTCAATGGGATTATCAAATAAGGAAAAAACCTCAGTAGAGTCCCAAAGAGCAGAATCTGCTTGTGCATTGCCTTCAGTCAAATATCCCTGGATCCTTGTGTGGGAGCGTATATATGGGCAATGAAAAATGGAACAGTACGAGTGGAAAGAAACCCTTGGAGCTGTTGAAACAAGGTAAAAAGCTCTTTGTCCAAAGAAGGAGACAGATAGTCTTGAGCTAAAGTAAAAATAAGATGAAAAACATATTGAGTGTCCACAATTAGATTAAAAGGTACATCAGAAAAGGTTGAGAAGGCAAGAATGATGGCTGCCAGCTCTGCCCATTGTGCTGAGGTCTGTGTGTCCATGAACACAGTTTCCCACTCCCCAGTGGGGCCCTGCCATGTAAGGACTCCCCGGGAGGGAGACCCATCTGTGAAAAGAGTGACAGCATGCAAAATAGATTGCAGGGAGAGCGGAGATGATAGAGAATAAAAAGTGAGATTCAGCAAGGTGTACTGCTTATCCTTGGGGGGGTTAAACCTGATTTGCCCCACAAAATCCGCCATGGCAATCTGAAAGGCTTCGGAATGCTGTAATAAAGCCATTAACTGCTCATGTGAGAGGGGAAAACAAACAAAGTCAATGTCATAGCCAGTCAAATGCTTAGCTCGATTACGGCACTTAAGAAAAAGATCAGCAAATGCATCCGGCAAGCAGTAACGACTCTTTGGAGGAGTGTGCGCCAAATGCAGCCATTCCATGATAGCCACTTTCTGGGAGTTGACAGGCACAAACAGAACAGCGGTGGGCAACTTTGGCGTGGGGAGAAGAGTGCATGCCTGTGCTGTGGTGCCTGAGGGAACACGATCCACGGCGATGGTATGGAGTTTATCGTTGAGGTGTTGAAGAGCTGTGTGCATCTCCTCCGTGCATGGTATGATGTCTGCCGGGGAAGTATGACCAGAAAGAGCGGTGAAGAGCGATGACAATTCCTCAGTGCTAAGGGCTAAGAAGGGACGAGCCCAATTTATGTTCCCCAACAATTGCTGCAACTGCACAAGAGTGAACTGCTCTGGAATAGCTATGGTTGGCAGCAATGGATTTGAAGCTGTAGCTGAAAGCCTATGTCCCAGATATTGAAATGGATACATCCGCTGCACCTTTTCAGGATCAATCACCAAGCCCACCTGTTGCAAGATCTCTGCTAGGTCCTGCAAGTGTTTTTCCTTAACTTGTGGGCCATGTAATAAAATGTCATCCATGTAATGATAGACCTGAACCTCTGGGTGGTGTTGTCTGAAAGGTTCCAAGGCTATGTTCACAAAATGTTGGCATAAAGTTGGCGAGTTGGCCATGTCCATGGGCAAGACACGCCATTCGAAACGTTGGGTAGGGTGTTCATTATTGTATACTGCCAATGTAAATGCAAATTTTTCTCTATCTTGTGGTGCCTACAAGATGGTATAAAAGCAATCCTTCAAATCTATTACCATGACTTGGTGATTTTCAGGAATCATATTAGGATTGGGGAGCTCACACTGTAAAGGTCCCATTGGCAATATGTGCTCATTAACTTTTCTCAAATTATGCAACAATCTCCATTTCCCAGACTTCTTTTTTACCACAAAAATCGGGGAGTTCCAAGGACTGGTGGTTGTTTGAATATGTCCCAGAGTTAATTGCTCCTGTACAAGGGCCTCTGCCACCTGGAGCTTTTCTTTTGGTAGTGGCCATTGATCCACCCACACCGGCGGGGTGTTTTTCCATTGCAATGGAAGTACATGCAACGGCGCTGTGGGGGAGGCCCGTATCAAAAATTTGTCTGCAAGGTACACCCTGTTTTAGCCATGAGATCTTGGCCCCACAAAGTTATAGGAATGTCCATGACCAGCGGTCAGAGAGAGATCGTTGTTCCCCCAGAGGTTTGAAACCTAATCAAGTGGACACTCTGCTTTGCTGGTTCATATCCACCCACCCCATACACCTCCTGGGAGGGGCGGGTAGGACATTCAATTGGCCAGTCTTTTTTTGACACCACAGAAATATCTGCTCCTGTGTCCAGGAGCCCAGACACCGATCGCCCCACCATGATTAGTGAGTGAGTTGGTCTATCCTTGGTGATGGTAATCAGCACCATGGCAAGGGAAGTAGGCGTAGCCGTGATAGCCAATTTTGACTCTGAAGTCTGCAAAGCATACATGCGCCCTATCTCTTGGCCCTGTGGTATCATTGCAACTTGGGAAGCAGTAGCCGGAATGCTGAAAGTGGCATTGCCAAGGGTGGAGATGGTTCCCGGTGGAACATGGACAGCTGCTGGCAACAAGTCCGTTCGGGGGAAAACCACCCCAACCATGCCTTTAGGTAGAATCCCCTGGGCAGATACCGATAGAGGTTCCACAAGTCGCGGAGTTTGAAAATTACAGTCAGCAGAAGTGATTAAAGGCCATCCTTCCCAGTTGGCTGTCCCAACTGGGAAGGGGCCATCCTGCCCACCTTCTCCCAAATGTCCTGCTCCTCCCTTAAGGCGTCTTCTATATCTTCTTCTGTAACCTCCTCTCCCCACCCTGTTATTTCCCTGGGGCCTGGGCGTGGCCCACTGACCAGTTTCCTAACTGCTGTGGGTAAGACCCAGATTCCTTTTGTTGAGGGTTGGCGTTAGGATTTGAGCGGCATTGGTTGGCCCAGTGATATCCCTTCTGGCAAATGGGGCATTTTTTTGGAGGGACGTGCTGCCTGCTTTTGGGAGGAGTGGCACTGGGCCCTAAAATGCCCTTCTTTCCCACAACTGAAACACCGCTTGTTTTGGGCCAGATTTGTGGGCAACTGAACTGCAGCGGCTAGAAGTTGAGCTTTGTAACTGTGGGTTCCAACATTTTGACACACTTTCATCATATCTGCTATTGTGGTACCTGGGCAACTATAAATAGATGTCAGAGCACCCTTGCAATCCTCATTGGCATTTTCAAACGCCAGTTGTTTCATGAGCATTTCCCGGGCCAGGACTTTTCAACTTGGCGGTTAAGGGCTGTCATAAGTCTGTTAATAAATTCAGTATAGTCCTCCTTTGCTCCTTGCCTGATCGCTGCAAACCCAGCAACAGAGCTGACACCCTGAGAAGGAATCTTACTCCAAGCACGTAAGGGTATCTGTGCAATCTCTCCCAACTGGGCATCAGTGAGTGCCAATTGCTGTGTGGGGTGGCAAAATTTCCTTCTCCGCATAACATGTCTATGTTGAGAGCAGGACGTGAGTTATGTAGTTCCAAAGCCAGATCTCTCCATTCTTGCATGCAGAGCATGGCTTCTGCCGGAGGCAGGAGTGCCCTAATCAACCGGCACCAGTTTTTGTGTAGAGATGGCTTCTAACAGGGCTTTTGTGAAAGGTGCATTAACACCATAGTCCCGGATGCTACCTTTTAGCTCCTTTAAATATTTGTAATGAAGGGTCTCATATCGGTCAGGGAGTGCTGGAGCATTTCCGACAGCCGGGGCACCTCGGATGACTGGAAATGCAGTGGTGGGCTCCAAGTCCAGCACAGCCGCAGTTAAAGCAGCAGAGAACGTTTTTTTTTGTAGTATTAACAGTGCCTGATGGCGACAAAGAGGGATATAATGTTCCACCTTCATCAGGGGGTTTCAGAGGCAGTTGTCGCCCATATGGCGGTGGGGGTGCAGTTGGGGATAGACGATCTCCCGTGGCGGGTGGCAATATTTGTGGCATTGAGGTGGTCGGGCTTTAGGCCAAAAGGATGTTCTTTGGGGTAAGTCCCTGAAGGCAGACCCTGACTTTACACCAGGTATGTTGCACTGGAATGGAAACCCTGGGGTGGCCCTGAAAGCAAGTTCCGATCTTGTCCCATGTTTTTAAATTGAGTGTGCCCCCCTCTGGAACCCAGGGGCAGATGTCATCTATGGCACGAACTAATTCTTCCACTTCTTTAGGAACGGTTTTATGGCCATTCTTATTCAAGAGATACACTAAATCCTTACAGTATTTCTGTTGCGGGGAAGTGAGGGAATTTCCCATGTCGATCAACTCACCCGGGATCCAAATGGATGTGAAGGGTGCCCTGAAGATCTGGCCGGTCATGGGTGAGCAGCGAGACAGCGCTGAAGACGATAAAATGTGAAGAGCCTCACATGGGGCACCACTTGTTGGAGTCCAGCTCCAGCACAAAATGGCACGGTCAGGGAAAAAAGGGAGACTGCAGTCTGAATATCTGGTGCACTCGAACAAAGAAAGAAAAATGTCTACCAGCCACACCCAGCATGGTACTTTTATTGAATACAAGGTTACATACGTCATACACCTCATCAGCCTATCATATGCTCATACATCAGGTGCCTCATCAGCCTATCAGAGCATAGCAAACATAACCTTATATGGCAGCGTGAGTAGGCACTTTTACCTCTGTCTGCACATGTGCAGAAATCTATATCCAGCCGCGTCAGCCTTGGGGGTTGGGTCTCACTTGCCAGTAATGGAGAATGCAAGCATATTGAACAATTCCAGTCCAGGTAGCCTCCCACATTTGGAGGCACATTGAAGACTTGCATAGTGCCACAGATGAAGCCCTTCATTGACTTTCAAACCTGGATGTGGAACTCTAGTTAGGAACTTGAGATGGACAATTTGTGCTTCCTGTATATATCAACATTAATGTAGACAACTGAAGTTCATTATACGATAAATAAATAAATTTAGCATGGGCTTTAAGTTGCTTGGGAGAGACTATTCCACAGATATTGGGGGTACAATTGTCAGGAATGTGAGAGAGTGCACATGATATAGTGGTTTCTCAGTGGGCTTGACAATATCCTGATAAGAAAGGCAGGCTGGACTCTTCTAACAATTCCCTTTTAATTGGCAAATGCCTGTTTATACAGACAAGCCTACTTCATCCAAACTGGATTATAGGCGAAGTGGATATTCTTTCTCTTTTTATTGTTTCTTTTATTGTTGTATTACTATTGTATTTTTTTAAAAAAAATATCTTAAATGTTTTTTCCCCTACAGTATTTGAAATTTTATGGCAATGCAGGGTTGGACGAATCACAAGTTGGGATCAAAATTGCTGGGAGAAACATCAACAATTTGAGATATGCAGATGGAAGAAAGTGAGGAAGACCTAAAGAAGCTCCTGATTAGGTTGAAAGAAGAGAGTGCAAAATCTGGCTTGAGACTCAACATCAAGGAAACCAAGATAATGGCAACAGGCCCTATCAGTCCCTGGAAAATAGATGGAGAAGATGTAGAAGTAGTGGGTGTGGGCGTTATGCCCGTGCTTCGCCACTGCTCTGGGAGCTGCACTGGCTGCCAGTCTGTCTCCGGGTGCAATTCAAGGTATGGTTTTGACCTTTAAAGCCCTATATGGTAGTGGGCCGGGTTACCTAAGAGACCGCATCACCCTGAGGACGTCTGACCGTCCAACCAGAGCGGACCGGAGGGGCTCTCTAATTGTTCCATCAGCCAGGGGAGCTCGCCTCTCTGGCACAAGGAGGAGAGCCTTCTCTATGTCTGCACCGGCCCTCTGGAACCGCCTGCCAACAGAGCTACGTCTCCGGACGGAATTGCTGCCTTTCAGAAAAGAACTTAAAACCTGGCTGGCGGGTCAAGTGTGGGGTGCAGGTGGAAGGGTAACCTCCATTGGGTGGTTGGTGTAGAAGAACTCCTCCCCATGGTGCCTTTGGATCCTGCACCCCTTGTTTTTAGGGGGTGGGTAGTTTTAACTGTTTTTAACATGTGGTTTTTTTTAATTTTTACTGTGAACTGCCCTGAGTTGGCTTTGGCCGAGTGAGCGGTTTTATAAATGTGACAATTAAATTAAATTAAATTAAATTTGTATTTTTAAGTCCTCAAATTCTTTAATCAAATACAACTCCTGTGTTTGTTTGGCTGTTTAAACATCACTGTTTTTCGCTTTGCCTCTTCTGCTCCCTTTTGCCAACTGTGAGTCTTTTGTTTTCCAAATCATCTGGAGGGCATGGCCAGTATGTACCTGTACGTCTGCAGAAAAAAATAAACTTCTTGCGCAGGCCTTCAAGTTCCTCTGGAGTTAGGCAACTGGCCTGTGACATTTACACTTTTATTTCTGCGTACTTTCACATACTGCCTGAAAAAGTTGAGACATGGATTGGTCTTGTCTGGCATTTACTTGAGCACAGGTAGTACATTGAGATGTCACTTTTGCTACCAGTGCTGTTAAATTAGGGATGTAAAACGTTTGTTCAAGCTGCGTTCCTAGTGCAGTCTTTCCTATGTGTGAAGTTGCATGTGCTTCCTGCACCAGTGGCCTTTTCTTGTTCCACCTTTGAGTAGATAGGTTGGTGTCGTATTTTAAGTCCTCAAACTCTTTAATCAAATATAATTCATGTACATATTCTGGCTTCTCAAATATTGCTGCACGTTTTGCTTCAGCATCTGCCCTTCTATTTCCTGTTGCTACTATAGTTCTTGCATCATCAACTACAGCATACCCTGCATGTCTAATTCCCTCATGCATGAAGCTAGATCCATCTGTGTACCAAGTTAACTGAGCATTAGGCAAAGGTGTATCTTGTAAATCTGGACGACAAGAATACTGAGATTCCAAAGTATGCAAACAACTATGAAGAATTGTCTCTGTCCCTTGATCAGGGTCTACTGGTAGAAGGGTGGCAGGATTTATAGTTGTGCACTGATGTAAGGTGATGTGAGGATTATCCATTAGCAAACCTTGATACTTGTATAGTCTCTGATTACTAATCCATAAATGTCCTTTGTTCTCCAGGATTGCCTGGAGAGTGTGACTAGTGTACACTTGTACATCTGCAGAGAAATTAAGTTTGTTGGTCTCTCTCAGAAGCTCCGCTACTGCTGCTGGGGCCTTGTTCTGGTATTTACATCTCCCCATTGAAAAGCAAAGATGTTCTGACTATCTTCATGTAGGGGTATAGTGGAGAAAGCATCTTTTAAGTCCACTACTGAAAACCATACTGTTGATGTAGGTATTGTTCCTAATAAAATGTACGGTTTGGGTACCACTGCATGTATGGTCACCACTGCCTCATTTACTGGGCGCAAATCCTGTACAGGCCTCCATCCCCCATCTGGCTTTTTAACTGGCAGGATGGCTGTGTTCCAAGGTGACTGTGCTCTCCGTACAATTCCAGCAGCCAATATTTCTCAACCAGTTGCTGTATAGCTGTCATAGCGTCTTGATTATAATATCGCTGTGGCACTCTGACTGGAAGATATCCCTTCTTCATCTGAACTTTTACTGGCGTGGCATTTATGGCAAATCCCGGAGGATTATCCTCTGCCCATAATTGTAATGTCACCATCTATCATCTGGATTTGTCTGAATCAGCATTAATCTCCAAGTCTCATCCACTGGGTGTTTTATCTGCAAATGGTGAGTACTATCTTCACAGCTTATAGTAGCCTTAAGTTTAGCCAGCAAATCTCTTCCCAGCAAGGATACTGGACATTCAGGTACATAAAGAAATTGATGGATTAGCTGTCCTTCTCCTATTTGGCATTTTACAGGCTTCAATAATGTTCGTGAAGCCATGGTTCCTGTGATTCCTTGTATAGCTATCTTGATTGGAGAGAGAGGGGCTAGTTGTTGATTTAATACTGATCTACTAGCTCCAGTATCTATGATCATTTTCACATCTTGGCCTCCCACCTTCAATTTCACCATGGGTTCCGGAGGTGGGCACGGAAATCCCTGGCCTCTTCAAGCATCCCATTCCATCTCAGCCAGTCCAACTAGTTCCTCATATTCTTTCTGTCTTCCTCCATAAGTCCCTCTAGTTTGCCTTCCATTTCCACCATGTGGGTTTCCCATCCATCTATTAGCAGGGGCACTTCTGGGTTTTCCTCTCCATGCTCCACTCTGGGGCATCTCATTTCCACGTCCTCTTCCCCTTCCTCGGCCAAACGGATGCATATTCCTCATACCTCTTCCTGGCCGGGCTCCCATAGCTAGGGCCATCATTTCAACTTTCTTTTTCTCCTTTCCATCCTGTTTCCTCTCTTGTTCTTTATCCCTATTAAAATAAACTTTCTTTGCCACCTCAACCAGCTCACAAGTGCTTTCCCCGAGTGCTCCTTCCAGTTTTTGTAACTTTTTCTTTATATCTGGTGCACTCTGTGTAATGAATCTTTCATTCAACATCTGGCGGTTTTCAGGATCTTCCATATTAATCCCTGTGTTCACTTTATAAGCCTCAATTAACCTAGCTAAGAAACTTTCAGGGGATTCTTCTTTCTCTTGAATTATATTAGCAGGTTTGCTAAAATTGACAGGACCTTTTGTTGCTTCCTTTAAGCTTTCCAAAATCAAATATCTGTACTGTTGAAGACTTGACTGTGTGTTGAATCATTAGGATCCCAATTTGGGTTTTGTTCAGCAGCTGCCGCCATGTGCACTACAGCCTGATTTGCGTCTGGGAAATTTCTATGAAGGATCCTGTCTTTTGCCAATTTCAATTTTTGCTTATCTTCCATATTAAGGAGCGTATTTATTATTTGCTGCATATCACTCCATGTGGGGTTATGTGTTTGGATTATGGTCCCAATTAGTTCAATCACCTCATTCGGCTTGGAACTAAAAGGTCCATAATGCTGTTTCCAATTTAATAAGTCTGTTGTGGTAAACGGCACATATTGGAAGATTGACTGATTTATTGGTTCATCATCTTCCCTCATATGGCTGGTTATCATTTCCCTCAATGGGGCCACTATCTCTTTTCTTTTTTTCATCATTGGCATGACGTGTGCCATTTGGGTGTTCGAAGGTGGCTCCCTTCCAGCTTCATTGTTATAGGGAGAAGATTGGCTATACCTTTGGAATTTTCCTTCTCCCTGTTCAATTACATCTTTCAAGATCTCAGTTACTTTTCTTAGTTTCTCTGTGGTTGGGGAAGCCTCACCTCTATCTGGGGTATGAAATCTTCCTGCAGAGTGACTGCTTCTTGCATTTGCTAATGCAAGGTCTGGATAAATATGTGGGACTTGGCCATCTTGTGGCGCTGATTTTGGCATGACATAAAGTGGAGGTCTTTGAAACAGAATTTCATCTTTTTCATTTCTGTTTAAAATTTTCAATCTTTCTTCTGTCTGCCATTCTATTTCTGGGGTATTGGGTGTTCTGACCACTTTCCTATCTAATTTAGATTTCTTATCTTTGGATTTCTTTTCCTTCATTAAATATGCCTTTACACATTCACCCTGGCATTCCTTTAGCCAAGATGGCCATGGTTTCTCTGCAACTGTTGCCTGCCATACAGACATATAGGGATACTGATCCCATTATTTATTCTGCGTTATTCTTCGAAACACTCTATTTATAAGACCCAAATCTAAGGAGCCTTCCGGAGGCCATTGGAAACTGGGCCATTCATATTCACAAAACTTTCTTAACTCAAATTTTGTTAAAGGGGGTTCATGTATCTCTGGTGTAAATATCTCAAAGTTCTCAAGGAAACACCGTAGTGGCATTCTTGGAACGCTACTACCACCACCCATTCTAAACTAAGCACTACCACTAGCCTGGGGTGCCCGAAAATCAAGGGTCACCATCAGGAACCACAATGGTTTAACCACCCACACAATATAAATTTTACACACACATAAATCAGGTTCGCTGCCATAATTTTTCCAGGAACACTGGGTTACCGCCCGTGGTTCATTAAGGACTTAGGAATCGCCGTCCCATCCCCTTGAAGGTGATCAGGCTCCACTTCCACTCCTCAAATGAGTGGGCACACATAAGTATACTTCTACAGTTTCATACAATTTTCATACAATTTTATACTTGCCTGTAAGCTTTTGAAAATCCACCTTCTAGAGTTCTCTGTCTGTCTTAGCCTTCCGGATCCTTGACTGGTCTGTTTCTTCTGACAGTTACTCGGCACCTCTTCACTGATTTCCTAGAGTAGATAAAAGGTCTACTATGTTGGCATTTTAGGTTATCCCTGGAGAGGCGTCATTTTATCCCATCAAGAACAGCCGTCTAGAGTGACAATGGCACCTGCTATTTGTCAAGTCAGTCCCGGTGGAGTTCGCCAAAAATGTTGTGGAATTCTGAACTAGACAAATTCACATTCCACATGCTAAGACAGATTTAGGAGTTTTATTAATATTAATATTTGCTATTAATATTTGTCAATATTTGGCCAAACAGATTCAGGAACGCTTTACCGAGCAAATATTCCCTGAATGAATATACATTTTCAGAGCCATCCTTTTATAGCATAAAATTTGGAAATTTCTACACATTACATCACTATGGGAAAAGCCAAAATTATTAATTAACCTTCTGACATTTCATTAAGTTCAGGTTAGAACATTCAGTGTTTGTTGTTTAGAACATGTCATATAAGGAACATCTCTCATGTCACATCGTGTCATGTCACACAAATATTATTTACATTTCCCTGTCAGCTGTATAAACTGTGCTGAGCTTGTACTTTAGCCTCGTCATCAGATCTACGTGACATGTCAATCTGATCTGTTTCAACTTTACAGAGTACTGAGAAAATAATTTCTACTGCTTTAAAACAGAATTAATATTATCTTAATATCTTAATTCTTTCACCCCTATTTCATCCCCAAAGGAAACCAGTGTTCTGGCACTCTGATCATCAGTTTCCTTTGGGAGAGAGCAGACACGCATGCATTACCCCAAAGGAAACCAGCGATTGGAGCGTCCAATTCCCATTTCCTTTGGGGGAAAGTGGACTCCCTTCCCCCAAAGAAAGCTGGCGATCAGTGTATCCACACACCAGCTTCCCCTTAACCGGGAATCGGATGGGTCTATGGTGGCCCCCTTGCCCCCTCAGCAATGGGGCCTCTACCCCAAAGCCCGTAGAGCTGGTCTCCAGCCCTGTGGGCTTTGTGGCAGAGATCAACATTGGGAGATTTGAGGAAAACTTTTGAACTGCACAACATTAACTTAACGTTGTGCGGTGAAAAAGTGTCCCTCAAATTCCCAGACATTATCAGGTTTTAGTGTTAACCGGTGCACCACTGCAATCACTTTTTCCTTATGAGTCAGCCATAAATTAACTACTAGGACATGGTAACTTCTAAGCAAATAAACCTTTTCTGTATAAATGAAATTTTTCTGTTTACATGAAAATCAGCCAACTTTATTCTGTCCTTATCTTATTCAAGATCATTTATATCTTCAGACCTGCATTGTGGCATATGTGTGTGTGTGTGCATTGTTCCTTTTTGTCCCCTTCCCTGCATTACTCATCATACTTTTTAGAGCTGTGTCACTCCAGTGCAATGTGTGAGAAAAAGCTGACATAAAATTTTCTGCACTTATAATGGTCCTGTTGCTTATAGCTTTTCTATGTAATTAGGCTGAAGTTATAAGATTAGAGAAAATACAATTGAATCAGGCAATTTTTGCACAAATATAGTGCTAAAAATGGTAAGAGTTTGTCAGTGCATTCATTGGTAAATCACAGCTCATAGGGGTTGAAATGGCCTGACACCTCTTGTGTTGGCTGATCTCAGACTGTTATGTTTGCTAGTTCTTCTTCTCCTGTGTCTAGGACAGAAATGAAGGCACCTTTTGCTGAGTTCATTCTGCAATTTTTTTTCCACTTGACTGAATGTGAGAAAGATTAGCCAACAACATGAGGTTGTCATTATCAGGGCATGTTTGATTGTGGTTCAAAATTACCACAATCTTTGAGGAGGATCTTTCTGTGTACCTTGGTTTGCTAGTGTAAATTCTATACTGTTGTTGTTATTCAGTCACACAGTCGAGTCTGACCTTTTGCAACCCCATGGACCATCACATGCCAGGCTCCTCTATCTTCCACCATCCTCCTCAGCCCACACTAATCTATGCCCATTGCATCTACAATGCCATCTATCCCCCTCATCCTGTGGTGCCCCCATCTCTTTTTTCCTTCTATCTTTCCCAGCAGCAAGGCCTTCTCTAGTGAGTCCTCTCTTCTCATTTGATGGCCAAAATACTTGAGCTTCAATATTTGTCCCTCCAAATGCATACCTGTCAAGTGCAGCTCCGGAAAATATGGGACCTGCACAGAACCCTTCTGTGCAGAACCCTTCTGCGCAGAACCCTTCTGCGCAGAACCCTTCTCCACAGAAGGGTACAGTATCTACTTTCCTCACCGGTCAAATTACAGGATGGCGGCAGGAAAGTGGAGGAAGTGGCATGGAAATACGGGAAATCCCAGACAATCCAGGATACTTGACAGGTATGCTCCAATGAGCAGTCAGGGTTGATTTCCTTCAGGATTGACTGATTTGTTCTCCTCACAGTCCAGGGACTCTCAATAGTCTCCTACAGCACCACAATTCAAAGGCGTTTATTCTTCTGCATTCAGCCTTCCTTATGGTCCAGCTTTCACAGACATACATTACTGTTGGGAATATGATTGCTTTGACTATGCAGACTTTTGTAGGCACGGTGATGTCTCTACTCTTTATTATGCTACCTAGGTTTCTCATTGCTTGCCTCCCAAGAAATAAGTGTCTCTTTATTTTGTGGCTGCAATCACCATCTGCAGTGATCTTGGATCCCACGAAAGTAAAGTCTGTTAATACTTCCATTTCTTCCCCTTCTATTTGCCAGGGAGTGATGGGACCAGTTGCCATGATCTTGGGTTTTTTTTATGTTGAGTTTCAGACCAGCTTTTTCACTCTCCTCTTTCACCCTATCAAGAGGCTCTTTAGATCTTCTTCACTTTCCGCTATTAGAGTAGTGTCATCAACCTCTATACTAAGCTGGGAGAAAAGCCAACAAAGGGATGGAGAAAGGATGGGGAGAGATGGCTCCTATGTTAGGGCAAGTCATTTTAAGCTCAGGGACACCATGCTGGCAGAAAATGGTCAGCACCCAGGTATTTTTGTTATGTGCCATCAAAGCAACTAATAGCAACCCTGATACAGTTTTTCAAGGTAAGGGAGATATTTAAGAAGTTCTTTTAGTAGAGCAAGCTCCCAGTAAGTTATCATAGATGAGTAGGAATTTGAACCCAGACTGCCTGAATGCCAGTCTATTATTCTAACCAATACAGCATAAAGTAGTTCTGGATAATTCCCAAAAGCACTAGGCAAGGAGGAAGTTGGACTGAGCAGAGCTTCAGCTGGTGTTAACTCAGCTGACCTTCAGCTAACTAGACTAGTTAGGATTGCTGTCTTACTTGACCAAAAGAAGGGGGGACGTAGAAGATCTGATCCAGCTTCTTCCCTACTTCTGGAGAATATCAACAGCTAATATCATAAGGATTTGTTTGGCCATACTAGATAATTTCATGAATTATTCTAAGTATTTGATCTATTTTATGCATTTAGCATAGGCTAATCTGTATAGATATGAATCATTCTAAAAATAAATCATCCAAAAATCAAGGGTCATGATCAGATGCGTTTCTTTTGTGTTATTTGCCTACTTGTTTATGTTTTGTGGCTGAAGCATTGTTTTGCAATATTATCACATTTTATTAACTGGTTTGATAACAGAGGCCACCTTGGCAGACCTTTTAGTTAAAAATGGCTCTATAATACCAAACTATTATACACTGCTGAACAGCATTAGAGTTCTTTCTAAAATACCCTTGACCTCATTAAAAATAACAAGACTTTGCAGCTTTGCAAGCACTTAGCTATGCTGAAGGGTGTTGTAGAGAGGGTGGAATATATTATGAAGTGCCATACAAAGTCTAAACTAGGTAGGCAATTAGTGAACTAATAATAAGGGTGCAGAAGTATTTCCTTGGAAACTGTTAATTTTGACATCAGTAAGTAATTATCGTATGTGTTCGTAACACAGCATAAACCCATAGCTCTTGCTGGTCTAATAGCATGCTGAGACAAATAACAATGGGATTTTAAACATTGTAAGTGTAATTTTAGTATTGGGAACATTAAAATACAGAGACTAGAATGATTTCTAATACAATTATACTGCTAAGTAATTAAATACCACTCTGTACATTTGGGCCAGGCTGTCTAATTTTGATAGGCAAGGAAGCCAGTGTAAGCGGCTGGTCCTGCATGTTCCTTCACTGCTGAGACTAGCCATTTATTATTGTGCCCCAAATCAGATATTTAATTCTTGCTTGTCTTGTTCTTATATGTTTTTCATCAGTGAGCCAGGTGAGCACTATGACTTGCGGTATTAGACGAATGGAAAGGATTGAAAATATGTATGCTAAAATTATTCTCCTTACCGAATGAGAATGTGAGGCGTTTTACTATGCTTCCTAGAAGAGAAAGGACATGTAAAGGAGAACAATTTCTCCCATTGAAGAAGCAAAATTGCTTGACTGCAAATATTGCAAACTATATAAAATGAGGGTGGCTATTGCTTTGCAATAGGGACTGCAGTGGCTTAGTGGTTAAGATGCTGAACTTGATGACTGGAAGGTCGTCAGGCCAGTAGTTCGAGACCCAAGTGCTGCATGATGGACTTAGCTTCCATCTCTGTTCCAGTTCCTGACAACCTAGCAGTTTGAAAGCAAGAAATTGCAAGTAGATAAGTAGGTACCACTTAGGTGGGAAGGTAATCAACATTCCATGCACTCCGGAGTCTAGTCATGCCTGCCACATGACCATGGAAGCATCTGCAGAAGCAGACAGCGCTGGCTCTTGGGCTGTAAATGGAGATGAGCACCAAACCCTAAATTCAGATATGACTAGCTTTTGAGCAAGGGTGACCTTTACCTTTACTTCACTGTATTGTTGCACGAACATCTAGTGGTTAGAGAGGAATAGTTTGTATCTTTCTGAACCATCAGCCACTCTTAGTGTGCTTGCTCTATGTATTTGTTTTTGTGTTTCATGTCTCAAACAAAATAGCATTAGCTTCATACAGACTAGTTTTAGCAATTATTGAGACCCCGACGAGAAAAGAAACTCCTTGACTTGCTTTCACTTAGAGTTGACAAATCTCAGCAGCTTGAAATTTCCTCATTGACTCATTTTGTTAACTCAGAATGGGCAAGAACAGGGACTGTCTCCCCCATCCCTGTGTCCCTATTCACTACCTCACTCGGCCGACTCTCGAACTGTAGTGAGGCTGTTGGGCGCAGGCGGAGTCATGTGCGTGTGTTGCAGCATACGGCACCTCAAGTGGCATTTTGGCAAAGGGGTGTGTGAGATTTTAAACTGCTGTCACATAGTAGTGCTCGTCAACCCAATGTCCAGACCCCAATTTGTGCCTCAGAATTAGCAAATAATTCTTCACAGATTACATACTCTCTCTCTCTCTCTCTAAGGTGTCATCATGTATGTTCTTATACAAATCCACTCCCCCACACCAATTGTGCTGAAACTTTGCAGACACCTACCTTGAGCATTTGAGATGGTCGTGGCGGGCGTCTGGCAGCACATTACGGGGTTCTTGCCCTCCAACAAGAGTCCCAGAGTGGGCACCCCACCCACCGGGAAGATCGGCAAGGGAAGGCAGTAATGCACATGAGCGACAGTGCACATGCCCACAGCAACAGAACAGCCATTCAAGGGGGCATTCGAAGTGGCGCATGTGCATACATCCATGCATGCCAAACAGAATAACCGCCATTTGAGGTGCCGGCTGCAGCTGGGAGGGGCCTCCCAGGAAAATCCCCCATGTCTGGCCAGGAAAGTGGAAGAAAAGAACCCCGGACAAAGCCGGGTAATTGGCTAGTCTATAAATATAGTAAGTACAAGGAACAAAAAAGAAAGAAGCTGCATACAGCATAAATCCAATAGCAATATAAGTTGAATATAAACTGTTGAGAAACACATAACTGTGACCATGTAACAATATTGTATTACTGAAAATTCTTATGTGCAATAATAGCTGTTAACTTGCTGCAGTTACAGTGAGGTATGTGTTTTGTTCCTGTCTTTTCACCCTCAGGATATATACATTTGTGACCCAATACCTGCAGTGCCTCCATTTATAGTGACATACTTTTGCTGGTTCTCCAGTTGGTGTTGTACACATCACAATAGAGTAGGGATGGAAATAAAGTTTGCTGAATTCCTTGTACTTTTTTAAAATTTCAGCTATCTTAACACAATGTGACACCTTAAATTCTGGGGCCTTGCAAGGATCCTTGCTTCCAGCTGAGAATGATGTAAACAACAGTAGTCTGTACTAGTGCTGTTTCTCTTTTGGAAAGCAGAGTATATAGCAATAGCCATTACACTTATATCTCCTTATAGCACTTAGTACACTCTCTGGGTGGTTCGCAAGTTTATTATTATTATTATTATTATTATTATTATTATTATTATTATTATTATTATTATTATTATTATTATTATTATTATTATTATTATTATTATTATTATTATTATTATATCACTGCCCTCTCACAGTCATATAAAATATACATTATTAAAAATAACTTTAAGCAACCTATATAAGCTGGGGGCGGCGGGGGGGGGGGAGCTCCCGTCATTATAGCCAAAGAGCCAGCTCTGTCTGTATCTGTAGATGTTTCCGTGGACATTTGTCAGGCATGCCTAGACACCGAAATGCACAGAATGCTGTTTACCTTCCCACCAAAGTGATTCCTATTTATCTACTTGCAATTTTTTGCTTTCAAATGCTAGGAAGGCAGGAGCTAGGACAGAGACGGGAGCTCCTTCTGTCATGCAGTACTCAGGTATCAAACTGCTGACCTGCCACCTTCTAGTCAGCATCTTAACCAATTAAGTCAGTGTCTTAACCCATTAAGAGTTCCAAATTCTTAAAGGAAGCAACAATCATCCTAGATTGGGACAATTAAAAATATTTGTACATTTGCACAAATTGTAATTTTACACAAAAATGGGCAGTTTTGCATGAAAAAAGTTTTTTTTGTACAAACTGATTTTCTTGCCTATGTGAAGCTCCATTGAGCACTTTAAGGAGATAGCTTGCTTTGCTCACCTGCAAAGAGAAGAATGTTATATTCCTTACTCATCCTTGCAAGAATGAGATAAATGAGGATTTACACCTAAAGAAGACTGATAAGTCTTTGAAGGATATGTTGTTGTTGTTCAGTCGCACAGTTGATTCCAACCCTTTGCGACCCTATGGACCAGTCACCTCTGTCCTCCACCATCCTCCTCAAACTGCCCAGCTCTGTGCCCATTGCATAAATGATACCATCTAGCCATCTAATCTTTGGTAGCCCCCATCTTCTTCTTCCCTCCACTTTGGCCAGCATGAAGGCTTTTTCAAGTGAATCCTCTCTTCTCATTTGATGCCCAAAGTATTTTAGCTTCATCTTTACTATCTGACCTTGTAAGGAGCAGTCAGGTTTAATTTCTTCTAAGATTTACTTGTTTGTTCTCCTCGCTGTCCAGGGTACTATCAAGACTCACCTCCAACACTACATTTCAAATGCACCTATTCTTCTGCACTCAGCTTTCCTTATGGTCTAGTTCTCACACCCATACATTACCACCGGGAATACAATTGCTTTGACTATGCGGACTTTGCAGACTATGCTTTGTCATTTTCTATCAGGATTCCTTCAGAACACTGGAATCTGATTAGAGAGGTAACTGTTTGCAATTAGTAATAACATTAATAATTGTGTGCAGTGGTGGGCTCCCAAAAAAATTACTACGACACTGTGGGTGTGGTATGGTGGGCATGGCCAGGGGGGAAAGCCCTGTGCTGCACCTGAATTAGGACTACTCTATTTCAAAACTTGGATGGGTGGGGCCAGCCAGAATTTCTGCTACTGGTTCTGGCAAACTGGTGCAAACCTGCTGATGCCCACCACTGATTGTGTGCCATCAAGTTGATTCTGATCAATGGTGAACTTTCCCTGGATCTTCTAGGCAGAGAACACATGTTTTATCATTCCCTTCTTCTTCAGATGCTCTTGAACAGTGCAGCTTGCTCATGACAACAGAGGCTGGTTATGATTGGAGACTGATTCAAAACCTACTGTTTATAACGGGTGATTTAAAAACTTTGGGCTGTTCTGAAAGAAATGGGTGTTCCTCAGCATTTGATCATCCTGATACACAACCTGTAATGTGGACAAGAAGCTACTGTTAGGACATTCCCACAGGAAAAGGTGTCAGATGAGGGTGCATTTTATCCCCTTCTGTCCAGTTTATACACATAATATATCACACAGAAAGCCAGAGTAGAATCAGATGAAGGAGGAGTGAAAATTGATGGAAGAAACATCAGTAATTTAAGACATGCAGCTGATACCATTTTATTACCAGAAAGCAGCAATGACCTGAAATGATTTTTGTGAAAATGAAAGAAAAAAGTATCAAAGCAAGACTGCAGCTGAACATTAAGACAAAAATTGTGACTTCAGAAAAACTACAAAACTTTAAAGTTGATAGTAAATAAATTGAAATAGTGAAGTGTTTTGTAGTTCATTCATCAATTCAAATGGAGTTTCCAGCCAAGAAATCAAAGGAAGATAAACTTAGAAGAGCAGGAATGAAGGAATTAGAAAGGAGCATCAAGCTGAAGGATCATTTGCTGGAGACCAAAGCCAAGAACATCCACGCCCTTGTATTTCCAGTCACCATTTATGAATGTGGAAGGTGAACAACAAAGAAAGCTGACAGGGGAAAACTGATTTGTTTGAATATGGTGCTGGAGGAGAGCTTTGTGGATATTCTGGAGTACCAAGAAAGACCTTCTTGCCTAGAGCAAATAAAGCATGAATTGTCTCTGGGGTAAAAAAATAATGCTGATACTCTCCTACTTTGGGCACATCATGAAAAGTACAGGCTGTGGTGGATCAGTGGTTAAGAAGCTCACCTTCTTAGCTGGAAGGCTGAAAATTTGGCAGTTTGAGACCCGGGAACTGCATGACGGATTGAGCATCTGTCTCTGTCCCAGTTGTTGGGGACATGAAAGTAGCCTCATTTGAGCATTCCCTGAGTGGAATTTCTTCTGCAAAAATCCTTTCAACCCAGAATAATTTCTGACACAAAATCATCATCATCATCATGAGAAATCAAGATTCTCTGGAAATGACAATAATGCTAGGAAAGGTGGAAGGCAGCAGGAAAAGTGGAAGACCAAATATGAGATGAATTGACTCCATGAGAAAACCACAGGCTTGAATTTAGAACAGCTGAGTAGAGCTGTTGAGGACAGGGCATTTTGGAGATCTCTCATTTATCTGGTCACCATAAGTCATGGTTTAATTTGGGAGACTTACCTTGGATACCTTGTTTGTTTGCTTGTTTAGGCTTATATCGCCGCCCGCTCGCTATGGCGACTCAGAATAAATGGAGTCGTTATTCAGCAAGGAGCCCGTACATTGGTAGATGTCTATGCAACAACACTCCACACATGCAAATGGACTTGAGAAACGTCACCCACTGGCTAGGTGGACCATGATGTGTGCTTTCCCCTGGCCCAAGGGATCCAACGGAGGATGATTTACGCAACAGTAATATTGACATTAGCTGTATTGTGTAACACCTATTTTAAATTCCAGCAATGTTGCTTAATAGGATAAATGGTTGGCTGTTTATGTTTTGCAAATACAGTATAGGGCATTTAATTCTAAACTATTTCTATCTGCTTTATGAAACAGTATGTTGTATTTACAGAGCTTTCCTCTCACTGATAAAATACTAGTTGCTGTGTTTCATCTGTTCAGTTTGTTATCAACAGTAATTACTTAAAAATTCATTAGCATTTAAAATGTAAAATAATACTACAGGGAGGACATATATTGTCATATTCTCCACCTCAATGTAGTCACAGGTATCTCCAGGCTTAGAGAGGAAGGATTGTGTGAAAGATGTACAGGTTGTTCTGTGACTGATTCCAGCAAATAGACATACAACAGAACTATTTTCTATGGGAATAACTTATCTCTCTTGATACTGGTAGAAAAATGTGCTACAGACTGAAATAATAGTTGTTGTTTTTTTGCTATAGTAAAATATTCAGATAAGTTTTGACTACTTCTTAAAGGCATCCAAACAACCTGCCTTCTTACGAAAAAGCATTTCTATTGGATTCTTAAAGTATTCTACTGATCTCATGTCGGGAAAGTCATTTACATTTTACTATCTTTCTTTTCTTGTACTTAGATGGGTGGCATATGCAGTCTTTGAACACAGATCTAGCAGTTCCAAAGGTCAGAAGAACAGTAAATAACAAAAATAGTTCAGTTTGAAACATACATTTATTATTGCTAATTTTAATTGCTTATATTTATAGGCTTTTATCAAGTAGCAGGTTTCTTTGAGAACCAAGAGAAGTAAGAAAATGATGGAGAAGTGAAGAGATCACATGTATAGCATAAGATGAAGCAATATATTTTAAATAAAAATTGTTATACAATGTTGCAATATAAAAATCTCAGTTCACTTTAGGTAAAAGTTTTCTTATCCAATGTGTTTCTCTAGGCTCATATGGTAGCCCTACTGCACGGGTTCCCAACCTTTTTGAGGCGTAAGACAAATCACACATCCCAGACAGCTGAGTGGCGCATGTGTTTGCGACAACTGCAGGTGTATTAACAGCAGTTTTTACAGCAGGTGCGGATATGTTTACGCATGCATGGGTGTGTTTTACATCATAAATGTGTCCACTTCCACTTCCTGTAGTGGTGAGGATGGCAGCAGGCCACATGAAATGGTGCTGCGGGCTGGGGCTGGCCCATGGACCGAAGGTTGGCCACTCCTTTCTTACAGTAACTGTGCAGTTCCTTAAACAATATCTTGGGAATTGCTAAAATGATGAGGTGCTGCTTGTGATGGTGGTAGTAGTAGCAGCAGCTGTAGTGGTAGCAGTAATAGTCATAAAAAGGGTATGGGTGGAAGTCTAGGAAGCCTTTTTCTTCAGTATGCCCTTAGTTTTTACATTGGACAGGGTGTATAATCTCACAACAGATTAAGGCTGTTTTATAAAATCTGATGCTGCTTTTTGCAATATCCTATATTTTTTGGGTACTGCTGCTTTCAACATCCTATCTTTTCTCTTTGGGGGCCATTTTTCCTGTAACAATAGCAATAGTGCAAATGTCCCAGCTTACAATACTTGTACCTACATGTAGACATGGAGAGAAACAAATGTAATGCACTTTATTCCTGCAATTGTTTAAACTGTTAGCAGAGCAGCTCCAGCAGCAGAATCTTTAGTTCTAGAAGGAATATACAGTAATGTAATATGTTTTTAATGTAACACCAGCAATAACAGCAACAATAAAATTCTCTAAAGGGTATTTATTATATGAACAGCTCTGTTAGGTCATGGTAAGACAAGCATCATACGTACATATTCTGAATATGAATGCTCTTTGTTTGTACAGAGTGTTTCGCTAGACACAGGGAATAAATATTGCAAACAGTTTACATTAGGATTTCTCTTTGGTTATGGTGTTCACACAAATTTCAGAGAGGTCAGATGTTGCTAGTAATAGTGTTTGCAGGCGCACCCCCCAATAAAGGACTCAGACACCAATGAAAGTGGATAACGGCATTGGGCCACATTTATTGATTCATGCCCTAGTCCGAATTATAAATTTCTATTGGTAATAACCAATCATAATTCTTAAGGCAAGCAGGCCGAAGTAACACTGGTAAGGTACCACCCAAAATTGCCAACGGCAATTGCTACAATGTATCCATTTGTATCAATTTGTTTGTCGACAACAAACAAATTGTTGACCGTAGTCAATATCTAACTAATGACCCCACCCTCTGACGCGTATCCGTAAAATCACGGGGTGATGCATGCTGTCTAGCTATAGCCATCACCCCGTCGCCTAATTCGTCGTTGACCGGACAACGTTTAACCAACTTATGCCTGTCTAGTGTTGTCCAGTCAATTGCGAACTTGCCGGATACCTGTGGGTCATAATGTTTACCTTACCAGTGCTACCCGCCCATGTGACCAAAGTCAACAGCAGCAACAGAAAACCCCTATGTCAAACCATAGCAACAGTGTGGGATGGGCGAAAAAACCAGGACCCGAAGCCAATATGGGTCCCAGCCAAAAATTCCCACCCGGCCCCGAAGCGACCAAAATATCACACTGTTAACTAGGGAGGGGGTGGAGGGAAAAACTTCTCCGCTCCGTCGCTTCGCAAAATGGCAGCTCGGCTGCCTCGTGGCCACCCCTTTTATAAGGGAGCTGGCCACGCCCCTAACTACCCGGATGCCTTCGTCCTGTGGGGGGGCTCCCGCAAAGAGCGCGGTGGCCATTTTGGCGCCGCGCTTGCATTGCAGGTGCACCCCCCAATAAAGGACTCAGACACCAATGAAAGTGGATAACGGCATTGGGCCACATTTATTTATTCATGCCCTAGTCCGAATTATAAATTTCTATTGGTAATAACCAATCATAATTCTTAAGGCAAGCAGGCCGAAGTAACACTGGTAAGGTACCACCCAAAATTGCCAACGGCAATTGCTACAATGTATCCATTTGTATCCATTTGTTTGTTGACAACAAACAAATTGTTGACCGTAGTCAATATCTAACTAATGACCCCACCCTCTGACGCGTATCCGTAAAATCATGGGGTGATGCATGCTGTCTAGCTATAGCCATCACCCCGTCGCCTAATTCGTCGTTGACCGGACAACGTTTAACCAACTTATGCCTGTCTAGTGTTGTCCAGTCAATTGCAAACTTGCCGGATACCTGTGGGTCATAATGTTTACCTTACCAGTGCTACCCGCCACATGGAGGGGCTTCAAAGAAGACTCGACGCCCCCCCCAGACCGTCAGCTCGGTCAACAGGCCTGCTTGCCAATCACCCAACAGGAAGTCCATACCTCCTCGCGACAGATGGACCCCATCCCCTGCATACAAGTCATAACTTTGGAGGCTAATAGCAGGGTGACGACTGACCCTCCCCCAAGCCCTGTCGACAAGGAAACGCGCCACTGCCCTATTTACCATGCGTCTAGCGCGGTCAAGGGCCAGGAGGTCTGTAGGAATGGCGCGGGACCATGTCCGACCAAACAAGGGTTGTGGCGGGCCAGACGTAATGCAGGTAGGCGAGGTCCTCGCAAATCGCATGCTTCAGCGACAAGCCGGTGACCTGGCCCAAATCATTGCCCCCCAGGTGTATGATCAGAATGTCAGGCGGGTCAGCATTCTGGCCTGAAAAAAGGAAAGGCAGCAGCTCCCGCCATAACATCCCTGGCTTACCATGCCATGTGAGACTTGCGTATGCACCCAGTCCCAGTTGGGGTCCCCACTCTGTCGCCGCAGCATAACGCGCTGCCCTGTGCACGTAGCTATGGCCCACCAGCCATACTGTCACCGGTGTAATACGACACCCCGGGTCTGTAAAGGAAAAAATGAGGGAAAGTAGGTAAGGTGACCGGGTTGATACTCACGGGGGGAGTGGGCGCACATAAATTGAAAACATTGCGATCCCCACCGTCCCATGCTACGTATATCAGCCCCTGAGTACCCAAAAGCCGCAGCGGTCGAGGCTGCCCCTATACGGAATGAATGAGTGCCATAGCGGGCGCCTGGGAGGCCCACACTGGCCAGCGCTTTGCCCGTCACCTTCCAAAATTGAAATTTAGTAAGGGGAGACCCATCTTGGTGACAGAAAAACGGGCCATGGTGCATGCCACGCAGTGCCAGGAATTCATGTAGGGCACCAACCGGACAGATGTCTGCCAAAGAACACCGTAGCAGTCGCACACCATTGCCGACGCCATGCTGATCGGTCTTAGAGGAACGTATCCTCAACTGAGCCCAGTCTTTGGCTACACAGACATCGTCGAGTTCCAGTGCCCTACGACTTGCATCCGCCTTAGACAGCATCACAAGCTCGCTGATGCGGAGCGCTCCAAAAAATGCCACCGTTGTGGCTGCATGGAACAGGGCTGCCTCATATGCATCAAAACAGAGGCGAGGCCAGCCCCGGGCCACCTGGGTAAGGACCCCTGGGGAAATCGGGTGGCGGTCGTCCGGGCAACGCCCGCGCTCGCGCACCCACCCCTCCAAAACATGTCTCACACGGAAGTCAGAGGTGCTGTCCACATGACCCCCCACCTTGGCCATAAAAGCCAACGCTGAAAGCTTAGATGCTATGGTGCGAGGTGCAAGGCCCTGAGAATGCAGGTAAACCATGAACCGCAGAACATGGGTTATCGGGATCGGCCAGGTTCCTGGCAATTGAAATTGAGTACAGAATGCCCTGAAAGAATTAATTGCGTGGTGATGCGCCTTACAGGTGCGTGGCGCTAGCGACAGGCCAATCGCCCGGTTCACCTCTCCTTGCCAATGGTCCATATCCCCTCCGGGAGTGGCGAGGGAAATTCCTCCGCATCCGGGGCCAAGGCACGGAACCGGGAGATCTGTAGGCGGGACAAAGCGTCAGCAATATCATTATTAACCCCTGGGACATGCCTGGCCCTGAACAGTACGTTGAGGCGCAGGCTGCGCAACACAAATTGGCGCACTAGATCCATAACCCTGGGCGATTTGGAAGTCTGTGCATTTACAATGTGGACCACAGCCGCGTTGTCACACCAGAAATGCACGACCGAGTTGGACCACTCCTGGCCCCATAGCATCAAAGCACCCAGGATAGGGAAAAATTCCAGATACGTGAGATCACGCAGGCGACCCGTGCCTGCCCAGGCCGGTGGCCACCCACCATAGGTCCACTTCCCATTGAAGTACATCCCATAACCCAGGGATCCCAAGGCATCAGACTGAATCTGAAAGTGAGGGGAAGCCAGGAGGTCATGCCTCCAAAATGAGACCCCATTGAAGTCCCTCAGGAACTGTAACCAGACAAGCATGTCTGCCCTGATACCCCGGGTAAGCCTAACCCTATAGTGAGGCCTGGATAATCCTGCCATAGCGTCGCACAAGCGCCGGGCAAAAGCCCTGCCCGGTGCGACCACTCTGCAGGCGAAATTAAGGTGACCATGCAGCACCTGCAGTTCCCTCAGTGATGCCTTGCGCTTGGCCAACAAGTCCGAGATAAGGGCCACTATCCTTGACACCTTATCCCGCGGTAACCTAGACGCCTGCGTTATCGTGTCAATCTCCACCCCCAGGAAGACTAGCTGTGTAGATGGGCCCTCGGTCTTTTCGGGCGCTAAAGGGACACCGAGTTCCTCCATTAGCGTCTGAAATGTGTTGATGAGACGTGTACACGTGTCCCAGCCCCGTTCACCCCCGAATAAAAAGTCATCCAGGTAATGGGCTACAGACCGGGACCCTGACCTGCGGACGAAAGCCCACTCTAGGAAGGTACTGAAATGCTCGAAAGCCGAGCATGATATGGAACAGCCAAAAGGCATGGCCTTATCAAAATAATATTCGCCCCTAAATTTGAAACCCAGCAATTCAAAGTCGCCCGGGTGCACTGGCAAGAGGCGAAAAGCTGACCTAATGTCGCACTTAGCCAGCAGCGCACCCGGGCCACATGAGCGCACCATGCGCAGCGCGTGGTCAAAAGATGTATACCCGACAGAGCAAAGGTCGTCAGGGATAGCATCGTTGACCGATCGGCCGGCTGGGTAGGACAAGTGATGGATAAGGCGAAACTCGCCTGGTGACTTCTTGGGAACCAAGCCCAAGGGCGATACCTTGAGGTTAGTGAACGGGGGTGCAGGGAAAGGGCCAGCGACCCTGCCCGCATTGACCTCCTTATTAATGCTGGCGGCAGCCACCTCCTCCCTCCCCCTAAGGGACAAAAGATTGGGGGCATCCTGAGGGGACCTATCACCCATGAAAGGAATACGGAACCCCTGTCTAAAGCCCTGAAGGAGATAATCTGCATCCTCCCCCTTCGGGTACAATGCGAGCCAATGCTCCAGCATGTCCACGTTAATTGGGGAGGGAGCCTTTCGGTGAACCAGCTCCATCTGCGGCAGTGTTGCCAGCCCACTGTCCGCCCCTCCCTCTGCCCCGCGTCCCTCCAGGCCTGGGACAGGCAGAGGCTGCATGGGGGCCCGCACAGGTGGGACACTCATGTCTGTACTTGCAATTCTTCTTATTGCATGAACCATTAGACGAGAAAGTCCAGCACAGCAGGCGGGCTGAAACCCCCTGCCCCGCCACTTGGCGGGGGACCTGTGTTGGAGCCACTCGCTGGACCGCATGTCCACAATGGTATCTTTCCCCTGGTGCGGGGCGCGTGGGCGTCATGTACAGAAGCCAAAGCCTCTGGCATGGCTCATCCCACCTCATCTCAGGGTGCAGGGGAATTCGCATACGGAATTCCTCGTCATAAGCCAACCACGACGGGCCCGGAAAATCAACCATCGCCCGATAGATATTGTCCAAATACTGGACCATCGGAATTGCCAGATCCGGCCGGGCCCTCAGGTACACCGCCATGTAGATGAGGTAAGCCGGCAGCCAGTTGGCCCACGTCCGTGGTGGCTTGCGACGACGTGCCTGTTCCTTATCCTTCTCATCCTGCCCCTCCCTCTCTTCCTTGGTGGGCTCACTGTTTAGGAGTGAGAAGATATCAACATACTCCCCTCGCCATATTTTCTCTCTGGTGGCCTGCGCCAAATGGTCACCCAGTGGCAAGGAATAGCCCGCTGTCGGCAAGGCCGAGACAGGCACAGCAGAAACTGCGGGCATCTGGAAAGGGGCTTGGACTAGCCCAGCCACCCCTAAAACATTCCCCACAGGGTAAGAAATGCTCCCCACCCCGGGGCCCTGGGTGGTGGTTGACGTCGCCTGCTGGTGCGTCAGCGGCTGTACCGCCGCACCACCCATGCGAGGCCAAGGCCATTGGAAAGCCCCCCCCCAACGTAGCCACATGTGTAGGTGCACTAGTTTGTACCGCATACTCACATGCTGCACCCCCGCGGGCCGCCCCCACCGGGGGTTCCGGCCCACTGGGGGCGTCGGAGCTCACGACCGCCGTAGAGCTCGCCGCCGGGGCTTGACCCGCGCTGGCCTGTTGGTCGGGGAGCTGCGAGGCAGTGGCCGAAGTCGCGCCCCGCGTCTCAAGCTGCTCGACCCGTCCCGTCGCCTGCCACTGCCCAGCAGACGACGCGTCCAAGTGCACCCCAAAAGGAGCCCCAGCGTGGCTGGCCCGAGCAAGGGAAGCCTCGAGTGCCGCCACGCGGGCCAGCAAGGCCTCCACACTGGCCTGGGGCCACGGGCCAGCTGGCCCGCCCGTTATGGGCGTGGGTACAGGCCCTTGCACCACGGGGCCCGAATATGGCCATGACCCCACACTCAGGCCCGGCAGGGCCGGCGTGGGCACCTGCCAAGGGAGGGGACCGCACCACCCCCCAAGGCTGGAAGGCCCCGGAGTGAGCTGGGCCCCGATGGAGGAAGACCCAGTGGAATGAGCACCAGGAGCGGCGTCCGCCGCTTGCGGGCCGCGGGCCGCAGCCCATACTGGACCCCTGCTCGGGTCCCCGGCCTCCAGCCAGGGGGTAATAGACCCCATCCCACCGGTCCCAGTGGGAGCCGGCAAAGGCGGCTGGTGGGAAGGCGTAGCCGCGGTCTTCTGACCCGGATTGCGCCTCCGCACCGCCCGAGCCGCGCTAGCGGCTGCCTTCTTCTTCGAAGGCATCTCAGTCGGACCTAAGGGAAGCCGAAAAAAGGAAAGTAAGCAGCCAAAAGGCTTCCCGCTCAAGGTAAAAAAGCGACGGAGTAAGAGGAAAAACTTCTCCGCTCCGTCGCTTCGCAAAATGGCAGCTCGGCTGCCTCGTGGCCACCCCTTTTATAAGGGAGCTGGCCACGCCCCTAACTACCCGGATGCCTTCGTCCTGTGGGGGGGCTCCCGCAAAGAGCGTGGCGGCCATTTTGGCGCCGCGCTTGCATTGTCACAGTCCCCATGTCAAGGCTCCTCTCTATAATCACTCATTCAGCCCCCCTAACTTTCCCCCTTGAGGTGAGAGACTCCAAGAAAGGGCTGCAATGTAGCTATAAGCAAGGGACAATTTTGATGCAGTTGTTCTATGACTTCATCACATTTACTGCTTACAATGATCTACTGATGCCCAGTGATCTACGGATGCACACAGAAATAACCAATGAAAACTTATTTTGGTGCAATCATATGTATAAATATACCAAGACTGCTTTTTTTGTTTGTTTGTTCTAGTATCTGCAGTCATGTGGAATGCTGGTGGGGAAACTAGAATGAATAGAAAACATTGGGAACTGTGAAGAGTTACATTGAGTAATGTTTTGTATTGTGTTCACAAACAAACATGAAAATAATGAGGAATTCCAAATCTATTAGTTCTTATTTTGGAGAAAAGTCACCAGGAATGTCAGAATCAGGATAGAAATTTGAAGAGAATTTTGGAAGCATCTTTAACAAAATATTCATCAGTATAATTGTTGATTCTGGGGCAGAGGAACAAAGTTTGTGAAGATCACTGATTAGGATGGTGGCATGGGCTTCAGTCAACTCTTCACAAATACTCACACTCACTTCAAGCTGTTCTTTATCAGTGAGCCCAAGTGCTATCAGGAGTCAAAGACTAGCTTAGCTCTCATTGCAATAGTGTCTCTAATATTTTACTGTTTAACATAGAGTTAAATGGCAATCACAAAGTTAAAGGGAGTGTTTGGTGATATGGGGTGTCATGGGAGTTCAAGGAGGATTTTTACTTCTCTGAATTACTTTACATATATTCAGTTATGTTATTAGTATAATAGTCTTGTAATTTGAGAAAGGCTAGCTTTGAATTAAGAGTGTGACACTGGTAGCAACATTGCAGCAGCACATTCCAGAGACGCGACCACCTGGGACATCTGTTAGTAAATACACATTAGTTAAAGCTCTGGAACATGCACTGTTTGCCTGAGAAAGAGAGTGGACAGAAGTAATTCAAGTTCATTCAGGCTGAATGACAGTCAGTAACCTTTTAACAAGAGGGGTGGGAGTTCCTAGGGAAGGAACACTTCCACCCACAACATTACACCTTTAAACTCTTAGGTCAAGGGGAGAAAGGTACAGGGCCACCCAAGAGGAATTCTGGGACTGCAGAACACTTGCAGAAGGAGGAATTTTACATCATGGGAAAACACCCATGTGGGAAAGTAAAAGTTCTCACATAACTCAAATTTCAAGAGTTTAGTGTAAGGGACCAAAGACAATGAAACAGCCGAAGGGTTGGCTTAACACAGGTTTATTGCATGATGATCCGGAGGAACATGTGGTAATGGCGGATGGGTAGCTCAATATATACAGCTGGCTATACATTTTAATGTGGCTCGTTGACAGACTATTGGTTGCTGCCTGCGTGACGTCGTAGGAGGTCACGCCCTTCTTGACCAGGTGAGGAAGTCGCGGGGAATCTTCCCGCGCTGCTGAACCAGGTGGCTGATGATCCATTAGAGCTGGACGCTCGCTACTGCCCTCTGGTGGTCACTAGCTCGCGTCCCCTTATTAGGCTAACATTGATACAGGTGAAGGTTATAATGTTGCACACAGAAAGGTTACATTGGTAACACATGGTAAAGGTACATTGTTAAAGGCACTGCTTTACAGAACACAACATCCCTCCCCCCTAGGATGAGACGAAGTCTCTCAGCCAAGATGGCTTGTTGCATGTGCGTTTGGGCCGTGAAGAGGGCTGCCCCCCCGGGGGCGTTATTGCTTCTTTGTTCCCTGGTCCCTTGTCCTGAAACGGGAGAGGGAGACTTGTTAGTGGCTTGCCGCTGTCTGGCGGACTTAGGGGAAGGGAAAAACTCCATTGTGGGCAGACCGGGGGCCGTCGGGGCTAACGAAAAACCCCTCTTCTCGCTTGGACGGGTGGGGGACCACTCCGAAAACCCCCCCCGGTTCTGAAACTCAAAATCTAAGTTGGAAGGGGTACCCACATTTGTGGGGACTTTCCGCGAGATATGTATGGGGTCGGGTTCCTCCTCCTCGGAAAGATCCCCCAGGGTATCTACGAGGATATCCTCCTCCCCCCCTTGGTGGGGGCCCATGGTCCCCTTCTCCTCCCCCTTGGGCTAAACAGGTGGGGGAGAACCCTAACGCTGACTTATTCCCTGCGTGAACCGTGTCCTGCTCATCGGAGACCCTGCGTCGGAGCTGGTCTGCGTGCCGCCTCCATAGGAGCCCCGTGCTGGTTTCCACGCGGTACGACACGGGGCCGGTTTGTTCCACGACTACGCCCGGCACCCAGGCTGGGCCTGAGCTGGCGTAATTCCTGCAATGCACGGGGGCGCCTATGCTGAAACTCTTTGTAACCTCCAGCCCAATGTTCCTTCCTTTGTCCTCTACCCTCGTGGGGTCTAGCCTAGTAAGGATGGTGGTCAGCTTCCTGCGCATTAAGAGCTCTGCGGGGGAGTATCCTGATGCCAACGGGGTCACCCTGTACCCTAGCAGAAACTGACACACTTGTAGGTTCAAATCCCCTGGGCCCATGCGCCGCAACGCGTCCTTCGTGGTGCGGACGAGGCGCTCTACTTGGCCGTTGGTGGCCGGGTGAAACGGGGCGGAGGTAATATGCCGAACGGCGTTAATCTCCATGAATGCCTTAAACTCGGAGGACGTAAAACAACTAGCGTTGTCGCTAATTAACGTGTCGGGTATGCCGAACGTGGAAAAGAGCCTCCGCAAGTGCCTAATGGTCTGGGCCGAGGAGGTGCTCGTGACTGGGATAACCTCCAACCATTTGGAGAAAGCGTCCACAACAAGGAGGAATAGGGTGCCTCTGAACGGGCCCGCGAAATCAACGTGCACCCGGGACCACGGCCCCTTAGCCGCGTCCCATTCCCTGTGGGGAAGGCGGGCCTCCTCCGGTCTGGAGCATTGGCAACTTTCGCAAGTGCCGACCATGTGCTCGATGTCGGCGTCTAGCTGGGGCCACCAGAAGTAACTCCGGGCCAGCGCCTTGGATCGCACGATGCCGAGGTGGCTGACGTGAAGCAGTTTGAGCACCCGCGGCCGAAGGGACGTGGGAATCACCACCCGCTGCCCCCACAAGAGACACCCCCTCTCTAGGGACAGTTCTAGCTTTTTTCTGAAAAATGGAGCGAACTCCTCCGCTGGGGAGGACGCGGGCTACCCTTTCTGCAGCCAGGAGCTTACTGTCGCTAACGTTTTGTCTTTCTCTGTCGCTTTGGCAATGTCGGCGGGCACAACGGGGGGCGAATCCAGCACCTCTATCATGAGAACCTGATGGTCCCGCTCCCCCATGCTCACCTGGCTGGGCGTTAGGGGAAGGGGAGACCTAGATAGGGCGTCCGCATGGCTGATCTCTTTCCCGGGCCGGTAGACCAACGCGTGCTGATACGCGTTGAGAAAAATGGCCCACCTGAGCATCCTTGGGGACAGGATTTGAGGGGTGGGCTTATCCGCGGTAAAAATGCCTAGCAGGGGTTTGTGGTCCGTCACAATGGTGAAGGGGCGGCCATACAGAAAATCGTGAAATTTTTTCGTCCCCGAGACTATCGCTAAGGCCTCCCTGTCCGTCTGTGCGTAGTTTCTCTCTGTTTGGGACAGGGACCTGGAGTAAAATGCTATTGGGGCCTCCCTTCCGTTCTCCAGCACGTGGCACAGCACCGCCCCCACCCCCACTGGAGATGCATCACAGATCAGAACTACTGGGCGTTTGGGGTCGAAGTGGGTCAGTATGGCGTCGGACGCCAGGAGGCCTTTCAGCTCACTAAATGCCCTCTCTTGGTCATCGCCCCACTTCCATGCCTGCTCTTTCTTTAGCAGCTTGTGTAGCGGTTCAGCCACCGCTGCCTTCCGGGGAAGGAAGGAGTGGTAAAAGTTGAGCAGCCCTAGGAACGACTGCAACTCGGGCTTGGAGGTGGGGCGGGGGGCTTTCTTGATGGCTGCCACCTTAGACTTGGATGGTTTTATCCCCTCAGGAGTTACACAAAACCCTAGGAATTCAACCTCGGTTGCGAAGAAGACGCATTTGTCCTTTCGCAAACTCAGCCCCGCCTTTTCGAATATAGTCAGGACCTTCCCCAACCTCTTGACCAATTCTGCCCGACTCCCCCCTGTTATTAACACGTCATCAAAAAAAGGCAACACCCCCTCCAGACCCTTCAGGAGGCGTTCCACGAGTGACTGGAAAATTCCTGGCGCCGAGTTCACGCCGAATTGGAGGCATGTCACCTGGAACGCCCCCTTATGGGTGACTATGGTCTGCGCAGCAGCTGCGGCAGGAGACACCGTGAGCTGCTGGTAGGCCTGTGCTAAGTCGAGCTTAGCGAAACATTTCCCCCCGTGTAACCTGGCCAGCAGATGGCTGACTACCGGCACCGGATATGCATTCGGGCGGATCGCCTTGTTGATGGTGCACTTGTAGTCGGCGCATATGCGGACCTCCCCATTGGACTTAAGAGCAGTTACAATTGGAGTTTCCCACTCCGCAGAATCTACAGGCACAAGAATCCCCTGACCCACCAGTTTGTCCAGTTCCGCCTCTATCTTGTCCTTGAGTGCGAACGGCACCCGGCGTGGTTTTAGGCGAACAGGGCGGACCTCCGGGTCCAGGTCGAAAGTCACTGGGGGCCCCTTGAATTTCCCCAGTCCCATTTTGAAGACTTCGGGGTGCACCTCGCACACCTCCTGAATTGGGTCAGTCCCAACAGCGTGCATCCCCACGGCATGCACCCCCCCAATGAACAAACCCAGGGGCTGGAACCATTGAGTCCCGAGGAGGCTGCAATTTCCTCCCTTGAGCACGACCAGGGGAAGGGACGCGGCGTGCTCCTTGAATTTGACCTGAAATTCTCCAACCCCCAACACTGGAATACTGTTCCCTTGCACGTCCCGTAGTGTGGCCCTCAATGCTTTGAGCTTGGGCCGCTTTTGGGGGGCAATTCCAAAAAACTCCCTCTGGGAAATGATTGAATATGAGGACCCCGAGTCAATTTCCATCCTAATGGGCACCCCTTGGACTAGTACCTCAACAAAGTAGCGGGGGTGTCCCGTAGACACGCTGAACACTGGGGTGTCGTCCTCGCTGCCGTCGGCGATGCGGCCCACGCCGTCCTGCTTCCGCGTGGCCTGGGCGCTGTCTTTGGGCTTCGCTGGGCGGTCTCGTCCCGCGGAACGGTCTGGGGAGCTCCTCCGGGACTTGCGCTTCTTCCTGCACACCTTGGCGATGTGCCCGCGGCGGCCGCAGTTGTGGCACTCGGCCTTCCGGAAGGGGCATTTCACGCGGTCGTGGGCCGCGCCACAGCCGTCGCATCGTCGGCTCTCCTTCCGGACCTTCTGTACGTCCTCGTCGTCGCTGCTCTCTGTAGACGACCTCGAAGTTCGCCGGGCCACCTGTACCGGAGCCTCTGCTTTTCTCGACTTTGGCCGCCAGTCCTGGAGTTCTTGGACCCCGGCCTTCGTAGCTTCTGCGGCCTGGGCCGCTCTGACGACCTCCTGCAGCGTGGGAGGCGGCTCTTGGTTCATTAATGTGCGCTGGGTTTCGGCGTCGTTCAGGCCGCACAGCACACAGTCTCGGAGGGTGACTTCGACGTTCTCCCATTTGCACGGGCCGGCCACCAGCTGCAGGGCCGCCACAAACGCGGCGACCGTCTCCCTGGGCGCTTGGACTCGCCTCCAAAACGCACTCCGAGCGGGAAACATCGCCGTGGCAGGCTGGACGTGCTCACGCAGCAACTGCATGAGTTCCTTGGCCTTGAATTCGCTCACCCTCCTCGGTGCAATCAGGTCCACCAAGGTCCTTTTTGTTTCTTGTCCGAGCATTCTGGTGAAGATGGCTCTTTTCTTCGCCTCTTCCGTGACTTCGGACTCGATCAGTGCGGCCTGGAAGTCCATCTCGAAGATCTCCCAGTCGCCCGGTTTCCTGATTTCGAAACCGGCGCATGTCTTGGTCCCGTGGGCTGCCATCCCACCTTCGTCGCCAATTTAGTGTAAGGGACCAAAGACAATGAAACAGCCGAAGGGTTGGCTTAACACAGGTTTATTGCATGATGATCCGGAGGAACATGTGGTAATGGCGGATGGGTAGCTCAATATATACAGCTGGCTATACATTTTAATGTGGCTCGTTGACAGACTATTGGTTGCTGCCTGCGTGACGTCGTAGGAGGTCACGCCCTTCTTGACCAGGTGAGGAAGTCGCGGGGAATCTTCCCGCGCTGCTGAACCAGGTGGCTGATGATCCATTAGAGCTGGACGCTCGCTACTGCCCTCTGGTGGTCACTAGCTCACGTCCCCTTATTAGGCTAACATTGATACAGGTGAAGGTTATAATGTTGCACACAGAAAGGTTACATTGATAACACATGGTAAAGGTACATTGTTAAAGGCACTGCTTTACAGAACACAACAAAGAGGGAGTGGAGTGAGTTGTATATTGTATATAAACCCTAGAAATTGAGAGCTTAAAAAGAGAAACATCAGGAGATAGCGGGAGCTTTATCTCATTGAACATCTGATGAGGAACCCATAGGATATGAGGCCATCAAGCCATTGTCTGGAGATTGCCAGGAATCTCGCCAGGATGAAATAAGACTTTGCCAAAAATCCAACTACAGAGTCTTAGTCTCTGAGGAAAAATGCATCTTTTTAGAAAAGTTAGCATTTCTTATTTTCTTTAGATTGTTTGAGTAATAGTGTAGAATTAGGAGACCCGCCTTTGGTTAAATTAGTGTAGATTAGGGATGAGTCTTTTAGTTAGATTTATCTCTTGGATTATTGCCTGTATATTGAAATGGATTATTTCAATGCGTCTACAATAAACTTTTGAAATACAATCAACGCTTCGTCCTTGGATTCAGAGAAGGCAGTAGGGAGTAGCAGAGTAGCTTTTCATCGACTGAGATGAAAGGAGTCCTTGGGTAGCAGGTTTCCTTCAGTGTTCCCCACAGAGATACACAGGGGGGGAGGGACCACAGAAGGATAGGTTTGGCAGGATGTTCAAAGACTGCTGGCCCGGACTGTAGATAACCGGGGTGAAGAGCCACATTTATGTGGGAGTGCACTCTCTCATCAGGGCCAAAGCCTGGGAATAAACATCTGCCATGCGTCCCAGCATGAGAACTTTGTGACAGATTCCCAAGGCTGCATCCATGCCTTTCCTGGTGCCAGGTGGACAGCAAGAACTGCTCATCAAATGCCTGTGCATCCTATGACCCATGGGGGTGATGAGGGACCCATAAGCCCCCCTTACTGGCGGACCCCCATTCCCGACCTGGTGTCATCAACAATTAATGTTCAAATTTGTTTTTAAAAGCACAGCCCCATCATGGGCTCTTGGTCACTTGAAAGTGCAACGGAGATATAGGAAATAGACTAGATAGTATGAACTGGCTGGCTTTTAAATATTTAGGACCCTACTAAGAACAGGCAATGCAGGGATCTAACACAAGTGCAACAAAAACAATTGCCACACACATACTTCCAAATACCCAGCAGTGTGTCAGTGGATATGACCACTGACAGTTGTAAGGTAGCATATAACTATAAGAAGACACTTTCTTATATGATTGATTTTGTCTCATGTCCTATTTCTTATAGTGACCAGTCAAATATATGGAAAGCTAGCATGTACAATGTAAATATATGGAAAGCTAGCATGTACAATGTGAAGGATATAGTCTTTCCTGTTGTTGAACTCTGCTCTTGGCATTTTTATCCTCCAATAAGTCTCATCTCTTTTAAAGCCACTTAGGATAGTGGCCATTACCACAAACCAGGGGTGGCCAACCTATGGCCTGCAGACTGAATCCAGCCAATGGTGCCCATTAATCTGGCCCACAGTGAGGACCCTGCCACCTCTGCCACCACCACCACCGGAAGCACCAAAAATGCACCAGAAGTGCCTAAAATGCAGCAAAACAGCTGAAAACATGGCCAAAATGCACCACTCTCACTCTCATGAGGGAAGCGGCACCCACTGCTGCCACCACAACCGGAGGTGGCAGAAGCAGTGGGAGGAACCATGCCCCCTGCCCACATAGCTGTCTGAGGGGACATGGTCCGGCCCATGGCACAAAAGGTTGGCCACTACTGCCATAAACATTTGTTCTTATTGTTGGTAGAACAGTAATCTAATCAGCTCAAAAGGTGGCAGGTAACAATCCTCAGATACACTTAAGCATGAAAGTCTGTACTTGCATGAATTGTATTCTAGCATAGGGGTCAACATACTTGGCTGCCCAGATGTTCTTGGACTTCAATTCCCAGAAGCCCTGATCAGCAGGTGTACTGATTTGGGCTTCTGGTATTTGAAGTCCAAGAACACCTGGAGAGCCAAGCTTGCTGACCCCTGTTCTAACACATTTGAAATCTTTTAGAATATGTTCAGTGTTTTGCTTTGTGTGTAGGGTTTTTGTTCTTGTTGTTGGATTTTCAATAATTCATAAAATCATATGACATAACAGCAAAATCAACCATGATTTATCAAAATGGCAACAAACCTAGGAAAGATTTCACTTTTTACTACAATGTAGAATTATATCACGATTTTAAACTGTGGTTAATTGCAACTGTGGTTTTTGAAGCAAACCATAGTTATAATTGACTAGAATTAACGAAGTAGGTTTGGACAACTCAAGAAGCTGCATCTAATTAACAGTAGAGGAAAAGTTTTTAAATTCCTCCTTGAGAACACACTGAAGAAGAGAAGAGGGGAAATACCTAAACCTAGGGCTCACTTAGTTTGTCCCATTAGGATAAACCATAGCTTGAATTGAAACATTGACATGTTTTGCCAATTAAAGTGAATGAACATAATGTAACAATTATTCATTTCCAGAAATTATTCAGAAAAAAATACACTGAATCTAGAAGCTACACCTTAATTCTCTAGCAATTATTTTGATAATTAATTGTCAGATGATTTAAATGTTTAAACTGGGAAATTTGGAATTACTCTTCAGGCAGCTTTGCTGAGTGACATCCGAGTTACTAATCACAGTCTTCTTCAGAGCCGCCGGTTGAACTGAATTTGCTTGATTATCACTGTATGTGCAATAGAGCATATCTCAAATATGCAGGGGGTGAAAACAGATTGAATGAACCATAAAAAATGTTCATTAAAAAAAAAAGAAATGCAACTATAATAATACCTGAAATTGAAGTGACAGTTGTTGTCTATCTCTAAAACAATGTACCAGTTAGGTCATTCCCCCCTCCCCCAGTGCACTCCACTTTGTTCCCAGCAATAAGACCTTCGGGCAGTAGGGAACTCGTTCTTCTTCAAGGGTCTCAAGCATACACATGGAAGGACCAGCAAAATAACACCAGAAAGAAATATTTTAGTTTGTTTGGGAACTCTGGACCTGGAAAGTTCTTCTTTTTTTATCTAGGCCAGACATGAAACTGCCAGAATGAAGGCACCTTTTGGTGAATTCATTCCACAGTTCTTTTCGCTTGACCTAGTATAAGAAAGATTAGCTGGTAAATAAGGTTGCCGTTACCAGGGTATGCCTGATTGTGGTCCAAAAATACCACAGTTTTCGAGGAGGCTTTTTCTGTGTACCTGGAAATTGAGAAGTATGGAACTGGATTTGATCCACTGATAACTGAAAGCAAGGAGGATGAGTTAACTACAGTGAAGTCACTTAATTGCAAATATATATTTAAATTTCCAATATGCTCTGTAGCTAAAGACCATGTCCATGTTGTACTACTACATCATCGATTGATGTGGAAAATACAATGCATCTTTCAACTCACAAAACTCTCCATTGCATTTCACAAAATTGAAACTTAAGTTCCTATCCTAAATAAACTGACCAGTGAATCATATACACAGACTTTGGTAGGCTATCCTTCTGAGTAAAAGTGCTTAGACACACACTGGTAATATTAGGTTGTATTGTTGAGTACTTCTAGTTTCTCTGAGTGGTAGTGAGAAGTTGCTGGGAAGGTTAACTATGTCTATTGCTTTGTCAGTATCTATTTACAAATATATAGCCTGAAGAGATACTGTAGCAAGCAAGTAGGCACAGAAAGAGACAACACTAGTCCAAAAGCAGCATCAGTATTGTGGAAACCTCAGGAGGACTTCTGCCAGTTCCATTCAGGAATTACAGGAAAACAAGCAGTAAAACAGTTTATGCTCACAATGTACAATATGCCCTGAGGTTAGTGGGAGAAAATACTTAACTAAGAATATCAAACCATAATGGAGAACACTGGAACAAGGGGGACAAATATATAAAAAATTAATGATATTGAGAACATTTAATCAAGAAAGTTTATACATCCCACTGGTGGTGCGTGCATGTAATAATTATATTGTACTATATGTAATTTTGTTAAGATTTTTGTATTTTTTGTAGTTGTGTTGTTGTTTTTTGGTTTTTTGGGTGTGTGGTTTAGTGTATTTTAACTACATAAAATTATTTTTAAAATGGAGAACATTGGTAGTAGCTCTCGCAATAAGCTTTAATGTGACTGTATTATATTAGGGTAGTTTGGCTTTATTTTCACGACAAATTATTTTCACTTTGTAGAAAGAATCAGATCCTGCAAATATACAGTTAAGGTTCTTACCATACATCAGTCCAATTGGAATGATCACAGCAGCTGAGAAAATTTTGATGAACTAATAACATATGGAAATCTTTAAAAGATGAGTTGGATGAACACAGTAGACTAACATATGAAAATTTATAATAATTGTGTGTTAACAACTTAATTCTATTTTACAATTAACATTTTAAAGGTTTTATTGGTATGAAATATAGGGAAAGGGCTTTCCACTATCTTCTTTGGGGGGCTCTTCTACCACAATGCATTTTACTCAAGGTGACAAAGGCTAGCTCTTCTTACAGGAGGCACAGCAGGGAATCAAACTCCCAATTTCTGTTACCACAGCCAGATATTTATCTTACTGAGCTATCCAGCTAACTGTAGAAATTAGCTCACTTACAAAGAAAAAAGAGGAAACAGTAGGGGTTTTATTTTATCATTACATTTGGAAGAAGGCAAGAATTATTTATTACTATACCATCTCATATTACTGGGTCAGCAGACTGTTCTTAATAGTACTAGCAAATAATGAAGAAAGAAAAGAGCCACGATTGGCCATGTGCTTGACCTGGTATTCATGATTGGATAGGAGATTAATAATCTGAGGGTGGAGGACATTACCTCCTCACTGCTATCTTGGTCAGCCCATTATCTGCTTAGAATTGATTTAGCAGTGATGACTTCTCATCATGGAAAGGCTGGACCACTTAGGATGGTATGCCCTAATAGACTGCTGGTTGCTACTGGATTCCAGGAGGTTGTTGTTGGTGTTCCACTTGATTTGTTTGGTACTACTGTCAAACCAGACCTTCAAGTGGAAAACCTTGTGACCCTGATTGTTGAAATGATAGCTCCTAAATGCCCTGTCCACGGAAGAGCCTACCCCTTGCCATGGCATTCTGATGAGTACAAGTATTGTGGTGATGAAGCAAATGAAACTACTACTACTACTACTACTACTACTACTACTACTACTACTACTACTAGTAGTAGTAGTAGCAGCAGCAGCACCAGCACCAGCAGCAGCAGCAGCAGCAGCAGCAGTGTCTAGAGAGCAAATGGAAGGAAGCCTCCTTGGATATGAACCTGGGCACAGTTAAAAAATTATCCAGAAACTATTGTGCTACAACAAAATTTGCAAAGAGAGCTACACCATTAATAGTTTAATAAGGCCTTTAATCATCAGGCAGAGTTATTCTGTGGATTTCATGACCTCATTTCATCTGGACAAGAGAATAGGCCTCATGTGGATTTTGACACCTGTAATCGTTTCAAGGCCATTTGCAAGCTAAAGTTGAAGCTATCCAAGGGGATATTGACTCCCAACATTAGTGCAATGAATTGAGAAGGGATGAAAAGGGCAGTGTCCTGTCTGACTGAGTTAGATCAGTTTCAGCCTGTTATACCTGATTATATGGACAAGGTACCTGCATGCTGTAAAGCCACTATGTCTCCCTTAGATCCTTGCTTATCCTGGCTTCTCAAATCTTCCAAGGAGATAATGGTGGATTGGGCCACCTATATGGTAAATGTGTCTTTGCAGGAAGGATGTATGCCTGCTTGTTGGAAGGAGATGTTTGCATGTGCGATCCTGAATAAATCTAGTTTGGATTATTTAAATAATTTCAGATCTGTTATCAATATTATGTTCATGGGCAAAGAGATAGAGTGGTGGCAGATTAGCTGCAGATGTTCTTGGACGATACCAATAGTGTAGATTCATTTCAGTTGGGCTCAGTCTGAGAAAACCCTTGTCTCTCTTCTTCTGAGGGAGGTTGACAGGGAGAGTGTAACTTTTGATACCATCGACCACAGTATCCTTCTGGGCAGGCTAGTGAGAATAGGAATAGAAGGTTCTGCTTTATGCTGTCTCTGCTTCTTTCTCAAGGACTATGTCCAGCTGATGCAGCTGGACAAAGTATTGGCAGCTTCTAGGGTCTAATAGTATGGGGCCCTGCTATAGCATAGGGTCCTTCATCTCCCCAATGATTTGCTGTTGGGGAAATCATCTGGAAATTTGGGGTGCACTGTCACTAATATGCTAATGACACACAACTCTATCTCTCCTTTACATGATCAGCACAGGAGACTGTCTGGACTTTAAACTGCTGTCTGACTGTGACAATGGACTGGACAAGGGTTATCAGGCTGAAACTGAATCCTTGGCAAGAGATAGATCCTGTTGTTGAGAGGGCTATCTGACAGGTTGGGAGCAATTCAGCCTAGTCTTGATGGAGTCACACTCCCCCTGAAATATCAGGTTCAAGATCTGGACAATATGTTGGAACTGGCTCTCTTACTGGAGAAGCAGATATTTGCCATGGCTAAGCCTGCCTTTTGCCATCTTAGGCAGATTGCCCAGTTACATCCAATCTTTGACATGGGGCCCCTGGCAATGCTCTTTCACCCCATGGTAATCTTGAAAACCAATGATTACAACACTTTCTATGTACAGCTGCCCTTGAAGATAATATAGCAGCTGCAGCTAGGTTAGTGATGGGGAAGAGGTGGTCTGATTGTATTGTCCTGATGCTAGTTCACCTGCATTGTTCACCTGCTAGTTCGCCTGCATCTGAGACACAGGGCTTGGGACTGCCCACTCCCCCGGCGTCCTGGCCCCCACCCACCCACCCTTGCTGGGGTCTCAAAAGGAGCAGCCACGGGAGGACTTCACTGTCTCCTGGGACCCACCTGCAGCTGAGACAGAGGGCTTGGGACTGCCCACTCCCCCGGCGTCCTGGCCCCCACCCACCCACCCCTTGTCAGGGTCTCAAAAGTATCAGCCGCAGGAGGACTTCGCTGTCTCCCAGGACCTTGCTGATGTCGAGGCATGGAGCTCCTTCCCCCAGCCTGGTGGAGGGAGGGGAAGCTCGGGCGCCGGCACATCATGGCTGTAAGGACTTTGCTGCTGCTGAGGTCATTGCCAAGGTGTGGAACACCCCGCAGCCATAAGGCACTCCGCAACCATAAGGACTTTTGTTTGTTGCTGGCCGCCGCTCGGAATTCTGCTATATTGTATTTTTGTCCTCTTGGTGCTTGTAATATGGATTTTATTGTATTTTTGTATATTATATTGTACTTTTTGCTTTTTTGCTCCTGTTATTGATATATAATTGATTATATTGTAATGTTTTATTTTTGAACCATTGTATATTTATTTATTTTGTATATCGTATACTTATTGTATTGTTATGGTTACTGTTGTTTGCCGCTTCAAGTCACCTTCGGGCTGAGGGAAGTGGGATATAAATAATAATAATAATAATAATAATAATAATAATAATAATAATAATAATAATAATAATAATAATAATAATAATAATAATAATAGTTTGCCTGTGGGTTTCCATGTTCAATTTAAAGTATTAGTACTGGCATAGTAAAGATAAAGGTTTCCCTTGCTCGAAAGCCAGTCGTATCTGACTCTAGGGTTCAGAACTCATCTCTGTTTCAAAGCCGAAGAGCCAGCGCTGTCTGCTTCCCCACCCCACCCCTTTGGCATGATGCATGTGGTGTTTGGTTTTGGTTTTTAATACTTATTATGATTTTACCTGTGACAGTGGTGGGATTCAAAAAATGTTACTACCTACTCTGTGGGCATGGTGTGGTGGGCATTGACAGGGGAAAGCCCTGCATTGTATCTGAATTAGGACTATTTTATTTCAAAACTTGGATGGGCGGAGCCAGACAAAATTTCTGTTACCAGTTCTGGCGAACTGGTGAGAACCTGCTGAAGCCCACCACTGACCTGTGAGAACAGATTTTGTCAAGGTCAAATTTGACCCCAGATAGGAATAGTACCCCTTATCCATTCATCAATATATCTGTATTGAGGCACACTTGATTTTGTATGTTAAAAGAGAGAGAAAAAAACACCAGGAAAACAGTGTGACATCTCAAATGCATCACCATTAAAACCTGTACCCAGTTAAGAAAGAGTTAACACAGCTTCTAATCACAGTAAGTTAGCTATACTGTATGTTTAAAATCAGAAGTGAAAAACAGTTTTAGAATAAGAGACTTAATATTTTCATTACTTTAACTAAGAAGAAAGCATTTGGCTTATTTTACTTAAAACAGAATGCATCAATATTTGATCTATTTTTGTGCTGAAAATCATGCACACGTCTACCCAGAAGCACACTGTAAGAGCAGCATGCTGTAGTGCTTCTGCTAGAAGTCACACATTCACCTTTTAATTTAATTGTAAATTCTGCATGTTGTCTGTCTGCCAGTCACACATCATTTTGCAATCACTCCTGAAATGTTCACCCCCATGAGATCACAAAGACTTGCTCTTAGGTCTCATGCTTTGAATCTAGAATCTAAAGGAATGGGATATTACTAATCTAGGAAAGGTTGATTGAAGTAACTCATTTGTAAACACAAAGAACGTGCTGAGAATAAATAACTCAACATTCTGTGATTATTACTTTATATCTTTCATTCATTCATTCTTAGGTTTATATGTATCCCGAAGCCCAAGGGCGACTCGAAGTTGCAAAACAACAATAATAAGCAATACAATAGATAAACAAGTACAAGTAAAGAAGTCAAACAATATCAGCAATAATGCAATAGAGAAAAATACTATAACAAAATGCAATGTCATGAATGCAATAAGAATATACAGTAGGGTTTCAATAACAATTTACACAATTACAGATCAAGAAAAAGGCGAGCCTCAGGTGTGGGATATGCACTGAAACATGTTCTGGATTCCAGTCTTGTCATGTTATGGCTAGTATTAAGCCCTTTCACTAAAGCCTCGATATCTAAGTCAGTTGTTTCCTCACTCCCACCCCATTAAGTTCCAAAAGCCATTACAGGGTGAAAAGTAATGTGAAACACAGTCATCTCAGGGCTCCCAGATGGTGCTTTTCTGCCTTGAAATTACTAATGCAAATACAAGTACCAGAATTGTCATCTATTCATTGGAGGACTTAGGCTGCACTGTCACCTCTTGATAACACCATTTAGCAGAGCATATTTTACAGCAAAATGTATTGGCCAGCACATATTGTTCTCCAGAAAAACTGTCTGCAAGGCCATTATGCTGCCTGAAGCCATTAGCGCTTTGCCTGGATCCAATGGCATTTGCAAACAATCAAGCAAGGGTTGAAGACGCAATTCCAACCCCTCAAATTCAAAAATCCATTTCAAATAGAAAGGTGCTGTAATCGGTACAAAATGATTAGATTTCACACACGCACCAGACTATTTTGACAATTTTAGTCCTTTGAAATTGGTAGGAATAGCCATCCTGCAAACAGAAAGGCATCATCTCAGCATGATGCAAGTCTTAGATCTTCATTTAATATTTTACAAATAAAATAACCAAGAATAGAATTATTCAGCTTTTTAGTCCTTGATGTTTTATCATGTGTTTTACCAGGAGGCAAAAGCCTTGTTCTTCTTCTTGCTTCCATTCTCATTTCAATTTATTCTGTAGCATTCCAATTAATTTTATAGTTTGTTCAGCTGAAAATTTTTCTGTTCCTTTTGCATGTATAGATTCAGATAAGAAACTCACAGAAAAGCTTCATGTTTCCAGTTATATTGTACAATTCAGTCCATGACCAAAACTATAGCACTCATCTTTCAGCATCCTACTGTGTTTTTGTTTAAATTAGCCATTGGATTAAGAGTAAAGGTAAAGGTCACTCTTGCTCGAAAGTAAGTCATATCTATCTCTAGGGTTTCGTGCCCATCTCTGTTTATAGCCAAAGAGCCAGTGCTGTCTACATCTGCAGACGTTTCCATGGACATGTGGCAGGCATGCCTGCTGTTACCTTTCTACTGAAGTGGTACCTATTTATCTATTTGCAATTTCTTGCTTTCAAACTGCTAGGTTGGCAGGAGCTGGGGCAGAGGTAGGAGCTCACTCCAGCATGCAGTATGCAGGAATCGATCTCCGACCTTCCATTGGTTGAGTTCAGCATCTTAACCACTTGAGCCACTACAGTCATATTAATAGCCATCCTTTAATGTGCTTCTAACTTGCTTGACAATGTCCAATCAAGAAGTTGCCATATGTCAATTATGCAGGCACTTGCCAAGTCAGCCAAAGCTGGCCCAACACACTCCGCAGCTTGAACCAAAGGGCAAGCTGAACATGGCTTGCTTTTGTTGTGTAAATAGAAGCTGTGGAGAAGTAAGAGCAACCTTGAGACTCTGGAGGGTGGAAAGAGATGGTTAAGCTGTTGTCTTCCTGCCACAAGACTGTGGTGGCTCAAATGGCTAAGACACTGACTGGGAGGCGGAAGGTCAGCAGTTCGATTCCCGAGTACTGCAGGAAGGAATGAGCTCCCATCTTTGTCCCAGCTCCTGCCAACCTAGCAGTTCGAAAGCAAGAAATTGCAAGTAGATAAATAGGGACCACTTCGGTGGGAAGGTAACAGCATTCCTTGCACTCCGGTGTCTAGTCATGCCTGCCATATGACCACAGAAACGTCTGCAGAAGCAGACAGCTCTGGCTCTTCGGCTTTGAAACAGAGATAAGCACTGAACCCTAGAGTCAGATACGACTGGCTTTCGAGCAAGGGAAACCTTCCTGTCACAAAGTCCTGCTTAATATAGCTTCTCTGAGGTTACTATTTGCATTTCAAGAAAAACATCACTTTCCCCAAAGAAGCTTCTCTTCTGCATTATAGAGAAGATTTTTACTGGTATTTGTCAAGTAAAGGAGACCAATTCTTCTGGTCCTGTAGCAGCTCAGAATTCCCAAAGGCTGATTCTACATAATAATGACAACAACCAATACACATTGTATATTTTACTTTCATCCTCATTCACTGTGTTTAGAAATTGTCACTCACTGGAAATCGGTACAGTTATAGTGGCAGGCAGCATGTGATTTTTAGAGACAGACATTCAAGTCAGTTCTGAACCACAATTCTTCCTGGATGGCAAGGCTATTATTACCACTTTGTCTGCTAGCCTACCTTACAGGGTAAAGTGAGGAGGAGGATAGCCGTGAATGCTCCTTTGAACTCATGGGCAGCAGGGGGGGGGGATCAGGGCAGTACTACCAGTACTGCCTTATAGGGCCTGGAGCTGAGAGGGGCCCTATTGCCGCCGCCCATAACTCTCTCTGTGTGTGTGTGTGTGTGTGTGTGTGTGTGTGTGTGTGTGTGCGCTCAGTATGGGCCCAGAAATTTCTGATGGTGGCCCTGGGGCGGGGGGGGGGGGATTATAATTTCAACTAATAAATACACCCATGATAAATAAACAAACTTTCTCAAAATGCAAGGTTTTACTGCAACTCTGGGTTTCCTGAAAAAAAGTAACCTTCTGCCAAACAAATTCACTGCATTGACCCAAATGCTACTGTCCTTAAAGACTAATGATACCACATTCCCTATTTGCACACAGTTTAGTAAATTCCATGTTGTCCAATTTTACAAAAATATTATTTTAAGATTATATAAAGGGGGGAAAAGGGGGGAAATTTAAATAGGGAAAATGACAAAAAAATAGAGTAGGACAACCACAAAAAGTCTTTGTAGAGATAGCAAAAAAAGAAAAAAGAAAAGTTAAGATCTAAATAAATATCAGTTTAAGATTCATATTAATAAGCCAAGTGTCCAAATGTTGATAGGGCTGTGACATTCTGTATTATGCCATTTTTGCCAGATCCAATCACCTGTATCTGAAATAATATTTTCAGTATTATTTTGTTTCTTATGTACTACTATTTCCATCTATGATTTAAACTTATAGTTTGATTTTATAAAATATAAATACATTTAATACATTTATTTATAGTTTATAAAATTATTTTTGAACCACAACTCCCAAAATTCTTTCACTACCATGGCCCTAGCCAATCTGACTGCAGGATTTTGAGAGTAGTAGGCTAAAAAAGTATTTTTCTCATTTCTGAAAATATTTCTTTTTAAGGCAGGCATCATTCCATCAATTGCAGCATATTTTATTTCAACACAAGTTGGTTTTCTCCCAAATTACATATGGCAGGGAAAAGGTAGATGGTATTTGTCTCATCTATCTAGATCCTAAATTGCTCCTTCATTCAATGCAGAGGAAGGAACCATTTCTGCTAAAAGTTTACCATATATGTATTTCCTGGTCACTATAATACATCATATCCAGGGGTATCTTGCTCAAGAAGAGAGTTTTAGAATTACAGAAGGAAGATAATGACTAACCTAAAGATAGAGGGAAGCAGCAGTTTAATAAAACCCTATTCAATTGTATGTTTACACAAAGAACATCAGGATCCAAGCATCACAAGGAGAGAACACACTCTAGGCCAGAGGTCAGCAAACTTGGCTCTCCAGATGTTAGACTTCAGTTCCCAGAAGCCCTGATGAGCAGGTGTACTGACTTGGGCTTCTGGTAATCAAAGTCCAAGGACATCTAAAGAGCCAAGTTTGCTGACCCCTGCTCTAGGACATACCTCCTTATGGGCTGAAATTATTTAAGGGAAAATTGCCAAGTTTCCAGGAGGAGATTTCCAATGAGAATTTTTAGACATAATTTGGGAAGAGATCATAGCAAAACAGAACAGTCTTAGAGTATTCTCCTGCAAAATTTCGGCAACAGCTAAATCAGATTTGAGCAAATGCCAGACTTAAGCTCTGTGTAAGTGTTACCTGTTGATTTTCTGCTAAATTGTGGCAGCTGCATAAGACTCCAATCTAAAGTGTAGCAGTACTGATTAAACTTAAGGATAGATGAAGATTAATGTGTAAGGTTAGATGGAACTGAAGTGATCACATAACAGATGATTTCATGCTGTTCTAATACTGAGCCACGTGAAAGAATGAGTATATGGGAAAGTATGTAATGTACTTCCAGTATCTGGGCCTGCAAACCCTGAAGAGGCATCACTGAAACAGTTCTAGCCGAATGAGTTCTAACTTACCACTCAAGAGGCAACCTAGCAAGTAATAACTATGAGAGTTGTACAGGCCTCCTAATGCAGTGCTCAGTGGTTCTGTTTTTAAGCTAAGAGGTGATATAAGCGTGAGCCTGGACTGCTTCATCTAAATTTCTGTTCCCCATCCAAGTTTCTTCTTTTCCTTTCATTCCAATAACCATACATACCTGAAATTATAAGGGGGCCATAAACATGCTTAATAATGATACATGGAAGCCTTCACTCATAATCCTTTCATGGTGGTTCTATAACCATTTGTTACAGCTATAGCCTTATATCCCTCACAGAACAGCAATCACACAAGAGCTTTTAACTCCTTTATGGGGTGTCTCTGTTGTGAGGCCAGATATACAGTTGGCCACATGGTTGGTTGTGCAACCAGGTTCATGACAGAGACCACTGAAAGTAGAAAACCTGCTTATAGAGTTGCCATTCCATACACTCAGTCCAACAGGATTCTGGCCACAGTGCCATTTAATAAAAAAAACTGTAGCATAGTAAATTTGGAGAAAGTTGTGTTAGAGCAAAGATTCAGTATGTAGATGATTCCTGGCTAAATCACTGGTACTTCCAGACTTAGGCATGTGAGAATTCTATTGATAAGGCAAAGAAAGTATTTGCTATTCTTGCTAGTAAGGAGAGGAATGCTACAATACTTTGTCTTTGAGCACAAGGATGGGACAGACATGTGGGAAGTTTCACAGCACGATCGCTGTGGCTAGTGGATGGCCATAAATCATGGGTGATCGTTCTCCTTACCTCATCTGTTTATGCTGTAACTTAGAGGCCCCCAGCTGGAGCCTCTGCATTACTCAAGGCTTTTGGCCCTCCCCACTATGCCTAGGGATGGCACGCTATCATTCACCTAGCACACAGCTTTCATCCAATCAGCAAAGTGAGCACGAGGCAGACATGCCGATATTTAGCCAATTAAGTAAGCTTTATGCTATCGCAGGTAACCAATAGGGATTAATTGCATATGCTTCTCTGGAATGTCTTTGTCTGTTATTCCTAATAAACTCTGACCGGGCTGCCTTGCCCGGTGGCCTGGTTGCCTCTTCATGAATCAAGCCTCCGCTGTCTCCTTGATCCCAAAACACAACACAGACAAATATTTAAAATGCTACTGAACAGGGCTGATGTTCAGTTCCATTTTACATCACTGAGGCGACACAGATTGCCTTCACATAGTGTGAACTGATTGAGAATACAGGTAGGTCCACCTCTCTGAATCACAGCTCTGAAAGATCAGTTTTTCAAGCATTTATCAATATGGAATTTGCCTTTTTGAATGGCAAACTACATAACTGCTTCATGTTGTCTGTGAGATTTTGGGAGTTGTATTCCAGAATGATAGTTTCCAATCTGTGATGATGGTTAAAAGGCTATCTAGTCAGACTTCATGGCATGCTATTGTTGTAAAAGACGTGTTCACTGCAGCTTTCACATGCTGAGTAGGTCATGAGTACAAGCCTTTAGTGACAAGGATGAGCTTTCTATCCTTGTCACAATTTGCTGCTGTGCTATTTTTATTCTCAGCATGCCCTCTAGAAAGTTCAGAAAGACTTTTTATTATTGAAGTGCAAGGACCTTCTTCCCCTCCATTTGTTATCACGTTATAATCAGTCATACATTTAGCATCCTACCCATCCTCACCCCAAAAATCCAGTTCCAGTCTTTAAGAGGTTTCATTTGCTTTGGCTCATCTTTAGAGCACTTTAAACTTTCTTTTGAGGTGTTTCGTAGCTTAGTTTGTTGTTCTGAGGTAGTTTAGGGAAATATATGTTTTGTTTTTTAATTATAACGAGACTCCTGTATTGAGTTTGAGTTTTACAGTCCCTGATGTAATCTTCTGTGCCATATCTGTTCTACTCTTCACATCTTTTTGTTCTTCTGCAGCCTCACTGCTGCCCCACACATATGAGTGAATCAAGATAGGGATGAATGCATCTGTTAACTTCCTCTTGGTTTTTCACTTTTTTCAAATCCTAAATCGTGATCATTTTAAAATTTACATTCTTTTTTTCTGATGCTAATATCTGTTCATCCTAAACTTTAATTTTCCATAAAACCTGATATGCATCTTTTTTTTTTGCAAATTTCTCTTAACGTGTTTGTATATATATTTGCCAAATGCGTTAATTTTAAGGATTTCCCCTAAAGATTGAAATATATTTCCAACAATAAAAACATTTTTATGTGCTCTTCTCCCTAATGTCTAATTTTTGTTTTACTACAGAAAAACCCCATTACCACACATGGAGTCAGTGAGGATATGATATGAGTGCTGAATTATCCCAGCGTCAATTGGTCTTGATCATGCTAAAACTGTGCAACTTTGATATATGGTTTGTCATTGTCAGAATGCATACATACCACACCTTAAGTGATGCTATTTAGCACAATCAAGATCTTCTTATAAAGGGCAAGCTTCTTAAGATTGTTAAGCAGCTGGCTTGTTATTACTTTGATGAAGCTGCTTAATGATCTCAAGAAATGGGATGCTTCCCTTCCACTTGCTTATGGATGGGAAGGGAGATGAAGCTTTCCATTTCTTTTAAATGGTTGCTAACTTGAAGCAGCAAACATCAGTAATGCATTGAAAGAGGTTTAATGCCCCCACAAATCATTGCTAATATATTAGCAACAATTTTTAAAAATGCAAAACTTCCTTCCCCTTCCTTTTCAAAGGGGAGTGGAAAGAAAGCTCTCCATTTCTCAAGACCACTTGATTGGCTCCACTGGTTCAGTCCCAGTGATCACATCTGCTAGAACCAAACCCAAATGGACTGATTGAGGTTGGTTGTTATACAATAGTACATATGTTGAGCAGTTGAGAGGAAAGGTGGTGAACCAACCAATCCCCAAACTGGCCCAAACTGTGGGACAAATGCAAATCTGATTCATTCCTAGATATATGGCTGGATAGTTGGCAGCTGGGAGGTTGATTCAATGCTGAATGTCCTAAGAGAAAAAGCAGCTTATATATCTTTGGCCATACTACACATCCCACTATCTTCTGTAAAGAAAGAAATAGTAGAACAACTTTGGAGTACTCTAAAATCTGTACACGAACCAAGAAGCAACAGTTAGGACAGAACACAGAATGACAGAGTGGTTTGGAATAGGAAAAGGAGTAAGATAAGGCTGCATTTTATCACTGCTTATTCAATCTATACACAGAGCATATAATGCACATTGCAGGGATGGAGGTATCATAATATGGGATCAAAATTGCTGGGAGAAACATCAACAATTTGAGATATGCAGAAACTGAGGAAGACCTAAAGAATCTATTGATTGGGATGAAAGAGGAGAATGCAAAAGCTGGCTTGAGACTTAATATCAGGAAAACCAAGATAATGGCAACAGGTCCGATCAGTCCCTGGAAAATAGATGGGGAAGAAGTAGAAGCAGTGACAGATTTTACTTTTCTAGGATCTAAGATCACTGCAGATGGTGACTGTAGCCATGAAATAAAAAGACGACTGATTATGGGGAGAAAAGCTATGAGAAACCTGGGGAATATAGTGAAAAGCAGAGACATCACCTTGAAAACAAAAATTCGCATAGTCAAAGCAATGGTATTCCCGGTGGCAATGTATGGGTGAGAGAGCTGGACCATTAGGAAAGCTGAGCGCAGAAGAATAGATGCCTTTGAAATGTGGTGTTGGAGGAGAGTCCTGAGAGACCCCTGGACAGCAAAGAGAACAAATAGGTCAATATTAGAAGAAATCAACCCTGACTATTCATTGGAGGGACAAATAGTGAAGATGAAGCTAAAGTACTTTGGACATCAAATGAGAAGAGAGGATTTACTTGAGAAAGCCTTGATGCTGGGAAAGGTGGAGGGCAAGAGAAGAAGGGGGCGTCCAAAGATGAGATGGATAGATGGTATTGTGGATGCAATGGGCACAGAGCTGGGCGGGCTGAGGAGGATGGTGGAGGACAGAGGTGCCTGGAGGAAATGGTCCATGGGGTCGCAAAGGGTCGGAATCGACTGTGCGACTGAACAACAACAACAACATACTTAGAAAACTATGGAAATGGTCATCATATATCAGAACTGACATGATTGCACATAGTAAGAGTAATAGATATATAGAACAAGGTGAAAACTTATTGTTGGCTCTAGTCTCACATGCTTCTTACCTAATAACTGCAGTTTTCTCTTTATGTGCTAGATGTTAACAACCACTTTCTCACTGTTTCAAAGTAGCTTTCATACATGTGGCAATTTTACTGGCTGTAACATATTACTTGATATAACAAAGTGGCCCATTTAAGAAGCTAGGGCTTATAAGTGGAAAGGCACACTGAACATGAAAGAATGTAAAGTTGTAGACAGTAATAGAACATTTGGTATAGCTTTCTCAACCGTGGCCCTATATTGATATCCACCAGGGCACTTTCAAATGTTTAAAACATCTCATGTATTACTTTGTCATTCTTGCAACAAACCACTAAGGTTGCTAAGTTTTCTACGTACAGCAGAAAATTGCTCAGAGTAAGTGGCTTACCCTGGGCCAGATGACACACTGGAGAGTCGTGAGAGGATAATTAGCCACTGTCTTTTACATTAGGAATTTCACCTCCTGAAGAAGGCTACAGCATTATAAAATCAAGTGAAAAACTAATAGCTACAGGACATCTGTATTTAACAACTCAGTGGCCAAAATTCTGAGGCTTAGTAAATTGCACAATGATAGGTCCTTTAAAATGGGAACTTAGCAAGTAAACTCCTCCACAAGTTCCATTTATTCAAATGAGCCAATTCTAGTTGCAGCTATATTAAAGTAAGCTGTCGTTATAGTAGGCCCAGATGAACCACTGGAACTTACATATGTGATGACTAACCACATCCTTGCTAATTCAGTGGGTTTATTCTAGTGTTACATACTATGCTAAGCAGCCAGATTTGGGACATTGCCACTGCTGAACAGTGTTGCAATAGTTAAACATTAACATTAATTTTCAGTCTGTTTCTTTACATTAAACTTAAATAGGAGTGTCTTTTTTGTTTTAGCGACTTTAGGGAAATGGGAAAGTGCAGAATTATTTGGAAATTGTAGCTGTGTCTAAAATAATTTGAAACTTTTACATATAAATCAAAACCTTTACAGTTATTTACATTTTAAAATAGTAACTTACTGTCCTTGGGTCTTTAGAAACAAGATTCACTGTCTCTTTGCCCCATCCCTTCTCCTCACTCTTAACTGTTTCATGTAAGGATGAGTAAGCCCCTCATGCTCTTTGCAGCAAGATGCAAGTTGGGCAGTGAATTACAACATACAAAGCTTCCAGTTGTAGAAAGGAGCATAATACCATGTTGTAGCAGTTCAGACCTTAGTACCCTCCACAAGCATTGCCTGCCCCTTCTCTGACAACACAAAAACCAAGAAATCCAGAAGATCCCAAAAAATGACAGTATAGGATAAAAAAGTGGGAAAGAAAGATTTCTTACTTTGTCTATGTAGAAGCTTGTAACAACAACTATGGAGAAGACAGAAATGGCAGAATCAGTATTCTAAGCAGTGTTACATACATATAGGTTACAGATCAAGTCATAGCACAGGCCATTGTATGTTCTGCATGGTTTTATTCTGGAGTGCTTCAAAATGTGACTCGAGGCATTAAAAGATGCATTAATAACAATTTACCAATAGAGGGCACTATTCTCAATGCAGTCTGAGCTGAATCAAAAAGGCTTCTATACGTTTTGCCAAAATGAATAATCAACAAAGATTATTTTCTTTGTGCTTTTTTTAGTTGCAAAAAGTATTGTTAAACTCCAGAAATACCTTTAAACCACTACTGAAGTAAAATGCCTTTAGGCATGAAATGCAAAAAAATTGCATTTGCTTTTTCTTATTTTCCTCTACACAGATTTAATTATTTACAACGAAGATTTTTTTTTTCCAGTCTCTGGAGATGTCTGTTTTCTGCTGGTGCATAGCTAATATTTGTTTTTAACCTCTTCCGTAAACTGTAATCTAAATTATCAATTATCTAACACAACAAAACACATTACTGATTATTTCCGGGATTGTGATCTAAATACATAAACCATCCTAAAATCAACCCTTTTCATTATTCAGCTTGTGAACCTTACATATTGGTTCAAACCAGAATATTTATCAGGACAGTAAATAGGTATATACCAGCATCAAACTTACACCTAAAATATGTTTGATTTTAATCATGTTATGACGGTGAGCCAATAGTTAAAGCATTGTTGCTCTAAAAACAAATGGAAAACAGTATGCAAGGTTATCTCTTAGTTCAAAGGTGGTACTGCAGTTTCTTTGGGGACTAAAATAGGCTGTCAAAGTTCTAGCCTTGAGAACTTAAACCACAGCCACACTTATATTCGTACATTTATTTTAAAAAGTTTCATAGATAAAAGCAAGTGAGGTCTTTCTATTTATTTATTTATCTATCTATCAAATTTGTATTGCTGCCCACTCGACAAGTGACTCTTTCTATTAATTCCAACAGCTTCATAGGCACATCTAGTGGGAATGCATTAAAAGGACTTCTCTGTGTCTGCTCCCAGGATGTACAGTCGAATACCTTTCCTTGGGAAACTAAGTCTCCCTCTTGTCCTTCTGGTTATAGTTCTCTAGACAAACTATCAACAATGAACTTGGCATACAGTGGAACCTTGGTTAAGAAACAGCTCAGTTAACATAAAAATCACATAACAAAAGGAAATCCATAGAAAATAGTGGCTCATTTTACAGATTTTTTCCCCAGAACGGATTAATTGGTTTTCAATGCATTCTTATGGAAAACTGCATTTCAGTTGAAGTATTTTGGTTTTCAATGCATTTCTATGGAAACTTGCATTCAATGCATTCCTATGGGAAATTCAGTTAAAGTAATTTTCACTGTAAAAAATGTCCCGGAGAATGCATTAATTACCTTAACCAAGGTACCACTGTATTTTGGTCTTATACAGTGGACATTATTATTGTTTTATGTATATTTTTAATTTGTTGTAAAGGTATTTCTAACAGTTTTAACTGTTTTAATACTCTAGTCTATAGGTTTAATTTTTATGCATTAATTTATTGCAGTCCAAGTTTTTGCTTTTTTTAGTACCTTGTAAACCAATCCAAGAGGTCACCTTCATTAGGTAGGTTAGTAAGTCTTCCTGTACATATGTGAATGTGCACAGATAGACTTACAGCCAGACCTCTGTACATAGTAGTTCTCTAAATTTACTCTAAATAATTGGGAAACAGCCTGATGTTGCAAAACTTTCCTACCCTGCTCCACTAGTCAAATTACAAAGAGGTCCTGAGCTTTTACGTCTGGTGGCTCATACTGCTACTGTTTGTGAAGATAATTCATATTTAACTGAAATGTCAGAAAGTCATGTATGGGGCTAGTTAATCTCATTATAGAGTGCTCCATAATCCTTTTAATTTACTACTGCTCCAGATAGGCTCATTTTAGATAATATTAAATGCCCTAAGTTTGTTTGCTTGTTTGTTTACTTTCCCATGCCACCTAATTGTAACCTTCTTATAAGACTCATCGACAGAAAATGCAAACTTGTGACTATGGTTAGTATCACTGATACCATCCTGAACATATCAAACCTCATCTAATCATAGAGGCTGAGCAGGGATACTGTATCTGTGGATTCCATTTCTGTGGTTTCAGAGATTCATAGTCTAAAAATATTCAACAAAAATAATATTGAAATGGAAAATATATATTATATTGATGCCTCAGTACCAGAGCTGGCCACTGGAGGCTACTGTCTACAATATAATGTTTAGAATGACCTGATTGATATGGAAGTCATTTTCCTCACCCCATAATAGAATGATGGATGCATTTACAAACAACTTCAATTCTATGTCTGAGATATGTGTATTTAAACATGAGGTTTGCTTTCTGTGGTTTCAGGTATTAGTGGAAGGTCTTGGAATGTGTCCCCTGTGGATATGGGGAGCAGGACTATGCATTCTATACAACTAGCACAACAGTACTCCAGCCAGCTTTGCAGAATGTCAGACTCCACATTTAAATGCAGAACTGAAATCAGCAAAGTTACTGAATCTTGATGAATGTTTGTTCTTTTATTTCTTCTATAATCATTCAAAAGTGTTAGTTTCTCCATCTGCTACTTCCCATACCTTGTCAAAAAACTGAGTCTTTCAACATTTTTTCAAACTCTAGCCATTTTAGTTGACACCAACTCTTTATCAGAAATAATTTCTGAATAGTTTTTGTAAAAACTGTGTATTGGATGTGGCAAATTTTTGTTTTAGTGTTTTAAAAATTGAAATTTGAATGGAGTATGACATATGGGACTCTTATCTGTTCAACTCTTATTTTCCAAAGTTAAGAATCAGAACAATAGTAAACTTTCATTAGAGGTTACCTAAAGGGGCCAACGGCTATGGGCAGGTGAGCCCCTTTAGGTGAGGTGATACTCCCCTCAGTGGAGGAAATGCCACTGGAAACCAAAGTTTGGGCCCAACGGCAAAATGAGCAAAGGAGGAACCACTTCACTATTCTGATTCCCAACGGTCATGGAGGTGGAAGAGGCCATGTCAGATGGGCTGGCTGTGAAGGTGCACCTTGTCAATATCATCAAGCTCATTGCAGTCCCAGTGTCAAATCCTGCATGTCTCGTTTCATATGTGTCGCAGGAGATGGCTTCATGTTCAAAGTGTGTGGGTCACTTCATGGCAAGCTAGGATCCACCTTTAACAAATTCATGCCAATGTCATTTTTCTTCAAAACATTTTCAGGAAAAAATGTATACTCTCACACGAGTAGCATCCAATGACTATTTATCATATGAACTTGCTCATCCCCTTTACTAACTACATCATGCCAGAATTATTTGCTCCTCATACTAGAGATCTACTTTTACTTGAGCCGCAATTTCTCCAACACATCCTCCTTGTCTATTCTGTCGTTGTGCTACTGCTACAAGATGCCCAATGCCTGTTGGATCTGTGTTTCTGTATCCAGTGTTTACAGCACATATGTCTCTTGCCTTCCTATATTTATATTTCTCTCAGTTGTTTTCATTTCCATTTATCAATAAACAACTGAATTATACCAATTGTTATGTATGTATGCATGTTCATTATACTGTAAGGCAAGATTGTAACCACTCCAGATACAAACGATATCAGCTATAAAGGAACGCGAGCAGACAGCCTATAGAGGGCAGCTGCGAGCGTTCACTCTCACATGGTTCACATTGCTCAATCACGGACAGCCGCGGGAAAACCTTCCCCGCATTCAGCAGCTGAAGAAAGACCTGCATTCAGCAGCTGAAGCAAGACCTGCATTCAGCAGCTGAAGAAAGACCTGCATTCAGCAGCTGAAGCAAGACCTGCATTCAGCAGCTGAAGAAAGAGGCGTGCCTGGGCGAGGCCACGCCGGTAGCAACCAATCAGCTACCGTGCTACAAGATTCAAATGTAGAGAGCTACTGTATATATTGAGATGTATCACCGCCATTACCTCATGCTTCACTGGAACCTCATGCAATGCAATAAACCTGTGTTAAACCAACCTTTCGGTTGTCCAGTTGTCTTTGGTCCCATACACTAAACTGGCGACGAAGGTGGGATATGGCTGCCCACGGGACCAAGACATGCGCCGGCTACGAGATCAAGAAGCAGGGAGACTTGGAGCTGTTTGAGATAGACTTCAACGCAGCGCTGGTGGAGCTCGAAGTCTCCGATGAGGCCAAAAAGAGGGCCATTTTCGTCCGCATGCTCGGACACGAGACCAAGAGGACCTTGGTGGACCTGATCGCCCCGAGGAAGGTGGGCGACTTCAAAGCTTCAGAGCTCCTGGCGGCGTTGCGCGCCCATCTCCGGCCAGCAATAGCGATGTTCCCCGCTCGGAGCGCGTTCTGGAGGCGAGTCCAGGCACCCGGGGAGTCGGTCGAAGAGTTCGCCGCGGCCCTGCGGTTGGCCGCCGGCCCATGCAAGTGGGAGCTCCCCGACATCACCCTCCGGGACTGCCTGCTCTGCGGTCTGAGGGACACAGAGACTCAGCGTGCGCTGATGAAGAGGGAGCCGCCTCCCTCGTGGCAACAAGTCCTCGACACGGCACAGGCCGCGGAGGCCACTACTGCCGGGGTCCACGAGCTTCAGGACTGGCGCCCGAAGCCCGCAAAGGCAGAGAGCTCGGTGCGAGCGGCCCGGCGAGTTGCGGACTCGTCTGCGGAGAGCGGCGACGACGAGGACGTCCGGAGGGTCCAGAGAGAGGGCCGGCGCTGCGACGGCTGCGGCGCCGCCCACGCCCGCGCCAAATGCCCGTTCCGCAAGGCCGAGTGCCACAACTGCGGCCGGCGCGGGCACATCGCCAAGGTCTGCCGGAAACGACGCGAGGCCACCCGGAGTTCTCCAGACCGCTCGGCGAGGCAGGACCGCACCACGAGGCAGGACCGCACCACGAGGCCGAAGGACGGCACCCGGACCACGAGGACGCGGGACGGAGTGGGGCGAGTCTCCGACGACAGCGAGGACGACGCGCCGGTTTGCAGCGTTTCCACGGAGCGCCCCCGTTACTTCGTTGAGGTAGTAATACAAGGGGCCCCTGTTAGGATGGAGGTGGATTCGGGTTCCTCATACTCCATCATTTCCCAGGGGGAGTTCATGAAAATCGCCCCCCGTGTGCGGCCCAAGCTCAAGGCGTTGAGGGCCACGCTGAAGGACGTGCAGGGGAACCGCATCCCAGTGTTGGGGGTTGGGAAGTTCCAGGTCCAGTTCAAAAAGTACACCGCAACGCTTTCCTTAGTCGTCCTCAAGGGGGGTAAATGCAGCCTCCTCGGGACTCAATGGTTCCAGCCCCTGGGGTTGTTCATTGGGGGGGTGCACGCCGTGGGAGCACACGCCGCCGGGACTGATCCAATACAGAGCGTGTGCGACGCGCACCCCGAGGTTTTTAAAAAGGGGCTAGGAAAATTCAAGGGCCCCCCAGTGACTTTCGACCTGGACCCTGGAGTGCGTCCAATCAGACTTAAACCGCGCAGAGTGCCTTTCGCACTAAAGGACAAAATTGAGGCGGAATTGGACAAATTAGTGGGCCAGGGGATTCTTGTTCCTGTTGATTCTGCGGAGTGGGAAACTCCAATTGTAACAGCGCTCAAGGCCAACGGGGAAGTCCGAATATGCGCTGATTACAAGTGCACCATCAATAAGGCGATCCGCCCTAATGCGTATCCGGTGCCGGTAGTCAGCCACTTATTGGCCAGGTTACACGGGGGGAGGTGTTTCGCCAAACTCGACCTGGCCCAAGCCTACCAGCAACTCCCGGTGACCCCCGCCGCAGCTGCTGCACAAACCATAGTCACCCACAAAGGGGCGTTCCAGGTTTCGCGCCTCCAATTCGGCGTGAATTCGGCGCCCGGGATTTTCCAGTCATTGGTGGAACGCCTCCTGAAGGGGTTGGAGGGGGTGTTACCCTATTTTGATGACGTATTAATTACAGGGGGGAGCCGGGCCGAATTAGCAACAAGGTTGGGAAAGGTCCTGACAATATTTGAAAAGGCGGGGTTGAGGTTGCGGAAAGACAAATGCGTCTTCTTCGCTACAGAGGTTGAGTTCCTAGGGTTCCGTGTTACTCCCGAGGGAATTAGGCCAGCCCAATCCAAGGTAGCCGCCATCAAAAAGGCCCCTCGCCCCACCTCCAAGCCCGAGTTGCAGTCGTTCCTCGGACTGCTCAACTTCTACCACTCCTTCCTCCCGCGGAAGGCAGCCGTGGCAGAACCGCTACACAAATTGTTAAAAAAGGACGAGGCATGGAAGTGGGGCGACGTCCAGGAAAAGGCTTTCAATGACCTGAAGCGACTCCTGGCATCAGATGCTGTACTGACCCACTTCAATCCCAAACGCCCGGTGGTCCTGATATGCGATGCATCCCCGGTGGGGGTGGGGGCGGTGCTTTGCCACGTGCTGGAGAATGGTAGGGAGGCCCCGATAGCTTTCTACTCTAGATCCCTGTCCCAAGCGGAGAGGAATTATGCTCAGACAGACAGAGAGGCGCTAGCAATAATTGCGGGGACCAAGAAATTTCATGATTTCGTGTACGGCCGCCCCTTCACCATAGTGACTGACCACAAGCCTTTGCTGGGCATCTTCACCGCAGACAAGCCCACACCCCAGATCCTGTCCCCGAGAATGCTCAGATGGGCCATTTTTCTCAACGCGTATCAGCACGCGTTGGTATACCGGCCCGGGAGGGAGATAAGCCATGCCGACGCTCTGTCGAGGTCCCCCATTCCCCGGGATTGCTGCCACGTGGGCGGAGTAGAGAGGGACCACCAGGTCTTAATGATAGAGGTCCTAGACTCCCCTCCAGTAGTACCGGCCGAAATCGCCAAAGCGACAGGCAAGGACAAAGCGCTGGCCACAGTTTGCTCCTGGGTGCAGAAAGGGTGGCCCGTGTCTTCCCCAGCAGCGGAATTCGACACATTCTTCAAAAAGAGATTAGAGTTGTCCCTGGAGAGGGGTTGCCTCTTGTGGGGACAGCGGGTAGTGATCCCCACGTCTCTCCGGCCGAGGGTGCTTAAACTGCTGCACGTCAGCCACCCGGGGATCGTACGCTCTAAGGCACTAGCCCGCAGTTACTTTTGGTGGCCCCAGTTAGACGCCGACATCGAACACATGGTCGGCACTTGTGAGGCGTGCCAAAGCTCAAGGCCAGAAGAGGCTCGCTCGCCACCTAGGGAATGGGACGCTGCGAGGGGACCCTGGTCCCGAGTTCACGTAGACTTTGCTGGCCCATTCAGGGGAACGCTTTTCCTCCTCGTGGTGGACGCGTTCTCTAAGTGGTTGGAGGTCATTCCAGTCTCGAGCACCTCCTCGACCACAACCATTAAACAGTTAAGGAGGGTCTTTTCCACGTTCGGTTTACCCGACACCCTCGTCAGCGATAACGCTAGCTGTTTCACGTCCGCCGAGTTCAGGGCATTCATGGAACGCAACGCCATTCGGCACGTCACCTCCGCCCCCTTTCACCCGGCCACCAATGGCCAAGTAGAGCGCCTCGTGCGCACCACGAAAGACGCGCTACTGCGCATGGGTCCCGGAGACCTCGACCTGAAATTGTGCCAATTCCTGCTGAGATACAGGGTCACCCCCTTAGCGTCAGGGTACTCCCCCGCAGAGCTGTTGATGCGCAGGAAGCTGGCCACGGGGATATCCAAGCTAGACCCCACGAGAGTAGAGGACAAGGGGCGGAACATAGGGGTGGAACCCACCAAGAGTTTCGGCATAGGCGCCCCAGTATACTGCAGGAATTACGCCAGCGCGGGGCCAGCCTGGGTGCCGGGCACTGTAGTAGACCAAACCGGCCCCGTCTCATACCGCGTAGAGACCAGTACAGGTTTCCTGTGGAGGCGACACGTGGACCAACTCAGGCGTAGGGTCCCCGGAGAGCAAGACGAGGATGAGGCCAGCATTGATTCAGCGTTAGGGTACTCCCCCACCCGTTTAGCCCAAGGGGGAGGAAAAGGGGAGCATGGGTCCCCACCAAGGGGGGAGGAAAGGGAATCGATCCACGGAAATCTTTTGCGGGAGTCCCTGCCAGAGAGGAGGAGCCCCGGGTTGCGGGAGTCCCCGTCAGAAAGGAGGAGCCCCAACCACACTCATACCCCGCGGAAGCCGCGGAAGTCCCCCTGAGGCTCAGAGGCCCATAGAGGTTTAGACGTTGATTTACAGTACCAGGGGGAGTTAGCGGAGTGGTCCCCCACCCGTCCTAGCGAAAAGAGGGGTTTCAGTTCAGCCCCTGGTACCTCCAGTCCCAGTAGCCCCTGTGAGTTAGAATGCAATATAGCGCCCATGTTCCGGAGACCGACACCTCCAAGACCAGAGGCATCAGCGAGTCCGCCCACCACCACAGTCTTAAGGTCCCCCGAGCAGGGATCAGAAGGTAGCCATTCCCCAAGGGCGACCTCATCGGTGCCGCGGTTCACACTAGGAGGGTCCCCGGGGTCCGAGGGCAATAGGCAGGGATTTACCTCCCAACTGTTCATCCCATTCCCTTCCCCAAGCGCAAGGCAGGCACGGACGCCCCACAGAGCCACTAACGAATCCCCGTTTCCCGTTGCAGGACAAGCGCCCGCGGAGTCAGGGATCACAGGCTCTCCAGAATTAGGGCAGGCGCAAGCACGCCCCAAGCGAACGTGCGGCAAGCCACAATGGTTGCGGGACTTCGTCCCATCCTAGGGGGGAGGGATGTTATGTATGTATGCATGTTCATTATACTGTAAGGCAAGATTGTAACCACTCCAGATACAAACGATATCAGCTATAAAGGAACGCGAGCAGACAGCCTATAGAGGGCAGCTGCGAGCGTTCACTCTCACATGGTTCACATTGCTCAATCACGGACAGCCGCGGGAAAACCTTCCCCGCATTCAGCAGCTGAAGAAAGACCTGCATTCAGCAGCTGAAGCAAGACCTGCATTCAGCAGCTGAAGAAAGACCTGCATTCAGCAGCTGAAGCAAGACCTGCATTCAGCAGCTGAAGAAAGAGGCGTGCCTGGGCGAGGCCACGCCGGTAGCAACCAATCAGCTACCGTGCTACAAGATTCAAATGTAGAGAGCTACTGTATATATTGAGATGTATCACCGCCATTACCTCATGCTTCACTGGAACCTCATGCAATGCAATAAACCTGTGTTAAACCAACCTTTCGGTTGTCCAGTTGTCTTTGGTCCCATACACTAAACCAATGTAGGAAATTATAATTCTATATAAACAGTTTTTAAAAGTTCAGTGGGAAATCCCTACTGCTTATGCTAAGGCTGCAAACCTGTAAGGAAGCAAATCTTTTCTTTATATTTTGACTTGTTCCATTGGACCTGTTGTAATAACAAACTGGTTGTATATTATTTTAATTGAACATCTTTTTGCTATGTAAGCAAAATGCCAGGAGTGTAAAGTAGTGGTAAACAAATTTGGGAGGGTACCAATTTGTTACAAATATGTTTTAGTACTAGTCTAGATGTTCCATGGGCTAAATTTGTTTTCTCTAACATTTGGATTTTTCTTATTAGTTTTTACATCCATAGTCAAGTGTTAGCTCACTATGAGATTCCTTTGTGAAATAATGTTATTTTAATATTGACCTTGCTTTCCCTTTCACAGCTTTAATGGAGAGTTAGTGAGTATTTTAGAGTGGTTTTTTTTTACACACAGCTGTTCAAACCTCATTTTCTTAAGCACAATGTACATTTTTCATGGTTGCTTTTTACACTCCCCTTAATCATTTTAGCACTTTATGCATACAAAATCTCAAATCTTAGTATGTCAAGCTCTGATTTCCAGCTGAAAATTCATTCTAACTCATGCCTATTGGATAAGAGTTCTGCATGTAAATTTATGCATTGTTTGCTGACACTTCCCCAAATCTGAGAGTTCTTCTTCTTTGATGTCCAGATCAGACTTTAAACTGCCAAAATGTAACCATCTTCTTGGCTTTGTCATTGGCCAAAATTAAATCCTCATCGGTATATGTTTCCGATAGTAATTGGCAGACCAGAAAATAGGTCAGATACTTTATCTTGCCACATTTTCACACTGTGTTGTTGTCTACCAGCTTCCCCCACTTGAGCATGTTGATCTTACCTTTAGGTACTCTGACCCTCAGACTATTTAGGATCCTCCAAGTGATGCTGGGCAGTTAAAAAACAATATAAAACAATTAAAAACCCTTAAAAACATAGCAATATTACCCCCGCTGTCCCATTTACTATCTAAAAACAAATATAAAATCTACAAAACCTTAACATTAAAAAATTAATTACAGGAGGGGGAAGCCTCACACGAGCAAAAAAAGGGAGCTTGTTGACAATCCCAGCCCCCAGACCCATTTTGCCAACCACGTCTTCAATTATATTCTAAATAGTAGCAACTGGGCCTGGAGGCATAGTTCTACTGGGTTGTTGTTGTTCAGTTGCACAGTCGATTCCGACCCTTTGCGACCCTATGGACCATTGACCTCCAGGAACCCCTGTTCTCCACCATCCTCCTCAGCCCAGTCAGCTCGGTGCCCGCTGCGTCCACAATGCCATCTAGCCATCTCATCCTTGGCTGTCCCCTTTTTCTTTTGCCCTCCACCTTTCCCAGCATCAAAGCTTTCTCAAATGAATCTTCTCTTCTCATTTGATGTCCAAAGTACTTCAGCTTCATCTTTACTATATGACCTTCTAAGGAGCAGTCAGGTCTGATTTCTTTTAAGATCGGCCTATTTGTTCTCCTCGCTGTCCAGGGGATTCTCAATACTCTCCTCCAACACCACATCTCAAAGGCATCTATTCTTCTGCGCTCAGCCTTCCTAATGGTCCAGCTCTCGCAACCATACATTACCACTGGGAATACCATTACTTTGACTGTACGGATTTTTGTTTGCAAGGTGATGTGTCTACTTTTCACTATGTTCCCCAGGTTTCTCATGGCTTGTCTCCCTAGAATCAGTCACCTCTTTATTTCATGGCTGCAGTCACCATCTGCAGTGATCCTAGATCCCAAGAAAGTAAAATCCGTCACTGCTTCTACTTCTTCCCCATCTACTTTCCAGGTGCTGATAGGGCCTGTTGCCATTATCTTGGTTTTCTTGATGTTAAGTCTCAGGCCAGCTTTTGCACTCTCTTCTTTTAACCTAATCAGAAGCTTCTTTAAATCTTCCTCACTTTCTGCCATTAGGGTTGTATCATCTGCATATCTCAAATTGTTGATGTTTCTCCCAGCAATTTTGATCCCATATTTTGATTCCTCCATCCCTGCATTGCACATTATGTGCTCTGTGTATAGGTTGAAAAGGTAGGGTGATAAAATGCAGCCTTGTCTTACTCCTTTTCCTATTCCAAACCACTCTGTCATTCCGTGTTCTGCCCTAACAGTTTCTTCTTGACTCTTGTACAGATTTCTCATGAGGCATATGAGGTGTTTGGGTATTTGGTATTTAAGTACTTGCCACATTTTATTGTGGTCCACGCAGTCAAAGGCCTTGGTGTAGTCAATAAAGCAGAAGTATACTTGTTTCTGATATTCCTTTGTTTTCTCCATGATCCACCATATATTGGCAATGTGGTCTTTAGTCCCCCTGCCTCTGCTGAACCCCAACTGCACCTGTGGCAAGTCTCTCTCCACGTGCTGCTGAAGTCTATTCTGTGTTATCTTGAGCATCACCTTGCTAGCGTGTGGGATGAGTGCAATTGTTCGATAATTTGAACATTCTTTGGCACTACCCTTCTTTGGGATTGGAACACATACTGATCTTTTCCAATCCTGTGGCCACTGTTTTGATTTCCAGATCTGCTGGCATATGGAATGCAGTAATTTGATTCCATCATCTTTTAGAGCAGTGATGGGCAGTCTTGGCCCTCCAGCTCTTCTTGAACTTCAATTCCCAGAAACCCTGACCAGCTGGTGTGTTGACTTGGGCTTCTGGGAATTGAAGTCCAAGAACAGCTGGAGGGCCAAGACTGCCCATCTTTTTTAGAGCCTTGAAAAATTCAATTGGTATACTGTCATCTCCACTAGCTTTGTTGTTTGCAGTGCTTTTTAGGGCCTTTCTGACTTCACTCTCTAGGATGTCTGGCTCAAGTTCAATGTTCTTATCATTGTGATTATCAGTGGTGTTGCGGTCCTTTTTGTAAAGTTCCTCTGTGTATTATTTCCATCTTTTCTTAATCTCTTCTGCCTCAGCTAACTCCTTGCTATCTTTGTCCTTTATCATGGTCATTTTTGCTTTGAATGTTCCCTTGATTTCACCAATTTTTTGAAAAGATCTCTAGTCCGGCCTCTTGTGTTGTTTTCCTCTATTTCTTTGCACTGTTCATTTAGGTCAGATACTTACTTCTCTCTCCTTGCTTTTCTTTGAAATTCTGTATTCAAGTGATTGTATTTTTTCTTTTCTCCTTTGCCTTTTGCATTCCTTCTTTCATCTGCTATTTTAAGAGCCTCATCAGGCAACCACTTTGCTTTCTTACGCTTCTTTTCTTTTGGTATGGTTTTCCTTGCTGCTTCCTGCATAATGTCCTGCACATCTGTCCATAATCCTTCTGGCACTCTGTCTATCAATTCCAAACCATTAAATCTGTTCCTCACCTCCACTGTGTATTCCTTAGGGATGTTGTCTAGGTTATATCTGTCTGGCCTGATTGTTTTCTCTATTTTCTTTAGTCTAAGCCTGAATTTTGCTATTAGTAGGTTGTGATCTGAGCCACAGTCTGCCCCAGGTCTTGTTTTTGCTGACTGTATGGAGGTTCTCCATCTTTGGCTGCAGAGTATGTAATCAATCTGGTTTCGATGTTGGCCATCTGGTGATGTCCATGTATAAAGTCACTTCTTGTGTTGCTGGAAGAGGGAGTTTGCTATGACCAGTGTGTTATCTTGACAGAACTGCTTCATTCTGCATTCCAAGACCAAACTTGCTTGTTATTCCATCTACTTTTTGATTTCCTACTTTGGCATTCCAATCTCCCAAGATAATGTGGACATCATTTCTTGGTGTTTGTTCTATGAAGTCTTGTAGGTCCTCATAGAACTGGTCAACTGTGGCTTCATTGCGTTGGTGCGTATATTTGGATTACAGTGATATTAAAAGGTTTGCCTTGTATTCTGACTGACATCATTCTATCATTTTTGAGATTGTATCCCATTACTGCTTTTCTCACTCTTTTATTGACAGTTATGGATACTCTGTTTTTTTCTGAGGTTTTCTTGACCACAGTAGTAGATGTGATGGTTTCCTGAGTTGAATTCACCCATCCCTGTCCATTTTAGCTCACTGATTCCCAAGATGTCAATGTTTATTCTCTCCATCTCATTTTCACCACTTCCAGTTTTCCTTGGTTCATCGACCTCACATTCCATGTTCCTATGCAGTATTGTTCTTTGCAACACTGTATTTCTCCTCCCGCGCTCCCATCCCTCCCCTTCTTTCGATCTGTGTTAAGCATCCTTTTCCTTTCATAACAAATGAAGTAGAATTAATGTAGTGGACGCTACAAGTAGAGCAACTGACTTTTACAGTAGAAATTTCTGACAATGTGTTTCCAAACTGTGACAATTTGAACTAATATAGTAACTCATATAGCAACTGATGTAGATTGCGAACCTACAAGTAGAGACTTGATATAGTGAACTTTCCTTAACTATGTTTTTTAAATTTTAAACTGATAATATGCATGATAATACTTTGTTTTGAACTGTAATAACATGTATGATGGGAGGATACTGGTGCAGAAACCGGCAAACCATGCCAGTAATTTTTCCAAGAGAACCCTATGGATAAGAACAAAAGGCAAAATAAAAGAGGCAAGTTAGATGTTCTACTGGGAGGAGGTTCCATAGTGTTGGGGTTATGACCGAGAAGGCCCTTTTTCTTTTGCTGGAGAGGCGAGCCTCCCCAACAGTTGGTACCTGATGGGTGCCCTCTCGGTTTGCTCTTGTGGGATGGGTCGATGTCCTAGGGATGATGCGGTCCCTGAGGTATCCTGGTCCGCTTCCATGAAGGGCTTTAAAGGTGACAACCAGCACCTTGAATTGCACCCGAAGACATATAGGCAGCCAGTGCAGCTCCCGCATCTGCGGCAAGGTGTGGGCAAAATGACTACACCCCACCACTGCTTGGGCCGCTGCATTCTGGACCAACTGCAGTCTCTGGATGGTCATCAAGGGCAGCCCCATGTAGAGCGGATTACAATAGTTCCTCAACCATATCCTCCTTTAATACTATTCCTTGTTCAGTAAGCTCCTTCCTCTATCTTTTAATTCAATTTTACTCTTGTGTACATTCAAGAATGTTTGTTCTTGACATAAAGGTCTTCCTGGATCTGAATTGGTGGACTTGAGGCATATATCCATTCAGAGGATGTCGAGGGTCATTCTCTTGCTTAGTTCTCTCAGCATCCAATGCTACTTTTCTCCCTTGGCTTAGATGGAGCGATACCAATAAGATGATATATTTTCTCAAATGGTGTAATTTTGAGGCATCCTGTTACTATGTGCTTTGTTTTATTATCAGCAATTTCAACTTGTTTCACATATGCAGATACACTTCATAGTGGAGCATAGTGGAGCAGCATACTCTGCTGCAGTGCCGCTCAGGGCCAAAGCTGATGAATGCAGTGTGAATGGCTGAGCTCCCCATGTATAGTTTGCCAATTTCCTAATGATATTGTTCCTCAAACTAACTGTAGCCTTGGTTTCCAGACAGTGCTGCTTAAATGACAGTGTCGTATCAATGCATTGACCAAAGAATGACTGCACGTTTTCAAATTTGTTCACTGGCATTTATAAAAATGCATGCAAATATATATATATTTGGGGGGGATGAAAACAGTATCATAGGTTTTAAAATGTACAGACATCAGACTATATATTTCCACTTCAGTGTGCTTTCAAATTCTAAAAAAGGGGTGCCTAATCTTTTCAGGCCATGGGCTGGTCACATGGTTCAGGGTCCAGTCAGTATGGCCCAGGAGCCAGATCCAGCCCCTGATGCCAATTCATCCAGGCCACAAAGCCCTTGTGGTTCCTGGAAGCGGAAGTTAAATGCAACCATATGGGAGCGTTGAAGACCTGGCATCGGGGACCGGATCTGGCCCCAGGCCATAATTTGGGCACCCTTGTTCTAAAAGCAATATTAATTTTGCTCAAAAATTACCTGAAATGAATGTCTCTTCTAACCCTGGTGGCATTGTCTTGTATCATGAAGCGACAGAAATTATTATGAGATATCTCACTACCTTGAAAGCCTATGTAAAGCCTGTGTGAAGTTTGTTGAGTGTGATAGAGAATTATACATACATAGATATATCTGAAGAAAACCCCTGGAATCTTTCATTAGCACAACAATGGATATGTGAAGCAATTCAAACAAAAATTAATATAATACTGTGGCAATTCTGCTTGACTATCCTGGACAGAAACAATGTGGATTTTAAATATAATGATGAAAGAGATCTATAAATTTTAGTCTGGGTCAAAAACTACTGCTGAAGGGAAAAATCCATGAGACAACATCATGTTGAAAACAAAGCTTTAAACACACAAATGATTTCCAAAACTGTATCTCCCTGTATCTGCCAACCTAGCAGTTTGAATGCAAGAAATTGCAAGTAGATAAATAGGGACCACTTCGGTGGGAAGGTAACAGTGTTCCATGCACTCCAGTGTCTAGTCATGCCTGCCACATGACCACAGAAATGTCTGCAGAAGCAGACAGTGCTGGCTCTTCGGCTTTGAAACAGAGATGAGCACTGAAACACTGAGTCAGATACGACTGGCTTTCAAGCAAGGGAAACCTTTACCTCTAATTTTACCTCCTGCCTATGGCAAATTTTCAGAAATGGGCTGGCCAATCAGCATCGTCTGCAACTTGTATCCGAGAATTTATTTATTTATTTATTCAATTTATAGGCCGCCTTCCTTGCCTCAGTGACCCAAGGTGGCTTACATCAAATAAAACAATTTATACAATTAAAAACCCACTGATAAAACTGATCAAAAAGTAAAATCTGTAAAAAAACATTACCCCTTAATTAAAACCCCACAGGGCTAAATGAGCCAGCAAGGCTGAGATGTGCTGCCAGATGCATCCCATGCCTGCTGGCAGAGCCAGGTTTTCAGAGCCTTCCTGAAGGGATACAGTTCTGCCTGGAGACGCAGCTCTGGTGGCAGGAGGTTCCAAGGAGTCAGGGCCAACACTGAGAAGGCTCTCCTCCTGGACCCAGTAAGATTGTGTCCCTGGCTGATGGGACCACCAGCGAGCCCCTACGGTCCGCCCTCGTAGGACAGGTCGAACACCTTGGGATGATGCGGAAAATTTTTCCTGAAGCAGGAAAAATGCCAGCTTGCTGTGAAATTACTCACACACTATGATCACAGAGTCATTTCCTGTGGCACATATGAAATGAGACATGCAGGATTTAACCCTTTTGCAATGGACTGCTACATCCTTGAGGAAATTAACAAGGTGTGCCTTCACAGCCAGTCCATCTGGCATGGCCTCTTCCACCTCTATGACCATTGGGAATCAGGAAGTGGTTCCTCCTCTGCACATTTTGCCATTGGGCCCAATATAATGGTTTCCAGTGGCATTTCCTCCTCTGAGGGGACCATCATCCCACCTAAAGGGGCTAATCCACCCATAGCCATTGGCCCCTTTAAGGAGTCAAGTTATTTACTGCCACCCAACACTTGGTGTTGAGTCGTTGGCTGTAAGGTCTATTCCATTACCATAGCAGGATGTCCAGCCAGACATGTCTGTGGAAGATAACAAAGTTTCCCCTTAATCCCTCTCCCCATGCCATGCTTCTGCATACATGCCAAGAGTCACTTCACTTCTGTACAAAGGAAATGGCCCTGTCATTTGGATGGGTACAGTGGGGGAGGGAAGCTGACAATGAGGTGACAGTAAAGCATATGGTTTTTAGACCTTCCTTTTTTCTTTTAAGGTATAAAAAAATGCTTCAACCTTTGCAGTTTTTGTCTCTCTTGCCTTGTCTTTCTTCTCCTTTCCTTTCCCACTCTTGAGGGAGGCTGGGGGAGACCCTTTTGCAAAAGTATTTTTTCTAAATAAAAGCCTTTCTTTCTCCCCTAATTTTGGTGCATTGAATTACTTTTGGTACTCACAGCCACATGAACTGTAATTTTCTCACTTTCTGCAACAGTTTCTTGGCAATAGATAATTGCTAAGTAGCCAAGTTTAAGTGCTTTAGAATATAGCGGATGCATAGGTGTCAGAGTATAGCTTTAGGAACCAGGAATAAAAGAGAAGAACAGAGAAAGATGTTGAGACGCCGAAACAAAAAAAAACAAAAAAAAACTGGAACTTACATACAGTCCCTGTGATACTTAGTTTATTTATTTATTTATTTATTTATTACATTTATATCCCACTTTCATGTATTGAATGTGTTCACCATTTTGGGGTTCCTTTATCAGTTAAAGTAATGCGAGATTGGGGTTCGCGCCAATATGCCTCAAGAAGCATGAACTGTAACAAATCCTGGTCACCCCATTTCTTTCCTGAGTTTTATCAGCCAATCCTGTTGATCCCCGCCAAAATGTAACTAACCTGACCTATATATAAGTCGCTGTGGTGCAGTTGAAATTGTGTTCTTATCCCCAAATAAAGTTATGTGTTTGGCCCGCTATGCTGAAAAATGGGTCCTCTACGAGAAGCAGTTCAAACACACCATGGCGGCTGAGAGCATTGTAGAGGAGGGCCTGAAGCCTTCAAGTTTCCTGGCAAGATGTGGCCTGGCTACTCTTGAGTTGGCCATTTATTTGGTGTTGGTGAGGAATATTGATGATGTTCCCCTCACTGATATCATGGTGGCCCTGCGAAACCATTTCCAGCCAAGGGTCTCAATTTTCCCCACCCAGGTCGCATTTTACCACTGTGACCAATGCCCCAGGGAGTCTGTGGCTGACTATGCTGCCGCCCTTCAACTCGCAGCTGCCCCGTGTCAGTGGCCGAACATTGAAGACGCCCTCTGTGATCGCCTGCTATCTGGACTTTGGGATGAAGAGGCCCAACGCAGGCTGATGACCCAGGACACACTTACTATCAAGTCTGTGTTGAAGGAAGCATTGGCGTCCAAGGCGGCTAGGTCAGGGGTAAAGTCCTTCAAGCAACAGTCTGTCACCTCTGGGGCTCCAGAGTCTGCTGTAAAGGCCCACCACTGATCTTCACCATTGTGTTCATCTTTGATAGCATCGCTGGTGCCAGTAGGGGTTGGGCTGTTCTTTGCCATACATTGGATAATGGAGCAGAAGCCCCAATTGCTTTTTATTCAAGGTCCCTTTCTAATGCTGAGAGAAACTATGCACAGACAGACCGTGAGGCTCTGGCCATAGTTGCAGGGATGAAAAAGTTTCATGATTTTTTGTATGGGAGGGAGTTTACAATTGTTACAGACAATAAGCCTCTGTTAGGGATTTTGTCACTTCAAAGCCCACCCCACAAATACTCTCCCCCCGTATGCTGAGATGGGCTATCTTTCTAAATCCTTATCAGTTTAAGTTAATTCATTGCCTAGGGAAAGACATATGCCATGCCAATGCTCTCTCAAGATCCCCATTGCCCAGACTTGGCGGGCCAGACTGCGAAATAGAGTGTGATCATAAGGTATTGATGATAGAATCTCTTGATTCACCCCCATTGTTCCCTCAGACTTTGCTAAGTCTACTGCTACGGATAAGCTGCTGACCCAAGTTGTTACTTGGGTCCAGAAGGGTTGGCCCCTGACCCCTCCTTCAGAGGAATTCAAAGCCTTTCATAGGAAATGTTTTGAGCTGTCACTCAAGAGGGGTTGTTTGTTATGGGGCCAGCAGGTAGTAATTCCTGCTTCCTTGTGTCCAAAAGTCCTCAAACTTCTTCACATCAACCATCTGGGAATTGTGCGCTCCAAAGCTTTGGCACGGAGCTAGAGATAGAGATCTAGAGATAGAGCAGTTAGTAGACACTTGCACTAGCTGTCAGAGTTCCTGACCTGAAGAGTCCCGTTCCCTCCCGAGAATGGGACACGGATTGCGGACCATGGTCGGGAATCCATGTGGATTTCACCGGTCTGTTTCGAGGCACCGTATTCCTTCTAGTGATTGATTCATTTTCAAAGTGGTTGGATGTAATTCCTGTCCCAAGTACTACATCAGCTGTGACTATTACGCAACTACGTAGGCTTTTCAGCTGTTTTGGACTGCTGGATGTACTTGTTTCCAACAACGCCACTACTTTTACGTCTGTCAAATTTCAGGCATTTCTTGAGAGAAACGCCATCTGGCATGTCACTTCTGCCCCGTTTCACCCTGCCACCAATGGCCAGGTTGAGCAACAGGTCTGCATGACTAAGGAAGCTTTACAACGTATGGGGCAGGGGGATATTGAGCTGCAGCTCTGTCAGTTTCTTTTAACCTGTCAGGTTACCCCCCTGACATTCTCATGCACAGAAAACTAACCACCTTGTTGGACAGGTTGGATCCTTCCAGGGTGGAGGATAGGGGGGTTAACATAGAAATTAGACATAAAAAGGTTTTTGCGGTAGGGGATCCTGTGCACTGACGGCATTACATTGCAGGAGGACCAGCTTGGGTTCCAGCTACTGTGTTAGAGCAAATGGGACCAGTTTCCTACCGGGTAAAATTGGGAAATGGCCTTCTTTGGCAGCGACATGCTGACCAAATTAGGCATAGAGTAACGAACCAGTCCTGGAAGGACAGGGAGAACCACTGGATTTTGGGGTACCCTCAGCTGATGAAACTCCCAATAGTTCCATGTTAGGGTCTTCCCCCATCCGCTTATTGGAAGGGGGAGACAAAGAGGGCCAAGCCTCTAAGTGAGCATCAGGGGGAGTTTTTCAAGTGTCCCCTACTCATCATGAAATGAGGGAATTTCAGTTCAGTTCTTCCCCCTTAGATTGTGGTTTTGAGTTCAAGTGTTTCCCTGCTCAATCCTCTACAAAATGGGACTATGAGTTGGTTTCTCCCCTTCCTATGTCAAGTTCTGAAACAGGCCATTGCTTCTGCTATGATATTAGTTCTAGCAATTCTCCCAATGCGGGAAATTCAATATCTTCCTCAGCTAGCCGTAGGGCTCCACTACCAGCCCAAGCGTCAGTGTGGCCAAAAAGATGTTGTGGTGTCCCTCAATGGTTACAGGACTTTGTGCGATCCTAGGGGGGGGGAGGGATGTTGTGCATTGAATGTAAATATGTTTGCCATTTTTGGGTTCCTTTATCAGTTAAAGTAACACGAGATTGGGGTTCGCGCCATTATGCCTCAAGAAGCGTGAACTGTAACTAATCCTGGTCACCCCATTTCTCTCCTGAGTTCTATCAGCCAATCCTGTTGATTCCAGCCAAAATGTAGCTAGCATGACCTATATATAAGTCACTGAGGTGCAGTTGAAATTGTGTTCTTATCCCCGAATAAAGTTATGTGTTTGGCTCGTTATGCTGGCTGCTGCTCATTATTTCAAGACCACCAAACCCACCCATCTGGAATGTTTTCCCACTGTGGGCAGCTAGTGATGAATTTTCTTTCAAACCTAATAATAGCAATATGTTAGATGGTGGGGTTTAAACCACATCATACGTATATAACAGATTGTGGGTATCCTAAAGCAAAACTATTACTAACAACAATAAAAAGGACTTTTAAGATGCATTTTCTTGGTCTTCTTTTTAAAACAATAGAACATGTATTGCAGGAACAACAATGCAAAAACTAAAGCAGGAAATCAATTTCAGTGATCAAGAAGAGAATCTATTTAGCATTTTCTCATTTGCCCAAGTGACAGGATTTTTTAACACACACACACACACACACACACACACACACACACAAACCACCAAGAAAATGGTATCTGCATGCAAATCTGGCTAACTCATTTCCTGAAAGATGGAAGCTGGAAGCAAGATCAAAGGAGAGCAACAAAAATCATTATGGGCAGTAGGGATTTGCCTATGAGGAAGATTAAAAGATCTAAATAAATATGTAAAGTTTGGCTAAGCGATATCTGAAGAGAAGCACATTAACCATCTACAAATATTTGATTGGTTTAAACACTAGGGACAGCAGAGGAATTGCTTAACCCAGACGAACAGGTACAACTAGATAGATGAAATTAAGAAATGGAAAATATAGGCAGAAGCAGAACTCAAAGCCAATTCTCCTGATGAGAAGTTGCATTAGTGTGCCGGTAGTAGAGAAGCAAATGTACAATAGGAATGAATTCTGCACTGATAAGAGATGGGACTTGATGACCTACTGGGTCCTTCCAATCTCAAATATTTATGATTCTGTAATTAAGTATTATTAAATATAATTGCCTGTGCCAATGGTTGTCCCTCAGGAATCTTTGACTAATGCCTCAGGTCAGAAGTGTGCAATTATCACCTGAGTAAAGGTCTTTCACTTTAACTCATCCACTCTACAGAAATTACTTGGCTGATTTTATGATTTACACATGCTTTCATGAAAACCACCTGTCTGATCTTGCAGGATTTGTAAGTAATGGAGAGTGGAGCAAGAGTTGTGCATGAAGAACAGATATCAAGAAGATATGTTGCTCGCATAGTCAATGGGTTTGCACAAGGAATGATTTATGTGCAAGAACAGAACTTTCCAATATACACGTAGTGTATGACCACATCCCCAAAGCAAACAACAGTGGTATCTAGGAGCTTCCTAGCTAATTCAAGCAGAACTGGGGATTAACAGAATCATCCCATATCTCCTTCTATTAACATAAAAATATCTGATTTACTCCATTTTGATAACGTCCCACCAAAATCCAGTGAACATATCTAATTTTAATCTATTTGTAGCAATCAAATGTTCAAAAAACTCAACAGAAATTAAGAGAGAAATTCTGCAGTAAAAGGTCAAGACTAAAAGATGTGAGGTTTAAGGCATGGAAGAGGTAAAAGCATAAAAAGAGGATTCCAGATAAGCATATATTGATTGGGCTGTCCCATCATCAGAAAGGAATTGCCAAAAGATTCTCTTTCCTATAGTCCTGGGATTCTCAACCTGCAGCCGATGGGCTGGATGCAGCCCATGGTGCCATTTCAAGTAACCCCCCCCCCCCACTGCCTCCACCACACCAGGGCCATGTGGTGGAGGAAGGGGGAAATGGCTATCCGGCCACCGAAGCTGTCTGAGAGAGTGTGACCCGGGTCTAGAGTTGCCATATGATACAGAAAACATTGAAAATTCATGGTGTGTGTGTGTGTGGGGATCCACACATTTATCTTGCACTTCTGTGGGAACCACCAGCAGATGGCAGCAGCAGCTTGGTGAAGAAGGAAGAAAAAGAGGGGGGGCACGCCATTTCTTCTGGCATCTGTAGCAGCAGCCTTACACAAACAGGACAGAATGAGCTCCTGTCTTTGTCCCAGCTCCTGCAAACCTAGCAGTTCGAAAGCAAGAAATGGCAAGTGGATAAATAGGGACCACTTGGGTGGGAAGGTAAACAGCATTCCGTGCGCTCCAGTGAGTCATGCCTGACACACAACCACAGAAACATTTGCAGAAGCAGACAGCGCTGGCTCTTCGGCTTTCAAACAGAGATGAGCACGGAACCCTAGAGTCAGATATGACTGGCTTTTAAGCAAGGGTGACTTTTACTTCTGTATGTTCCGGTTTTGTGGGAGGCTATTTTGGCATCCCTACCCGGGCCCTAGCTTAAAAAGGTTGCAAACTCCTGCTATAGTCACTCACCTTATCTTCCTTGCCAAAGGCATTCAAAACAGGTCTTCTTAAGAAATATTAAAATTTGTTAGGTATTTAAAGGAGAAAGTCCATTTTCAAAAAATTCCAAAGATACCCAAAACATTAAAAATCAGAAATGTGTTTGAAATTCAGAAATTATTTCCAAACTAAAGTGACATGCAGATTCTGTTTCCAAAATGATCTAGAGCAAGGAAGCTTGAAAGGGCACTCAAATCAGGTAAAGGCTCTCTGAAGCATAGAATATAGCTGTGGGGCTATATTTTAAAAGATGAAAAATTGTGAGTTCTCTTTTCCGCCCTTCTGACTGAACTACAGATAGTAACTGTAAGTAAAGATTTTTTTCCTAATTTAAATGTTTCTAGCCAACCTAGCAGTTCGAAAGCAAGACATTGCAAGTAGATAAATAGGGACAACTTTGGCAGGAAGGTAACAGCGTTCCGTGTGCTCCGGTGTCTAATCATGCCTGCCACACAACCACGGAAATGTCTGGGGAAGCAGACAGCGCTGGATCTTCGGCTTGGAAACAGAGATGAGCACTGCACCCTAGAGTCAGATACGACTGGCTTTCGAGCAAGGAAAACCTTTACCTTTACTTTAGAGTGATTTTATCATACAAACACTAATTTGCAAACAAACAAAAAACACCCAAGGGAAGTTTTATGAGATGGAGGTGATTTTTCCATGTTTATCTATACTATTGTTTTCCTCTACCAATATTTTGCAAACTAGAGGAAGTAATCAAATGAAACAAAAATTCCAGTATGGCTGTTCATTTTAAATTTTAGCAGGATGAAGGAAAGTTGTTAGTATGTTAGAGCCTGGTATTTTTTTTTTATTTGCAGTTGAATATACTTCACTAGAATAGACTCCCCACCACCATTTTTTCTTTAAGTACTTGCAGCTCATATCTTGTAATACACCAGTGTTTTCCAACCTTTGGTTTTTGGACTTCAGTTCCCAGAAGCATAAGTCAATTCCCCAAAGAACTGATCAGCCAATGTACTGACTTAGGCTTCTGGGAATTGAAGTCCCACTGTGAGGCCTGGGCCACACATTGAGACCCACTACATTACACTGTGTATGTCAATCGAACAAGTGCCTCTGTGAGTGAAATTGCCACAGATACCTGGAGTGTCTTGTAGCATTGGAGTGGGCCACATCACATAAACATTATGAATAGAGATCCAAGCTATTTCTCTCCTACAATACACCCCAATTCAGTGGTGGGATTTAGCAGGTTCGCTCCAGTTCACCAGAACCGGTAGAAGAAATTCCAGCTGGTCCAGTCCATCTAAGTTTTGAAATAAAGTAGTCCTAATTCAGGTGCAATACAGAGATTTCCCCTTGGCCACACCCACTATACCATGCCCACATAATAGGTAGTATTGTTTCATCTTTTTTATGCCTCTTGTTGGCACTGACATTTGAAGAACTTTGGTTCCCCCCCCCCCTCAATATCTGCCTATGTTCCAAATGATCCCATAAAATAGTCAGTAATCAGGTACTTTACTAACCAACGGCATTCTTTCACCTTTAGCCAGTCTGTTTTGTTGAGCAAATTAATAGCTTCTGGTGAGGGGAGAGGAAGGAAGGGGAAAAAGGATACAGGTGGTAGCTTGGCTGACACATTGAGCTCAAGCAATACTTGGTGGCACAGAGTTTCACTTTATTTTTGCCATTTTCATGAATTTTACTCTTCAGACCAACACAAATACATATAAATACTTCCAAACACTCAGATGCAAATTGAAATGAATGGGCTACATGTTAAGTCAAAGTGAATCAGTTTTCTATTTTTAAGACAAACAATTTGGGCCAAATTGTAGCAGATAGTATTCACAAACCTAAGATTTAGAAATTTCCTGGCAAGACCAACCTGACGTATTTTAGCCACTGAGAAAATCCTCCCTCCCCCCAGACTTTCTGGCTTGAACCAGACTTTCTGGCTTTAAAGGTTATACTGTGGTAGGTTTTAGCTTGTTGATACTCTTCATTTCTTTTCTACTGATCATATTTGATTTTTAGAAGTATATTTATATTTTATTGTTGCTAATTGCTGTTGAATTTGTAGCTGAGAGTCAGAAGATACATTTAATAAATAAAAATACAAATGCATTATTAGGGAAGTTGTTAGTCTGTTGCAGCAGAAACAACAGAGTCGTGTGGCACATTAAAGATTAATGGATTTTATCTCACAAATGCAAGCGCGGAGCCAAAATGGCCACCGCGCTCTTTGTGCGCCCCCCCCCGATGCAGACATCTGGGCTAGTTAGGGAGCGTGGCCACCCCTCTATAAAAGGGGTGGCCACGAGGCAGCCTGGCTGCCATTTTGCGAAGCGACGGAGCGGAGAAGTTTTTCCCCTCCACCCCCTCCCTAGTGGACAGTGTGATTTCCTGGTCGCTTCGGGGCCGGGTGGGAATTTTTGCTTGAACCTAAATTGGCCCTTTGGTTCTTGGCTTTTTCGCTCATCCCACACTGTCGCTAGTGTTTGAGATACGGGGTAAGTTGACTTTGGTCACTTTTGGCGGGTAGCACTGGGTAAGGTAAAGATTTATGACACATAGGTATCCGGCTGGTTCGCAGTTGACTGGCCAACATGTAGATAGGTACAGGGGAAACAGGTTTGGCCGGTCAAGGGCGAACTATGAAAGGGGTGATGTCAGGAGCTTCACAGCCTGCATCACCTTGATATTTGAACGGATACACGTCATAGGGTGGGTCAGTAGATAGTATATTGTATATATAGTATATCCTGTCAACAATGTGTTTGTGTCAACAAACAAATTGATACAAATCGATACATGTAGCCAATTTCCATTGGCATTTAGGGTGGAACCTTACCAGTGCTACTGCAGCCTGCTTGCCTTAAAGAATTACAATTGGATGATACACCAATTGAAAGTGATAATTCAGACTAGGGCATTATTCAATAAAAGTGGCCCGATGCCTTTAATCCAATGCCGGTGTCTGAGTCTTTATTTGGGTGGGTGCGCCTGCAAAGCTTTCATGGGCTATTTTTCAGAATCAGATGCATGAAAGTGTATGCCAAATGACACATAGTACTTTTCTCTTCCTAATATATATAGTACTTTGACCCTTTTAATAGTACTATAGCTATATACTTATATCAAAAACATACTGGCTGAAGTCCTGTTTTTGACCTAGTAAGAACTAGAATAGGCCTGTATGAATCACTAGAATTTACAGAGGGGCTGACTCACTAAATGCCAATTGATTTAACTCTAGATGTTACTTGCTCTGCTTCAGGATGGTAAGAAGATGATGGAATGGCAAAGTGGTGAGACTCAATAATGTGAGGGCTGAGCAAATTCAAAACTTTCTCCCCACCACCTATACAAAGTCATCTAGCCCCTAAAGTTGAGTCTTTTCTAACTCCAGAACTGACAGGCTTTAGATCTGGCAAGGCTGTACAGCTCAAATCTTAAATCTAATCCAAATAAGCAGTATTTGTTGACTGTAGAGGGGTATATGATACAGTCCACAATCAATTATTGCTCAAACACCTCTACTACCTTACTAAAGTTCGAAGGCTAATTTACTAAAGTTCGGAGGCTAATTTACTAAAGTTCAGAGACTAATTACTAAAGTTCAGAGACAAAATTGAAGAATCTTCATTGAATACCAAGAAGGGCACAGTCACTGGAGAAAGCAAAGCAAAGTTTTCAAGCAACATACTGGCACCATTAATTTTCAACATTTACACAAATATGTTTCCGTGTTCCGGAAACTTCATCTGTGCTTATGACCCTGCCTTGACAGTCCAAGGGGAAACTTTTGAGTCCATAAACGTGTTTACGACAGCCATGAGTGCTTTTATGGTGTTTTGTGCATTTTACTTCCACTTCCAGCGGAACTATGTGACCGGCCTGCAGCCTTCATATAAATGAAGGCAGCTGGCTATGAAATAGAATATCTATGCACGCGCATGCATGCATGCGTGTGTGTGTGTGTGTGTGTGTGTGTGTGTGTGCGCGCGCGCATGCACACGCATGTCCGCACACATCTGTAACAATCCTTTCTTATTAATCTCTTCTTCATTGTAATGTCATGGTTTTAGCAGTTTATTGATTATTATCATACCATAGAACCTATATACTGGTTATATAGGGAAGGATGTATTAATAATTTATAATGATGTTTTGTTTAAAGCTTCAGAATAGTAAGTAAAGGATACACATTCACAAACAGAGTCAAACTAATTCATACATCTCCTGTCACACTGCCTTTCCATTGAGTAGGAGCTAAAAAATACATACTTCCAGTGTTGCAAAATATATATCTGTTTACTCATGCTTGGTGACAAAATTACTTTTTGGTAGTCTGATAGCATTAGACTTTAGAACTATCAGTTATCTTGTGCTATCCTAAAGAATAATGTCAAATCTTCTCTCACTAGAATTTTTCAAAAAGAAAACAACAATAAATTACTTTGCAGCAGGAATGTATTGTTAAATTCAAAGCACTCACATATACTGACTGTTTGGGTTTTCTTACCCATAGTTTCCTGGATTACTTCTCTGAAAGATAATTTTCTTCTCTGACATCCTCTGAATAGTTTCCTGAAGGCAAAAGAGAGGGAGAATAGACTCTTATTAGTGGCTGAAGATGACTCTTCTTTTGCAATCAGCATTCTGAAAGAAATGATTTTCTCCCCTATATTCCTTCCCCAGATTTAAACTCCCAGTAATAATTTTTAACAGTTGTTGGTCCTGTTTCTCTCTGCACTTCATAGATACATGTCTTGATATCCTGGCCTGAGATGGTTCTTGTTTTGTAGTGCAGATATGCACACAATACCAGTCTTTTAAAAGAGACATTTCAAATCTAACTCCCCAAATTGATTAATCAATTATTTTGCATTAATAGGGACAAACTTAGAAACCAGGAACTGGTCCAAGAAAATTTGACATCTAAGAAAAAGGGCAAAATTACCTTTTCCACTTCTCTTCATGGATAGAACAAGAAGGTGAAGCTTATTGCAGAATCGTCGAAGGGTCAATGGCCTCCTTCACTTTACCCAAGGGCAGCTGCCCACCAGAAGGGCAAGCAATATGGTGTACTTGTTGTGTTCTCCATCACATTGTCATTCCTTGCTGTCTTCAGATACTGTTGTTTGAGGCAACTGGATTGTTGTCCCTTATGGTAGAGCTGCAACAATTTTGCAAGGTTGTGTTTTCTGCTTTCCACACCATACATGTCAAGCGCAGCTCCGGAGATTATGGGACTAGCGCAGAACTTTTCTGTGCAGGTCCATTCTACACATGCTAAGAAAGGCTTTTACGCATGCGTAGAAGGCTTTTACGCATGCGTAGAATGGACCTGCGCAGAACTGTTCTGTACAGCTCACTTCTACGCATGCGTAGAAGGCTTCTACGCATCCCCTTCTGCACAGAAGCCTTCTACACATGTGTAGAAGGCTTCTACGCATCCCCTTCTGCACAGAAGCCTTCTACGCATGCGTAGAAGGGTTCTACGCATGCATAGAAAGGACCTGCACAGAAGGGATGTGCAGTAACCTTTCCCCCTGCTGCCAAATTATGGGGTAGCGGCAGCTCTGGACGGGAAATGGAGAAAATCGGTGCAGAAATACGGGAAATCCCGGCCAATCCAGGATACTTGACAGGTATGGTCCACGCACCCCTCCTGCCTACCTTATTGTGCAACCAAAAAAAAACCACCACCTACAATCACCCCCCCCATGTGTATATGTGGGGTGGGAGTATGTTGATAATTTTGTATAGTTGTATTTTGTTTAGGTTTTGTTGAGTTGATAAGTGTCTCCCCTCCCCCCCAATCTTGTTGTTCTGTGCAGGACAATGACAATAAAGATCTATCTATCTATCTATCTATCTATCTATCTATCTATCTATCTATCTATCTATCTATCTATCTATCTATCTATCTATCTATCTATCTATCTATCATCTGTTCTTTTGAAGAATGAAATAACAGCTTTCAAATGACTTTTGCTTTTAAAAAACATAGGTCCCCAGCAGCAGTGAAGAAAACTCTACATCTGAAGCGAAAAGGACTCGGCTTCTTTGCTTTGGTTTTTGAGGCATGTAATCAGTTTTTAAAAATTGGAATTCATTTGCCCTATTTTCAAGTAGCAAATCCCAGTTTATTTACCAGCGTAGTCACAGCCTAAATCTTGATAAGGCAGAGAATCAGTAACTGCGTGGTTCTTGGACATAGATATTGTGGAGTTTTCCTGTCCTAAAATGGACTGCATATTTTCAGAAAGAAGAGCAAAATAGTATAGAACTACTACTGGATTCATTGTTATCAATAGAGACCTGTGCAGCAAGAATGCCTATTACTAACCTAATTATCATGCCACTTACATTCTGAAGTACACCACAGTGGTCTGGCCACTGTAGTCTCTGTGGTAGCTAATAATGCATGGGTTTATACTACTGTAGGGTGATTTATTTGGGACTGTTCTTGTGCCTGGCTTAAAAATGTAGCTAGCACAGAATGTGGTTGTCAAAATGCTGAGTGGAATGCCTAGGACAATATTTTCCAAATGTTGTATTGTTCTTGGTATATAAAGACTTCATATCTCTGGATCAGTTATTCAATAAATCAGTTCCCTAACATGAACCTACGTGATTGCTTTGATTTTTGCTGCCTGTGCCTGTAGATTGTAGTCTGAAAGTGGATCTTCTCCATAGAGACATCCATCTTGTGGAATGTTCTCTCAGTCGGCATCTGGAGATGGCAGTTGTGGCATGTTTAATAATGATGATATCCCATCAGGCAGATTCAGAGTTACAGTGAGTCTCCCAGGTATTTCTAGTTTTTATGAAGTCAAAAGTATTATACCAGTGCCTCCTTCTTATAATGCTCGAACTATGCAGCTTGCCAAAGGCTGAAAAACATTTTACCATATCAGTCAACATGGTCTAGGCAATGTCAGCTGGTCCCTTTGCCAAGAGGCTTAGCAGGCCCATGCTGGCCTGGTGGGATAACAGGACGGATCGCCATGCACCCCTACTTATAATTTATAACTTAAAGGGACACACCACCTCAGCAGTTTCTGCTTCAGCTCCTCTCACCGGGCTCCCCTCCACCCTGTGAGAGAAAGTCTGAAGCACTTTGGCAGTGGTGCACAGATAATAATAAGGCTTTGATTGAAAAAAACAACAACATGAAATTATTATTATTATCTCCATGCCACTGCCACAGGGCGGAGGGAAGCCTGGTGAGAGGAGCCGATGCAGGAGCAGAAACTGCTGAGGTGGCATGGCCCTTTAAGTTATAAGTTATAAGTAGGGGCATGCGGTGACCCATCCCAGTATCCCGCCTGGCCAGCATAGGCCTGAGGTCTAGTGGGAATTCAAACTCCCAGTCTCTGACGTCATAGCCAGGCTCTGCAACTGCGTGAGTCATACTAATATGTTTATGTGATGCTAAAAACTTGAGTTATACCCCACACTTTCTCTGATTGAATATGCTGCCCGGTTTGTAGATGATTAAGTGCTCTAATTTTATATGTTTTGATTGATTAGAACTTGTGTGTGTTATTATGATATACTGAACAACAAATCAATTTTGATTTCTTGATTTTTTCCTGCAAATCACTTAGAGTTTTTTCTTTCTCTAATTATGGTGAGTATTCTAGTCATAATTATATTTTATGATAAAATGTATATCTAAGTAAGAAGTGTTGATTCTTAACTACTACTTTTCTTTCTGGGGGGCAGATTTCTCATCTTCTACAACTAAATGGAAGTCAAGGACAGTATGACCCCTTCTATGGTAATAAGATTTGTAACTATTGAATATGGTCATTATAGAGGATTCAGATTTTCATTCAGTTTATTTTTTCAAGAACTTTACAGAACTTTGTAAATTTCTTCATGCATATGACAGAATGAAACTGAGATGTGAACAATTCAAATAGAGAAAAAGTGAAACAGACAGATCCATCCAAGCCTAATAATAAGAATGATATTCTCTATCAGATTATAACATCTGCATTATTCATCAGTCATCCTCTAGTTATTCAATTTATTTTAGGACATTTACATATACAGTATACTGAAAAGTTCAGTTTAAGCAAACAAAGCAAATAATGATAGTGCTTAATAGGAATTTTCAAAATTCTTATTCTTCAAGCCTAAAAGAAAGATGGGCAAGTTATATGATGAAACAGTCTGCAGAAAATAGGCAGTTAAAAGTGATGTGGGCTATTGGTGAGGATGAAAGAGAGTTAAGTAGATAATACTAGGAAACCTGGAGACTCACCGATGAATGGAAGCTTCTAAAGAAAATGGAAGAAAGAGCAGAGCAAAATATGTGTTGTTCCTGAAGACACATGTAATGTAGAGAGAAAAGGGCAAAAGGAGAAAGGAGGTCCTGGCGGGATAAAAAAAGTCTAAACCCATGAGAAGGCTGTCTAGGCAAGAATCTGAGACTTCAAAAAGCTTCACAAAAACAGTGAAAGGTCTTTCAGAAAGCAAGCCGGTCACATGTGGTGCCCATTAGAGACTCTCCTGAACAGATACTGAAAACATGTGAAGAATAAAGCTAAGAGCTGGAAAGAGCTCTTTGATTCCATTTTATATTACTTACAGAGAAGGAAAATACCATTGGGTCTGATTGTGTCTAGGACACAGATGAAGAAATTTGCTCCACACACATTACATGCCAAGGTAGCAATAAATATTATCATTTGGATCTGCTAATAGGCTTGTTTTTCTGAACTTACAAACAAATACATATACCAACCAACCAACCAACCAACCAACCAACCAACCAACCAACCAAATAAATAAATAAATAAATAAATAAATAAATAAATAAATAAATACCTCCAGTGTTATTGGTATTTGCATAGTTGGCTTCTGGAAAATCTGGCTGTCTCACTTCTACATGCTCCTTGATGACAATGTGCTGGATTTTTAATTTTTTTTGCCTATGAATGGTTATCTTTCTTAGGTCCTGAGCCACAGCATGTGCAACAAGTTAGTACATTGGTGCTATATCCACTGCCTTGCTCCTAATTATATAATGGGTTTCTACATATACCTACTATCTTGTAAAATAAACTGGGTGATATTATAGGAAGAAATGAGATGAACTGCACATCTCTTAGTCAATTATGCAATACAAGGAGTTTCAGAACTATTGCTATTGTTAGAAACAAACACAAATGTAGGAATCCCTGGCTGTCTTCAAAAAGGTGGAAGTGGCTTACGAAGATGCGGCCATGAAAACTTGGCCGAAGATCAGCCCTATGACTCATCTCCCCTAAAATAGAGGGTCACCTAATTTCCTGTTATTGCAAGTTGTGTTCATGAGCACACCTAATGAGTAATCCCACATGACTGCTTGCACCAACCAGCACCTTCTCCACCCCATTTCCTGCCTTGATATTAGGCAGTTAATAAAACAAGCTGGGAGGGCTTGTGATCTCTCTCCAGCCACAGGAAAAGTCAACTCTGGATCTGTCTGTGTTTGTTTGTTTGTCTGTTTGTTTGTTTGTGCATGCATGACTGTGATCCCTGTGTGTGAATCCATCGGGGAGGCTGGTGTGAAGGCCTCCCCTGTTACAACACACACAAAACCAACAACACACAAAAAATACTATTTCAGAAGAAATTAGCAATTGCCAGTCAATATTAGGAATGGTTCTGGAGAAAGTTAGTTCACTGCTTTTGAGGGAGAAAAACATGGATTAATAGCGAGATTAAACAACATCTTCAAGACAGTTAACATGTTTTTTCGATATACAGAACAGTATTTGTGTATGGCCAATATTGTGATAACATCTCAAGTCCAGCTTTGTTTCTGTTTTTCTTAGTCTCATATTTGATGTCTGAAGAATTAGGTTGTTCTTGCCCCACACATTTGTTTTTGGGACTGATTGCTTAAAATGGGGGCAATCCTACCATTAGCCAGAATGAAATGGCACCCTGAGGTAATGAGTTTTTGTAATAGAATGAAAAGTTGATCATTAATTTATTATTGTTGCAGTTTTCTGTCACCACATCATGGAATTACAACAATTGCATTATCAATAAGTACTGCAGGTTAAAACACAGAGGCTATTTATTGCTCAGTGATTTTACAAGAATTCAATCCTGCAGCAATGAATATTAAAAATCAAAATCTGATTAGTTCAATTTTTAGTCCACCGTAAAAAATGGTGAAACTCCTGTGGATTTTGGCATGTTCCCGCTTCAGCTACAATCCCATGCATCTTTACATGAGAGTCATTGCCACTATACATGGTGTGAATAATTTTTGAGTAAACATATGTAATACTGTAGGGTTAATTTCTTTCTTTATTCTCAGATGCATATTAATTAAATACATATAGTCACCTAATATTGGACAGTGAACTTGCATCTTATAATTTTAAATCACAAAGAATTCACCAACAAAATAAAAGAAAAAGTAAAAAGTGGTGTCTGTAATTTTTATTTGACTTTCTCTCCTTAAACCGGTCCAGGTAGGCCAAGTTTCTAGAACTGCACTGACAGCTATTGCCCATTGTTCAAATGGCTAATTAGTTGACCTGTTAGAAATGTGTTAAAGATTTTTAGGAGATTTCCAGCTTGCTGTTGTAGAGGTCAAGAGGACACATCTCTACTTTAATTTATAGATTTCATAAAATGGCTCATATCCTGCTAACACTACTAAACTTTGTGATCTCCCATTACCAAGTAACAAAACAAGTCAGAAAAAATGCTCTGTCTAGAAGACCCGTTCATCAACTTTCAGTGATAAGCATGTCAAGTCTGTCATACCAATAAGAAACCTAATTTTGTTAGGGTAAAAGCTGACATGCAATTTAAGGCACACTGAAGGTAGCTTTTGATGTGCATTTGCTCTATTTTGAATTTTTCGTGTCTGTTGAAATTGCTTTTGCACTTAGCTTACTCTCTTTCAACCTTATTATCAAGTTCCATTTTTAAAATGTATTTTACATAATATTAGAAGTGGCAAGATCCAAAATTTGGAAAACATCCAGCATCCTAAGCTCAACAGAAATCATGGTCGCAACAAAATCGTTCAGTTGCACTGGATATTTGGAGAAAAGGCAACAGCAGAAAAATTGTTTCTGCAGCTGCTGCTATAGTTGCTGGATCTTATGATACAGCCTGAAGTCTCAGGAAATTTCAATGCTCCTCCCAGTCTCCAGGTGGAATTAAAATATGAAAAAAATTAAAGGTTTAGGCAACCTTCTCCATATGTTTCCAGCTGGCCCCATTTACTCACTGGTGAAAATGTGTTGTGTCTGTGTAGTAATAACACACAGAAAGCCAAGGGGAACCAAACACGGCTTGGGAACAAGCATGAGCCTCTCATACTATTAGCAGCAATGCCATGGATGTAGCAATAGTGTGCTACCTTCTTGCTACACATGCTCTGTCTCAGGACATGGGTAAGATACTGTAGCTCCTCCTGGGCAGAAATAAGTAACAAAGCCTTACACAATTCAAAAACAAGGGCAATAGAAATGTTGCAAAAGTCAAAGCAGACATGCATATCATGTTTGTTTCTTAAAGATAAGTTCAAAAATGCAGCCTCCAAACAGAGACCAGGAATGTGGGTTTCAGGTTCCATCTCTTGTGTCTCTTCGTTAGATTTTCTCTTCCAGTTCATCAGACCAAGGTTTGTCCATATTCACCGAGGGCAGGTTGTGAACCTTCCATATGTTCTGGCTGCAATGAAGGGCTTGAGGGGAGGGAAACATGTGTCATACGTGCTAATAGACAAGGCTATACAGACTGTGAGCTTTGCAGGCACACCCACCCAAATAAGGACTCAGACACCGGTATTGGATTAAAGGCATTGGGCCACTTTTATTAAATAATGCCCTAGTCCGAATTATAACTTTCAATTGGTGTATCATCCAATTGTAATTCTTTAAGGCAAGCAGGCCGCAGTAGCACTGGTAAGGTTCCACGCAAATTGCCAATGGCAATTGGCTATTATGTATCAATTTGTATCAATTTGTTGTCACAAACAAATTGTTGACCGAAGTGAATATACTATCTATTGACCCCACCCTCTGACATGTATCCATTAAATTATCAAGGTGATGCAGGCTGTGAAGCTCCTAGCATCACCCCGTTCATGGTTTGCCCTTGACTGGCCAAGCCTGTTTCCCCTGTACTATCTACGTGTTGGCCAATCAATTGTGAACCTGCCAGATACCTATGGGTCATAAATTTTACCTTACCAGTGCTACCCGCCAAAAGTGACCAAAGTCAACTTACCCCATATCTCAAACACTAGCAACAGTGTGGGATGGGCGAAAAAGCCAAGAACCAAAGTGCCAATTGTAGGTTCAAGCAAAAATTCCCACCCGGTCCCGAAGCGACCAGAATAAGTCACACTGTCCACTAGGGAGAGGGTGGAGGGAAAAACTTCTCTGCTCCATCGCTTTTTTAAAATGGCAGAGGGGCCGCCTCGTGGCCACCCCTTTTACAAAGGGGTTGGCCATGCCCCGTAACTACCCAGATGTCTGAGTCTGGGGTGGGGTGGGCCACAAAGAGGGCGGTGGCCATTTTGGCACCGTGCTTGCCTTGCAGGCGCACCCACCCAAATAAGGACTCAGACACCGGTATTGGATTAAAGGCATTGGGCCACTTTTATTAAATAATGCCCTAGTCTGAATTATAACTTTCAATTGGTGTATCATCCAATTGTAATTCTTTAAGGCAAGCAGGCTGCAGTAGGACTGGTAAGGTTCCACCCAAATTGCTAATGGCAATTGGCTATTATGTATCAATTTGTATCAATTTGTTTGTTGTCACAAACAAATTGTTGACTGAAGTCAATATACTATCTATTGACCCCACCCTCTGACATGTATCCATTAAATTATCAAGGTGATGCAGGCTGTGAAGCTCCTAGCATCACCCCGTTCATGGTTCGCCCTTGACCGGCCAAGCCTGTTTCCCCTGTACCTATCTACATGTTGGCCAATCAATTGCGAACCTGCCGGATACCTATGGGTCATAAATTTTACCTTACCAGTGCTATCCGCCACATGGGGAGGCGTCCATGATGACTCACTGCCCCCCCCGACTGACAACTCGGGCACCAGGCCTGCTTGCATGTCCTCTAAAAAGAGGTCCATACCTCTTGTTGACAGGTGAAACCCATCTCCAGAATACAGGCTAAAATCCCCGGGTGACGAATGGCTGTACCGAAGCCATTCTCCATAAGGAACCAGGCAACAGCCCTGTTCACTGACTGCCGGGCACGGTCCAGACCACGGAGGTCAATGCCTCCCCTATAACAGTGTCTCGGCACGATGTCTGACCATAGCAACCGTGTGTACGGCCATAAATGGTGAAGGAGGTCACTGCACACCGACGACTTTAAAGCAAGGCCAATGATCTGTGCAAGATCATTGCCGCCAAGGTGCAGAATTAAAACATCTGGCGGTCCGGCATCCCCGATGGACATCAGGAATGGCAACAGTTCCTGCCACCTCATGCCGCGCGCACCATACCACTGCATGTGCGCGGATGCACGTAGCCCGAGATGGGGTCCCCACTCCGACGAAGCTGCATACTGTGCCACCCAGTGCACATAACTGTGGGCCACCAGCCACACTGCCACTGGTGTGTGGAAACACACAGGGTCTGTATAAGAAGGAGAGAGAATTGAGGGCATAATTTAACGGATACATATCAGCCTCCGAGTACCCAAATGCAGCCACAGTTGATGCGGCGCCTATCCTAAACGAATGAGTACCATAATGAGCCCCAGGGAACCCCACACTGTGAAGTGCCATCCCAGTAACCCTCCAGAATTGAAATTTGATAAGGAGAGACCTATCCTGGTGGCAGAACAACAGGCCAGGGCGTGAACCACGCACTGCCAAAAACGCATGTAGGGCACCAACCGGACAGATGTCAGCAAACATGTATCATAGAAGCATCACGCTACTACCCTTCCCGTGCTGATCGGCCTTTGAGGAACGAATCCTCAACTGAGCCCACTCCTGGTTGAGAGACACATCTTCCAGTTCCAGTGCCCTACAAGACATGTCCCCCTTTGAAAGTGGGACCAGCTCACGGATTCTCAGAGCTCCAAAGAAAGCTACGGTGGTAGCTGCATGAAAAAGAGACCCCTCATACCTATCATAACACAGGCCATGACAGCCTCGAGCAAGGTGTGCCAGAAGACAAGGTGAAACAGGTTGACGTGTGTCCGGGCGGCGGCCGCATTCACGTGTCCACCCTTCCAACACATGGCGTATACGGAAGTCACCCATGCAATCAGTAAAGCCCCGTGCCTTAACCATGAATGCCAAGGCCAAAAGCCTGGTGGCAATGGTGCGTGGGGCCAGACCTTGACCATGAAGGTGTACCATGTACTGAAAAACATGGTCAACCGGGATCGGCCACATGGCAGGCAGCTGCCTCTCCCTGCAAAAATCCCTAAACTGTAGGAGCATGTGCTGATACGCCTTACATGTGCGAGGGGCCAAAGACATGCCAATCGCCCTGTTCACTTCTCCTCGCCAAAGGTCCACATCTCGGCTGGAAGTGGAGAGGGAAGTTCCTCTGCGTCTGGAGCCAAGGCATGGAACCGGGAGATCTGCAGGTGGGATAAAGCATCAGCAATATCATTGTTAATGCCTGGCACATGTCTGGCCCTAAAGAGCACATTAAGGCGCAAGGACCTAAGGACAAATTGTCGAACTAAGGCCATGACTCTGGGAGACTTAGATGTTTGGGCGTTAACAATATGCACTATGGCAGCATTGTCACACCAAAAGTGAACTACGGAATTAGCCCACATGTCACCCCAGAGCATAAGTGCACCTAAAATTGGAAAAAAACTCAAGGAACGTAAGATCACGTAAGCGATCCCTGCCTTGCCATTCCTGGGGCCATTTCCCATAGACCCACCTACCCTCAAAATAAATCCCATATCTGAGGGAACCTGAGGCATCCGACTAGACCTGGAACTGGGGGTTGACCATATGCTCCGCCCTCCAAAAGGAGACACCATTAAAGCCCTGTAAGAATGTGAGCCAAACCGACAGGTCAGCCTGCAAACCCCTAGTCAGCCAGACCCTGTGATGCTTTTTTGAAAGACCCACCATAGCATCACAAAGACGCCTGGCAAAGGCCCTACCTGGTGTTACCACCCTGCAGGCAAAGTTGAGGTGGCCATGGAGCATCTGCAACTCCCGGAGAGACAGCTTGCGCTTGGCAAGCATTGCCAAAATCGCATCAGAGATCCGAGTCACCTTTTGCATGGGTAACCTGGATGTCTGGGCAACGGTGTCAATGTCTATACCAAGAAAGGTAAGAGTAGTGGCTGGGCCCTCTGTCTTTTCAGGTGCCAGAGGAACACCAAGTTTCTCCATGAGCCCCTGAAATGTGGTAAGCAGGCGTCCACACATGCCCGAGTCATGTTCACCCCCCCCAAAAAAAACCCCATCAAGGTAGTGTGCCACAGACCGAGATCCCGACCTTCGAACGAAAGCCCATTGAAGAAACGTGCTAAAGCGTTCGAAGGCCGAGCACAAAATGGAGCAGCCAAAAGACATGGCCTTGTCCACATAAAACTTGCCCCAAAAACAAAAACCTAAAAGCTCAAAGTCATCAGGGTGCACTGGCAACAATCGGAATGCCGTTTTGATGTCGCACTTCGCCAGTAGCGCCCCGCGACCGCATGAGTGTACCATCTGCAAGGCCTGGTCAAAGGACGTATGCCGGACTGAGCAAAGGTCATCCGGTATAGCGTCATTGACTGAGGAACCCGCAGGGTAAGAAAGGTGGTGAATCAAATGAAATTCACCTGAGGACTTTTTAGGCACTAAGCCAAGAGGGGATACTTTTAAATTTGAGTATGGGGGCATATCAACAGTCCAGCAACCCTACCCTCTCTAACCTCTTTGGCTATCTTCTCTGCAGCAATGCCCTCCTTACCCCTGAGAGACAGCAAATTCGACCCCTGGTATCCCTTTCCCCTACCCTGGGACCCACCGGCCCGCGGGCACGCGGAGGTGGCGTGAGAGCTGGCACAGGAAGGGCACTCGTGCCTAAATTTACATTGGCGCCTGTTGCACACTCCATTGGCGGAGTAGCTCCAACACAGCAGGCGGGCTGGAACCCCCTGCCCCACCGAATGCAGGGAACCTGTGTAGTGGCAGACCGCTGTATGGCATGGCCGCAGTGGTACCGGTCACCCGCGCTGGCCGTATAGGGGTCATATAAAGGAGCCACAGTTGCTGGCAGGGCTCGTCCCACTGCATCTCCGGGTGAAGGGCCGCCCTCATCCTAAATTCCTCGTCATAGGCTAACCATGATGGGCCAGGAAAATCGACGACAGCCCGGTAAATATTGTCCAGATACTGGACCATCGGAATGGCCAAATCAACACAAGCCCTAAGATATACTGCCATGTATATTAAATAGGCCGGTAACCAGTTGACCCAGGTACGAGGGGGCTTCGACGACGGGACAATTCCTTGTCCCTGTCATCCTGCCCCTCCTTCTCCTCCTTAGTAGGTTCATGGTTAAGGAGAGTGAAAATATCGACGTACTCCCCCCGCCATATCTTTTCCCTGGTGGCCTGAGACAAGTGGTCACCCAGGGGAAGGGAGTAGCTGGCTGTCGGCATGGCCGTAGTCGGCACGGATTGAAGTGGGGGAGTGAATAATGGGCCCTGTTGAGCTGCTGGAGGCCATCAGGCCCATCCCTGTTGGGATGGCCACCCAGGGAGCTGCGGAGCACCACCATGCATGGGCCTGATGGCCTCCAGCAGCTCAACCCGGCTCATCTCCCGCGCCATGCCAATTCAGGCTGGCCTGTCCCGTGGCATACACTGCCGATGGCCCTGTGGCCAAGCATGGTGCCCCAGAATCCCTGGGGGATGAAGCCCCGGTGGGGCAGGCCAGCACCACCCCCGCGCGAGTCCTCCGACTGGGCGGGGGGAGTGTGTGGCAGAAGCCTGGTCACCCTCATTGGTGGCAGTGGGTAACAAAACCCTGCCAACCCCTCTCCTCACCCCCGGACGAGCCCTCCGGTCCGAGTTGGCACCAGGAGAGGTGGGTGCAGGGGTCGGGTGAGCCCTCCCCCATGGGGCCATGGCATTCTTCTTCTTGGGGGCCATGACCACCCAGTCAGTGTCCCAATGCAGGACTGAATTAATGCGCAGCGGAGGGGATTCCCCCTCTCCGACAGTCGCAGGTAAGCTCCAACCGTCCTGCAGTACTCGGGAATCGATCTGCTGACCTACCGAGTCAGCGTCTTATCCACCTGAGCCACTGCAGGAGCAGCAAAAAGGGGGTCAAAACTAGAAGCATCGGAGTGAGTCAGCGTCTTATCCACCTGAGCCACTGCAGGAGCAGCAAAAAGGGGGTCAAAACTAGAAGCATCGGAGCAAACTTCTCCGCTCTGTCACTTCCCTAAAATGGCAGAGGGGCCACCTCGTGGCCACCCCCTTTATAAAGGGGTTGGCCATGCCCCCTAACTACCCAGATGTCTGAGTCTGGGGTGCCCCCCCCCCCCGCAAAGAGCGCAGCGGCCATTTTGGCACTGCACTTGCCTTTTAATGAATAGTAGTGGTTATGGAACTACTGGATGCTGGCCACCTACAAAAAACATAAAATAAAATAACAAAAATAGATTTCTCAACCACCTCTGGGTTGTCTTATTACAGTATCTGATTATCTGGGATTTTATGTAACTTCTAGTTCAATTTATTTGGATTTCCTTTGTTTCTTTTTCTATGGTCAATTGTGGCCTGCATCCCAGGTCTTGCAAGTTCCCCTTGTATGTATATCAGAGGGCCATATCTTTTGTTCCCATGGCATCTGGGCATAAAATCTCTGCCAATGGGATGGCTGCTTACTGGACAACTGATGTTACCTTTGTTGTTGTTGGATGTAAAATCACATCAAAGACCAAACTGGGGTCTTTCAGCTACTTTGGTGGGGACATATTTGACTATGCTACTATTCTGGAGGTCCTGGCTATTTGCTCTGCGTATTTTGTTGGCCTTCTAGTAATTTCATTTATGATTTTATCAATGCAGTGATTTTCTCACTGTTAGGTAGTTTTCATTGTCCTGAATATTGCTCTGATCAGATTTACCTTAAAAATAATTGATTTAATTACTTAGTTTGGTTTTTTAATTAAATAATTGTGAGGGGGAAGCTATTGTAGCATTTTCTTTTATTACAGTTCTTAACACTGGATTTCATAAACTGCAATGTCAATTTTTGACCCCAAAGGGAGACTATAAATCTAATAAACAAACAGACATTCATTATTCTGTCATGCTGCTAATGATACTGTATCTGAATTTACTGAATGCCCTTCAAAACCTATGTCTTATTTTTGGTCTTAAGAATACACTGGAAATACATTTATGTTTTTATCATATATATTTTTCAACACTCAACATTTCATGATCTTCATATAAGCGGGTAGCCAAATTATTCACATACCTCCAAGAGTCAACCTCTGTAAGAAGGGATTCTTCTTATATCAAAGATAATGGGTATTAATGGCATTCAGTATTTTATGGCAGACAGAATTTAACATTATGAGGGTTCAGGTTATAGATTGCCTTCATAATGCTATCATTTTTTCTAGGAGATGATAGACAGCAGCATAATACAAGCCTACTAGATTGCAGCATTATATTGGAAGATTGTATCTGAGGCCAATCTTACCTGTTAAGTCTTCTGTCAGGTCTATATTTTTCTCAACTCCTTTCTGCAAAACCTTTGTGTGGTTAATTATTCCCCAGATGTTTGAACCTGGGGGAGAAAATTAGAGTTCAATCTCATTTTGTCATTTTCAAGGAATCTCTTTGATGATCCATAACTAATTGTACTGTATTTGTCACACAGCAGATGTTTAGGTAAAGTCCCAGAAGCACACAGCATTCTGTTATTACAAAGCCAAGTGTTTTATGGTTTGATGTTTTATTTTGTTTTTTTAAAAAAAGAAGACGAATCTTGCATAGTTAATTATTAAATGTTACTCAATTTATCATATTCAATCTCATTGCTTTTGTAAATGCTTGGAACATGCAACTTATTACTTGCTTATCCATGTTCAACACCCCATCAATTTGGGTATTTTTCTTGTGTAAATATTTATACCCATACCATTTGGATCATAGGTCTTCAAGATAGGACATGTTTCCCTTTGTCACAGGGCCAACCACTTTTTCAGTGTCTTCCAGTCTGTATAAAAGAACAATAAGGAGAGAGATCAGAGACCTAGAAGTTACCCATCCACTCTTTTCTTTGACAGAGCAGACTCAAAATTCTTAGCAACCACCTGGTCAGTATATATATATGGTCACTATATATATAGTTGACTCAAGGCGGCAAACAACATAATTAGTCATACAATAATATATAAACAATTCATAACAATACAGTACAATTATATATATATTATTATATATTATTAAATATATATTATATATTTATTATTGTATGACTTATTATGTTGTTTGCCGCCTTGAGTCAACTTCGGCTTGAGAAAGGCGGGATATAAATTAAACTGGAAATTGGAAAATGGAATGCCACCAAATAACATTATTTTTCTTATTCAAGTCCTGCATCTGATCCCAAATATTGGCTATCATCAGCTATGAAGATTGTCCTGGGAACAATACGATGCAGTAGTCTTCAATTTGCCTTCCACATCACAGCATGACACTGGTACCACTGATCCTGATCCCTTTTGGCACACAAAATCCTCATCAACCCCAGGCCAGTATTGATGAAGCTACTGCCCTCCATCAAGTGGGATTTAATCCACTTGGGGACCATCATCCTTCCTTGTGGACTTCACCACCCAAGGCCATCATTAGTTCTTAGGGTTGTCAGCTTAGTTAACCACCACTTGGAAATCAGCATTGAGTCACTGGCAGTATGGTCTACTCCAGGGTTTCTCAACCTTGGGCTCCCAGATATTCTTGGACTTGCATTCTCCAAAGCACTGATCAGCAAGTGTGCAGACTTGGGCTTCTGTAAATTGAAGTCCAATAGCACTGAAGGCCCAAGGTTGAGAAACAATGGGCTACTCTATAACATAGCAGGATAACCTGTCCAGAAATCACACAACTCAAAGTTTTCACCACACAAAATACAATTATGCCCTCTAGGGAGTAGAGTGAACAATTCTGTAATGTTTTGATGCTAATCTACCTTCCATAAGAATCAGCCTCAGCAAACCAGTTTTTTACAGAATAGTTTTTTTACAGGAGCAGGTGCAGTGCTTCAAGGTCCAGAAATGGATATGTATAACCCTAGACTTTTTGATATTGCCAGCACTGAACAAAGCATTCAAAGAACCCCACTCAGAAGACAAGATCATTAAAAGAGTGAAGAAGCCTTGTGAACTCAGAATGTCTTTGTACAACTGCACACAGCTTCAGTGGGCTTGGAAAAAAACACCCACCAGACATGTTTTGTCATATAATTTTAGTTCTCACTCTTATGAACAGATTGTGAGTTGGATCTAGATTGCAATAGTCCCATGATTAACTTCTTTTATTGATTTCAGAAGAGTTAACTATGCATATCCAAATATTAAGAGAAACCAAAATCAGAGACTTTACTTAAATTACAGGTAGGTTCAAATGGAAGGAGTTCAGCATTCTCATCCATGATTCATCAATTGTATGCCTTGGGATTATTTCCTTTGGATAAAGGGCAATTGGGAAATGTGACTTTGTCTTCTTCATAAATATACATGCATTATAGATAGATTGAAATTGGGAAAGACACCAGGTGAAGATAGAATCCCAGCTGAATTCTACAAAGAATTAAAAAAAATGATAATCCCCAAAATTAAAAGAATATTTAATTATGTGCTTGAGGGGGGTAAAATGCCAGATCCATGGTATAAATCAGTCATTATACTGATTCCAAAGCCTGGGAAAGATGAAGAAAGAATTGAGTCTTATAGACCTATATCACTGTTAAACCAAGATTTAAAAATATTTACAGCCATACTAACAAATACACTTAATAGCATTATGGAGAAATATATAAAACCTGACCAGACAGGCTTTATGAAAGGAAGGCATCTAGTTGACTTAACAAGGAGGATAGTTGCAATAATGCATATAGCAGAGCAAAGTAAAGATAGAATTGGAATATTATTATTGGACATATACAAAGCGTTTGATTCATTACATTGGCAAATTATCAAAGAAACAATTAAACAGTATGGATTTGTATCTAAATTTATGACAGTAATTGATAAATTATACCAACAAAGCAGTGCACAAATAAAAGTAAATGATGTCCTTACCCAAGACATAATGATAAAAGCAGGAACAAAACAAGGTGACCCCCTATCTTCAATGCTTTTTATAATGGTAATTGAGCTATTTGCAAATGTAATCAGAGAAGATAATGAAATAAAAGGAATAAATAATAATAAAATCAATTTGTACGCCGATGACACCCTATTGATATTAAGGGATCCAGAAAAAGCTTTATCTAAAGTACAAACACATCTCAAAAACTTTCAGTTAGCAACTGGCCTTGAAATAAATTGGGATAAGTCAGAATTAATACTCTTCAATATTGCTAATGAGAAATGGAAAGATATTATGTCTAAATATAATATTAGAATAAAAAATAATGCAAAGTATTTAGGAGTAATAATATCAAAACAATACGATAAATTAAAAAAGTTAAATTTTGATGCACTGGTAAATGAAATAAAAGAAACGTTAATTCGGTATAAGAAACTGAGATTATCATGGTTTGGTAGAATAGCTTTAATTAAGATGAAGCTCATACCAAAAATTAATTTTATTTTTGAGGCTCTCCCAATTCAAATTAAGGAAAAAGACTTAAAGGGACTACAAAGCATATTAAACGAATATTGTAACGGTGGAAAGAGACCAAGAATTATGAAGACATTATGGTATAGAGATCAGAAAAAGGGGGAATTAGGATTACCAGAAATTAGGAAGTACTACATTGCATATCAGCTAAAGATCAGATCTTAAATGGACCTGATACCATGTGGGAAAATACTGGTATGCATGATTTAAATAAAATTGGAAAAGCGATTTTCTTAGACAAAAACAGGGTCAAAATTAAGTAAAACAATGTAATATTAAAAGTATTATTAGATACTTGGCATTTGGTGAAAAGCAAAATGGCTCCTGGCATCTCACCAATAATTAAATTAAAGGATTTTAAAACCTTTCCTTTAAAGTTGACAAGTGAATTAGAAGGGATACTAGAACATAATAAGGCATTATTGTTAAAAGATTGGTTAGAAATATGTAAAAATGCAGAAAGAAAATCGTATGTTTTTTCACAGATGAAATTAAATTGACTTCAAATAGCAGCAATTAATAAATGGAATAGCAAATTTGTTTCCGATGTAAGCTTAAATAGGAGTGCAACGGAATTTGAGAATCTAATCATAAAAATAAGATCGAGAAATATAGAATTAAAAGGTTTAATTGGTAAAATATACAAAATATTAAATGATTTGGAACAAAAGAAAGATATCACAAAAGAAATCTGGGAAAATGACCTAAAAATAAATATTAGTGAAACAGCGTGGAATCAAAAATGGAAAAAAAGAATTATGCAAAATTTATCAATAAGTATTAAAGAGCATAACTACAAGGTATTATGGAAGTGGTATTTAACACCAGTCAGATTGAACCAATTTGATCCAAATAAATCTAATAAATGTTGGAGATGCAGAAAGGAGACGGGAACGTACAACCATATGTGGTGGAACTGCGAAATAATAAAACAATTTTGGACAAAGGTAGAAAAAGAAGCAACAGAAATATTGAGAATGGATATCAAATTTGATCCACCCACCATATTAGTATATGAATTTAATAATTTGTCTTTAAATACACATGAGGAAGAATTATTAACAATTATTATAACAATTGCTAGAATATGCATTGCTACTAAATGGAAGGAAAATGATGCACTAAAAATTGAAGAATGGTATAAACAAATGTGGATGATTGCACTTAATGATAAGCTCACAAGTGAAATAATTATTAAAAAGGTATTACAAAAAAGAATAACTTTTATAAGATATGGAAACCTTTTATTGAATATACTATAGAAAAAGAAAAGGGAAACAAGCCACCACCTGAACAAATGGCGTTTTGGACAGACAATTATTGAAATGTGTATTTGTAATAGTTAAACAGAGAATATGTAAGAATAATACATTAATGTAAACACCTAATCAATGCAGAAATAATAAGGTTTTTTTGTTTTATGTTTTATGTAATGTCTTGTATTGATGTCTACTTTAATGTTGTAATTAGTTGCACGTTTTTCAGGTTTTTTTATTTCTTCTTTTCTTTTCATTCTTACTCAGTGTTTTGTATATCTTAATAAAAGTTTTAAAATTCTTTTACCCATTATTTCCCCAATCTCTCCTTCTATTCTTCTCCAAAATTCATTTATTTTTTTACAACTCCACCACATATGTTCATATGTTCCAACCGTTTCTTTGCATCTCCAACATAAATTATCCCTTTTATTATCCATCTGATGAAGCCTCAGTGGTGTCAAGTACCATTGCCACAACATTTTAAAGTTATGTTCCTTAATTCTTACTGACATTGTTCTCATTATCCTCTTTTTCCATTTATTTCTCCATTCAACCTCTCCTATTTTTATATTCAAATTTTGTTCCCACTTCCATTTCAAATCATCATGTGGATCTATACCCTTATTCAATATGATATAAAGTTTGCTTACTAGACCCTTAATATTCTTTTCCCCTTTTCTAATCTTTAATACCAATTCTTCAAATTCGGTCTTTGCTCTATCTATCCCTACTTCCCTTCTATATTTTTTATTCCAGTTATCAACCTTCAATTTCTGAAACCAGTCCAATTTTAACTTTTCAAATATTTTCTTCCTCTTGTTTTCATCATCACAAACTTTTAACCAGTCTTTCAATAAAGACCATTTTTATCCAATATTTCCTTTTTTTCCTTATCTATTTTTATCGGAAAACACACCATATCAGTCAATTCCAAGATTGGAGAGAGATTTGGGACCATATCTTTCTTTACTCTTTTCCACACCTCCATGAGGCCTCTCATCATATTATTGCTTGTCTTTATCGGTTTATCCTTCATTCCCAAAAAGATCATTTTACCAATATTCCTATATTCTTTCATCTCCAATTCCTCCCAAATTACCTTTTCTCTTGCCAAGATCTTCACAACATTCTTAATTTGGAATGCTCGATAGTATGCTAACAAATTCGGCATACCCAAACCCCCCTCTTTCTGAGATAAGTACCAAAACTTCTTTGGAAGTCTAGATTTTTTACCTCCATTACAAAAATTATTAAACATCTTTTGAAATTCATTAATTTCCTTCTCCTTCAAGTGGATCGCAAGTGCATCAAATAGAAAATTAATCTTTGGCAGCAATATCATTTTGCAAATTGCAATCCTCCCGAACCATGACAAATTCAGCTTTTGAAACTCTTGTAGTTTGCTCTTAAATTCTACTTTCAAACTGTCATAATTCAATCATTTAAGTTCTTCCAATTTGTTTGAAATAGTTATCCCCAAATATTTCAACTTTTCTTTAATTTGTATATTAAGTGTCCCCACTATCTTTCCCATTAAGCTGGTGTCAGCTACCATCCTATTAACAAATGTGGAAGGCATGGGGTTGAATAAGGAGGAAAAAGAATTATTGGAAATTATGTTAACTACAGGTAGACAATGCATAGCCAGAAATTGGAAAAATGATGTAGTTATACAGATTGGAGAGTGGTATAAGGAAATGTGGAGCTTAGCATTGAATGACAAACTGACATGGGAGATTAAAGTAAAAAGGGATAAATTAAAAGAAAATAGGTTTTGGAGTATTTGGAAGCCGTTTGTGGATCACTCTCTTATGGCAAGGGACAGTTTTGGACCTGTACCATCTCAAAGTGGTTTTTGGAGATGATATAGATACTAAACTCTCCGGGCATTGTAAATATTCACAGGGTGATGTGTAATTAGCAAAGAAATAAAAAACAGTTGTAGCACTGTAAGTTTTTATGATTGTTATGGTTATAGTAATAACTTATAATGTGGGTATTCAATATTGCGGGTTATATCGCAAATAATTAGCTCAACTACTATCATGTGCTATCTTTTATGAATTTGATGTGATTTTGTATTGTATTGTTATTGTTTTTCTTTTTTGTATGTCTGTTTAGTTGTACTCTTTTGCTTTTTTGAAATAAATAAAAATTATAAAAAAAAAGTTTTTAAAAATAAAATAATAATAAATAAATATACATGCAGAGTGCAGTGGAAGCAAAAAGAAATTTAATACAATTCAGAGGCAGTACATATTAATAACATTTGCTGGTGGAGAAATAGTAAATGATGACTGATTTTGCTGGGGATCCGATGGCAGGTGAGGACTGTAATCTTCATTTCCTTGATTCTAAAATATCCAGCTGGTAACTGAAGAAGTCAAGATGCTAGACTAGGACTTTTAATCTGAATCCTCTTACAGGTCCCGTTGATGTTTCGTCTTGTCGTAACATAAACTTCTGTTATCCTTTAACAATATGGCAGTGAGGAGTTATTATTCATGCATGAACTGATAGAGTCATTATGGCACTTATAAATTTCATGAAATGGATAAAAAGTGAACAGCTCTGTTTACATATGTTGACAGATATGGCTTTAACCCTCTTTGAAAGGGTATCCTGACAATTCATGTTGTTGACAATACTCATTCAGGAGTTTACTAATCTTTGCTACAGTGACCACATTTGTGTTTACATTCTAAATTTCAAATTCTGTTCTGCAATGGAGTAGTCTGTGTGAAATGTAAATGCAGAGCAAAGGTGGAGATTGATTGCTTAAAATACACCTGGATGAAAACCCAGTTTCTCTAGAGTGATTTTATTTAATTATTTCTCAGGATGTGCTATGTTCTTTGACTTTTAAATGGAGCAATGATGGCTATCATAGGTATAATTTTATGAAACAGCTAATCTGTATAGAATAGGAGACCTTTGCTGAAAAAAGGACTAAGTAGCATTATTTTTGTTTCATTCATTTGATTTTTAGCAATTTATAAATCAGCCATCAATATGCATTGACAAAAATGGAGCAAAATAAGGATGAAAAAGGGATGAAATATTGCAAAGTCACATTGAAATTAATCTAGCAACCAGTGAATTCTGAAAATGATTTTTATGGTTTCACTTCAACTAACACTAATGTGCATTAGTATTGCAGGCGCACCCCCCCAATAACGGACACAGACAACATTGAAAGTGGATAACAGCAAAGGGCCACATTTATTGATTCAATGCCCTAGTCCGAATTATAAATTTGTATTGGTAAAACGACCAATCATAATTCCTAAGGCAAGCAGGCCGAAGTAACACTGGTAAGGTACCACCCCAAAATTGCCAACGGCAATTGGTTACAATGTATCAAATTGTATCAATTTGTTTGTTAACAACAAACAAATTGTTGACCGTAGTCAATAACTAACTCATGACCCCACCCTCTGACGCGTATCCGTGAAATCACAGGGGTGATGCATGCTGGTTAGCAATCATCATCACCCCATCGCCTGATTCGTCGTTGACCGGACAACGTTTAACTACTTTATTCCTGTCTAGTGTTGTCCAGTCAATTGCGAACCTGCCGGATACTTGTGGGTCATACTGTTTACCTTACCAGTGCTACCCGCCCATGTGACCAAAGTCAACAGTAGGAACGAAGAAAGACCCCTATATCAAACCATAGCAACAGTGTGGGATGGGCAAAAAAGCCAGGACCCGAAGCCAATGTGGGTCCCAACCAAAAATTCCCACCTGGCCCCGAAGCGACCATAATCACACTGTTAACTAGGGAGGGGGTGGAGGGGAAAAACTTCTCCGCTCCGTCGCTGAGGCAAAATGGCAGCGCGGCTGCCTCGTGGCCACCCCTTTTATAAGGGAGCTGGCCACGCCCCTAACTACCCGGATTCTCTGTCCTGTGGGGGGGGGGCCCCGCAAAGGGCGTGGCGGCCATTTTGGCGCCGCGCTTGCATTGCAGGCGCACCCCCCCAATAACGGACACAGACAACATTGAAAGTGGATAACAGCAAAGGGCCACATTTATTGATTCAATGCCCTAGTCCGAATTATAAATTTGTATTGGTAAAACGACCAATCATAATTCCTAAGGCAAGCAGGCCGAAGTAACACTGGTAAGGTACCACCCCAAAATTGCCAACGGCAATTGGTTACAATGTATCAAATTGTATCAATTTGTTTGTTAACAACAAACAAATTGTTGACCGTAGTCAATAACTAACTCATGACCCCACCCTCTGACGCGTATCCGTGAAATCACAGGGGTGATGCATGCTGGTTAGCAATCATCATCACCCCATCGCCTGATTCGTCGTTGACCGGACAACGTTTAACTACTTTATTCCTGTCTAGTGTTGTCCAGTCAATTGCGAACCTGCCGGATACTTGTGGGTCATACTGTTTACCTTACCAGTGCTACCCGCCACACGGAGGGGCTTCACAGAAGACCTGACGCCCCCCCCAGACCGTCAGCTCGGTCAACAGGCCTGCTCGCCAGTCACCCAACAGGAGGTCCATACCTCCTCGCGACAGATGGACCCCATCCCCTGCATACAAGTCACAATTTTGTAGACTAATATCGGGGTGATGACTAACCCGTCCCCAAGCCCTGGTGGTGAGAAACCGCGCCACTGCCTTATTGACCGCGCGCCTAGCTCGGTCAAGGGCCAGGAGGTTAACGCCCCCTCTGTAAGAGTGGCGCGGAACAATGTCCGACCAAACCAGGGCTGTGGCAGGCCAGACATAATGCAAGTAGGCGAGGTCCTCGCAAATCGCATGCTTGAGCGATAAGCCGGTGACCTGGCCCAAATCATTGCCCCCCAAGTGGGTGATTAGAATGTCAGGCGGGTCAGCCCCCAGGCCAGAAAAAAGGAAAGGCCGCAGCTCCCGCCAGAACATCCCAGGCTTACCGTGCCATGAGAGACTGGCGTGGTCACCCAGTCCCAGTCGGGGTCCCCACTCTGTCGCCGCAGCGTAACGCGCTGCCCTGAGCACATAGCTGTGGCCCACCAGCCATACTGTCACCGGTGTAATACGACACCCAGGGTCTGTAAGAAAATTGAGAAAAAGGAAGGTAAGGTGACTGGATTGGTACTCATGGCGGGAGTGGGCGCACATAAAACTGAAAACATTGTGAGCCCCACCTCCCCCTGCTACGTATGTCAGCCCCAGAGTACCCAAAAGCAGCCGCTGTAGAGGCTGCGCCAATACGGAATGAATGTGTGCCAGAACGGGCACCCGGTAGTCCCACCCTGGTGAGGGCTCTGGCAGTCACCTTCCAAAACTGAAATTTAGTAAGGGGAGACCCATCTTGGTGACAGAAAAACGGGCCGTGGTGCATGCCACGCAGTGCCAGGTATTCCTGTAGGGCACCAACCGGACAGATGTCTGCCAAAGAACACCGTAGCAGTCTTACTCCACTGCCTACGCCATGCTGATCTGTTTTAGAGGAGCGAATCCTCAACTGGGCCCAGTCTTTGGCAACATATACATCTCCGCGTTCCAGTGCCCTACCACTTGCATCCGCCTTAGACAGCATCACGAGTTCGCTGATGCGGAGCGCTCCAAAAAATGCCACCGTTGTGGCTGCATGCAATTGGGCTGCCTCATAATGATCAAAACAGAGGCCTGGCCAGCCCCGGGCCAACTGGGTAAGAACCCCTGGGGAAATAGGGTGCCGGTCGTCCGGGCAACGCCCGCGCTCGCGCACCCACCCCTCCAAAACGTGTCTCACACGGAAGTCAGAGGTGGTATCCACATGACCCCCTACTTTGGCCATAAAAGCCAACGCCTAGAGCTTGGATGCTATGGTGCGAGGTGCAAGGCCCTGTGCATGCAGGTGAACCATGAACCGCAGAACATGGTCCACCGGGATGGGCCAGGTCTCTGGCCATTGAAATCGAGTAGCAAAAGCCCTATACCAATTGAATGCTTGTTGATACGCCTTACGCGTGCGTGGCGCTAGTGACAGGCCAATCGCCCGGTTCACCTCTCCTTGCCAACAGTCCACATCTCGTCCGGGAGTGGCGAGGGAAATTCCTCCGCATCCGGGGCCAAGGCGCGGAACCGGGAGATCTGCAGGCGGGACAAAGCGTCAGCAATATCGTTATTAACCCCTGGGACATGCCTGGCCCTGAACAAGACGTTGAGGCGCAGGCAGCGCAGCACAAAATGGCGCACTAGATCCATGACCCTGGGCGATTTAGAAGTCTGTGCATTGACAATGTGCACCACGGCAGCATTGTCGCACCAGAAATGCACCACCGAATTAGCCCACTGTTCGCCCCATAGCATCAAAGCCCCCAGAATGGGAAAAAATTCCAGGTATGTGAGATCCCGCAGGCGACCTGTGCCTGCCCATGCCGGTGGCCACCCACCATAGGCTCACTTCCCATTGAAGTACATCCCATAACCCAGGGATCCTGAGGCATCAGACTGGATCTGGAAATTGGGGGATGCCAGGAGGTCAGACCTCCAAAATGAGACCCCATTAAACTCCCTCAGGAATTGCAACCAGACAAACATGTCTGCCCTGATACCCCGGGTAAGCCTGACTCTGTGGTGGGGCCTGGATAACCCTGCCATGGCGTCGCATAAGCGCCGGGCGAAAGCCCTGCCCGGTGCGACCACCCTGCAGGCAAAATTGAGGTGCCCATGTAGCACCTGCAGTTCCCTCAGGGATGCCTTACGCTTAGCCAGCAATTCCGAGATAAGGGTCACTATCCTGGACACCTTATCACCCGGTAACCTAGAAGCCTGTACTACTGTATCAATCTCAACCCCCAGGAATACTAGTTTGGTCGACGGGCCCTCGGTCTTTTCGGGCGCTAAAGGGACACCCAGTTCCTGCATTAGCGTCTGAAATGTATTGAGGAGACGTGCACACGTGTCCCAGCCCCGTTCACCCCCGAATAAAAAGTCATCCAGGTAATGGGCTACAGACCGGGACCCTGACCTGCGGACGAAAGCCCACTCTAGGAAGGTACTAAAACGCTCGAAAGCCGAGCATGATATGGAGCAGCCAAAAGGCATGGCCTTATCAAAATAATACTCCCCTTTAAATTTAAAACCCAGCAATTCAAAGTCGCCCGGGTGCACCGGCAAGAGGCGAAAAGCTGACTTAATGTCGCACTTGGCCAGCAAGGCACCCGGGCCACACGAGCGCACCATGCGCAGCGCATGGTCGAACGATGTATACCTGACCGAACAAAGGTCATCAGGTATCGCATCGTTGACCGATCGGCCGGCTGGGTAGGACAAATGATGAATAAGGCAAAACTCACCTAGGGACTTTTTAGGAACCAAACCCAATGGTGAAACCTTAAGGTTGGGAAAAGGGGGTGCGGGAAAAGGTCCGGCGACCCTGCCCGCGTCTAACTCCTTTTTAATGCTGGCCGCGGCTACCTCCTCCCTTCCTCTGAGGGATAAAAGGTTGGGAGCATCCTGAGGAGATCTATCACCCATAAAAGGGATACGAAATCCCTGCTTAAAACCTTGGATGAGGTACTCCCTGTCCTCTCCCCTTGGGTACGATGCGAGCCAGCGCTCCAGCATGTCCACCTTAATTGGGGAGGGAGCCTTTCGGAGAACTAGCTCCATCCGTGGCAGGCTTGCCAGCCCACTGTCCACCCCTCCCTCTGCCTCGCACCCCCCCAGGCTTGGGACAAGCAGAGGCTGCATGGGGACCAGAACATGTGGGACACTCGTGCTTATACCTGCAGTTCTTCCGACTGCAGGAACCATTGGACGAGAAAGTCCAGCACAGCAGGCGGGCTGGAACCCCCTGCCCCGCCATTTGGCGGGTAACCTGCGCTGGAGCTGCTCGCTGGACCGCATGTCCACAATGGTATCTATCCCCCGGGGCAGGACGTGTGGGTGTCATATACAAGAGCCACAGCCTCTGGCACGGCTCATCCCATCTCATCTCGGGGTGCAGGGGAATCCTCATACGGAATTCCTCATCATATGCTAGCCATGAGGGGCCCGGGAAATCTACCATCGCCCTGTATATGTTGTCCAAATATTGGACCATGGGAATAGCTAGATCCGGCCGCGCCCTCAAATACACCGCCATGTATATCAAATAAGCGGGGAGCCAGTTAGCCCAGGTACGCGGCGGCTTACGGCGGCGTGCCTGCTCCTTGTCCTTCTCATCCTGACCCTCCCTTTCTTCCTTAGTGGGCTCTCTGTTCAGGAGTGAGAAGATATCCACGTACTCCCCTCGCCATATCTTTTCTCTGGTAGCCTGAGCCAAGTGATCACCCAATGGCAGGGAATACCCTGCCGTCGGCAAAGCCGAAAAGGGGATAGCTGGCCTACCCAAAGGGGCCTGAGTTAACCCTGCCACCCCAAGTACGTTCCCAGCAGTGTAAGAACCAATGCCCACCCCAGCGGGCATGGTGGCAGTAGTTGTCGCCGGGTGGGTCGCCAGCGGCGTAGCCCCTGCACCACCCGCGCGAGGCCAAGGCCACTGAAAGGTCCCCCCTATATTGGGAATGTGTGTGGATGTACTCGTTTGCACCATATACTCACATGCTGCACCCCCGCGGGCCGCCCCCAACGGGGGTTCCGGCCCACTGGGGGCGTCGGAGCTCACGACCGATGTAGAGCTCATCACCGGGGCTTGACCCGCGCCAGGTTGCTGGCTGGGGAGCTGCGAGGCAGTGGCCGGAGCCGCGCCACCCGCCTGCAGCAGCTCAACCCTCCCCGCCGGCCGTTGTCCTGCTGCCGATAGCGCCTCCAAAGGTACCCCGAAAGGGGCATCTGCCTGACTGGCCCGGGCCAAAGACTCCTCTAAGGCCGCAATACGGGCCAGTAAGGCGTCTACAGTAACCATGGGTAAAGAGCCGGCCGGCCCACCTGACCCTTGCATGGGGACAGTTCCCTGCGCCCCATGGCCCAGATATGGCCATTGGCCAGGGCCGAAGCCCGGTAGGGCTGGTGAGGAAACCTGCCAAGGCGGGGCACCGGGCCACCCCCCAAGGCTAGAGGGCCCCGGGAGAGGCTGCGGCCCAGAAGTAGTCGGCCCAACGGGTTGGGCGGAAGGAGGAGCGGTGTCCACCGCTCGCGGGCCGCGGGCCGGAGCGCCCTCCGCGCCCGCACTCTGAACGGGCCAAGGTGCGATAGACCCCAAGCCACTAGCCCCAGCCGGGGATGGCAAAGGTGGCTGTTGAGGAGGCGGCACCACGGTCCTCCGACCTGGGTTGCGCCTCCTAACAGCCCGAGCTGAATTCGCAGCAGCCTTCTTTTTGGAAGGCATCTCGAGCAAAAAAGGGAAGCTAGCTAAGCAAAATCGACCCAAAAGGCTTCCCGGCAATACCAACGAGCGACGGAGGCGCAGGGGGGAAAACTTCTCCGCTCCGTCGCTGAGGCAAAATGGCAGCGCGGCTGCCTCGTGGCCACCCCTTTTATAAGGGAGCTGGCCACGCCCCTAACTACCCGGATTCTCTGTCCTGTGGGGGGGGGCCCGCAAAGGGCGCGGCGGCCATTTTGGCGCCGCGCTTGCAATCTCTCCCAATAAATAAAAACAAAAACTAATAAATCATGTGATGGGGAAGAATAAATGATACAGTTAACTGATTATACAAAATGTTTTCTCAATAGGTGTAATTCATTTTGCTTTTGCATTTGGAAGAAAGGCATATTTTTCAAACACAATATTTTAGTGTATATTTGTACATGTTAAGATATTGTATTCTTGGAGAAAGAAACACATGGAGCGGGAGAGTCCAAGAGAAAGACACTAAAACTGTTTGGAAAAAGAGTGATAAAATATGCATTCTGAAGAAGAATTCAGTGTTTTTAAGAGGAAAGAATGATTAATAAAGCATAACCCTATAAGATAATGCAGTTTGCAAATGACCTGACCATATTTGCTTCATTTCACATGCAGGAAAGGAGCACTGAGGATGTGGACAAAGTACTGTTGGGAGAGGAGCAGCCATATTTGCACAAGTGACTACATGCCTCTAGGAGACACTTAGGGACCCTTGGTTTCCTTAGTCTTAGTCTTTTGTATTATTATTTTTTTGCTCCTTAATCTCCTGACAGATATCATGGACTTATTCAAGCATAAAGTCATTAGGGTTATTAATGACCCACCAAGCCAGACTGCTGACAGGGACTAGTTTAAAGAGTGCAAGAGCGGTGCCAAAATGGCCGCTGCGCTCTTTGCGGGGGCCCCAAACCGGACGCAGACATCCGGGCTAGTTAGGGGTCATGGCCACCCCTCCATAAAAGGGGTGGCCACGAGGCAGCCTGGCTGCCATTTTGTGAAGCGACTGAGCGGAGAAGTTCGCTCCGTCGCTTCCTCCCTTGCCGCCTCTTTCAAGAGGCTCGATTTGCTTTCATCACAGGTTGTTCCCTTCCTCCGACTGCTGCACTGCAGTGGCTCAGGTGGCTAAGAGGCTGACTGGGAGGCTGAAGGTCAGCGGTTCTATTCCTGAGTACTGCAGCATGGAATTCTCTGGATCCCTAGGCTCAGGCGGCCCCTCGGTCGCGCCTGGGGGGGCTTAGCCCACCCCTCTACTTTTTCGGGAGTGCCACCGGGCCAAAGGGCTTGGACGGCACCCCAGCAGGTGGGTAGCAGGGTTGTCGGTCACACTGCCACCAATAAGCCCAGGCTGAGGGCTCGGGCGGGGAGCGGTATAGGCCTGCTCCACTAGGGTTTTTGCCCCGCTGCTTATTTGCCCAGTGGGGCATAGCAGCCCACTCGGGCACGGTGCGGGTCTTCTGCCCCACCGTCATTCCGGCCCCTCATGGGCCGGATTAATGGGCATGGCCCTATTATGGCCAGGGATTACCACATCGGTTTATCCCTCGTCAATGACCCTTTTCCTGGTGGGTCAGATGCTCAACTCGGCGGTTCCGGTCCACATGCCGGCCACGGCTGTGCACCGGGCTGCCAACAGGGTTGAGCTGCTGGAGGCCATTTGGCCAGCGCAGGCCAGTGCCTCGCAGCTCCCCATCCGGCCTGGACGCACGGAAACACGGAGCTCGATGGCCATTGTGAACTCCAACACTCACCACGGGCCGGAACCCTCGGTGGGAGCGGCTCGTGGGGGTGCAATGAGTGAGTATCCTGGTCAAATCAGCACACCTGTGACACTAGCTTTAGCATAAGGGGGGTACAGTGGCCATGGCTGCAACAGGCCAATTACACCCTGGTTCTTACAGGGGTGACCGCCCCTATGCTTTCCCTTAATTTCTTGGGGGTCCGATGGGCCTTATTATGTGTATCCCCACTCCTATCCATGCCAACGGTGGTTCTGCCGATGGCAGGTTGCTCCATGCCCCTGGGTGACCATTTGTCCCGGGCTATTGGCAAGATGATGTGGCGTGGGGAATACATTCCCATTTCCCCCTCCTGCAGTGTGAACACACTGCTTAGGACATGGAGGGGCAGGACGACAGGGACAGTGAGTTGCCCCGTCGCTGCAAGCTGCCTCGCAATGGGGCCAGTTGGTTACCGGCCTATCGGGTATCCATGGCAGGATATATAAGAGCCCTCCTGATTTGGCCATCCCAATGGTCCAGTGCTTGGACAATATTTACCGGGCCGTGGTTGCTTTCCCTGGCCCGTCATGGTTAGTCTACGGCCAAGACCTTAGGATGAGGGCTGCCCTTCACCCTGGAATGAGAGCGATGAGCCCTGCTAGCACTTGTGGCTAATATATATGACTCCTATGTGGCCAGCGCCTAGGCTCCATACGGAGAGCCTACTTTCAGGCAACCACCTCTGTGCCGTGATTTGGAGCTCACAGATTAAGTTAGCTGCTACCATTTTCAACAGGGGATATGTTCTGCAGAGCACTGGAACTGGGAGATGTGTTGCTCGATCAGGAGTAGGCTCTGGGGAGGTTTCGCTCCTCAAGGGCCGGTCAGCCAGAAAAGGGTACTAGCCTGGCGCTGCCATATGTCCGGTTGCTTCCCCACATGTTCTTGTGGCAGCGCGTGATTCACGCCCTAGCCTGCCGTCTGCTACCAGATGGGTCTACCCCTTACTGAATTAAAATTGGTACCTACTCCTTCGGGTTGGGCGCTGCATCAACTGCGGCTGCATTTGGGTACCTGGAGCCTGGCATATGTTGCATGGGCAGGTGGGGATTTGCGCAATTTTCTCTGTCTGTTCGTCCCCTCACTGCAGGAGTGCCTTGTTCTGCCCTCCATTCTCCCTCCTTATTTTACAGACCCTGTGTGTTCCCGCACACTGGTAGTAGTGTGGCTTGTGGGCCACAATTATGTGCACTGGGGTGGCACAGTATCCTGATTCGTCAGAAGGGGGACCACATCTCGGGCTATGCGTAACCGCACGTATCCAGTGGTACGGTGTGCACGGCATATAGGTGGCGGGAACTGTTGACATTCCTGATGTCCATTGGGGATGCTGGGCTGCCACATGTTTTAATTCTGCACCTTGGAGGCGGTGATCTTCTACAGATTGCTAGCCCAGACTCAAAGACTTCCGAGTGCTGTGACCTGGCGTTTCTTTGCCATTTATCGCCGTTTACATGTTGCTATGGTCATACATCGTGCCGAAGCACTATTATAAGGGAGGCTTTGACTCCGCAGTTGGACTGTGCCCAGCGGTCAGTGAACAGGGCTGCTGCCTAGTTCCTTATCTAGAATGGCTTGGGGACAGCCATTTGTCATCTTGGGGTAGGGTTACAGGAATTTGGCCTGTATTCTGGAGATGGGGTTCACCTGTCAACAAGTGGAGGCACCTCTCTTTTGAATAACATGCAGGAGGGCCAGGTTACCGAATTGTCTGTCAAGGGGGCGGCTCCTGCTGCGATTTTGGCAATGTTTCCAAGTGTTAGGTGCCTCTCCGAGAGTGGCAGGTGATGCATGGACGCATCGACTTCGCCTGCAGAGTGGTAACACCAGTCAGTGCCTTCACCTGGTGTCTGGGTCACACTATGGCGGGTCTTCATACATGACGCCGTGGGGTAGGGCTGACTAGGGGTTTATGTACAGACCTGTTGGTTTGGCTCACATTCCAGCAGGACTGTCATGCTGTCTCCTTTTGGAAGTCTGAGCTTATGGTCAGCCCCAGTTCCAAGTACGGTCGGATGCCTCCAGCTCCCCGGGGTGTGGGTTTAAACTCAAGGACAGCGTGCCTATGGTCTTTGGCCCCAGGTATGGCAGGGCACGGATCGCTTACCTGATCCTACGTTTCTGGAGTTTCTTCAATTTCGGGTCCCCTTATGCTCTGGGGGGACGGGTGGGCTGATTCTGTGCTTCATTTTTGGTGTGACTATGCTGCGGTGGTATACATTGTTAATGCCCAAACATCTAAACCCCCCAGAGTCATGGCCTCAGCTCGCCTATTGTTCTTGGGCCATGCGCTTGAATGTGCTCCTTAGGGCTAGACATGTGCAAGGCATTAATAACGATATTGCCGATGCTTTATCTCGCCTGCAGATCTCCCAGTTCCGTGACTTGGCTCCAGACCCAGGGGAACTCACCTCTCCACTCCTGGCTGAGATATGGACATTTGGCGAAGGGACGTGAACCAGACGTGTTGCTTGTCTTGGCACATTGCACACGTACGGCATGTCAGCATCCACTCCTTCGCTTTAGAGCCTTTTGTGAGCACAGGCAGTTGCCTGAAATGTGCCCGATACCGGTCGCCTAGGTTTTACAATGTATGGTGTGCCTTATGATATGGGGTTGCCCCCATGCACCATAGCCACCAGACTTTATGCCTTGACATTCATGGCCAAGGCACGGAGCTTTACTGACAGTGCAAGTTTTTTCTGTATACGCCATCTATTGGAAGGGTGGACACGTACATGTACGTGGCCGCCGCTCGGACACGCATCGCCCTGTTTTCACAGGTATTCTGACCTTGACCCACCTTGCACGAGGTTGCCATAGACTACGTTACAGTAGGTGGGAGGAGCCTCTTTTCATGCAGCTACCACCATAGCTTTCTCTGGAGCTCTGCGAATCAGCGAGCTGGTCCCATGATCAAAGGGGGATGTTTTTTGTAGGGCACTGGAACTTGAAGATGTCTCTATCAACCAGGAGTGGGCTCAGTTGAGGATTTGTTCCTCAAAGGCCGATCAGCATGGAATAGGCAGTGGTGTAGACTGCTATGATGTACATTTGCTGACATCTGTCCGGTTGGTGCCCTACATGCAATTTTGGCAGTGCCTACTGCATGCCCTGGCCTGTTTTTCTGCCACCAGGATGGGTCTCCCCTTACCAAATTTAAGTTCTGGAGGGTGACTGGTACCGCGCTTCACAGTGTGGGGCCCGTTATGGCACCCATTCATTCAGGATAGGCGTTGCATTGACCGCAGCTGCGTTTGGGTACTCAGAGGCGGATATATGTGGGCACATGGGGGTGTGCGCATCTTTTCCTTATATGTATGTCCCCTCACTGTATGAGTACCTAGTTATGTCCTTAACCCCCTTTTCCTTTTTACAGATCCTGTGTGTCTCCGCACACCGGTGGCAGTGGGGCTGGTGGGCTGCAGCTATGTACACTGGGTGGCAGAATATGCTGCGGTGACTGAGTGTGGACCCCAGCTCGGGCTGCATTCATCCGCACGTATGCGGTGGCATGGTATGCGCGGCATGAGATGGCGGGAACTGTTGCCATTCCTGATGTCCATCAGGGATGCTGGACTGCCTGATGTTCTTATTCTGCACCCCAGCGGCGATGATCTCACACGGATCACTGTCCTTTCCTTAAAATGTCGAGGTGCAGTGACCTGGCGTTTTTTACATCAATTATGGCCGTACAAACGGTTGCTATGGTCTAACATCATGCCGAGACACCGTTTTAGAAGGAGACATGGATCTCCGTGGTTTTGACCATCCCGGCGGTCAGTGGACAGGGCTGTTGCCCAGTTCCTTGCTCAGCATGGCTTGGGGACAGCCAGTAGACACCTGAGGATAGGCTTGCAAAAATTTTGACCTATAGGCAGGATATGGGGTCCACCTGTCGGCCAGAGGTATGTACCTCTTTCTGGAGGAGGTGCAAGCTGGCCTAGTGACCGAGCTGACGGTCGGGGGGGGGGGGGCGGTGAGTCATCATGGACGCCTCCCCGTGTGGTGGGTAGCACTGGGTAAGGTAAAGATTTATGACCCATAGGTATCCGGCAGGTTCACAATTGACTGGCCAACACATAGATAGGTACAGGGGAAACAGGTTTGGCCAGTCAAGGGTGAACTATGAAAGGGGTGATGTCAGGAGCTTCACAGCCTGCATCACCTTGATATTTGAACGGATACACGTCATAGGGTGGGGTCAGTTGATAGTATATTGACTCTGGTCAACAATTTGTTTGTGTCAACAAACAAATTGATACAAATCGATACATGTAGCCAATTTCCATTGGCATTTAGGGTGGAACCTTACCAGTGCTACTGCGGCCTGCTTGCCTTAAAGAATTACAATTGGATGATACACCAATTGAAAGTGATAATTCGGACTAGGGCATTATTCAATAAAAGTGGCCCGATGCCTTTAATCCAATGCCGTTGTCTGAGTCTTTATTTGGGTGGGTGCGCCTGCAATGTATAATGCTCCTGCCACAACAATCTGTTTGTATACCAAACTAAAAGGGCTGGTCTTTACTTACAAAGCCCGAGAAATTTTGGGTCTAAGCTATCTGAAGGACTGCATCTCCCCATATGAGCCTTATTGGTCTTTAAGATTTTCAGAGGAGACCTTCCTCTCAACCATATTGCCATCACAGGTATGCTTGATGGGAACATGAGACAGGGCCTTTTCTATGGCAATATCCAAATTGTGGAATGCACTCCCTCGGGAAGTTCCATTTACCATTTCTGTTAACAGTTGAAGACCTACCTCTTCAGGGAGGCTTTTAATTTTAAACATTTAACTTTTAATTGAGTGTCAGAATGTTGGTCTTTACTTCTTTTGGTTTGTTAGTTTGTTTTACAATTCAGTGTTTTTAAACATTTGATATACATTTTAAGTATTATCATAGTTTAGTTGTTTCTAATGTGTTATTTATTATGTGTTTAATTTTACTTGTTTTAATCTTGTGAGCTGTCTTCATACCTTGTGAGCTGTTTTCAATCTCATGGAGAGAAAGGTCAACCTATCAACTAACCAAATAAATAAATAAATAAATAAATAAATAAATAAATATAGAGCAATATACAGCAGTATGTAAAACAGGGGAAGAAAGATCCTGCATTCATACCCAATTTCCTTACACACAGGTGAATTTTAGTAATAATAAGTCTGCTTATTCTTTTTTCCTCCTTTCCAGGCATTTCCCTTTTAAGAAAGTGTTGATTCTTCTCTCCTAGCCCTTCAAAGGCAGCACTGACAGTGAAAGCCTAATTACCATGTTTAATTTTGCTCTTTTTAGCATGCTCTGCAATTCTTGTCATCCTACAGCTGTGAAAAGAAGTTATTTTATAGCAGTTTCTTCATTCCTGGTCTTGTTAGTATAATGCTGCAATACAGGATCCTTTGATTGTTCGCTTGTGTTAAAATTAGCATCCATCCTGTTTTCCTTTGTTAAGAACTTTCAGTTTACTTTATACTTTGCCATGGAGGAATATTTATTTTTCCCCTATTTGTTTATTCTGATGCATTCACACAGAGACAAATTAAATGCTTCCTCTTTCACACTTCTATTCTGTTGTTTTTTCTCTATACAAGTACAAAAGATTTCAACAAAACCTGTTGAGTAATAATCCCATAAAAAGATTTAAAGACATGAAAGGAGACTACTACATAGTGACAATCCACTGGAGGCTGATACAGAAAGAAATTCCTATTAAGAAAATAAAGAGGGCTTGTTGGAAAGAAATTTTAAAAGTCTGTTGTCTTTGTGTTGCTAAAATGTTGTGCTTAGAAAACAGAACTGACACATCAGAGGGGGTGGTAGTGGTAAAATTAGAATCAAATATTGTATTCAAAACTAACTTGTTTATTGAACTCGAAACACACAGAAATATTTTCAGTGACAGAAAAGCAAAAGCAAAATGTATTGTTCAATTCTCATTACAAATACATTTGGGCACCATGCAGGTAAGTTGTGCAAAGTGAAGCATGAGCTTAATTAACACATCTGGAGGAGAGTAATCAGGACAATAAAAGGTAAGGAAACAAAGTTGTATGAAGAATGGTTGAGAAAGATGAATATGTTTGAACCAGAAGAGAGATGATAGAATATTTGGAAAGACGGTCATATGGAACATGGAGGAATCTTGCTTTCTATCATTACAGAAGCAATGGGTTCAAGTAACAAGAAATGAGATTTCAACTGAACATTAAGAGGAACTTCATAGCAGAATGTTTTTTTTAAACAATGGGATGGACTTTCTTGGAAAGAAGTGGCTTGTCCTTTTCATAAGACCTCATTGTCACAAGACCTTTTCTTCATTGTAGGTTTTCAAACAGAAGTTAGAATGACATCTATCAGGTATGCTTCAGCTAGGATCTCTTACATTAGAAAAGGATAATCATTGAGCTATTTTCCAGCTCCACAGCTCCAAATGCTGTTTCACTGAAACTAAATGAATGACAGTGCAATACTATCCTTGTTGGATATTCCTGATGGACAGGGACATGGATGTTATCAACTGCACTTAGCATCCGAGAATGCATTTTTTCCTGAGACAGGAAAAAGGACATTGGCATGAATTTGTTTAAGGTAGATCCCAGCTTGCCATGAAGTGACCCACACGCTATGATCATGGAGCCATCCCCTGCAGCCCACACGAAATGAGGCATGCAGGATTTAACACTGGGACTGCAATGCACTGCATCTGCCTTGAGGATATTATCAAGGCATGCCTTCACAGCCAGTCCATCTGGCATGGCCTCTTCTGCCTCCATGACTGCTGGTTATCAGAATTCATCCTCCTCTCATTTTGACGTTGGGCCCAATATGATGGTTTCTAGTAGCATTTCCTCCACTAAGGGGGACCATCACCCCACCTGAAGGGGCTCATCCACCCGTATCTGTTGGCCCCTTTAGGGAGTCAGGTTAGTTAACCACTGCCTGACACTCAGCGTTGTGTCACTGGCTGTACAGTCTTCTCCATTACCATAGCAGGATGTCCAACTGCTATGAATCCATTTCTTTGAGATCCTGTGTCAGCAGAACAATACAGCTACACTGGCATAACAGTAATCTTGGTGGAATGTCACCTAGACAAGAAAAAAAGAATGAGATAGTTACAACCATGCACCCTAATGGTATAATTGTAAAGAAGATATAAATTAAAGCATTCCACTGAACTCCATAGCAATCCCTAGGTATATCTCCTCCCCTTGCTTCATCTACTCAGTTGCAGAGACAAAAGAGGTACTGTAGTTGGATTTGAACCTCTTCAAGGATGACATATTTTCCACTTGTTCTTCCCCTATTCTTCTTCCTCTTCCTACCACTCATTCAAGTCAATTAGAACTACAGTCATATAAACACATATACATCTATTGGGTTTCTTTACAGTCAAACAAAAGGAGATTTCTGCAAGAAGAAACTGAATGGCCAGTAAAGGTGTGCAAATATGAAATTATGAATTTTATACATTGCAACCAATATACAGGTACTTTGATCCAATTTGTAACTCATCCAATTTGATTTGCACTCAAATATTTCCAAAGCTGGGTGGGCTGAGGAGGATGGTGGAGGATAGAGGTGCCTGACATTCGGTGGTCCATGGGTTTGTGAAGGGTCAGAATTGACTGTGCGGCTGTACAACAACATTTCAAAATGTTTCTCTGTATTTGAATGTGCTTGAATTGTAGAAAAAACATGTTAGAATGAGGAAAATATCAAAGGATGGTAAAATATGAAGGGATGGGCTGGTATGAACAGTGAAACTGAGTGCCATCAACTACTGCTCAACATCCAGAGTGCATGCAAATGCTCCACCTTTTTCCTCCCATTTATCCTTCTTTCCCACTGTCCACTGGAAGTGCTACAATTTACACCTTGTCTACCTCCTGTCATCCTCTGAAAAGACAGCTACTGTTCTGGATTTCAGTGATTTAGATAGTCACAAGTTAATTGGAATGCCACTTTGGACTTCCATATTTCATTCTGGATTAGTTAAAAATGGAAAAAATGTTTCTTTTCCAGATACATTATGAATGTGAAACACATCTCTAATGGCTACATTTGTGTGTGTGTGTGTGTGTGTGTGTGTGTGTGTGTGTGTGTGTGTGTGTGTGTGTGTGTGTGTGTGTGTGTGTGTGTGTGTGTGTGTGTGTGTAAAAAAGAGTCTAGATAGTGTATTATACATACGACTGGTCTAGATGTTATGGTATGAAAGAATTGGTTATTTATTTATTTATTTATTTGCACTATTTCTATACCGCCTTCCTCACTTAAAAAAGTGACCCAAGGTAGTTTACAAAGATAATAAAACATCACATAAAACAATTGCATAAAAACAATTACATAAAAACAAGTAAAATCTGTATAGCTAAAACAACCATGTTAAAATCACATAAAATTATCTGAATAAAAATATTCTTACCCTCTCTGCACCCAAGTTAAAGAGATGACATGGCCCGAACCTCCCTAGATGGGCTAGACAAACCATGAATGTGAGATAGTGTGTTTCTGTAACCATGATTCAAAGTTTCAGGAAGTAGCCTGGTATTGTGCACAACATCGTGCCTGCATTTCCCGCAGGAAAAAGGATGCCAAGCTCTACATAGAAAAGGGTGTCCTGAATGTTGATAACACCAATGGCCAATATGGTCTACATCAGTGTTTCCCAACCTTTTGTCTTTGGACTTCAGTTCCCAGAAGCCCAAGTCAATTCCCCAAAGCACTGACCAGCCAAGGTACTGACTTAGGCTTCTGGGAATTGAGGTCCTCCTGTGGGGCATGTGCCCCACTTTGGGAACCAGTGGTCTATATGATACACTCTTGGGCTCTTCCTTCTTTTTCTAGAGATATCATGTATGGAAAATCCCAGATGACTCTTCTTTTCATCACTTAACTACTTCTCACCCAAATATGAACCAATTGTATAGCTTTTGCACCACCCAAAATAGGAAAAACACCCAGATAGGTGTTATATACATGTAATAAATAATATTAATAAATAATAGTCATGGCTATTTTTTTACAACTGTGAATGGTAATCCAGTTTCAAATTTACAATTTTTATTTGTTTGTGATGCCTCCATTTTTAGAATGACCTTGTATAATGTTGATTTGCTCTGCACATCAGTGATAATTCACACAAATCATGGTATTTCAGGATTAAAAATTGAAAACAGCCCAACATACCTCACTTAAAAAAAATAAGAAAGTTATTTTTCCCCTTATAGGATAAAATAGCTCTAAAGCAGAGTGTGAAATGATTTATTGACTGATTTGAAATGACATTATATCATAATCATAACAATCTTTTAAGACCTTGACTTATTGACCTTCTACTTTCATAAAAAAACACCAGGAAGTAATGAGAAGCCACCATCACAACACAGTTGTGAAGAAAGATCATCAATGCAAGTCACTAACTATGAATAAAGCTGCAAACACTGTAAAATAAAAAGCCAGGCACACATTTAACCTTCATACAGTATGATACAACATTTTGCTCAACCTAGTGTCACAGTTTGTTCCAGAACTCACAAAGAACTAGAGATGCAATATACACATTATATGGCACTGGCATATCAAGCTAAAATGGTCTCCACAACCCACAGAGGTAATTTCTAAAAACAAAACGAAAGGTCAAAATCCTGTTCATGTAATGTTGTGTGATGAAATCCAATGATGTCATAAGTTGGCGCTGGTAACATTTAATTAAAACTAATGTAATGCTTCCTGACCCTACATATTAATTGCTTTGACTCTCTGGGGTGACATTTTGCCCTGGGAGAAACTTTGGGAGCCTTGGCATGGTGGCGGCGGAGAGCCTTTAACCACCAAAAATTGCTCATGAATCACTACTGCTGGGATCAAAACAGTCAGTAATGATCCAACTGCCATTTTTGTCTTTTAAAGGCTCCCTGCCCATATGGAGGCTTTTCCCCAGGAAAGTCTTGGAAACTGAAATGGTTGTGAGGGAAATAAATGTTTAATAAATTTTAATTAAATGTTATTGGTGCTAGCTGATGACAAAATCAGATTTTTCCTGATGTAAAATATTGCACTGCACTGCACTGAATTGAATTGAATTGAATTGAATTGAATTGAATTGAATTAATGATACAGTTGGTATAAATCAACTGTATCATTCCAAGGAGAAAATTTGCAATACTGTAGCAACCCCAAATGCCTGGGAGTCTCCAGAGCCTTGATCTACCAGAGCCTTCTCTCCAATGTGGCAGCAAAGATCAAAACCAGAAACAACATATTACAGAAGGGAGCAGGTACGTCTTGGGGCACCACTGCTCAAGTTCTTAGATCCACCACTTTAGCATTATTATACTCTGCCGCTGAATATTGCTGTTCATCTTGGCTTAATAGTGCACACACAGGACTAATAGACACATAGCTGAATCATGCAATGTGTATCACCACAGGCTGTATTCGACCAACAAACACACACTGGCTCCCTGTCTTGAGCTATATTCTGCCGCCACCACTAAGAAGATCACTGTCATTATTAAACCTATGGATAAATATAGTACAGACACCGGTATAAGTGGATAACGGCATTGGGCCACATTTATTGATTCATGCCCTAGTCCGAATTATAAATTTCGATTGGTACTCAACCAATTATAATTCTTAAGGCAAGCAGGCCGCAGTAACACTGGTAAGGTTCCTCCCAAAATTGCCAATGGCAATTGGCTACAATGTATCCATTTGTATCAACTTGTTTGTTTACAACAAACAAATTGTTGACCGTAGTCAATAAACTAACTACTGACCCCACCCTCTGACGCGTATCCGTAAAATAACGGGGTGATGCATGCTGCCTAGCTCGTGCCATCACCCCATTGCCTGGTTCGTCGTTGACCGGACAACGTTAACCAACTTGTGCCTATCTAGTGTTGGCCAGTCAATTGTGAACCTGCCGGATACCTGTGGGTCATAAATGTTTACCTTACCAGTGCTACCCGCCACACGGGGAGGCTTCAATAAAGACTCACCGCCCCCCCAGACCGTCAGCTCGGTCAACAGGCCTGCTTGCACATCCTCCAAAAAGAGGTCCATACTTCTAGGCGACAGATGGACCCCATCCCCTGCATAAAGATCACAGTTTTGTAGACTAATGGTGGGGTGTCGGATGACGCGCCCCCAACCCTTGTCTATAACGAACCGGGCTACTGCCCTGTTCACCGAGCGACGAGCACGGTCAAGGGCCTGGAGGCTAATGCCCCCTCTGTAAGCGTGACGCGGTATGATGTCCGACCAAATCAGGGTTGTGGCAGGCCACACATAATGCAAGTAAGCCAGGTCACCGCAGATCGCATGTTTCAGTGACAGGCCAGTGACCCGGCCTAAATCATTGCCCCCAAGGTGTATCACCAGGACATCAGGCAGGTCAGCATCCCTGATGGAAAAAAGGAATGGCAACAGTTCCCGCCATAACATCCCGTGCTTACCGTACCACCTAAGACATGCGGACACACGTAGTCCCAGCTGGGGTCCCCACTCTGTCGCCGCAGCGTACTGCGCTGCCCAGTGCACGTAGCTGTGGCCCACCAGCCATACTGCCACCGGTGTGATCCGACACCCAGGGTCTGTCAAGGAAAAAAGGAAATAGGACAGTGACTTAACTGGTACTCACAGTTGAAGCGGGCGAACGTACAACTGGAAATACTGCGATCCCCACCTCCCCATCTGGCATATCTCAGCCCCAGAGTACCCGAATGCAGCTGTGGTAGAAGCAGCTACTATTCTAAAAGAATGGGTGCCGTAACGAGCCCCGGGGAGGCCAACACTGGATAGTGCCTTACCGGTCACCTTCCAAAATTGAAATTTAGTAAGGGGAGACCCATCTTGGTGGCAGAAAAACGGGCCAGGGTGTGTACCACGCAGTGCAAGGAACTCTTGCAGGGCACCAACCGGACAGATGTCTGCAATGGAACATCGTAGCAGTCTAACACCACTGCCTACACCGTGCTGATCAACCTTTGAGGAGCGTATCCTCAACTGAGCCCACTCATCGTACACATAGACATCTTCGAGTTCCAGTGCCCTACGCGTCGCATCCGCCTTAGACAGTAGCACAAGCTCACTGATGCGGAGCGCTCCAAAAAAGGCCACCGTGGTAGCCGCATGAAAGAGAGCTGCCTCATACCTGTCAAAACACAGGTCATGCCAGCCTCGTGCAAGGTGGGTAAGGACCCTCGGAGAAATTGGGTGGCGGCTGTCCGGGCAACGTCCACATTCCCGTGCCCACCCTTCCAAAACGTGTCGTATACGGAAGTCAGTTGTGCTGTCAGCATAACCCCCTACCTTGGCCCTGAATGCCAGTGCTGACAGCCTGGATGCTATGGTGCGGGGATCTAGGCCCTGATTGTGTAGGTAAACCATGAATTGAAGGACATGTGCCACTGGAATGGGCCAAATCTCAGGCAAGTGGAATTGCGCACAGAAAGCCTGAAATTTAGTGAATGCATGGTTATACGCCTTATGCGTGCGGGGCGCCAGCGACATGCCAATCGCCCGGTTCACCTCTCCTTGCCAAACGTCCATATCTCGTCCGGGAGCGGCGAGGGAAATTCCTCTGCATCCGGGGCCAAGGCGCGGAACCGGGGGATCTGCAGGCGGGACAAAGCATCAGCAATTTCATTATTAATACCTGGTACATGTCTGGCCCTGAATAGAATATTGAGGCGTAGACTGCGCAAGACGAACTGTCGCACCAACTCCATAACCCTGGATGATTTAGACGTCTGCGAATTGACAATGTGCACGACCGCAGCGTTGTCACACCAGAAATGGACAACTGAATTGGCCCACTCCGCGCCCCATAGCATCAAAGCTCCCAGTATGGGAAAGAACTCGAGGAACGTAAGATCGCGTAAACGATCCATGACCCTCCAAGCTGGAGGCCATCGGCCGTAGGCCCACCTCCCCTCAAAGTAAATCCCATAACCCAGGGACCCTGATGCATCCGACTGAACCTGGAAGCGAGGGGACACCAGAAGGTCAGATCTCCAGAATGACACCCCATTGAATTCCTTAAAGAACTCAAGCCAATTTAGCATATCCACCCTATGATAGGGCCTGGATAGGCCAACCATGGCGTCGCACAAGCGTCGAGCAAAAGCTCTGCCAGGCGCGACCACCCTACAGGCAAAGTTAAGGTGCCCATGCAGTAACTGGAGCTCACGAAGTGACACCTTGCGTTTGGCCAATAAGTCCAAAATCAGTGCAGTGATCCTGGAAACCTTGTCAATGGGTAACCTGGATGCCTGCAAAACGGTGTCAATTTAAATACCCAGGAACGTGAGCTTGGTTGATGGGCCCTCGGTCTTTTCGGGCACTAAAGGGACACCAAGTTCCTTCATTAGCGTCTGAAATGTGATTAGGAGATGCGTACACGTGTCCCAGCCCCGTTCACCCCCGAACAAGAAATCATCGAGGTAGTGGGCTACAGACCGAGACCCCGACCTACGAACGAAGGCCCACTGGAGGAAGGTGCTAAAACGTTCAAATGCCGAGCAAGAGATGGAGCAGCCAAAAGGCATGGCTTTATCAACATAAAACTTGCCCCGGAATCTGAAACCCAGCAACTCGAAGTCACCCGGGTGCACCGGCAGCAGCCGGAATGCAGACTTAATGTCACACTTTGCTAATAGTGCACCCGGGCCACAAGAGCGCACCATGCGCAGGGCCTGGTCGAATGATGTGTACCTGACCGAACAAAGGTCATCAGGGATGGCATCATTGACCAAATGGCCAGCCGGGTACGACAGGTGGTGAATCAAACGAAATTCACCTGGCGTCTTTTTGGGCACTAGGCCCAAAGGGGAAACCTTCAGGTTGGGAAAGGGGGGAGCCTGAAAGGGGCCAGCAACCCTGCCTGCCGTAACCTCCTTAGCAATACTCAGGGCGGCCACCTCCTCCCTGCCCCTAAGGGAAAGTAAGTTGGGGGCATCTTGGGGGCACCTCTCCCCTGTGAACGGAATGCGGAACCCTCGCTGGAAACCCTCGAGGAGGTAACCAGCGTCCTCTCTCTTCGGGTATGTTGCGAGCCAACGCTCCAACATGGCCAAATTAACTGGGGAGGGGGCCTTTTGGGTGACCAGTTCCCTCAGCGGCAGTTCTGCCCACTCCCTGTCCACCTCTACCTCTGCCCCGAGACCCGCCTGCTCGCGGACACGCAGCGGCGGCGTGGGGGCCAGCGCAAGAGGGACATTCGTGCTTATACCGGCACTGTTTTCTGTTGCACGCGCCATTGGCCGAGAAGTTCCAACACAGCAGGCGGGTTGCAACCCCCTGCCCCGCCACCTGGCAGGGTGCCTGTGCTGGAGCGGCTGGCTGGACCGCATGTCCACAATGATACCTCTCCCCAGGTGCAGGGCGCGTGGGGGTCATATACAGAAGCCAAAGCTTCTGGCAGGACTCGTCCCACTTCATCTCCGGGTGTAGGGGCACTCTCATTCGAAATTCCTCATCGTAAGCCAACCACGACGGGCCAGGGAAATCAACCATCGCCCTGTAAATATTGTCCAAATATTGGACCATCGGGATGGCCAGATCGGGCCGGGCCTTGAGGTAGACCGCCATGTATATAAGATATGCGGGCAACCAGTTGGCCCACGTGAGTGGTGGCTTGCGACGGCGGGACTGCTCTTTGTCCTTCTCGTCTTGTCCCTCCCTCTCCTCCTTGGTGGGTTCCCTGTTCAATAGGGAGATAATGTCTACATATTCTCCCCGCCAAATCTTCTCCCTCGTGGCCTGAGCTAAATGATCCCCAAGGGGCAAAGAATACCCAGCTGTCGGGAATGCCGACACCGGCACGTTGGCAGTGCGGGACACCAAGAAAGGGACCTGAACTGCCCCCGTAACCCCTGTTGCCTGTCCAGCGGCGTAAGGCCCCCCACCCACAGGGGGGCCTGTAAGTGGCAAAGCTGCACCTGGGTAAGTCGGAGGCTGCTGTCCCCCCGCCCCGACTTGACGGGGCCACGGCCACTGGAGACCCTCACCCATGGTGGATGTTGGTGTGGGAGCATTAACTTGGACAGGATACTCACAGGGTGCACCCCCGCGGGCCGCCCCCACTGGGGGTTCCGGCCCACAGTGGGCGTCGGAGCTCGCGACCGCAATCGAGCTCTGCGGGCCCATCTGACCACCACCCGCCGGTGGTGCCTGCTGTGCGGGGAGCTGCGAGGCCGCGGCGGGCGCCGACCTGTGCGCCTTGAGCAGCTCAACCCGGCCGACGGCCTGCTGAAGACTGTCCGCACCCGTAGTGACCTGTCGGCCAAAAGGTGCCCCGGCTGGGTTGGATATCCCTAGGGATGCCCCCAAGGCCGCTACGCGGGCCAATAGGGCATTGACCGCCACAGAGCCCCCTGCATAAAGGGGGCCAAGTGGGCCGGATGGCCCACTGGTCGCAGGACCCTAGCCAGGTGCCGGGGTACTCGTACCCGGGTAGGGCCATGCCCAAAACTCCTGTCCCCGTGGTGCTGGGGGCATGCCCTGCCAGGTAATTGTGCCCAGCCCTCTCCCCTGGTTGAAACCTATGGCCGGGGGATGCGGGCCGGGGGCCGAAGGCCCGGCGACACCATGCCCACCCACCTGCCCCAAGCCGATGGCCGGCAATTGCTGGCCGGGGGCCGCAGCCCCCGCTGGGCCGGTCCGGGGCTGCAAAGCCTCGGGCCACGGGCTAATTTGCCCCATCCCACCGGTCCCGGTGGGAGCCTCCGCAATGGGGGCCTGTCGGGTGGGCGCAGTCGTGGTCCTCCGACCTGGCTGGCGCCTCCTGGACATGCGAACCGGGTTCACCATAGCCTTCTTCCTTGAAGGCATCGTGATCGCTGGTGGGAAGCCTAGGAAAAATGCAAGAGCAAGCTGTTTGCCGCCGAAGAGGCTTCCCTAGAGAAGGCTGAGAGCGACGGAGAAAAAACTTCTCCGCTCTGTCGCTTTCGCAAAATGGCAGCTCGGCTGCCTCGTGGCCACCCCTTTTAAAGAGGGCTGGCCACACCCCCTAACTACCCAGATGTCCAAGTCCAGTGGGGGGGTGCCCGCAAAGAGTGCAGCGGCCATTTTGGCGCCGCGCTTGCATTCTCAAGTCAGAAAATACCTCCCCAAATTCACTCAGTACAAGGTTTATTTTATCTTGGTGCATTAAGGATAAGAAAGCAGGCAATCATACACATATTAACCTTGGGTAACTTAATTGTGATGCACCATTGGGTGTAGCAGTTAGAATAATGGACTAGAATTCTGGAGATCTGGGTTTGAATTCTTGCTAAGCCATGGAAATTGTAGGGTGGAAGTGGCACTAATGCAGCTACTTTTTAAAAATATTTCCCCTTGAAAACCCTAACAAGGTTGCCATAGCTTGATTCTAACTTGATGGTGTGTTCAACACACAAACATAACTTGATTGTATTAACCCTCTTTGCCTCACACTCATTCTAAAAAATAACCACCAGGCACATTGACTTAATTCTATTTCCACTGGAAAGAATTATACTTTACATTAGGCAATGTATTAACTATGGTAATTTAGATTTAAAATGCAAAAAAGTCAAGTAGAGAAGCATGCTGGAATGTTGAATGTAGGAAAGAAATGCACCTATTTGCAATTTTCCAGTGAATAATGTTTTGATATAATTAATAGTCATTTCAATTAACCTTTTTCATGAAGCTAAAATGAGCCTCCCCTTGGAAAATCCTGATTAATATGCATCTTGAATCATAACTATAAATACACTTAAGTAGCATTTAAAGCATGGAAATATGGAATCATTCAAATGAAGTGCAGTTTCCAAAACACAATGTATTACAGAAATCATCAGCCCATGCATCCCACTAGCAGTCTGGAAAAAGAGCCAAGAGCAGATTCTAAGATTATCCAACTTAGGTATTGTTCTTATTTAAAGGGAAAATTTGGTACCTGTCATTGACACACAGATTTTAAAAGTACCACTTCCTACCCCTTTTTTCTCTTTAGTCTTTAGAAATAAGTGAAGTACTTGAAAAAGAAAATATATTTTTTAATTTTATACAAACAGAGCAAGAGACAAAAATACATAAGAAATCAGGCAAAAAGAGAGCTTATGAAACTTTTAAAAATGATTATGCAATAATTATGAGACGTTTAGCAGGAAATATAGTTACGAAGGGTATAACAAGTAAGACTTGAACTGTGTTATTATTATTTTAAAGTTTTTTAAGTTGTATATTTTGTTTTATGTTTATGAAATAAAATTAAAAAGAAGGAAATAAATTTATGACTTTATCTACTGAAACAGATGTTCATTTTCATACACAGCTGAAGTGTAACAATTAGAATCAACCTGTGTGGCAGTCTGGACCAGGGGTTCCCTAACCTTTTCCACACCATGGGCCTGCTTCATGTCAAACAACCTTGCAATTGGACCGGCAAGTGGAGGCATGAGTACCACAAAATGCAACAAAGTGCACACTGCACACAGGCAGGGGCGGAGCCCCACCACAGTTAAGCAACAAAGAGGAGGGGCTAGAGATGTAAAATTTCCAGAAATTTTGAAGCTCAAAAAACAAACAAACTGTTTTTTCGGGGGGGGGGGACAGAAAAAAACGGAACTTTTTGGAAAAATTGAAAATAATCTGATACCATACATATCTTTTTTTAGAAATTATTTATAAAATATTTGAACCTGGACTTATCTTAAAATATTTTAATCCCTAGTTGAATTACCATGTTTTAACTTGATGCTGATATTATTTTTTCAATTTTAATTAGGCTGTCAGAATTAGGAGAACTGGAATATGGACTTTCATTATAATAATGATTGAAAAGTAGAAATTCCAGGAAATATGGAGAGGGGAAAGAAACAGCAGTGGATGTTTGGTGTTTATCATTATACAGCTGTGAATTCCAATTCTGTTTCGTTGGTATATTTGTAAATACTAAAAATCCACTGCTGTCCCCCCATATTTACAAGCTGGGCATCCAGCATTATATGATTCTTAAGAGAGACAGAAAAGTTTCAGATGAGGCTTTTATCATGTCATTCATCTTTACACAGACTGCAGTCCATATCATTCTCCATTTTTTACAACTCCCTTATTTTTTCATTGCTTTTCCCATCCCTCCTTTACTGTAAAAAAAGCCATTAAATGGAGATGAATGGACTAGCTGCACAGTGAGTGCCTTCTGACTGCTAGCATGAGGTGTCCTCCAAATCAAAGTGCTGCAATTGACCCTGTCTTCTTAGCCCTGTCTCTCTCTTTTTCAGTCAGTTGCATTTCTGTTGTTCTCCTTTTGCACCAAACAGTATTAGAAAATTACAGTGCTGGGAATAGCTTAGCCCTGGGAGGGGGACCCAGGTGACTACATTTTCACTCAATAGAAGATGATAACCATCACTTAACCACCACAAAAGCATGCCCAGACAAAAAACCTGGTTCACCCAGGTTTCATCCTCAGAAACCTGGAAATTTTTGCTCAATCACTCACAAGCTGAGAAGAACACTTGGGGAATCGTTGACTCCAAACAACAATAGAGAATCCTCCACAGCCTTTAAAGCCATGATTCTTAATCCCTAGTTGAATTACATGTTTTAACTTGATGCTGATATTATGTTAGCATTATGTTCTAGTTGAGTCTCTAAGTCAGGGGTTCCAAAGCTACAGCCCGCAGGCCCACGGATGCCCTCATTGCTCCTGGAAGTGGAAGTGGATGCATTTATGTTAGCCATAAAATGTGCCCGCATGTATGTAAACACACCCGTACCTGTCATAAACATGGAAGTGGGCACATTTATGGCTGTTGTAAATGCACCTGCTGCCATTTCTGGGGGCATGGTCTGACCCGCTCAGCTATCTGGGGGCATAGTCAGGCCCACAGCAGAAAAAGGTTGGGAACCCCTGCTCTAAGTGAAGAGCATTCCATTTATGTGGTGCTACAGACAAGAAAGCCCTCCACCATGTTTCTTCATGGTGGATCATTCTCCATGGCAGAATAAGGAGGATACATCCGCACACACACCCTGAAAGATTTTAATGAGTGGACAGGTGTATATAGGGAGATGCATTCCTTCTATGCAATTCTTTCAAGATTGGTGTCGTGCAGGCATTGAAAGGTGATGCTGCCAGCAGTCTAGCTGTCACATAATGCACTTGCTGAAGCATCTGCATCATCTTCAAAGGCAGCCCTATATGAAGTGCATAACAGTAGTATAACCAGGAGATACAAGTGTATGAAGTATGTTGCCAGGTTATACTTGTCCAAGAAGGATAGTTGTAACTAGCAGACCAATCAAAGATAGACCCCTGCATCCTGAACCACCATTCTTACTTAAGCCTTGAGTGATAGAAATGCTTCAAGGAGTATTCCCACAATATGGACCTGTTAGGGGTAGTGAAACGCCATGCAGAACAGGTTAGAGACATAGTCACACCCACAGAAAGCACATATGCACACACACTGTGCCTTCAAAAACGGAACAGCTTTCAGTGTTTTCAAAAGATAGTAATTGATTCATGAATTGATTCTATGGCTGCAAAAAGGGTGTCATTATGTCTTATGTCATTTTAAAGTTTTACTTCAGTTGACAGATTAAAATGCATACTGCCACAGTTTTTTCTATTTTTGATTGTTAAGAAAGGTTGAGGAACTTTTTTATCTTCTAGATTATGAAGTTCATATAGGCTGTATGTAAAACAAGTAAATTAAATACACTTATTAATTTACCAATAATAATTTTTAAAACCCAAACATGGGTAAAAGAGATGGCACAAAGGATTTTGTAGTTATTTTTGTTTTAATTGGATGCAGAATCAGCATTTTTGTATTGGACTGGCAGCTGCAAGAACTAACGGAATGGGGGTGCCCCAAGAAATCCTATACATGGGTTTGAGCTAGGCATAAATTATGATGGGCTTCTAGCACATCCTTGATATGAGAGTACTAAATATATACAGTATAGCAAAGCGTGCACAACGAAAAGCAGCTCCTGCACAGTACATTTATTAAGCTATCCAACCAGCCCAAGCATGGGTAAAGGTAAAGGTCTCCCATGCTTGAAAGCCAGTTGTATCCAACTCTAAGGGCTGGTGCTCATCTCCATTTACCGTCAATGAGCCACTGCTGGTTGCCTCTGCAGACATTTCCATGACATGTGGCAAGCACGACTAGCCACCACAGCACATGGAATGCTGTTACCTTTCCCACTGAAATGGTACCTATCTATCTACTTGCAATTTCTTGTTTTCGAACTGCTAGGTTGGCAGGAGCTGGGATAGATGATGGGTGCTCACTCCATTGTGTCATACTCAAGTCTCGAACTGATGACCTGATGACCTTCTGGGCATTAAGCTCAGCATCTTAACCACTAAGCCACTACAGCCCCCATGCTTGAGTAGGAACGTGCAAATAATGCAATGTGAGGGAAATAAATAAAGAAGTCAAATAGAACAACAAAGGCAAAATATTTTTTAATTGTAATACATGTTTTAATCTCTGTCTCTGACGAACATCATGCATCATTTTCTTCCACAAAATTCCTTCTTTTTGCTTCATTTTACTTCAGTTTCCCCCTTTGAAACAGGTGAGAATGGGTCATTCGCAGAGCTTTTCTGTGCTGCTCTTGTGAATTTGATATATAATTATTGACAATACTATTATTATTAATCTGTCCAGTTTGCTAGAGAAGCAGAAACTAGTCAAGGCCCACTTAGTTACCTATGTAATGGCATTTAAGTGCAGCACTCTTATACTATGCTGGCTCTTGGGGTATATGCACACTGTTTTAGTAGTCGGAAGTACTGATCAAAAAAAGAACACAACAATTAATGTGCTTAGTTGGTTTTATAATTATGTGGATTTCCGTAAAATACCAATTAGACCAGTGTTTCCCAACCTTGGGTTTTTGGACTCCATTTCCCAGAAGCCTAAGTCAATTCCTCAAAGCACTGATCAGCCAATATACTGACTTAGGCTTCTGGGAATTGATGTCCCCTGTGGGGCGTGGGGCCCACTTTGGGAACCACTAAATTAGACTGTCAAGATTTGCATGACTGCAGATCTGCAAACATTGAAGAAATCTCTGATGTTTTCTCTAATCAAATTTCATCATCCCTCCCCTTCCTGCACTATAGCTAAATGGATTTCTTATTTAATAAAAAGGGAGGGTTTCATTTTGTCTTGCTGCCAGACTCTTTGCTCTTCTCCAACAGTCACAGGCTGAGCACAAGGCCACTGTACTCTGCTAGCACCATTGCCAAGTGATATTAACAATAAAAGTCATTCTTTTCCAGTGGACCCACTTACATGGCTATAGCCCTGAAATAATAAAAGACTGGCACTAGTGATATTTTATTTCTTGTATTGGCTACAGTAATGTTGCCATTACTTCTAAGTTTCTCATTTTATATTTATCCTGGTGAAAATATCTATTATATAACTGATCTGATGAAACAATCATGTTTTATTTTTGTTCACAGATACCTGAGAGGTCATTTTACACTTGCCTTCCTCCCTGGTAAATTCCAACAAAATTAAAGCTGCAGCCTATAACTGTAATTATTGATATAGAGTATGTGAGTGTCACTCTGCTTTGTATATATCCTCTTTAGTTATGCATTTATGCACACCAACTGTACTATAGACGATAGCTTTAAAATGTATGTCATTTTAAAGGTGTGCTCAACTTGATGTAGTTTGTTAATTAAATCCATCCAAAGCTTTTACAGTCAAACATTTGAAAGTGCAGAGTACTTGACTTATTTCAATGAGAAAAGTAGTTTCACCTGCTCACCTGATGAGAAAAGATGTGGAGAAACTACCTTCTGCATGTATTTAGTATCAGTTTGAAATGTAGGTTATTTTGAGTAAGTGCATTGCAACTCTCTGCTGAAATCTCAATAACTGCTTTAGCACATTTACAACTGCTTTATGTGCACTTCCTGGTAATGACTTGATTCTTCTCCATGCAATCAGTGTATTGTTATGCAGTAAATAAGCATTTTCTTCCCATTTTGGTTTATGAAGAACTGACATCTCCCCGTCTGCTCAACAGAGGTTGCATCATAATGTTTAAAGTACTACAATTGACAACATTTTAATGTCAGGAAAATGTCAAACTTCCTTCAAACCCCGCTATGATTGTGCCGCTGTGTGAAAGAGGGTTGGCTGTTTCAGTGTCATTGGTACCATTAGACACATGGAGTGGTAATGCCTTCTCTCTCTCTCTAGCTCTTTTTCTCATGACACTTTTTAGTATAAATTTGCTGTGTGAGGAAACTTCAGATCTTGGAAATGTAACTTGGTGAGAGGAGCAATAACTCCCACAACTCCTAGTAAACACAATCTAGTTTTGGGAGGAAGGAAATTCTGCTAAGGCAGCAGAAGTACACGGCCTTGGTTACTACTGCCTGCCATCAGTCATGTTTGCCACCACCAGCTGTGTTTTCTTTATAGAAAGTTACCTTCTCTCACTTCCACTCCTCAAGTTATTAGCTTGTAGCCCTCAAGCTGTTAGCTCTCAGACAGAGGAGTCTGTCTTTTTATGCATCTTAAGAAGGGTCTTCAAATCCTTGACAGGTCATGATAAATCTTGTTCTTTGAGAGCCTAAAAAGAAGTAGGGGAATAAAAGCTAACACATATAAAGACATCACTTAATTTAAAAGACAATTGGTAGCTTTTTATGTGCTGCATTATTCCCCAAAAGCACACAAAATTAAATGTGAAAAAGGAGTTTTCATCAACAGCATGGGCTGATTTAAATCATACCAAATCACAATGGAACAGCAAATAGTCCATTTAATTCCAAGATCTTAGTGCTTTGTACCATATTGGTTGTAAAGAGAGTTCTATGCATATGTAGGAGTGCTGAGAAAGTAAAATGAAACTGTTGGATGATGTATTTTGCTTTGGAAAGAATAAATGAATAGAGTACTTACTGATAAATGTTTTCTTGGCAAAGGACAATGATGTGAAAGTACTTGCTTAATAAACATGGTTGCCACAAACCTTGCCAACTGATGCCAAAAGATACTGAAGTGGGGAACAAAGGAACTTAATTAACACACTTTTGCTCTCACACAGTTTACCATAAAGATTCAAAACAACTGCTGCAATTGGATTCAGTTCATTGTTAGTTTTTCTCAGCATTACTTCTTTTTATCTGTTGAGATTTCTGGTTTCATCACTGCAAGTAAAGGGAGACAGGATTGTAACCTTCTCTGTCCAGCAGCTTGGGTTAGTTTTGCAAATAAGGGATGACATTCATCATTGAGATAGGGGCACTGAAGTACATTTTGTTAAAAATACAGTTGTAGAAGATTATAGTGTCTCTGACCAATACACTTACTTGCATCATCATCACAACAATCAGTATAAGTTGACTGCTAAACTGTAAGAAGAAGACTGAAAACTAAACTAACAAAGGAAAATACAGATACATTTTTAAAAGCAGAAAATACAATTTTATCTAACATTGCTGACACCATCTGTGTCTGTGAAGGAAATGCGATTTTATTCACTTTCATTTATCTTGAAGTCACACCAGGACATTCAGTTTTCTCTGGATTTCTCTGCATTAGCTTGCCCACATGGGGAGAGAAAGAAGAAGCCTTTCTTTCAATAGACCAGCAGATGATCAGTTAAAAGGAAACTGCTTAGCAAGATGAAGAGGCTTGTAATCAAGGCTTCCTAAAGTAATTACCTTTGTCCTGAACTGTAAAGCACAAGAGGCTTTACCTTTGTTCAAGAGAAAGAGAGGAAAAAGAGGGGGGGGGGACCAAAGAACAAGCTAGGAAAGGACTAAACTTAAGAGATGTGCTCTTATCTTCTTTCCTCAAATAAATAGGGACCAGACTGCATGCTACGCATGCTCACCACCCTTCTTTGACTTGTGGCACACAAACGACAGGCAAAATAGAAAATATATATTTGCCCACTAGACTCTGATGACTACTTATTAGCTTCCTTCTTTTTGCTCACATGGAGAAAACCTGTAAGAAGAAAAGAAGGGGAAGGGGTGTATAAGCATGCAGTCTTTCTTCAAGAAGCAAGAGATGATAGAGAAAGTATGGTCTTTACATGCACCCACAGCTAGTCTTCCCTTTTCTGATCAGTTCAGAGATCACATGCCTGAAATTGATTTTAAAAGTAGAAACCTAGAGGAGGTGAGGAAAAACTTTGAATTTGGGCAGAGAAATTACAGACTGATTTCTTTTTCCATTTATGTCATGTACTCAACAAAAAAAACCAATGTGAATCGGCTTGCTCCAATACTTATAGTATTTCCTACATTTTTTACCTGTGCACACAAAATGTGCTAATCCAATATGTGCCAACTCCTAAGTAAACCCGGTTCTGTTTGTTTAGTGTAAGGGACCAAAGACAATGAAACAGCCGAAGGGTTGGCTTAACACAGGTTTATTGCATGATGATCCGGAGGAACATGTGGTAATGGCGGATGGGTAGCTCAATATATACAGCTGGCTATACATTTGAATGTGGCTCGTCGACAGACTATTGGTTGCTGCCTGCGTGACGTCGTAGGAGGTCACACCCTTCTTGACCAGGTGAAGAGGTGGCGGGGAATCTTCCCGCGCTGCTGAACCAGGTGAATATGAGCCATGAGAGCTGGACGCTCGCTACTGCCCTCTGGTGGTCACTAGCTCGTGTCCCCTTATCGGGTTTACATTGATACAGCTGATGGTTATAATGTTGCACACAGAAAGGTTACATTGATAACACATGGCAAAGGTACATTGTTAAAGGCACAGCTTTACAGAACACAACATCCCTCCCCCCTAGGATGAGACGAAGTCTCTCAGCCAAGATGGCTTGTTGCATGTGCGTTTGGGCCGTGACGAGGGCTGCCCCCCCGGGGGCGTTATTGCTTCTTTGTTCCCTTGCACGTCCCGTAGTGTGGACCTCAATGCTTTGAGCTTGGGTCGCTTGTGGGGGGCAATTCCCAAAAACTCCCTCTGGGAAATGATTGAATATGAGGACCCTGAGTCAATTTCCATCCTAATGGGAACCCCTTGGACTAGTACCTCAACAAAGTAGCGGGGGTGTCTAGTAGACACGCTGAACACTGGGGCGTCGTCCTCGTTGCCGTCGGCGATGCGGCCCACGCCGTCCTGCTTCCGCGTGGCCTGGGCGCCGTCCTTGGGTCTCGTTGGGCGGTCTTGTCCGGCGGAATGGTCTGCGGAGCTCCTCCGGGTCTCGCGCTTCTTCCTGCACACCTTGGCGATGTGCCCGTGGCGGCCGCAGTTGTGGCACTCGGCCTTCCGGAAGGGGCACTTCACGCGGTCGTGGGCCGCTCCACAGCCGTCGCATCGCCGGCTCTCCTTCCGGACCCCCCGGACGTCCTCGTCGTCGCTGCTCTATGTGGACGACCCCGAAGTTCGCCGGGCCACCTGTACCGGAGCCTCTGCCTTGCTCGACTTCGGCCACCAGTCCTGAAGTTCTTGGACCCCGGCCTTCGTAGCTTCTGCGGCCTGGGCCGCTCTGACGACCTCCTGCAACGTGGGAGGCGGCTCTTGGTTCATTAACGTGCGCTGGGTCTCGGCGTCATTCAGGCCGCACAGCACACAGTCCCGGAGGGTGATTTCGGCATTCTCCCATTTGCACGGGCCGGCAGCCAGCCGCAGGGCCCCCACGAATGCGGCGACCGTCTCCCCGGGCGCTTGGACTCACCTCCAAAACGCACTCCGAGCGGGAAACATCGCCGTGGCGGGCCGGACGTGCTCACACAGCATCTGCATGAGTTCCTTGGCCTTGAATTCGCTCACCCTCCTCGGTGCAATCAGGTCCACCAAGGTCCTTTTTGTTTCTTGTCTTAGCATCCTGGTGAAGATGGCTCTTTTCTTCGCCTCTTCCGTGACTTCGGACTCGATCAGTGCGGCCTGGAAGTCCATCTCGAAGATCTCCCAGTCGCCAGGTTTCCTGATTTCGAAACCGGCGCATGTCTTGGTCCCGTGGGCTGCCATATCCCACCTTCGTCGCCAATTTAGTGTAAGGGACCAAAGACAATGAAACAGCCGAAGGGTTGGCTTAACACAGGTTTATTGCATGATGATCCGGAGGAACATGTGGTAATGGCGGATGGGTAGCTCAATATATACAGCTGGCTATACATTTGAATGTGGCTCGTCGACAGACTATTGGTTGCTGCCTGCGTGACGTCGTAGGAGGTCACGCCCTTCTTGACCAGGTGAAGAGGTGGCGGGGAATCTTCCCGCGCTGCTGAACCAGGTGAATATGAGCCATGAGAGCTGGACGCTCGCTACTGCCCTCTGGTGGTCACTAGCTCGCGTCCCCTTATCGGGTTTACATTGATACAGCTGATGGTTATAATGTTGCACACAGAAAGGTTACATTGATAACACATGGCAAAGGTACATTGTTAAAGGCACAGCTTTACAGAACACAACAGTTTGAGAAGACAGCCTGTGATCCTTCTTCTTCAAGTGCTGTATCCATTCCAGATATTGGCAACCATCATGGCAATAGTTTTCCTGTTCTTAACTCCTCAGAACAGTTCTTCCAAGGACATGTCACATCAGGCTCTCAGGTTCTTCAGCCATGAAGTCTGTCTACATCCAGAACCTCTCTTCCCAGGATCTTTCCTTGCAGTGTGAGTAGGAGTATTCTATATTTTATGTTGCCAAGGCATTAGAACTTTCTCTGCTAAATGGTCTTAAACAGTTCTTGTTCTTTATCCATCCGACACAACACTTCTATATTAGTCACATGGTCAACCCATGATATCTTTAGCAACTGACTGTAGATTCACATTTCAAAAGTTTTGATTCCCTTTTCAGATGCTTTAGTCAATTTTCAAGCTTTGACTCCATACAGCAACACTGGGAATACATAACATCTCACTATTTGGATCTTTGTTGTGGGAGTTAGATCTCTACTGCATAACAAATGTCACATTTTTATGCAGGGGGATCTTGCTTTTTCTATTCAGATTTTAATCTCTACCTCAGGATTCCAATTTTCATTTAACATACTCGCCAAATAGGCAATTTTATCAACTCTTTTGATTTCTTGTGTTCCTGCCATTAGCTTGCTGTGAGTTGGTGTTCAGCTTATATCAAGATGTTTTGTCTTCTTGGTGCTGAGATTCAAACCATATTCTGCACTTGAAGCTCTAACCGAATTCAGCATCAACTGAAGATCTGTAAGGTTTGTGGCCAACAACATTGTGTCATCAGCATATCAGATGTTATTCAGGTATTCCCCATTAATATTAATGCCAATGTTTAAATCTAATAGTGGCTCTGAAAAATACTCTGTGAATATACATTAAATAGTGTCAGGGACAACACAAGGCCTTGTCACACACCTCTGTGAATTTGAATCTGCTCTGTCAGCTGCTCTTCAACTCTGACTTGAGCTGGCTGATTCCAATAAAGGTTGGTGATGATTCTGATATCTTTATCATCTACACCCATTTTCTTCAGTGATCATCTTCTCATGCTGGCATCTGTCAAAGGCTTTTGCATAATCTATAAAACATGCATGCCTGTGACCCTAAATCTAGTTAATTGAGAGAATATTGCACTGAACCTATTGGATTGTCATGTGACTTCCCAGGAAACGTGTTTGGGTTTGTACTGTTAATGTTTGCTTTCCCGTTCAGATGTCTGGTGGTTAGAGTCTGATTCAGGCATGAAAACTTCTGCAAACACAGAGCTGGCTCTTTGGCTATAAATGGAGATGAGCACTGCACCCTAGAGTCAAATACCACTGGCTTTTGAGCAAAGGAGACCTTTACCTTTTCTAACTACAGCAAATTTGAATACCAAATAGGGATCTTCTGCTCAAAGGTCAGTTGTATCCAAACCTAGGGTTCAGTACTCATCCCTGTTTATAGCCTAAGAGCCAGTGGAATTGATCCACAAAAGCTCACATGAAAATACAGCAGTTAGTCTATAAGGTGCCACAACATTTTTGTCTTTTTGCTTCGTTTTTCTCTGATATGCTGGCACAGAATAAAATGTTTTAAATGGTAGCATGTGTTTCATGCATATCAGAATAAACAAAACAAAAAGAAACCCCCTTAGCCTACTCCAGACCCTCTCCACACACACACACACACACACACACACACACACACACACACACACACACACACACACACACACACACACACACACAGGAAAATAAACAAAACAAAAAGACAAACAGACTTACTCAGAGGTGGCAGGCAGCAGAGCGTCAGGGCACATCCCTGCTTGGCCCAGTCCTCTTCCTCCTTGCCCCAGGACCACGGGGGCAGCGGAGCCAGGATTGCCCAAGTGGCAGCGGCGGAAGCATGGCCCTCTTCTTCCTCCTTGGCCCGGGAATCCGGAACCATGGAGGGGTGAGGTAGGAGCTCCCAAGTGGTGGCGGTGGAAGCATGCCCAGAGCAGCATGACTGGGGGAGCCAGGAAGAAGAAGAGGAAGAAGACAGAAGAGGTGCTGCAGCCAGAGCCAGGGAGGAGAAGGGGCCGACCAGACTGGTAGCAGACTTGGATGGTCATGCTCACCTCCCTCCCACACCAGGCCCACCTCCTCCTCCTCTTCATCCTGCAATCCAGGCATTACCAGGAGCCAGGAAAAAGAAGAGGAGGAAGACGGAAGAGGTGTCTTCAGCCCTGGGCGAGGCCAGCATCTTTGGCTCCCTCCCGTGGCCCAGCTGGTCATTGGGGGTGGGAGCCACGGCGAGCCCAGCTGTGGACAATTGTGGTGGAGCCCTCAAAAGCGGCCGCCGCCTCACCCGACACCAGCGTCTTTGGCTCCCTCCCGTGGCCCAGCCGGTCACGGGGGGTGGGAGCCACGCCGAGCCCAGCTGAGGACCATTGCGGCAGAGCCCTCAAAAGCAGCTGCTGCCTTGCCTGATGCCAGCATCTTTGGCTCCCTCTTGTGGCCCAGCCGGTCACGGGGGGTGGGAGCCACGCCGAGCCCAGCTGTGGACCATCGCGGTGGAGGCCTCAAAAGCAGCCGCCACCTCGCCCGATGTCAGCATCTTCAGCTCCCTCCCGTGGCCCAGCCGGTCACGGGGGGTGGGAGCCATGCTGAGCCCAGCTGTGGACCATCGCAGTGGAGCCTTCAAAAGTGGCCGCCGCCTTGCCCAATGCCAGCGTCTTCGGCTCCCTCCCTTTGACTGCCTTGGCTGCCTTTGCTCATGTCGTGGTTGAGACGTGGAGCTCCTTCCCCAAGTTGTTGGGGGAGTGGTAGCTCCTACGAAATTTCTCCAGCGGACATGGGGGTCTTGCTACTTTGGGTTTGCTGTAGTATAATTATATTTATTGTATTTTTATTGTATTTTTATGATCTAATTATGTAGTGTAGTTTTTGTATTTTGATATTATGCTTATCTGGATTGTTTTCCATTTTGAATTTATTGTATCTTTGTATTATCATTTTATTGTTACTTTGTTGGATTATGTTGTTAACTGCCTTGAGTCGGCCTCGGCTGAGGAAGGCGGGATATAAATTAAACTGATTGATTGATTGATTGATTGATTGATTGAGGCACTGGGGAAGCATTGCTGCCACGGCATCCTAGTGGCATGGTGAGGTCCTTTCAGTCTTGCCACTCTGGGCAAGCAGCAGTGGCGGCCCCTCCTCCTCCTCCTCCCTGTCTCTGGCTACGGCACCTCTTCTGTCTTCTTCCTCTTCTTCCTGGCTCCTGGTCATGCCCAAAGTGTGAGGAGAGGAGGAGGAAGAGGTGGGTGTGGTGTGAGAGGGAGGTGGGCATGGCCAGCCAAATCTGCTACCTGTCCGGTCGGAACAGGGCGGACCTGCTGATGCCCATCACTGCTTTTAAGTCTACTTGGGTTAATGGTTAAGATGCTGAAATTGATGACTGGAAGGTCAGCAGGCCAGCAGTTCTAGACCCAAGTGCTGCATGATGGAGTGAGCTCCCATCTTTGTCACAGCTCCTGCCAAACAAGGAGTTTGAAAGCAAGAAATTGCAAGTAGATAAATAGGGACCACTTCAGTGGGAAGGTAAACAGTATTATGTGCACTCCGGGGTTGAGGCATGCATTCCACATGTCCATGGAAATGTCTGTAGATGTAGCCAGCACTGTCTCTTTGGCTATAAACAGAGATGAGCACGGACCCCTAGAGTTGGATACAACTGGCTTTCGAGCAAGGGCAACCTTTACCTTTACCTAATAACAGAAGATCCCTGATTGGTATCCAAATTTGCTGTGAAGTTTGGCCCTGCTTAGTTGCAAGTAGTTAGTAAAGGTAAAGGTCACCCTTGCTCAAAGGCCAGTGGTATTTGACTCTAGGGTGCAGTGCACATCTCCATTTACAGCCAAAGAACCAGTGGTGTCTGAGTTTGCAGATGTTTTTGTGGTCATGTGGCAGGCATGACTAGACTGACTACCTAGTCATATGGCCACACCCATAGAGTAGGCCATGCCCACAGAGTAGGCCTTGCCCACAGTGTGGTAGTAAAAAAAAATCAGTCCCACCACTGCCTGAAAGCACTACTTAGGTGGGATATACTGGAGTGCTGGTAGGCATTAGGGCAAGTAGGTACTCTTGCTAATGTACTCCAGGGCAAATACAGTAGTATGAATAAGTGGTTAGAGTGAGACTCCTGGAACCCATTGAACAGTGATATTGGGTGACCATATTTTAAACCCCAAACTCTGAATTGTGCAGACCCAATCAAAAGTAAATAAATACTTTAATCTTTAGAAGCAAAATACAAATACTAAGAGCTTGCAATGCTGTTTTTTTAACCTTTGGAAAAAAAAATCTGAGTGCTTTGGCTTATGGAAGCCGATTTCTATGTTTATCTTTTTTCTGATAGAAATTCTGGCTGCAACTTAGAAAAGTCTGCTTAAGTAATGACATCGCCACCTGTAAATTATTGCCCATAGCAAATGGCTCAGTGAAAAGGAATTGATTCCTACTGCTTTGACATTTACGAAAACACCTCTGTAAGGTGAAAATACTTAACATCAAATACAATATAATCATAGTTGGAGTGGACTTCAAAGATAATGCATTCCAGCTTACTTCCATAAAATAATTCTCTGAAATGAAAACATCCACAAGTCAAAACTATCCACAAATTGAATGAGAAGCTAGTAGTGACCAGAGCATTCATGACTCACACAAGTCAACAAAAAGCAAGGTATTGTTCACCTCCATCCTATGGGGTATTATATCCCTGTCCCCTCCCCATATGACTGCCAGGTGAGATCTTCTCAGTTCTCTGTAATTTTTGCCTAATACTTAAGTACAGGCGGTGGTACCTTTTACTGATCTATGTGGCAAGACTAAGTGCCAAATGAAAAGGGAAGGAGTAATTCTTGGCTACTAAAGTTACCATACACAATAAACTCCATTTTTTTCTTTTCCCAGTTTGTATTCCTCCTTACATGGAGATCTGGGAAAGCACAGTGATGACTTCAGCCAGTGTACTGGCAACTTCTTTTCCCATGGTAAAGGAATGGCACAATAGAAGGAATTATGCTTGTGGTGTTCCAAAACCCTAACATTTTTATCCAAAAACAGTATTACCAGTGGTATCCAGTGAGGTCATTGCAATGCCTGACATGCCCTCCCTGCCCACAGTTTTTTTCCAGCTCTGCAGTACTTACCCCCTAGACCAGTGATGGTGAATATTTTAGAGACCAAATGCCCAAGGAGGAGGAGGAGGAGGCAGCTTGTGAGTATGCACTCGTGTGTGTGTGTGTGTGTGTGTGTGTGTGTGTGTGTGTGTGTGTGTGTGTATGCCACCTGCAAGTGCATGCCTACCCCATGGGTGTGCACCCCCTCTGCAGGTACACATGTCCCCCATGGGTGTGCATGCCCCCCATGGGTTTGCATGTCCCCCATGGGTGTGCCACTGCCACCTCCTCTGTCTCCTAGATGGGGTGGGTGGAGGATGTCTGGTCTCTGCTGCCACCTACCATGTGGGATTTCAGCCTCCCCAATAGCAAATGGAGAGGGGTGAGTGGGGAAGTGGTACTGCCTTTGGTGCCAGGGGGCAGGGCTTATCTGTGATAGCATGCATGCCCACAGAAAGGCCTGTGCATGCCACCTCTGGCATCCATGCCGTAGGTTCACGTACACTTCCCTAGAAAGTGGAAGTGGATGTGCCAGCTCATGTGCAAACATACCCACCATCAATACATCCAGCCTGTGGTGCAGTATGAGGGGGAGTTGACTGGCCAGAGGCACAGTAAGGTTGAGAGCCCCTGTCTTAGTAGATCAGAAGTTTAAGTATTGTTTTTTTTAATTGTGTTATAACAAACTTACAAACAAAAACAAACAAACCCATACACAACATATACATAATATTAATATATATGTGCACCCTCGACTAGTGGGACATAAACATTATCAAATTATTACTTTCTATATTCTTACATGAACTGTTTAAGACCATTAAGCAAAGAAAGCGCCAATACCTTGGATGTATAATGAGGAATGACATAAAATATAGAATACTCCAACTCGCTATTCAAGGGAAGATCCCTGGGTAGAGAGGCCCTGAATGTAGATGGATTTCATGGCTAAAGAACCTAAGAGACTGGTGTGGAATGTCCACAGAAGAACTGTTCCAAGGAGTTAAGAACAGGAAGATTATCATCATAATGATAGCCAATATCTGGAATGAATACAGCACCTGAAGAAGTTTCTTACATTGCTATAGTTTGCCTCTTAACCTCCAGAAAGTTAATATATCTTGTTTTGACTGTGTCCCTTTTCAGTTTGAGTATTCTTTCAGGGTATACATTTTTGGAAAAAGACATTAAGAGGACATTAAGAGCTTCCATGCCTCTTGAAGAAGTAGGATGAGGAATGCTTTCTATGGAAGGAAATAAGACAGGGACATCTATCTATCTCAGAAAACATCTTAAGAGTTTACACCAGTTTAAGCATAGATGAGGATAAAAAGATTTTGTTATTTTCCACATGTCATTGCTGTGTATTTTCCATCTGTATATTTTATATACATTTGGCAACTCTTTGCTTTCTTATAAAATCCATTTGAGAATTTCAGACTGAATTTGGTTAAGGGATATCTTGTACTATTTCTAGACCTTGACCATTCGGATTACCATCCATCTGGATAAATATTAGTTATTAAACATTAAAGGAGATGGTAGCAGCAGATTTTACAAAAATAAACTACCCTCAGTTGATCAATAGCCTTAGGCTTTCTGTGTGTTCTCTGAACATGCCTCTTTCAGAGTAAAGAAATTCAGGCAGATGGGACAGACACTGGAAAGCCAGACTGAGAGGTGGGTTTCATGACAGTTGTAATTGGTCACTGAAATTCAACACACTTCACATTTGAGGTGATTTTTCCAGGGTGCAAGATAAATTCTGAGAATTGGAGGTAAAGATGTAGGTGAAAAAAGAATGATTACAACCATTTCCATAATTTCCTTTGCTAGCCCAGCTTTCCCACCATGGCAAGTGACAGCCATACTGCAGTAAATGACTAGCCAATGGATGTTTTTCACTTTTAAATGAAAGCAAGGGCAACTGTTATTATAGCAATCGACAGACAGGTGCTCTCAGCCATCCAAGTGCAGATAAATGTAAATTTATGGTGGGACATAATGCATTTTAATCAGTGATGTGCTGTAAAAAATTTTACTACCCCCACCCTGGTTGTGGCTAACTCTGTGGGCATGGCTAACTCTGTGAGCCATGCCACCTTAGCCAGCCATACCATGGCCTGGGGTAGGGAGGTGGGTGTGGTCAGCCAAGTGGGCATGGCCTGGGGGGAATTTCCGCTACTGGTGCCCACACACCTGTGGGCACTGGGAGCAGCACATCACTGATTTTAATGTACAATGGTGAGAGGGGGGAGAGCTTCAAGATATTGAATATTCTTCTTTTGTGTCCCGATCAAACACTGGGCTGCCAAAATGAAGCCACTTTCTTGGTTTCATTGAATATTAAAACATATATATCATATTGAAATATAGAATTATCTGTGACAATGGGCACAGTTAAGATAAAGGTACTGATGTCAATGTGATTGATGCAGAAAGGCTGAAAACACCCTGAGTTCACTACAGACTGTCTATGCCTAATCTTATCTGATGTAAAATGTAAGAAAAATGTAATCTCCTTCTATATCACAGCAAACATCTTTACAGACTCAGATTAAAGATAAGAGGCTGCATGTTTTGGATCATGTATTGCAATAAACATGGACATTTGTTTCCTTTCCCCTCTGAGCCCACTTGTTCCTCTCCAAATATGCCCTGCACAGTTAAGAAACATGTGAAGTGGGGGCTTAAGAACATGGAATTGGGAGAAATGCAAGGGAAATTTCAATTGTATGAGTAGAAATATAGTCAGAGAGTATTAGATATCCGCTAACTCTCTAGGATAGCTTCCAATCAACACGGAAAAGAACAATCCAATCCAGACTGCAGTACCTTTGCTTCTGCCAACCTCTCATACAGGCCACGAGTCACAACCAGGCAAAACAAGCCATTAAACAGAGAATACTAGACATGGAAAGGTAAGACGATCTTGCCAGGGCCCCTACCTTCCTGACTCCAGAGTCTTGGAGACACATTGTTGCCGCAGCCTGGTACCTGCACCAATTTGAGACACCAAGTCATTGGAGGGCATTTATGTTAACCTGCTGCCAGGCCCTCCCTTCTGTGGTTCTCGAGTGAAAGTTCCAAAGGACACCAATGTCAGAGAGACTATGACCCTGTGACACTGGAGAAATTGAAACCATAGAACATGTTCTCTACATCTGCCCTTTTTATAGAGACATCCAGAACAAGTTCATATATCTCCTGCTCTGAAAGTATCCTGGCCAGTCAAACGGCACATATACCCACTGGCTGCTATCTGATGAAAGGCCCACCTTCACCCACAACACTGCCAGGTTCTGCACCACAGCATGTAATATTAGAAGAACACTCCTGGCAGGTCCTTCAGATAAATAAATTACTATGGCTACAGTATAGGCTTAACTGTAGCAAGGCAATGCATTGCTAAAAATTGGAAGAGTGAAATAATAATTAGCACAGGGGATTGGTATAAGGAAATGTGGATATTAGCAGTGAATGACAAGTTAACATGGGAATTAAACACAAGAAAAGGAATAGTAAAAGAAAACAAATTTCATGAAATTTGGAAATATTTTATTGAGTATGTACTAATTAAGAAACAAGGTTGTACTCCGGCACCTGAATATCGTTCTTTTTTTGGATGTAAAATAGCGATATAAAGTAAAGTCATTCTCCGTAAGCATTGTAAATATCACTGGGTAAATGTAATGTTTTCATATACAGTGTAAGAAATTATACTTAAGTAATAAGGATAGTGATAAGAGTAGATATTATTAATAGATTTAAAATAGAGATTAAGTTAATAGGTTGATCAGATTTCATTATTCTGTATATGTCTGAATATTTCATTTAGTTGTATTTTGTATCAAGTTTATTATGTTTTGTATTGCTTTTAATTTTTGTTTGTTTTTTATGTGATAGCTTGTTTCAAAATAGTTTATGTGTTTTATGTACACTGTTATTTGATAATAATTTTTTTTTTAAAAAAAGAAATAGCTGTAACATTATTTATCTTAACTCTGAGCAGAAATGCACCATTTTAGGCACCCTCATTTTAACTTCTGTCCCTAGATATTTTTAAGTACCCTCATTTTAGCTTCTATTCCTTTTGCTGGTCTTGGACCATAATAAAGATTAATTTGATTTGACATCCAAATATATAACCCTGTAAATTTGTCCAATAACCGGAATAAAACTATAAAGAATCTAAATCTTGTGTATTTGAACTTCATTTTAAAAATTATGTTGATTCCCATTTCCCCCCTCATTTAAAATGAATGACAAGACAGGAAAATTTGTTCTAGTTGAGCTTTAATTTTAAGAATTGCTTATATGATGCCATTTACATTCCTAGCTCAAAAACCACTAGGTAGGAGAGTTTCTGCACTCTGAGCAATTTTGCTTTGTGATTTCTCAGACAACATATTATTTTTGACATTAAATTAAACTCACAGCTTCTCTGATATGAAAGAGAAGCTTGAAGGAATACATAATGAATTGCAATAAAAGGTTTGTCATGTTTAGCAACAGGTTGCAAAGTCATAAATATGTTGACCTAAATGAAGGTCAGAAGTTATACTTTTTGCATGTGAATTATGGAAGAAGTTATAATTTAATACAGAAAGCAAAACAGGATGGTTAGCACAGTAAAAGGTACTGTACCTGTATAACCATAACAGCACCTAGGGAAGATTGTTTTAAGACAAACTGCTATTTAATTTTTGATTAATTTTCTATTCTCCTCCACTCTTTTGCAGGCGCACCCCCCAAAAAAGACTCAGACACCGGTATATGTGGATAACGGCATTGGGCCACATTTATTGATTCATGCCCTAGTCCGAATTATATATTTTAATTGGTACTCAGCCAATTATAATTCTTAAGGCAAGCAGGCCGCAGTAACACTGGTAAGGTTCCTCCCAAAATTGCCAACGGCAATTGGCTACAATGTATCCATTTGAAGAGGGCGAACATATAATTCAAAACACTTCGATCCCCACCTCCCCATATGGCCTCAGAGTACCCAAATGCAGCCGCAGTAGAAGCAGCTCCTATTCTAAAAGAATGGGTGCCGTAACGAGCCCCGGGGAGGCCAATACTGGACAGTGCCTTACCGGTCACCTTCCAAAATTGAAATTTAGTAAGGGGAGACCCATCTTGGTGGCAGAAAAACGGGCCAGGGTGTGTACCACGCATTGCAAGGAACTCTTGTAGGGCACCAACCGGACAGATGTCTGCAATGGAACATCGTAGCAGTCTAACACCACTGCCTACACCGTGCTGATCAACCTTTGAGGAACGTATCCTCAACTGAGCCCACTCATTGGAGAAATAGACATCTTCGAGTTCAAGTGCCCTACGAGCCGCATCCGCCTTAGACAGTAGCACCAGCTCACTGATGCGGAGCGCTCCAAAAAAGGCCACCGTGGTAGCCGCATGAAACAGAGCTGCCTCATACCTGTCAAAACACAGGTCATGCCAGCCTCGTGCAAGGTGGGTAAGAACCCCTGGAGAAATAGGGTGGCGATTGTCCGGGCGGCGTCCACGTTCCCGTGTCCACCCCTCCAAAACATGTCGTATACGGAAATCATTCGTGTTGTCAGCAGAGCCCCTCACTTTGGCCATGAATGCCAGTGCTGACAGCCTGGATGCTATGGTGCGGGGAGCTAGGCCCTGACTGTGTGTAACTGGAATGGGCCACACCTCGAGCAACCGGAGTTGCGCACAAATTTTTTTAAATTGACTGAATGCATGGTGATACGCCTTATGCGTGCGGGGCGCCAGCGACATGCCGATCGCCTGGTTCACCTCTCCTTGCCAAACGTCCAAATCTCGTCCGGGAGTGGCAAGGGGAATTCCTCTGCATCCGGAGCCAAGGCGCGGAACTGGGGGATCTGCAGGCGGGATAAAGCATCAGCAATATCGTTATTAATACCTGGTACATGTCTGGCCCTGAAGAGCACATTGAGGCGTAGGCTGCACAACACAAACTGGCGAACTAACTCCATGACCTTGGGTGATTTAGATGTCTGGGAATTGACAATGTGCACTACCGCAGCATTGTCACACCAGAAATGAACCACTGAATTGGCCCACTCCTCACCCCATAGCATCAAAGCTCCCAGTATCGGGAAGAACTCAAGGAATGTAAGATCGCGTAGACGATCTGTGCCCCTCCATGCTGGAGGCCATCGGCCGTAGGCCCACCTCCCCTCAAAGTAAATCCCATATCCCAGGGACCCCGAGGCATCCGACTGAACCTGGAACCTAGGGGAAACCAAAAAGTCAGATCTCCAAAATGACACCCCGTTGAAGTCCCTCAGGAACTTAAGCCAAACCAACATGTCAGCCCTCATGCCCTTGTTCAGTCGGACTCTGTGATAGCGCCTGGATAGGCCAGTCATGGCGTCGCATAAGCGTCGAGCAAAAGCTCTGCCAGGCGCGACCAGCCTGCAGGCGAAGTTAAGGTGACCATGGAGAACCTGGAGCTCACGAAGTGATACCTTGCGTTTGGCCAGTAAGGCCAAAATCAACGCAGTGATCTGGGTAACCTTATCCATGGGTAACCTGGATGCCTGCGAGACCGTGTCAATTTCGATACCCAGAAATGTGAGCTTAGTTGATGGGCCTTCGGTCTTTTCGGGCGCTAAAGGGACACCGAGTTCCTGCAATAGCATCTGAAATGTATTGAGGAGACACGTACATGTGTCCCAGCCCCGTTCACCCCCGAACAAGAAATCATCGAGGTAGTGGGCTACAGACCGGGACCCAGACCTGCGAACAAAGGCCCACTGAAGGAAAGTGCTAAAACATTCAAATGCTGAACAGGAAATAGAGCAGCCAAAAGGCATGGCTTTATCGACATAAAATTTCCCTTGGAATTTAAAACCCAATAACTCAAAGTCGCCCGGGTGCACAGGCAACAAACGGAATGCCGACTTAATGTCACATTTGGTCAGAAGTGCACCCGGGCCACAAGAGCGCACCATGCGCAGGGCCTGATCGAATGATGTATACCTGACCGAACAAAGGTCATCAGGAATGGCATCATTGACCGAATGGCCTGCCGGGTATGACAGGTGGTGAATTAAACGAAACTCCCCAGGGGTCTTTTTGGGCACCAACCCTAAAGGGGAAACCTTCAGATTGGGAAAGGGTGGCATAGGAAAGGGGCCAGCAACCCTACCTGCATTAACCTCCTTAGCAATATTTAGGGCGGCCACCTCCTCCCTACCCTTCAGGGAAAGTAAATTAGGGGCATCTTGGGGGCACCGCTCCCCTTTGAATGGGATGCGAAAGCCCCGCTGGAAACCCTCGAGGAGATACCTAGCATCCTCTCTCCTCGGGTAAGTCGAGAGCCACCGCTCCAACATAGCTACGTTAACCGGGGAGGGGGCCTTTTGAGTGACCAGCTCCATCAGCGGCAGATATGCCCACTCCCTGTCCACCTCTACCTCTGCCCCGTGACCCACCGGCTCGCGGACACGCAGCGGCGGCGTGGGGGCCAGCGCAAGAGGGACACTCATGTTTGTATCGGCACTGTTTTCTATTGCATACACCATTGGCCGAGAAACTCCAACACAGCAAGCGGGCTGGAACCCCCTGCCCCGCCAGCTGGCGGGGAGCCTGTGTTGGAGCAGCTCGCTGGACCGCATGGCCACAATGGTACCTCTCCCCAGGCGCCGGGCGCGTGGGGGTCATGTATAAAAGCCACAGTTTTTGACATGGCTCATCCCACCTCATCTCCGGGTGTAAGGGCACTCTCATTCTAAATTCCTCGTCGTAAGCCAACCACGATGGGCCAGGAAAATCCACCATTGCCCTGTAAATATTGTCCAAATATTGGAACATAGGAATGGCCAGGTCAGGCCGAGCCCTGAGATACACCGCCATATAGATGAGATATGCGGGTAACCAGTTGGCCCAGGTGTGTGGTGGCTTGCGACGGCGAGACAGCTCTTTGTCCTTCTCATCCTGCCCCTCTTTCTCCTCCTTGGTGGGAGAAAATATCGACATACTCCCCCCGCCAAATCTTTTCCCTTGTGGCCTGGGCCAAATGATCCCTGAGGGGCAAGGAATACCCGGCCGTCGGCAATGCCAACACTGGCACAGTATTAACACGGGGTATCAGGAGGGGAGCCTGGACTGTCCCTGCGACACCCAGTGCAACCCCGGGGGTGGAAACCCCCCCACCCAATGTTATGCCAGTATGGGACCAAGCTGCACCCGGGTAAGCTGGGAACTGATGCCCACCCGCCCTGACATTACGAGGCCATGGCCACTGAAACCTGTCCCCGTAAGTGGAGTGTGATGTGGGAACATTAGCTTGAACCTGATACTCACTGGGTGCACCCCCGTGAGCCGCCCCCACTGGGGGTTCCGGCCCACGGCGGGCGTCGGAGCTCGCGACCGAAATCGAGCTCTGAGGACACATCCGACCACTACCTGTCTGGAGTTCCTGATGTACGGGGAGCTGCGAGACCGCGGTGGGCACAGGCCTGCGCGCCTCAAGCAACTCAACCCGACTGGCCGCCTGCTGGAGAGTGGCGGCTGTCGTGGTAGCAGGCTGGCAAAAGGGGGCCCCAGATGGCAATGAAGCCCCCCCCCCAATGGGGTTATTGGTGATCCCTAGGGATGCCTCTAGCGCCGCCACGTGTGCCAGTAATGCATCCACCGTCGCAGATCCCCCTGCATAAAGGGGGCCAGGTGGGCCGGATGGCCCACTGGGCAATGGTCCAGTGCCCCCGACTTGAGAGCCAGGCCCCCAATAGGGCCATGCCCAAAACTCCGGCCCATGAGGGGCCAGGGGTAAGCCCTGCTGTGCAACCGCACCAGGCCCTTCCCCATGCTCAAAGGCCATGGCCGGCAATTGCGGGCCGGGGGCCGAAGCCCCTGTAGGGCCAGTCTGAGGCTGGAGAGCCACGGGCCATGGCCTAAGCTGCCCCATCCCACCGGTCCCGGTGGGTGCCTCCGGTAAGGAGTCCTGTTGCGGGGGCGCAGTTGCGGTCCTCCGACCCGACTGCTGCCTCCTGTTTGGGCGAGCCTGAGTCACCATAGCCTTCTTCTTAGGAGGCATAATGAAAGCACGATCCCTTTCCAGGGATCAGAACCCGATGGCTGGAAAGCCGAAGATTAAGAAGCCAAGATCCCGCTAAGGCTCTGCAGCCAAGCTCGGCTCTCTGAAAGAGACGAAGAGCGACGGAGAAAACTTCTCCTCTCCGTCGCTTTTCCAAAATGGCAGCTCGGCTGCCTCGTGGCCACCCCTTTTATAGAGGGGTGGCCACGCCCCCTAACTCACCCGGATGTCTGAGTCCGGGTGGGGTGGGGGCCCCCGCAAAGAGCCCGGCGGCCATTTTGGCGCCGCGCTTTCATTTTGTGTTTTAAGTTAAACTGATTGAGTTATCGCCTGGAGTGCACTGACTTAAAACTAGTGGAAAGACATAATCATTAATTGACTTAGACTTTTCTTTAGGACACATAATTCCAGTATAGAAATTTTTGAAGTGGTAGCCCTGTTAGTCTGTGCAAGCATATCAGAGATTAAACAAAAAAACAAAACAAAAAAGATGCACACAAGAATACAAAAATACTGTGGCAACTTAAAGACTAACTGCTGTATTTTAATGTTAGCTTTTGTGGATCAAATCCACTTCATCAGCCATAAGAGTGGATATCATGGTATACTTTTGTACACACAGTAGACCCTCACATAACGATGTTGCTTGGTTCCCCAAGTAGCGTTGTTAAGCGATTTTTGTTGTTATGTGAGTGTCTATGGAGTTTCCCACAAAACAACATTTTTAGCATCGTTGTCCGGATAATGATGGTTATTTTAGTGTTGTTGTCCGGACAACAACACTAAAAATGTTGTTATGTGGGGGAACACATGGTGCATAACGACGCATTGTTAAGCGAAAATGATGTTACCCGAACGCGTTGTTATGTGAGGGTTGACTGTATCTGGTATAGAGGACCAGAGTAGCTGGCAGAGTTGGTTGGTTCAAGAGATGGATATGCAAATCAATATTTACTTACAACCAGTAATATGCAATCAATTTTTGGCTGTGAATCTCTGATGGGAGTCAGTTTGAGGAGTTAGTTTCTGTTTTTGCAAAATAAACACTCTGACATTCACAGACAAATTGATTGCATGTTATTACTGGTTGTTAATAACTCATTCATTTGCATATCCATCTCTTGAACCAAACAATTCTTGCTCAGCTACTCTGGGCCTCTATACCAGATGTGTACAAATGTATACCATGATATCAACTCTTACGGCTGAAGAAGTGGACTTGATCATGAAAGTTAACATTAAAATACAGCAGTTAGACTTTAAGTTGCCACAGTGTTTTTTTGTCATTTTTTCTTTTCTTTTCTTTACTCACTGATATAATTCCAGCATTATAGCCTTGTCAACCATTGTCCAAACAGAGCATATAAATAAGACTATGATCTCTAACGGTGTAATATATCTGCTAATGAAAAAGTAGAAATGAATGATTGCAAAATTTAGTTACTCTACCATAAAAATCTGCCAACTGAAAATTATGTTTAAAACTCTGTGTAACTTCTTAGTAACTAGTGGAAAAGTGTAGATGGAAAAAGAGATCACAAATGGAAACTCAGAAATTTAAAAGAGGCAGGAAGGAGACACATCAGAGGGGTGTGGTAATAAATCACATTCCAGACATTTAATTCTTAAATGACACTTTTTATTCTGTCAGCTGATCTCTCCCGACACTCCCCTTTCCTGAAAAAGAGTCACTGAATGATTCACTGTGGGGGTACATCAGGAAGATCTCCCTATCCATGTCAAACTTTGAAAGCATTACTTTTGTGGGCTCTGATTCCAGATGTTGTGATTCCAGCTGGGATGTCATCATTTATTCATAATTATTGCATCGTACTTATGTAGGTTATTAAGTAAGGATTTGAAATCTGTTTTTATTCTGTTTCTGCAATATTCTCTTCTTAGCCTAACCGGAGCCATTTTTAGTTGGCAGCTGCCATTGAATGGCATCATCCCTTTTCTCTGGGAAAGTACATTTTGGTTCTTCTTCCCAAGGTCATTGTCTGGGAAGATGTTCTATCTCACGGTCTGAGATGGAACATAGTTAAGATAACCATCTGGTATCCTTTGATCTACATACAAAACTTGTCATTTTGAGAAATCAATTAGCACTTTTCAATGACACTTTCTCAGGCAAAATGGTATAAAAACCATAGCTTTTGCTCTCCCAGGCAAAATGGTATAAAAACCAGCTTTTGCTCTGTTCGAAAGTCACTTTTTGATTCCTGTGGGAGCTCCATCTCTCTTGCCATCTGAGATGGAATCCCCATTGAACCATCTCGTATGGGGCGGTGGGGCACCGCCAAACTTAGAAAATAATCCGGAAATGTTGGGACTTAGGTTTTGCAGATACTTCGACACTTAGACTTTATTCCAAGACTATGCTATTTTTCTATTACTTTGCATTTATTGGACACTGTTATTTTCTTCAAGAAAATATAAAAGGACAATTTTTTGTCAAGAGTGCTCATTCCGCTCCACCTGTAGCAGAGTAATTCAATGGGGATATTTAACAATAAGGTCTTTTTCCTAAGAAAAGGATTACAGTTTTGGGTTACTTTGTGGGAGCTTCTGCCGGAGGAGAAACTTTGTTTCAAGGCCTGGAATCCAGCTACAGAACAGCGAGCTGCTGCAGAGGTAACGACCTTATTCCCACATACCTTACCCAGCTCCAAGGCCATAATATTCCCCAAAAAGAGATAAGGGTGTTTTTTGCATGGGAATCTGGAATCCCATCCCAAGGGGCTTTGCAGTTTTAATTTCTTCTGCGATATCAGTGACAGATCACCATTTCCTGCAAACCTGTTAACCAGCTCTGCTGGACCAGCTTTTCTCGGCCCAACTTCAAGAAAGCACACCCTTCTCGGCCTTGTTAGCCAAATCACCGGGGGTCTCTTGCCTGTGCAGCACCTGTGGGCATCTGAATCAGAGGGAACTGAAACTTGCGCTGGGTAGGAGCCATCCCAATACTAGAATCTACAAGCCAGCATCCTAAATTAGCACAGCCATTGACTATTTTTTTTTAGATGCAGTCTACATCATCAGGAAACTCACAAACTACATATAAGGAACTCAACCATCCGTGCTTTGTACATCAGATTTGGCCCTGAGCGTCTCTGTAGCAGAGTATGCTGCTCCAGTATGGAGGGCATCTACACACAGAAAAAAAAGTTAACATTGCCATGTGTATAATGATAGGATGACTCAAACCAACATCAGTTGAGAAAATTTACCCTCTTGTTGGCATTGTTCCACCGAAGATCAGGAGAGAAGTAGCAGCAGATGCTGAGAGAATTAAGCAAACGAATGACCCACCTCATCACCCTCTGAATGGATATGAGCCTCACGTTGGTCAGATCATATCCAGGAAGAGCTTTATGGCAAGAACAAACTTTCTTGAAGCTACAAAATATCAAAACCAAATTAGAAGATGGAGGAAGGAGCTCACTAGGCAAGTAATATCATTAAAGCAGGATATAGCTGAAAATCTCAATCTACCCTATGGCACATGAATAGGTTGAGGATTGGAGTCCCTAAATGCAAGATCAAGTGGGCACTGCTGGAGGACAAAAACATCCGGTTTGAATGAGGAGAGATACAGAATCCGGCTCATTTACTGGATTGCCAATTACTACCAGAAACATGCACCAATGAGTATTTAAGTTTGGCCAATGACAAAGCGAAGAAGGTGGCTTCATTTTGGCAGTCCAGGGTTTGATCAAGACATGAAAGAAGAAAAAGGGGTGTAGGCTAAGTATTTCCAAGTTCTGAAATAGTCAGAAGAGGGAACTCTATTTAATCTTTAATCTTTTTAAGAATGTAAAAGATACAGTTAGCTTTAATCAATTTGCAAGTTGGGAATCTTATTCTAAGACTCCATCCAGCCATCTGCTAAAATATTAAGTTCATAGAGGTGTCAGAGAGAAAGTAGATTTCAATTTCAGAAGCTCCAGATGTACATTTGAGAGTTGAAAAGTAGTAATTTTCTTCAAGAGCAAAAGGCCCCCTTAGTAAAAAACAACAACAAAAAACAAGATGAATTTATCTAAATAATTATTCTAAAAATCCTGCATGGCCAAAAATATTAAAAGTCTTTTTAAAAGTCTTTAGAAAAGTAGGAGCAGTGCAGTTCATCCAAAGCATTGCATGATCTTTCTGTCTGCTAACAGTTTTATTCAAGTTGCCACATAAGAGTGAAATAGTAGAAATAATTGTAATGAGACATTATTTCCTTCCTCTTACCAATCTGGGAGTCCTTTACAGTTCCGTGGTTCAGAAGTAATTTAAATTGAACAATACACTGTGGGACATGCATGTTTGTTTCTCCTGTTTTACTTGTATTAACAGAGTGTGAAGCTTTCTCGTACAGTTCTCAAATGATGGTAAATCAGTGACTGTATGCTAGGAAGATGTTCATTATCCTAGATAAGGGGTTCTCAAGGTTTTCATGCCACGGGACAGCTGAGTGGGCTGGATGCAATGGGCACATTCGCACATGCACGGGCGTGTTTGCACATGTGAGCCCACTTCCACTTCTGGGTGCGAGGTTGTTGCCATGGGCTGGATGGAATGGCATCAGGGGTTGGGTCCGGCCTAAACCTACAGGCCATAGGTTGTGAAGCCCTGTACTAGATATACCTACTTGGAAACACGTTCTTACAGATGTTACTAGTTTATATCCAGCAACTATATTTAAGACTGGAGCATTTTGGCTTCTGTCCCATATCCAACGAATAATGTGGAAATTTACTGATTTGGCTGTGCTGAGACTGTAAATGAATGCTTCTTTCTTTTCACTGGAAATAGGTATGACTTTAGAAGGTCAAGGGAGTAGAATGTGGCAGAGCTATTTCCATCTTTAAAATAAGTTCATATCTTACCATGGCCTCTGTCCAGGGTTCTTTTCACAGCCATAACCGAATCAAAAGTCACAAGACTATAAATAAAAAATAATATTATCTAAAAAAACATGAAAATATTTCTGCCTTGATTTAGAATCATTATTCTGTACAGTACAGAAAACCAGGTCCAGCGCCTGCCTGCTACATTTATTGGAACCTAATGTTTGTCATGGAGAATATGAACTCTGTTGTTCCTTATAATGTGGCTGAAGCATGACAAATTGAGGTGACTCCAATATCACTCCCAAGACCCATTCAGCCAAGTCAGAAAGGGAAACTGTTGTACAACTGAGAAGGCAGTATGCCAACAGACTCTCTATTTGGTTGTTGTCCCTATTTATATATATATAGACAATCAAACCCAAAAAAACTTTGGAATGCTGAAGTGGATGGAACTTTTGCAGCCACACTGGAATCTCTGCAATCTTTGGTGCACATGAGTTTGTAATGTATGCTCTTTCATGTAACCTTTACTGGTGTACAGGTGTACTTTTCCCATATGGCATGATGTTCTTAGCAAGGTTTCTGAGCTGTCTGCTTGAAAGTCACCCAAGCATATCCCTTGCTGAAGAATCTACCATGCAATGTTCAGAAGTCAGCATAAGAAAGAAAAATAGCTTTGCCTTCATACCAGTAACCTTCTCGGGCTCGCTCAAATATATGTTCTCTGAAGAAGAAAGACTATTGAACTCAGTGGGATTGGTTTCCAAATAAACACATAAAGAAACAGGCTGTAAATCATATACTGTATATACTCTTTTCACATATGGAATTCATTTTTAATTTTTTAAAAAATTATTTAAAACATAAAATAAACACATATGTCACATATTTTAAGTAAAAACTCAATATTGAAAAAATAAAATAAAATAATTATCATACAAATTTAAATAGTTAATAATATGGAATTCTGAGACATTCTCTCCAAATGGGCAAACCACTTTATTTGTTCTCTCAATCTTAAACTATATACAGAGAAATGAGGAGAAATGAGAAGGACAAAGAGCACGAGGCAGATCCAGAGGAAGGTGGAGAGACTACATAAAAGATATATTACAAGAACACCAAATAGGGACAGTGGAAACCACCAGAAGTGCCAAGGACCTTGTATCTCCCTTAACTCCCAAGGGAGTCAAGAAAGTAATTTATTCAGCAGCTGAACACAGTGTGAGTGGTTAATAGATGCCCTTTCTTAATATCACACAGTATAGTAACTTGTTCTTCAAGAATTTGTGGGTTGACTAAATTGTGAGCGATATCATTAAATTGGTGGGGAAAAGATTAATAATTTAACATATGCAGATGACACCATCTCACTGACAGAAAACATCAATGATTTGAAAGAACTTTTAAAGAAAGTGGGAGAAGAAAATGCCAAAGCAAAATTGCAGGTAAACATAAAGAAAACAAAATTATCACTACAGAAGAACTGCACAACTTTAAAGATGACATTGAAGAAATTTGAAATATGGTATTGGATGAGAGCTTTGTGGATTTTCAAGACAAACAAGTGGGTCCTAGAGAAAATCAAACCTGAATTTCTCTGAAGGCAAAAGTGATGAGGCCAAGACTGCCCTATTTTGGTCACATCCTGAGCAGGCAAGATTCCCTGGAAGACAGTAATGCTGAGAAGGGTGGAAGTCAACAGGAGAAGAGGAAGACCAAACATGTGATGGATTAACTCTTTGAAGGAAGTGACAGAATTGAGTTTGCAAGAGCAGGGTTGATGAGGACAAGATCTCTAATTCATCAGCTTGTCTTAAGTCAGAGGTGACTTGATGACACATGGTATCATTAAATCAAAAGGATTTTTTTTGCAGATGATGGGCCATACATACAGACCTTTGCAGTTCTATTCCTAAGAGGGTGGTGGTGGTGGGATATACACTTGATTCAATATGCAGTGTGAAACTATTTCATCACTAGATACCTGTATGCCCCAAAGACAGAGGTTAATTAATGTAAATAGACTCTGCATATGGCTCATTTAATTTAAAAGTGACTGAATTCATTACACATATTCTTCTGTGAACTTTGGGAGAGATATTTTAACTGAAGAATAAGAAGATCATCATTATATGTCCTGGCAATAATCTGTAGAAAGGAACTTTTCATAAGATTCATGATTAGATTCTTGCTCCACACTCATCCCATTTAGTTATATAAGTCAGAATTCTCATCAAAGACTCAGGGTGTGACAAGACAGCCAGATTGTCCCAGGCTGGATTGAGCTGGATCGTCCTAAATAGGGTAACTTTGGAATCCAGGGTGTCATTTGGCAGGAAACCACACCACACCTCAAATAATTTGATTTAGTCCATTTCTCCCCTAAGTCCTGTGGTGGCCTAGCAGTTAAGATGCTGAACTTGTTGACTGGAAGGTCGGCAGGTCAGCAGTTTGAGACTTCACTGCAGCATGATGGAGTGAGCTCCTGTCACTTGGCACTCCAGGTGTTCTTGAACTTCAGTTCCCAGAAGCCCTTGTTAGCAGGAATGCTTGACTTGGGTTTCTGGTAATTGAAGTCCAAGAACACCTGGAGTGCCAAGATTTACTATCACTGACCTAGGATGGCCATGCCCACTTCTTCATTTGTTGGGTTCCTGACTTATTTATTGCTGCTTTGCTATTCTAAATGGTTATAGCTCTTCTCCTATGTCTTCACCCCTTGTATTAAGAAATTGAAGCTAAAATACTCTGAATTTTTTGATCATACCCATTTTTGGGACCACCACTGGAATGTGCTTCCTTAAAGAACATATCTCAAAATGAATTTGGCAGTGAAGTATTGAAGGAGAAAGTTGTGTGTCATTCAGTTTGTCCTATACTTAGATTTCACCTCCTTTCTCTCTTTCATTGCCAGTACTGAACAAATATTCCACTGTCAGCCAAGTTGTAATGGGAGGAAGTGCTGTCTTGATGGACATTCCTAAGCACCAAATGTATCTGGCTACCCCTATGACACATGCATGAGAGAGAAAGAATGAGATATTGACTTTTGACTTCCAATGACAAACCTTTATTTACTATATTGGGCTGAGTCCCATTGGTTTGATAATCTATACCTATAAAATGGTGCGTTAACCGTTGGAATGTGACAAAGAATGTTGCACCAGGCCCCACTAGCCCACAATGGGCCTCTGTTCACTCGCCCGAACCCGGTTAGCAGGTAACTGTCGGGTTGAAATTTTCGACCCAGGGGCAGGAGCCTCCCAGTCGCAAACAAAAAAGGGAACTTCAATTCCCAACGTTCCTTGCACCGCGCTGCGCCAGAGCCAATCAGGCTGAGCGGTGCAGCAAAAGGAACGTTCGGAAACGCGCAGCGGCCAATCAAAAAAAAGCCGCAGGGAAAAAACTGCCACAGTAAGCAAACACGTGCAGGCAAAACTACAAGCCCCAGAGTCCTGCACACCATTAGCATGCCAAACGCTGAGGCGGCCTGCGCTCAAAAAATTAAAATTAAAAAAATGCCCGCTGCCGCTGCCCTTCTTCCCCATGGGCCAGCCAGCATGGCCCGTGGGGAAAAAAAACCCCCCGTTGCTGCTGCCCTTCTTCCCCACGGGCCAGCCAGCATGGCCCGTGGGGAAAAAAGGGAACCCCCCGCCACCGCTGCCCTTCTTCCCCACGGGCCAGCCAGGATGGCCTGTGGGAAAGAAAGCCCCCCCCCCACCAATGCCCTTCCTTCCCACGGGCCAGCCAGCATGGCCCGCGGGAAAGAAAGCCACCCCCCTCAAAAAGTAAACAAAACAAAAACACTCAAAAACACACAAAAAACAGAAAATGAAACACAAAACAGCCAAAAACAAACAAGAAAAAACACACAGATCCCCCCCAAAAAAATCCAAACACCCCCCCCTCAAAAAACCAAGAGAGCTTACCAAAACACGTCTTCCATCCTTGAAGACCGGAACTCAAATGAGAAAATAAAAAAAAAACCCGGAAGCAACACCCAGAGGACAGAAGAGAACAATTGTAGAGAGGCAGAAAAGCTCACCACCCCCACCCAGAGGCCAAAAGAGAAAAAACATTCAAAAATATTGAAACTAATAAGATTAATTCAAAAATTAATCAAATAAGTTATAAAAACATTCAAAAATAATCACACTAATCTCAAAAAATACCAAAAATACCAAAAATCACTTTTCACTCAAAAAAACCAAAACAAAAAATAAAAATGCGTAAAAATAAAGATTTAAAAAACCAAAATTAAATTTTGAACTAAATAATATTAAATTAAATTAATTAAATTAAAATAAAATTTGCATAAACAGAAAACAAAAACCTTCAAAAACCAATTCAAAGAGCCCGGCACTGAGGAAGCTGGCACGCAAAAAAAAAAAAAAAGAAAGCCAAGAAAAAAAACCCCACTGGGACCACAAGTCTGCCGCAGGCGGACGCAGAGCCTTGAAGCCAAAAAATCACAAAAACTTACAACACCATTTAAAACAGCCCAGCACCATTGGTTCATGAAAAAAAGAAACCCTTTACTATCCAACACAATTTTAAAAAGCCCAGCACCGCCGGGCAAAATATGCTAGTTATTTATCTAAAAGAGGTGAACCCATACTCCATTGTTGAAAAGGAAAGGAGTTGGAGTCATAAATGCAGAAATGTAGGCTTTTAATGGAAATAACAACATACGGTAGCACTTATTTTTAAATGAATGGGGATGAATTAGCACAAATTAATTAATAACTAGCCTTCTATACTGTAACATTTTTCTGTGGGTAATCATCAGAGTTTGTAGTGGAATAGGGTGATTTTGCTGTTGTTGTTTTTAATACTTAGATTGCATGTCTGTTCATCTAATGATAAGTTTCTATCATTGACTGTGGAATGAGAGAAAGAAGGATCCTTAAATGTGTGAGAGTGTGTATCTGTGTTTTAATACTGTTCCACTTCATTATTAAGCAATAATGCCAAGCTGTTCACCAAGATTGCTGCTAGCAGGCTAGAACATCTCCTGCCAAATGTGATTAATGCAGATCAAAGTGAGTTTATTCAGTGGAAGAGATTGGCAGATAACATTTATCATCCCTTTGAGAGAGAGTTGGGATTTCCAGGTTGTCATTAGGCTGGTGATAAACTTCAGAGCTGAAGGGTATTAGCACAAGTAGAAAGTAGTTGTTGGGAGAAACTTGCATTAGTATCATTAGCACAAAAATTTGAAGTGATTCTCAGGGAATTGGATTTGCATCTAAAAAGCTACTCTTGGTAATGAACATTTTTCCCTGACAAAAGGCAAATAGGCATCCTGCTGGCAGCGGCAATAAATTAATTTTTAAATTTAGGAACTTGAGAATTGCAATCACCGGCTGAGCCAATGAACTTGTTTGTTTTTTACAGACTGCTACCACTGATTTTACAGGGAATGAAGGAGTCTTGTGTTACATACATATTTCTGCTGTCCCAGGAACATTTGTCTCTTAGTAGGGTGGCACTGGGGACTGCAGTGGCTCAAGTGGCTAAGACACTGATGCGGAGGAGGAAGGTCAGCAGTTTGATTCCTGAGTACTGAAGGACAGAATGAGCTCCTGTCTTTGTCCGAGCTCCTGCCAACCTAGCAGTTCAAAAGCAAGAAATTGCAAGTAGATAAATAGGGACCACTTCGGTGGGAAGATAACAGCATTCTGTGTGCTCCAGTGTCTAGTCATGCCTGCCACATGACCACAGAAATGTCTGCAGAAGCAGACAGCGCTGGCTCTTCAGCTTTGAAACAGAGATGAGCACTGTACTCTAGAGTCGGATACGACTGGCTTTCAAGTGAGGGAAACCTTTACCTTTACCTTTACCTTTAGGGTGGCACTGACCTGTGGGTTTTTGCAGCATCATATGAAACCTATCCGCAGGAGCCATGAGATGGGAGCAGCAAAGTCATTCCGTTCATTTCATTGCTTCTAGCAGAAACAAGCCTTTCTTACAAGTCTTTTGACTAGTAATTCCCAGGCTGCATACTTTAAGAAAGCCACCAGGAATTATTTTTTCACTAACTTTTTTTCTTGTTAAGTCAGAGAGGAAGATTACTTTCTGTGTCTCTGGACAATTTATGGCTCCAGGTTTTAATCTTCTCAATCAGCTTTTAACTGGAAGCAGATAGCATTTTGCTTCCAGCAGTCCAATGCAGAAATGTGGCAGAAGTATCCCAAATTTTGAAAAGTTAATATTTTGGACCACAGCTCCTACAGTCTTCCAAACAATGTGGGTACTGAGTATACTGGCTGGGAGATTCTGGCAGCTAAAATAACAACAACAACAACAACAACAAATATCAATAACAACAACCACCAATATTGAATAGATGCACCTCAAAACAGTGATTTACAAAAGACGATCCATGGTTTAGTGGGAGAACAGGTAATTTACATACAAAAGATCCCAATTTTGGTACTTGTCAGATCAAGTGAAATCAGATGGTGGCTGAGACTTCTGCCTGCCTGTGAGTTTGAAAAGTAGCTGTCATTCTTACTTATAGTATAATCCTGTATATTCTTGCTGAGAAATAAGATCCATAGATCCATAAAATCCAGTAAACAATGATAAGAGTGTATAGCATTGCAGCAGGCTATGCTAGACTAAAGAGATCCCCAGCAAGCCTTTCTGAGTCAAAACAGCTTAATATCTCCTACTGGGATAATTCTGAAGAAAGAGAACATAACTTCTTCTGCTTTCAAATGCAAATTCCTGGAAAATAATGAAGATGCACAAAATAAATAACTTTTTTTTAATTTTTATTAAGTCTTTAATGAACATACAGAAAAAGAAAAGAAAACATTAACAGTACATTAACAGTACATTACACAAACAAGTCCATATATCATACTAACAAACATTACTATATGCTAGCACATAACAATATCTATATTCATTAACTACTATTTAACCACCAAATATTAAGAACCTTTATTTCAAAGTCCAAGATAATAGAAAGAAACTTTCTGTACTACCACTAATCTTTTTAACCAATAAAAAACACCCTGTGAATATATACAATGCCCGGAGAGTTTATTTTCTACTCAAGTCCAGAAACTTCTTTGAGATGGTACTGGTCCTGAACTATCACCTGCCATAATAGAGTGATCCACGAACGGTTTCCATATATTCCAGAATCTATTCTCTTTTAAATTATCTCTTTTGACTTTAATCTCCCATGTCAATTTATCGTTCAATGCTAAACTCCACATTTCTTTATACCATTCTCCAACCTGAATATCTACATCGTTTTTCCAATTTCTGGCTATACATTGTCTACCCGTTGTCAGTACAATTTCCAGTAATTCTTTTTCCTCCTTGTTTAAACCCAGATCTTCCACATTCGTTAAAAGAATAGTACCCGACACCAACTTAACACTTTTACCCAATATTTCACCAAATTCATTTTCTATTCTTCCCCAAAAATCCCTTATTTTTTTACAACTCCACCACATATGTTCATATGTTCCATCAAATTCTTTACATCTCCAACATAACTTATCTCTTTTATTATCCATCTGGTAAAGTCTTAATGGTGTCAGGTACCATTGCCACAGCATCTTGAAATTATGTTCTTTAATTCTTACAGACATTGTTCTCATAATTCTCTTTTTCCATTTATTTTTCCATTCAGTCTCCCCAATTTTTATATTCAAATTTTGTTCCCACTTCCGTTTCAAATCCTCCTGTGGATCTGCACCTCTATTCAATATATTATAAAGCTTACTTACAAGACCCTTAATACTACTTTCCCCTTTTCTAATCTTCCTTACCAATTCCTCAAATTCCGTAAGTACTCTATCTGACCCTAGTTCTCTTTTATATTTTTTATTCCAATTGTCCACCTTTAACCTCTGAAACCAATTCAAATTTAATATCTCAAACATTTTTTTCCGCTCGGCATCAACATCACATGCTTTTAACCAATCCTTCAATAACAACGTCCCATTTTTATCCAATATTTCTATTTTTTCTTTGTCTAATTTTATTGGGAAACACATCATATCAGTCAATTCCAAGATTGGGGAGAGATTCGGAACCATATCTTTTTTTACCTTCTTCCACACCTCCATGAGACCTTTCATCATAGTATTATTTGACCTTTTCACCTTATCCTTCATTCCCAGAAAATTCAAGTTTCCAATATTTCTATAACTTGAAAAGAACAATGGCTATTGCAAATTGTACTCATATTATGTGAACATGTAGAAGAACTTTGGCAGTGGGATTCCAGTCAATCAGGTTTACTGAGTTCAGTTCACCAGGATGATCAATTCTACAAAGTCCCAAACATCAGATTTCATTTTTGTAGCATCTAAGTGTTTAGATTAAGGTTATCGGTGGCGGCTGCTACTCATATACGAGTATACATCCCCCCCCCCCGAAAATCCAGGGAAAATGCCACTGTTGTGAATCATTTAAGATGGATCCCAGCTTGCCATGAAGTGACTCCTACGGCATGTATGAAATGAGACATGCAGGATTTAACACAGTGTTGTGTTCTGTAAAGCTGTGCCTTTAACAATGTACCTTTGCCATGTGTTACCAATGTAACCTTTCTGTGTGCAACATTATAACCATCAGCTGTATCAATGTAAACCTAATAAGGGGACGCGAGCTAGTGACCACCAGAGGGCAGTAGCGAGCGTCCAGCTCTCATGGATCATAGTCACCTGGTTCAGCAGCGCGGGAAGATTCCCCGCGACCTCCTCACCTGGTCAAGAAGGGCGTGACCTCCTACGACGTCACGCAGGCAGCAACCAATAGTCTGTCGACGAGCCACATTCAAATGTATAGCCAGCTGTATATATTGAGCTACTCATCCGCCATTACCACATGTTCCTCCGGATCATCATGCAATAAACCCGTGTTAAGCCAACCCTTCGGCTGTTTCATTGTCTTGGGTCCCTTACACTAAACACAGGGATAGCAATAGACTGCCACAGCCTTGAGGATATTAACAAGGTGTGCCTTCATAGCAAGTCCACCTGGCATAGCCTCTTTCGCCTCCATGACCGTTGGGAATCAGGATAGTGAAGTGGCTCCTCCTCTGTTCATTTTGCCGTTGGGCCCAAGGTTAAGGTACAAATAACACTTCCACTCTAAAGTCATAAAACATAATGGTACAGTGGCTTCCCGGCAAATTACACTATCATTAGAGATATGTCACATTGGTGAAACTACTAGCCTATTTTCCAGTGCAGAAGTTCAGATTCAGGGCATTTGTATTCTATTAGCTGTACAGGTATCTCTAAAATGTTTTACCCAGAATTTTTGGTCCAATATGATTTCCCACTCAATTTTCAATTTCAATTTCAAGTTTAATTTCTATACTGCTTTACCCAGCCCAGCGGGTGACTCAAAGTGGTTTAACAGGTATAATACAATAGCACAACAGTACAGCAATACAAATAAATATATAAATCAATATAATCAATAATACAATGATTAATACAATGATGCAGCCAAAGTCAATAAATACAAAGATTACAAAGATACAACAATGCAACACAATCCCTACATCACAGCAAACGCCATCTGCAGCCAGTCCGAGAACCCTCCCTTCAAGACCCCTCATCCCAGAGGGGCAGGAGAGCGTGGCAACGCATCAGCAGTGGCCATGGCAGCTTCTTCAAGTCTCCCGAGGCTACAGTACTCTGGGCAGCTCCTTTTATCCGGGTGGGAGGGTACAGCAACACGGCAGCTTCTTCGAGCCTCCCGAGGCCACTGGGAGGCTCCTTTTATCCTCCTGCCGGGAGGGAGGGTGCGGCAATGTGACGGCTTCCTTTGAGCCTCCCGAGGCTACCTTTCTCTTCAATTGAAATATCATTTTTCTTTTAAAATAACTTTGTTTAGGCCTGAGGTAGAGTACTGGGTACCATAAATATTTCATTCCATACATTTTTACCTTATCCTTAAATTTGATTCTCCCTCCATCACTCTACCCACTCCACCCATTTTATCCTCACAACCATTCTGTGAGATAGCCTGAAAAATAGTACTTATCTAAAACTGTCCCAGGGAGCTTCAGGACTGAGTTAGAATATGCTCAATGAAACTAGGGGCCGGTTCACCAAGGAAATTTCTCCTTGATTTCTCCTCCACATTAGTAGTTCCAAGACATTCTTGACTATGATTTTACCTATGATCCCATGGAGAAGTAGAAGACTGGAACTTAAGTATGAAGAAAAGTCATTGTTCCAATCAGACATTTTCTAGGCCACAGGTCAGCTTGAAGTTTTAATACACAAAAATGTCATTCTTAGTTATGTCTGCACATTCCTGTTTCTGTATAGAATTATTGTACCTGGTTGTTGACAGAAAGAATGGTAACTGTGATTGACTTCAAAACAGACCATATGAAAACTGGAAGAATATGACATATTCACATTGTTAAGTTTGATACAGAGGAGCTTGTAAAATAATTGAAACAATAAATATTGTATTTCCCTTTTAGACTCTCCCCCCTGGGCCATTGTTTTCTTGTGCTGTTCCCAATGAAGTAAGTGGGAGTTCTAAATGCTGCATCCATTCACTTCAGCGACACTTGTTCCTTTCAACTTAAATTCCAAGTGGATTGTGTCCTACATTAAGAATAGGTTTTCTTGTTAAATGGAAAGTAAAACATGATGTTAGAGAGTTTGGGGACCCAGCTCACTAGTATCAGCGAAAGGCCAAAATCACTTGGCTTGCATGTCTATCTGTAACCTCTGGGTTTCCTCAGAAACTCCCAGAGCAGGATTTGAACCTTCCCCAGAAAAATTCTGCTCTCTGGAGACAGCATGACCTTATGATTGTGTGTAGATAAATAAAATGGGTGAGAGATCATTTCCCCTCCTTTCCCCCTAGGCTGCTGTCTTTGCTAGTCACTCAACGACAGCGGGGGGTGGGGTGGGGGAGATCATAAGGATTACGTAAGCGTGTCCTGTTCTTCAATATTGCAACAGAATTTAAATCAGTCCAGACTGATTCACCATCTCCGAATTAGAATTCCACACGAATCACACCACAGACTGCAGAACCTTTCCACATGCAGGAAAGAAAGGAAAGGAAGCTCAAATAGCCAAAGCATTAAGTAGAAAAGGCATTTTAAAATGAAAATGCAGCATTGGGGTGCCTCATCATACAAATTCCTGAACATTGTACTGAAAGGATGGACTTACATTTTCCATTTCTTTAAAAGCCATCACTCTTTTTTCAGTGGCACCTTTATTATTTCTTTTAAAGGATGAGGTAATTTTGCATTGTTTCATCCACAGTGGAAACAGATGAAGCTTCTTTAAAAAAAACACTCCATGAAGCTCTTAAATAGGTCCCTGAGAAACGTAACCAACATTAGGTATGTTTGACTATACCACCAGAGGCAGGAAATGCAGCACCATCACTCCCACTTTATAGCTGTTCTCTAGTGTTTCTCTGATTTTTTTTAAATGGGCCACCACTGAGTGAAAAGGAGGTAAGTGCAGGGATCACCCCTGCAGGAGACCAGAAATTACCACTTCTATACAGGTGAGTGAGAAGTCAGAAGATGGAAAGACTCAGGAGCTGCTATCCATGTGTCTATGCCTGAGAGTATGCTAAAGATGGCACAGGTGACTGTGAGTAAATCTGACGGGTGGTCAATGCAGTGGCGAGTGAGTAAACAAGAGAGGCCCAGTGGCAAGAAGGAGTGACAGCTGGTGTTGGCAGCTAACTGAAGAGATGGAAGGTGAAGTGTTGAGACATAGAGTTAACCCTTGTGTTGCAAGGGTGTGTCAGCAGAAGTATGAGAGTACAATGAATAACACAGTAACCTGACATATACACTGCATTGCACAAACTGTTTTACTTGAAGCAGAATCAGAGTCCAAATCCCTTCCAAGTCATACACAGCAATTGGATGCGCGTGCATGTGGGTGGTGCACGCTTTGCCTGGGCTTCCCCAGGAGACAGGAGCGTGCTGCTCCCCACCCCTCTTGGTTGGGCAGGGAGGAGCCTCCAACCCCTATTTAAGGGGTGGCTCATCCCTGCCCAGCCCTCTTTAACTCTCTGAGGAGAAGCTTTCGCTTCTCCTCCTCCTTTCCGCTTTACCATGTGGGGCTTGGCCAGGATGGATTCTCCCACCCCACCATGCCCCCCCCAGCCTGTGCTTCCCGGTCCGGGCGCCATTCTGTCCGGTGCAACACAGCCTGCACTAGCACTTTGGGCCTGGCCCCCTGCCCAGCAGTGTGTGCCTCGCCGCCGGTCTGACACAGGCCTCACAGGCCTGTTCCATCACCCCTGGCAGCCCCGGACAGGGCCTACTGGGTGGGAGCAGCTCTTTCACTTGCTAGGAGGGTGGCGGCCCTCGAGGCCTCCCTGCGGCAGCCTGCCTTGTTGCCAGCTCCCCTGCCAACCCTGCATGGGGCCAAATGGTGGGAGGTTGCTCACTCCCCAGCGACGGGGGTAGCGGCCTTGCTCCCTGAAACCCCCACCTTGCCTGCTTCTCAGCCGGTTTCTTCCTTTGCCCTGGATGGGGTTGATTGGAAGGAGATTGCTGCCTCCCTCATGCAGTGGGTGGAGGACCAGGAGGCCTCCTCCGCCCACGCTGCTGCCCCTGCAGCTGCCCCTGCCTTCCACGGACCTTCACAGCCACTGGCTATGGCTGAGAACATTACACCTTTTTCACACCCGAGCCCCGCCCCCTCAGGGATGGTGGCTCTGGGTGTGGGTGAGTACTTGTTTGCACCTAGCACATCTGCCCCACATCTTTCCTCCAGATCTCTGCCCCCCACTGCTTTCTGTTGGCCCTGGGCCATGCAGCTCTCTCCTCCACCCTCCAGTGGTTTGTGGCCTCATCCCAGCTCCACTGATCTGGCCTCACTGCCCATCCCGTCCCAGCCCGCTCCGACCCATGTCGCCCCATGGGCCGGCCCTGTCGGGCCTGACCGCAGCACTGTCTTGATTTCCGCCCTGCCATCTGGTGAAACGTCCCTTCCTCTTGGGGATTATCTGTTACAGGCCACCCGGGACAAAATTGTCTGGGGGGAATATGTGGACCTTTTTGGTCTCCTTAACCGGGATGCCCCCAGGGTGGATCATGATAAGTTGGACGATGCCGATAAGGAGCTGGCACAGTGCAAGAAGCCACCACAGATGTGGGCCAACTGGCTTCCGGCCTTCCTTATTTATGTGGGGGTGTCCTTTAGGGCCCGCCCTTTGCTGGCTCTCCCTTTGGTCCAGTATCTGGATTTGGTATACCATGCCCATGTAGATTTCCCCAGTGATGCTTGGCTGGCATATGACCAGAATTTCCACATGTGTGCCGCTTTACGGCCCAACATGCGGTAGGATGAGCCCAACTCACTTCTATGGCTCCAGTACATGACTCCTTCCTGCCTGAATTCTTTTTTAAAAAAATATTTTTTATTAAATTTTAACATAAATACAATATATAAAGACATACATCAAATTCACATCCAATAATAACACTATATTTCAGTTGTGACTCGATGTTATATTACTTCTCCCTTCCATTTCTATCCTTGGTACAATGTTTTTATCAATGTTGTTTATAATTTTTCCAAATCTAAATTTTCAAATTTTCACCATCTGTTTGTACATTTCATAATCTCTAATATATCATATATCCACCAAGTCACCCTACTACTTCGTAATAGCAATACAAAAATGACATAACTAAATTTTAAAATTAATAGATTTAAACCAAAAAAGAAAACAAAACAAAAAGACTAACCACCCTGTGTTATATACGTTGCCCTGGAGAGCACGGAGTAACATTATGAAATCATTCCCAAAAACCCTTGTGAACGGGTGCAGGTCTATTCAACTCTTCTCCCTTCAAAGAGTAATCCACAAAAGTTTTCCAAATCTTCCAGAATCTATTTTCTTTAATAATCCCCTTTTTCATATTTATCTCATATGTTAATTTATCGTTCAATGCTAATTCCCACATTTCCTTATACAATTCCTCAATTTTTATAATCACATCATTTTTCCATTTTCTCGCAATGCACAATCTACCCGTTGTCAGCATTATTTCAAGCAATGCATTTTTATCTTTACTTAAATTTATATTTTCCACATCTGTCAGCATGATGATATTTGCACTCAATTTGATTTTTGTTCCCATAATTTCATTTATCTCATTCTCAATACCTTCCCAAAAAATCCTTTACAACCTTACATCTCCACCACATATGTTCATATGTACCCAATGCACTCTTACAATGCCAACACATTTCATCATTTTTTAAAAATCTATCTGATGCAATCTCACCGGTGTCAAATACCATCTCCACAACATTTTATAATTGTGCTCCTTTACTCTAACTGACAAAGTTCTCATAATTCTTTTCTTCCATTTATTTTTCCAGTTTTGATCCTCAATCTTCATCACAAAATCCTGTTCCCATCTCACTTTCAGCTCCTCTTGTGGATTATCTTCCTTATTTATCATTATATATATTTTACTCACCAGCCCCTTTATACCACTTTGTCCCTTTCTTATTTTCAAAACTAAATCTTCAAACTCTGTCTTCCCTCTTTCTAATCCGGCCTCATTCATAAATTTACAATTCCACTTATTTACTATTTTTATCTGAAACCAATTTAATTTCAATTGTGCATACAAATTTATTTTTCTCTCATTGTCTCTGCATGCCCGTATCCAATCTTTCAACAGGAAAACTTCATTCTTATCCAGTACTTCTTTAATCCTTTTATTAATTCTTATTGGAAAATTTGCAATATCCTCCAATTCAATAATAGGAGAAATATCTGGTGCCAACACTTTTCTCACTTTTTTCCATGTTCCCAATAATGTCTTCATCATCTTATTTTTAGTATTTACTTTCCCGATGTCGCCTCCTAGAAAGACTATTTTCCCCCTATAACTAAGTTCTTTCATTTCAATTTCTTCCCAAATTGCCTTTTCCCTTGCTAAGATCTTCACAACGTTCTTAATTTGAAAAGCTCGATAATATGTTATTAAATTTGGCATTCCTAACCCACCATCTTTTTGAGGTAAATACCAAAACTTTTTTGCCAATCTGGATCTTTTTCCCCCATTACAAAAATTATTAATCATTATTTGAAACTCATTGATTTCCTTATCCTTAAGTTGAATTGGGAGTGCATCAAATAAAAAATTAATTCTTGGTAATAACATCATTTTACTTATTGCTATTCTTCCAAACCAGGACAACTTCAATTTTTGTAACCCCTGTATTCTATCCTTGATTTCTTTTTTCAGTCTTACATAATTCAGTTTGTTAAGATCTTCAAATTTATTTGAAATATTTATCCCTAAATATTTCAAATTATCCTTAATTTGTAGATTACCCTTTCCTTTTATCTTTTGTTGATCTTCTTTGCTCATATTATATAGAATCATTTCTGATTTATCCCAATTTATTCTCAAACCCGTAATATCTTCAAAGTCCTTTAATAACACTTGTATTCTGTCCAATGCCCTTACAGGATGTTTAGTTATTATGAGAGTATCATCCGCATATAGATTTATCTTATTACCTAAGACCCCTTCTATTTCCTTATCTTCCCTTATAGCTTTTGCCAACATTTCCATTGCCATGATAAATAAAATTGGCGAAAGTGGGCAGCCCTGCCTAGTACCTGCTTCTAATTTCACTTCTCCTGTGTCCTCATCATTTACTCTAACTATTGCGGTACCTTGCTGATATAGTTGTTCAATTGTCTTCCTAAATTTATCTCCGAATCCATAGCATTTGATTATCTCATTAATTGTTACCCATTGTAAACTTCCTGCCTGAATTCTGGAACCCGGTAGGATTGCAGTCACTTGGTTCAGGCCTCACCTGACCTTTAGCCCCCACCACCTATGGCGTCCACCGGCACCATCCCACACACATTCTGCTGGGAGTTTGCTGCGCAGGGCCATTGCACCAAGAGGCAATGCCACTTCAAGCATGAGTGTCCCATTTGTGTTTGCCTGCATGCGGCCTCTTCCTACCCCCTCCTGTCCTCCGCTCACTCTGGCCAGGTCCCTCGTGGTGGGACGCCATGCCCTGCTCCCCCTCCCGCCGGTTCTGTCCCCACTGGGGCGCCCCCTCCTACCACTTGATTTACCATGATATTGGCTCCTCACCAGTTTCTCTCCACTGTTATTTTGCAGGCTTAAACCATGTTCGGTGTCCGGTTGTCCCTGGCTGCACTGTTTTTGCCCTGCATTGTTCTGCCCCGAGGGGAGCGGTTTCTTCTTCTCTCCTATACATGGGGATCCCCAGTCTGCTTGTTCGGGCTGGGTGGGTCAGAGGTCTGTTTCTTCCCTACATGTGGCAGTTAGTGAGGGTTATTCCTTAATTTGGTATCACCAATGGGTATGAGCCGGGGTTTTTCCAGGGGCCGGAAAGGCACTACTTAGGGGTGTGCCCTATGGCTTCAGGATTAACCTTCCAACTGGTTCGGCTTATCGGTAAACCTTACCATTTCTGGCACTTGGTGTAGGCACTATGATGATCCGGTACATCAATTACATAGCACCCACACTATTCTGCCCCCCCCCGGTGCATTTAATTGGTTATTAGTAAAGTGGCCATGTTTCAACTCCACTCCTGGTGTACGTCTCTTCCTTAGGGGTTGCACGGGCAAAGTAGATAGTCATAACGTTGTTTCAGGGTTAAAGGAGAATAATCTTTTCTTCTTACCAGTCTTTTGCTAATCACAAAAAAAATCAGTCCCATACAGGTTGCAAAAACAGTAAACAAACCAAAACCAATCTCCCACAAAACATCAAACAGAGATTAGCAAACAGAGAGTGAGAGTAGTGAGAGAGCTAACTGTGGCTGCAGTCTTCCTTTTAACCACATTACTGACAGAATGAACCAATAAGATAATACAGTAATTACCCTACTCTGTCATTAGTTGAATGACTCTATAATACATTTTATAACAAACATGCTATGTTGGTTTACATATTGTCATTCCCAAAAAGTTAGGCAATGACCCAATTCCTAACATGAAAATGGAGCTGTGGGTAAAGTGGTGAATGCAGTAAGTTGAGGCAACAGTGGCTGGGCTGTATGTACATTTGCTGTTTTTGAAATCTCACTCTATAAGACAGGTGCCTCACTGGATGATGAGAAGGCCAGCCTGACTATATCTCCAGTAGCCTTCACCAATGAGAGAGACAGAATGCAAGCGCGGCACCAAAATGGCCGCTGCGCTCTTTGCGGCCCCCCCACCGGATGAAGAGCATCCGGGTAGTTAGGGGGCGTGGCCAGCACCCTTATAAAAGGGGCGGCCATGAGGCAGCCGAGCTGCCATTTTGCGAAGCGACGGAGAGGAGAAGTTTTTCCCCATTGCTCCGTTGCTCTTACCTTAGCAGGGAAGCTACTTCGGGCAGCGGTCCTTTTCGTTCCTTTTTCTTCGGCTTCCCCGCACTTTCAAGAATGCCTTCCAAAAAGAAGGCGTTGGCGAACGCGGTTCGCACTTCGAGGAGGCGCCAGCCGGGTCGGAGGACCGCGACTGCGCCCTCCCAACAGCCCCCTTTGCCGACGCCCACCGGGACCGGTGGGATAGGGTCGGTTGCCCCATGGCCCGGGACTGGGCGCCCTCAGGCCGGCCTGGCGGGGGCCGTGGCCTCTGGCTCTCAATCGGTGGCTCCCGGCTCTGGCCCGGTTTATACCTCGGGGCCTTCTGCCCTTGCACCGCAGCTACCTGCGGTGGGCCTTAACCACGGGGGGTGGTTGGGTTCCCTTCCCTGGCAGGGCGTACCTCCGGCCCCTCAGGGGCCGGTACTGGGCTCATGGCCATATTCGGAACCCGGGTTCCAGAGACCTGACCCGGCGCCTCTGCTCAGTGGGCCAGCCGGCCCTATGCCCCCCATCAGTGTTGGGGGCTATGTTAATGTTGACGCCCTTCTGGCCCGCGTAGCGGCCCTTGAGGCTTCTTTGGGGGTGGTTAACCCACCCGGGGCACATTTGGGACTACAGGTCGACCCATCGGCTGCCGGTCATCGGCAGGCGGCTGGACGGGTAGAGCCGCTCGAGGCCCGTGGGTCGGTGTCAGCCGCGGCCTCGCAACTCCCCATGCATCAGTCGCCGCAGTCAGGTACTGACCAGGCCTCGTCCATGAGCTCGGTTGTGGTCGCGAGCTCCGACGCCCACAGTGGGCCGGAACCCCTGGTAGGGGCGGCCCATGGGGGTGCAGCGGGTGAGTATGTGGTTCAAACTAGTGCACCCACACCACTACCTACACTGGGGGGGGGGCGTACAGTGGCCGTGGCCCCATATGGCTGGCGCGGTGGTTCAGCCGCCGCCAGGCCATACGGGTGCGGCACCATCGATTCAGGGCCCCTCTGGGGGCGGTGCCCTTTGTCCCGTTGGGAACCTATTTGGGGTGGCGGGCTTGGTCCAGGCTCCTTTCACTGTGCCCAATGCGGCCTCTGTGCCACTGTTGGCATTGCCTACGGCGGGGTATTCTCTGCCCCTTGGGGATCATCTTGCCCAGGCCACCAAAGAGAAAATCTGGCGGGGGGAGTATGTGGACATTTTCTCCCTTCTGAATAGAGAACCCACCAAGGAGGAGGGGGAGGGGCTTGATGAGAAGGATAAGGAACAGGCACGTCGTCGTAAGCCGCCTCGCACGTGGGCCAACTGGCTGCCAGCGTACCTCATATACATGGCTGTGTACCTCAGGGCCCGGCCGGATCTGGCCATTCCGATGGTCCAGTACTTGGACAACATATACTGGGCGATGGTTGACTTCCCGGGCCCGTCGTGGTTGTCTTACGACGAAGAATTTCGCATGAGAGTGCCCCTACACCCAGAGATGAGGTGGGATGAGCCCTGCCAGAAGCTGTGGCTTCTGTATATGACCCCCACGCGCCCGGCGCCTGGGGAGAGGTACCATTGTGGACATGCGGTCCAGCGAGCTGCTCCGGCGCAGACACCCCGCCAGGTGGCGGGGCAGGGGGTTCCAGCCCGCCTGCTGTGTTGGACCTTCTCGGCCAATGGTACCTGCAGCAGGAGAAATTGCCGATATAGGCATGAGTGTCCCTCTTGTGCTGGCCCCCACGCTGCCTCCGCCTGTCCTAGGCCGGGAGGAGCGCGGGGCAGGGGTAGAGGTGGACAGGGGGCAGGCAAGACTGCCGCAGAGGGAGCTGGTCAGGCAAAAGGCCCCCTCACCAATTGATGTGGACATGTTAGAGCGTTGGCTCACGATGTACCCGAGGAGGGTAGACGCAGCTTACCTGCTTGAGGGTTTCCAGCAGGGGTTTCACATTCCTTTCACGGGGATCAGGGCTCCCCAAGATGCACCCAACCTTTTGTCACTTAGGGGAAGGGAGGAGGTGGCTGCCTTGAGCATTAGTAAGGAGGTGAATGCTGGCAGGGTTGCCGGCCCTTTCCCGCCCCCCCCCCCGTTTCCTAATTTAAAAATTTCCCCCTTGGGGCTAGTGCCCAAGAAGTCACCGGGCGAGTTCCGCTTAATACATCACTTGTCCTACCCAGCCGGCCGATCGGTCAATGATGCTATCCCGGATGACCTTTGTTCGGTCCGGTATACATCTTTTGACCAGGCTCTGCGCATGGTGCGCTCATGTGGCCCGGGTGCACTGTTGGCTAAGTGCGACATCAAGTCGGCCTTCCATCTTCTGCCGGTGCACCCGGGCGACTTTGAGTTGCTGGGTTTCAAGTTCCGGGGTGAATATTACTTCGATAAGGCCATGCCTTTTGGTTGTTCCATCTCCTGCTCAGCTTTCGAGCGTTTCAGCACCTTCCTGCAGTGGGCGTTCGTCCGCAGGTCGGGATCTCGGTCTGTAGCCCATTACCTGGATGATTTCTTATTCGGGGGTGAACGGGGCTGGGACACGTGTGCGCGTCTCCTCAATACATTTCAGACGCTAATGACGGAACTTGGTGTCCCTTTGGCGCCCGAAAAGACCGAGGGCCCATCTACCAAGCTCACATTCCTGGGGGTGGAGATTGACACGGTAGTGCAAGCATCCAGGTTACCGGCTGATAAGGTGACACGGATCGTTGCACTCATATCCGGCTTGCTGGCTAAATGCAAGGCGTGCTGCATGGTCATCTCAATTTTACTTGCAGGGTGATCGCACCTGGCAGAGCTTTTGCTCGACGCTTGTGCGACGCCATGATAGGCTTAACCAAGCCCCACCACAGGGTGCGTCTTAGCAGGGGCCTTAGGGCGGATATGCTCATCTGGCTCCAGTTCCTGAGGGAGTTCAACGGGGTGTCCTTCTGGAGGTCCGACCTTCTGGCTTCCCCTCGTTTCCAGGTCCAGTCCGATGCATCGGGGTCCCTGGGTTATGGGATGTACTTCAATGGGAAGTGGGCCTACGGCAGATGGCCGCCAGCCTGGTCGGGCACGGGTCGCTTGCGCGACCTCACGTATCTGGAATTTTTTCCCATTCTGGGAGCCTTGATGCTATGGGGTGAGGAGTGGGCCAATTCGGTAGTACACTTCTGGTGTGACAATGCGGCAGTTGTCCACATTGTCAACTCACAGACGTCTAAATCTCCCAGGGTCATGGAGTTGGTGCGCCAGTTTGTGTTGCGTAGCCTGCGCCTCAATGTGCTGTTCAGGGCTAGGCATGTGCCTGGTGTTAATAATGATATTGCTGACGCTTTGTCCCGCCTGCAGATCTCCCGGTTCCGTGCCTTGGCCCCGGACGTAGAGGAATTTCCCTCGCCGCTCCATGACGAGATATGGACACTTGGCAAGGAGAGGTGAACCGGGCGATCGGCATGTCGCTGGCGCCCCACACGCGTAAGGCGTATCACCACGCGTTTATCACTTTTCAGGCCTTTTGTGCCCAGTGTCGTCTACCTGAGGCTTGGCCTATCCCAGTCGCCCACATTCTACGATTCATGGTTTACTTACATGCCCAGGGCCTAGCTCCCCGCACCATAGCATCCAGGCTGTCAGCGTTGACATTCATGGCCAAAGTAGGGGGTTACGCTGACAGTACTACTGATTTCGGCATACGGCATGTTTTGGAGGGGTGGGTGCGGGAGCGTGGGCGTAGCCCGGATGACCGCCACCCAATTTCCCCAGGGGTTCTTACCCACCTAGCGCGGGGCTGGCATGACCTCTGTTTTGACAGGTATGAGGCCGCCCTGTTTCATGCGGCTACTACGGTGGCCTTTTTTGGAGCGCTCCGCATCAGCGAGCTGGTGATGCTGTCTAAGGCGGATGCTAGTCGTAGGGCACTGGAACTCGACGATGTCTATGTTTGCAATCATTGGGCTCAGTTGAGGATACGCTCCTCTAAAGTTGATCAGCACGGCGTAGGCATTCGAGTACGACTGCTACGATGTTCATTGGCAGACATCTGTCTGGTTGGTGCCCTACAGGAGTTTCTTGCACTGCGTGGCACGCACCATGGCCCGTTTTTCTGTCACCAAGATGGGTCTCCCCTCACTAAATTTCAATTTTGGAAGGTGACCGGTAAGACACTGGCCTGTGTTGGCCTCCATGGGGCTCGTTACGGCACCCATTCATTTAGGATAGGGGCGGCTTCTACTGCAGCTGCTTTTGGGTACTCTGGGGCGGAAATACGCCGCATGGGAAGGTGGGGGTCACGATGTTTTCAGTTTTATGTTCGCCCTCTTCAACCGTGAGTACCAGTTTGGTCACTGTATTGTTCTCCCCCCTCTTTTTCCTTGACAGACCCTGGGTGTCGTATTACACCGGTGGCAGTATGGCTGGTGGGCCACAGCTACGTGCATAGGGCAGCGTCGTACGCTGCGTCGACAGAGTGGGGACCCCAACTGGGACTGGGTGCATCCGCAAGTCTCAGGTGGTATGGTAAGCGCGGCATGTTATGGCGGGAACTGTTGCCATTCCTTTTATCCAGCAGGAATGCTGACCCGCCAGATATTCTGATCATACACCTTGGGGGCAATGATTTGGGACAGGTCACTGGACTATCGCTGAAGCATGCGATTTGCAGTGACCTGGCTTACTTACATTATGTGTGGCCTGCCACAACCCTCATTTGGTCAGACATGGTACCGCGGCAAGCTTACAGGGGAGGGTTCGACCTCCAGGCCCTTGATCGAGCTCGTCGCTCGTTGAACAGGGCTATTGCCCGGTTCCTTCTCGACAAGGGTTTTGGGCGCGTCATTAGGCACCCCGCAATCAGCCTACAAAATTATGAGCTTTATTCAGGGGATGGGGTCCATCTGTCGCGGGGAGGTATGGACCTCCTGTTAGGAGATTGGCGAGCAGGCCTGTTGACCGAGCTGACAGTCTGGGGGGGGGGGCGTCGAGCCTTTATTGAGCCTCTCCGTGTGGTGGGTAGCACTGGTAAGGTAAACATTTATGACCCACAGGTATCCGGCAGGTTCACAATTGACTGGACAACACTAGACAGGCACAAGTTGATTAAACGTTGTCCGGTCAACGACGAACCAGGCGATGGGGTGATGGCAAGAGCTATGCAGCATGCATCACCCCGTTATTTTACGGATACGCGTCAGAGGGTGGGGTCAATAGTTAGGTATTGACTACGGTCAACAATTTTTCTTGTCAACAAACAAATTGATACAAATGGATACATTGTAACCAATTGCCGTTTGCAATTTTGGGTGGTACCTTACCAGTGTTACTTCGGCCTGCTTGCCTTAAGAATTATAATTGGTTGAATACCAATAGAAATTTATAATTCGGACTAGGGCATGAATCAATAAATGTGGCCCAATGCCGTTATCCACTTTCATCAGTGTCTGAGTCCTTTATTGGGGGGTGCGTCTGCAAAGCCAAACGGTCAATCACCACATTCCAATCTGAGAGAACTCATTAATACACCTGCATTAATACAATGCACCTAGTACATTTCCCCCTCAAAGGGCAACCAGGATCAGAAAATAAAGAGATGATAGTGTTGCCAAAAATGGGCCAATTGCAGCTCGTGTGGCTAGGGGTACCAAAAAGAATACATGCATCAAAATCAGGAGAGAGAGAAAGGCTTTATTAAAAATACTTTTGCAAAAGGGCCATCTTCTCTATCCTCCTTCAAGCGATGGACAGAGAAAATAAAAGCAATCAGTTTAGGATACAGATGTCATATTTCCCTCCCACAAAAATGGGACAGGAGTAAAGGTTGCCCTTTCTCAAAAGCCAGTCGTATCCGACTCTAGGGTTCAGTGCTCATCTATGTCTCAAAGCCGAAGAGCTAGCACTGTCTGTTTCTGCAGACGTATTCTGTGGTCATGTGGCAGGCATGACTAAACACTGGAGTACATTGAATGCTGTTACCTTCCCCCTGAAGTGGTCCCTATTTATCTACAGTACTTGCAATTTCTCCCCACTCCCATGTTTCTGGTGTTTCCAAAAGAGAAAGAAATGAAAACTTCAGGGCACAACCAAATGGAGCCCTGCCTCCCTGGAGATGGTCAGTGGCAGGTCGAACTCTTTGCCTTCATCCAGGCAAAAGCCCCACAGCCACGCAGTGGGTTTCTCTCATTTTGCTGGAAGGCACTTTCCCCCAGCTTTACTCTGGGGAAATGGGGAAAGGAAAGCCTGGTGGCTGGGGAAAGAGGATCCTCCACCCCCTTACTCCGGGAGAGAGGCGGGAGAGAAAGAAAGAATTGACAGGAGGCGGCAGGGAGGAAACCCTCCCGAATGCCTAAAGTTGGCACCTCATCGTGTTCATGCGACAGGCATGACTAGACACCAGAGTGCATGGAATGCTGTTTACCTTCCCCCCGAAGTGGTCCATATTTGTCTACTAGCAGTTTCTTGACAGGTTGACAGGTTGGCAGGAGCTGGGACAGACGACTGGAGCTCTTTCCGTCGCATGCAGTATTCTTCTGACTGTGGCTGCACAGATGCCACCTGCTGGTGATTCAATAGAATCGCCGCTCTTAGGTAAGAAAAAGATGTGACCTTTTTTCCTTTTGAAACCAAGCTTGGTTTCAAAAGTGAGAATTATCAATTTTTTATGGGACCGGGCAGGATAGTTACAACCCATGAAATTCCCGGGTTTCCATGACATATGGCAACCCTAGTTCAGGAGTACTGGCAGTTTTACAGACTAAAACAAAAGATAGATTTAGAAACCATATGCTCCATTGTTATCTCATTCTGAGCTTTACCCCTCTTTCATCGACTTAATCCAGTTTGATGGCTGGGCCATTTACTTGTTTTCTGGGCTATTAAGAACCATCTCCTGTCCTCTAGAAACAGGGCTCAATGGGAAATAATGTATAGAAATGCCTTGAGATAAGCTGAAGGTAGGAGGGGCCAAGAGTGACTCTTAACACTTTTAAAAACATGTACATAGAGGCATGGGGAGAGGGCAAGAGGGGCTTTTTACTCTTTTGTTCACTTAAAGTTTGTAATAGCTTTTCTTCAATAGTTTAATAATTCATTTTTCAAAAACAATGTGATCAAAATAACTACCTAATTTCCAAATATTTCTCATTTGATAACATCTAATACAAACTACAATCCATTGTAGGTTTCATTATCTTAAAATATAACTACTAGTTATTAGCGATAATCTGTCAATAGCAGCAGAAACCCATTATTATGCCAGATGCATAATTTCAACAGACTTCCCAGACTAAGAAATCATACTTGCATAAAGGCTTGAACATGCCTCCTCATGCTGAATTACAGAACAAACAAACCGATTTACAAACAGTTCCTGTTGTGACAATCAGATGTTTTAAGCATTGAAGGAAATTCCTGTTCTAATGATAAGCTGTTCGTAATGCATATTTTGGCCCTAGGTTTGATGAGTAGATTTTCACCCATGGACAGTAAGCTCTCTCTGTTGGTAATACCAGTGTGATAAAAGCACAGGTAAGAAAACCAAAGATGTGCTTTCCAGGATTAGCCATGACCATAGAGGTAGTTTTCAGAAGATGAGCTTCATACATTGCATTTTGGGCATGCTGCTCCTTGTGCTTTCTCCAAATACAGATAACTAGACTACACAATTTGTCAACAGAAATGCTCACATGGTGGTAACCATCAGGCTCTCTGCAGGAGAAGTGCAAACAGGGGACTAATTGTTTTGCTTTGGATTACTTCTTTTCCTGTTACATTATGCTTTTACAACTAGCAATTGTCAGATCCTTCTTCACATCTGAACTTTCATCTCCTGTGAAGTCAAGGAAAAAAATTATTCCAACACTATAGAAATGTAAGAAAAGACAGGCTGAATCAGATCCATTGACCAACAAGCTGCCCAGGGCTCAGAATATCACCTACTGTATATACTTGAGTATAACCCTATTTTTCCAGCACCAAAAATGTGCTGAAAAAAGCAGGCTCGGCTTATACTCAAGTCATCTGCTCTATTTTCCCGGCTGCACAGGAGATCTGCACATTTGAAACCTTCTGATGCTGTGATTTATAGATCTGACAAGCACCAGCAGAATGTGAGCTTCCCTTGAATGTTTGTTTATTTATTTATTTATTTATTTATTTATTTATTTATTTATTTATTTATTTATTTATTTATTTGCATTTGTATTGCCACCCTCTTGCAAAAGCGACTCTGGGCAGTTCACAAGTCTAAAAACTTCATGTTACTATACAGTCATAAAAACCTTATTTAAAAACCATTAGAAAACCATTAAAACAACTAAAATGCCTTGAGATATCACCCCCAATAAACCCCATTTAAAACCCCAGGTAGTCCTCATATGAGCCAGCGTTGTGGGGTTACCACACCAGCAGCCCACCCACACCTGCCATGCGAGCCAGGTTTAAAGGTCTCTTCTGAAGGGCAATAGTTCTGCCTGGAGATGCAGCTCAGTTGGCAGGAGATTCCATAGGGCTGGAGCAGATACCAAAAAGCCCCTCCATCTGATGCCAGAGAAGTGAGCCTCCCTAGCTGATGGCACCATCAGGGAGCCCTTCCAGTCTGATCTAGTAGGATGGGCTGATGTCCTACTAGAGAACTTCCTGACCGCTGAACATAGATATACGTCCTAGTCAGGAAGTGGTTAGATCTGAATCATGGCTGCAACCATGATCTTCTTTTTTCCCTGCCAGTGATGGGCCTTCATGGAGAAGTGATCCAGGCAACTGAAGACCCATCCTGGATTACTTCTACAGTGGGTGAAATACCCTCTCCCTGCCCGGTATCTGCCAGGTGCCCATGGCAGTTACCGGGGTCTCTCATGCCTCTCCTGTTAGAAATGGGTAATCTTGGACCCAAATGAAAATACTGATCATATGAGGCTGGTTTATTTTGATTATGGAAACTCACTAGTAGCTGCTGCATTTCCCACCCTAGGCTTATACTCAAATCAATCAGTTTTCCTGGTTTCTCAAGTAAAATTAGACACCTTGGCTTATATTCAGATTGGCTTATACTTGAGTATATATGGTATTTGCCTGTTGAGCTTTGTGAGAAGGAGGAGCACTGACCCATGAAGTTTTTTTGCTGGCAGGGAGTCTTGGGAGCTGTAGCTCAACCCACCCACTCCCCCAGTTTCACTGAACCCAATTCACTGTTGAATGATTTGGGGCATACCATTTGCTATTGTTTTTAAAATCAGTTGTAGGTTTCTATCATGTTTTTGTGAATTCAATCTGATGGGCTCAAGGTTGAATATAATTTTCTTTAGAAAAATGAAGCTGTAGCATTTTAAAATGGATTAGTTGATATGAGGTTAGTCAAGAAATATGTGACAGCATTTAGAAATAATGTTTCAACGTTTGACTAATAATGATCATTGTGTAATTTCACTATGCTTCTATTTGATTTGCTTTAAATTAAAAGAAACATAGTGATTTATAAAACAGAAGGCATTCTGTGTTTTTGTCTATATGTGTGCATTTGCAATGTATTTGCAATTACTTATTACATTACAAATCAATTAACTTGTTCTGAGGATCCGGGGCAATGAGAACTTTGAGAAATCCTTAATATTCTTCCATTTACTGGCAAAAATATAAACACAAATCAAAAATTTCTGGTCTGCCAAGCAATGATCTATGTGAGAACAGTGAACTTATGTCTCTGTAAATTTGTTAGTCGTATATGAGGCAAATCAGAACTGACCTCGTAGTGTCAAATCCCATTTAGTGCTGGTGAATGGGCTGGAGAAGAAATGCTGAAGGGGGTATCTCTAGAACTCTTGTTAAGAAACATGCAGCTGCAAAGTTGGATGAAAACCAAAGACTACACAGATTCTGGCTTTCCAAATAATTTGTAGTTAAAGAATTGCAGATGGAAAATCAAACTGTTAATGAAGGGCAGTGCCTTGAGTGTAAAAATTCAGCACACCTCTGTGTATAATCTGAAAGCAAATCTGAAAGCAGTCGTAATTTCTTTCCAACATGCTAAATCCTTTCCAGGAGCGGCTCTTTGTATATTTTGTCAGCAGCAGAGGTTCACCACAGAGTTCACAGGATGGAACTAAACAATCAGGTTTTAAGGATACTTACAATTCTCTATGCCCTTAAGTAGGCACTTAAAATAGTTTTTGCATCCTGAGTCCAAGATGCTTGTTCAATAGATAAGAGCTGTGAATGGCTTTTCTCCTTATTAGCATGAGCCTATTGGAGAATAGTTCAAGGATGCATTTACTGTATTGAATTGCTGAAAAGTTATACTAAAAATGCCCAAGTCCATCACCACTAGAACAACAGGGCAAGGTTTCTGGGACACTGACTTGACAAACATGACAGAGTCTTGTCTTCCAGAGACAACATCACAGAGGAAGGACAGCCAGAGGTGTGCATTCAGGAGACCTGCAAACCAAAATATACTGATCGCTTTTCTTACTGTGCTACTAAGGAATCTGTTAGGGAGATCAAACTTATTTTCCTTAAGCTCAACTTACCATTCCTGGTCTTGAGAATGGCACAGATTGCTCACAGTACTAGGTATGCCATGCTTCAGTCTCCTGCTCCTTCTTTTTCCTCTTTCCTTCTTCCAAAGGGTACTCCAAAATTGTGCTTACTCGCTCACCTTTGCTGTGTTCTATGCTATTTGCAGAGTTCCCATCCACTGGTAGTCCCAATGTTCAGGGCTCAATCAGTATTCCCATTAGAGTCACTTCTTAATAGCCAGGCACTGATTATGGTGGTGTGCACTCTTTCTTTCTTTCTTTTTTGCTTTGGTACAATCGCTCAGAAGATGATCCGTAAAATGTTTTCTTTGTCTGTATGTTTTAAATGGGGAAAGAATGACTACACACTATTCATTTTGATTGAAGCAGAGTTTCAGATATCCAAAAATTTCAGAATTTTTTAAAATTACAAATCAGAATTCAGGATCTGAGTTTTGATGCTGGTTCACATCCCTATTTCATGTTCTTCATTGATGAATGGATACAGCTTAGTGATACAGGATGTTGCTTCCATGGAGACCTATAAGTCCTGGGCATTTGCAGATGAGTCTAATATTCATGCAGAACTAATAGCAGTCTGTTAAAGACAATTTTCATATTCATTTTGGTTGTATTTGGCAAATAATACAAAAAAACCCCCATTAAATATTTATCCTATTTTACATTGGTGTATTTCTAAATACAGCCATATTCAGTCCAAATTATGCCCAGATTAATAAAACATGTCTCAAGAATATTGAGCTAAATAAACCAATTGTCTGATGCAGAACAATTTAGCTTCTTATGTATTTTCTTATATTACACTAGCAAGGGTTGCCCGGCGTTGCCGGGCTTTTTTTGGTTTTTTTAAAAAATATATGAAAAATGGTGTTGGATGATTTTTGTTGTATGTGTATTTAAATGAGTTATGTTATTTTTTTAAAATAATGTTTTTTTATACGTAGGTAGTGTTTTAAACTGTTATAAAAAATTTGGATTTGAAAAAGAGGAAAGGTTGATATATATTTTTTTTCAATAATGGCATTTTTAAAAATAATGTGTTACTATGTGGTTTTTGGTAATAGGTGTACCTTAGATAAGAATTTTTAAAAAATGTGTAAGTGTATGTTTTCTTAAATTCAATGTTTTTGACTGTGTTTAGATGTTTGGTTTTTCTTTTAGTGTGTTCTTATTTATTTATGTTTGAATAATTTTTTTGTTTGGATATTTTTGAATGTTTTTGAAACTAATTTCCCTTTTTTAAATTCTTGGAGATTAAGTTGAATTCATTGAGTGTCATTTTTCCTGTGGCCACTGGGTGGTGCTGTTGCATAATTTTCTAATTTTAACTGTGTCCTGGCCTGTGTATTCTTCCTGTTCTTTTGTCATTTCAGTTGTGGACCTCGTTGAGGCTGGAGGTTTAAGGTGTGTGCTCTTTTCTGTTAGGAGTGGTGGTGTTGGGATTTGTGGGGGGTGGGGGGTTGTGTTTGTCTTTGTTTATTTTTTTGTTTGTGGATGTTTTTTTCTAATTTTTATGTTTATTATTGTTTTTGATTTTTGTGGAATGTTCTTGTTTGTGATTTTGGTGTGGGTATTTCTGTGGGCCGGCCTCGGTGGCTGGCTGGCCCATTGAAATACCATGTGGTGGTAGGTTGGGGGTATTTTCGCAGGCCGGCCACGTTGGAATATCCACGCCGCCAGCCCGTGGGAATCCCCCCATTGTGTTTGTTGGTTTGTTTGTTTTGGTGGGGGTGGGGGCTTCGCGGCTCGGCCTTGGTGGCCGGACTGCACAAATCCCCACACCGTTTTTGTTTTTGTTTGGGGGGAATCCCAGCGTTGGGGTGTGTGTGGTCTTTCCTTCCTGGGGGCTGGCTTCTGGCCCACAGTAAGGAAGCCCAGTGGCAGGGTGGTGGTGGTGGGCTTTCCTTACCGGGGGCTGGATTCCCTGGGCGGCCCGCAGTAAGGAAGCCCAGCGGCGGGGGGGGGATTTCATCACCGGGGGCTGTGTCGCTGTGAGCCTTACCGGGGGCTGGCTTGCGGCCCGCAGGCGGGGTGGGTGGGCTTTCCTCACCAGGGGCTGGCCTCCCTGGGCGGCCCACGGTAAGGAAGCCCAGCGGCGGGGGTGTGTGCTTTCGTTACCGGGGCTGTGTGGCTGTGCGTTTTTTATTTTTATTTTGGCCGTGCCGGTTTTCCCAGAGTTCTGCACACTCACGGTGCGCAGGACCCTGGGGATTGTATTTTTCCATTTGTGCTTTCCCTTTATGCTCCATTTTTTCCCATGCGGCTTGGTTTTGATTGGCCGCGCCGTGTTTCCCCAGGTTCTTTGTGCTCTCGCCTCTCAGCCTGATTGGCTGTGGCGCAGCGCGGCGCAAAGAACGTTGGGAAATGAAGTTGTTTCCCTTTTTTTGCGTTTGTGGGGCTGTTGCCCCACTGCCGGTTTTCTCAATCCTTCGTTGACCTGCGTACCCAGATCGGCCGTGTGCACGAAGGGTGAGTGCAGGCAAGTAGGGCGAGGCATAGCAACCTATAGCCAGTTCCAACGGTTAACCCTTGGATTTGTAGGTTAAGATTAGATTCCTGTCCTCCAGCTAGAACAGTTGATACAAAAGGAATAAGAAGCCCTCTGCTGCTGAGAAGTTAAAATATGCAATTATGTAGGTTCCAGTTCACTAATCTAGATGAAGGATCTGTTACAAAATGTTGAAGTATACAATCTTCCTCTGATGCTCCAGTCATAACCTATATAGTTTCTGCCATTTCATTCCCCACCCCCATTTCCCAATTCCCCTTATTCCATAATCATTAAACACATTCAACCATCATTTCACAGCTTTTGGTGGATAACAATAGCAATTATATTTATAAATAGTCCCATAGCACTTTGAGCCCTCTTTGAGTGGTTCACAGGTAGATAGTATTTTTGCCTGCAACATGCTGCTTATTTATTTTCCTGACCTCCAAGGAAAGGGAGGCTGAATCAACCTTGAACCCATCAGGACTGAATTCACAATATGAGCAGTTTTAGCTGCAGCACTATAATTTAAACCACTACACCATGAGGGCTCATCCCCTACCTGTTACTATATTCCTTTTGTTAATGGATATTGTCACTCTGGATGCATAACTAATGAAACTCGCAACTGAGCCCTGGAAGGAGGAGGAGACATTGGAATGGCTCTACAAGTATTAACACACTGCCCAGAATTTCTATTTCACCATGACTTTCTATTTCTTTTTTTGTTTCCAGTGTTAGAGAAAATTGAAGCTCAGCCAAATTATGTTTGGTAGACACAAACAGAGAATTCCCTATTAAATCAGTCCCCTGGTGCTCTCACTGATGCCAGTCAGAAAGGTTACAACTTGCAAATGTACCAAAACATTATATTAACAGCTTTCTGAGGCCTCTTGAATTGGTATAGTTCAAGGAAGATTGGACTGTTCAAAATATACTGTCTTGGCTTCATTCCATTATACAAATAGGCCTGCAGTGGAAAGTCACTAATTTACTCTATAATGATCCCCCTTGTCTTTGCAAACTTTTAAGTCACTTTTTTTTTGGCATCTGCTTTCGAGAACTTGATCAGAGTCACAGGTCTGTGACAGTAAAACTTTTCCAAACATCCTTAGAGTGCTGATACCTAGTGTGTTCATGGAGTGGGTGGGGTTGCCTTGGCAACAAAAACCAAGCAAAGGAAAACTAATTGCTGGATAGACCTCCACATCAGGGCCAAATGGAGACTATTGTGGGCAGAAACATCAAGACAATCAGAAAACCAATTAAAAACAACCCAAAAAAAAGTCACAAAAACTCAGGGGATGACACTGGAGACAAGGAGGGAAAGGATTGTATTGAGAACCAACAATAGAAAGACATCATACTTCAAGCATGGGAAAGGTAGATTGGAATGGCTATAGCCCCTTTTGCTCCCAAAAGGAGCAAATGCCATCAACATAAGATGGACTGGCAAGATATCCGTGCTTTTACAGGTAGTTAATGACACCAAGGAGAAATCCACAAGGTATATGTTATTATTAGGGATGTGTTTGTCAATAATATGCATATAGTGAGGCAAAGTGCAGAGATAATGTCAAGGACAGGCTGAGGTCAGTTAACAAGGAACAGGTGCAAGCAATCATTGATGGCTCAGCTCTGCTGTGATTGACAGTTAATAAGATACATTGTAACCTTAATTTTTTTGCTGGCTGTAGAAATAGAAGTTGCTTACAGAGCTTGTTTTGCAGAACAGAGCAGAGCAGAGCTGAACAGTGCTGAATGTAATGCTAATTTACTTTGTCTGTAAATGTTGTTAATATACCAGTTTGATTTAAACTAAGCCTGGTGTATAGTCTTCTTTCTTGGACTCAACACAACTCAGACTGCTACAACACTCACTCAAAATTAACAGTGTTTGGGGTTTTAAAATTACTTGTAATCCAAGTGAAACCAAGGGGGTTTGTGAGTTTCCAAACCAATATGAAGTGAAGAAAAGCAGCCTGGAGTGGAGTCCAAATTGAATCGAGACCCTCCAAAGTGCTGAATATTGCTTTGCAGTTTCAGATGTTAAAAAGTTTGCAGGGCATAATTTTGGCTCCAGCAAGTCTCTTTGACAGAACCAGGAAGCCCAGAGCAAAAAAGAGATTGACAGCTCAAACATTGGGGAAACTCTCTTGATTACCTAATACCCCCAATGACAAAGTCCCAGGAATGGGGGCTCAGATCAAACAGACAACTTCCCTCATCTGTCCTCAACAATCAAGAGGAATTTTGCATTTTGACATAGCAAAGGAATGGTGTTAGTCTGTTAGAGGTTTCTATTCACATAGCTTTCATTTTCAGTAGGCTGAATGTACATTGGCTAATTCTTTTCCTTCATTTCCATAGTGGCAGATCCACTTTTGTACTACACTTTAGAATTCAATCATTTGGGTGCCTGAGGGTGTGGATGTCCCATGGAGAATGTCTTCAGTTTTTCATGCAAGATTTGGATGGGATAGGTCATAGCAGCATTTGGAATTTATTTATTTTATTTATTGAATTGGACTTAAACTATTCCTTCTCACCCTCAATTTATAATTTTATGCCAAATCAGTGCAACATCTCCATGATTTCTGCCCACTAAACCTACTTGATAGAACAGTACAAATGGCTAGACGGTGAAAATCAATATGCAAGAAGAAATCCGTTGATAGAAATAACTCAAAGTCATAAATAAACTCAAATTCCTTTATTTCAGGTGATGAAAACTTCCATAATAATAACTCAAAATCCTTTACTTCAGGTATGTAACACCCATATACATCCTTATTCCAAGTGAAAACCAAAGCTATCTGGTGTACAGCTTTTCACTACAGTTTCAACTGGGTTTTTACAAGAAATACAATACATTATAATTATTATACAATATAATTATTATACAAATATTCTACATATATTTACAATATTTATTACATATATTTACAATATTTGCCATTACAATAGGTTGCCATTACCAGGGTATGCACGATTGCAGTTCAAAATATCACAATATTCGAGGATACTCTTTCTGTGTACTCTATAACCTCTGCTTATTTCATTCATTCAGGTAACAATAATTCCTTCCCCTCTTGTTGGATGAGTTTGCAAAAGATCTGTGCTCCCCCCTATCATTTTAAGATTATAAATTGTTGAGACATTTTACACAAGAAGATTTTCTTTATCTAAATGCAATTTGCTTACCAAAGGCATTAAAAATAATGAATCATGACATGGAAAAATGTCAAATATGGAACATATTCGAGTGTTTGGAAACCTGGCTGATGCCTACATACCAAAACAGAAAAGGTACAAACAGGACACTAGAACATCACAGAATATTTACTTAGCTATGCCTTTGACAGCAAAGACTATAAAGTAATGAATTTAAAAACAGCTGAAATCCACATATGATTTGTAATTAATTTTGTTGAACAAATGAGAGCTGTCAAAAGAATATTATATTGAACTTCTCCAAGCCAGACTAGTACCAATGCCTTTGCAACCTGAGTAAAATAGAGAGCAGGAAGATGATGACACAAAAGATGAAAACAGTACACCAAGAGAAGGGGACAGAGATGAAGATGTTGCAGCTACTGAATTAAAAGAGGCAACAAAGTCACAACATGCTCTAAAGCCAGCCACCATATGTTCATTGTGACACAACCATAGTATATAGCCTCCTTGCCTCAGTTACCTTGATAAGTTGTCATTGATGAATGAACCAATGATCTGGAAGAAAAGTGAACAGATGTCAGTAGCTGATGCCTCGAGATATAAAGAAGATATAAAGAAGCTGCAACAGAGGAGACACTCTGCAAGAATCAGACATAGACCCTGACCAAACTCCCAGCAGGCAACAAAAGCCATTGGGTACAAGTGATTCTTCAAGGGGAAGGAAATTGCAGGAGTGAAATGATAGAACACAAGGTTGGTTAGCAAATGCAAGCGCGGCGCCAAAATGGCCACCACGCTCTTTGAGGGCCCCCCACCCACCCGGACTCGGACATCCGGGTTAGTTAGGGGGCGTGGCCACCCCTCCATAAAAGGGGTGGCCACGAGGCAGCCTGGCTGCCATTTTGCGAAGCGATGGAGCGGAGATGTTTGCTCCATCGCTTCCTCCCCTGTTCGCCTCTTTTGGAGGCTCTCTTTGGCTGGCAATTTCCATAAAAGACATTCTCTTTTAACGTCCCTTGATTGGAGGTTTTCTTCCTCCAAACGGCTCCGGACTGCAGTGGCTCAGGTGGCTAAGATGCTGACTGGAAGGCAGAAGGTCAGCGGTTTGATTCCTGAGTACTGCAGGACTGGATACCCTTTACTCGGGCGGCCCCCTTGGTTGCACCTGGGGGGGAGGCTCAGCACACCCCCTCTACTTTTCGGGGGTGCCACCGGGCTGGGGGGCTCGGTCAGCACCCCCACAGGTGGGTGGTGGGGTCATTGAACACACTGCCGCCAATGAGCCCAGGCTGAGGGCTCGAGAGGTGGGCAGCACAGGCCTGCGCCACTGGGGTTTTTACCCCCGCTGCTTCTTGCCCCCCCCTTGGGGCATAGCAGCCCACTTGGGCACGGCGGGGGTTTCCGCCCCGCCGTCATTCCTTCACTCCATGGGCCGGATCGCTGGGCATGCCCCTGTTCTGGACAGGGATTACCACATGGGTTTATCCCGCATCAGTTACCCGGTGGGGCCATCCGGCCCATCTGGCCCACCTTGTCCTGATGGGTTAGATGCTGTGGATTCTCCCCTGCCTGTAATTCAGCACGGGAGGCATCAATGGACATTGCTCCACCACCTTCGATGGTGGGCGTGCAAACTCGGCGGTTCCGGCCCACGTGCCGGCCACGGCTGCGCGGCGGGCTGACAACAGGGTTGAGCTGCTGGAGGCCATCAGGCCAGCACAGGCTGGCACCTCACGGCTCTCCATCCAGCCTGGATGCACGGGAACACAGAGCTCGAGGGCCATCGCGAGCTCCGACGCCCACCACGGGCTGGAACCCCCAGTGGGGGCGGCTTGTGGGGGTGCACCGAGTGAGTATCTTGGTCAAATCAGCCCACCCATGACACTAGCTCATCACGCTAGGCGGGTATAGTGGCCATGGTCACAACAGGCCAATTACACCCTGGTTCTTACCGGGGTAACCGCCCCTATGCTTTTGCTTAATTTCTCTGGGGCCCTAAGGGCTGATTATGTGTTTCCTCACTCCTCTCCATGACAACGGTGGTTCTGCCAATGGCCGGTTACTCTATACCCCTGGGTGACCATTCGTCCCGGGCCATTAGCTAGATTATGTAGCTTGGTGAATATATTCACATTTCCCCCCTCTTGCAATGTGAACACACTGATGAGGGCATTGAGAGGCAAGATGACAGGGACAAGGAGTTGCCCTGTCGCCGCAAGCTGCCTCCCTATGGGGTCAATTAGTTACCGGCCTATTGGGCATCCATGGCAGAATATATAGGGCCCGTCCTGATTTGGCCATCCCAATGGTCCAGTGCTTGGACAATGATTACCGGGCTGTGGTGGTTTTCCCTGGCCCCTCATGGTTAGCATAGGTCTAGACTTTAGGATTAGGGCGGCCCTTCACCCTGAGATGTCAGTGATGAGCCCTGCTAGCACTTTTAGTTAATATATATGACTCCTACGTGGCAGAGCTTATGCTCCATGTGGAGGGCCTACTTTCGGGCGACCACCTTTGTCCCTTGATCTGGAGCTCTCAGATTAAGTTAGCTGCTGCCATCTTCAACAGGGGACATGTTTTGCAGGGCACTCGAAATAGATTATGTGCGGCTCGATTAGGAGTGAGCTCTGTGGAGGCTTCGCTCCTCAAGGGCCAATCAGCCGGAAGAGGGTACTAGCCTGGCGCTGCCATAGGTCTGGTTGCTTCCCCACAGGTGTTCGTGGCAGCGCATAGTTCATGCCCTGCCCTGTCGTTTGCTACCAAGCCGGGTCTACCCTGACTGAACTAGAACTGGTACCCATTCCTTCCAGTTATGCGCCGCATCAACTGCGGCTGCGTTTGGGTGCCTGGAGCCTGACATATGTTGCATGGGCAAGTGGGGATTTGCCCAATTTTTCTGTCTGTCCGTCCCATCACTGAAGGAGTGCCTCGTTCTGCCCTCTATTACCCCTCCTCCTTTTGCAGACCCTGTGTGTTTCCGCACACTGGTAGTACTGTGGCTTGTGGGCCACAATTCTGTGCACTGGGGCGGCACAGTATGCTGCTTTGTCAAATGGGGACCCCATCCCGGGCTACGCGTACACGCGCGTATGCAGTGGTTTGGTGTGCATGGCATTTAGGTGGCGGGAACTGTTGACATTCCTGATGTCCATTGGGGATCCTGGGCCGCCACATGTTTTACTTCTGCACCTCGGAGGCGGTGATCTTGCACGGATTGCTGGCCCGGACTTATAGACTTCCGAGTGCAGTGACCTGGCGTTTCTTGGCCATGTATGGCCGTCTACGTGATTGCTATGGTCATACATCATGCCGAGGCAATATCATAGGTGAGACTTTGACCCAGCGGTCGGACCGTGCCCAACGGTCAGGGGATAGGGCTGTTGCCTGGTTCCTTGTCCAGAATGGCTTGGGGACAGCCATTTGTCATCTGGGGATAGGGTTACAGGTCTTTGGCCTGTATTCTGGAGATGGGGTTCACCGGTCAACAAGTCGATGCACCTCTCTTTTGAATAACATGCAAGAGGGCCAGGTGACCAAATTGTCGGTCAAGGGGAGCAGCCACTGCTGCAATGTGGCACTGTTGCCAAGTGGAAGGTGCCTCTCTGGGAGTGGCATGTGATGGATGGCCGCATCAACTTCGCCTGCAGAGTGGTAACATCAGGCAGTGCTTTCGCCTAGTGTCTCGGACACACCATGGCGGATCCGATAAACGACACCGCAGGGTACGGCTGATTAGGGGTTTACGAGCAGACCTGTTGGTTTGGCGCTCATTCCGCAGGACTTTCATGCTGTCTCCTTTTGGAGGTCTGAGCTCCTGGTCAGCCCCTGTCCCAACTACAGTCGGATGCCTCCGGCTCATTGGAGTGGGGGGATTTATTTAAGGACAGTGTGCCTATGGTCATTGGCCCCAGGGATGGGAGGGCACGGATTGCTTACGCGATCTTACATTTCTAAAAAATTTCTCAAATCTGGGTACCCTTTAGGCTCCGGGGGGACAGATGGCTTAATTCTGTGCCTTGCTGTTGGTGTGGCAATGCTGCGGTATGCACATTGTCAGTGCCCAAACGTCTTAATCCACCGGAGTCATGGCCTTAGCTCGCCTATTGTTCTTGGGTCCGTGTGCTTTGAGGCGCTCCTTAGGCCCAAATATGTGCCAGGCATTAATAGTGATATTGCTGATGCTTTATCCCGCCTGCAGATCTCCCGGTTCCGTGACTGTGCTCCAGATGCTTGGGAACTACCCTCTCCACTCCTGGCTGAGATATGGTCATTTGGCAAGGAGACGCGAACTGGATGAGTGGCATGCCTTGGCAACTCGCACACGCATGGCGCATCGGCATCCCACTCCTTCACTTTAGAGTCTTTTGTGGGCAAAGGCAATTGCCCAAAGCATGTGGCCGCCATTGATCACCTGGGTTTTCTAATGTATCGTCCGTCCTTGTGATCTGGGGTTGGCTTTACACGCCATTGCCACCAGGCTTTACGCCTTGATATTCATGGGCAGGGCACGGGGTTTTTCCTGACTATGTGAGGGTCTTCTGCATAAGCCATGTATTCGACAGGTAGACATGTGTACATGGCCACCGCCCGGACACACGTCACCCTATTCTCACAGATATTATGACCCACCTTGCATGAGGTTGGCATAGATGAGGTTGCAGTAGGTAGGAGGAGTCTCTTTTCATGCAGCTACCGCTGTAGCTTTTTTTTTGGAGCTCGACGACTCTGCGAGCTGGTCCCATGGTTGAAGGGGGATGTTTTTTGTAGGGCACTGGAACTCGAAGATGTTCCTTTCAACCAGGTGTGGGCTCATTGGAGGATTTGTTCCTCAAAGGCCGATCAGCATGGAGTAGGCAGTGGTGTAGACTGCTATGATCTATATTTGCTGACATCTGTCCGGTTGGTGCCCTACATACAGTTTTGACAGTACCTGCTGCGGCCCTGCCCTGTTTTTTCTGCCACCATGATGGGTCTCCCCTTACCAAATTTAAGTTCTGTAGGGTGACCGGTACCGCGCTTCACAGTGTGGGGCCCATTATGGCACCCATTCATTTAGGATAGGCGTCGCATTGACCGTGGCTGCATTTTGGTACTCGGAGGTGGATATGGTGGGCACGTGGGGGTTTGCATGTATTTTCCTTATATGTACATCCCCTCACTGTATGAGTACCTAGTTATGTCCTTACTTCCTTTTCCTCTTTTACAGACCCTGTGTGTATCCGCACACCGGTGGCAGTGGGGCTGGTGGGCCGCAGCTATGTACACTGGGCGGCAGAATATGCTGCGGTGACAGAGTGTGGACCCCAGCTCGGGCTACATGTATCCGCACGTATGCGGTGGTAGGGTATGCGCGGTATGGAAGTGTGGAAACTGTTGCCATTCCTGATGTCCATCAGGGGTGCTGGACCACCTGATGTTCTTATTCTGTACCTCTGCGGCAATGATCTCACACGGATCACTGACCTTTCCTTAAAATGTCGAGGTGCAGTGACCTGGCTTTTCACATCATTTATGGCGGTTGCCATGGTCTAACATCATACCGAGACACCATTTTAGAGGAGACATGGTCCTCCGTGATTTGGACCATCCCCGGCGGTCAGTGGACAGGGCTGTTGCCCGGATCCTTGCTGAGAATGGCTTGGGATAGCCAGTAGACATCCTGGGATAGGCTTGTGAAAAATTTGACCTATAGGCAGGAAATGGGGTCCACCTGTCAGCCAGAGGTATGAACCTCTTTCTGGAAGATGTGCAAGCAGGCCTGGTGACCGAGCTGACGGCCGGGGGGGGGCGGTGAGTCATTATGGACGCCTCCCCGTGTGGCGGGTAGCACTGGGTAAGGTAAAGGTTTATGACATATAGGTATCTGGCAGGTTCACATTGTCTGGCCAACACATAGATAGGTACAGGGGAAACAGGTTTGGCAGGTCAAGGGTGAACTATGAAAGGGAAGGTGTCAGGAGCTTCACAGCCTGCATCACCTTGATATTTGAACGGATACACGTCATAGGGTGGGGTCAGTAGATAGTATATTGACTCCGGTCATCAATTTGTTTGTGTCAACAAAAAATTGATACAAATTTATACATGTAGCCAATGTCCATTGGCATTTAGGGTGGAACCTTACCAGAGCTACTGCGGCCTGCTTGCCTTAAAGAACTACAATTGGATGATACACCAATTGAAAGTGATAATTCGGACTAGGGCATTATTCAATAAAAGTGGCCCAATGCCTTTAATCCAATACCGGTGTCTGAGTCTTTATTTGGGTGGGTGTGCCTGCAAAGGTTCTGGAACATAATTATGGAGAAAACTTTAATGAAATCTTTTCTCTTGCTGCCAAGCACAATGTTGTAAAAATGCTCTAAACAAATGCAAGTCAAGTACCTTGACATCAAGTCTGGTCGAAGCCAGTCGATGATGTTGGAGGAAGAGGTCCAGCCATAGGCCCCTCCTATGTGGGGTGCTGCAGGGCTTGATGCTCTTGCCTCTCTTGTTTAATATCTACATGTAGCCACTGGGGGAGATCTGTCGATAATATGCACATAGTGAGGCAAAGTGCAGAGATAATGTCAAGGACAGGCTGAGGTCAGTTAACAAGGAACAGGCGCAAGCAATCATTGTAGCTCAGCCATACCTGTCAAGTTTTGGATTTGAAAATAAGGGAAATTTTGGCCACACCCCTCTGTGAGTGTGGCCAAATCTGTGGGTGTGGCCAAATATAGCCATGTGACTTGCTGGGCTCTAGTCATGCCTGCCACATGGTCATGAAAATGTCTGCAAACACAGATAGCACTGGCTCTTTGGCTGTAAATGGAGATGAGCACTGCACCCTAGAGTTGGATACGACTGGCAGATATTACTTCCTTAGGATCAAAAATCGCTGCAGATGGTGATTGCAGCCATGAAATAAAAAGGCAACTGATGCTTGGTAAACAAGCTATGAGAAACCTGGGGAACATAGTTAAAAGTAGAGGCATCACCTTGCAAACAAAAAATTGCATAGTCAAAGCAATGGTGTTTCCGGTGGTAATGTATGGGTGTGAGAGCTGGATCATTAGGAAAGCTGAGCGCAGAAAAATAGATGCCTTTGAAATGTGGTGTTAGAAATATGTCGATCCTAGAAGAAATCAACCCTGACTGCTCATTAAAGATCAAATAGTAAAGATGACGCTAAAGTACTTTGGATATCAAATGAGAAGAGAGGATTCACTTGAGAAGGCCTTGATGCTGGGAAAGGTGGAGGACAAAAGAAGGGGGTGGCCAAAAATAAGATGGCTAGATGGTATTGTAGATGCAATGGGCACAAAGCTGTGTGGGCCTAAGAACCCTTTCCCCATCTTCTTGGGGAACTTTTGTTTTGTTTTCTTTCTTGTTTACTCAGTGGCTTAAGTGACTAAGATGCTGACTGGGAGGCAGAAGGTCAGCAGTTCGATTCCCGAGTACTGCAGGATGGAATGAGCTCCCGTTTTCGTCCCAGCTCCTGCCATCATAGCAGTTCGAAAGCAAGAAATTGCAAGTAGATAAATAGGGACCACTTTGGTGGGAAGGTAACAGCGTTCTGTGCACTCTGGTGTCTAGTCATGCCTGCCACATGACAATGCTGGCTCTTTGGCTTTGAAACAGAGATGAGCACTGAACCATAGAGTTAGATACGACTGGCTTTCGAGCAAGAGAAACCTCTCTCTCTCTCCCCCTCTTCCTCCCTCCCTCTCTCTCTCCCTCTCTCTCTCCCCCTCTCTCTCCCTCTCCCCCCCTCTCTCTCAAACACATATATAGTGATCAAGCAACACCCCCCTCCCAGCTCAATAAAGCATGATTTGCCCCTGCATATATGAAATATCACTCACCTCTAGAGTAGACTCCATGGTGGCTATGAACAGCAGTAGCAAAAACGAAGCCTTCATGAGCATGAAAGAGAAACGCCCCCCTTCTCTCTCTCCCCTTCCACAAGTGAAAAGCCTGCCACACAGTGACCTCTGGTGGCCGGGAAAATACTGCAGCTTCAGTCAGGATTTTTTTTAAAAAATAAGGGAAAATACGGGAAAATTAACAAAATTGGAGTGGGTGGGAAAAGGGGTAAAAATAAGTGGTTTTCGTGGGGGAAACGGGATAGTTGACAGGTATGAGCTCAGCTCTGCTGTGATTGACAGTTAATAAGTAACTTATATTTTTTGTAAGCCGCTTCGAGTCGTCCATTGGATTGAAGGAAGCGGGATATAAATAAAGACACTATTATTATTATTATTGTAACCTTAAGTATTTTGCTGGCTGTAGAAATAGAAGTCGCTTGCAGAGCTTGTTTTGCAGAGCAGAACAGAGCAGAGCTGAACAGTGCTGGATGTAATGCTAATTTACTTTGTCTGTAAATGCTGTTAATATACCAGTTTGATTTAAACTAAATCTGGTGTATAGTCTTCTTTCTTGTACCTATTGCAACTCAGACTAACAAGATCATCCATTCCCACAGGGTGTGGTATCATCAGGGTACTAATGATACCCAACTTTACATCTCTGCCTGTGGTGATCCTAGTGAGGCAGTGAAAGTCCGTTCCAGGTGCCTGGAGGCAGTGAGGGTATGGATGGGGGACAACAGGCTACAGCTGAATCCCAGCAAGACTGAGTAGCTGTGGATAAGGGGTCCTGTTTTGTTAAAGGAATTACCACCTTTGGAAATGAATGGGGCTATCTTGCCTCAGACAGACCTGGTGTGTAATCTGGGGGTCCTCCTGGACTCACAACTCCTGCTTGAGTTAATGACCATGCTGCACCCTTGCTGAGAGAGCTGCATTGGTTACCGGTGTGCCTGCAGGTGCAATTCAAGGTGCTGGTTATGACCTTTAAAGCCCTACATGGTAGTGGACCAGGTTACTTAAGAGACCGTGTCACCCTAAGAACATCTTCCCATTCCACTAGGGTGGACCGGAGGGGCTCTCTATGGGTACCAATGGCTGGAAAGGCTCGTCTTTCCAGAACTAGATGGAGGGCCTTTTCATTATCCACCCTGGCCTTTTGGAATCCCCTGCTGATGAACCTCCACCTCCAACCACATTTGCTGGCCTTTTGGAAAGACATAAAGACATGGCTGGCCCAGCGGGTGTGGGGTGCTGCTGTTGGATCTACTGCACCCCACTGGCTCATAGGACCATCTGACAATTTTGTAATGGGGATTTTTGATTTTTATATTCAAGATTTTGTGATTTTTAGAGTTCTTATGATGTTTATTTATATGTATGGTTTGTTGGAGTATGTTATGTTGAGGGTGTTTTTTGAGTTGTAAGCTGCCCAGAGTCACTTCGGCGAGGCTAAACAATTCAAATAAATAAATAAATAAATAAATAAATTTATACATGGAAAGAATGCATAGAAGTGGTATGTGGAACAGCCACCCGGCTTCAATAACCAGAAACATCCTTGTTTATTCTGCAAATTAAAGAAATGCCAGTGATGGACTAAAACAAGCTGCTTGAGCCTAGAGCAAAAACTCGAAGTTGCATGCTGCAACAAGTTTTTAAGCAAGTTAATACAAACCAGTGCTTGATATCTGAAGCAGAAATAGATATTTATTTTTATTCTTGCTGATGTTAGAGATCTACAGTAATTGTGGCTGATCAAAGGGAATGGGAGTATAAAAAGATTGTACACTATCTAAACAAAAAGTTGAAATTAGAGGAGTCAGGGGATGCTAAATGCAAGTGAGGCAGATGTCTCATATTTGTCAACAAGAAGTAAATGATTAAACTTGTGGAGATTCTTGGCCTCCAAAATGTTCACATTGTTGCAACATCCATGGCAATATATTTCTAAAAAGATGTTGTGGCCCTGGATCCTGAGTGCAAGGAGGAGGACTTTTGGCTGGCTCTTCAGCCTGCTGCCAATTCAGATCTGGACCCTGAGTGCAAGGAGGAGGACATGTTGCCGGCCACTCAGCCTGCTGCCAGTTCAGATCTACTTCCTTGTGACCTTGTAACTGACTTTATTCTAAGATTGCAGCTAGCAGAAACCCAGAATTTGTGCAGTAGACAGGTACAGACTGGGCAGAGAATAGCACTGACTATAAATCCACCAGTGGGTTCCTCTTTATGTTTATGTACGGTGATGGACCTATTTTATGGGCTAATTATAAACAGGATGTTGTAGCTCTATCTTCCATAAAACCAGAGTTCATTGTTCAAACAAAAGCATGCAAAGAATTACTATGGCTAGAGAATCTGCTGAAGAGGTTTAGAATAGATGAAGAGATGGCGTTGAGATTATGGAAGACAGCCAGAGTTGCATCAAACTATCACAGAGAGATAAGAAGAATGCACACACCAAAATACATCAATGAGAGGTGACACGCTGTGTTTAACCTGACCGAGACAGGGAGCATCCAGATGATCTAGTGTCCCACTGTAGAGATGACTGCAGATATTATGGTGAAGCCTCTAGCAAGATATCACTGAAGATCTAAAAGCAAGATGGGACTTGAGCTTTATTGAATGCAAAATCAATAAAGAGCGTTAGAATAATAGAAATCTTCCATATACTAACACTGGCCGAAATATCCAAACCATTCTCAGAGGTAGTCCCATGGTTTGTACTACAATATTTTAAACTGGACTGCAACCAATCAGTAGGAGTAGTTCAGATAATCTTTCTTTGGGGTGTGCATGAGAATTTGAGCAAAGGGAGATGATTGGGGAACTGATAAGGAAATGGTGAGTAGGGACTCAGAAGGCAATGGTTGAGAAATAAGCCAAACCTTTCCACATTTTCAATATGAAACAGACCAGTATAATAAACAAGCAAATCTATGATCTCCACTAGTGAAGTAATTCCTGGGAGAGTCTATATCTGTGGTTCTCAACATGGGGCACCCCCTCCGCCCACACACACACATAGGGGGACTTCAATTCCCAGAATCCTAAGTCAGTACATTGGCCAATCAGTGCTTTGGAGAATTGACTTAGGCTTCTGGTAATTGAAGTCCCAAAACCCAAGGTTGGAAAACACTGGTCTATATTGATAAACATCAAACCTGCCACCCAGTATGGTGCCAGCTGCTCAGTAAAGTTTGGAAAAAGATAATACAAAATTTTCCACATACTTTATTACACTGCTGCCAAGGGAAAGACCACAAAATAAATTAGCCACAGCACACTGATTTTTTTGATTTAAGATAATTTTTTTTTAAAAAAACCTCAACAGCCCAACACTGAATCCCTTCTTCTAACTGGGTTATAGCAGATGTTCCCAGTTTCTCTTGCCTGTGGATAGTCAAATACAAGTGAGTGGATGGGGAACTCTCAATTCACATTGTGATAACCAGTTGTAAAGGAAACATAGACTGTTTAGTGTATGGGACCAAAGACGACCGGACAACCGAAGGGTTGGTTTAACACAGGTTTATTGCATGAGGTTCCAGTTAAGCATGAGGTAATGGCGGTGATACATCTCAATATATACAGTAGCTCTCTACATTTGAATCTTGTAGCACGGTAGCTGATTGGTTGCTACCGGCGTGGCCTCGCCCAGGCACGCCTCCATTCCTGCTGCTGAATGCAGGTCTTTCTTCAGCTGCTGAATGCGGGGAAGGTTTTCCCGCGGCTGTCCGTGATTGAGCAATGTGAACCATGTGAGAGTGAACGCTCGCAGCTGCCCTCTATAGGCTGTCTGCTCGCGTTCCTTTACAGCTGATATCGTTTGTATCTGGAGTGGTTACAATCTTGCCTTTACAGTATAATGAACATGCATACATACATAACATCCCTCCCCCCTAGGATGGGACGAAGTCCCGCAACCATTGTGGCTTGCCGCACGTTCGCTTGGGGCGTGCTTGCGCCTGCCCTAATTCTGGAGAGCCTGTGATCCCTGACTCCGCGGGTGCTTGTCCTGCAACGGGAAACGGGGATTCGTTAGTGGCTCTGTGGGGCGTCCGTGCCTGCCTTGCGCTTGGGGAAGGGAATGGGATGAACAGTTGGGAGGTAAATCCCTGCCTATTGCCCTCGGACCCCGGGGACCCTCCTAGTGTGAACCGCGGAACCGATGAGGTCGCCCTTGGGGAATGGCTACCTTCTGATCCCTGCTCGGGGGACCTTAAGACTGTGGTGGGCGGACTCGCTGATGCCTCCGGTCTTGGAGGTGTCGGTCTCCGGAACATGGGCGTTATGTTGCATTCTAACTCACAGGGGCTACTGGGACTGGAGGTACCAGGGGCTGAACTGAAACCCCTCTTTTCGCTAGGACGGGTGGGGGACCACTCCGCTAACTCCCCCTGGTACTGTAAATCAACGTCTAAACCTCTATGGGCCTCTGAGCCTCGGGGGGACTTCCGCGGCTTCCGCGGGGTATGAGTGTGGTTGGGGCTCCTCCTTTCTGACGGGGACTCCCGCAACCCGGGGCTCCTCCTCTCTGGCGGGGACTCCCGCAAAAGATTTCCGTGGATCGATTCCCTTTCCTCCCCCCTTGGTGGGGACCCATGCTCCCCTTTTCCTCCCCCTTGGCCTAAACGGGTGGGGGAGTACCCTAACGCTGATTCAATGCTGATCTCATCCGCGTCTTGCTCTCCGGGGACCCTACGCCTGAGTTGGTCCACGTGTCGCCTCCACAGGAAACCTGTACTGGTCTCTACGCGGTATGAGACGGGGCCGGTTTGATCTACTACGGTGCCCGGCACCCAGGCTGGCCCCGCGCTGGCGTAATTCCTGCAGTGTACTGGGGCGCCTATGCTGAAACTCTTTGTGGGTTCCACCCCTATGTTCCGCCCTTTGTCCTCTACTCTCGTGGGGTCTAGCTTGGATATCCCCGTGGCCAGCTTCCTGCGCATCAACAGCTCTGCGGGGGAGTACCCTGACGCTAAAGGGGTGACCCTGTATCTCAGCAGGAATTGGCACAATTTCAGGTCGAGGTCTCCGGGACCCATGCGCAGTAGCGCGTCTTTCGTGGTGCGCACGAGGCGCTCTACTTGGCCATTGGTGGCCGGGTGAAAGGGGGCGGAGGTGACGTGCCGAATGGCGTTGCGTTCCATGAATGCCCTGAACTCGGCGGACGTGAAACAGCTAGCGTTATCGCTGACGAGGGTGTCGGGTAAACCGAACGTGGAAAAGACCCTCCTTAACTGTTTAATGGTTGTGGTCGAGGAGGTGCTCGAGACTGGAATGACCTCCAACCACTTAGAGAACGCGTCCACCACGAGGAGGAAAAGCGTTCCCCTGAATGGGCCAGCAAAGTCTACGTGAACTCGGGACCAGGGTCCCCTCGCAGCGTCCCATTCCCTAGGTGGCGAGCGAGCCTCTTCTGGCCTAGAGCTTTGGCACGCCTCGCAAGTGCCGACCATGTGTTCGATGTCGGCGTCTAACTGGGGCCACCAAAAATAACTGCGGGCTAGTGCCTTAGAGCGTACGATCCCCGGGTGGCTGACGTGCAGCAGTTTAAGCACCCTCGGCCTGAGAGACGTGGGGATCACTACCCGCTGTCCCCACAAGAGGCAACCCCTCTCCAGGGACAACTCTAATCTCTTTTTGAAAAATGTGTCGAATTCCGCTGCTGGGGACGACACGGGCCACCCTTTCTGCACCCAGGAGCAAACTGTGGCCAGCGCTTTGTCCTTGCCTGTCGCTTTGGCGATTTCGGCCGGTACTACTGGAGGGGAGTCTAGGACCTCTATCATTAAGACCTGGTGGTCCCTCTCTACTCCGCCCACGTGGCAGCAATCCCGGGGAATGGGGGACCTCGACAGAGCGTCGGCATGGCTTATTTCCCTCCCGGGCCGGTATACCAACGCGTGCTGATACGCGTTGAGAAAAATGGCCCATCTGAGCATTCTCGGGGACAGGATCTGGGGTGTGGGCTTGTCTGCGGTGAAGATGCCCAGCAAAGGCTTGTGGTCAGTCACTATGGTGAAGGGGCGGCCGTACACGAAATCATGAAATTTCTTGGTCCCCGCAATTATTGCTAGCGCCTCCCTGTCTGTCTGAGCATAATTCCTCTCCGCTTGGGACAGGGATCTAGAGTAGAAAGCTATCGGGGCCTCCCTACCGTTCTCCAGCACGTGGCAAAGCACCGCCCCCACCCCCACCGGGGATGCATCGCATATCAGGACCACCGGGCGTTTGGGATTGAAGTGGGTCAGTACAGCATCTGATGCCAGGAGTCGCTTCAGGTCATTGAAAGCCTTTTCCTGGTCGTCGCCCCACTTCCATGCCTCGTCCTTTTTTAACAATTTGTGTAGCGGTTCTGCCACGGCTGCCTTCCGTGGGAGGAAGGAGTGGTAGAAGTTGAGCAGTCCGAGGAACGACTGCAACTCGGGCTTGGAGGTGGGGCGAGGGGCCTTTTTGATGGCGGCTACCTTGGATTGGGCTGGCCTAATTCCCTCGGGAGTAACACGGAACCCTAGGAACTCAACCTCTGTAGCGAAGAAGACGCATTTGTCTTTCCGCAACCTCAACCCCGCCTTTTCGAATATTGTCAGGACCTTTCCCAACCTTGTTGCTAATTCGGCCCGGCTCCCCCCTGTAATTAATACGTCATCAAAATAGGGTAACACCCCCTCCAACCCCTTCAGGAGGCGTTCCACCAATGACTGGAAAATCCCGGGCGCCGAATTCACGCCGAATTGGAGGCGCGAAACCTGGAACGCCCCTTTGTGGGTGACTATGGTTTGTGCAGCAGCTGCGGCGGGGGTCACCGGGAGTTGCTGGTAGGCTTGGGCCAGGTCGAGTTTGGCGAAACACCTCCCCCCGTGTAACCTGGCCAACAAGTGGCTGACTACCGGCACCGGATACGCATTAGGGCGGATCGCCTTATTGATGGTGCACTTGTAATCAGCGCATATTCGGACTTCCCCGTTGGCCTTGAGCGCTGTTACAATTGGAGTTTCCCACTCCGCAGAATCAACAGGAACAAGAATCCCCTGGCCCACTAATTTGTCCAATTCCGCCTCTATTTTGTCCTTTAGTGCGAAAGGCACTCTGCGCGGTTTAAGTCTGATTGGACGCACTCCAGGGTCCAGGTCGAAAGTCACTGGGGGGCCCTTGAATTTCCCTAGCCCCTTTTTAAAAACCTCGGGGTGCGCGTCGCACACGCTCTGTATTGGATCAGTCCCGGCGGCGTGTGCTCCCACGGCGTGCACCCCCCCAATGAACAACCCCAGGGGCTGGAACCATTGAGTCCCGAGGAGGCTGCATTTACCCCCCTTGAGGACGACTAAGGGAAGCGTTGCGGTGTACTTTTTGAACTGGACCTGGAACTTCCCAACCCCCAACACTGGGATGCGGTTCCCTTGCACGTCCTTCAGCGTGGCCCTCAACGCCTTGAGCTTGGGCCGCACGCGGGGGGCGATTTTCATGAACTCCCCCTGGGAAATAATGGAGTATGAAGAACCCGAGTCCACCTCCATTCTAACAGGGGCCCCTTGTATTACTACCTCAACGAAGTAACGGGGGTGCTCCGTGGAAACGCTGCAAACCGGCGCGTCGTCCTCGCTGTCGTCGGAGACTCGCCCTACTCCGTCCCGCGTCCTCGTGGTCCGGGTGCCGTCCTTCGGCCTCGTGGTGCGGTCCTGCCTCGTGGTGCGGTCCTGCCTCGCCGAGCGGTCTGGAGAACTCCGGGTGGCCTCGCGTCGTTTCCGGCAGACCTTGGCGATGTGCCCGCGCCGGCCGCAGTTGTGGCACTCGGCCTTGCGGAATGGGCATTTGGTGCGGGCGTGGGCGGCGCCGCAGCCATCGCAGCGCCGGCCCTCTCTCTGGCCCTCCGGACGTCCTCGTCGTCGCTGCTCTCTGCAGACGAGTTCGAAGTCCGCTGGGCCGCGCGCACCGAACTCTCTGCCTTGGCGGTCTTCGGGCGCCAGTCCTGAAGTTCGTGCACCCCGGCCGACGTGGCCTCTGCGGCCTGTGCCGCGTCGAGGACTTGTTGCCACGTGGGAGGCGGCTCCCTTTTCATCAGCGCGCGCTGAGTCTCTGTGTCCCTCAGACCGCAGAGCAGGCAGTCCCGGAGGGTGACGTCGGGGAGTTCCCACTTGCATGGGCCGGCGGCCAACCGCAGGGCCGCGGCGAACTCATCGACCGATTCTCCGGGTGCCTGGACTCGCCTCCAGAACGCACTCCGAGCGGGGAACATCGCTATTGCCGGCCGGAGATGGGCGCGCAGCGCCGCCAGGAGCTCTGTGGCCTTGAGGTCGCCCACCTTCCTCGGCGCGATCAGGTCCACCAAGGTCCTCTTGGTTTCTTGTCCGAGCATGCGGACGAAGATGGCCCTCTTTTTGGCCTCGTCTGAGACTTCGAGCTCCACCAGCGCAGCGTTGAAGTCTATCTCAAACAGCTCCAAGTCTCCCGGCTTCCTGATCTCGTAGCCGGCGCATGTCTTGGTCCCGTGGGCAGCCATATCCCACCTTCGTCGCCAATTTAGTGTATGGGACCAAAGACGACCGGACAACCGAAGGGTTGGTTTAACACAGGTTTATTGCATGAGGTTCCAGTTAAGCATGAGGTAATGGCGGTGATACATCTCAATATATACAGTAGCTCTCTACATTTGAATCTTGTAGCACGGTAGCTGATTGGTTGCTACCGGCGTGGCCTCGCCCAGGCACGCCTCCATTCCTGCTGCTGAATGCAGGTCTTTCTTCAGCTGCTGAATGCGGGGAAGGTTTTCCCGCGGCTGTCCGTGATTGAGCAATGTGAACCATGTGAGAGTGAACGCTCGCAGCTGCCCTCTATAGGCTGTCTGCTCGCGTTCCTTTACAGCTGATATCGTTTGTATCTGGAATGGTTACAATCTTGCCTTTACAGTATAATGAACATGCATACATACATAACAGACTGCACCTCCTGAGGAAGGTTGCCATCTGTTATTTCACTCTACATTTCAGGACAGGATTCTTTCCTGGCTCTGGCAAATCACATATGGCTTGAGCCCTGATGCTTATTAAGCTATGATCAAGATCATGGAGGCTTCTAAGAGATGGTGATATATACAACACAACATAGTCATTAAAAGTCTTGTATAGGCTGTTAGGCACTTTTCATGATGTTTTCCTCTTTTCTTTTGAATCAGAGTACCTTTTTCAAAGCACTTAGTATTATCTTGGTTTTCTAGGACTGCATAGCGTGGAATTGTAGGCTGTGCTTTGTTTCGGCAGACAATGGCCACATGTAGCTTGGTGCTGCACTTTAATTTGAGAGGCTCTAAAAGCTAACCTGCCTTTGGTTTAACATATGTGCAAGAAATTGCTATCATAATCCACACACTTGGATAATGCATGGCTGCTGTGAATTCCTAATAATAGTTTTCCAGTAGACTGCCGCCTCCAAATACAAACAAAGAGCTGTAATTTATGATGTGGATCCTTTTTATAAAAAATTGTGCAAAACGTTTCTCCCAGGAAATTAATATTGCTGAGATTCCCTTAACACAAGGAACAATAATGCAAAGTTTCAAATATGAAACAGTGTCTGAGCAGATTATTCTCTGAATATTTTAAGACACATATCTAATAGAGCGTGCATCTATACAAGTAGTTTTGTCCCTTGGAAATATGGCCATGAAAAAATACCTTCACTTTTATCAACCATTAATCCTATCAGGAATGTCAAGAGAATGCAGTTTGTCTCTCACTTTTGTGATCAGGGGACCTGTATCTCATTTCTGTTGGTTCAAAAGTATCAAAATAAATAGTACTCTTCAAGTCACTAGGGTCTCACACTGAGTATCTTTCCGTGTCAAGATGAAGGCTCTTCTTTCTCAGCAGACTTTAGAGTCTTGATGTATCTGTTTTTTACAGAGCCCGGAAATGTTACTGTCTTTAGCTGGCTGGGAGATTGCAGGAAGAGTAGAACAAAAAAAATATGATCATTTTTGCCTCTGTTTCTTTAATGGAATCAATCTTAATTTTATTGATTTAATTTTGTCTATAACTATCCTGAGATAGCAGGTGACAATGGACAAGATGTGCATGTGCATTAATAGAGAAATAAGACTTTAAATAAGCTAGAAAAATTGATTTTCCAGGTGTGATGAGGTTTCTTGAAATTCAGGGGAATTGTTCTGCTTTTCCTGGTCTCCAGGAGGTGAGATAATCTTCAGGAGGAAGATTGATTTTCTATGTTGGGGATGGGGGAAAAAGACAGGTAAGGAGAGAGAGATAGCAATAAAGAGTTGGTACCCCCCCCCCAATCTTTTCAATCTTAGATGCAGGATTCAGTAATTCACATGGAGGTGTTTTCATGTATGTTGTGTTTGTGCAATACCAAGATCCATAAAGTGGCTGGGATTGGGAAGAACATTGGAAGATGTATGTATTGTGCCATATGGAACATGGCACATGTCCATCAGTGTTGCAAGCTTATAAGTCTGCTTGTTGTAACAATAGCAGGCATAGGGGAAACCTCTTTCTACACTGGCCCACCTCTCTATGTCTTATGGTCTTATGCATGCTTGAGAAAGCACTATAAGATGTAGCACAGGCAGTTGGGGCACTAATATTCAGTCTGACTGAAAAATATCGATCAGACTCTTTAGGAAATTTTAGTGTAAGGGACCAAAGACAATGAAACAGCCGAAGGGTTGGCTTAACACAGGTTTATTGCATGATGATCCAGAGGAACATGTGGTAATGGCGGATGGGTAGCTCAATATATACAGCTGGCTATACATTTGAATGTGGCTCGTCGACAGACTATTGGTTGCTGCCTGCGTGACGTCGTGGGAGGTCATGCCCTTCTTGACCAGGTGAGGAAGTCGCGGGGAATCTTCCCGCGCTGCTGAACCAGGTGGCTATGATCCATTAGAGCTGGACGCTCGCTACTGCCCTCTGGTGGTCACTAGCTCGCGTCCCCTTATTAGGCTTTACATTGATACAGGTGATGGTTATAATGTTGCACACAGAAAGGTTACAGTGATAACACATGGTAAAGGTACATTGTTAAAGGCACTGCTTTACAGAACACAACATCCCTCCCCCCTAGGATGAGACGAAGTCTCTCAGCCAAGATGGCTTGTTGCATGTGCGTTTGGGCCGTGAAGAGGGCTGCCCCCCCGGGGGCGTTACTGCTTCTTTGTTCCCTGGTCCCTTGTCCTGAAAAGGGAGAGGGAGACTTGTTAGTGGCTTGCCGCTGTCTGGCGGCCTTAGGGGAAGGGAAAAACTCCATTGTGGGCAGACCGGGGGCCGTCGGGACTAACGAAAAACCCCTCTTCTCGCTTGGACGGGTGGGGGACCACTCCGAAAAACCCCCCCGGTTCTGAAAATCAAAATCTAAGTTGGTAGGGGTACCCGCGTTTGTGGGGACTTTCCGCGAGATATGTATGGGGTCGGGTTCCTCCTCCTCGGAAAGATCCCCCAGGGTATCTACGAGGATATCCTCCTCCCCCCTTGGAGGGGGCCCACGGTCCCCTTCTCCTCCCCCTTGGGCTAAACAGGTGGGGGAGAACCCTAACGCTGACTTATTTCCTGCGTGACCCGTGTCCTGCTCATCGGAGACCCTGCGTCGGAGCTGGTCTGCGTGCCGCCTCCATAGGAGCCCTGTGCTGGTTTCCACGCGGTACGACACGGGGCCGGTTTGTTCCACGACTACGCCCGGCACCCAGGCTGGGCCCGTGCTGGCGTAATTCCTGCAATGCACGGGGGCGCCTATGCTGAAACTCTTTGTAACTTCCAGCCCGATGTTCCTTCCTTTGTCCTCTACCCTCGTGGGGTCTAGCCTAGTAAGGATGGTGGTCAGCTTCCTGCGCATTAAGAGCTCAGCGGGGGAGTATCCTGACGCCAACGGGGTCACCCTGTACCCTAGCAGAAACTGACACACTTGTAGGTTCAAATCCCCTGGGCCCATGCGCCGCAACGCGTCCTTCGTGGTGCGGACGAGGCGCTCTACTTGGCCGTTGGTGGCCGGGTGAAACGGGGCGGAGGTAATATGCCGAACGGCGTTAATCTCCATGAATGCCTTAAACTCGGAGGACGTAAAACAACTAGCGTTGTCGCTAATTAACGTGTCGGGTATGCCGAACGTGGAAAAGAGCCTCCGCAAATGCCTAATGGTCTGGGCCGAGGAGGTGCTCGTGACTGGGATAACCTCCAACCATTTGGAGAAAGCGTCCACTACAAGGAGGAACAGGGTGCCTCTGAATGGGCCCGCGAAATCAACGTGCACCCGGGACCATGGCCCCTTAGCCGCGTCCCATTCCCTGTGGGGAAGGCGGGCCTCCTCCGGTCTGGAGCATTGGCAACTTTCACAAGTGCCGACCATGTGCTCGATGTCGGCGTCTAGCTGGGGCCACCAGAAGTAACTCCGGGCCAGCGCCTTGGATCGCACGATGCCGGGGTGGCTGACGTGAAGCAGTTTGAGCACCCGCGGACGAAGGGAAGTGGGAATCACCACCCGCTGTCCCCACAAGAGACACCCCCTCTCTAGGGACAGTTCTAGCCTTTTTCTGAAAAATGGAGTGAACTCCTCCGCTGGGGAGGATGCGGGCCACCCTTTCTGCAGCCAGGAGCTTACCGTCGCTAACGTGTTGTCTTTCTCTGTCGCTTTGGCAATGTTGGCGGGCACTACGGGGGGCGAATCCAGCACCTCTATCATGAGAACCTGATGGTCCCGCTCCCCCATGCTCACCTGGCTGGGCGTTAGGGGAAGGGGAGACCTAGATAGGGCGTCCGCATGGCTGATCTCTTTCCCGGGCCGGTAGACCAACGCGTGCTGATACGCGTTAAGAAAGATGGCCCACCTGAGCATCCTTGGGGACAGGATTTGAGGGGTGGGCTTATCCGCGGTAAAAATGCCTAGCAGGGGTTTGTGGTCCGTCACAATGGTGAAGGGGCGGCCATACAGAAAATCGTGAAATTTTTTCGTCCCCAAGACTATCGCTAAGGCCTCCCTGTCCGTCTGTGCGTAGTTTCTCTCTGTTTGGGACAGGGACCTGGAGTAAAAAGCTATCGGGGCCTGCCTTCTGTTCTCCAGCACGTGGCACAGTACCGCCCCCACCCCCACTGGAGATGCATCACAGATCAGAACTACTGGGCGTTTGGGGTCGAAGTGGGTCAGTATGGCGTCGGACGCCAGGAGGCTTTTCAGCTCACTAAATGCCCTCTCTTGGGCATCGCCCCACTTCCATGCCTGTTCTTTCTTTAGCAGCTTGTGTAGCAGTTCAGCCACCGCTGCCTTCCGGGGAAGGAAGGAGTGGTAAAAGTTGAGCAACCCTAGGAACGACTGCAACTCGGGCTTGGAGGTGGGGCGGGGGGCTCTCTTGATGGCTGTCACCTTAGACTTGGATGGTTTTATCCCCTCAGGAGTCACACAAAACCCTAGGAATTCAACCTCGGTTGCGAAGAAGACGCATTTGTCCTTTCGCAACCTCAGCCCCGCCTTTTCGAATATTGTCAGGACCTTCCCCAACCTCCTGGCCAATTCAGCCCGACTCCCCCCTGTTATTAACACGTCATCAAAATAAGGCAACACCCCCTCCAGACCCTTCAGGAGGCGTTCCACGAGTGACTGGAAAATCCCTGGCGCCGAATTCACGCCGAATTGGAGGCGCGTCACCTGGAACGCCCCCTTATGGGTGACTATGGTCTGCGCAGCAGCTGCGGCAGGGGACACCGTGAGCTGCTGGTAGGCCTGTGCTAAGTCGAGCTTAGCGAAACATTTCCCCCCGTGTAACCTGGCCAGCAGATGGCTGACTACCGGCACCGGATATGCATTCGGGCGGATCGCTTTGTTGATGGTGCACTTGTAGTCGGCGCATATGCGGACCTCCCCATTGGACTTTAGAGCAGTTACAATTGGAGTTTCCCACTCCACAGAATCTACAGGCACAAGAATCCCCTGACCCACCAATTTGTCCAGTTCCGCCTCTATCTTGTCCTTGAGTGCGAACGGCACCCGGCGTGGTTTTAGGCGAACCGGGCGGACCTCCGGGTCCAGGTCGAAAGTCACTGGGGGCCCCTTGAATTTCCCCAGTCCCATTTTGAAGACTTCGGGGTGCGCCTCGCACACCACCTGAATTGGATCAGTCCCAACAGCGTGTATCCCCACGGCATGCACCCCCCCAATGAACAAACCCAGGGGCTGGAACCATTGAGTCCCGAGGAGGCTGCAATTTCCTCCCTTGAGCACGACCAGGGGAAGGGACGCGGCGTGCTCCTTGAATTTGACCTGGAATTTTCCAACCCCCAACACTGGAATACTGTTCCCTTGCACGTCCCGTAATGTGGCCCTCAATGCTTTGAGCTTGGGCCGCTTTTGGGGGGCAATTCCGAAAAACTCCCTCTGGGAAATGATTGAATACGAGGACCCCGAGTCAATTTCCATCCTAATGGGCACCCCTTGGACTAGTACCTCAACAAAGTAGCGGGGGTGTCCCGTAGACACGCTGAACACTGGGGCGTCGTCCTCGCTGCCGTCGGCGATGCGGCCCACGCCGTCCTGCTTCCGCGTGGCCTGGGCGCCGTCTTTGGGTCTCGCTGGGCGGTCTCGTCCCGCGGAACGGTCTGGGGAGCTTCTCCGGGACTCGCGCTTCTTCCTGCACACCTTGGCGATGTGCCCGCGGCGGCCGCAGTTGTGGCACTCGGCCTTCCGGAAGGGGCATTTCATGCAGTCGTGGGCCGCGCCACAGCCGTCGCATCGTCGGCTCTCCTTCCGGACCCTCTGTACGTCCTCGTCGTCGCTGCTCTCTGTAGACGACCTCGAAGTTCGCCGGGCCGCCTGCACCGGAGCCTCTACTTTGCTCGACTTTGGCCGCCAGTCCTGGAGTTCTTGGACCCCGGCCTTCGTAGCTTCTGCGGCCTGGGCCGCTCTCACGACCTCCTGCAGCGTGGGAGGCGGCTCTTGGTTCATTAATGTGCGCTGGGTTTCGGCGTTGTTCAGGCCGCACAGCACACAGTCTCGGAGGGTGATTTCGACGTTTTCCCATTTGCACGGGCCGGCCGCCAGCCGCAGGGCCGCCACGAACGCGGCGACCGTCTCCCCGGGCGCTTGGACTCGCCTCCAAAACGCACTCCGAGTGGGAAACATTGCCGTGGCGGGCCGGACGTGCTCACGCAGCAACTGCATGAGTTCCTTGGCTTTGAATTCGCTCACCCTCCTCGGTGCAATCAGGTCCACCAAGGTCCTTTTTGTTTCTTGTCCGAGCATTCTGGTGAAGATGGCCCTTTTCTTCGCCTCTTCCGTGACTTCGGACTCGATCAGTGCGGCCTGGAAGTCCATCTCGAAAATCTCCCAGTCGCCCGGTTTCCTGATTTCGAAACCGGCGCATGTCTTGGTCCCGTGGGCTGCCATCCCACCTTCGTCGCCAATTTAGTGTAAGGGACCAAAGACAATGAAACAGCCGAAGGGTTGGCTTAACACAGGTTTATTGCATGATGATCCGGAGGAACATGTGGTAATGGCGGATGGGTAGCTCAATATATACAGCTGGCTATACATTTGAATGTGGCTCGTCGACAGACTATTGGTTGCTGCCTGCGTGACGTCGTGGGAGGTCACGCCCTTCTTGACCAGGTGAGGAAGTCGCGGGGAATCTTCCCGCGCTGCTGAACCAGGTGGCTATGATCCATTAGAGCTGGACGCTCGCTACTGCCCTCTGGTGGTCACTAGCTCGCGTCCCCTTATTAGGCTTTACATTGATACAGGTGATGGTTATAATGTTGCACACAGAAAGGTTACAGTGATAACACATGGTAAAGGTACATTGTTAAAGGCACTGCTTTACAGAACACAACAGAAATTTATCAACATAACCATCATTTATGATCCAGCTACAAATGCTAAAGAAGATGAAATTAAAAGTCTTTATGCAAACATCCAGGAGGCAATTGATTATGCACTCAGACAAGACATGTTTACAACAACTGATTGGAACACAAAAGTAAGAATCAAGACAGAACCAAATGTTCCTGGAAAATTCATTCTAAAGGAAAGAAATGAAGCAAGAGACTGAATGACTCATCAAGTTGCATGAAGCATGTACTGCAAATTCATATTTCAAGCAATTGAACAGACAGCTGTACAAGTGGGCATCAAAAGATGGACAATCTAGAAAGCAAATAGGCTATGTAATTGGAAGCAGGAGATGGAAAAGCTGTATTTGTGCCTGAAAAAACAAGATCAGGAACAGATTGTGGTATACATCATGAATTGTTCTTATCCAACATTAGAGTTCAGTTGAAAAAATAACACTAAATAAATTATAGTTCCAAAATATCACTTAAACAACATTTTAGTGGTTTTGAAGTCTGTGAGATATTCAAGGAGTAATTTTACTTTTGACACCATTCAATTAGTTTCCATTGCCAAGAGAGCCAATTTGAGATGGGCTTCTTGAATCCTAGACTAGGATTCTATACACTACACCACACTGGCTCTCTTAACAAAGCTACCAAAGTTAATTTGTATTAAAAGTGATAGATCATGGTCCAAAACGTAAATCCCAGCCATGTCTGAAGTGCCACTCATTTCTGATTTCTCTAAACTTGAATATTTTTGCAGCATAGGTAATATGCCACCTTACATTTGTCTGAGAATATATCAAGCATTTCGAATGCAGCCCTTGAGGAATTATCCACTCTAGGGAATCATTCCAAATGTACTCCTTAAAATATCTTTCTGTTGCAATGTCAAATGGAAATTCTTTACTTCTGGCTAATGTTATACACACATAAATCTAATTGCAGGCGCACCCCCCCCCCCAAAAAAAAAGACTCAGACACCGGTATATGGATAACGGCATTGGGCCACATTTATTGATTCATGCCCTAGTCCGAATTATAAATTTCAATTGGTACTCAGCCAATTATAATTCTTAAGGCAAGCAGGCCGCAGTAACACTGGTAAGGTTCCTCCCAAAATTGCCAATGGCAATTGGCTACAATGTATCCATTTGTATCCATTTGTTTGTTTACAACAAACAAATTGTTGGCCGTAGTCAATAAACTATCTACTGACCCCATCCTCTGACGTGTATCCTTCAAATCACGGGGTGATGCATGCTGAAGAGCTCCTGCCATCACCCCATTGCCTGGTTCATCGTTGACCGGTCAACGTTAACGAACTTGTACCTATCTAGTGTTGGCCAGTCAATTGTGAACCTGCCGGATACCTGTGGGTCATAAATATTTACCTTACCAGTGCTACCCGCCCATGTGACCAAAGTCAAGAGCAAAAACCCCTGTATCAAACCGTAGCAACAGTGTGGGATGGGCAAAAAAGCCAGAACCAGGAGGCCAATTGTAGGTCCCAGCCAAAAATTCCCACTCGGCCCCGAAGCGACCAAATTATCACACTGTTCACTAGGGAGGGGGTGGAGGGAAAAACTTCTCCTCTCCGTCGCTTTTCCAAAATGGCAGTTCGGCTGCTTCGTGGCCACCCCTTTTATAGAGGGGTGGCCACGCCCCCTAACTCACCCGGATGTCTGAGTCCGGGGGGGGGGGCGCAAAGAGTGCGGTGGCCATTTTGGCACCGCGCATTCATTGCAGGCGCACCCCCCAAAAAAGACTCAGACACCGGTATATGGATAACGGCATTGGGCCACATTTATTGATTCATGCCCTAGTCCGAATTATAAATTTCTATTGGTACTCAGCCAATTATAATTCTTAAGGCAAGCAGGCTGCAGTAACACTGGTAAGGTTCCTCCCAAAATTGCCAATGGCAATTGGCTACAATGTATCCATTTGTATCAATTTGTTTGTTTACAACAAACAAATAGTTGACCGTAGTCAATAAACTATCTACTGACCCCACCCTCTGACGTGTATCCGTCAAATCACGGGGTGATGCATGCTGAAGAGCTCCTGCCATCACCCCATTGCCTGGTTCGTCGTTGACCGGTCAACGTTAACGAACTTGTACCTATCTAGTGTTGGCCAGTCAATTGCGAACCTGCCGGATACCTGTGGGTCATAAATATTTACCTTACCAGTGCTACCCACCACACGGGGAGGCTTAATAAAGACTCATCGCGCCCCCCCAGACCATCAGCTCGGTCAAGAGGCCTGCTTGCAAATCTTCCAAAAAGAGGTTCATGCCTCTGGGCAACAGATGGACCCCATCCCCTGTGTAAAGATCGTAATTTTGGAGACTAATGTTGGGGTGTCAGATGACCCGCCCCAAACCCTTGTCAGCAAAGAACCGGGCAACCGCCCTGTTCACCGAGCGACGAGCGCGGTCAAGGGCCTGGAGGTTGATACACCCCTGTAAGCGTGACGCGGTATGATGTCCGACCACAGCAGCGTTGTGGCAGGCCACACATAATGCAAATAAGCTAGGTCGCTGCAGATCGTATGTTTTAAGGAAAGGCCAGTGACCTGGCCCAGGTCATTGCCCCCGAGGTGCAGCACCAAGACATCAGGCGGTTCAGCATCCCTGATGGAGAAAAGGAATGGCAACAGTTCCCGCCATAATATTCCGCACTTACCATACCACCTGATACATGCGGAGGCACGTAGTCCAAGCTGGGGTCCCCACTCTGTCACCGCAGCATACTGCGCTGCCCAGTGCACATAGCTATGGCCCACCAGCCATACTGCCACCGGTGTGCGGGGACACACAGGGTCTTTAAGACAAAAAAGATAGGACAGTGACTTATCTGGTACTCATACTTGAAGAGGGCGAACATATAATTCAAAACACTTCGATCCCCACCTCCCCATACGGCGTATATCAGCCTCAGAGTACCCAAATGCAGCCGCAGTAGAAGCAGCTCCTATTCTAAAAGAATGGGTGCCGTAACGAGCCCCGGGGAGGCCAACACTGGACAGTGCCTTACCAGTCACCTTCCAAAATTGAAATTTAGTAAGGGGAGACCCATCTTGGTGGCAGAAAAACGGGCCAGGGTGCGTACCACGCACTGCAATGAACTCTTGTAGGGCACCAACCGGACAGATGTCTGCAATGGAACATCGTAGCAGTCTAACACCACTGCCTACACCGTGCTGATCGACCTTTGAGGACCGTATCCTCAACTGAGCCCACTCATTGGAGACATAGACATCTTCGAGTTCCAGTGCCCTACGAGCCGCATCCGCCTTAGACAGTAGCACCAACTCGCTGATGCGGAGCGCTCCGAAAAAGGCCACCGTGGTAGCCGCATGAAACAGAGCTGCCTCATACCTGTCGAAACACAGGTCATGCCAGCCTCGTGCAAGGTAGGTAAGAACCCCTGGAGAAATAGGGTGGCGATTGTCCGGGCGGCATCCACGTTCCCGTGTCCACCCTCCAAAACATGTCGTATACGGAAATCATTCGTGCTGTCAGCAGAACCCCTCATTTTGGCCATGAATGCCAGTGCTGACAGCCTGGATGCTATGGTGCGGGGAGCTAGGCCCTGACTGTGTAGGTAGACCATAAATTGGAGAACGTGTTCAACTGGAATGGGCCACACCTCGGGCAATCGGAGTTGCGCACAAAAGTTTGTAAATTGACTGAATGCATGGTGATACGCCTTACGCGTGCGGGGCGCCAGTGACATGCCGATCGCCCGGTTCACCTCTCCTTGCCAAATGTCCAAATCTCGTCCGGGAGTGGCGAGGGGAATTCCTCTGCGTGCGGAGCCAAGGCGCGGAACCGGGGGATCTGCAGGCGGGATAAAGCATCAGCAATATCGTTATTAATACCTGGAACATGTCTGGCCCTGAAGAGCACATTGAGGCGTAGGCTGCGCAACACGAACTGGCGAACTAACTCCATGACCTTGGGTGATTTAGATGTCTGGGAATTGACGATGTGCACTACCACAGCATTGTCACACCAGAAATGAACCACTGAATTGGCCCACTCCTCACCCCATAGCATCAAAGCTCCCAGTATCGGGAAGAACTCAAGGAATGTAAGATCGCGTAGACGATCCGTGCCCCGCCATGCTGGAGGCCATTGGCCATAGGCCCACCTCCCCTCAAAGTAAATCCCATATCCCAGGGACCCCGAGGCATCCGACTGAACCTGGAACCTAGGGGAAACCAAAAGGTCAGATCTCCAAATGACACCCCGTTGAAGTCCCTCAGGAACTTAAGCCAAACCAACATATCAGCCCTCATGCCCTTGTTCAGTCGGACCCTGTGATAGCACCTGGATAGCCCAGTCATGGCGTCGCATAAGCATCAAGCAAAAGCTCTGCCAGGCGTGACCACTCTGCAGGCGAAGTTAAGGTGACCATGTAGAACCTGGAGCTCACGAAGTGACACCTTGCGTTTGGCCTGTAAGGCCAAAATCAATGCAGTGATCCAGGTAACCTTATCATGGGTAACCTGGATGCCTGCGAGACCGTGTCAATTTCAATACCCTGAAATGTGAGCTTAGTTGATGGGCCCTCGGTCTTTTCGGGCGCTAAAGGGACACCAAGTTCCTGCATTAGCGTCTGAAATGTATTGAGGAGACACGTGCACGTGTCCCAGCCCCGTTCACCCCCGAACAAAAAATCATTGAGGTAATGGGCTACAGACCGGGACCCAGACCTGCGAACAAAGGCCCACTGAAGGAAAGTGCTAAAACGTTCAAATGCTGAACAGGAAATAGAGCAGCCAAAAGGCATGGCTTTATCAACATAAAATTTCCATTGGAATTTAAAACCCAATAACTCAAAGTCAACCGGAATGCCGACTTAATGTCACATTTGGCCAGAAGTGCACCCGGGCCACAAGAGCGCACCATGCGCAGGACCTGGTCAAATGACATATACCTGACAGAACAAAGGTCATCAGGAATGGCATCATTGACCGAATGGCCCGCCGGGTATGACAGATGGTGAATTAAACGAAACTCCCCAGGAGTCTTTTTGGGAACCAACCCTAAAGGGGAAACCTTCAGATTGGGAAAGGGGGACGTAGGAAAGGGGCCAGCAACCCTACCTGCATTAACCTCCTTAGCGATACTTAGGGCAGCCACCTCCTCCCTACCCTTCAGGGAAAGTAAATTAGGCGCATCTTGGGTGCACCGCTCCCCTTTGAATGGGATGCGAAAGCCCCGCTGGAAACCCTCGAGGAGATACCTAGCATCCTCCCTCCTCGGGTAAGTTGAGAGCCACCGCTCCAACATAGCTACGTTAACCGGGGAGGGGGCCTTTTGAGTGACCAGCTCCATCAACGGCAGGTCTGCCCACTCCTTGTCCACCTCTACCTCTGCCCCGTGACCCACCGGCTCACGGACATGCAGCGGCGGCGTGGGGGCCAGCGCAAGAGGGACACTCATGTTTGTATCGGCACTGTTTTCTATTGCATACACCATTGGCCGAGAAACTCCAACAAAGCAAGCGGGCTGGAACCCCCTGCCCCGCCAGCTGGTGGGGAGCCTGTGTTGGAGCAGCTCACTGGACCGCATGGCCACAATGGTACCTCTCCCCAGGCGCCGGGTGCGTGGGGGTCATGTATAAAAGCCACAATTTCTGACATGGCTCATCCCACCTCATTTCCGGGTGTAAGGGCACTCTCATTCTAAATTCCTCATCGTAAGCCAACCACGATGGGCCAGGAAAATCCACCATTCCCCTGTAAATATTGTCCAAATATTGGACCATAGGAATGGCCAGGTCAGGCCGAGCCCTAAGGTACACCGCCATATAAATGAGATATGTGGGTAACCAGTTGGCCCAGGTACGTGGTGGCTTGCGGCGGTGAGACAGCTCTTTGTTCTTATCATCCTGCCCCTCTTTTTCCTCCTTGGTGGGTTCCCGGTTCAATAGGGAGAAAATATCGACATACTCCCCCCGCCAAATATTTTCCCTTGTGGCCTGGGACAAATGATCCCCGAGGGGCAAGGAATACCCGGCCGTCGGCAATGCCGACACTGGCACAGTATTTTCACGGGGTATCAGGAGAGGAGCCTGGACAGTCCCTGCAGCACCCGGCATAGCCCCGGGGGCGGAAACCCCCCCGCCCAATGCTATGCCAGTATGGGACCAAGCTGCACCCGGGTAAGCTGGGCACTGATACCCACCCGCCCCGACATTACGAGGCCATGGCCACTGAAACCTATCCCCGGAAGTGGAGTGTGATGTGGGGACATTAGCTTGAACCTGATACTCACTGGGTGCACCCCCGTGAGCCGCCCCCACTGGGGGTTCCTGCCCACGGCGGGCGTCGGAGCTCGCGACAGCAATCGAGCTCTGAGGACACATCTGACCACTACCTGTCTGCAGTTCAGGATGTACGGGGAGCTGCGAGACCGCGGCGGGCACAGGCCTGCGCGCCTCGAGCAACTCAACCCGACTGGCCGCCTGCTGCAGAGTGGCGGCTGTCGTGGTAGCAGGCAGGCAAAAGGGGGCCCCAGATGGCAGTGAAGCCCCCCCCAATGGGGTTATTGGTGATCCCTAGGGATGCCTCTAGCGCAGCTACGCGTGCCAGTAATGCATCCACTGTCGCAGATCCCACTGCATAAAGGGGGCCAGGCGGGCCGGACTGCCCGCTGAGCAATGGTCCAGGGACCCCGACTTGAGAGCCAGGTCCCGAATAGGGCCATGCCCAAAACTCCGGCCCATGAGGGGCCGGAGGTAAGCCCTGCTGTACAACCGCACCAGGCCCTCCCCCGTGATCAAGGCCCATGGCCGGCAATTGCGGGCCGGGGGCCGAAGCCCCTGTAGGGCCAGTCTGAGGCTGGAGAGCCGCAGGCCATGGCCTAAGCTGCCCCATTCCACCGGTCCTGGTGGGTGAATCCGATAAGGGGTCCTGTTGCGGGGGCGCAGTCGCGGTCCTCCGACCCGACTGCTGTCTCCCTTTCGGGCAAGCCTGAGTCGCCATAGCCTTCTTCTTGGGAGGCATAATGAAGAAACGATCCCGTTCCGGGGATCAGCGCCAGATGGCTGAAAAAGCCGAAGATTGAGAATCAGAATACCCGCTAAGGCTCTACAGCCAACTGCGGCTTTTAAAGAAATGAAGAGCGACAGAGAAAACTTCTCCTCTCTGTCGCTTTTCCAAAATGGCAGCTCGGCTGCCTCGTAGCCACCCCTTTTATAGAGGGGTGGCCACACCCCCTAACTCACCCGGATGTCTGAGTCCGGGTGGGGGGGGCGCAAAGAGCGCGGCGGCCATTTTGGCGCCGCGCTTTCATTCACTAAGAATACATTTTGTGAGAAATTAGGACCAGTAACATTTTCTGATGACCTGCTTATCAACACAGTTTGCATGAGACATTCTTCTCAGTATGAAATTCAGAGTGTCTCTTGATTATCAAAAAGTCCTACATTTGCATTAGTTTTGCCAGGTTCAAAATTGATTCAAATAACAAGGAATACATGATGCACAGCTGGAGTGCTCATTATCTTGCCAAAACATGGTTTATTTGAAATCACCCAGGCAGGGATTGTTTATTTTCTATGAGTTCCTAAACTGCTGCATTTTTCTGTGTGAATGTATACAGGTATATCGGTGCATATTATGCCTCTTTATCTCATAAAGTTTTCAGGATACCCCATAACAGCCATCAGTCATCCATTCTCCAATTCAAACACACACAAAAGGCCCCTCACAGAGCTGAGCTGATTGGCTGCAGAGCTGCTGCTGAAGATCAGAAGTTTGAGCAATGAAAGAAACAGTGGGGCAAGGGGGGTTTGTCACACAAAAACACACCTTGATAGGATTTGGCAGCAGCATGCAAGTGCAAGCAAGATGTCATTGGTGAGATCTTCTTGTGTTAGCTCCATGCCATCACGTACTGTATCTTCCTCATCCAGGATTGGGAAAAGGTGTCCACCACAGGCTGCCCCTGCATCTATTTCCCACTAAGAAAAAGGGATTTTGAGAGAGGCTTAGTTAGAGGTAAAGGTTGCCTGTGCTCAAAAGCCAGTCATATTCAATTCTAGGTTTCGGTGTTTATCTCCATTTATAGCCAAAGAGCCAGTGTGTCTGTGTCTGCAGACATTTCCATGGTCATGTGACAAGCATGACTAGAGCCTTACCTAAGACCTTATGTGGGGGGGGACCCCCATTTTTGGATGAGATCTTTAAACAATCTCCCCCCTCTCTCACTCTCTATCACACACAAAGACCACTCCCATCTCTTTCTCTCTCTATTTCTTTTCTTCCACCCCCATTGGAGATTCTACCCTGGTGGCAATGGGGATAAGCAAAAACTAACAGAAAAGGGAAAAAAGGAAAACCTTCCCAAGGACTGGAAGAAAAGGAGGAGATTGGGATGGTGCTTAGTGGTAGCAGGTGCAGGGTTAAAAATTCATTTCAGGCAAGGTCTCACAATGAAAGCTCAAACCTGGACAAGCACCATGTTCTACAATCGCCTGCCCTTGCGGATTGTAGGGAATGCCAAATGTGTGCTTGATGTCCCAGGTGGCCATGAAGGTGGCCAACTGCCTAGAGCAGTAGGACGGGGCGTTGTCCGTTTTCACGTGCCGCAGCTTGCCCATTGCCGCAATGCAGGACAGGAGATGCTGCTCCACATGGGAGGCAGTCTCCCCCTTCTGCGCCGTCGCCCAAACGAACTGGGAAAAAGTGTCAATGCAGACGTGCATGTACTGCCATCTGCCAAACTGCGGCACATGCGTGACGTCCATTTGCCACACCTGATTGGCCTCTGTCCCCCGCGGGTTAACCCCCCACGAGGGCCCCCCCGGTGCCCCTGCACAATGCTGGCAAGAGCGTACTATACCCTGGGCTTGAGAAAGTGGCAAATTGAACTGTCTGGCGAGTGCCTTGGCGTTTTGGTGAAAAAAGGCATGACTTTGAATTGGAGTAGTGAAAACTCCCAAAACTGAACGTTGCTGAATTTCCTTTGCCACCGCGTCCGCTCTGCTATTGCCCGCGGAAATCGGACCCGGTAGGTCTTGATGACTGCGGATGTGGGCAATATAGAGCGGCTCCGTGCGGTTTCGCAAATGAAATTGAGCAGTGAGGAACAGGCTAAGCAGATTCTTGTCTATCGCGGGAGTGATGTAAGCTCCCGGTAGACTGTGAAGCAAATTCCTAACATACAGACTGTCAGTTATGATATTTAAACGTTCCTTGGCGAAGGTGCGCAAAGCAAGGTTCACGGCTGCCAACTCTGCCCGCTGTGCGGACTTCTGTGGAAGAGTTAGCAGCGTGTGCCAAGCTTCGCCCTCCTGCCAGGTCAGGACACCATAAGTGCGTCTGCCATCAGAAAAAACTGTTCTGGCCCCCTGAAGTGGGACCAGCGAGAGCAATTCGAACAAGCTGACTGTTCCTGTTTGAAGCGAGACGAGTCTGGGGTCCTTAGGCAAGTGGTATGCCAAGCTTCCAGTGAATCCTTCCAAAGCTATCGGAAAAGAGTCACCTAGCTGCATCAACTGCTGAATTTGTTCCTTGGTGAACGGGACTACGATTTTGGCTAAATCGTGCCCAGAAATGTCCCTAGCTCTCAGCCTGCCACGGTAAATCACCGCGGAGACCAGTTCTTGGGGCGGAACAATGTTCCGAGATGAGGTGTTAGGCAAGTATACCCACTCCACAATTTTCGCTCCCTTCTCTGAGTCTACTCCTAGTGCCCCAGTGAACATGGATCCCGATCGCACGATGTACAGATTCAGGATTGGGGCATAGGGCCCCTGGGCGATCCTATCTACCCATCTTTGGCTGAGAGCTTGGCTAACTTTCTCGAGCGCCAAGCGCGCGTCTCGAGAAATTTTTATCCGGTCTGCTGGCTGCTTACCGAGCATTAGCAGCGAGAAGAGCGGTTTCAGAAGATCTGTATCCAATCGAAAATACGGTCTGGCCCAATTAATGTTTCCTAAAACCTGCTGTAATTCTACCAAGGTGACGGAGTCCTGTAGATTGATCTGCGGCAAAACTGGTGCTGCGAAAGAGCAGAGAAGCCGATGGCCCAAGTATGAGAAGGGCTCGGTTCTCTGCACTTTCTCCGGGGCAATGAGTAACCCTTTGTCCCCCAGGCTGGCCTGGAGGTCTGAAAACACTTCGCTGCCAAGCTTTGGCAACGCTACCAAAATATCATCCATAAAGTGACAAACTAAGGCTTGTGGGTGGAGGTTTCGAAACTTTGCCAGTGCGTCGTGAACGTAAATTTGGCACAAAGTGGGCGAATTGAGCATGCCCTGTGGCAAAAATTTCCACGCGTAACGCTGCGTGGGCTCACTGTGGTTCACGACCGGCACGGTAAAGGCAAACCTCTCCCGGTCCCTGGGGTCTAAGGGGATTGTATAAAAGCAATCCTTGAGATCTACAACTAGGATCTCCCACCCCTCGGGAATCATGTTCGGATTCGGGATGCCACATTGAAGCGGACCCATTGGCTGTATGCATTTATTGATCTCTCTGAGATCGTGGAGGAGTCGCCACTTCCCCGACTTCTTCTTAATAACAAAAATTGGCGAATTCCAAGGACTTGTGGACTGTTCTATGTGTCCTGCGTCTAGCTGTTCCTTAACTAGCTGCTTGAGAGCAACCAATTTCTCCCCTACTACCGGCCATTGTTCTACCCAGACCGGAGTATCGGTGAGCCATTTAAGTGGCAACGCCATTACCCAAAGGTAAGCGTGGCACCGTACTGCTGCAGAATGTCTCGCCCCCAAAGGTTGATGTGCACGTCAAGAATGTGCGGTCGGATCACCGCCGTGCCCTCAGCCCTTGGGATGGTGACTTCTACCCACTCTCGGCTCCTAAACGCTTCCTGGACGCCGCCTACCCCCCACACATCGGAGACCGGCTCAATGGCCCACTCCCTTGGCCACTGGCTTCTGCTTATCACACTGACATCTGCTCCAGTATCTAATAGGCCTGAGAATGATCGATTATTCAAAAATACCTCGATAACCGGGCGCTGTTTCCACTCAATGTTGGTCTCCACTGTCGCTAAGACCTGGTATCCTTGCGCTGCCTCACTGGCGCTCGAGCGGTCCTCTGACCGGGACTCGAAGCTGTCACTGAGCCCTCCCTGGCTCTCTGCTGGCGAGCGACAAGGAACCATGATCAGTTGCGCTAAGGTGTCTCCTTTAGGGATGGTTTGGGGCAGGTGTGTCCAAAGCTGAACTTGGAGAACGCCCGAAAAATTGGAGTCAATGACTCCTGGAATTATAAAAATTCCGCGTGCACCAGCTACACTACGGGGCAAAACTAAACCTATAAAGCCTCTGGGCAGGGGTCCCATGTACTGGGAATCGACCAGATAGACGGTGCCTGGCAGGTCGCATGTGACGTCCGCCTGGCAAGTCAATTCTAGTCCCGCGCTGCCCCTGGGGCTGGCCTGTGCCCTCGCAATGTCTGGGATGGGGTTGGACTCTACTCTGGCTCTGGGGAGTTCTGGGTGAAGGATGCCTCTGTTTGGACTGGGGCCAGAGACATGCCCGTGTTCCGGTTTCCCGAATTCTGGCAATACCTGGCCCAATGATAGCCTTTCTTGCACTTCGGACAGAGGGTGTTCGGAGCCTTGGGACGGCCGGACTTTTGCCCGCCTCCCTTGGATCGGCACTCCCTAGCGAAGTGACCGATCTTGCCACAGTTGTGGCATGCTCCTTTGTTCTTACCATTAGGTCTTTTCCCTCCTTGCACCGCTGCCGCTAGCAGACCCATCTTGTAGGATTCTGTGCCAACGTCGGCGCAAGCTCTAATCATGTCCGATAGGGTCAAGTCAGGACGATTGCCTAGGGACTGCAAGATTCTACGGCAGTCCAGGTTGGCATTGTCCTTGGCTAACTTAATCATGAGCTCTTCCTGGGCTTGCTCATTATCAATCTGCCTGCTAATGGCTTCTTCCAGGCGATTGATGAAGTCCATGTAGGGTTCCTGGGCTCCCTGCTTAATGGAGGTGTAATTTTTAGCCGCTTTGCCAGTGGCTGGGATCTTAAAATAAGCCCTAAAGGCTGCCTCGGCTGACATCTCGAGAGTGGCGAGAGGCAGGTTGATCTGAGCATTGATTGACTCGAAATTACCCGAGCCATACAGCTGCTCAGGAAGCACCGCGCCTCCCATCCTGGCAGCCCGAGTTTGCGCCTCTAGGCGGAACTCACTGTCCCAGATCATGTACTGGCTAGGGGTCAGCATCATCCTCATGACGGCTTTCCAATCATGGGGGATCCACATGGTGGTCTCGCACACCTGCTGAAGCGTGCCCCTAGTAAAACGACTTTGGAGCCCTGTTTCTGCAATTGCCTTCCGCATAGCCATGAGCAGCTTATACGGGACTGGGGAATGAACAATCTGCTGTGCGCCCGTGAGCGCGTCCATTTCCATGCGGATTGGACATATCTGTCTGAGCTCAGCTAGTTCTTCTGCCGGCAATTCCCCCTTCCTAATCTCCTCTTCAATTGTGCGCTGGAGGGGACTTTTGGTAACTCGGGAACCCGAAGCTGTCAGAGGAGCGCCTGCGCTTCTCATGCCCTGCATTCCCTCGGTGACGTCTGCAGCTGTCACCGCGGGAAGGCTCCCTGCGCTACTCTGCTGGTACTTGAATGTCGGATAGAGTGCGGTGGGCGCAGTCGGCTCGACTGGCTGGACTGATGACTTCTCTAACGGGGGTTCTTCCGCTTCTATCCGGACTGGTTCGATCTCAGCTAAGAGTCTCCTACACTTCCTCCATGTGCTAACTATCCCTCCTGGGGCCTTCGGGGGTTGCTGAATGCAGTCTCCTATCCGATCCCAGAGCTGCAGGGTTAACGTACCTGCTTCTGGGTAAAGCCGGCAGTGTTCCCTAAGGTACGCCAAAAGTCTCGCTAGCTCCCTGCTGTGAAAGCGTAACTTAAATACCCTGGCCAGGATTCTAAACTCTTCCTCACGAGTTTTTTGGCTAGCGGACGGACTCTGTCCCTGAGAACAAGTCCCCATATTACCTGCGAGTTGTCCTCTGAAGTTTCCTCCTCGGGACGGGTTGACGCGTCTTGGGGCAAGGTAACTGGTTCTGGCGACGATCGTCTGGGTGGAGCTCGGAGCATGGCCTCCTGCCACGGGCCCTCGGCGGCCTCTGCGCTGTCAGGGGCTCACAGCTGCCCTGAGCGGAACGCGTTTTTCCCTTTGGCGCAAGTCTCCCCGAAAGCCGGGAGCAAGGTGCAGGAATGCCTCTCTTGGAATGCCTCGCCGCTGGCCGTCCTTCTGACCGACTGGCTGCCGGCCAGAGCGCCGCGCTGTCCTCCGGGCGGACGGGTCGCGGTTCAAGCGTAGAACCGGACCGCGTGGTTCGCTACTCGTGAGTAGACCTCTCCTGGGTCGCTTTACTCACGAGTAAATCACGTCGGGGTCACCAGATGTAGGAATTGGGGCCACTGGGGTGGCCTTAATGTCCCGGAGGAGACTGATCAAGTGACGACACGAGGCAAATGGAGCGAGATCAGATCAGAACTTTATTGGAAAAAGGCAACATCATTTATAGGGAAAAAAGCGCAGCGGTGGCGAAACTGTCACCGGACAGGAAAGTTACCTCACCCACGTACCCGGGTTAATGGGAAACCTCTCAAAGGGAAGTTAATTAACTTGGATAAACACGGGGCAAGGAAGACCATTGTGTAGGGCTTAAGCAAGGGTAAATATGGCTGATATTTACACCGGGGATTACCTTGGCCAGAGGATGAGTGATTACTCTAATGAGTAACTGGGGTCTGCGAGATGCTTGCTCGGCAGAATCGTCGGTCAGGCTACAAGCGGCCGAATTAATCCCTATCATTAATTCACCCCCCTTATGCCCTGACAAGGGCCAGAGGCCAGGAGTTTGCTCACTGGTTTAACCTCTGCCAGAAGCCACTGATGCCCAACCGGGCACGGGGAATCTTCACTCCCTATTGGAGGTATGTTTGCTAAACAAATGAACACTTTGTATGGGAGTGAATTCTACAATCCATTATGGCTTGTGTGAGGAAGCCCTTCCTTTGCTGCCCTGAATCTTCTTCAGATCACTTGGTACGCTGGGGAAAATGCTCATTTCTGTATTTAGTTGTTACTTGGTCTGTGTGTGGAAGTAAGAGTGTAGTCAGTGAGGTAAATTCTCATATGACAGATAAGTGATACCATGCTTATAAGAGAATGACTCTTGACACCCTCTGAACTGATACGTGCCTCATGCCCACCAACTCAGATTGAGGAAGAGTTTTATTGCAAGAGCAAACATTCTTGAGGGTACGCAAGAGCAAGTTCAAACTAGAAAATGGAAGAAGGAACTCACAGGACAAGGAATATAGCTGAGAAACCTGACCTTCCCTATGTCACTTGGAGGACCCTGAATAGGCTTAGGGTCGGACTGCCCAAATATAAGAACAGCATGCTGAAGTAGTGACTACTGGTGGATAACAACACTATGTAAATGCAGAATCTGGCTCATTTGCTGGTCTTCTGGTTACTACCAGAATCTTGTACCGATGTGGATTTAATTTTGGCCAATGCCAAAACCTAGAAGATGGTTTTGTTTTGGCAGTTTAAAGTCTGACCTAGTGTGTAGGGCCCAATGGATGGCAGATTAGTTCTGTCCCTCTGTCCTCACCCTATGCAGAGATGCTGTGGAATATTACATTGAATTTGTGAAAGTGTATAGAACTTCTGATTGCAATTAGGATGTCTACATCACTTTTTAAGCCCTCCATACAGGCTGAATATCTGGATAAAATTACAGACTTAACAAGAATGGATTAAGTATGCATTAATTATAGATGACCCTGGGATAAATGCAATTCCTGGTGCCATCTAAAGTAAACCCACTGAATATTTTGTTGAATAGATGAGCCATGCATACATTATTCCCAATAAAATCGGTCAAGTCATGGCTAGATGGTATTGTAGACGCCATGGGCACAGAGCTGGGCAGGTTGAGGAGGATGGTGGAGGATAGGGGTGCCTGGCGGGCACTGGTCCATGTGGTCACAAAGGGTAGGAATTAACTGTGTGACTAAACAACAAGTCTAATCTGGACTTGCAACAAAGCTATTCTATCTACATGGCATAAACAATTGTGGATAAAATGCATCACAGGTGAAACGAAGAGCGATGGCTACCTTTTGATCCCGGCCTCTTCTATTACAATAGGGGTTATATATCCAAATATGCAATTTGATCCAAAACAAGTATCAATCGTTATTTTCACAAGCCTCCATAAAACTATATGATATTTTAAGTTATTACTTAACATGCATTGGTTCCACCTCTACTCGATGCATAAACTTTAAGGGCTGAGTTCACAAAGAAACATCTTTTCTTACACCCAGCCATAATTTATAAAATTCTCAACAGGCACTAATTTACAATGGCATAAAATATTTAAGCACACAGTTAGTCTATGGGATGTTTTGCTCCAAAGGACCTATATATTCAAATTATAGTTCAGAGACCAAATTGCATGTTTAGAATCAGTTTCTAATGCATAACTAAACAGATAGATCATCATGGAGGTCAGAGGCATTGTTTCCACAGCAATAAATTCGTAACTGAAATTCACCTTCTTCACTGCTTATTTCAATAAAAATAGCAAGTCCCGTTAAATAGATCTTTTGTTCTTTTGCATTGCTTGTACAGGTAATACAGTACCAAAATGTCTATGCATGTGCATTGTAAACTTCTCGTTGAATGGCTTGGGATATTTATTTCAGTGGACCAAAACTTCAAGCATGAGGATTCTAAGCTATTTTTGAGTTTTAAGCTCTACCTTTTGATTTGTAATAAGCATGTGAAGTGCTATTCATTTCTGATTTTTGTAAGCTTGATTTCTCTGCAACATGGGTGATATGCATTTATGTTATGTTTATATTATTTTTTTTCCATAGTTTTTTGGCACACAAACATGTGTTTAGTCATTTATAGTATTCAGATTGTAAAGTAGCATGATGTCTTAAATAGCAAGATGCCACTCTCTGATTCTGAGAAAAATACTTTATTTGATATTACAAAATATGTTTTCATATACAGAAATTATAACTGTGACAAAAGAATATAGGGATATAAACATTTGCTTTTGCCATTGTTGTTATGTGCCATCAAGTTGCTTCTGACTTATGAATGAGAGATGCCCATTGTTCTCAACAATGCTGCTAAGATCTTGCAAACACAAGCCTATGGCTTTTCTAATGGAGTCAATCCATCTCATCTTTGGTCTTTCTTTTTTCCTGCTGACTTCTGCCTCTCCCAGCATTATTGTCTTTTCCAGTGAATTTGGCTCCAGGACCCATTTGTCTTTTTTGTTAGTCCAGGGTATCTGCAAAACTCTCCTCCATCCACATATTCCAATTGAATCATTTTTCCCTGTCAGCTTTCTTTACTGTCCAGCTTTCACATCCAAACATGGTGACTGGGAACACAACAGTATGAATGATCTTGCTTTTGATTTTCGGTGAAAAATCTTTATACTAGCAGCTTAGTGGTTAAGTTGCTGGAAGGTCGTGTTTTGATACCCGAGAGCTGCACTTGAGGCCATGAAAACAGTCTCAGTCAGGTGTCCCCTAAAAATCCTTTGAACCCAGACTAATCTCTGACATGAAATTATTATTATTACACTTGAAGATTTTTTTCTAATTCCTTCATTGCTGCTCTTCCTACTCCTAGTCATCTTCTGCTTACAGAGCAACCTTCACTTACTAGATTGAAAGTTCTTCATAGGATTCCTCTTCAAAGGAATCTGTCATCCTTTTATCTCTTTTGCGTAGTTATTCAGTATTCTGTTCCCACCTTCTTCTTTTTATTTTCTCCTGATTAAATAGCATGCTTCCCTGTTGGTTATTCAGATTTACTAGTTGAGGTGTAAATTTCCCTTTGATTTCTCAGAACTTTTGGAAGAGATCCCTTGTTCTTCCCTTTCTGTTGCTCTCTTCAATTTCCTTGCACTGGTTATTGCAATGGCTCTCTTTTCTCTCCATGCCAATCACTGGATTTCTGGCTTCTGATTCTATTTCTGTCACCTTTTGCTTTTGCTTCACACATTTCCTTTGCAATTTTAAGTGTTTCTATAGTAAAGTGTTTCTATAGTAAAGGTGGTACTGCAGTGGATCAAGTGCTTAAGACACTGACTGGGAGGCAGAAGGTCAGCAGTTCGATTCCCGAGTACTGCAGGACAGAATGAGCTACTGTCTTTGTCCCAGCTCCTGCCAACCTAGCAGTTCGAAAGCAAGAAATTGCAAGTAAATGAATAGGGACCACTTCAGTGGGAAGGTAACAGTGTTCCATGCACTTCGGTGTCTAGTCATGCCTGCCACATGACCACAGAAACGTCTGCAGCAGCAGACAGCACTGACTCTTCGGCTTTGAAACAGATGAGCACTGCATCCTAGAATCGGATACGACTGGCTTTCGAGCAAGGGAAACCTTTACCTTTATAGTAAAGGTAAAAATTGCCCTTGCTCAAATGCCAGTTACATCCGACTCTAGAGTTTGGTGCTCATTTCCAGTGATGTTTGTGTCTGAAGACATTTCCATGGATATGTAGCAGGCATGACTAGACATGGAACCCTGTTTACCTTCCCCCTCAACATGGTTCCTATTTATCTACATGCAATTTCTTGCTTTCAAACTCTAGGTTGGCAAGAGCTGGGGCAGAGACGTGAGCTCACTCCGTCATGCACATTCGGGTCTCAAACTCCTGATTTGCCAACCTTCCAGTTGTCAAATTCAGCATCTTAACCACTAAGCCACCACAGTCCCTATGTTTTTTCTAGGCACAATTACTCAGCAGGTACAGATAGGCTGAAACCTGCCACAATATGGCTAAGATGCTGACTGGAAGGTGGCAGGTCAGCAGTTCGATACCTAAATACTGCAAGATGGAAGGAGCTCCCGTCTTTGTCCCAGCTGCTGCCAACCTAGCAGTTTGAAAGCAAGAAATTGCAAGTAGATAAATAGGGACCACTTCAGTGGGAAGGTAAGCAGCATTCCGTGTGCTCCGGTGTCTAGTCATGCCTGCCACATGACCACAGAAACATTTGCAGAAGCAGACAGTGTTGGCTTTTCGGCTATGAAACAGTGATTAGCGCTGAACCCTAGAGTCAGATACAACTGGCTATAGAGCAAGGGTGTCATTTACCTTACTCAGTTTAATACTAAAATGGTGCCAGTTCACAACTAAAATTACTATCTAGATTTTTGGTTCTCTTAAAAATATACTTGTCTACTCAGATGTAATTCTTCTTGAACCTTACTTGGGTCATGCTGTTCCACTCCCACACTTTTATTGATTGCAGTGATGTTGGTGGCCTTTAGTTTCTTATAGGAAGTACTCATCACTTCACAGGGTAAAGTCCAGCAGGGGCACTGCAGCTTTCTATTCACATCTCCCTCAGTTGATAATACAAAAGTGAACAGTGATCCACTAGCTATTATTGACAGAGCTCCTGCCAGAAAAACTTCAGCCCTCCAGCAGTTTTCATTTGAATAGTGAAAACAATGAAGAAAAAGACAGAAAGAAAGAGGCGTTAATTTCCCTCCTGCTAAATTTTCACCTTTTCAGGTGTCTTTTTATACTCTCAAACTATTTTTGAATGCTCAGTGGCAAACTTCTATTGATCTTTATATTTTAATAGCACCAGAATAATGGAAAGATTTTCTTTCCCTTAAATATATTTTTTTAAATTAACTGCTATGCACTGTTTCTCTGAAGGACTCTGGATTTTATCCATTATTCATGTACAGTATATTACTTTCTTAACTATTGTTAATTATTATCATTTGTAGCACCATTCTTTCACATCAAGGTATTTTTTGGATTCTGATAGTTCTTTTCTTAAGCATTTTCTGACAGTATACTTCTTTCTGTCAGTAGGTAGTAAGATGCAAAATATGTTAATAGTTTTTTAAAATGTATTTTAAGTTTTGTTTAAATGACTGTTTTAACTTACTTGTTCACTACTGGAGTGGTGTTGGATCAAAAGGGCAATATACAAATACAATGAATGAATAAATGAATGAATAGACAAAGAAATACTGGTGGGGTTTGTTTTGCCTTTTTAATTCTTGTCTGTTGTGTTAAGATATATGCTGAAATAAAAAAGCAACTGATTCTTGGGAGACAAGCTATGAGAATCCTGGGGAACATAGTTAAAAGTAGAGACATCACCTTGCAAACAAAAGTCCACATAGTCAAAGCAATGGTATTTCCAGTAGTAATGTATGGGTGTGAGAGCTGGACCATAAAGAAAGCTGAGCGCAGAAGAATAGATGCCTTTGAAAAGTGGTGTTGGAAGATGATTTTGAGAGTACCCTGGACAGCAATGAGAACAAATAGGTCGATCTTAAAGGAAATCAATCCTGATGCTCCTTGGAAAGTCAAATAGTGAAGATGAATCTCTAGCACTTTGGTCATCAAATGAGAAGAGAGGATTCACTTGAGAAGGCCTTGATGTTGGGAAAGGTAGAGGGCAAAAGAAGAAGGGGTGGCAGAAAATGAGATGGCTAGATGGTATTGTTGACACAGTGGGCACAAAACAGGGATGGTTGAGAAGGATGTTATAGGATAGGAGTGTCGGGCGTGCAGTTGTCCATGGGGTTGCAAAGGGCCAGACTCGACTATGTGACTGAACAACAACAAACAAATAGCCCAGTAGTTTAGGTATCTGACTGCAGAGCCCGAGGTTGGATGTTCAATTCCTTACTTTATTTTCTAGGGAAAGATTCAGCCTGTATAGACATGGGCAAGCTGCACAGTTCCAGAATGTACAATTCTAAAATAATCCACTTCTATGTATTCTCCACCTAGAAAATTCTGGAAAAAGTCACCATAAATTTGAAATGATTTTACTACATTTGATGATGATCATGTTTTTCGCGCATATGCACCAAACACCTATATTTACAATTCTAATTTTCTAGGTATGGTCCATGATAAACAATTTTTTGGCTGTTCTCCTTTTCAGTTGTAGAAATCTAATGGATGTACCTTATAATGGCCACACATATACTAATTACTTCAAGTTCTCTCTCCTTCCTTCGGCCCTTAGAAATATCCTCAGAAAATTAATATATTTTTCTGACTCTAATTAACACAGATTGACCAGCACATTCATTTCTTTTGTAAGTACACTTTTAGACAACAAATTTAAATGAATGTGTGTTAGAGGGTTTCCGAAGGTTCGGCCCAAAGACCCCAGTACTCATTCATTTGCCTTTATAGTTCTTTATTTCTACTGGCCGCATGGCGGTCAGTGGTGATCAGTAGTCAGGATAGGAGAGAGGGTCGTTGGGTAGGTGAGGGTCCTTTAATAGGGTTAGGTGAGGTCAGAGGAGGTCAGAGGGGGTAGGGTTACACGAGCGGTGCATTATGGTACATGTAGTTCATGGCAGTATGATATCATCCCTGACAAAACCCCTTCTGAGATCATACGGACAGAACGTGATGTGATTTGGATTTGTTGTTCTCCTACTCACTAAGACGTAGGCCATTTAGCAAATAACTGTGTTGGGCTAATGGGAGTGGTTTGGTCAGGATATCCGCTATCTGTTCTTGAGTTTCACAATGTATCAGGTCTATGAAGCCTCCCCCTATGAGTTCCCTTACTTTTCTGTACTTGATATCGATGTGTCGGGATCGCCTGGCTAAACATTCAGCCCTTGCCATGTCTATGGCTGCTTTGTTGTCCTCGTGAATGACAATGGGAAGGCTGGGTTTTTTCCAGATGAGGGAGATTAGCTCGTTTATCCAGATCAGGTCATCTGCTGCGTTAGACAGACAGACGTACTCTGCTTCAGCGGTGGAGGAGGAGACCAGTTTTTGTTTTTCAGTGCGCCAATATATGGGGCTGCCATTCAGCATCACTATGTAGCCGGATGTACTTCTTCTGGTCTTTGTACATCCGGCCCAGTCGGCATCAGCATAGCATGAAATGTTTATCCTGTCATTTATTTGAGGGGTCAGCAGTAACTTTCTGTCCATGGTACCCTTCAAGTACCTCAACAGCCTTTTGACGGCCACCCAATGGTGGGTCCTTGGGTTGCCGGAGTGACGTGAGAGAAGGTTCACTGCCAACGAGATGTCCGGTCTGGTCCAGTTGGCGATGTGCAAGAGTGATCTGATGATGGATCTGTAGAGTGTGATGTCCTCGAATGGTTCTCCCTCCTCGTGGGAGTTTTTTACGAAATCCGTCTGCATGGGGGTCCCACATGGGTGGGCGTCGGACATATTACACTTGTTAAGGAGCTCGATTATCTTCTCCTTCTGAGATATGGCAAAGCCGTCCTTTATCCTTGACATTTGTACCCCTAGGTATTTGTTCACCTTTCCTAGACTCTTCAGTGAGAACTCGTTTTGTAGGCCTTTGGCGAACTCATCGCATCTAGACTTGCTCTTCCCAAAGTACAACAGGTCGTCGACGTAAACCAGAACCTTTTCTACCCATTCTGGAGATTTTCTTAAGAAGACACATTTGTCGTCTCTAACTGGAGAGAAGTTCAATTTCTTCATGGTTTCAGCTAGGCACTCGTACCATCTTCTGCCAGATTGCTTGAGTCCGTAAAGGCTCTTGTTTAGCAGCCATGTTTCTCCACTGCTGCGTCCAAAACCGGGTGGAGCCCTGACGTATATCTCCTTATCCAGTTGTGCGTGTAGGTACGCTGTCTGTACATCGAATTGATATACTTGTTCTCCAAGTATTGTTGCCATTACTAATGCGGCCTTAACACTTTCTGGTTTCACCGTTGGAGAATATGTGTCCTCGTAGTCATCTGGGTATCGTTGAGTGAAACCTTGGGCCACTAGTCTGGCCTTGTACAGGATCTGTTCGTCCTCTAGCTGTTTGACCTTGAATACCCACTTTGTTCCCACCGTCTTTTGTTCTTCAGGTACCCTTGCAGGTGTATATACGTCGAGGTCTTCGAGACTTTCCATTTCCTTCTCCATGGCCGCCCTCCAATTGTCCTGTTCTTCAGGTGGTAGCTCTGCTATGTCTTCGTAGCTCGCTGGTGTTTCGGGGTAGGTCTCCATGCTCAGAACATAATCCTCCAGTCTTCTCGGGTTTTGGTTCTTGGTCGACCTGGTTGACCTTCTAGGCGCTTCTTTTGTGGGACTTGGGGATTCGACGTCTCCTGCATCTGTGGTGCTTGTGCGTGCTCCTTGTGTTTCAGACTTGCCACATATTGTATCTCCTGGTTGGTCAGGCCTTGCCACGGGCAGCGCTGCCTTTACCCCTTCATGCTCTGGGTCGCTCATCAATACTTCATTCGTGTGTATCTTGCCCCAGTTCACGTGCTCGTGGAATGTGGCTGATCTTGAAACTACCAGCCTCTGGTTGTGGTCTATGAACCGGTACGCCTTCGAACCTGGCTCATAGCCTAGGAACTTTAGCCTTCTGGTTATCTTGTCCCCTTTCTTTCTAAGTTGCTTGGGTATGTGCACGTCTGCAGGTACGCCAAAGACGTGGAGGTGCGCCAGCTTGGGTTTTCGGTTGTACATTGCCTCGTAGGGTGTCTTACCGAGAACACTAGACCACAGCCTGTTTAACGTGTAGTTGGAGTACAGCAGCGCCTCTCCCCAATATGAGAAGCTTAGACCTGCGTCTTCTATCGCACATCTGATCATGGTTTGTAGTACCCCATTTCTTCTCTCAGCCACCCCATTTTGGAAGGCTGAGAATGGTGCAGTCTTGAAGTGCAGCATCCCCTTCTCCTTTATCCATTCTTCAAACTCTTTTGACAGGAATTCCGAACCTCTGTCTGTCATCATTTGTTTCACATTCACGTTGTGTTGAGTCCACACCCTTGTGTGGAATTCCATAAACTTGCTGAACGCCTCGTCCTTACTATTAAGCGTGTATACGTAACCGTACCTGCTGAAGTCATCAACTATTGTTAGGAAAAATCTCTTCTGGCCTATTGATCTTCTAAGAGGCCCTACCAAGTCGAGGTGTACGAGCTGGAATGGGTGGTCTGACTTCCTGGCCGAAGTTTTTGGTCATGGCTCAGTTTTGGACTTCGAGCTCTTGCATACAGAACAGTCCAGATAGTTCTTGCAGCCTTTGACCATCAGTCCCTCTGAGCATTCCAACATTTTCTTGACGGTGGGAAAACCTATGTGTCCTAACTTTCTGTGTAGTAAGTGTGCACACTCATCATCGTCTGGTTTCCCTATGGTTATCCTTGGTGTTTTTTTCTTCGTTCTGTTGACCTCTCCATCCCTGGTGGAGTTGTAGAGGTCATCCGCTTCCGCTTCTGGTCCTTCATTTTGTTGTTCCTCGGGTTCATCTGATGTGCCTTCCTGTGCTTCTTCTTCTTCATTACTGTCGAGCGATCCTATGGTGACTTGTCTCTCTTCGTCTTACCCTGAAATTGTTGGTTCCAGTCCATAAAGTTCTTCCCAGTCATGCCGAGGGTTGAGAAGTTATTTGGCAGTTGGCTCTGTTGGGCTTGGTTGCTTGAATAGTTCTGGTGTCCTGGGCTGCCTTTAAACTGGCAGAAGGGTATGGGGACACATATTGTTGGTTTTGAAAGTCCCGCCTGTTCCCTTTTTGGTTCCCTGCAGGGGGAGCCCGTTCTCCTCTTGGTGCTTGGCTGGTCTGTTGGGGCTTGTACTTCTTCTTCGCCAGCGGGGGAGCTCTGCTGCCTTATCTGCGTCTGCGCAGAGCTCATTCATCGTTGGTCTTCGAGGTGGGCGGATCTCCGTTCCGGAGGTCCTGCTTGCCTTGGTTGGAGCCTCGCTGGGAGTGCAGCTCTGTCGCTGGGGCTGCTTTCCTGGTTGGGAGGCCAGGCGGAGTTGTAGGAGGGATGTCGCCTTCTTTGTTGGGCCGGGGGAGTTCCGTAGCGCCAGGACTCCGCCTCCTCAGATCGTGGCCTGCCGTGGGGGTTTGCATCATCCTCAGAGCCTCTCCCGCGGTTGGATCGGATGGGCAAAAGGTCTCGGTAGGTTTCTGCTTCTCTCATTTCCCTTGCTTGTGTTCTCAGTTCCCCATGCCCCTCACGTCCGCTTTGGCCTTTTGTCATGGGGGAGGCCTCTGCCCCCCTTGAGACTCTGCCATGCTGCTGGCGGTGTCCCTTTTAGGCGCTTGTCTTCCTCTTGGGGTTTCCCACTCCCCTTCTATTGTCTAGGGGCTGAGGATTGGCATAGCCCATGTTTCTGGGGTCCGTGCATCCAGCCTCCCGGGTCCCAGGGTCCCTTCCTTTTTATGCATTCCTGGCCCGCTTGGGTTGTCCCTGGGTATCGTTAGCCCGATGGGGTTTCCCACCAGATGGTTTGAATCTGAGGCCAACATCTGTAATTGGTCGGCCAGATTTGGGATCGGTGTTGTGTCTGGTGTTCCCACCACGGAGGTCCCCGGGGTGGAGCTTACCGCGCTGTCGTTGGAATGTTCGCCTCCGTTGTTTATCAGGGCCAGTAGCTCTGCCATGGAGATTGTCTCTTTCCCGGCGATTATTTTCTGGAGCTCGGTTACCTGGATCGTGTGCGGGTTATCTCCGGTTTTGGATCCATCTTTGAGCCCCTTGGGTTTGGCCTGCATCTTGGCCCCCCCTTTGCTCGCCTGGGTCTTCCGTTTGGTCATTTTTGCTTTCTGGGGTTAATTATGGGCAAAACCATCCTCTGCTACCACTTGTTAGAGGGTTTCCGAAGGTTCGGCCCAAAAACCCCAGTACTCATTCATTTGCCTTTATAGTTCTTTATTTCCACTGGCCGCATGGCGGTCAGTGGTGATCAGTAGTCAGGATAGGAGAGAGGGTCGTTGGGTAGGTGAGGGTCCTTTAATAGGGTTAGGCGAGGTCAGAGGAGGTCAGAGGGGGTAGGGTTACACGAGCGGTGCATTACGGTACATGTAGTTCATGGCAGTATGATATCCCTGACAATGTGTTTCAGTTTTAGTCATGTATAATCTATATATTACACATTATGTTTGAGGCAGTCATGAGAAAGCTGTCATGGCAGGAATAATTAGAAACCAGTATAGGCTAGACTATTTCAGAACAAATAAAAATTGCATGTCATCTAATCAATTCTGCCCTATGATAACCCCTTCCAGGATTTTCTAAGTTAAGAGTATTCAGAAGGGGTTTACCATTCCCTTCTTGTGTACAGCTTCCACATGGTTACTTAGCATGAGTCTTTTCTTAAAAGGTGCAGTGGGGAATCAAACATGCAATGGATTATGAAGTACAATGGAAACATGCAATGAAATAATCTTCAAAACCATCCTGTGCATAGTAGCATGTTGTTGTTATGTGCTATCATGCTATCCCCAACCTATGTATACACTATGGATGAGAATATAAAAATTTCCTGCCCTCAATAACTCTGCTCAAATCTTGCAAACACAAGTCTTGGGATTTCTTTATGGAATCAATCTATCTCCTATTTGGCCTCCCCTTTTTCCTGCTTCCTTCAACCTTTTCTAACATTATCTGTTCCAAAGAATCTTCCATCTTCATGATTTACCCAAAATAGAACATCCTCAGCCTCATCATTTTTGCCTTTGGAGATAATTCCATCCTGAGTCATTTCAGGATCTACTCATTCATCTTTCTGGCAGTCCACAGTATCAGCAAAGCTCCCCTCCAAATACAAATCTTTTCCCCCCTGACAGCTTTTTCAACTGGCCAGTTTTCACAACTGTGCAAAATGATTTGGAATTCAAGAGTGTGCAGAAGCTTGGTCTCCAATGACACATCCGTACAACTGATGATCTTTTCTAATTCCTTCTTCATTGCTAACCTTTCTGAGTCTCAATCTTCATTAGCATTAACATTTGCATGTACAAATCTCAAGTGTAATTTCCATTGGATTCATTTCATTTTGTCGTAACAAAGTAAGCTGATACTATTTCAGTTTGTATTGCTAGCGGAGTAAAACCTAAGAATCCGATTATTCCAATTCTTCTACATTTTGCACTTATTTGAAACTAAGTAATCTGCAGAATTAGATTTGGTTCAGAAATCAAAACACTCCTATTGTTCCCTAGTAAATATGACATGAGTCGCTCTGTTGCAACAATCCCTCTACATTCTTCTGTTAATTGCCTCCAAATTAACAAAGGAGTTAGGTGCATCTCACTGTGAGAGAATGAAGGTTTTTGATCCCTGCTGCTAATGATGATTCTGCTAAATATATATCAGATCAGTATTTTAATAAGGAAACTGTCAGCTGAACAACTGAATCAATGATTTTGGGAATTATCTACAAATTTTGAAGCGTGTACATTATCGTATAACCAAATGTTCTTTTTTCCATATTAAAAACAATCTTCTTCAATCTAATTTGATACTAAAAATGGTAAAGCCACAGCCTTGGGTAAACCATATTGTTCATCATAGTTATAATTATTGCTTCTGGAGAAAGTTTTTCTGAACCACACACTTCTCACACTGGTTACAGAGTACAAAGCAGCAACAACAACACATCATTGTTGCAAAGGGCACCTGATTCTGTGTGACACAAGAATAAACAATCTTTCAACAAAGCTTAGAAGGCTGTCATTCCCTGAAAAAACCAATAAACAAGAAATATATGACTGAAACAAAAAGCACTTTTCAATGGGTTACAGACACTTCAACAGATGCAAAATATTCACCTTCCACCAGTTGTTCTAATTGGCTTCTGTTGTTGACTGCTCTTATCAAGTTTATTGCATGAAACGATTCTCCTGTGATTTGACTGACAAATGGTGAAAGGTCATTGAAAGCTAACGCAAAATAAACATGTAATTGTTGTGCATTCCTCTTTTGTAAAAATGAATTTGGCATTTGCCAGAGGAACAGAAATTCTGTGACATACAGCTTTTTTCTTTTTGAGATTTGGGTCTTCTTTTCAGATAGAAGAAGCCCATAGCTAAGTGCAAAATAATTACTAGTAAGTAACTTGACCATAGTAGAGTAGACACTTGTTTTCAACCTTCTCCTTCTTCCATTTCTTTCCCCTAATTCTTAAATGTGCGCAGTGGAGATGTTCAGTCATCCTCTGAGCAACCCTTACCAACTTGCTTAGAAATAAAAGGTAAAAGCCTTCCCTTTCTGTCACCATTATTTTGTATTCAAAACATGCTAGCCTGTGGTTTGGAAGGAACAAAACCTAATTTGTGATAGACATGTGATATTGTATGGTTATTGGCTGTATTCCTTTAGTGGAATGGCAAGAGGGTGGCACATGTGTGAGGAGATAAAACCCAAGGGGGAGCAGAACTCTCTCTTGACTCTGTGCTTTGTGCAAAGGGGGGGGGGGGTCTGTGAAGTTAGAACATGTAGGGGACTAAGAAGGGGAGGCATACTGGGCTTTCAAAATTAGAGAAGCTTTCTTTGTTTTGATGTGTTTTCTGAACTTTTGAAATACTTCTATAACTTACGTTGATTACATTATTATTATTATTGTTGTTGTTGTTGTTGTTGTTGTTATTTAGATGTGTATGCTGCCCTACTTAACGGAGCAACTCAGAGCGGCTAACATACCATGGGGCAACATATGTTATAGTATTACTATATTTTTTTAAAAGGTTTTTTAGATTTTAGATTTGTTTTTAGATAATAGATGTCACGGCGGGGGTGGGTGGGTAATATTGTTATGTTTTTATGTGTTTTTAAAAAAATTGTTTTACCTGTATATTGGTCTTAGTGTACACCACCCAGAGTCCTTTAGATAGGGTGGTATATAAATCTATTAAATTAAATTAATTAAATATATATAGTAATATATATAGTAATATATATAGTATATATAGACCGAGTCCGCTGAAAATTGGCACACACCTATCTTGGCCATGCGGCAGTGTCTGTGTCAGGGTCCCTGGGCTGGCTGTGGGGGGCAAGCCCCACAAAATCTGGAAAAACATATTGCACATGCGCACAGTAAGGGGGGCCCTGGGCTTATGCAGAGCCGTTCAGCAGCAAATCATGCCTGATGCCAATGACTGGATGCATGCAGAGCTGTTGTGTACTACACAGGAGCACAGTTCAGGGGGAAACCGCAAGGCATACTGCACATGCCCACAGTTCTGGGGGAAGAATTGGTGCGTGCACAGCCGTTCAACAATGACTCATGCCCAGCGCCAATGCTTGGCCGTGCACAAAGCCATTGGGCAGCAGCCACAGGAAGCCATTGGGGAAGCAGGTGGGCATGGGCAGGGAGAAGGAGGCCATGACGAGGGACAATGAGGATGAGATGTTGGCAGCTGGTGATGAGCCGGGCCAAAATGAAAAGCAGGCCTGAGGTGAGGCAAGGATGTGGGATGCGATACCTGGGCTGGAATAGGTGAGCGGACCCACCAGGCCCACCTATGTGAGGAGGTCAGATATGGGGCAGGTGAGGGCCCCATCCCCTCCCACATGTCCCCCTCTGTGGCCCGGCCCGGCCCAGCCCACCCATGCAGTCAACAACCCAAGCTGCCTTCAGACGCAGCATCTCCAGCCCATACACATCACATTTGGCTGCACCGCACCCTCCAAAAAAACACCCGGGCAAAGCTGGGCACTCATGCTAGTCAAATATAAATACACAACATAATATAAATATAACAAAATAATGCAATACAATCAATACAGTCAATAAATCTAACATAAAAATGAAAATACAATACAGTCAGGTGGGTCTTTATCCCTCCCCGGCAAGGGAAGGGCTGGCCCCGGAACAGCTGTGGTGGCGACAGTGGAGATCTTCAGCCAGCCACGGGCACGGCCATTCTTATCCTTTTCCAGCCAGGGAAGGGCTGGCCCTGGAACAGCTGTGGCAGTGGCGGTGGAGGTCTTCGGCCGGCCATAGGCCCGACCATTCTTATCCCTTCCCGGCCTGGGGAGAGCTTGCCACAGAACAGCTTTTAAAATGCCAGAAGATGGCTGGAGTGTTTACTTGGCTATGTGCTACCTTATTTACAACAAGTTAAAATCCTGAGCTGCTTAGCTAAGAGAGCAGCATCTCAGAAGCAGGAATCCAAAACACTTGTGGGCCAAAGTCCTACTTGTGAGTAACAGCATTCCTGACACCTTTCTGCTGTTCAAAGAAGTAAGAATGTACCTATGTGCATGCAAATTTTATATCATGACAAAAATAGAGATACAGATAAAGATTATCTATTCACATCCTATGGCTAAATTCTGTACCTTGGAAACAATGGAAGGTACAGATAATTTAGATCCTATGGCCAATACCTGGTTACTTAATGTGCTAACTCACAACTAGAGTAGGCTCATGGAATCAAGTTGATTCACCAAGGCCCCACTGATTCAATCGACCAACTCATGTTGTGATTTACTATGATAAGCAATAATATTTCAGCCTGAAGAGAAAGCACTAGAACTCAAATTCTGATGGTTTCGATTACCGAGTTAATTGTAATAGTAACTTCTGGGGTGGCTCAAATGGGTAAGATGCTGTTGTGTATGTAACTAAATGTAATGTGAATGAATCAGATTTAGCGATCCTCCATTCCCCCCTTCCTTCTCCTGTTGTAAATACTGTGTATGTGTGTAAGTCTTCTGCCACTCCCCCACAGGAGTGGGGGAAGTGGCTCAGCTCACGTGGCCCCAATCACCCAATCAGTGATTGGCATGGGAAACCTTCCTGCCACAGGTGAGCCACACCAGGTATGCAGTAAGTCAGAATGACATCACTGACAAGGTAACCAATGGGCACCTTTGGGTGAAATTCAAATGTGTTGTACAGTATATAAGGAGCTGCATCTCTGCCATTACCGCATGTTCAGATTGCATACCTTGCAATAAAGATGTGTTTGGCCCCCTGACTGCTGCCTACTTCGTATCAATCTGCAAACATCAAATTGACGACAAGGATAGGATAAATGGTTTCCAACAGCATCAAGCTACCTCTGTTCGACATCAGAATGCCAGAGAAATGGGCCCTGTATGAGTGCCAGTTCCGGCACGCGATGGCCGCCAAGGGCATCAAAGATGAGGACCAAATGCGCTCCTGCCTCCGAGCGCAATGTGGCCTCCCTATGCTCAAGTTGGCAATGCACCTCCTGCTGCCTTGGGACGTCAATACTGTCCCGCTCAAAGAGATCCTGTCCATGCTGCAGAACCACTTCCAGCCGAAGGTATCCATCTACCCGGTGAAAGTAGCTTTCCACAGGTGAGACCAGCGACCGGGAGAATCCGTGGCCGATTACGACGATGCCCTCAGGTTAGCCGCTGCCCCGTGCCCAGTGGGACAACCTGGAGGAAGCCCTGAGGGACTGCCTGCTGTCCGGGTTGTGGGACAAGGAAGCCCAGCGGAGGCTGATGGCCAGGGAGCACCTTTCCTTCAACTCTGTCCTGCGGGAGGCTCTGGCGGCTGAAGCAGTGAGGTCCGGGGTCAAGGCATTCAAGGCAAAGCCTGCAACACCTGGAGGGTCCAGGTCAGCCATGCAGGCTGCCTGACATTTGCCTCCACATTTGCCCAGCTTTTCTTTGTCCCCGGAGGCCTCGTCATCCTCGGGGGCCGGGTCCACCGCCGCCGCCGTGACGTCCATGAAAGTCCCCAAAGAAGCATGCCAGCGAGAAGGCCCACTGCCAATGTGACAGCTGCGGAGCATCCCACAACCTGAAAAAAGTGCCCTTTCCGGATGGCCGAGTGCCACCACTGCGGACGCCGAGGCCACATCACCAAGGTCTGCAGACGATGGTGGAGGGAGGACCAGAAGCCAGCCAAACGCCCCCGACAAAAAGGAGGTGCCATCGGAATGATTTCTGCAGAGGAGCCAACCGTGAGCCACGTGTCTGTTGCACACCAGCATTTCTTTGTTGAGGTACTGTTACAGGGGGTCACAGTTAGGATGGAGGTGGATTCGGGTTCATCCTACTCCATCATGTCCCAGAAGGTTTTCCTTAGCATTCCCCCAATTCTCGCCCAAAACTCAAGCCCTCAAGACGTCTTTGCGAGACGTGCAGGGCAACCTGATTCCTGTCTTGGGGGTGGGGGACTTCAAAGTCAAGTTCGAGCGTTTCATGGAGAAGCTGCCCCTAGTGGTCCTTAAATGGGGTTCCAGCAGCCTCCTGGGGAGCCAGTGGTTTGCTCCCTTGGGTATTGAACTGTCCACCATCAACGCCGTAGAGACTTATCCAGTGTGAGACGTGTGTGATGCACACCCAGTGGTTTTTGAGAAGGGACTTGGGAAATACAGAGGGCTCCCAGTTTCTTTCAACCTAGATCCCACAATTCGACCCATCTGTCTCAAGCCATGACGAGTGCCTTTCATCCTCAAAGACAAGATTGAGACAGAACTGGACAAACTGGTGGGTCAGGGGATTTTGGTTCTGGTGGACTCCTCAGAATGGGAGACACTGATTGTTACTGCTTTAAAATCTAATGGGGAGGTTGGAATTCGCACGGATTACAAATGCACGATTAACAAGGCTATTCGCCCTAATACATACCCGGTGCCGGTAGTTAGCCATTTACTAGCCACTTTACACGGGGGTAAATGTTTTGCAAAGTTAGACTTAGCACAGGCATACCAGCAGTTAATGGGCACACCTGCTACAGCAGCTGCACAAACTATTGTAACGCAAAAGGTTGCATTTAAGGTGACATGCCTCCAGTTCGGCATTAATTCAGCCCCCAGGATTTTCCAATCTCTTGTAGAACACCTTCTCAAGGGTCTTCCCGGGGTACTGCCCTACTTTGACAACATTTTGATTACTGCAGGGAGTGAGTCAGAACTAGCAAAGAGGTTGGACAAAGTCCTAACAGTATTTGAGAAAGCCGGGTTAAGATTGAGATGGGATAAATGTATGTTCCTGGCGAGGGAGGTAGGGTTCTTAGGGTTCAAGATAACTCCCAAATGAGTCAAGCCCTCCAACTCAAAGGTTGCAGCTGTTCGAAATGCCCCTCGCCCCACCGCGGAACTGGAACTGAAGTCCTTTTTAGGGATCCTAAATTTCTATCATTCCTTCTTGCCAAGGAAAGCTTCCATAGCGGAGCCTCTGCATTGTCTTTTAAAGAAAGACATGGTTTGGCGGTGGGGGGACAGCCAGGAAAAGGCTTTCAAAGAGTTAAAACAGCTCCTCTCCTCAGAGGCAATCTTAACCCACTTTGACCCAAAGAATCCTGTGGTGCTAGTCTGTGATGTTTCACGAGTAGGGGTGGGGGTGGTGCTGTGCCACATGCTAGAAAATGGGCAGGAAGCCCCGGTTGCCATTTACTCAAGGTCCCTTTCAAAGGCAGAGTGCAATTACACGCAAACAGACAGAGAGGCGCTTGCGATAGTTGCTGGGACCAAGAAATCCCACAACTTCCTCTATGGTCGGGCTTTCACGATTGTGTCCAACCACAAGCCACTGCTAGGTATCTTCACCATGTGCAAGCCCACACCCCAGATTCTGTCCCCCAGGATGCTATGGTGGGCCATATTCCTTCATGCTTACCAGTTCATACTGATCCACCGCCCGGGCAAAGAAATCAGCCACACTGATGCCCTTTCCTGGTCTCCTCTTCCCAAACTAGGGGAACCCAGGTGCGAGGTTGAACAGGATCACCAGGTATTGCTGATCAAGTCCCTCGACTCACCCCCAATTGTGCCCACAGATCTCGCCAAGGCTACGGCGAAGGACAAGGTTCTATCCCTAGTTATTTCATGGGTTAAGAAGGGGTGGCCCACGATTCCTTCCGCCGAGGAGTTTAAAACATACTTCCGCAAGAGATTCGAACTTTCGATAGAGAGGGGTTGCCTCCTGTGGGGCCAGAGGGTGGTCATTCCTGAGGTACTGAGATCAAAGGTACTGAAATTGCTACACGTTAGCCACCCGGGGATCATGCACTCAAAGGCTTTGGCCAGGAGCTACTTCTGGTGGCCGCAGATAGACGCAAACATTGGGCATTTGGTGGGCACTTGTGAAAGTTGCCAGAGTTCTCAAACTGAAGATTCCCAACTTCCTTCCAGAGAATAGGACATGGCCCGCGGACCATGGTCTCGATTGCACATTGACTTCTCTGGTCTGTTCAGGGGCTCGCTTTTCCTACTAGTGGTCTGGGGTTATTCCAATGCCTAACACCACCTCAGCCACAACTATCAAGCAATTGCGTAGGCTATTCAGTTGTTTTGGGTTACCTGATGTGCTTGTCTCCGACAACATCAGTACCTTTACCTCCGTCGAATTCCAGGCATTCCGGGAGAGGAACGTAATTCGACACATCACCTCTGCCCCTTTACACCCCGCAACGAATGGCCAGGTTGAGTGCCAAGTGCGAACTACTAAAGAGGCACTTTGGTGAATGGGCCATGGGAACCTAGAGTTACAATTGGGTCAATTTCTCCTTTGCTACAGAATTACCCCCTGGCATCCGGACTCTCGCCAGCAGAGCTCCTAATGCGCAGGAGACTGGTCTCACTTTTCGACTGGTTGGATCCAGTGGAGGATAAGGGGCGAAATGTGGAAATTGCACACACCAAAGTTTTTGCAGTTGGGGACCCAGTATATTGCAGGAACTATGTGGCCGCCGGCCCAACATGGGTCCCAGGGGTGGTGATCGACCAAACAGGGCCAGTTTCCTATCAGGTAGAAACAAGTTCGGGGCTACTGTGGTGGTGACATGCCAACCAGCTCAGGCATGGACACCCAAGGGACTGAGGATCAGGGTGATTCAACACCCGCTTATCCCATGGAGGAGACATGGCAGTTAGCCCACCAAGAGTTCCTGATTTCAGTTTCACCCATCCTTTGCAGAGAGACTGGGAAGAATTTGAGAGCCCAGACCTCAACAGTTTAAATTCTGAGTTACAGGATCAGGGGGAGTTTTTAGAATGTTCCCCCACTCATCCAAGCAAGCAGCGGGGTTTTGAATTCTCCCCAGCAAACCCCCCCATCCTCTAGTTTTCGAGTCCACCTCTACTCCCATGCAAAAGAGGCAGTTTTCTGTTGAGTCGCCCCCTACTCAGAGTAACAGGCAGGAAGTTCCTTTAAGTCAACCTCCTCCCCTTCTAGGTTTCGATATGCAGTATTCCCTCCCGGGTTTCTCTCCTGATTCAGGCCAGTGCTCCCGACACGCTGCTAACACTGCTCATTTCCCCTCTGCAGGATGAGAGTCTGCGGAACCCAGAACCCCCCATTCCTCCGAGCTCAGCCTAGCCGCTGCCCAACCCAAAAGAACATTCAGGCCACCACAATGGTTGAGGGTCTTCGTCCCATCCTAGGGGGGACGGATGTTGTGTATGTAACCAAATGTAATGTGAATGAATCGGATTTAGCGATCCTCCATTTCCCCTTCTTCCTTCTCCCATTGTAAATACTGTGTATGCATGTAAGTCTTCTGCCACTCTCACACAGGATTCAGCTGCCAGCAATAGCACAGCTGAAGTGGCTCAGCTCACGTGGCCCCAATCACCCAATCAGTGATTGGTGCAGGAAACCTTCCCAGGTGAGCCATGCCAGATATGCATTATGTCAGAATGACGTCACTGACAAGGTAACCAATGGGCGCCTTCAGGCGAAATTCAAATGTGTTGTACGGTATATAAGGAGCTGCATCTTTGCCATTACTGCATGTTCAGATTGCATACTTGCAATAAAGATGTGTTTGGCCCCCTGACTGCTGCCTACTTCGTATCAATCTGCAAACATCAAAGATGCTGAACTTGACAACTGGAAGGTTGGCAGGTCAGCAGTTTGAGACCTGAGTACTGCACAATGGAATAAGCTCCCATCTCTGTCCCAGCTCCTGCCAACCTAGCAATTCGAAAGCAAGAAATTGCAAGTAGATAAATAGGTTTCACTTTACTGGGAAGGTAAACAGAATTCTGTGCACTCCGGTGTCTAGACATGCCTGCCACACGACCAAGGAAATGTCTACATATGCAGAAAGTGGTAGCTTGACTGTAAACAGAGATGAGCACTGAACCCTAGAGTCAGATACAGGTATGACTGGCTTCCAAGCAAGGGTGACCTTTACTTTTTACCTTACCTGAGAAATGAGTATGTGAAAAAATTGTTTTCAAAAATCATAAAAAGTGTTTCTGTACTTTAAAGACGATAAATTTTCCTTGCTGTTTTTCCTACAAAATAGACTAATGTTGATTCATTTTTTAAAACGTATTTTAATTGTAACTATTGTGGTGATCAGTACTAGGGCTGTGATAGATTGTGTCCACTGCACTATCCATAGGTATATTTTCTAAAAGAAACATGTCTGTGTGTCTCTCCACTAGGTAATGTGTACTGACTGAATTCTGCACAGGGCTAATAAGGCATACTAATACAGTGATATGGCTGGCAAATTATGCTTTAACACTAATATTATTTTCTCCGGCTGATAATGATGTAGATTTTATCCTACCTATTTTTCTTTCTTTCTAAAATTGAACTGAATTTTTTAAAAATAAAGCCCACCCAAGACTGTCATCATTTTATTGGAATGTATTCCAGCATAATATGAAATGAAATTTAATGTAACTTCCAGATTCTAGATCCAATAAAATAGCAATGTCTATTAAGAATGAAAAATTGCAAAACTAGCAAATGGACAATTAAATGGAGTTGGGTCTATCCTAGTACCCAGGAGGACAGGTGAAACATATTTCATTGCAGCCATATCCGGCAAGATATTGACCATCACTGCTCTTGGGTTCCCCTCTAGAAACCATTTGTTGCATTAGCAACAAATATAGGAACAATGATTTATTTCTGAAATCCCTAGATATGCTGGGTGGCTTAAAGGTCTTAAATTTGCTGACTAAGATAAATGACATGTTGGAGCATATTTAACAAATGATAATGCGAAATGTTTGAAAATATATCGCATCCCAGATAACAGAAAACAATACATGACCTGCCTGAAAAGTATTTTAATGCAACGCATGAATAGATATTACTGCCCAGAGACATTCCTTTGGATTCCTACAGATGAAAGCCATGGTTTAGGGAACCATTAAACATTGCTGATTATGTGTATGCAACTTTCAAAAAAAAAAAAAGAGCATGAACTTCTGAAAAGATTTTTCATTTTTAAATACCTCAGAACAGAAAAAAATATATATCAAGTAGCTGGATCTCTGACACCCAAGGCTCTGAATGCCATTTGCCCTGAATTCAATTGCTCTTGGGATTGGTACTTTGTTTGAAAATGTTCTCATGTGAAAAAAATTACAGTCCATGCAAAATTTCAAAAAAGAATGGATTGTGAGAAAACACTTCTTTCAGTTGTCAGAAAACCCAATATAAGATGTAATATTTGCTCAAAAATGTGTATTTTAAACCATAATTCCACTTGCGGAAACTAAAATAAGTGGTACAGTCACCTGAGAGGTGACTGTACACCCCAAGCATGTTTTATCAAAAGTTAAAAGTTGCCCTTGCTCGAAAGCCAGTTGTATCTCATTATAGGGTTCAGTGTTCATCTCTGTTTATAGCTAAAGCACCAGTGCTGTCTGCATTTGCAGAAGTTTCCATCGACGTGGCAGGCATGCCTCAACACTGGTGCATACCCGTCATGTGCGGCTACGGAAAATATGGGATCTGCACATGTGCAGGTTCTGTGCATTCGCAGAAGGGTTCTGTGCATGTGTGCATGCGCAGTAACTACTTTCCCCACCAGTCAAATTACGGGATGGCGGTGAGAAAGTGGAGGAAGCGGTGTGGAAATATGGGAAATCCCGGCCAATCTGGGATGCTTGACAGGTATGCACTGGCGTGCATGGAACCCTGTTTACCTTCTCACCAAAGTGGTCCCTATTTATCTACTTGCAATTTCTTGTTTCTGAACTGCTAGGTTAGCAGGAGCTGGGAAAGAGATGGGAGCTCACTCCATCATGCAGTACTCCGGAATCGAACTCCGACCAAAAGTTACAGCCATTTAATTTAGTAGTGATTACTCTCATGGTAGTATGTGGCGGATAACATATAATGGCACTGTTCAGCTTAAGTTTTAATTTACCAGGTTTTCATTGCTTTATGGCAACTTTTGAAATAGGAAATGAAAGAAAAGTCTGATACTGCACAACACATACAATTGTAACATGGAAAATCACTGTGCTGGTCATAGACCCTAATAAAGTGATTGATTGATTGATTGATTGACATGGAATTTCATCACCCAGAGTGACAGTTTAGTCTGATGAGCAGTATTTAAATAAAATAAATAAAAGAGATAAATATGAGAAGTATGTATGAAGGTAATCTGGAAACTGTAAAACAAGAAATGGAACATAAACATTGTAGTGGCTTGTGTCAGTGAATTGAAGTGGATTGGAATGAGATATTTTCAGAGAACTACAAAGTGTCTGCTCTGGAAAAGACAAATCCAGAAGAAATGGGACAACTGAGGCAAGATGTAGCACAGGCAGTTAGAAGCTATAATGCAAAACTTGACTGAATATAAATCAAGACTCTGTAGAAAGCCTATGAACATAATCATTGTTCAAATCTATGCTCCAACTACATATGGTACAGAAGATGACATTAACTTATGCAAGCATTCAGGTGAAAAAAGATAATACCTGTATACAAAAATAAGAAACAGTATGCTTATAATCATAGGTGATTTGAACACTAGAGTAGGGGAGAAAGCAGAACCAAGTTGTTGTTGTTGTTGTTGTTGTGGTGGTGGTGGTGGTGGTGGTGGTGGTGGTGGTGGTGGTGGTGGTGGTGGTGGTGGTGGTGGTGGTGTTGTTGTTGTTGTTGTTGTTGTTGTTGTTGTTGTTGTTGTTGTTGTTGTTGTTGTTGTTGTTGTTGTTGTTGTTGTTGTTGTTGTTGTTGTTGTTGTTGTTGTTGTTGTTGTTGTTGTTGTTGTTGTTGTTGTTGTTGTTGTTGTTGTTGTTGTTGTTGTTGTTGTTGTTGTTGTTGTTGTTGTTGTTGTTGTTGTTGTTGTTGTTGTTGTTGTTGTTGTTGTTGTTGTTGTTGTTGTTGTTGTTGTTGTTGTTGTTGTTGTTGTTGTTGTTGTTGTTGTTGTTGTTGTTGTTGTTGTTGTTGTTGTTGTTGTTGTTGTTGTTGTTGTTGTTGTTGTTGTTGTTGTTGTTGTTGTTGTTGTTGTTGTTGTTGTTGTTGTTGTTGTTGTTGTTGTTGTTGTTGTTGTTGTTGTTGTTGTTGTTGTTGTTGTTGTTGTTGTTGTTGTTGTTGTTGTTGTTGTTGTTGTTGTTGTTGTTGTTGTTGTTGTTGTTGTTGTTGTTGTTGTTGTTGTTGTTGTTGTTGTTGTTGTTGTTGTTGTTGTTGTTGTTGTTGTTGTTGTTGTTGTTGTTGTTGTTGTTGTTGTTGTTGTTGTTGTTGTTGTTGTTGTTGTTGTTGTTGTTGTTGTTGTTGTTGTTTATGCCACCCCACTCGCAAAGCGACTCTGGGTGGCTAACAAAGATACACAATTTCACCATTGCAATTACAATTACAAGGTACCACATTATCATAATACAAAGACATTTCAAAATATTTCAAAATACAGTATGCCAAATACAATTACAGAATAACAAATTATTACGAAATAAAAACACTTCAAAAGACAATATACGAAAAAACATCATAGACTCAACCCCACCAACTATGTCCGAGGGAGTGTCTGGTGGCAGCAGCGACATTCATGTGACCGGCCCAGATCAATGTTTCCAATGTTGTTGGAAACATTGATCTGGGGGACAGAAATGAAGCAGATGAATGACTCATAGAGTTCTGAGAAACCAACCACATGTTTATTGCAAATACATGCTGCCACCAACCAGATGACATCAAAAGAAGGCAATTATACAAATCAAATTAATTGTTTAACTGGCAATAATAATAATAATAATAATAATAATAATAATAATAATAATAATAATAATAATAATAATAATAATAATAATAATAATAATAATAATAATAATAATAATAATAATAATAATAATAATAATAATATGTTTATTTATACCCCGCTTTCCTTTGGGTGACCCAAAGCGGCCCATGCAAAATTGAAGGTACAGCCTTCAAGACACAATATTTAGAAAGACAGTGATAAAAAGCAAAAGCACAAAAACTCTAAATACAGTACAAAGTACAATAGAAGGAACATAACACTATCAACACGGCAAAACCCCGCCCTCCGTTCCCAACCCCAGAAAAGTTCCCAAAAGAATTGAAAGTGCTGACATCCCAGCAAGATCCAAAGTTCTTAGAGGAAGGCCAAAACCTGGAAGGGGAGGGCGGGAGCAAAACTCCACCACCTGGCCACCACAGCTGCTGCCGCTGTCTTCCTCTGGCGGTGTCAGACCAAAGACAGCAGGCAATGATCAGTAAGGGAAGGTGCTCTCTCTGGCGGATCGTTGGCCGCCACCTTTATATTACCCCTATCTCTGTTTCATGTTAGCTCACAAAAAAGCAGTGGGGGTAATACAAAAGCAGCAGCCAGCAATCCACCAGGGAGAGCGCGTCCCCTGACAAATAGCTGTCTGCTTCCTTTGTTTTTTCCCCATTAACTGTTTCGAAGGTTTACATGAAGCAACCTTTTGAAACAGTTGAGGGGGAACAAAGGCCTCCCACCTCCCATGGCAGGGAAAGGGGGAAATGGAAAACTTCCAAATCCCACCCTTCCCTGCTTCCCCACTCCCACCAAAGGCAGGGAAAGGGGGAAATAAAAGCTTTGCCTCCCCCATTCCCTCCTTACTAATCCAGGCACAGCCTCCACAACTGCAACCTCCTCTATCTTTCTCTCTCTGTCTCCCTCTCACACACACCCCTACTAAACTGCTCTCTCATTCTCATTCTCTCTCTGACACACACACACACCTCTACTGGGCATACCTATCAAGTTTTAAACATGAAAATAAGGGAAATTTAGGCCACACCCTTCTCTCCCAGGCCATACCCCTTTCTTCCCAAAATCTAGGCACATCCAAGAACCTAGAAGATGAGTAGCTACAGAGGAATGTTGAGTTCTCCTGTTGGAGGAAAAACCACCCCATAGGTACAACTGCTTTCCCTTAAAGGAAAAAGAGTAGCCAGCAAGCCAGGCTTATTTCACCAATTCTACTCTATATTCCCCTCTATTCTCCCTCCTATTCGACTGCATTTCATATTATGGTGATTTTTCATGGAACTATTTTTCACATTTTAATGAGTTAATTGTCTCCTGTCTTAGTGTTTTATGCCTCAATTTTATTTTTAAAAACTCTGTATTTAAGAGAAAACCATGGAAGTATGCTGTTTATATTGTATGCAAATATACTTGAAGCCCTCTCTCTCCTGGGAAAGAAAGTGTTAAAGGGAAGTCAATGAGCCAATCGGCTTCAAGTATATTTGCATACAGCATAAACAGGATACTTCCACAGTTTTCTCCTAAACACAGAGTTTTAAAAAATGAAATTGAGGCAAAAAACAGTAAGACATGAGATAATTAACTGATTAAAGTGTAAAAAATAGTTCCATGAAAAATCATCATAATATGAAATGCAGTCAAATGTGAGGGGGAGTAGGGGGAAATATAGAATAGAATTATTGGTGAGTTTGGCTTGCTAGCTGCATTTTTCCCTGTGAGAAGCATTTATGCTTATGGGATGGTTCTTCCTGTACCAGGAGGAGCTTAACACTCCTCTTCTCTGATATGAGCTGCATACCTCATAAAGATATAACATAATGATATATGGGAGGTTTATATGCCTTTGAATTTTTTAAAAAAAATATGGGAAATTACAAAGAAAAATGTGGTGGTGGGATTAGGGGCTCTAAATTATAGGGTTTTCCTGGGTAAAATGGAATACTTGACTGGTATGCTACTGGGTTGCACATTTCAAACCAGCCGTGTGTGCACACATGCGAACACACCAAAACCACCCCTAGCCACCAACACACATATTAAACTTGCTGGGCAAAAAAAATGCTAGTCAGAAATATTATTAGAGAAGAATTCAAAAGGACAATCCTATAAGCCTAAAAGAAAAGCCTGGGTCAGTGGTTCCCAGTCTTTATATGGTCATACCCCACCTAAACATCTCTAAACTCCTGAAGCCCAACCCCCATCCCCGGTGACATATAATTCTTATTATTCAAAAAACAAACTCTTATTCAGGTGGAGAAAGTGTAAAAGGCCATTAACTTGGTCTACTCAAGCTTCAAATCCCCCCCACCGAAAAAAACAAATCCCCCCCCACCATCTAGACATTTGGATCTAGAAGATGGATGACAGGCAAGAAGCAAAACTAAAAGATGACAGAAATATGGTCAGAATCCTGACTCAACTTTTTCAGTGATTGTCAGGGGGACTGTCACAAAAATCAGTGCAAAGAAATAGAGAACAATAAAAGAAGAAAAACAAGAAATTTCTTCAAAAGATCCATGATATTAAAAGGAAATTTAAGCCTAGATTAGGAATGCTAAATGACCAATGGGAAAACACACTATCTGGTTAGAAGAAAATAAAGTGAAGGTGTAAATAGTATGTGGAAGACCCATGCAGAAGAAATAAAAGGACAATCAATTCCTATGAAGAGGAATCCTATGATGAAGAACCTGAAATCTAGAAAATAAAGATAAATTTTCTGGGCAGAGATATGTAGTAAACAATTTGGTGGTGCAGTGGTTAAACTGGTGTAGTGCAGTAAAAATCTCACATTGTGAGTTCAGCCCTGACAGGTCTCAAAGTTGAATCAGCCTCCCATACTTTTGAGGTCAATAAAATGAGTACCCAGCATGTTGGGAGGAAATGCTAATTACTCTGTGAACTGCTCAGAGAGTAATTGCTATGCTGCTCCTAATTTCTTTTCTGCAATATATCATACCTAGAATTATCCTGTATCTTTACATTTTTTTTAAAAAAGATATAGTTTAATGACATATTTAGATGTAATGTCATGCATTACTTTGTGAAGTTCTAAAACCAAGAACAAATTTAAAAGTCCTCCAGGAGAATAACAAGTGAGTCAACTTCCTTATGTCCGTGAGCAGTTTCTCCAAGGTCTCTAGGTGATGTGTAACACTGAAGGAGCCAGACAAATGTATGAAGGCAATTGAGACAAGGTGTCTCTTCTATGTTAATGAGCAGTGAGGTTATCTCCATCTGTGTTTAGATGTTTAAAAAGCACCAAAAATCTACACATGCACCACCCTAAATAGACATAGTTAAAAATATAGGCAATGTGCTCTCTGCTGATTTCTGGAACATTTTTTTCCACAGGAAGAATGGTAAATACAAGTAATATCTAGCTACTTTAGAAAAGTAGATTGTGGGTTGTTTCCTTTTTTAAAAAAACAACAACCAAAAACACTTGTTGATTAAGAAACCTGAACATTTATTGTTAAGAATATTTTATAATAACTTTTCTTTTTGAAATAAAGGAATTGTAATAAATAAATCTACAGATAGCTGGAAAGGTATTATATCTACAAGATAAGGGTTTGCCAGAGCTACTACCCATGGGATCAGTATGGCGGTTTGTACGAGCAGTGTGGTCAGGTCTTGTTCTCAGTCAGCCAATCTTCACTACTGCTTTTCAAAGTTCAAGACCAGAAAAAAATTAAAACTGATGTTTGCCATGAACTTGAGAAAGTTACTTTGTTTTATGTTATTTGTCACCAATTCTCAAAGTTGAGAAATGGAGCTTTTAAAGCACAGCGATTCAAAGTGAGTCCTGGATGCATTACATCATTGGGATCATTGTCTCTAGTGAACAGAGAAACACCTGAGAAGGAATCTCAGAGTTCAATACACGGGAGTGAAATTTGTAACCAGAGTTCATTGTCCTTTTGAACCATCAGTTATTGATGTCATCAGGAGATGGTAGGGGGGCCAAAATGAGAGCTTGGCACTTTTCCAATAAGCCCTGACCTGGTCCCAGGGTCACCTAAAAATTACTTAGGAGGGAGGAAGAGGGGAAATTTTTGTATAAAAACCCCTGAATTTGTTAGGTTAGAGAGTGCTTCTTCAAAGGAGGCGAAGCCCTGTGCTTCTGAAGATAACATCGGGAGATGTGGCTTTGATTCCATGGGGCCAAGGCAGGCCACCTGTTTGGGAGATAGAAAAAATCTCACCAGGCTGACACTTAGCTGAATTTACATCGAGGCTGGACTTGGAAATTGGGAGATGAGTCCAGGTCAACACTTAGATTCTGTGTGTTTTCAAATTTTTCAGTATAAGTTGCATGTTAGAGTAGAATTAGAGGAGGAACCCAGGAATTGGAACTTTTTTTTCTAGAGTGTGTTATGAGTTTCTTAGCTTAGGTTTAGTTATGATTTCAGTTTGGATTCTTCAATGGATTATCCTGTATTTTTCACCGCTTCTACAATAAAATGTAGGATGGAGCCAGGATTGGTTTCCTTCCATAAAAGACAAACAGACATTTTGTTTTGTGAACGGGATTGTTGGTTCACAGCATTGAGATAAACCTAGCTACTGGAGTGAGAGATCTTGTAATACTCCCATTGCAAAACCTTGGAAGTTCGCCCAGGAGAAGGGGGTATCAAAGGAGTGTCTCAGACTGTAGATATCTTAATAGGCCTACTGTGGGAGTATAATTCTGTTGCTTGACAGCCTGAGAGGAGAGCCTTGATGGGCAGCCTAACCGTCCCATAATAGGTAGCACTTGGTTCATCACCCTCTTCACCTGTGAGCCCTGCTGCATTCCAGAATTGGAGTAAAGGGAGCCCAGAGTTGTTGTGCAAGGCCTGGGGGTCGATGATGACAATGTTTTCCTTGATAGCAAAGCAAAATATTTCTGATTTCACTAGTACTGAGGACTGTCAAGATTCACTGTGGGATGCTGTCATTTTATGTTAATTACCTGTTAATTTAATAGGATTTTGCCTAGAAATGCTAGCGCTGCTTTTATTTTCTCTCTATTGTTTATTCCACTTAGCCTAACTGAAGCCATTTTAGAAAGTACACTCCACCATTTTACCAAGTAACTGGGAATGCACCTCTTGTACTTTTCCCAAGGCCAAGCTCTGGGAACAGTACCAGAAGATGGTCCAAACTCAGATAGTGAGATGAGAACACTAATAGCCAGCCACCTGGAATCTTTGATCTATGCACAAAACTGTCACTTTGACAAGTCAATTAGCACTTCTCCGGGACAAATTTCTCATGGAGAAAGGTAGAAAAACCTAGCTAATATCTTCATTGGGAGGTATGTTATCCGATGTGACCAGGTCCCATATCACTTGACATCTTGATGGATCCCGATCCGTACCATCTCGCATAGGGTGGCAAAGACCTCTGCTCCTAAATCTAGCCAAGTGGTAGCTTATAGCTTTTTATTTCTTTTCTTTCAGGTTTAAAAATGTTTCAACTTTATTCTTAGATTAGTCAATTATTTTTCTATATTCTGCATTTACTGGAATTTGCTATTTTTACAATAAAAAGCATAAAAGGACTTGGTTTGTCAAGCTTACTCCTTTTTGCACCTGCTGCCAATGGAGCAAATTGGGGAGGAGACTTTAACAATAAGGCCTTATTCGTGGAAGGAGAACTGTATCAATTTTGTATCAACCTCAAGGAGTCTGTTGCCCAGGAGAAGAAACTTTGCTCGGCATCCCGGAGACAGCAAGTTGCTTTGCAGGCGCACCTCCCAAAGAAAGACTCAGACACCGGTATATGGATAAAGGCATCGGGCCACTTTTATTGAATAATGCCCTAGTCCGAATTATAACTTACAATTGGTGTAATCATCCAATTGTAATTCTTTAAGGCAAGCAGGCCGCAGTAACACTGGTAAGGTTCCACCCAAAATGCCAATGGCAATTGGCTACATGTAACTATTTGTATCAATTTGTTTGTTGACACAAACAAATTGTTGACCGGAGTCAATAAACTATCTAATGACCCCACCCTATGACGTGTATCCATTAAATCTCAAGGTGATGCAGGCTGTTAAGCTCCTGCCATCACCCCTTGCCTGGTTCGTCATTGACCGGCCAAAGCTATTACCCCTGTACCTGTCTAAGTGTTGGCCAGTCAATTGCGAACCTGCCAGATACCTCTGGGTCATAAATCTTTACCTTACGAGTGCTACCCGCCAAAGTGAGCAAAGTCAACTAACCCCTTTGCTCAAACACTAGCAACAGTGTGGGATGGGCAAAAAAGCCAGAACCAAGGTGCCAATTGTAGGTTCGGGCCAAAAATTCCCACCCGGCACTGAAGCGAGCAAAAATTCACACTGTTCACTAGGGAGGGGGTGGAGGGGAAAACTTCTCCTCTCTGTCGTAATTCTAAAATGGCAGCTCGGCTGCCTTGTGGACACCCCTTTTATAGAGGGGTGGCCACGCCCCCTAACTCACCCGGATGTCTGAGTCCAGGTGGGGGGCCCCCGCAAAGAGCATGGCGGCCATTTTGGCGCCGCACTTTCATTGCAGGCACACACCCCAAAGAAAGACTCAGACACCGGTATATGGATAAAGGCATCGGGCCACTTTTATTGAATAATGCCCTAGTCCGAATTATAACTTTCAATTGGAGTAATCATCCAATTGTAATTCTTTAAGGCAAGCAGGCCGCAGTAACACTGGTAAGGTTCCACCCAAAATGCCAATGGCAATTGGCTACATGTAACTATTTGTATCAATTTGTTTGTTGACACAAACAAATTGTTGACCGGGTTAAATAAACTATCTAATGACCCCACCCTATGATGTGTATCCGTTAAATCTCAAGGTGATGCAGGCTGTGAAGCTCCTGCCATCAGCCCTTGCCTGGTTTATCGTTGACCGGCCAAAGCTATTACCCCTGTACCTGTCTAAGTGTTGGCCAGTCAATTACGAACCTGCTGGATATGACCTCTGGGTCATAAATCTTTACCTTACCAGTGCTACCCGCCACACAGGGAGGCGTCCATGATGACTCACCGCCCCCCCAGACCATCAGCTCGGTCGCCAGGCCTGCTTGCACCACGCCCAGAAAGAGGTACATACCTCCAGCCGACAGGTGGACCCCATCGCCTGCGTACGAGCAAAAATTTTTGTAAGCCTATCCGCAGGTTTCCAATGGCTGTCTCCCAACCCAAGGGACCAAGCAACAGCCCTGTCCACTGACTGCCGTAACAGTCCGAACCACGGAGATCCACGCCTTCCCTAAATTGGTGTCTCAGCACGATGTTAGACCATAGCGACCGTGTGTAAGCAATACGTGATATAAAACGCCAGGTCACTGCCCCTCGACAGTTTAGGAATAGCAGTGATCCATATAAGATCATTGCCGCCGAGGTGCCTAATAAGAACATCGGGCGGTCCAACATCCCTGACGGACATCAGTAATGGCAACAGTTCCCGCCCCCTTGTGCCGCGCATACCATACCATCGCATACGTGCGGATGCACACAGCCCAAGTCAGGGTCCACTCTCTGTCACCGCAGCCTATACTGCTACCCAGTGTACATAGCTGCGGCCCACCAGCCCCACTGCCACCAGTGTGCAGAGACACACAGGATCTGTAAAAGAGGACCGTATCCCCAATTGAGCCCACTCATGTGTGACATAGACATCGTCGAGTTCCAGTGCCCTACGAGACACATCTGCCTTTCACAATGGTACCAACTCTGGCACCAAGTCACTGATGCGGAGCGCTCCAAAAAGGCTACCGTTGTAGCTGCGTGACCAAGAGCCACTTCACACCTATCCGAACATAAGTCATGCCAGCCTCGTGCAAGGTGGGTCAGAAAACTCTGGCGAACTGGGGTGACGCGTGTCCGGGTGGCGGACACGTTCACGTGTCCACCCCTCCAAAGCACAACCCCCTCACGTTGGCCATAAATGCCAGTGCCGAAAGCCTGAAGGCTATAGTACGGGGGGCCAAACCCTGACTGCGAAGATAAACATGCATTGTAAAACCTGGTCCTCTGATATTGACCACACTTGAGGTAACTGTAGTTACTCGCAAAAAGTTCTAAATCGTATGAAAGTATGTTGATACGCCTTATGCGTGCGAGGTGCCAATGACATGCCCGGTTCACCTCTCCTCGCCAAACGTCCAAATATCGGCCGGGAGTGGCGAGTGGAATTTCTCTGCTTCGGGAGCAAGGCACGGAACCGGGGGATCTGCAGGCAGGATAAAGCATCAGCAATATCGTTATTAATACCTGGAACATGTCTGGCCCCGAACAGCACATTTAGGCGTAGGCTTCTCAAAAAGAATTGACAAACCAATCCCTTGACCCTGGGGGATTTGCACGTCTGGGTGTTGACAATGTGCACCACTGGCGCATTGTCACACCAAAAATGGACCACTGAGTTGGCCCACTCGTTGCGCCATAGCATCAGTGCTCCCCAAATTGGGAAGAAACTCCAGGAAGGTAAGATCGCGGAGGCGATCCGTGCCAAGCGTGATGCCCTTGGCCGTAAGTCCACCTACCCTCAGAGTAAACCCCCATAACCCAGGGAGCCGGAGGCATCCGACCGTACTTGAAATCTAGGGCAGACCATAAAGTCTGATCTCCAGGAAGAGACCCCATTAAAACCCTGGAGGAATTTGAGCCAGACCGAAAGGTCCGCCCGTATGCCCCTGATCAGCCGGACCCTGTGGTGACGTTTTAACAGGCCAGCCATGGCGTCACACAGGCGCCTGGCCAATGCTCTGCCGGGTGTAACCACCCTGCAGGCCAAGTTAAGGTGGCCATGAAGTAGCTGCAGCTCACGAGGGGACACTTCATGTTTGGCAATCAATGCCAAAATCGCCGCAGAGATCCGAGCCACCTTATCCATGGGTAACCCGGATGACTGTGCGACAGTGTCAATTCCAATGCCTATAAATGTGAGCTTAGTAACTGGGCCCTCGGTCTTTTCAGGCGCTAAGGGGACACCCAGTTCCCACATGAGTGTCTGAAATGTCGTGAGGAGACGCGTGCACGTGTCCGAGCCCCATTCACCCCCGAACCAAAAGTCATCGAGGTAATGGGCTAGAGACCGGGACCCCGACCTGCGAGCGAAGGCCCACTGAATGAAAGTACCGAATCGTTCGAATGCCGAACATGAAATAGAGCAGTCAAAAGGTATGGCCTTATCTAAGTAAAATTCCCCTTGGAACCTAAAACCCAATAGCTCAAAATCCCCTGGGTGCACTGGCAGTAATCTGAAAGCCGAGTGCATATCACACTGTGCCAGGAAAGCACCGGGACCGCATGAGCGTACCACCCGTAGGGGCTGAACAAACGATGATTACCTGACTGAAAAAGGTCATCAGGAATGGCATCACTGACTGAAGAACCCGCAGGGTAAGCTAGATGGAGGATTAGACGACATTCACCCGGGTTCTACTTCGGTACTAGCCCCAGAGGGGAGACCTTCAAATTAGGGAAAGGTGGTTCCAAGAAGGGGCCCGCTACTCTCATAGCCTCAACTTCCTTAGCTATGCTCAGTGCAGCAACCTCCTCGTTACCTTTCAAGGGAACTAAATTAGTAGCATCTTGGGGCCCCTAACACCCCCGAATGGAATACGAAAGCCCCATTGGAAACCCTCCAGCAGGTACCTGGCATCATCCCTTCTTGTATAAGCTGAGAGCCATCGCTCCAGCATGAGTACACTAATTGGGGAGGGGGGGCTTTGACATGGCTAGTTCCGTCAGACGGAGCTCTGATCGCCCCCTGTGCACCCCTACCTCTGCCCCGTAACCCACCAACCCGCGGGCATGCGGAGGCGGTGGGGGGGCCAGCGCAAAAGGGGACACTCGTGTCGGTAACAACACTGGCGCTTATTACACACGTCGCTAGCTGAGAAGGTCCAACACAGCAGGCGGGCTGGAACCCCCTGCCCCACCAGTTGGCGGGGAGCCTGTGTCACAGCAGCCCGCTGCACAGCATGACCACAATGGTACCTATCACCAGACGCCAGTCACGTGGGAGTCATGTACAAGAGCCACAATTGCTGACAGGGCTCATCCCACCTCATCTCAGGATGTAGGGCCACCCTCATCCAAATTCCTCATCGTAAGCCAACTACGATGGGCCAGGGAAATCCACCATTGCCCTGTAAATATTGTCCAAGTATTGGACCATAGGAATGGCCAGATCAGGCCGGGCCCTAAGGTATACCACCATATAAATAAGATATGCCGGCAACCAGTACGCCCAGGTGCGCGGTGGCTTACGAAGACAGGACAGCTCTTTGTCTCTGTCGTCCTGTCCCTCTTTCTCTTCCTTAGTGGGCTCACGGTTCAATAGGGAGAATATATCCACTTACTCCCCTCGCCAAATCTTATCCCTCGTGACCTGTGACAAATGATCACCCAGGGGCAAGGAATAACCAGCCGTCGGCAAAGCCGTCATCGGCACATTCTGTATAGAGGGCATACGCAGCGGGACCTGGACAGCCCCTGCGATGCGCGGCACTGCCCCAGGAGCGGACACCCCCGCCCTCAACAAGGGACCATTTTGAAAACATGGGGCACTGGGATAGGCTGGTAACTGATGCCCACTCACCTCAACTTGATGAGGCCAAGGCCACTGAACCCCACCACTGGAAGTGGGCTGTGGTGTAGGTGCACTAAATTGAACCTGATACTCATTAGGTGCACCCCCGTGAGCCACCCCCACCGGGGGTTCCAGCCCACGGCGGGCGTCGGAGCTTGTGACCGGAATCGAGCTCTGGGACCACACCTGACTGCTCCCAGTCTGGACATCGGGACAAACGGGGAGCTGCGAGACACCAGCTGGTGCCGGCTGGATCATCTCAAGCAGCTCGACCCGGCTGGCCGCCCGTTGAAGCGTTGCGGCCGGCAAGGTAGCCGGGGCCAACGAAGGGGCCCCAGTGGAAAGAGTGGCGCCCCACTCTGCAGGAGGCTGTGCAATGCCCAAGGATGCTTCCAGCACTGCTAACCGTGCTAACAGAGCATCCACTGCCCCAGAGCCCCCAGCATAAGGCGGGCTGGGTGGGCTGGACGGCCCACCAGGCAGTTGAGGAAAAGGTAACCCAAAAGGAGAGCCAGGGCCAGAATAGGGCCATGCCCAAAACTCCGGCCCATGAGGGACCGGAGGAGCAGCGGGTTGAATACCCGCACCAGGCCCCCCCATGCCGCCCTGTCCCATGGCCGGTAACGGCGGGCCAAGGGCCAAAGCCCCTGAGGGGCTGGCCTGTAGCTGCGCAGCTACCGAGCTGGAGCCTGGCTGCCAAGTGTCAGCCTGAGTAGCCCCACTGGTACCAGTGGGCAAGGCTGGCACATTGCCCTGCCGCGAGGGCGCAGCCCTGGTCCTCCGACCTGATGGCTGGCCCCCATCCGGCGCAGGGCCGGTAAAAGTTCTCCCCCTCAGCCGTGGCTTCATCACCAGGGCATTCCGCTTGGGAGCCATGTCTCCCTAGGAAAAGAAACGCAGGATCCCTATCTAGGGATCGAACTCCTAGCGCCTAAGCACCGTGGTATCCAAGCAAACCAAGGCTCTGCGTGCATTAATCCTCCTTTCCCAGCTGGGAAACGAACTGCAAGGGCTCAATAGCCGAAGACTAAGAGGAAAAACAGCGACGGAGAAAACTTCTCCTCTCCGTCGCAATTCTAAAATGGCAGCTCAGCTGCCTCGTGGCCACCCCTTTTATAGAGGGGTGGCCACGCCCCCTAACTCACCCAGATGTCTGAGTCCGGGTGGGTGGGGGCCCGCAAAGAGCGCGGCAGCCATTTTGGCACCGCACTTTCAGTAGAGGAAACAGAATTACTCCCACACACCTTTCACACCAGCAAGTTAAAAGTTCCCCCAGAAGCAAGATAAGGGTGTTTTCATGTGGGAAAGTGGCTTCCCATCCCAGGGGTCTTTGCAGCTCAATTTCCCTTGCGTAGTTTGTCCCAGATTGTCCATTTCTCTATGGACCTATGAGCCAGAATTATCTGGACCAAGCCTTCCTCTGCCAAGCCTTGAGGAAGACACCCTTTCGGCCCGCTGGCCAAATTGGGTCCTCTGCCTGTGCCACGGCCAGCCGAACCTCTAGCGGAGGGGAGCGGAGCCTACTGACAGGTGGAAGCTACCCCGATAAGGACAAACTCCAAAAGTCTCGGATATTATTAGCTATTTGGGGGAGGGACTCCCCCCTTCCATCAGAACATTGTTGGCTAACAAAAAGAAAGAGATCTTGACTAGGAAATCTGTTATTCTTGGAACATTTAAAGTGATCCAGTAAAATGTAAATCATTTCATTCGTGTAAGAAGTCTCATGATCTCTGCAAAACTGATAAAACTACGTTATGTTAACACAACCAGAGTGGCATGTCCAGTCGCTGAAAGTATGATGTGTGATCCAATTTCATTGACGACAAGAGAAATAATATAACCATTTGAATGCAACTTGTGGGAGTAAAATAATGACATAGCCTTGTGAACTCGCCACAAACTTAGTAATTTTGTTCCTTTCATGAAGCCATAATCAAGCTGTCTTGTAAGGAAGTAGCTCCATAAACATGGTGGAACTATAATACTGTTGTTCTAACACATAATAAAGCAATGTATTTGCCATAGAACTTTCTGATAAAGCTTGGAATATGGTACAGTAGCTATGAATATAAAAACCAATGAACATTGGATTTGATTATGCCTTTCCTAATATTATAATGGAAAAAATAAACATATATATAGAGTAGGTTACCACAGTAAGTGCTATAACAAAAGATAAGTTGGCACTTGAAACTTCCTAATTGTGAAATGCTGCAATATAAATGTCTCAGCAGGTGCTCAGCATCCTATTATTTGTACATAATAAATGTGTAAGCCTTAAGGTTCTTATATATCAAAAACTGGAACAAAATCAATTAATCAAGTTAAAGGAATGCACTTCAACTATACTTGTGCTTAGTCAATTCATCCCTACTGATAAATATTACATGGCTTGCTTCTTATATAAGTCATCCATCTATTTTTAAAATGTTTGATGTCCATTTAATATATTAGCATTATCCATGCTTTAAGAATGTGTTGTGATGTAATTTTGTTTCATTAAAATACATGGAAGAAGAAACTATACCACCTTTAGCTTGTAGCTTTGCTCACTTTACTATTTTTAGGAATGAAAAACTGATAATATCTGACTTTTTTCTGTTCCATGATGTTAACTATCCATGTGATACCCATTAAAATTACTTTGTTTGGGAGCAGAGGTGGGTATGATAAGGCTACATTTGTCCTTCAAGACTGTTTTTGCATAATTACACATACATTTTATTAGCAAAGGTTTTTTCCCCTGCAATAAGAGATCCTAAGCTCCTTTGGGAAGATATTATTATAGCGCTATCTCCCTTAAAGAGCATAATGTGTTCCATGGGACTGCTCTTTAAGCGAGTTTGCTCTTTAAGCAAAACACCATTGTAAGTGACTGATTGTGGCTTGGGGGTGGGTGGGTGTCCAATCCCTGATTTAGTTGTTAAGCAAGTTTTTGGTTGGTTTTAGTCGTTAAGTGAGGCAACCATTCAGAGAAAATTCTGCTCTTTAAGCGAGTTAGTCTCTAAGCGAGGTGCTAAGCGAGGAGGAAAAACTTGTAATACGGAAAATAGGAAACTCTTCCTAATCCCATGCTTTCTCCCTGATATCTTGCAGGGTTATTTACTTTTCTGAAAATGTTGATTTTAAAATGGCATTTTAATTTCATTCATACTGTAATTGTCCATTTTTGTTTGCCCTGAAAGGGAAATATAAAGAAGGAAAATGCAATGATTCAAAGCAGACTTCAGAGAAAGTGTTTATAGTATAACTAGGTATGTTTTGGGTTTTGGTGGTTGGGGTGGTTTTGGGGGTACACACAGAGAGAGAAAGAGAGAGGGAGGGAAGTGGGAGGTGAGTAGGTGGTTTTGAGGGATACAGAGAGAGAGAGGGAGGGAGGGAGAGGGAGAGAGAGAGAGGAGGCTGCAGGTGAGGATGTGGCACCCGAGTGAGTAGGGAGGGAAGGGGGGAGGTGGAAAAGTTCCATCTTCCCCTTTCCATGCCGACGAGGGGGAAGGCAGGAAATGGGGGAGGCAGAAGACTTCAATTTCCCCCTTTCCCTGCAGGCGAGGGGGGAAGGCAGGGAATGGGGGGAGGCAGAAGACTTCCATTTCCCCCTTTCCATGCTGGTGAGGGGGGAAGGCAGGGAAGGGGGGAGGTGGAAGACTTCAATTTCCCCCTTTCCCTGCAGGCGAGGGGGGAAGGCAGGGAATGGGGGGAGGCAGAAGACTTCCATTTCCCCCTTTCCCTGCTGGCAAGGGGGGAGGCCGAGAATGTGGGGTGGCAAAAGAGTTCTGTTTCCCCCTTTCCCTGCCTGCGAGGGGATGGGTGGAAGGCAGGGAAGGTGGGGAGCCAGAACTCTTCACCGCAGCTTCGACAGGGTTGTGGGGAGGAGGGGGTAGTTTTTTTGTCCGTGTTAGTGGGGCGTTTGCCCCACTCTCAGCTTCCGGATCCTTGCGGCAATGCTTGCAGGGTCAAAAGGTAAGTGTGGCCGGCTTGGTACAGGATGGTTGGGACGGGTGTGTCCACACATGCTGGACACGCACAGCCCATTCACCATTTTATAGGTAAAGATAGTAAAATAGTTTGAGTGCATACTATGTACCACTACAATGCAATGTATCTGAGTGTGTGCATGGAAATAATACATAAATTTAGGTATTTAGGAATCCAAATGTCACTATTTACCATCCTCTGCAGAAACCCTTGCTTAAAAGGCCTTTAACAAATCCACAATAAAAAGCTACTACTGTACTAGTTCAATTAATGTGCACTTTATAGAAAAATAGCATACCCATTTAATGCTGAACTGCATTCTTGATGGCATTCCCACAAGTCTGATGGGCTGCCTCACAGTGAAAAGTGCAAAAGGTAATGGCAGCAAATAAAGATGTGGAGAATTATCTCCAAATAGAGCTCCTCTAAGTAAAAATATATTTAACAAATATGAAATCCTGCTTTACAACCTTTCTGTGTCTTGCTGTAAGAAAAGTATTTTTTAAAAAGGTATGCTGCCAAGCTTTGTAAGTTTGTCATATGTTCCAGAAACCATGAAAATGTACTACCTTTTGTAATAATCCAATAGACTAATGGTTGATTGTTTTTATTGTTTGAAATCCTCAGACATAAAATATAGGTCAGTGCAATGCAGGGTGAGTCTGGAAATGACACTAAAAAATAAATGGTAGAAGCTACCACACAAAGTCCTGATTTCCTGCATAAAACACAGCCTTCTATTCTGAGGGCTTTGTTTGAGTATAATACCTTGACATGTCTGTGCAAAATATAAGACTGTTTCTTTAGTTGATCTTTTTTGATACAAAAAACAATTCCAGATTTTCTCCCTCAAAAGTGCAAAAGAAATGCACGAAAGCTCTTAAAAACTCAACCAGTGAGGCGATAGGAGTTGATTTTTTTCATTCTTAAAATTTAGGATAATAAATCAATACTTTCCTCCCAAAACAGAAGGAAAGGGGCGGGGGACTTAAACATCCAGATGTTTTGGCATATAGCTACTTTTAGCCATAACTGATGGCAGAGGTTTGTGGGAGATGCATCCTAACAACTTCTGAAGTGCTACTGTTAATCTTACCAGAGTCGGACCTGATCTCCCTCTGATACTGTGGACAACTTCTACCCCAGACATCTCTGTCTGTCTGTCTGTCTCTCTCTCTCACACACACACACACAATTGGACTCACAATTCATGACTCAGCTTTAGCAGCCCGCATGTTTTCTTTTACTGACTAACAACATCCCTTAATTTCTACCAGAAAATTGGTGTGAATACTTAGCACACACACCTTCCACTTATGGCTAGTCTGAAGAGAGGAAGAAAAGATTATTGGAACTCAAATCATAGGTGTCTTTTAGAAGGGAATAGTAGGTAGAATAGCAATTTGTAAAATGTAAAAACTGACAAAATTTGATGGATAGGTTTGTAACGGAAATAAAAAACCAAGAATAAGGAAAACATTTATGGTCTGTTCCTCAAAAAGAAGTGCGATAGGGAATACAGAACTTCAGAAATTGCTATATAACCATCCAGATCAAAGAGATATTAAGGATTATGTTTGAAAAGGATTTAATATGGAAAAAATTAGAATTTAAGGAATTAAAGAGTATAGGTAAGGGATGGTTCCTCCAAGATGTGAATTTAAAAGTATAAGGAAATTTTGTAGAAATAGTTTAGAAATATGGAAGGCATCTAAAAAAGATCTAAGTCCAGGGATTTCTCCATTTATAGATATAAGGGATATAGAGATTTTCCCGATTAATTAGAAAAGAGAGGGAATAGAAGAGATGGAAGAAAAGGGCTAAGAACTATAAAGGACTGGATGGAAAAAGTCAGGAATGGGAAAGAAAGAAAAATATTATATAGCACATTAAAGATAAACAGAGAGTAAACAAAATAACAACAAAAAGACAAAAAACATTGTGGCACCTTAAATACTCCTGTAATTAAATTTGTGCCTTCTTGAATCAAGTCTACTTCATCAGACATAAGAGTGAGACCTCATGGCACCACTTCAAAAATTTCAATTAAAGTTAAACTGGTATAAGAAATTACAGATGGAGAAATGGAATAAAGACTGATTAAAGAATTATGGAAAGTCTTTGAACCCGAGGCGAGGGAGAGAAGCGACGGCCTTCCTCCCCCCCCCAGGTTTTGAAATAAAGCCTGGATGCCACCAGCCCCAGCTGGGGGGCAAAGAGGAGGAAGACCAGCCGGGTGGGGGGAGGCCAGCCATTTGCCCCGCCACGAGCCCTCCCGAGCCCGGACACCACCATCCCCAGCCGGGCTGGGTAAGAGGAGGAAGACCAGCTGAACGGGGGGAGGCCAGCCATTTGCCTCACCGCGAGCTCTCCCGAGCCTGGACGCCACCAGCCCCAGCCGGGAGGTGAAGAGGAGGAAGACCAGCCGGGCGGGGGGAGGCCAGCCATTTGCCCTGCCGTGAGCCCTCCCAAGCCTGGACACCACAATCCCCAGCCTCCAGGCACCAACCGAGCACTGAAGGAGAGGACCAATTGGCAGAAAGGAAGAAGGCAGAGGAGGAAAACTAGAGGGCGAGACTCAGAGCCCCATGCAAAGGATAAGTAGCTGATATGCAGAAATGTAGTTGACTTAATATAGTAACTTACATAAAGACCTTATACTGACTTAATATAGCAACTCACATACAGACTGTGTTTAAAGTGTGATAATATGTTGTTTAAAATGTTCTAAACTTTTAAAACTGTGATAAACTGTATGAGGGGGGAAATGGCATAGAAAAAGGCAAACCACGCCATAAAGCTTGCCAAGAGAACCCTATTGACCAATACAAAAGGCAAAACAAAGGAGCAGGTTAGATGATACAGGATGCTTAGCACCACAGAGTGGAGGAAGGGGACGGACAGGAAAGGGGTGGAAGAAATGCAATGTTGCAAGGAACAATACTGCATAGGGACATGGAATGTGAGATCAATGAACCAAGGTAAACTGGAAGTGGTAAAAATGAGATGGAAAGAATAAGCATTGACATCTTGGGCATCAGTGAGCTAAAATGGACAGGGATGGGTGAATTCAGCTCTGGAAACCATCATATCTACTACTGTGGACAAGAAAACCTTAGAAGAAATGGAGTAGCCATAATTGTCAATAAAAGAGTGAGAAAAGCAGTAATGGGATACAATCTCAAAAATGACAGAATTATATCAGTCAGAATTTAAGGCAAACCTTTCAATGTCACTGTGATCCAAATATACGCACCAACCACTGGTGCAGATGAAACCACAGTGGACCAGTTCTATGAGGACCTAGGACACCTCATAGAACAGACACCAAGAAATGATGTACAAATTATATTAGGAGACTGGAATGCCAAAGTAGGAAATCAAAAAGTGGAGGGAATAACAGGCATGTTTGGTCTTGGAGTACAGAATGAAGCAGGGCAAAGATTGATAGAGTTTTGCCAAGAGAACGCACTGGTCATAGCAAACACTCTCTTCCAGCAACACAAGAGGCGACTTTACACATGGACATCACCAGATGGCCAACACGGAAACCAAATTGACTACATACTCTGCAGCCAAAGATGGAGAACCTCCATACAGTCAGCAAAAACAAGACCTGGAGCAGACTGTGGCTCAGATCACAACCTACTGATCGCAAAATTCAGGTTAAGGCTAAAGAAAATAGGGAAAACAAGGAGACCAGACAGATATCGCCTAGACAGCATCCCTAAAGAATACACGGTGGAGGTGATGAACAGATATAATGGCCTAGACTCAATAGACAGAGTGCCAGAAGAATTATGGACAGAGATGAGGGACATCATGCAGAAAGCAGCAAAGAAAATCATACCAAAAGAAAAGAAGCATAAGAAAACCAAAGTGGTTGCCTGATGAGGCTCTTAAAATAGCAGAGGAAAGAAGGAATGCAAAAGTCAAAAGAGAAAGGAAAAAATACAATCATTTGAACACAGAATTTCAAAGAAAAGCAAGGAGAGATAAGGAAAACTACCTAAAAGAACAGAGCAAAGAAATGGAGGAAAACAACAAAAGAGGCAGGACAAGAGATCTCTTCAGAAAAATCAGGGAAATAAAAGGAACATTTAAAGCAAAAATGACCATGATAAGGGACAAAGACGGAAAAGAGCTAGCTAATGCAGAAGAGATTAAGAAAAGATGGAAAGAGTACACAGAGGAATTATACAAAAAGGACCTCAACACTCCTGATAATCACAATGATGAAAAAATTGAACTTCAGCCAGACATCCTGGAGAGCGAAGTCATAAAGGCCCTAAAGAGCACTGCAAACAACAAAGCTAGTGGAGATGATGGTATCCCAGTGGAATTTTTCAAAGCTCTAAAAGATGATGGCATCAAATTACTGCATTCAATATGCCAGCAGATTTGGAAAACAAAACAGTGGCCACAGGATTGGGAAAGATCAGTATACGTCCCAATCCCAAAAAAGGGCAATGCCAAAGAATGTTCAAACTACTGAGCAATTGCAGTCATCCCACACACCAGCAAGGTGATGCTCAAGATAATACAGGATAGACTTCAGCAGCATGTGGAGAGAGAATTACCAGAGGTGCAGGCTGGTTTTAGAAGAGGCAGGGGGACTAGAGACCACATTGCCAACATACATTGGATCATGGAGAAAACAAAGGAATACCAGAAACAAGTTTACTTTTGTTTTATAGACTACACCAAGGCATTTGACTGTGTGGACCACAACAAGATGTGGCAAGTAATTAAAGAGATGGGAATACCAGAGCACCTCATGCAAGTGCGGCGCCAAAATGGCCGCCGCACTCTTTGCGGGCCCCCCATCGGACGAAGGCATCCAGGTAGTTAGGGGGCGTGGCCAGCTCCTCTATAAAAGGGGTGGCCACGGGGGGGCGTGTCATGATGGAGGGCTGAGAGGGACGAGCTTTTCTCCGCTCGGAAAGGAGAGAAAAGAAAGTGACTTTTTAAAAGTGAAAATAGACCCTGAAACCGGCTGAAAAATGGACCAGGAAAAAGAGAAGGAAAATTAGTAGTGGAAAATATATTTGATGCTCCAAAGCAGCGCCGAGAAAAAGAGGTAGGACAGAGTTTCGATCTTGAGAGTGGGGGGATGGGCGACCTGTAATGGCGACGAGTCCCCAGAGCTCCTGATCGAAGAACGGAAACTCTGGAAACGGGAGGAAAGCGGCGCTCTAGCAAAAGAGCTCAAAAGTATGGACAAAGCATAAGTGGACGTCGGAATTAAAAGTAAGCTTGTTTGGGGGCTGAAAGAAGATTCTGCAGCGGGCTCGCTTGGTCTCGCCGCCCCCCCCGATCGGAGACGTACGGAGTTTCGAGGCGCTGGAAAGGAGCAAAGGGGAAAGCGAAGAAGTCTGAGGGTGAGCAAAGTTGTAAAGACTTATAAAGTGAAAGGGGGAAATAGAAAGCAGAAGTAAAGAGACTGATTTTCTCATATTTTCTTTTTCTTATTTTTTTATTTCCCTTTTGAAATGTTTTATGCCGGAGGGAGTGGACAAATTAACGGCTAAGCAAAAGGGGCAAGATGGTATTCCCTGTTTTCCTTTTTTGTTGATCTCTTTCTTCCCCTTTCCTTGCCTCCTCCTCTCGCTATTACGCTGTGGCCTAAGAGTATTGGTTTTTAAAGAAGAAGAGAGACGATAAGTCTGTTCCTGCATGCATTTAGTTGGAGATACAAAGAGAAGCAAGAAGCTGTTGTGGCGCAGTTCTCTGAGAAATAAATTGCCTGTAGATTGGAACTTTGGAGAACAGGAAAGTGAACTCATCAGTGTTTCCTTCGTCTCTGCTGACTCCTCCTTTTTCTCTCCTTAAAAGAGAGTTGGAAAACGTTTGCAATTTACAATAGAAAGTTGGCTCCCCCTACAGTTAAATTTTTGAGATAAAAGGAAAAAGTTTTTTTTTAATGCTGTTATTTTTGTTTGGTTTTTTTTCTTTTCTTGTCTGGTTTGAAGCCTTTTAATTTTTAAATCTTTTTTTAAAATAAGACTTTTTTAACTGTTTCTTTCAAAAAAAAAGAAAAAGAATTTTTTTTTCTTTCTCACTTTTTTCCTCTTTTTTCTCACTCTTTTTTTGTTTTTATTTTTATTCTATTTTGACTTTTGTGGGGGGGGGAAAATATTAAAGTAGATAAAAATATAAGAGGGAAATTAATTAAATTTAAATTGGGACAACGGAAGTTTGAATGACTCTCTGGGTATACATGTGTGTGTATATGTGTTTGTAAATACACGCGCATATATAGGGCAGAGAGAGGGAGGGGGAGGAGGGGATAAGGGTTAAGTACTGTACTTGGAAAGTTTAATAAAATTGGTTAGAGATAAAATATATGGTGAATTTTGAATGATTAAACTTTGTATGTAAATTGACAATAAGCAGTTAGAAATATATTTGAATGAAACGGCAGGGGAGAGGGAAAGAGAAGGAGAAGAAATTGGCTTGGACAAGAGTGCAAAGACCAACGTCCTCTGATAGAAGTTTCAGGAGGCTTACAAGATTGGATGAGGAGGAAGAAGAAATGAAAAAAGCAATGCAACAAGAGATAAAGGACTTGGAGGAACAAGAGACAGTGAAAAAGAGGGCACAACAATTACAGCAGCAGCAGCAACAGAAGACAATAATATCACCAACAGCGCCTACTCCATCTGTGGTAAAATCAATCGTGATAACAACAGCAAAAGTAACAACGACAACAACAGTTATGTCAACAGTGTCAACGACAGCGGTGATAGCAGGAACAACACCAACAATGATCGTAACTACGTCCACGGCCACAACACCAACGACATCGGCGACAGGGGGAGGAGAAGGAACTAAATCTGAATTTGAAATCCTTAACGAGAGATTTGATATCCTGGGGAATAATATTGGAAAAATGTTGGGTCATATTAGAACAGATTGGCAGAAGGATTTGCAAGATGCAATAGCAAACATCACGAAGGGAATTGAAGGCATGAAAGAGGAAACAAAGACCATTAAAAAAGAGCAAGAAGAGATAAAAAAAGAACAAGCAATGATAAAAGTAGAGGTCATGGATTTAAGAAAGAAAGAAAAGGAAAGAGAAAATAAGGTTGGGGATCATGAAAAGAGATTGGAAAACGTAGAAGAACAATTAAGAAAAGCAAATGTTATAATTCGAAAATTCCCAGAGAACTCACCAGACAAATTAAAAGAAAGAATAGTGAAATGGCTTGACGAAATTATGGAAGATGGCTTCACGCCGTATGAGGTGGTAAATGTATTCAGGCTTGGTTCAAGAAGGGGCAAAACTGGGTCAAGGAATGTCATGTTAAAATTTGCTAATGTATCAGATAAATTGAGGTTAATGGCGCTTATACGTGAAAAAGGACCAGAGGTTTTAAAAGTAGAAGGCCATGATATTGAAGTGTACAACGACATTCCAATGGAGGATCGTTTCTGGAGACAGTCGATGAAGCCAATCACAAAAAGATTCAAGGAAAAGGGAATAAGATACAACTGGAAATTCCCAAGACAACTAAGTTTTTTTCATTTGGGAAGAAGATATTTAATTAATGAAGATATTAATGTCTTGGACGTAATGACAGATGTCAAATTATTGGAAGCAGGAACTAAAGAGTGGTTTGACTTGAAGGAAGAATTGATTATATCCGGAGGTTATAGAAGAAGGGATAGCAATGGAAACGAGAATGTGCCAAAAGGGGCAGAAGGAGGAATAGCTCCGGACGGGGAGTAAGTTCAAACCCAATTCAGACTCCTATGTATGACTGCACCCCCCCTCCCCCCTCTGAATTTTGGAGGCCATTTGTAAAAAAAGAAATGGGGAGGGAGACTAGTAGATTGTTTAGTGTATTTTTTCTTTTAGATGGTCTTTCTTTTTTTACTATTATTATTATTATTATTTTGTATAAGGTGAAGGAAATGTTATATGTTGATCACACGTCCGTAGGAGGAAGTGGGAATTGCAAAAAAAGGGAGGGAGATACATAATAGATGAAGGATATAAAAGTATTAACATGGAACGTGAAAGGTACTGGTTGTCAAGTGAAGAGAAGGAGGTTGGAAGCGGCACTCAGAAAAGATAGACCGGATATAATTTTTCTTCAGGAGACCCATCAGAATTCGGAAAAAACCAATAAATTATTCTTAGGATGGACCCAAGTTTACGAAAAAGCATATGGTTCCTCAAAGGCTAGGGGGGTCGCAACTTTGATATCAAATAGAGCGGGATTCGAGATGATAAAAAGTATATCAGACCCAGAAGGTAGATACTTGATAATAAAGGGGAAGATAGAAGAAGAGGAAATAACGCTGGTGAATTTGTATGTGCCAAATGAACATCAAAATAGGTTTTTAAATAAGATATACCGAATATTAGAGAAAGAAAAAACAATAAAAATGATTGTAGGGGGAGATTTCAATTTAGTAGGATCAAATATAGATAGCACGAATATGAAGAGAAGTGTAGGTGGAAACAAGACGTTTGTGTTAAATAACTGGTTGAAACCCTTGGGGTTGAAAGATACATGGAGAGTACTTAAAGGACAGGAAAGGGCCTATACGTATTTTTCACAAGTGTACAATACATATTCCAGAATAGATTATATATTTGTCACGGATAATTTGATAAGTAATTTAGACGGTATAGAAATTGGAATATTTAAAGAATCGGATCATGCAAAAGTATTGGTGGAATTGAAAATAGATGCTATAAAGAGCCCGAAAAATTGGAGATATAACGCCAGACTGTTTAGAGATAAAAAAAGTAAAGATCAAATGGTAGAAAAATGGGAAGAAAATTGGAAGTGGAATGATACAGGGGAAGTACGAATTGGTACCGTATGGGATACTATGAAAGCAATATTCAGGGGTGAAAGTATCAGGTTGGCAAGTATTAGAAATAAACAGTTAAAAAGTAAGCAAGAAGAAACAGAAAAAAAGATTAAAAGGTTACAGGAGATACATGCAATAACCAAGGATAGAAAAGTATATGAAAAGATGCAGGGACTAAGGAAGGAATTAATCGGAAACGACATGGAAACGGTGAAAAGAGACCTAATATATTTAAAAAGAGAATATTTTGAATATAGTAATAAAAATTCAAAAATGTTGGCAAGAGCGGCTAAAGAAAAGAGAGGCAGAAGAGAAATAGGGATATTAGTGGATAAGGAGGGTATAAGGCATAATAAGATCAAAGATAAATGCAAGGTGGTCAGAGAATTCTACCAAGCCCTATACTCTAAAAAGAAGATAAACTTAGACAAATTAAAAGATAGATTGGAAATGCAAATTAAAAATAAAATAAGTCAAGAGCATAAACAAAGAATGGAAGAATTAATAACTGAAAAAGAGATAAAAAAAGTAATAAATAAACTGAAAGTAGATAAAGCACCTGGGGAGGATGGATTACCCGCGGAGTTTTATAAAGAATTTAAGGATATAGTAATCCCGAAACTGTTAAAAATTTATAATGGTATTCTTAAAGGGGAACAGGTACCTGCATCGTGGTATAGAACAATAATTGTCCTATTACCAAAACCGGGAAAAGATTTAGAAAAAGTAGAATCATACAGACCTATCTCCCTGATTAACCAGGACGCTAAGATTTTTACAGCTATACTGGCAAATAGATTGAATAGTTTTATGGATAAATATATAAATAAAGACCAGGCCGGCTTTGTGAAAGGGAGACATATGGCAGATTTAGTAAGGCGAGTACTAAATTTAATAGACGTGGCAAGACAAAATAAAGAGAAAGTAGGTATACTATCATTAGACATTTTTAAAGCATTTGATTTGGTACAATGGATAACAATTATCGAGATAATTAAGAGCTATGGATTCGGTAATAGGTTTATAAAGACAATATTACAATTGTACCAACAAGGATACGCTAAAATCAGGGTTAACGATGGTTTAACAGAAGAATTAAAATTAGAGGCAGGAACAAGGCAAGGATGTCCCCTATCTCCAATATTATTCATTATGGCGATGGAAATACTAGCTAATATAATAAGAGAAGATAAAAACATAGAAGGAATACTGGAAAATAAAATCAGTTTATATGCAGACGATACTTTGTTAATTATGAAACACCCCAGAAGAACTATGGAAAGGATTCAAAAGCATCTAGAGGATTTTGAACAAATTACAGGTTTGAAAGTAAACTGGGAAAAATCAGAATTAATTTTAAATAATATAGAAAAAGAAGAGCAAAGGAAAATTAGGGATGAATTTAAATTACAGATTAAAGGGAGCTTGAAATACCTGGGGATAAATATATCTAATAATTTAGAGGATCTGAAAAGACTAAATTATGATAAACAAAAGAAGGAACTTAAGACTAAAATTTCACAATATCAAAAACTGAAGTTGTCTTGGTTTGGCAGAATAGCACTGACTAAAATGATGTTACTACCAAAATTAAATTTTCTATTTGATGCCTTACCAATTCAACTGACAGATAAGGATATTGAGGAATTTCAAAAACTATTGGATAGTTATAGTAATGGGGGACGTAGACCTAGAATTCTAAAGAAAATGTGGTATTTACCTCAAAAAGAAGGTGGTTTAGGAATGCCTAATTTAAAGAATTATTATAAAGCCTTCCAGATAAAGAACGTAGTTAAGATACTGATGAAGGAACCGGTTATCTGGGAGGAAATCGAGATGAACGAAGTAAAGGAAGTTGGTAAGAGTCTTTTCTTAGACAAGGAAACAGGAAAAACATTGGTTAAAAACAGAATGATGAGATCTATGATGGGAGTATGGAAGAAGGTTAAAATGAAATTGGCCCCAAACATCTCACCGATAATTGAAATAGAAGACTTGAATAACTTCCCAATAAGATTGGATAACGAGATTAAGGAAATTTTGTTGACAAATAGGGTTCTCCTATTGAAAGATTGGATACGAGTCTGCAAAGATGATGTGAGGAAAAGAGAGCTATATACCCAGATGAAGTTGAATTGGTTTCAGATAATTATGGTGAATAAGTGGAATAATAAATACTGGAGGGAACGAAGCTTAGAAAGAGACAGGACGGAATTTGAGGAATTAGTTTGGAAAATTAGGAGGGAAGAAATTGGTATTAAAGGGTTGGTTAGTAAAATTTATAAAATAATAAACACAGAAGGTAATCCACAAGAAACATTAAGAAATACATGGGAACAGGATTTGAACTTGAAAATAACGGAAAAGGAATGGCAAAATAAATGGAAAAAAAGAATTATGAGATCCCTATCGGTCAGAATAAAGGAACACAATTTTAAAATGTTATGGAGGTGGTATCTGACACCCGTGAGACTGCACCAGATGGATAAGAAGAACAATAAAATGTGTTGGAGATGCAAAAACAGTCTGGGCACATATGTTCATATGTGGTATGAATGTAAAGAGGTAGAAAACTTTTGGACAAAAATTGAGATCGAGATAGGGAAAATTATGGGAGTACGTCTCAGATTGGGGCCAGACACCATCTTACTGACAGATGTTGAGAATATTAAAATAGATAACGATAAGAAAGAGTTGTTGTCTATGATGTTAGTAATGGCAAGAATGTGTATTGCAAAAAATTGGAAAAGTGATATAATATTAAAAGTGCAGGATTGGTACGGGCAGATGTGGGATCTCGCATTGAATGAAAAACTAACATGGGAATTAAATCTTAGGAAAGGTATAATAAAAGAAAGTAGATTTTGGAAAATATGGCGAAATTTTGTGGAATACTCATTGACAAGAGATGAAATAAAAAAATTGACACCAGACCAAATGAAATTTTGGGAACAATAGAAATGAATGGGAGATCCCACAACCTCCTAGGACAATGTATATAGCACCAGGGTGATGAAGTCTGTAAGTTTATGTAACATACAGTCTGTCTTATCTTTTACCTTATGATTTTATGCTTATTAATTTTTTGTTATTTTTTTCTGTTATGTATAAAATGTTTGTTTTATGTCTTATGCTTTAAAAAATTAATAAAAATTTATATATAAAAAAAAAAAGGGGTGGCCACGAGGCAGCCGAGCTGCCATTTTGTGAAGCGACGGAGCGGAGAAGTTTTTCCCTCTTACCTCCGTCGCTTTTACCTTCACCGGGAAGCCTCTTGGCTGCTGAATTTTCTCCTTTTCGGCTTCCCATCGGTTAGCTGCGATGCCCTCTAAGAAGAAGGCGGCTGCGAACGCGGCTCGTTCTGCGCGGAGGCGCTAGCCGGGTCGGAGGACCGCGGCCGCGCCTACCCAGCAGCCTCCTTTGCCCGAGCTCACCGGGACCGGTGGTATGGGGTTGATTCCCCCTTAGCCTGGGGCTGGAGGTCTGCGTACCGGCCCTGTAGGGGCCACGGCCCTCGGCCCGCAAGCAGTGGCCACTGCCTCTGGCGTGGCCCATTCTGCGGGGCCTTCCCCCGTTGGTGCGCAGCTGCCTGCGGGGGGTTTCAGCTCTCTCCCCTGGCAGGGTTCTCCCCGGCCCCAGGGCCGGGCCTGGGATCATGGCCCCATATGGGCCCCGGGGTCCAGGGATCTGGACCCGCGCCTGCAGTTAGTGGGCTGGCTGGCCCTTTGCCCCCTCTTGGTTTGGGGGGCTACGTCAGTGTGGAGGCCCTTCTGGCCCGTGTTGCGGCCCTCGAGGCTTCACTGGCCAGGGTAACCACCCAGGGGACCCCTTTTGGGGTGCAGATTCCTCCATTGTCTGCTGGGCAGTGGCAGGCGGCGGGACGGGTCAAGCTGACTGAGGCGCGTGGCCCGGCATCGGCCACTGCCTCGCAGCTCCCCGATCGACAGGCCGGTGCTGGTCAGGCCCTGTCAGCGAGCTCAGATGCGGTCGTGAGCTCCGACGCCCCCAGTGGGTCGGAACCCCCGGTGGGGGCGGCCCATGGGGGTGCAGCATGTGAGTATGTGGTTCAATCTAGCACACCCACACACATGGCAATGTTGGGGGGGTTTCAATGGCCTTGGCCTCGCACGGGTGGTGCAGCGGTTCGGCCGCCGACGGCCCACCCGGTGACTCCAGCTCTCACCCAGGGCCCCGGTGTGGGGGGGTCCTACTTGCGCAGTTGGGAAGGTTTTAGGGGTGACCGGGTTGGTCCAGGCTCCTTTTCAGATGCCCGCAGTTCCCGCCGTTCCTGTGTCGGCATTGCCGACTGCGGGGTATTCGTTGCCCCTGGGGGACCATTTGGCCCAAGCCACCAAGGAGAAGATCTGGCGTGGGAAGTATGTGGACATCTTCTCCCTCCTTACCAGAGAACCCACCATAGAGGAGAGGGAGGGGCAAGATGAGAAGGATAAGGAGCAGGCACGTCGTCGCAAGCAGCCACGTACGTGGGCCAACCGGTTGCTGGCCTACCTCATACGTGGCGGTCTACCTCAGGGCCCGGCCAGATTTGGCGATTCCGATGGTCCAGTATTTGGACCACGTTTACCGGGCGATGGTCGACTTCCCGGGCCCGTCGTGGTTGGCTTATGATGTGGAATTCCGTATGCAGATTCCCCTGCACCCCGAGATGAGGTGGGATGAGCCCTGCCACATGCTGTGGCTTCTGTACATGACTCCCACGCGCCCTGCGCCTGGGGAGAGATACCATTGTGGACATGCGGTCCAGCGAGCAGCCCCAGCGCAGGCACCCCACCAGGTGGCGGGGCAGGGGGTTCCAGCCCGCCTACTGTGCTGGACTTTCTTGTCCAATGGTTCCTGCAATGGGAAGAATTGCCGGTACAGGCATGAGTGGCCCTCTTGTGCCGGCCCCCATGCTGCCTCCGCCTGTCCCAGGCCTGGAGGGATGCGGGGCAGAGGGAGGGGCGGACAAGGGGTTGGCAAGACTGCTGCAGGGGGAGCTGGTTCACCGAATGGCCCCCTCCCCAATTAACGTGGACATGTTGGAGCATTGGCTCGCATTATACCCGAAGGAGGAGGAGGCGGTTTACCTGCTTCAGGGTTTTCGACTGGGGTTCCGTATTCCTTTTGTGGGTGATAGGTCCCTTCAGGATGCTCCCAACCTTTTGTCCCTTAAGGGGAGGGAGGAGGTGGCTGCTGCCAGCATTAACAAGGAGGTTCCTGCGGGCAGGGTCGCTGGCCCTTTCACTGCACCCCCTGACCTTAAGGTGTCACCCTTCGGCTTGGTGCCCAAGGAGTTACCGCCGAGTTTCGCCTGATCCATCACTTGTCCTACCCCATATCATGCTCGGCCTTTGAGTGTTTCAGCACATTCCTGCAGTGGGCTTTCGTCCGCAGGTCAGGGTCCCGGTCTGTAGCCCATTACCTGGATGAATTTTGTTCGGGGTGAACGGGGCTGGGACACGTACACACGTCTCCTCAACACATTTCAGACGCTAATGGAGGGACTCGGTGTCCCTTTAGCGCCCGAAAAGACCGAGGGCCCATCTACTAAGCTAGTATTCCTGGGGGTGGAGATCGACCTGGTAGCGTAGGCTTCTAGGTTACCGGGGGATAAGGGGTCAAGGATAGTGGCCCTTATCTCGGATTTGCTTGCTAAACGCAAGGCATCCCTGAGGGAACTGCAGGTGCTACATGGTCACCTCAATTCCGCTTGCAGGGTGGTCGCACCGGGCAGGGCATTTGCTTGGTGCTTGTGCGACGCCATGACTGGCTTATCTAGGCCCCACCATAGGGTTAGACTCACCCGGGGTATCAGGGCAGATATGCTTATCTGGCTCCAGTTCCTGAGGGAGTTCGATGGAGTATCATTTTGGAGGTCTGACCTCCTGGCTTCCCCTCGCTTTCAGATCCAGTCTGATGCCTCTGGGTCCCTGGGTTATGGGATGTACTTCAATGGGAAGTGGGCCTATGATGGGTGGCCACCAGCCTGGGCAGGCACGGGTCGCCTGCGTGATCTCACGTATTTGGAATTTTTCCCTATCCTGGGGGCTTTGATGCTATGGGGCGAGGAGTGGGTCGACTCGGTCGTCCATTTCTGGTGTGACAATGCGGCCGTTGTCCACATTGTCAACTCACAGACTTCCAAATCGCCCAGGGTCATGGACCTACTGCGCCAGTTTGTGTTGCGCAGCCTGCGCCCCTACGTCCTCTTCGGGGCCAGGCATGTCCCGGGGGTCAATAATGATATCGCTGACGCTTTGTCCCGCCTGCAGATCTCCCGGTTCCGTGCCTTGGCCCCGGATGTGGAGAGATTTCCCTCGCCACCCCCGGACGAGATATGGACCATTGGCAAGGAGAGGTGAACCGGGCGATTGGCTTGTCACTGGCGCCACGCACGCGTAAGGCGTATCACCATGCATTCAATTCTTTCAGAGCCTTCTGTACCCAATTCCGGCTGCCAGAATCCTGGCCGATCCCAGTGACCCATGTACTTCGGTTCATGGTTTACCTGCATGCCCAGGGCCTTGCACCTCGCACCATAGCATCTAGGCTGTCAGTGTTGGCTTTTATGGCCAAGGTGGGAGGTCATGTGGATAGTACCGCTGACTTCCGTGTGAGACATGTTTTGGAGGGGTGGGTGCGGTAGCATGGGCATTGCCCGGACGACCGCCACCCGATTTCTCCAGGGGTTCTTACCCAATTGGCCCGGGGCTGGCCTGGCCTCTGTTTGATAGATATGAGGCAGCCTATTTCATGCAGCCACAACGGTGGCCTTTTTTGGAGCGCTCTGCATCAGCGAGCTTGTGATGCTGTCTAAGGCGGATGCAAGTCGTAGGGCACTGGAACTCGAGGATGTCTATGTTGCCAAAGACTGGGCTCAGTGGGGGATACGCTCCTCTAAGACAGATCAGCATGGCGTAGGCAGTGATGTAAGACTGCTACGGTGTTCTTTGGCAGACATCTGTCCGGTTGGTGCCCTACAGGATTTCCTTGCACTGCGTGGCACGCACCATGGCCCGTTTTTCTGTCACCAAGGTGCGTCTTCCCTTACTAAATTTCAATTTTGGAGGGTGCCGCGAAGGCACTAGACAGTGTTGGCCTCTCAGGGGCTCGTTGCGGCACCCATTCGTTCAGAAGGGGGGCGGCTTCTACTGCGGCTGTTTTGGGTGCTCCGGGGCTGAAATACGCCGCATGGGAGGGTGGGGATCACAATGTTTTCAATTTGTGTTCGCCCTCTTCAACCTGAGTACCAGTTTAGTCACTGCACTGTTTCTCCCCCCCTTTTTTTCCTTGACAGACCCTGGGTGTCGTATTACACCGGTGACAGTATGGCTGGTGGGCCATAGCCGTGTGCACAGGGCAGCGCGTTACGCTGCACAGGGCAGCGCGTTACGCTGCACAAGGCAGCGCGATATGCTGCGGCGACAGAGTGGGACCCCGACTGGGACTGGGTGCACCCGCACGTCTCAGGTGGTGTGGTAAGCGCGGCATGTTATGGCGGGAACTGTTGCCATTCCTTTTCTACATCAGGGATGCTGACTCGCCTGATGTCCTGGTTATGTACCTTGGGGGCGATGGCTTGGGGCGGGTCACTGTCCTATCGCGGAAGCTTGCGATTTGCAGTGACCTGCCCTACTCACATTATGTGTGGCCTGCCACAGCCCTCAAGTGGTCGGACATGATGTCGCGGTACGCTTACTGGGGAGCGTTCGGCCTCGAGGCTCTTGACTGAGCCGACGCTCCGTGAACAGGGCTATTGCCCGGTTCCTTTTTGAATAGGGTGGGGGACGCGTCATTCGCCTCCCCACCATCAGTCTGCAAAATTAAGAGCTTTACTCAGGGGATGGGGCCCATCTGTCGCAGGGAGGTATGGACCTCTGGTTAGCGGACTGGCGAGCAGGCCTGTTGACCGAGCTGACGGTCTTGGGGGGGGCGGTGAGCCTTTTTGGGAAGCCTCCCCGTGTGGCGGGTAGCACTGGTAAGGTAAACATTTATGACCCACAGGTATCCGGCAGGTTCGCAATTGACTGGACAACACTAGACAGGCATAAGTTGGTTAAACGTTGTCCGGTCAATGACGAACCAGGCGACGGGGTGATGGCTACAGCTAGACAGCATGCATCACCCCGTGATTTAACGGATACGCATCAGAGGGTGGGGTCATTAGTTAGATATTGACTACGGTCAACAATTTGTTTGTTGTCAATAAACAAATGGATACAAATAGATACATTGTAACAATTGCCGTTGGCAATTTTGGGTGGTACCTTACCAGTGTTACTTCGGCCTGCTTGCCTTAAGAATTATAATTGGTCAATTACCAATAGAAATTTATAATTCGGACTAGGGCATGAATCAATAAATGTGGCCCAATGCCGTTATCCACTTTTACCAGTGTCTGAGTCCTTTATTGGGGGGTGCGCCTGCAATGCAAGTGCGGCGCCAAAATGGCCGCCGCGCTCTTTGCGGGGGCCCCCATCGGACGAAGGCATCCGGGTAGTTAGGGGGCGTGGCCAGCTCCTCTATAAAAGGGGTGGCCACGAGGCAGCCGAGCTGCCATTTTGTGAAGCGACGGAGCGGAGAAGTTTTTCCCCTCCACCCCCTCCCTAGTTAACAGTCTGATATTTTGGTCGCTTCGGGGCCGGGTGGGAATTTTTGGCTGGGACCCACAATTGGCTCTCGGGTCCTGGTTTTTTCGCCCATCCCACACTGTTGCTATGGTTTGATATAGGGGTTTCTGTTGCTGCTGTTGACTTTGGTCACATGGGCGGGTAGCACTGGTAAGGTAAACATTTATGACCCACAGGTATCCGGCAGGTTCGCAATTGACTGGACAACACTAGACAGGCATAAGTTGGTTAAACGTTGTCCGGTCAACGACGAACCAGGCGACGGGGTGATGGCTACAGCTAGACAGCATGCATCACCCCGTGATTTCACGGATACACGTCAGAGGGTGGGGTCATTAGTTAGATATTGACTACGGTCAACAATTTGTTTGTTGTCAATAAACAAATGGATACAAATAGATACATTGTAACAATTGCCGTTGGCAATTTTGGGTGGTACCTTACCAGTGTTACTTCGGCCTGCTTGCCTTAAGAATTATAATTGGTCAATTACCAATAGAAATTTATAATTCGGACTAGGGCATGAATCAATAAATGTGGCCCAATGCCGTTATCCACTTTTACCAGTGTCTGAGTCCTTTATTGGGGGGTGCGCCTGCAATATGCCTCCTGAGAATGTACATGAACCAAGAAGCAACAGTTAGGACAGAACACGGAATGACAGAGTGGTTTGGAATAGGAAAAGGAGTAAGACAAGGCTGCATTTTGTCACCCTGCTTATTCAAATTATACACAGAGCACATAATGCGCAATGCAGGGTTGGAGGAATCACAATATGAGATTAAAATTGCTGGGAGAAACATCAACAATCTGAGATATGCAGACGACACCACCCTAATGGCAGAAAGTGAGGAAGACCTAAAGAATCTCTTGATTGGGCTGAAGGAGGAGAGTGCAAAAGCTGGCTTGAGACTCAATATCAAGAAAACCAAGATAATGCAAGCACGGCGCCAAAATGGCCACCACGCTCTTTGCGGGGGCCCCCCCACAGGACGAAGGCATCCGGGTAGTTAGGGGTGTGGCCAGCTCCCTTATAAAAGAGGTGGCCACGAGGCAGCCGAGCTGCCATTTTGCGAAGCGACGGAGCAGAGAAGTTTTTCCCTCTTACCTCCGTCGCTTTTGGCTTTTACCGGGAAGCCTTTTGGCTGCTGAATTCTCTCGTTTCGGCTTCCCATCGATTGGCTGAGAGGCCCGCGAAGAAGAAGGCAGCTGCGAGCGCGGCTCGTGCGGTTCGGAGGCGCAATCTGGGTTGGAAGACCGCGGCTGCGCCTCCCCAGCAGCCACATTTCCTTGCACCCACCGGGACCGGTGGAATGGGGTCTATTCCCCCTGGCCCAGTAGGGGCTGCGGCCCTCGGCCCGCAAGCTGTGGACACCTCTCATGGTGTTGCCCATTCCGCTGGGCCTCCCTTTATAGGAGCGTAGCTCGCTCCGAGGCCTTCCAGCCTTGGGGGGTGGTCCGGTCCCCTTCCCTGGCAGGTTGCTACATCGGCCCTAACGGGCCCGGGTGTGGGGTTGTTGCCCTATTCGGGCCCCAGGGTGCAGGGACCTGTACCCATGCCTGTAGTAGGCGGGCCGGCTGGTCCTTTGCCCCATGTCAGCGTGGAGGCCTTATTGGCCCGCGTTGCGGCCCTCGAGACATCCCTGGCCCGGGCTAGCCACTCTAGGTCTCCATTTGGGGTTCGTTTTGACGCGTCATCTGCTGGGCAGCGGCAGGCGACGGGACGGGTCGAGCTGCTTGAGGCGCGTGGCACGACCTGGGCCACTGCCTCGCAGCTCCCCATTCAACAGACCGGTGCGGGTCAGGCCCCATCGACGAGCTCGACGGCGGTTGTGAGCTCCGACGCCCCCAGTGGGCCGGAACCCCCGGTGGGGGCGGCCTACGGGGGTGCAGCACGTGAGTATGCGGTCCAAGCTAGTGCACCTACACACGTGGCCACGTTGGGGGGTTTCCAATGGCCTGGCCTCGCACAGGTGGGGCGGCGGTCCAGCCGCTGACGCTCCACCTGGCGACGATAACTACCACTCAGGGCCCCGTGGTGGGGGGTGTTTTCTACCCTGTGGGGAATGTTTTGGGGGTGGCTGGGTTAGTACAGGCCCCCTTTCAGATGCCAGCAGTTCCTGTTGTGCCCGTGTCGGCCTTGCTGACGGCGGGGTATTCCTTACCGCTGGGTGTCCATTTGGCACAGACCACCAAAGAGAAGATCTGGCGGGGGGATTACGTGGATACCTTCTCACTCCTCAACAGAGGGCCCACCAAGGATTAGGGGGGGGGCAGGATGAGAAGGATAAGGAGCAGGCACGTCGTAGCAAGCCACCACGTACGTGGGCCGACTGGTTGCTGGCCTACCTCATATACATGGCGGTGTACCTTAGGGCCCGGCCGGATTTGGCAATTTCGATGGTCCAGTATTTGGACAACATCTACCGGGCGATGGTTGACTTTCCGGGCCCATCGTGGTTGGCTTATGACGTGTAATTCCATATGCGGATTCCCCGGCACCCCGACATTAGGTGGGTTGAGCCATGCCAGGCTGTGGCTTTTGTACATGACGCCCACGCGCCCCGCGCCCGGGGAGAGATACCATTGTGGACATGCGGTCCAGCGGGCGGCCCCAGCACAGGTCCACTGCCAGGGGGCGAGGCGGGGGGTTTCAGCCCGCCTGCTGTGCTGGACTTTCTCGTCCAATGGTTCCTGCAATAGGAAGAATGGCAAATACAGACATTAGTGTCCCCCCTGTGCTGGCCCCCATGCGGCCTCTGGCTGTCCCAGGACTGGAGGGATGCGGGGCAGAGGGAGGGGTGGACAGGGGGCTGGCAAGACTGCCACATATGGATCTAGTTCACCAAAGGGCTCCCTCCCCAATTAATGTGGACATGTTGGAGCGCTGGCTCACATTGTTCCCGAAGGGAGAGGATGCGGAGATCTCCTTCAGGGTTTTAGGCAGGGGTTACGTATCCCTTTCATGGGTGATAGGTCCCCTCAGGATGCCCCCAATCTTTATCCCTTAGGGGAGGGAGGAGGTGGCTCCTGCCAGCGATGATAAGGAGGTCTATGCGGGCAGGGTCGTTGGCCCTGTCCCTGCGCCCCCGTTCCGGGGAGCATATTATTGCACTGATGCCATGCCTTTTGGCTGTTCCAATTCAGGCTCGGCATTCGAGCGTTACTCCATCTTCCTAGAGCGGGCTTTTGTTCGCAGATCAGGGTCCCGGTCTGTAGCCCATTCCCTGGATGATTTTATTTGGGGCTGAACGGGGCTGGGACACGTCCACACGTCTCCTCAACACATTTCAGACGCTAATGGAGGAACTTGGTGTCCCTTTAGCGCCCGAAAAGACCGAGGGTCCGCCTACACAGCTAGTATTCCTGGGGGTGGAGATTGACACGGTAGCACAGGCTTCTAGGTTGCAGCGGGATAAGGTGTCAAAGCTAGTGGCCCTTATCTTGGACTTGCTGGCCAAGCGCATGGCATTACCGAGGGACCTGCTGGTGCTACATGGTCACCTCAATTTCGCTGGCAGGGTCGTCGCATCGGGCAGGGCATTTGCGCGGCGCTTGTGCGACGCCATGGCAGGACTATCCAGGCCCCACCATAGGGTTAGACTTACCCGGGGTATCAGGGCAGACGTGCTTGTCTGGCTACAGATCCTGAGGGATTTCAATGGGGTGTCATTTTGGAGGTCTGAGCTCCTGGCTTCCCCTTGCTTTAAGATACAGCCCGATGCCCGGGATCCCTGAGTTATGGGATGTACTTCAATTGGAAGTGGGCCTATGGTGGGTGGCCACCATCCTGGGCAGGCACGGGTTGCCTGCGTGGTCTCACGTATCTGGAATTTTCCCTATACTGGGTGCTTTGATGCTATGGGGCGAGGAGGAGGCCAACTCGGTTGTCCACTTTGATGTGACAATGCGGCTGTTGTCCACTTTGTCAATGCACAGAGCTCTAAATCGCCCAGGGTTATGGACCCAGTGCGCCAGTTTGCGTTGCGCAGCCTGCGCCTCAACGTTCTTTTCAGGGCCAGGCATGTCCCAGGGGTTACTAATGATATTGCTGATGCTTTGTCCCGCCTGCAGATCTCCCGGTTCCGTGCCTTGGCCCCGGATGCGGAGGAATTTCCCTCGCCACTCCCGGACGGGATATGGAACATCGGCAAGGAGAGGTGAACCGGGCGATTGGCCTGTCACTAGCGCCACGCACACATAAGGTGTATCACCACGCATTTAATTCTTTCAGAGCATTCTGTATACAATTCCAAATGCCAGGAACCTGGCCGATCCCGGTAACCCATGTTCTGCGGTTTATGGTTTACCTGCATGCCCAGGGCTTTGCACCTCGCACCATAGCATCTAAGCTGTCAGCGTTGGCTTTTATGGCCAAAGTGGGAGGTCATGTGGACAGCACCACTGACTTCCGTGTGAGAGATGTTTTGGAGGGGTGGGTGCGCGCGCGTGGGCGTTGCCCGGACGACCGCCACCCGATTTCCCCAGGGGTTTTTACCCAATTGGCCCGGGGCTGGCCTGGCCTCTGTTTTGATAAGATGAGGCAGCCCATTTTATGCGGCTACAACGGTCGCCTTTTTTGGAGCGCTCCGCATCGGCGAGCTTGAGATGCTGCATAAGGCGGATGCAAGTCGTGGACAGCACCACTCACTTCCGTGTGAGACATGTTTTGGAGGGGTGGGTGCGCGCGCGTGGGCGTTGCCCGGACGACCGCCACCCGATTTCCCCAGGGGTTTTTACCCAATTGGCCCGGGGCTGGCCTTGCCTCTGTTTTGATAAGATGAGGCAGCCCATTTCATGCGGCTACAATGGTGGCCTTTTTTGGAGTGCTCCGCATCGGCGACCTTGAGATGCTGTATAAGGCGGATGCAAGTCGTAGGGCACTGGAACTCGAAGATGTCTGAGTGAACAATATTCGGCTCAGTTGGGGATACGCTCCTCTAAAACGTATCAGCACGGCGTAGGCAGTGGCGTAGACTGCTACGATGTTCCTTGGCAGAATCTGTCCGGTTGGTGCCCTACAGGATTTCCTTGCACTGTATGGCACGCACCATGGCCCGTTTTTCTGTCACCAAGATGGGTCTCCCCTTACTAAATTTCAATTTTGGAAGGTGACGGGCAAAGCGCTGGCCAGTGTGGGCCTCCCAGGCGCCCAATATGGCACTCATTCATTCCGTATAGGGGCGGCCTCAACCGCAGCTGCTTTTGGGTACTCAGGGGCTGACATACGTAGCATGGGATGGTGGGGTTCGCAATGTTTTCAGTTTTATGTGCGCCCACTCCCACCGTGAGTACCAACCCAGTCACCTTACCTACTTTCCCTCAATTTTCCTTAAAGACCCGGGGTGTCGTATTACACCGGTGACAGTAAGGCTGGTGGGCCATAGCTATGTGCACAGGGCAGCGCGTTATGCTGCGGCGACAGAGTGGGGACCCCGACTGGGACTTGGTGCATACGCAAGTCTCACATGGCATGGTAAGCCCGAGATGTTGTGGCGGGAGCTGCTGCCTTTCCTTTTTTCAGGCCAGAATGCTGACCCGCCTGACATTCTGATCATACACCTGGGGGGCAATGATTTGGGCCAGGTCACCGGCTTGTCGCTGAAACATGCGATTTGCGAGGACCTCGCCTACCTGCATTACGTCTGGCCCACCACAACCCTGGTTTGGTCGGACATGGTCCCGCGCCATTCCTACAGAGGGGGTGTTGACCTCCTGGCCCTTGACCGTGATAGACGCATGGTGAATAGGGCAGTGGCGCGTTTCCTTGTCTACAGGGCTTGGGGGAGGGTCAGTCGTCACCCCGCTATTAGCCTCCAAAGTTACGACTTGTATGCAGTGGATGGGGCCCATCTGTCGCGAGGAGGTGTGGACCTCCTGTTGGGTGATTGGCGAGCAGACCTGTCGACCGAGCTGACGGTCTGGGGGGGGCGTCGAGCCTTCTTTGAAGCCCCTCCATGTGGCGGGTAGCACTGGTAAGGTAAACATTATGACCCACAGGTATCCGGCAAGTTCGCAATTGACTGGACAACACTAGACAGGCATAAGTTGGTTAAACGTTGTCCGGTCAACGATGAACTAGGCGACGGGGTGATGGCTATAGCTAGACAGCATGCATCACCCCGTGATTTTACGGATACGCATCAGAGGGTGGGGTCATTAGTTAGATATTGACTACGGTCAACAATTAGTTTGTGGTCAACAAACAAATTGATACAAATGGATACATTGTAGCAATTGCCGTTGGCAATTTTGGGTGGTACCTTACCAGTGTTACTTCGGCCTGCTTGCCTTAAGAATTATGATTGGTCAATTACCAATAGAAATTTATAATTCGGACTAGGGCATGAATCAATAAATGTGGCCCAATGCCGTTATCCACTTTCATTGGTGTCTGAGTCCTTTATCGGGGGGTGCGCCTGCAATGGCAACAGGTCTGAGCAGTCCCTGGAAAATAGATGGGGAAGAAGTACAAGCAGTGACAGATTTTACTTTCCTGGGATCTAAGATCACTGCAGATGGCAACTGTAGCCATGAAATAAAAAGACGACTGGTTATGGGGAGACAAGCAAGGAGAAACCTGGGGAACATAGTTAAAAGTAGTGACATCACATTGCAAACAAAAATTTGAATAGTCAAAGCAATGGTATTCCCAGTGGTAATGTACGGATGTGAGAGCTGGACAATTAGGAAAGCTGAACGCAGAAGAATAGATGCCTTTGAAATGTGGTGTTGGAGGAGAGTTTTGAGAGTACCCTGGACAGCGAGGAGAACAAATAGGTCAATCTTAGAAGAAATCAACCCTGACTGCTCATTGGAAGGTCTAATAGTAAAGACGAAGCTAAAGTACTTTGGACATCAAATGAGAAGGGAGGGTTCACTTGAGAAGGCCTTGATGTTGGGAAAGGTGGAGGGCAAAAGAAGAAGGGGGAGGCCAAAGATGAGATGGCTAGATGGTAGTGTAGACACAATGGGCACAGAACTGGGAGTGCTGAGGGGGATGGTGGAGGACAGAGGCGCCTGGAGAACAATGGTCCATAGGGTCGCAAAGGGTCGGAATCGACTGTGAGACTGAACAACAACACAAATAATTATGGCCATTGTAAGAAATTGACAAAGTTTGAAGAATTGTTAAATCAGTTGGCACAAAATACTACCTCAATGAATGTGTATAAATTCTTAATGCAGTGTGAAATGCAGTGAGAGAAACGTTAGAGTTGGATTTGTTGTTGTTCGGTCGCACAGTCGATTCCGACCCTTTGCGACCCCATGGACCATTTTCCTCCAGGCACTTCTATCCTCCACCATTCTCCTCAGCCCACCAAGCTCTGTGCCCATTGTGTCCACAATACCATCTATCCATCTCATCTTTGAATGCCTCCTTCTTCTCTTTCCCTCCACCTTTCCCAGCATCAAGGCCTTCTCAAGTGAGTCCTCCCTTCTCATTTGATATCCAAAGTACTTTAGCTTCATCTTCACTATTTGTCCCTCCAATGAACAGTCAGGATTGATTTCTTCCAGTATTGACCTATTTGTTCTCTTTGCTGTCCAAGGGACTCTCAGGACTCTCCTCCAACACCACATCTCAAAGGCATCTATTCTTCTGCGCTCAGCCTTCCTAATGGTCCAGCTCTCACACCCATACATTACCACTGGGAATACCATTGCTTTGACTATGCGAATTTTTGTTTTCAAGGTGATGTCTCTTCTTTTCACTATATTCCCCCGGTTTCTCATTGCTTGTCTCCCCATAATCAGTCGTCTTTTTATTTCATGGCTACAGTCGCCATCTGCAGTGATCTTAGATCCCAAGAAAGTAAAATCTGTCACTGCTTCTACTTCTTCCCCATCTATTTTCCAGGGACTGATTGGACCTGTTGCCATTGTCTTGGTTTTCTTGATATTGAGTCTCAAGCCAGCTTTTGCACTCTTCTCCTTCAATCCAATCAAGAGGTACTGTAGGTCTTCCTCACTTTCTGCCATTAGGGTGGTATCATCTGCATATCTCAAATTGTTGATGTTTCTCCCAGCAATTTTGAACCCATATTGTGATTTCTCCATCCCTGCATTGCGCATTATGTGCTTTGTGTATAGATTGAATAAGCAGGGTGATAAAATGTAGCCTTGTCTTACTCCTTTTCCTATTCCAAACCACTCTGAAATTCTGTGTTCTGTCCTAACTGTTGCTTCTTGGTTCATGTACAGATTTCTTATGAGGCATATGAGGTGTTCTGGTATTCCCATCTCTTTAATTACTTGCCACATTTTGTTGTGGTCCACACAGTCAAAAGCCTTGGTGTAGTCAATAAAACAAAAGTAGATTATTTCTGGTATTCTTTTGTTTTCTCCATGATCCAACATATGTTGGCAATGTGGTCTCTAGTCCCCCTGCCTCTTCTGAAACTGGCCTGCACCTCTGGTAGTTCTCTCTCCACATGTTGTTGAAGTCTATCCTGTATTATCTTGAGCATCACCTTGCTGGCATGTGGGATGAGCGTAATTGTTTGGTAATTTGAGCATTCTTTGGCAATGCCTTTTTTGGGGATTGGAACGTACACTGATCTTTTCCAATCCTGTGGCCACTGTTTTGTTTTCCAAATTTGCTGGCATATTGAATGCAGTAGTTTGATTCCATCATCTTTTAGGGCTTTGAAAAATTCAACTGGGATGCCATCATTTCCACTAGCTTTATTGTTTGCAGTGGTTTTTAGGGCCTTTCTGACTTCACTCTCCAGAATGTCTGGTTCAAGTTCAAATTTCTCATTATTGTTATTATCAGGAGTGTTGAGGTCCTTTTTGTAGAGTTCCTCTGTGTAGTCTTGCCATCTTTTTTTGATCTCTTCTGCTTCAGCTAACTCTTTTCCATCTTTGTCCCTTATCATGTTCATTTTTGCTTTAAATGTTCCCTTGATTTCCCCAATTTTTTTGAAAAGATCTCTAGTCCTGCCTCTCTTTTGTTTTCCTCCATTTCTTTGCACTGTTCGTTCAGGTATTTTTCCTTATCTCTCCTTGCTTTTCTTTGAAATTCTGTATTCAGGTGGTTGTATTTTTTCCTTTCTCCTTGGACTTTTGCATTCCTTCTTTCCTCTGCTATTTTAAGAGCCTCATCAGACAACCACTTTGCTTTCTTATGCTTCTCTTCTTTTGGTATGGTTTCTCTTGCTGCCTCCTGCATGATGTCCCGTGTCTCTGTCCATAATTGTTCTGGTACTCTGTCTATCAGGTACAGGACATTAAATCTGTTCATGACCTCTACCATGTATTCTTTAGGGATGTTGTGTAGGTCATATCTGTCTGGTCTAATTGTTTTCCCCATTTTCTTTAGTCTAAGCCTGAATTTTGCGATCAGTAGGTTCTGATCTGAGCCACAATCTGCTGACTGAATGGAGGTTCTCCATCTTTGATTGCAGAGTATGTAATCAATCTGATTTCGATGCTGGCCATCTGGTGATGTCCATGTGTAAAGTCGCCTCTTTTGTTGCTGGAAGAGGGTGTTTGCTATGACCAGTGTGTTCTCTTGGCAGAACTCTATCAATCTTTGCCCTGCTTCATTCTGTGTTCCAAGACTGAATTTGCCTGTTATTCCATTTACTTTTTGATTTCCTACTTTGGCATTCCAATTTCCTAAGATAATGTGGACATCATTTCTTGGTGACTGTTCTATGAGGTGTTGTAGGTCCTCATAGAACTGGTCAACTGTGGCTTCATCTGCACTAGTGGTTGGTGCATATACTTGGATTACAGTGATATTGAAAGGTTTGCCTTGGATTCTGACTGACATCATTCTATCATTTTTGATGTTGTATCCCATTACTGCTTTCCTCCCTCTTTTGTTGACAATTATGGCTACTCCGTTTTTTCTGAGGTTTTCTTGCCCACAGTAGTAGATATGATGGTTTTCAGAGCTGAATTCACCCATCCCTGTCCATTTTAATTCACTGATGCCCAGGATGTCAATGCTTATTCTTTCCATCTCGTTTTTAGAGTTGGATACAAAGGTTAAAATCAGAGAGGTATCAAATGTGATACATCACAACTAACAGGTTTTTATATGCTGCTATATATGTTGTATGTTATTTATTGTTATACTATACCATCTTTACAGAAACTACCTCAGTAGTATTCTCTTCCACATCCTCTCAGGACAAATGAAGAACTTGGTGCTTGGCCCAGGCCAGTCACACAATCCTAGGGTTAGGATGTTTAATGGGTTAGGATGTTTGAAAAATCCTAACTAAAAATATGTCAGATCTTTCTCATCACATTGACCAATGCTATAATTGTGATTCTTCTTTTAAAAAAAACACACCAAACAAACAACTCAACAGATCATATTGTAAAACATACACTGGTTGAGGCTGTTAATGCCAACAGGTGAATTTCACTCTGAAGAACATATGTGTCTGGAAATCTGTAAGACTGTCTGTTATTTTTCAATCTAAAAAAAAACATGTTTAATAAGCTCCACTCATTTCTATAACAAGAGATAAATGAATAATACTCTGCATCAATAATACAGCTCCACAGTCATTGGCAGTACATGTTATCTACCACTGTTGTCAGGTCTGGCATTGCAGGCACCTTTGAAGTTGAATGCATTGCCACTGTGACACCACAGATGTCAGACATCTCATTAATTATTTTTTAGTATTCAGGAACATGAAATATCAGGAAGGAACACTGTTATCTATGGATCTACAGTTATACCTCATACAACGTCCAAACTTGGTTCCACAAGTTTGGACTTTATACCGATTTGGACTTTGTATGAGGCATGCAAAAACCTAGCCACGATGTCTCATACAACATCCAAATCCTTGCCGCGATGCTTCGTACAACGTCATTTCCATAGAGATACATTGTACTGTAACAGCACAGACTTCAGGGCAAAGTCAAGGAAACAGACAGGAAACTGACAGAACTTTAAGAAATCATTGTCTAAAGGCTAAATACATTACAAAAACATGTCAAACAACCCTGATTGTCCAAGAACCTGAAGAATACTGCAAAAATCCCAGGAATGTTTCTAAAAATTCTGACAAAAAAATTCAAAAAAATCCAAAATTAACATGGCAAGCGTGTGCAGCATAAAATTACACAATTGGACATGTATCTTGCTTTGTCTGTTTGTGTGTTGAGTTGTTTAAGCAGGTCAACTGGAATTTAATTCTTAATTTTTGCTTTTTTTCCATGGAACTCTGACAATTTATATCCTGGCAGAGAACTGCAAGCACATTTGAAGTTCAATGCTTTTATATTCTATTAATATTTGTTACAAGATTCTATAGTTATTATAGGAATAGGATCTGAGTGTAATGTAACAGGGCTGATGATTATCTGCAATGCAAAATCCAATGCTTCAATGATATCCTGGTAAGGAAGTGATGATCTAAACTGATGATAGCCTTCCCATACCTCAAAAATATGGTTGGCAATGCAACTGAAAATTGATTCCAAATGGCAGCCATTGCATGTATATAAGGGATTTACCATTTGCAGCTAGAATTAGAAACTAGATTGGTTTAAACCAGGGGTTCACAACCTTTTCAAGCCAGGGGCTGGGTCATGCTTTCTCAGTCAGCTTTGAGGGACGGATGACCATTTTGCTCTACCTGCATGATAGGGTGGCCAGCTTCAAAGGGGTAGCCATTTTGTTTCTGAAATGCCCTTGGAGGGGTGGGGGGGCACATGAAACAGCACCATGGACCAGATCTGGCCCTTGGCCTGATTTAAAATGTGTTTACTTCAATCCCAACTGAATTATCTTTTTTGGCTTACTAACAGTTACATGGATTCTTAAATGGGAAACTGGTTTATTATGTTCTGACACTTTCAGCCTTAATCTAATAGTGATATACTATTATTGCATCTGTGCATTATGTTATACCTGTTTCATCAAGGTTAAAATGTCTGTTTTGTTTTCTCACTATATAGTCTGGGGATTCTCAATCTGTGGCCCATGGACCGAATGTGGCCCACATCACAATTTCATGTGCGCCCCCCTCCCCCGCTTCCACCACACCAGGAGGTGCCATGTGGTGGAGGAAGTGCAAAATGGCCATCCAGCCCCTGAAGCTGTTTGAGAGAGTGTAACGTGGTCCCAAGCTTTAAAAGGTTGAGAACTCATGGTATAGTCTAAGAAGCTAAATCTTGTCAATCAGCATCTGTTGATGGACACCCAAACTCTCTGTCCAGCAAGAAGAGAAGAAAAGAGACATTTACAATGTGTGGAAGATGTCAAAGGATTAAATCTGTCTCTGAACAATACTGAATGAAGAAGAAATGAACCAAAGCCCTAAGTGACCCACAGAGAGGCAAAGTACAGCAGGAAGAGCATTAGAAGGAACACTGCAGAAAGAGTGAGCAAGAGGATCAAACATGAAGATAAATTAAGCCTTTAAGTACAGATCTGAAAGGGGAAGCACTTAAGTGCACCTTCTCTGAAATCAAACCACCAAGAAACTCACTGCACTTCAAAACCAGCAACTTTCTCAGGAGGAGAGAGCCATTCTTTTTTTGCCTATCTTTTTATGTTATGTGGTGTGTGTTTTTAAGCTGTGCAACCTCAAAGATGACTTACTGTGTTGCAAGAATGGCCTACCATTGAATCCAATGTGGCCAGTATTCATAGTCAGGATTGGTCACATCAAGAAGCATAGTGAGCCTCAGGAAAGATTGTCAGTTATTTAAATTGGAACCTTTTTTTGGTGGAGGGGTTGACATTGCCAAAGACAAGCACCTGTAGTTCTTCCTTCTACATTTACCAAACAACTTGCCTAGCTGTCAGTGGATGTGGAAGGGAGTTTTTCTAGACACATGATGTTGTTTTGAAACTCACAAAGGCGCCAAGTTTGATTAGCTGTCATCCAGTTACTTCCCTGTAAATAATTTAACCATGGTTTTCCTCCATTGAGCGTCTGTATATTTCTGATCCGTGTTTTAACCAATCGGATCTAAACCCACCAAAATGTATCTATTATTGTATGCCCCACTTGTATAAATGTGTCCTTGTTTCTGCCCTGAGCCAAGTTGTGTTGTGCAAGCAATAAAGCTGAATCACTTGTGTTTGACCCAACTAATGCTGGTCTCTGTCGTCCTTGCACCAAACACAACACATGAATAACTGGAAGTGAAAAATGTAAGATGGAAATTCCTGTCCCACTCTTCTGCATTTCATGGAGTTCTTGGGCTGCTTCTGAAATTTGGAGATGCACAGTCTCCAGTGTGGCATAAATAAAATTGGGACTGGGGAAAGTGCTACGAATTGTCAAAGAAGACAAAGTTTCTTTCAGAAGGTAACTTCGTCTCCTGAGAAGGAGCACTGCAACCTGCCCTTCCACCAGCCTCCAAAGTGCCAAGAGACTGTGATGTTTAAGGGCCATAGCAAAACAATTGGTCTAGGCTTATTTCAAGTACAGTATTCACAACACAGTGGTTAGGTTGCAGTACTGCAGCCAAAAAAAATTCACTGTAAATTTGATTCTAACAAGTCAAGGTTAACTCAGCCTTCCATCCTTCTGAGGTCAGTAAAATGAGTATCCAATGTGTTTGGGGGTGGGTGGGTTTGATTCTAATTATATTATGAACCACCCATACAGAGCTCTCAGCACTATGGGGAGGTATATAAGTGTAACTCCTATTGCTATTCGCTCAATCTAACCAGCAAGACTGGAATATATTCTAACCATGCTAGCCTGTGGTACTTACCCAGTTATTATACAGTAATACCTCATACAAAGTCCACTTCATACAACATCAGATTCATACAACATCGCCTAATTCCTTGAAAAACTTGCCTCATACAAGGTCGTGTGATGTTGTATGAGGCATTGGGGTTTTCCCAGGTTGCATTGTGCCTGGGCAGTATAAAAGGCAGGACACATGCATGCATTGCTCTTGTGGGTTTTGCATGAGGCAAAGAGTGTTTAGGAGTGGTTTTGAGCATGATTTTGGATTTTTTCAAATTTTTTCATCAGAATTTTTAGAAGCATTCCTGGGATTTTTGCAGTATTCTTCAGGGACAATCAGGGTTGTTTGACAAGTTTTTGTAATGTTTTTAGCCTTTAGACAATGATTTCTTAAAGTTCTGTCAGTTTCCTGTCTGTTTCCTTGACTTTGCCCTGAAGTCTGTGCTGTTACAGTACAATGTATCTCTATGTATCTCAATGTGTCCCTTATGTTGAGAACCACTGCTCTAAAGAGAAAGAGCTTATTTTTCATTGTATTCATGGATATCTCCTATAGGATTTGTGAGAGCTTATTTTTCACTAGCAGAGGGCTGTTTTAAATTGTGTTGGAAGTTTAAATTGTGTTAATGCTTGTTAAAAATTGCTTAGTCTGTAATTTTTAAAATGTTTATTTATACATATATATTTTTTGGCTTGGCTGGCTGTTTTATGTAACTGAATAATGTTTAGTTTTTGTTTTTTTAAAAAAATAGTTGTACCGTAGGTAATAATTTTAATAATGTGAAAGTAAAGGTATTTTACATTCAATGTTTTTAAAATGTGTTTAGTTGTTTTGGGTTTTTATTTGAGTTAAAACTCAGCACAGGATTTTAATAAATTTTTAATTTTATTTTATTGACATATGTTTGTGATTTGTGTTAAATTGTGTTTTCGTGTAATTTTTTTAACTTGTTATAATTGCGACCTTTTGTGTAAAATTGTGATTTTGTGTTATTGTTTTGATTTGTTTTTACTGTTGTGGCCTTTTGTTTATGGCTGTTGTGTGTTTTTGAATTGTTTTTACTATTGTGGCCAGCAGGTGGTGCTGGTAGGGGTTTTCTTGTATTTTGACTGTTTTATTTTTGGATGTTTTTGATTGTGTTTTAAGGTATTTTTTGTAAATTATTTATTTATTTATATAATTTTTGTTGTTGTTGTGGCTTGGGGGGTTTGGTTTATTTCTGTGGGCCAGCCTGGCTGGCCGGACCACGGGAATTCCAATGCAGCATGGTGGGGGGGCAGGTGTTATTTCCATGGGCCGGCTTTGCTGGCCAGACCGCGGGCGTTGGGGAGGGGGGCTTTATTGTCTTATGGTGCTTTGATTGTGTGGAATCGTGAAAGTAGATCGGGGTTTCCCCTTTAATATCAGTGGGTGGGGGGTTGCAATCCCCCTCTCCGCTGGTTCCCCGGTGGTTGGGAGGTTTGTGGGGACAAAAGGGGCATCTCCCCCTAACCCTTCTGGACCCAGGAGACCAGGGAGAGTGGATGGACCCAGGAGACCAGGGAGAGTGGATTGATTCCCCCCGTCCTAAAAAAACCTCCGTTTTTAAAGAGAAGAAACCGCTTGGTTTTTTTGGGTGGTGGTAGATTCGATCCCTTGTCCCTGTTCTACTGGGTCCAGAAGGGTTGAGGGGACAGATCCCTTTTGTCCCCACAATCCTCCCAACCCCAGGTGAGCCAATGGAGAGGGGGATCGCCACCCCCCACTTACTGATATTAAAGTGGAAACTCTGACTGGATTTTCCCTTTTAATGTCAGGGGGTTGGGTTGGAATCGATCTCCTCTCTCAGGTCCCATGGGTCCATGAGGGTTGGGGGGGACAAAAGGGGTATGTCCCCCCCAACCCTTCTGGACCCAGGAGACCAGGGAGAGTGGATCGATTCCCCCCTCCTAAAAGAACCCTCCATTTTTAAAGAGAAGAAACCACTTGGTTTCTTCTCTTTAAAGACTGAGTATTTTTAGGAGGGGGGGATTGATCCACTCTCCCTGGTCTCCTGGGTCCAGAAGGGTTGAGGGGACAGATCCCCTTTGTCCCCACAAACCTCCCAACCCCAGGTGAGCCAGCGGAGATGGGGATCGCCACCCCCACTTACTGATATTAAAGGGGAAACTCCAATTGGGACCCTCAGGTGCCGTTGGTGAGGGAAAGAAGGGTGGTTGGTGTTTGCGTGGCTGTGAGGCGGTGAGTTTTTTTTAAAAAAAATTGGGCACCAGCTTCCTCAGGGTTCTGTGCGCTCATGTTGCGCAGGACTCTTGGGCTTGTAGTTATGGGTTTGTGATTTGTGGTTGCGTTTTTTTCCTGCGGCTCGATATTGATTGGCCACGGCATATTTCTCAATGTTCTTTGTGGTCGTACCTCTCAGCCTGATTGGCTGTGGCACGGTGTGGCGCAAAGAACATTGGGAAATGAAGTTGTTTCCCTTTTTCGCGTTTGTGGGGCTGTTGCCCCACTGCCGGTTTTCTCAATCCTTCGTTGACCTGCGGTCCCAGTTTGCCCGTGTGCACAAATGGTGGATGCAGGTTAGTAGGGCCAGGCTTAGGAACCTATACAAATTTCCAACGGTTAACCCTTTGTTTTATAGGTTAAGATTGTATTCATGGATATCTCCTATAGGATTTGTGTGAAAATGAACCTGGTCAACCAGGATAGTGAAATATTCCATCTTCACAAGTTCTTCAGCCTGTTGACCTCCATTTGTGTATTAAAGCATGGACATATAAAATCCAAGGAAAGAGGAGAAAAGGTAGGATATCTCATTTACATGTGATGAGTTTATTTAATGCTGATTTGTTCCTTTGGTTCAATCTGGTTTTAGAAAGATTAGCCAGCCCAGGGTATGCCAATTGTATTCACAATCTTCAAGGGGGCTCTTTCTGTGTACCCCAAGGTACACTTCCTTGCCCCAAGGAAATGTATTATCTCCAACAATGTATAATATATATACAAATAGTCAATCAATTCCTGACAATACAGAATTGTTCATCTATGCAGATGACACAGCAATGGCCATACAAGTATCAAACTTTGATGAGGTAGCTGGAAAACATACTGTAGCACTTGAAGAATTAGGACAGTATTTAAACATGAACCATTTGAAACCTAATCCAAACAAGACTGAAGCTTGTGCTTTCCACATTTGAAACCAAGAGGTAAGAGTTGAGTTGGATGTGGCAAGGGAACCAATTACAGCATTGCTCTGCACCAAAATACCTTGGTGTGACACTTAACAAGGACACTTTGTTTTAAGTAGCACTGCCGGAATACCAAAGTTAAAGTTAGTTCGAGCAACAATATAATCAGGAAGTTTACAAACTATCAATGGGGAACTCAACCATCCATACTCATCAATTATCCATGTTCCTCAATTCTGCTAGCTCAGATCCAGGAAGAGCTTTATGGCAAGAACAAACATTCTTGAGGGTACACAAGAGCAAAATCACATTAGGAGATAGGAGTTCAATGGACAAGGAACAACATTAAAGGAGGATATAGCTGAGGAACTGTTGAGCGAGTATTAACTGCAACACGACAGCAGATCGGGGGTTAACCAACAAGTCATTTATTATAGCTCAGTTCATAGTGATTTCAGACTGGGGAAAACCAGGATGAGGTAGCAACTTATATAGAGACAGGAAGGCAGTTACAGTGATACATTTGCCCCAACATTAGTTAATATGGGAAACATGTGTGGAACCCAATCAAGGTACATTGAAAACATCTGAACAAGGCGCCTTACAGAAAGGGCGCAAATACAGCAAAGACTTAATGATAACTGCAACTTAAGCAAATTACGTTAATAAACATTTGGACACAGCAGGAACTCAACATCCCCTACATCACTTGGAGGACTCTGATTAAGCTGAGCGTTAGAGTGCCTAAATGTAAGACCAACATGCTCAAGTGGGGCCTGTTGGCTGACAACACACTGTATGAATGTGGAGAGATACAGAATTTGGCTCATTTACTAGTCTGCCAATTATGGTCAGAAATAGGCACCAATGAAGACTTAAGTTTGGTTAACGACAAAGTCACAAAGATGGCTTCATTTTGGCAGCACAAGGTTTGATCGGGACACAAAAGAAGAAGTAGGACTTGTTTCCTTCTCCTATTAGAAGTTTCCTTCCCATTCAAAGAAGAGATTATCTGGTTTGCCATGAGCAGAAGCAACCATTTTAATTACTTCTGCTAATAATAATTTTGTGTCAGAAATTATTGTGAGTTGAAAGGATTTTTGCTGGAGAAACACAGCTCAGGGGACACCCAAATGAGGCTCCTTTCATGTCCCCAAGATCTTTTCCCACTGAAGTGGGAAATGTGCTATAAGCATATACTGTATCTTTCTTTGGGCATGATTTCTTCATTCAGCCTGTTCACTGAAATGACTCAGTCATCAAAAGAAGGGAGTCATAAATAGAAATGCTCAAAGGATTCCCAAACACATCCCAAACTTGCTTCTGATTAATTTCTCTTCCTTTCAAAAAATAAATTGATTTCTCCATCGAACAGTAAATAGAAACATTGCTATGTTGCTCCAATTACAGCAGGTAGATACACCAGGTCAAGAGCTTAGGCCAGCTGTAATAATGAGTAGGAATGAACTTAGCAGAAGCCACTGGATTCAAGAGTAACTCAATAACTGAATCAACTGCAAAATTAGTGAGTACCTCTTTGCTTTGCTTTATTTCAGAAGAGGATAAAATATATATTGTCCTAATTGCTCTTCCAATTTTGCTCTCAGGTATAGCTGCAAAATATAAATAGTGCATTAATATGAAAAATTTCCACATGGTGTTTTTTCTTTTATTTCTTGCTCTATGCTTCTACTTACCTTCAAGGGGGGAAATGACATTTGAAGTATTTGTATATCTCACACCCCCAGTAGGCTACTATTTACACGCTTTGCTTTTAATGTGCACAGGAAATGTTTTTCTTATCTTTCTTTCTTTATTACTTGAAGATATATCCAGATTTACATAAATCAGAAAACATTAGTCTCACTCCCATCCCAGTACACATAGACTCTTTCTCTCTCTCCTCTCCTTATGCTACTTTTTCTTTCACCCTGATCTTTTTCTGTCTCCATCCCATGACTCGTTGAACTGCATCAGATTTGCCTTGGTCTAAAATCCTTTAATTCATGTCCCCAGGATTTTTTCTTTTTCTTTTTCTCCTCTGCTGGCCTCCCAGTTCTCCTCCACAATATTAAAGTAAAGGTCACCCATGCTCAAAAGCCAGTTGTATCTGACTCTAGGGTTCAGTGCTCATCTCTGTTTAAAGCTGAATAGCCAGCATGGTCTGCATTTGCAGAGGTTTCCATGGACATGTGGCAGGCATGCCTAGACACTGAAGGGAATGGAACGCTGTTTACCTTCCCACCGAAGTGGTATCTATCTACTTGCGATTTCTTGCTTTAGAACTGCTAGGTTGGCAGAAGATGGGACAGAGACAGAAGCTCACTCCATCATGCAGTACTTGGGTTTTGAACTGCTGACCTTCCACCTCCCAGTCAGCATCTTAACCACTTGAGCCACTGCAGTCCCTACTCCACAATATTACATAACACGTGTTTCTTTGGGCACATCCAGACAGGTGAAGTTTTGGACGTCTAATTTGGTCTTGAAAAGTTCTTAGTTTTAGTACAATCTGTTTTATCTCTCAAATGAGTGATCCTTCCATTCATATTGATTGCTAGGTTTTTTATATTGAGAAGGGTGTGGACAGGTATTTGGAACACTCTATTTCATCCTACGTTTTAATATTAGCACTCCCATCTCCACCGCCTTCCCCACCTTTCCTGTGGCAATTCAGTGGGGTGTGGCAAGTTTCTCTCTTTCTCTTTTTGTTAAATAAAGTAGGTGACTTAGCGGAATAGCAGTGCATCTTGCTAGTGGGTTACAAATAATACCACCAATGTATCTCATTTATAGCACTGCATAAATAGGATCTTCATGAGGAAAGGCTCTACTAAAAGAGAGGTGTTTGAATCCCAACATGGACACATGGGTGCAGTTTGGGATTTTTCTTGTGGGGGAAGAATATCCTTCACTCAAGGATCAGCTAGAATCCATGTATCAACAACTGATGGTATCCAAGCATGGCGTCATCCAATTATACACTTGGCTATAGGGAAAATGTTCTTATAAGCCTCTTTGAACAGTACAGTTTTTAGCTGTTCCTTGAAAACATGTATCACTGGGTGTTTTTGACTTGCTAAGTTTATGTTTTGTAGTTTAAAGAGAGGAGTTTGATAAGTACTCGTTACATAAAATACAGTAATTATAAATATAGAATTCATGTTGATAAGACAAGGGAAGGAGAAGAATTAATAAAGAATGACATTTTAATGTATACAATATGTAACAATTATATTGACAACATTAGTACAGAAAGAAAAATGCAACAATAAGTATGTATTCTCCCAACTTCAGTTATGTTTCTTTTTTCAGTTCTTTGTCTGTATGAATGGTTTTAATTAAATGATATATTTCAATTTTTCACTTTTCCTTCTCTTGCTTTCATATTTTTACGTTCATGTATTTATGTTTAATTGTGTATTGTGTAGTTTTGTTTTAGTATTTATTTATTTTTTGAAAATCCAAAAAGAAAATAATAATAAAAATATGAAAATGAAAATGTAAAACATCCAGCGATGGCATAGCTCCACTGGTAGAGCATTCTATAGTGTGGGCTCCACCACCGAGAAGGCTCTATTCTTTGTTGTAGTACTCATTTACCTGAGATTAAGGGATGCATGGGAACTGCATCAACACAATCTGACCATCTGTTTGACTGCATACTAATATTATCTGTTCTCTTACAGGTTATCACAGTTGCCAATAGATGCAAAACTGGGAAAGAAAACAGGCAGTTGTGTCAATCTCAGGAACAAAACTAGAAATTATTCACCCTCTGCTTTCAACAGAGATGAGTCCACAGCAAAAGCAAAACAAGACAAGGAGCTGAATGCAGGGCTAATCTCCCTTCTCTAAATCTCTCTCTCTCTCTTTCAGGCCTGTTTGTGCAGATTGTGAGCATATGAGGAGGAAATAAGTGCGGGCAGGAAGAAGCAAAAGAAGTGTAGAAGTTTGCCACAGCTCTTGATTAACAGATACTTCTACTGTCATAATATCTCCCAAAAATTGATTTCATTTTCACTTCCCTCCAAGCAACCCAGCATGACATCAGCACAGAGCCAGTGGGTAGAAATTGGGGAGATGGATGAGGTGGAAATGGAGGTTTAAGTTCCTCAGCAAGGAATTGTGGTGTTTATCACCAGCAATTCCCACCTCTCTCCTGCCACTTTCAATGCCACAACCCACCAAATATATCACAGTGTTTTCACCTTAGATAAGGCTGCTCACAGTTCGGTTTGGGTGTGAATTAACCATCCACTTTGGCTACAGAATGGGATAATTAGGAGTGCTCCACATTGCGCAAGAAAAAACAGAAACCTTCTAGCCCTAGCACTGTGCCAAAAGGAAGCAGGACAGCTCTAAAAAAGCGGGGGAGGGGAGGAATTGCTCTAAATCAAAACATGTACTGTATGGATTCCATAATTTGTTTAGAATGAAACAATATCAAAATAGCAATTACAATTAGACTTATATACCGCTCCAACACACTTAGTGCACTTTCACGGTGATTCACAAGTTAATTAGCATCCCCCCCCCCCAACACACACACACACATGCTGGGTACTGATTTTACCAACCTCAGAAGGAAGGCTGAATCAACCTTAGTCTTGACAATCAGGATCGAACTCACAAAGTTTTGGCTGCAGTACAGTATTTTAAGCACTGCACCACCAGGGCTTTTCAAAAGTGATCTACGGCAAGCTATAGTTCTCTGGATATGCCTTAGTCTCTCTCTCTCTCTCTCTCTCTCAATCCCCCAGATTTACCTCACATTAATTTACCACATCTAACAGTCATATCCTCAATTTATGCAAAATATTTATTTGTGGTGTGAATTGTGCAATGAATTATGAAAGAGTTAACCAGCATATCTGCATATGTAAATGTACTATGCTAATTCTCACTTACAACCACATTTTAATATTGCTTTGTAGATTGGAAACCAAAGGTAAACTAGCTGCAGGTGGCATGATTAGAAGTCAGATCTCTACTATTTAAATAGTAAAAGTAAATTTACTATTTATCAACTTTTTTTATTTGTTCAAATACATTTGTCAGGACAACTCAAGGAAGTTGAAAAAAGGAAGACTTAACATGATATAGACCAGTGATGGTGAACCTTTTAGAGATCGAGTGCCCAAACAGCAACCCAAAACCCACTTATTTATCATAAAGTGCCAACATAGCAACAGGAAAGCAATGCTCCCATTGGGTTGCTGGGTAGAAGAGCAGGGTCTGCTGGGGGAGGGAGGAAGCACTCCCATTGGGCTGTTGGGCTGAGGGGAATGGCAAACTCTGTTCTGGGGTGACTGCACAGGTGTCCACAGAGAAGGCTCCGAGAGCCACCTCTGGCACACGTTGTGAGGGTGTTCACAGCACGATCGCTGTGGCTCATGGCAAACCATGGTCATAAATCGTGGGTGATCGTTCTCCTGCCTCATCTGTTTATGCCGTAACTTAGAGGCCCCCAGTTTGGGCCTCTGACCATTAGTCAAGGCCTTCTGGCCCTCCCTACTATACCCAGGGATGGCACGCAGTCAGTTAGCCAACACGCAGCTGTCTGACCAATCAGCAAGGTGAGCACGAGGCAGGCATGCTGATATTTAGCCAATTATGTAACCTTATGCTATCGCAGGTAACCAATAAGGATATATTGCATACTCTTCTCTGGAATTTCTTTGTCCTGTTATTCCTAATAAACTCCATCCGGGCTATCTTGCCCTATGCCTCTTCATGAATCAAGCCTCCGCTGTCTCCTTGATCCCAAAACACAACAGCACGTGTCATAGGTTTTCCACCACTGACATAGACTGATTCAATAAAGGAAGATGCAGCCAGTCAACAAGACTTAAACAGGTCTGTTAATAGAATCATAGAATAACTGAGTTGGAAGAGGCCTTGTTTGTGTGTACATGTGTGTGCGTGCTTGCCCTGATAAACAACCAACCTCATCACATAACCATGAGTCCCCAGACAAATCCCAGTTACACCAAAGAATAGATTTTTCTCTTCAATCCCTTAGTCTTCAATTACTGGAAGGGTTATAGTATAAGGTGGCCCATTTATTGAGAAAATTGCAACATATCACATGCCAATTAATGACAACAATACCTGTCTCTGTTTATACACACTCTTTCTAGCAGTGTGTATAAATGCCATAGCTAGCTATAATGAAAGCGCAGCGCCAAAATGGCCGCCGCACTCTTTGCGGGGCCCCAACCCGGACTCAGACATCTGGGTGAGTTAGGGGGCATGGCCACCCCTCTATAAAAGGGGTGGCCACGAGGCAGCCGAGCTGCCATTTTAGAATTGTGACGGAGAGGAGAAGTTTTCTCCGTCGCTGTTTTTCTTAGTCTTCAGCTATTGAGCCTTGCAGTTCGTTTCCCTGCCGGGAAAGGAGGATTAAAGTACCCGGAGCCTTTTGGATTGCTAGGCTACCACGGTACTTACACGCTCGGAGTTTGATCCCTGGATAGGGATCCTGCAGCTTCTTTCTTCTCCTAGGGAGACATGGCTCCCAAGCGGAAGGCCCCGGCGCTAAAGCCACGGCCGAGGGGAAGATCTTTTACCGGCCCTGCACCAGAGGGGGGCCAGCCTTTGGGTCGGAGGATTGACCTCTTCCTCTTCCTCCTCCTTCTACTATTACTACAATAAATGCTTTATTCCTACTTTGTCTCTGTAAAGCTCTTGTACCTGCTGTTTTCTGCTTACCTAGAAATTAAATTTCTCTGTCTCAGGAGTAGCTTGCAGTAGATCTTAGTTTTTGTCTGGTATAATCACTTTTTCCATGGTTATAAGCATGTCATTCTAATCAATTGTCATTTCACTCAGTTCAGTAATGTCTCCCTAGTATAGCTCTTGAGGGCTGTGCAATGTCTAAGTTCAAAAGAAGACGGGGGAATGCCTGCAAGCCTAACCATTCAATAACAAACAAATCCAGATATGTACAGCAGAGGAAAAGAAAAAGAGAAAGAAACAGAAAGAGAAGATATAATTGTCACAGAATTGGGGGGGGGGATAACAATCTCAAGGGATAACAAATGAGATATATCTAATTCACAAATAATGTTTTAATAATGCAAATATAGCACTTGCAAACACATGGATAAATTTGAAGCCCAGTAGTCATTTGCAAACAAACCTAGATCCTATTAATATCCCATTCCAATTCTGAAATTACATTCTCTACATTTCTGAAATTATAACATGTTCATCACTAGGAGTTACATTTCCATGTTTCACTTTCTTTTCTCTTAGCATAATTGTAGCCTTAAAAATGTCACTCCAATTTTGTAGTGCCCCCCCCCCCCGGGCCAGAATCCTATTACAGTACTTACCGCTGCTGGCATACGTTCAGTGGAGTAAATTGATGCCAGTTAGGAAGTCAAGGTTTCTATGTCTTGTTGCACGCCAAGTTGTACAACAGGTATGTGGGAAGAAATACAAGTGGAACCAGCCTCTTAACTAGTGGCAACACACTGCTGAGTGCTATGTCCTCTGACTACAGGATTCTGGCTAACATAATAAAATGATTATTCTAATCATGTTATGCTTTCAAAAAAATTCTAATCCATAAACATAACTACAAATTTTACATAATTTATGGATCTCTCTCCCCCAGTAAGGACTGGATACTAATGGGAATTGGAAAATGTAATCATATATTTTCTGTCCTCCTGGTAAGAACAACACACTATCGTCAGTTCACACTATAATGAGATTATGAAGAGAGCAAAAATAATATTCTTAAAAAGCAATGTGTGCTCAAGATTGGGGCATGTACTGTAAATGGGCTGGACAGTTTGGGATTCATGATCAATAGGGAACATTCAGTGTGGTGTGCCCCAAATTTTATAGGTCTGATCTATGTTCCAACATTTCCCTAGAATTCATGCTTTTGTGGACTACTCACTTAGAGGGGATGAAATGAATAGACCTGTACCAGATCAAAGAATTTTTTTGGAATAAAAGTACTAAGACAATCTGATTTCTCCAGGGCATTGTAAATATCACAGGGTGTATTAATATTAATTTTATTTAAATTATTATTTAGTATTTGTATGATTATTATTATGAAGTTTAAGAAATTAATTATCAAGCCATATTTCAAATAAAGTATATAAGATTTAATTGCCATGTACAAAGATAGGTTTAATAAGGTATTAGTATATTAATGTATGAAGGCAATAATGCATTTGTATGGTTTTTCTTTTTTCTTATGTATGTATTATTGTTGTATTATTGTTTATTGTATGTTAAAAATTCTAATATTTTTTTTAAAAAAAGAACTAATTGGTAGAAATTCTACTACAAGGTAAGTGAAATATTTGGGTAATAGTTTTACCCTCAGTAGTAACTGTCCATGGCTAAATGGGGAATTGAACCCACTTCTTCAGTCATAGTCCATTACTCTATTCACTGCACCACTCTCAGGACAATGCTGTAAGTTAGAGCCATGCCTTAGCCTGCTTAATTTGGGGACAAATTCCCAGACCTGATTTCAATGAAATGTTCAAGACTTTAAGTCAATGTTGACCCAAGTCAATCCTAAAGACTGACTCCCACCCATATACCCAAATCTCACGATTATAGGGGCTCTGTAAAGTGCCTCCAACTGTTAACTGGCAACCTATGGTGCTTAACACTACCCTTCAACACTGCCTGTTGTGGACTGTGACCATTGATTACCTATTTATTATTAACATTACATGCTAATTTGCCTATGTATCACATAGGAAGTCAGCATTGGATAGGTAAAAATCCATTGGCTTCTTTTGTTCACCTATACTCAGGTGACCAGCTCAATCATACTGGATCTCTAGGGTAAGCAGAGGGAAAATGAAGTCAACACTGGTGCAGGAAGGGCCTTTAAACCTTTTCAGTCTTCATCGCCAAAGCTGGCAGTGTCCTGATGCAAATGCCATCACTGTCCTTGTTTCTTCCTGAAGAGAAACAAAATCATGTCCCCTATCCACCTTCAGACAACTTTCCTTCAGAGATCTCAGTTGATTAGCTTACTTCTGTTACCTCCTCTCCTCCCAAACAATTCCAGGGGGGGGGGGGAGAGAAAAAACTGGAATATGCTATCCGATTAAAAGTAAGGTAAAGCAAGCAAATAGTTTCATTATGAGTGGAAGGAGAACTTAGTGGAAGTAATTGGTTCTGTCCAAACACAAAACAAGTGAGCTGTTAATTCAAACCAAAGCTTCTGATGTGTTTTTAAAAAGAAGGTATTTGTAGCAGAACCTAGATAAGATGGCTGGCCCTGCTAAAGGAAAGAATTGAGTAAACCAGTCTGGAGACTCCCACTAGAGTGGCAGAGTTGCTGCCCAGGGTTCCTTTGTTACCTATGCTTCTACTATATGACAGTCTGTGTGAAATACTGTATATTGAAGTGTTAACTGGCATTCTTCCAACTGAACTGTTCACCCCAGCTTCTTTTTGGCTTGGCATTATAGTCTAGGAATGTCACATGTATTTAAGAGTCAAGGCGGCCTAGACATGCAGTGCTTGCTCTGGGCAAACATCCAATGCTGAGCATCAGGAAAAGATGACAGAGTACAAGTTGAGCATGGAAGCAATGTTGTGGGCTTCGTGACTATAAAGAATGATTCTGTTAGCTCTAGGGATCCTTTTTTTCAGCTTGTGAGAAGTCAGCACCATGCATTACTGGTGCATTGATCTTTATGCAAATGAGGAAGTATGCACATTCCAAACAAGAAATGTTGCACACTTTGATGGCACACCAAATTAAAATCTATTTAAAATAGATTATGGTTTAGAATTAAAACATGTTTAGCACGTAGAAATGTTTAACTATGTTTCTTGATGATCCATCCATCCATCTAATGAACACTGGAGACTACAATCGCTGACAACTAATGTTTGGAAAACTAAAACTGGCCATTCTGGCTAGGAAATTCTAGACCAGTGGTGCCCAAACTTTTTTTTCCTGGGCCAGTCCTGCCCCCAACATACAGGTGCAGGGGCCAGAGGCTGGCTGCTCCTTTCACTGATGGTTCCGACGTCAGCCGTGGTGGTGACAACAGCGATTGTGCTTTGTCCCCATTGCATCGAGCAGCCTCTGGCTCAGTCCCCTTGCTTCAGCAGCCTTTGGGGACATGGATCACTGCACTGGGGAAATTTTCGGAGCCTTCCCCTTCATCCCATGCATGCCATGGGGATTTCCTAGTGCTGTGGATTTTGAAAGGGGGAAGGCCCCCAAAATTTCCCCAATGCAGCGAACCATGTCCCCAAAGGCTGCTGAAGCGAGGGGACTGAGTCAGAGGCTGCTTGGTACAGCAGGGACAAAGTGTGATCGCTGCTGCCGCCGCCACAGCTGACATTGTAAGTGACGTCAGGCAGTGGGGGTGGTCCTAGGAGAGCCCGGGTACTCAGCCTAGGTCAGATTAATTATATGCACCATCCTAACTGGGCCCACAGGCCGTAGTTTGGGCACCACTGTTCTAGACTTTGTAGTTCAAAGCAGTAACATTTCAGCTAAAATTTTATTTTATCAACAACACTTCATCCATCACCCAAGCACAGACTAAATTATGCTGAGCATAGTGAACTCTGGAAGGAGAGGTTCTTTAAAAACTCTTTCCCCCAGCTCACTGTAAATTCACTATACCCTGCCCAATACATTTATGTATATGTGAAGTTTCATTTCATTTTGTTTAATGACTAAAACTTGATGCTTCAAATATGTCTTAAACCAAGAATGATGATGTCCACAGTGGCAGACTGCTACTGACTAAATGATACCTTCTGTGACTTAGAGATGACACAGCTTGTGCACAATGCAGCGAGGCTGCATGCACTCCAAAAATCACAAAAGGAAGCCTTTAATCTATCACAATCGCCCACTGCAGATGAGACAATTGCTGTTATGCTGGCGGACTTGCCTAAGTGGACTTAACAATTTTAAAATCAATTTAATTCAGTAAATGTTTTTAAAAGTTTTCATTGTTCAAGTTTGTTTCTTTTTATTAGTGCATCTGCACAATGCCTTTTTAAAAATTCATTGAGCATATTTATTTTCTTCCCACTCTTCTTCTTAGAGATTTCCAACAGTATACATGGTTCTCCAGCTTAACCTGTACAACAGCCCTTTAAAATCCAGGTGGGTGAAGAAGAATTTCTGGCACAAAGTCAACATGTCAGTTTTTGTGGCTAACTTGGGATTTCAGTCAGGATCTCCTCAATAGTTTAAACCCAGGGGCCAGCAAACCTGGCTCTCCAGGTGTTCTTGGACTTCATTTACCAGAAGCCCAAGTTAGTTCACCTGCTGATCACAGCCTCTGGAAATTGAAGTCCAAGACTATCTGGAAAGCCAAGTTTACTGACCCCTGGTCTAACCTTATACTCTTAAAATGATATCACCAGGTTTTTAGGTTGGGCTTTTGTAGTATTGGTATTATATATCTTTTTGTTTCTGGTAAAAGACATGACTTGGAAGATTCAATGAAGTACAAAACATTCCTATAATACTGTAGCTAGACCTAGTCTTCTGCTGAAAGGAGTAACAAATCCAAGAAATAAATGTACTGGTTGGCTTTCAAATGAGTCTATACTTTATAATCTAAATGATATCAATTGCTATATATCATTGTAATTAATGGGTTATTGAAGTGTTTTGGGATCAAGGAGACAACGGAGGCTTGATTCATGAAGAGGCATTGGGCAAAGATAGCCCGGACGGAGTTTATTAGGAATAACAGGACAAAGACATTCCAGAGAAGAGTATGCAATATATCCTTATTGGTTACCTGCGATAACATAAGGTTACATAATTGGCTAAATATCAGCGTGCCTGCCTCGTGCACACCTTACTAATTGGTTAAGCAGCTGCATGTTGGTTAGGTAACTACGTGCCATCCCTGGGTATAGTAGGGAGGGCTTGACAGCCTTGAGTCATGGTATGAGAGGCCCAAGCTAGAGGCCCAGGCCTAGGCACCAGGCATCTAAGTTTCGGCATAAACAGATGAGGCAGGAGAACGATCACCCACAATTTATGACCATGGTTTGCCAATAGACACAGCGATCGTGCTGTGAACATCCTCACAGGTTATATGTACATCCAAAAAGAAAAGGTTATAGCTTTAGCTACAAAAGACTAAGGCTTCCTTCCTTTCACTTTGGAGTTCCCCCCAGTCAGTCAAACTTCAGAAGCATTTTGTTTGATCTCCAGAAGCAAGATGAGAAGGCTGACATAATGGGTAAGGAGAGTAATTTCAAGAAACAAATGGTTACCTGTAAATGTGATAGAAAAATTGGAAAGAATTGCTCTGGTAATGTGTAAAACAGAAATTCTATACTAATGAGGTGATGAAATCCAATTTTCTAGACTAACATGGATCATGATCCAAATTAGCGTTTTTAGGTGTTCACAAATATTTTTGGTTCCTGCTCCCAATATCAATTCCATATCACTTTGCAATCTGTTTTAACACTACCAATCTTTTAAAAAAACTTTTTTAAAAAAAAATAAGGGCAGAAAGTTGCCTAGAACAGGTAAACACAAAAGCTGCATTAAACGTATGGAACTGGTATTGTTATATTCATGTGGATTTCAAAGATTGGTGCTGTTTAGTAACTGTGGGTGGGTGGCATACTCACATCTCCAGATGCTGAGAAAAATGAAAGAAGGAAGAACCTAGAAGACATTTGGAAAGAAAACACATTATCATTTCAGGAAAAGAAAAAGGAGAAGAAAAAAATGCAAGGGAATAAAAGTGGGTCATTTGCCTCTGCAAATGTGATAAGAAGCTTAAAAATATACCCTGCAATGAATAAATGTATTTTTGAAAGGTTACATGACCTAAATATGAACTTCTGGCATCAGCTCTTGAAGAAGAAGGGAGGAAAGAAGGGGGAATAAATGAACATTAATCAAAGAGCCTGGGAGAATAGAAAAGGCTTTTCTAGATTGTGATATCTACTCCAAAGGAAGCCCCTTTGAGATCACAGGAATTTACTCCTAGATATGTATTTAATACAGCCTTGGAAACATAAATAGATCAGAATCAGGAATAAAACTGATAATTTAAAGCATGCTGAGGTATGGATTTGATTCTTCTGTTGTCTTAAAGTTGAAAATAGTTATCCATACATATTTCAGAACATATTTGGAATTGACTTGCCAATAATTGTTCAGTATCACAAGTATAGAACATAGTAATACTATACCACTCTGTTTTGAAGTAAATGTAGTTCAATGGAATTCATTTCCAGGTAAATTGATACAGACCTGCACCTAAAATGTTTTGCAATGTTTACCTCAAACATTTCCTAGACAGTCCTGCTGGCTTTCCAAAGGTGAACCCTGCTTCTAAAATAAATATTTTAAAACAGCACTATCACATAGGGATGTCATTTCATCTCTTTTCCTTACATTTGAGGAACATTGTCCATACTGACACAGCCTAATTCCTTATTTTCTTTTTACTGAAGCCGACGCGGCTTCATTAGCAAGAGAGTCCAGGACATGGGCTCCTCTCCCCATCGGCCGGACTGCTTCAGGAGGAGTTTGAGCAGGCTTTTTGATGAGGAAGCTTCTGGCAGGCAAGGGGAGCTCCCCTTTCTCGCCAGCAGCTTCCTCACCAAAAACCCCGCTCAAAATCCCCCCACCACCCCAAGAGAGGACTCTTCACATCATTCAGAGACTCTAAAATGGCATTTAAAACCCTCCCAGATGCAATGTATTCTGGGGAAACACATTCCATATCATGACTTTTCCCCATAAATTTGGATGTGATTTCCTCAGAAATTGCTTCTGTAAGTTCGGTTTTCTGTTACCCGAGGCTTCCATAACCCATGGTTTTACTGTATTGGACTTTACAGCCTATTGTCTGATCCAGAAGGGCTCTTCTTATATATTTTGTTGTATTTCTCCTCCATTTTGTTTTTAGGCTCCTCTAATGGTATAAACATTGTTGTTGTTCAGTTGCACCATCAAGTCCGACCATTTGCAACCCCATGGACTACCGCACACCAGCCTCCTTTGTCCTCTGCAATTGGCTGCATCCTGGCCAGATCAACACACATCATATCAATGATTCCATCCATCCACCTCATCCTCTGCTGCCTCTTCTCCTTTTGCCTTCAATCTTTCCCAGCATCAAGGCCTTCACAATTGAGTCCTATAGTACATGAAACCAATTTGTAAAAGTGAAATATGGCAATCATCCTGATTTTTTATGTAATACATTTTTTCCTGCTATACAGATCATGAAATAATCAAAAATTGACCCAGTAGGCTACAATGTAAATTATTTTCTGTTTAGATCCTATAATTCTTCTATAAATTAGGTATTAATTGTTGCTTTGTTAATACTGTCCTTTCAAAATGATTTGCCCCTCCAAATACAGTAATACCTCATACAAAGTCCGCTTTATACAACATCAGATTCATACAACATTCCCTAATTCCTTGAAAAAAGTTGCCTCATACAAAGACTTTGTATGAGGCACTGGGGTTTTTCCCAGGTTGCATTGTGCCTGGGCAGTATAAAAGGCAGGACACATGCGTGCATTGCTTTTGTGGGTTTTGCATGAGGCAAAGAGTATTTAGGAGTGGTTTTGAGCGTGGTTTTGGATTTTTTCGTCAGAATTTTTAGAAGCATTCCCGGGATTTTTGCAGCATTCTTCAGGTTCTTGGACAATCAGGGTTGTTTGACATGTTTTTGTAATGTTTTTTAGCCTTTAGACAATGATTTCTTAAAGTTCTGTCAGTTTTCTGTCTGTTTCCTTGACTTTGCTCTGAAGTCTGTGCTGTTACAGTACCATGTATCTATATGGAAACGACATTGTACGAGGCATCGTGGCAAGGATTTGGACATTGTATGAGGCATCGCGGCTAGGATTTTGCATGCCTCATACAAAGTCCAAATCAGTATAAAGTCCAAACTTGTGGAACCAAGTTTGGATGTTGTATGAGGTATCACTGTAATAATAATTTCGTGTCAGAAATTATTCTGGGTTGAAAGGATTTTTGCTGGAGAAACTCTGTTGAGGGGTCACTAGAATGAGGCTCCTTTCATGTCCCCAAGAGCTAGGACAGAGATGGGTGCTCAATCCATCATGCGGTACCTAGGTCTTGAACTGCTGACTTTCCCAGCTTTCCAGCTAACAAGGCGAGCTTGTTAACCACTGAGTCACTGCAGTCCCTTGATCTGTCACGACTGCACTTTCTGATGTTGTGAAATGGTCCTGTGTATTAAGCCTCCCAACTGATTTCCTACATTATTATAAGACTCTTAAGCATTTGCTGGCTTGTTTTGCAATACATGAATGACAGCATTTTTAAAAAGCTGTATCTGAGGAGTGAAAGCTGGAAAGCATTTTCTTGGTAATCACGAAATCTAAAGTGGATAGCTTACTATGACTGAGTAATGCATTTCGAACAGATATGAGTGCTTTCATGTACTTAACACTGGGATTTTCTTTTTGATCTCAGTTTCCACATTTAAAAGCTTCCTAATCTCATATTTTTTTAGCTCATCTTGAATTTTTATCCAGAATTGCTATCATGATGGGTACACATACATGCCACATTGCCCCTTCTTGCTGAAGTCCACTTTTATTTTATTTTTTATGGCTCACACTCAATTTCTTCTGTGTGACCAATGAATCAAAGTCTCCAACCAGTATTTCAATTAATAACTCACTTTTTGTTTGAACAATGCTATACAATTTCATTTGTTTTATTAAATTAGACCCTGCCTCCACATCAAAAAGTTTGACTGATGACAGAAGAAAAGTCAGGTTTCCTGAAAGGATATTAGCCTGAAAAAAGAAGTGTGCATCATAATGATAATTGTCATAATTTTAAAGATTTCAGTTTGTTCATTGTTCTTGTGTTGTTGATCTATTCCAGTGGTGGTGAACCTATGGGAAGCATGCCAGAGGTGGCACTTGGAGTCCTGTCTGTGGGCATTTGTGCAGTCACCCCAGCACAAAGTTCACCCAGTCCCTCTGCCCTGCAGCCCAATGGGAGCACTTTCTCCCTCCCCCAGCACAGAGTTCACCTCACCCCTCTGCCCAGCAGCCCAATGGGAACACTTCCTCTCTCTCCCAGCACAGAGTTTGTCCTGTCCCTCTGTCCAGCAGCCCAATTGGAGCACTACCTCCCTCCCTCAGCAAAGAGTTCACCCCACCCCTCTGTTCAACAGCCCAATGAGAGTGTTTACTTCCTCCCCTGTTGTGTTTTGGCACTTTGTGATAATTAAGGGGGGTTGGGGTTGCAGTTTGGGCACTCAGTCTCTAAAAGGTTTGCCATCACTGCTCTATTCTCTGATTTCATCAAGCTGAATGCTGATTGACACAAATAAATGGAGACTGCAATAAAGATGTCAGAAGAGGAAGACTTGGAAGGGCAGCAATGGAAGAGCCATAAAAGATCATCAAGTGTAAGGCTTTGTAATTGAAGACTAAGTCCAAGACCCACTACACTTTCAAATTCTCACTCATTGTGTACAAGCGTGAAAGTTGGACAGTAAAGAAAGTTGACAGGAAAACGTAACTTGTTTGAAATATGGCATTGGATGAGAGATTTGTGGATGCTCTGGACTGCCAGAAAGATGAACAAGTAAGTCCTAGAGCAAATCAAGCTGGAATTGTCTCTGGGGGCAAAAATGATGAGGCTGAGGCTGCCGTATTTTGGTCACCATGAAATGGCAAGATTCTCTGGAAAGACAATGATTCTGGGGGAGGTTTAAGGCACCATGAAAAGAGAAATACCAAATGCCTGCTGGGGACTGAAGGTCTTTTTAGATCTCCATCTAGACATGACAGGTGTCCTGGTAAGATATAATTTGATGGTATTCTGTTGCTTTTCATAGTTCAATGCTATGGCACTGTGACGAACTGCCAGTTTACTATTCAGGGGACATTGATGAGATCATGGATAGTGCAGTTCTAATAAACCAATTAGAAGATTTTCCAGCAGGATGGTGCATTCTATGTCGTAAATTAAATTGGGGGGGGGGGGCAGTTGTTTGTTTGAAAGGGATTGTCTGAGAAATGGAAAAGGATGAAGAACTCTGGTTAGGATTCAAGATAAATGCCTTAGCGAAAGTATAAGTTTTATACTACAGTATCTGAATTTGGTATCTTGAAGTTAAATAGAGAAACATTCTTACAGGTTTTAAAGAAGGTCATTTAAGAACATTTTAAAGTGACAAAGTGACATTTTATCTGATGTAAATGTATTCTAAAATTTGACTGGAAGTTTTAAGTTCTAAGAAAGCTACTTTTAGCTATAACATGCTCTTATTTTTTCTAATAAAAGTATTTATTTGATTGTTATTATAAGTCAGCTTAATTGAGTAAGATCAGAGAAGAAATGCAATAACGCTACCGGACAGGATTTGCAGCTTCTCCTCTAAATCCTGCAGGACTTGACCCCTCAGTCTAGAAGCAGCTGTTCTATGTCTTGCAGGACTGGACCCTCTTCTTGCTGCAGTTTCTAAGCACTCACCTCAGAGCCCTAGGGAAGATTCTGGGCCTCCATAGACTCCTCTTGGAGACCCTTGGTGCCTTAGCTTTTCAAATCAGAAGCTTCCCCAGCAACAAAGGTCAGCTTCTTCGGTTATTTGTCTCTCTTGCCTTGTTCCTGGTTTGTGCTGTTTGATTTGATTTGATTTGATTTGATTTTTTTTATATACCGCTTTCCTCGTCTAGCAGATGACCCAAAATGGTTCACAATAAATAGAAACATACAGAAATACAATATAACAATAGTACAAGGCAAAATACGGTTTTACAAGTAAAATAATAATAATGCAAAATTACATAACAGTACATAGTATTACACTAATTATAATGCAAAAATGCAATAGATACAAATCAGCCAAAACCACCCACAAAATCCCCTGCCTTTAGAGTCTGGCTTGTCCAGGCCCTACCATAGGGTCCGACTGAACAGGGGCATGAGGGATGATTTGCTGATGTGGCTTCAATTCCTTAAAGGATTCAATGGGGTCTCATTTTGGAGATCTGACCTACTGGTATCCCCTCGCTTCCAGGTTCAGTCGGATGCATCTGGGTCCCTGGGTTATGGGATTTACTTCAAGGGGAAGTGGGCATATGGTCAATGGCCGGCAGCTTGGAAGGGCACGGATCGTCTACGCGATCTCACGTTCCTTGAATTCTTTCCCATTCTGGGGGCTTTGATGCTATGGGGTGCGGAGTGGGCCAATTCGGTCGTCCATTTCTGGTGTGACAATGCTGCGGTTGTGCACATTGTCAACTCTCAGACGTCTAAATCACCCAGAGTCTAAATCACCTCAGACGTCTAAATCACCTCAGATGTCTAAATCACCCAGAGAATTGGTGCATCAGTTTGTTCTCTACAGCCTACGCCTCAATGTGCTATTTCGGGCTAGGCACATACCAGGTATTAATAACGAAATTGCTGATGCTTTGTCCCGCTTGCAGATCTCCCAGTTCCGTGCCTTGGCCCCGGACACAGAGGAATTTCCCTCGCCGCTCCCGGACAACATATGGACGTTTGGCAAGGAGAGGTGAACCGGGCGATCGGCATGTCGCTGGCACCCCGCACGCGTAAGGCGTATCTCCACACATTAAGTACCTTCCAGGCTTTTTGTGCACAATTTCGATTACCAGAGACCTGGCCTATACCAGTGGCCCAGATTCTTCAATTCATGGTTTACCTGCACAGTCAGGGCCTAGCTCCCCGCACCATAGCATCCAGGCTGTCAGCACTGGCATTTATGGCCAAGGTGGGGGGTTATGCTGACAGCACAAATGACTTCCGTATACGACATGTTTTGGAAGGGTGGGCACGGGAGCGTGGATGCTGCCCAGACGACCGCCACCCAATCTCTCCAGGGGTACTTACCCACCTTGCACGGGGCTGGCATGACCTGTGTTTTGGCAGGTATGAGGCAGCCCTGTTTCATGCGGCTACCACGGTGGCCTTTTTTGGAGCGCTCCGCATCAGTGAGCTTGTGCTACTGTCTAAGGCGGATGCGACGCGTAGGGCACTGGAACTCGAAGATGTCTATGTTTCTGATGAGTGGGCTCAGTTGAGGATACGTTCCTCGAAAGTTGATCAGCACGGTGTAGGCAGTGGTGTAAGACTGCTACGATGTTCAATGGCAGACATCTGTCCGGTTGGTGCCCTACAAGAGTTCCTTGCACTGCGTGGTATGCGCCCTGGCCCGTTTTTATGCCACCAGGATGGGTCTCCCCTTACTAAATTTCAATTTTGGAAGGTGACCGGTAAGGCACTATCCAGTGTGGGCCTCCCCGGGGCTCGTTATGGCACCCATTCTTTTAGAATAGGGGCTGCTTCTACTGCAGCTGCATTCGGGTACTCTGGGGCTGAGATACGCCAGATGGGAAGGTGGGGGTCGCAGTGTTTTCAGTTATATGTGCGCCCACTTCAATTGTGAGTACCAAGTAAGTCACTGTCCTCTTCCTTTTTTCTTTGACAGACCCTGGGTGTCGACTTACACCGGTGGCAGTATGGCTGGTGGGCCATAGCTATGTGCACAGGGCAGCGCAGTATGCTGCGCCGACAGAGTGGAGACCCCAGCTGGGACTACGTGCGTCCGCATGTCTAAGGTGGTACGGTAAGCGCGGGATGTTATGGCGGGAACTGTTGCCATTCCTTTTTTCCATCAGGGATGCTGACCTGCCTGATGTCCTGATTATACACCTCGGGGGTAATGATTTGGCCCAGGTCACCGGCCTGTCGTTGAAACATGCGATCTGCGGTGACTTGGCTTACTTGCATTATGTGTGGCCTGCCACAACCCTGATTTGGTTGGACATGATACCGCGTCACGCTTACCGGGGGGCATTAACCTCCAGGCCCTTGACCGTGCTCGTCGCTCGGTGAACAGGGCAGTAGCCCGGTTCATGGTAGACAAGGGCTGGGGGCGCGTCGTCCGACACCCCGATTTTAGTCTTCAAAATTGTGAACTTTACGCAGGGGATGGGGTCCATCTGTCACCAGGAGGTATGAACCTCTTTTTGGAAGATCTGCAAGCAGGCCTGTTGACCGAGCTGACGGTCTGGGGGGGGGGCAGTGAGCCTTTATTGAAGCCTCCCCGTGTGGCGGGTAGCACTGGTAAGGTAAACATTTATGACCCACAGGTATCCGGCAGGTTCGCAATTGACTGGACAACACTAGATAGGCACAAGTTGGTTAACGTTGTCCGGTCAACGACGAACCAGGCAATGGGGTGATGGCACGAGCTAGGCAGCATGCATCACCCCGTGATTTCACGGATACGCGTCAGAGGGTGGGGTCAGTAGTTAGTTTATTGACTACGGTCAACAATTTGTTTGTTGCCAACAAACAAATTGATACAAATGGATACATTGTAACCAATTGCCATTGGCAATTTTGGGAGGTACCTTACCAGTGTTACTGCGGCCTGCTTGCCTTAAGAAGTATAATTGGTTGAGTACCAATAGAAATTTATAATTCGGACTAGGGCATGAATCAATAAATGTGGCCCAATGCCGTTATCCACTTTCACCAGTGTCTGAGTCCTTTTTGGGGGGGTGCGCCTGCAATGCAAGCGCGGCGCCAAAATGGCCGCCGCACTCTTTGCGGCCCCCCCACCGGACTTGGGCATCCGGGTAGTTAGGGGGCGTGGCCAGCACCCTTTAAAAGGGCTGGCCACGAGGCAGCCGAGCTGCCATTTTGTGAATGCGACGGAGAGGAGAAGTTTTTCCCTCCACCCCCTCCCTAGTTAACAGTGTGATATTTTGGTCGCTTCGGGGCCGGGTGGGAATTTTTGGCTGGAACCTACAATTGGCTCTGGGTTCTGGCTTTTTTGCCCATCCCACACTGTTGCTTAGGTTTGATACAGGGGTTTATTACTGTTGACTTTGGTCACATGGCGGGTAGCACTGGTAAGGTAAACATTTATGACCCACAGGTATCCGGCAGGTTCGCAATTGACTGGACAACACTAGATAGGCACAAGTTGGTTAACGTTGTCCGGTCAACGACGAACCAGGCAATGGGGTGATGGCACGAGCTAGGCAGCATGCATCACCCGGTGATTTCACGGATACGCGTCAGAGGGTGGGGTCAGTAGTTAGTTTATTGACTACGGTCAACAATTTGTTTGTTGCCAACAAACAAATGGATACAAATGGATACATTGTAACCAATTGCCATTGGCAATTTTGGGAGGTACCTTACCAGTGTTACTGCAGCCTGCTTGCCTTAAGAATTATAATTCGGACTACGGCATGAATCAATAAATGTGGCCCAATGCCGTTATCCACTTTCGCCAGTGTCTGAGTCCTTTTTTGGGGGGTGTGCCTGCAAATATGGACATGTTTGAAGAGATTTGGGTCTGACATACCTTTACTTCCTCAGGCTGCCTAACCCAAGGAAGGGGTTTGGAAATTGGAACATAGCTTTATAGCCTGCATTCTGTGGAGTGGACAGGGCAACATTAGTTTACCTGAGAGGTTAAACTGTGTGTCTGTTTGTTTATTGCATGTGTTGTACTTCCTCACATCTTTGTTTCACCATTCATTAAGTCCAAAACATTTTCAAAAAAAGGTCACACTGAGGGACTACAGCCACATCCTAGATCTTCTTCCTTCTGACCACTCCTAGTAATTATAGTGTACTGTAGACTATGTGTTCATCTGGGTACCACTAATACTGGGTAATTCTGGAACATATGTGATTGTGTACTTAAGCTTCCATTTTAAAAAGCCAGGAAATTCAATTCTTTTAAAACTCTTCAATTTATAAATCTGTGATATTGTGCTTCTAAAATCAAAAAGCCAGAAAATGGCCTGATATTCTGCACATTATCATGTCTGTTTTGCCTGCAGGAAAAAGCATGAGGTTTTACACAGCAAAGGGCTGCTCAATTGTTGTCAACACCAATGGCAGCAATTAAGGCAGTCTACATTCACAAAGAATGTTGTACTATTCACTCAGTGCCATTCATATACAGTAGAGACCCCAAGCAAAGGAAAATTTCAGAAATGTATTCTTTTTTCCATTACTTAACTCATAACTCAAACAGAAGACAATTGTCATTGCTGTTTTTTCTGCAAGTGAGAATGGTGGTGCAAACATGAGGTCATCCTGTGGTCCATCTTGACTGTTTCCATTCAGACTTCCCTTTGCTATGTGAAGCCTGGCAACCTTCTGGTAACACAGCCATGATATTGTGCATTAATCTTGGGTTACTGCAATAATCCTGGTATTTTGAATCATGTTTACAATATCACAATATTCCACATTTATAAATCAGATTTTTTAAAAAGATAATTATATTTCATCTAAGGCACAGGTAGAGAGCCTCTGATTCTGGAAATCTTGATGAACTACAAGCCTTGTCATTCCTGACCATTTTGGCTGTGATTGTTGGAAAGTGAAATCCAGAAACCTCGGGTGGGCATTAAGTTCTCCCATTGCTTAAGTTATGATTTTTATAATTCAAATCACTTGAAAATTCTTGCATAAATATATGCCCTGCTGACATTACAGCATAGTAATTCAGATTTATTCCAGGTAATAACAAATCTTCTCTATGTATTGCTTGTTGTCATTAGCATCTCTAATCATATTTTATCACTTTATGATTAGCATCATATTCCAGGTTGGCTTGTTTCATTTTAGGTTTAATATGCTTTTCTTTTTTAACAAAAAAGATTTTCTTTCAAAACACTAATATGTATAAAAACAATTTATTACAACCTTCATTCATGTCATTATCTTAGTGGCTATATCCAGGCAGCAAAATTAGAACCAGATAATTTTTGAAAACAATCTAAATTAGACACCTTCTCCCCCTGCCCCCAATAGATCTATGTGAATATTTACTGCAGTGAGAAACAAAGGAGGTGTGGGGAGAAAATACAATTTTAATGGGAAATTATTTGAGTGCATTGCAGCAAAGAATTTGAGTGCAATACAAAATTGCATATTGTCTCACTTGGCTTCAAACGACTTTTTGTGATGCTAATGAACAAAGCATCTTTAAAAGCACAACAATGAAATGAGTTTGTAGCAAGAAAGTATATAGTGGATGCAAGGTTACAAAATTAAGGTCATATACTCTGGAGCTGATAAATTCTAACTGTAGCAGATTATTTAGCATGAAAGAGCAATAAAAAAATTAAACAAAATAGGATTGGATGCAATTTAAATAATCACTTCTACTAAGTTATTTGATACACGATATTAAATGAAAACAGACCATAACTTTGTGTCAATTACAGGCATCAGAGTCAACAACAGAAGACAGCTGCCAAGATGAGAAGAAAAATTACCATGGTTATCAGTAAAAATCTCAACCTATTCTTCAACTTTTTTTCAAAATGGTCTCCAGAAGTCCTTGGTAGCAGGTGATGATTATGTAGCATGATTAGGAGCACAGGAGATATAGGCTACATATATGGCATGTATCAGGAAGCTTAACAAAACAGTCTTGTCTTATCTCTTATATTTGCGTGACAGTTAGTGACAGTGGATGTAGCTCTTAAGTGGTCCTGACCCTATTCAAGTGCAAACATGATTGTAGCTCTCTTTACAGAAGCAGGGGATGGGCAGTGTCAAGAAGCCCTACATTCCACATAATGTCATCACATAACTCCATCTGCAGGTATCCATACCTTTAGTGTGAATGCCTCTACTGGCAAGAATTTCCTAGGTACATCTATATGTGCAGAGGATTGTGTGTGATCAAGAACTATGCATAATAAGGTTCCAGTTTCCATGGAAAACATCACAAATCCAACTGCAAACACAAAGGCCTCTTAAGAGCTGGTGTTTGTGCTATTTACATGAATACATGAGAGATAGAGATCCGTTTTCATGAAATGCCATGTGCGGGACTACTTAGTGTGGTGAGTTTTACCCACATTTAATAAGTACTGTAAAAGGCTTCTCTGTTTATAGTTGAGATATGGAATTCTATATAAGCTGTTCTGCTTTTTTGTTGTTGTTCAGTCGCACAGTCGATTCCGACCCTTTGCGACCCTATGGACCATTGTCCTCCAGGCACCTCTGTCCTCCACCATCCTCCTCAACCCACCCAGCTCTGTGCCCATTGTGTCTAAAATACCATCTAGCCATCTCATCTTTGGCCACCCCCTTCTGCTTTTGCCTTCCACCTTTCCTCTCTTCTCTCTAAAATAAAAATCAGTATTGCTTTCTAGGAGCATTTCCTTCACAGGGCTGGACACAATGATCCATAGGGTCTGGCTCTGCAGTTGTAAGATTGATGATGATGATTTACTAGCCCAGAGTTTTCCAAACTTTGGTTTTTGAATTTCAATTCCCAGAAGCCTAAGTCAATTTCCCAAAGCTCTGATCAGCCAATGTACTGAGGCTTCTGGGAATTAAAAACCACTGGTGTTCCATGGAACATAGTTGTGCAAGTAACTGATTTGTTTTTTTAAAGAACGAATTCCTCTAGCCTTGAAGAGATATAGAAAGATGATCTAAAAATACTTTATTGTTCATTGAAATAACTTTTACTAACTGTAAACCTTTTAACTACAGAATCATAGCTGCTATCCTTGCTCCAAGGATTATGGCAAAGAATATTTCTGCCATGGTCTCAAGGCTATACACTAATTTTCATTTTAAGGCTGCTGTTCTGTTATTGCAGCTTTCTTATTTCAATCGTGAGTGGCTAATAAGCCATTCTTTTTCTCGGAGAAAAAGGCACACCTTAACACAGCGAAGGGATTTTAATATGTCAGTCAAGCAGAAAGCAATGCTGTCAGGAAGCTAGACTCCATTAAAAGCCAGTATGCCTAGCAAAGTCATCCAAGGTGGAATGTTTACAACTGAGACACCAGACTAAGATGCATCTACTCTCTTCATGGGTAACAAGCCACATCAGCAGAAGAGAATGGATAGTTACTACAATGATGGGGGTGACAGCTACTGGGCTGCAGCATTAGCTGAAGGAGACACTAACAGAGGTTGCACAAGCATAGACACTCAAGCTAACATTTGTTAGTACTGCACAATGGGTGGAAATGGTAAATCAATACTGAAATTTTCTTACCATTTAATTTATTTTAATATTTTAATTTAATAGTCATATTTATATATGCCGCCCACTCAGGCAGAACCCGACTCAGGGCGGCATTACAACAAGTTCTAAAAACACATAAAAACACTTTAAAAGACCCATATCCCACCCACTTTAAAAGACCCATATCCCACCCACCCATCCTACCCACTATAAAAAGAAGAAGAAGAGAGAGTTCTTAATTGTTTACATAAGCCAGCAGGCGGGGGCCGTGTTCCCATTCGGGCCCCACACCTGCCCTGCCAGCCAGGTCTTCAATCCTTTCCTGAAGGGCAGCAATTCTCTTTGAAGTCTTAGATCTGTTGGCAGGAGGTTCCAGAGAGTTGGTGCGGACACGGAGAAGGCCCTCCTTCGGGTGCTGGATAGATGTGCACCCCTAGCTGATGGCACTATTAGAGAGCCCCTCCGGTCCGCTCTGGTTGGATGGGCAGACACTCTTGGGATGATGCGGTCTCTAAGGTATCCTGGCCCACTGCCATATAGGGCTTTAAAGGTCAAAACCAGCACCTTGAATTGCACCCGGAGACAAACCGGTAACCAGTGCAGCTCCCGAAGTAGCGGTGAGGCCTAGCCTTTTCGCCCACATCCCATCACCACCTGGGCTGCTGCATTCTGGACCAGCTGAAGCCTCCGAATGGTCGTCAAGGGCAGCCCCATGTAGAGCACATTACAATAATCTAGTCGGGAAGTGACCAGAGCATGGGTGACCATAAGCAAGGAGCCCCGGTCCAGGAGCGTGCGCAACTGGTGAATCACCCGAAGTTGGGCAAAAGCCCTCCTGGCCACAGCCGCTACCTGTTCTTCTAGTAGCAGCCGTGGGTCCAGAAGGAACCCCAAGTTGCGCACTGGGTCTGTCTGGGGCAAAACAGCCCCATCCAGTACCAAAGATGGTAACTCCCTGGATAACACGGGGCCCCTTATCCACAGCCGAATCTTGCTGGGATTCAGCCGAAGCCCATTGGCCCCCATCCAGACCCCAATGGCCTCCAGGCATCCGGATAGGATTTCAACAGCATCACTGGGGTCCCCACGGGCCGAGATGTACATCTGAGTGTCATCCGCGTACTGATGGTACCGCACCCCGTGGGAACGAATGATCTCACCCAGTGGCTTCATGTAGATGTTAAATAGGAGAGGAGAGAGCACTGAACCCTGAGGCACCCCATACTTGAGAAGCCTAGGGCTGGACCTCTCACTCTCTAACCACACCGACTGGGTACGGCCCTCCAGAAAAGAGGAAAACCAGGACAACACAGTGCCCTGGATCCCCAGTCCTTTGAGCCGTTCCAGAAGGATACCGTGGTCGACGGTATTGAAGGCCGCTGAGAGGTCAAGAAGAGCAAGGACGGATGGATAACCCCCGTCCTGCTCCCGCCAGAGATCATCCATCAGTGCGACCAATGCCGTCTCCGTACCATACCCGGGCCTGAATCCTGATTGAAAGGGGTCTAGATAATCCGCTTCCTCCAGGACACTCTGCAGCTGGCGCACCACCGCCTTCTCCAAAACCTTACCCAGAAAGGGCAGGTTGGAAACTGGCCTGTAGTTGTTAAGGACAGCTGGGTCAAGGGATATTTTCTTCAGGAGGGGGCGCACCAAAGCATGTTTTAGCGGTGCAGGAAATACCCCCTCCCATAATTATGCATTTATTATCGCCCCGACCCAGCCACCTGTCACCACCTTGGAGGCTTTCACCAACCAGGTGGGACAGGGGTTCAAAGGACATGTAGTAGCACACACAGCTGCAAGGAGCCTGTCTACTTCATCAGGGACAACAGGATCAAACCGATCCCAGATCGTACAGCAAGACTGTGCTCCGGTGCCCCCCCCCCCGACCCTCTCCATCCATGCCGGGATTCAGCCCTGAATGAATCCGAATGATTTTCTCCACCAGATGGTCAGCAAAGTCCTCAGCCGAACCCTGCCAACCGGGCACTGATCTCCCCCTACCGAGGAGGGACCTGGTTACCCGGAACAGGGTGGCTGGGCGATTATCAGCGGAGGCAATAAGGGTGGTGAAGTATTGCCGCCTCACCACCCCCATCGCCACTAGGTAGGTCCTAATAGCAGCTCTAGCTAGTGTCCAATCGGAGTCATCCTGGGTCTTCACCCAGCGGCGCTCTAGGCGTCTCTTTGCCCATTTGAGTTCCCGCAGTTCATCCGTGAACCACGGGGATGACCTAGCTCCACGGGCTCTGAGAGGCCGTAGTGGAGCGATTACATCCAAGGCAGCTGTCGTCGACCCACACCACAGGTCAACAAGTGCCTCGGGCGAATCGTGTAGCCGATCCAGAGGAACATCCCCCAGTTCCCTCTGGAATCCATCTGGATCCATTAGTCGCTGAGGGCGGGCCATTTTAATAGGCCCTGCCTCCCTACGATGAAGCATCACCCCCAGAAAGTCAAGAGTCACCAGATAGTGATCTGACCATGGCACAGGTGAGATGACTAAATCCTGTAATCTCAGATCACTCTGCCACTGCTCCGACAAGAAAACTAAGTCTGGCATGTGACCACTGCCCCTGGTCGGACCCCGAACTACCTGAGTCAGGCCCATGGCTGCCATAAATATCTATGATGAGACATCAAAAATGAAACAAAAGGCATTGTTGGAAGGCACTTAACCAGTTACTGGGGAAAGCAAAGGACAAAGACAAATAGCTATGTTGCTAATGATGCAACTAGATTAAAGTGAAGCCTTCTGGGATGGCTCCAAGGGGGCCCAGGGCACTGTGTGGTCCTGGTTTTCCTCATTTCTGAGGGGCCAGACCCAGTCGATGTCATTGGAGGATGAGATGTCCAGCCCTAGGCCTCTCCGGTACGGGGTGCCACAGGGCTCGGTGCTCTTGCCTCTCCTATTTAACATCTACATTAACCCACAGGGTGAGATCATACGCTCCCACAAGGTGAGGTATCTTCAATACGCTGATGATACCCAATTGTATATCTCAGCCCATGGGAACCTGAGTGATGCAGTTGAAGTCCTAACCAGCCTGGAGGCTGTAAGGGTCTGGATGGGGGACAATGTGCTTCAGCTGAACCCTGGCAAGACTGAGTGGCTGTGGGTTCGGGGCCCTGCATTATCCCGGGAACTACCATTTTTGGTGCTGAATGGCACCTAGAAGAACAAAAATCCCTAATCAATTTTTGCAAGTCCGTGAGATCTTTTACAATAAAAACAGAGTCAGAATGGCTTCCTGTATGTAGACGAAACAAGTCACTCATCCAAAATCTTTCTATGGGTGCAAACTGAGATTTGGATAGACTTTGAACTATTGATCCATTGATCTTTTTTCACAATGTTTTGTGGAACACATAACATCATCACTCTCTGCATTGTCCTGCTTTCATTAAAAATCATTGTCTTTTCAGAGACGCAGTGGAGCAATAATAGCATGATGATACCACAACTCAGGATGTACTGTAGAAAATTATATCACGTGAGGAATAAGCAGGAAAGACACTGGCAAGGCACAGCTACCATTGTATAGCACTTAAAAGAGTCTTCTTAGTACAAAGCAAGAAAAGCAGTAACATATTAAATGAACACCTGCCTAATCCAATTAAACAAATGCCTGAGGAGAGCTTCAGGAGTCATTGGATCTCATTTGCCACAGAAAGAATATGAGTTCACATTAGGTGAGGCCAGATCACTCTGTAATTTGTGTGTTTCTTATGTTCTTCCTTCTGTAAAGAAATATTTCCACAGATTTCCAAATTAGGATGCTTTTCAGGATGACTAAATGTGTGTGATTTTTAAAGTCTTCATGTTTTGAATAACATATTTGGCTTGCATACCTAATGTATGTCTTAAGTTATTAATGAGCTTGCTGATCTGAAGAAAGAAAATGCATAAATAATGAATGCCTAACTTAATGCTGGCTTAAGAAACTGGAAGCATAATGTTGTGCATGGTGTACACACACACACACACACACACACACGTAAAGTTGCCACTACTTGAATTTAGTTCCTCACATTTGTCAACAGCTACACAATAATCTTCTGCTATCATTTCAACATTTCATTTTGCTGGAGAATTTGAGGAGTTTAAATAAAATTTGCAGAGCAAGGGAGTGAGATCAAGAGAGATTACTGCTCCCTGTATGTGCCTGTTGGAATTTTTTTCATGAGGGAATTTAGAGGCACTGTAAGAGCAGACAGCAGTTAAGTACAAGATAAGGTAGTGGTTTTTTTTTAAGGAGAATAAAAAATGAACAATGCTTTCAGTGAGATGGAAGGGTACAATAAGACAGCCAGCAGAGGCTGGCATTGTTTCAGGTGTGCATAACTGTTCTTAATAGATTTATTAAGGTTACTTTGGGCTGTACTTCATCATTACCTTTCAGCTAACATAGGATACACAGGGCCAACAGATTTCTGTGATGCATCTGTTGATGAAATGTACCATCTCAAATTACAAGTGAGTGATGTGTTGGAATGTATCCTGTATAACTATCTCTGTCAATATAAAACTGGCATGGCAAGAATTATTATATACTTTGGGCCCCCTCTCTCATTGACTCCAAACACAAGATGTCTCCAGTATGAGGGAGATGGATTTGAAATGACCATAAAATGAATCAGCAAGTGGTTAGCTGAATTCTCTTTTCTAATCCAACAGATTTTGCTTCAATTTCTATTCCCATATTTCTTAGAGTAATCACTTCCTCATCTCACAAGCATTGCCATTTTCCCTTCCATCATGCTGACATCTTCTTCTCTGTATTATCTTTGACTAGATATTCTGCCTCCTTTGGGCCCCTGGATCAAGGAATAATTTATCAATAAACAGATTGCACTTTCATGGGATGTGTATCTCTCCCCCCCCCCCCAAATTTTGGTCAACCAGTGACAATGTGAGTCTTAATTTTTTCACAGGCAGGAAAGATTCGTTCATCTAAAAGTGAATCGGTACGTCAATTGCATAATCCTATTGCATGGCTGGAAAGTGCATTTTGGAAGTACTCAATGAATTCCAAAATACCTTGCATACTTAAGCATCTATACAGGCATATGTTGCACCTGCAGCCATCAAGTTCTCTAGAAGTATATTATGCATACTTTATAAGGAATAACTTTCCCTACAGTCTGAGGACTGTTCTCCAGTTTAATTACAGCAGGCTTTCCTGTCATTTTATGAGATGCACTGAAGACACGAAAGAGCTTGATTTATAATGTTACTTCCTGCACCATCAAGGCAGCATATCTTTGCTATTTTGGAGAAGTAGGGGATATGCCTAATATTCTGTGAACAAACTAAGAAAACAATATGATCTGTCCTGTGAATATATGATACATCATGGAACTAACCAACAGCATTTAATCATGTGTTGACTAAGAAAATATGGCAGCCACATTTTTATTACCTGTTGTTATATACCCAAGAGATGGCTAGATGGCTAGATGGCATTGTAGACACAATGGGCACAGAGCTGGGAGGGCTGAGGGGGATGGTGGAGGACAGAGGCGCCTGGAGAGCAATGGTCCATAGGGTCGCAAAGGGTTGGAACCGACTGTGCGACTGAACAACAACAACAACATATACCCAAGAGTTATACACAAACAAAGTCATTCCAGACAGAAGGAAGAACCAACATAAAGCAGAAAGGCAAGATAAGAAGTGACTGCTGCCCATGTGATGATACAGCAGGGACGGACAACTTGCAACCCTGCATAGTTTTTTGGATTTCAACTCCCAGCAGGCCAAGACAACATAGTCCGTTGTGAAGAATGATGGGATCTGCAACCCAACAACATCTGGAGGACTACTTGTTACCCACTGATGCAATATAACAACTATGACCAAAATAATGTACATTCAAGATAACCTGTTGGGGATAATTGTATTTAATTGTTAAGATTTCAGAACACATAGTTATACAATTGGGTGTCTGAACAACCACATCACCAAGAAGTAGAAGCAAATCTGGATACTAACTAAAGTTCTTCTGCTATTATGAGTTGTAAAAAGCCACCTTGATTTGTATACTTATCTTTTATGTTAGTTAAACACGGTGTACCTTTGTACCTGATGTGCATAAACTGATGCCATGAAGTCTCACTCTGATGACTGATGAAGTGGACTTGATCCACGAAAGCTAATGTTAAAATACAGCTATTAGTCTTTAAGGTGCCACAACTTTTTTTGTCTTTTTGTCTTTTTGATTTGTTTTGTTTACTCTCTGATAAGCCTATAAAGTGTATTTCACATTCTAACCTATGCTATTATTTGGTTTGGGAACCCAATGTCAAATTTTTTTTTGCTGAATCCAATTTTTTTGTTCACACACAAATGTTCAAACATGGAAGTGAGAACATAAATGCATATACGAATAGACAATATGCTGTTTATACTTGAAAGAAGTTTGATATGCAGAGTTCCAAACATCATAAAAGGATGGGCAAAATGCAGTCAATGGGCCACAGGCACTCCAGGAACTGAATGCAGACCCCTTCCCTGTTTTAAAGAGGGAACTCAAAAAGTTCTACATATTTCTTACTCCTGCCCTAATAGCTGCTACAAACGTTTTTCATAAACACTAAAGATGCAGAGTTTATAACATTTTGTGATTAAGCATAAATAACATAAATATGTTGACTGCTAATTATGGATCAGGCTAGCTTCTGTTGGAGGGTCACCTTTTCTCTTCATGATGGTCAGGTGTATATCTCTCATATATGAAAAGGCCATTTCTCACATATTCCATCTAAGCTACGAAATATTCAGCTGTAGGCTTCAGATGAGTATGTCTTGGGGGTGACCGGGCACCGAGGGTACAGGAGGCAGGTCACGATCATTTGGCTGTGATATTTCTCCTTTTATCTGCACACTCCCAATATAGCCAATTGTCACCTCTCCGCCCTGCACCTTGATCAGCTCAAAGAACTCCACCCGTCACTTTCAGGGAGTATGCGGTTATTTAGCCTTTGGTAGTGTAATTAAGCGGAGAGCATGGTACTTGGATATTGCCTGAAAAACACACATTACTCCTTTGATGTAAAACTCACAAAGAGCTTTTATTTTCCAATACATATTCCATTATGACAAAGCAAAGTACTGTATTTTGGACCATAAGACACACCTGACCATAGGATGCACCCAGTTTTCAGAGCAGGAAAACAACAACAAAAAATTAGTACTGTATTTTGCACCACCAACTAATGGTGGCACTGCAGGGGAAATGGGTAGGCAGGCCTATTGCACTGAGGAAGTAAGCGATACTATAGCCTAGCCTCTTGCTCTCCTTTAAACCAGGAAGCATGTTTCCCCTTCCATTTTGTCCACATGGAGTAGAGACAAAGGCATCAAGGTAAGTGAAATCATTTCTTTTTAAGCACAGGTTTGGTTTCCCACTTAAATGGATTGGGAACATACAAACAGAAAACTTTTGAATACATGAGATTTATTTCCAATGCATTTAAATGGGAAATTGTGATTTTCACCCTCTAGTGGCCACTTGTTTTTCATATGTTTTTTCCCCCTACCCCGGAACAGCTGAGAGGCAGCAGTAGAGGTCTTCAGCCAGCTGCAGCTGTTGTAGAATATCATTTTACAAAAGCCACAGCTGGCCAAAGACCAGCATTTGGGGGAGAAAAAGTGTGTCTTGTGGTCCAAAATATACGGTATCTGAAAAAGAACGTAGACAAACAGACAAAGTACATAGCAAAGGTTAGTTAGTAAATTTCCCTCAGCCCTGGCGGGCACATCTTGGGTATGTGTCTTCCCAGGGGGGAAGTAATAAGTCCAGCTGGTGAAACAATGGGTCACAAGCCAGAGGATCAAAGAACTAAGAGAAAGGCTGCTTCTTTTGTAACAGAAAGGAGCTGATTCCCTTCCACCTTTGGGATGGGGGTAGTCCTCTTCCTGACAGGTCTCAGTGTTGCTGGAATTTTCCTCTCACATTTTGAAAGGAAGGACTGCTCCTTATCTTACAGGTGCCCTGGTAACTAGCCAGTGCATCTGTGTATGTGTTCTGGGTAATTCTTGTCTGTGGAACTCATCCCTCCTCCCAGAAGAATGCCTGAAAGATAAGGCATCTACCTGTACAGGAAGATTGCACAGAAAGAACTGACAGAGTTAAAGCTATGCAGAGGCAAGATCATGACAGAGTATACTGACTGTTATATGTGATCTGGTCCTAGGCATACCTGTCAACCACAGCTCTGGACAATCCGGGACCTGCGCACAGAACCTTCTATGCAAGCGGCGTAGCCTTCTACGCAAGTGTAAAAGGGTTCTACACAAGTGTAAAAGCCTTTTACGCATGCGTAGAAGGTGACTTGCGCAGAAGGGCTGCATAGTACCTCCTTTCCCCCGCTGCCAAATTCCGGGGTTTCAGCAGCGCGGGGCGGGAAATGGAGCAAATCAGCGCTGAAAACCGTGAAATCCTGGCCAATCCGGGAAGGTTGACAGGTATGGTCCTAGGATAAAATCCAATCTCTTCTGTAATTTTAAAATTGGTGGCCAATTTATATAGCAAACAATGGACACCTGTGATTAAATTCCTCTTTTATTTTATTTGTTAAACCCCAGATCCCTAACCTTTTACCTTCAAGACAGAAAAGGCAAATAATCTGCCATCTTGTAAAAGTTTCCTGTTTTCACAGAGAAACCTGTTTTCACATAGTTCTGTGATTTGGATTGTTTCAGCTGAACCAACAGGAACTGAATCCACAGTCATATGAAAGAAATGTTGGCTTGTGTACAGACAGTGACTGGCCATTCTACACAAAATAATAATCAATTTGTTGTTGTTTGATTCTGCTTGGTTGCAGTTTTCTTTGCTCAGCAATTGTAAAGAATAATAATGTACTATTATATTGGTTTCTCTTTCCTCCATTGCTTTCAGCCTTCCACCCTTCTGAGGTTGGTAAAATGAGTACCCAGCATGTTTGGGGCAAAATGCTAATTAACTTGTGAACCACCCGGAGAGTGCTATGGGATGGTATATAAGTATGATTGCTTTGCCCTGCTAATGTTTCCAAAAGGTATATAAGATTGGTTGGTCTGACAAGACTCTTCATTGCAATCTGCAAAAAATTCATTATACTATACATGAAACCTTGGACAATTTGGCATGCTTGAATGTTCTAGTGATGCATCTGAAAATGGCACATGGATATAAAAATCCCTATTTAGACGTCCTGCTCTAGATCTTACTGGGGTCTCCATTGTCTTTTGTGACCTTTATTTGTCTGCAGGTCTTGCCTGTTATTTGTTTGCAGGTCTTGCCTGTCCAACTTTCCCACTCTTTCTAATTCAGATCCTGAATGATAACTCCTTCCTATAAATCCCCCACCCATTGGGCTGAATTAAAAAGTCCATAAGGGTTACACTAACGAACATTTGGTTTGCATTAGCCAAAGGCTCTTCATAGTTATCAGTTATTTTCCTCCTGAACTTCATGGAAGTCAGTCTTTTTCTGCTTCTGATTGCCATTGATTCTACATATCAAACTGCTGACCTTGGTGGAAAGTCATGCTTACTCTGGTTGAAAGATTAGGCAGAAAATAATGGGACAGGACTCATAGCGAGCTAGCTAATATTTAAACATTTAATAACTGGGCACAGTTATTAGATAAGCAGAAACAGAAAGTTGATTCAAGGTACCAACTACCAAGAATAAAGTTTTCAGATGGATTTTAAACACGAATCACCTTGAGCAAAGAAGGCATAATAGAAAATAAATATTTAGCAGATATTTTAAACAAAAAATAGAATTTATGTCATGTAGCTCTCTTTGAGTCAACTGTGATAATAATCTTGTATTTATGAAATTGTGTATGTTGCCAAAATTAGAATAAGATCTTCGTAATATAACTAAGCAGAAACAGACCTCATGCAGGAACAAATCTTTTTAAATTAAACCACAACTGTTTTTAATCTTAAGCAATTTATTCAGGAAAAAATAGACTATGAGGGCATAATGATAAAACATAATTAATGATATAACAATATAGGGCTAATATATTCAGCTATTTTGATCTTTCTGAAAGACCATGTGTCAGAATCTAAAGTGAAGGTTAACTCTCTTAAATTACAATGACAAATGAATTAGGTAAGCAATCTGTGAGATGCTATTCAAACACAGAAACATCTATGGCTGAGCAAATTTGGAAAATTGCTTCTTATAAGCAACTCATTCCTTGTTATCCTTGCAGTATTAAGAAAGACAATTTATTGTAGTTCCTTGTTTCATCTTTTAATAATAATACATTATTCAATATATTTTCACAGTCTGTTATTCCTTTCTTTTTGAAAAGGTATCTTAGGAGTTACAATGCAATGCCCCGTTAGTTTAAAATGCTGTGAGAACTTTAAGTTACTGGGGAGCAAGTCATACTGAACTCAGTTACAGAAGAATCCTTCTCCAAACCAGCTATTAAAAATTACTGAAATTGGCCCAGAAATGTGAAAAGAAATTGTTTCATGAAATCCCCTAAATGCCTTGTTTTGCTGATTCATTTTGTCGATTTTGTACAAAACTGACATGTTCAGAGAGCTATCTCAAAAGTGTTTTTTATTACTGTCTATTAATCCATCATTCTTGAGTTTTGTTATCGATCTTTGGCAAACATCCTTGTGTGAAGTTGTTTTGAAAACCCAAGTGCATATGATGTAACAAACTTTTTTTAAAAAATCGTGTCAGAAGCACACAAAGATGCTTTCTAGGTTGAAAGGATTTTTGCTAGAGGAACTCTGGACAGGGGACACCCGAATAAGGCTCCTTACATGTTCCCAAGTTTTTTTTTCAACCAAAGTGGTCCCTATTAATCTATTTGCAATTTCTTGCTTTTTAACTGCTAGGTTGGCAGGAGCTGGGACAGAGACAGGCACTCATTCCACCATGCAGTACTCAGGTCTTAAACTGCCAACTTGCCAACCTTGCATAGTATCTCAACAGTTGGAAAGGTAAGCCATAATGATGCTTTGTCAACCCATTTTTTTAATAATTGAGAGTTTAATGTATCATATCATATTTAGAGAAAACTCTAAATTGTATTATATCATCATATTTAGAGAAGACTCAACACAACTAATGACTGAGTTACATTGTTTTTAATAGGTGTCCTCTAAGTATTACATTTCAATCCAATCCAATGTAATGTGAAGAATTGAAACAACATTGTCCAGTCCTTTGTGGGCTGTACTACTTCAGATCTCAGGGTCATGATCCTATGTTTCAATCATATCCTATGAAATATTATCTCCTGAATGTTGCAAGCTGGCATTCAGGAAGAAAGCTAGACCACAAAATACTGACCCTTGTAGACAATAGAATGCACAACCTCGTGTTGATTTTAAGTGGGTTTACTCAAAGTACAACTAAGTAAGGATTAAACTCTTTGTGTCATCTGTTGCTGCACCCAAGGATGTTGTGCATTCTATTCTGATTCCTTTCAAATTCTTTCTTTCATATTTCTTTTAATACCTTGTGAGCAATTTATTCCTCTAATTTATTTAAGTAAATGTGGCTTTAATTCTTAACTGTGTTCTACACCTTTCATCTTCCACTTAGCACACTTGGATCAAGTTAACAAATAAGAAGATTAGCTTCCCAGACAAATTAGACTCTTTTTTGTTCTCATTGTAGTTTGGATGAGACTGCCAGACACTGTGGTGTCTGTTTCTAATTCTAACAGGATTTTAGTATTCATTGTATGTCTGTGCCACCATTTTGTCGACAAAGCATTACATACCTTAAGAAACTTTCATGGGAATCATTCCATGGATTTTCTGTTTGTTCCTTTGCTCCCTGCCTGTCTTGACCAATCATTACAATTTGATTTGGATTTTTTTTTTATTAATCCTTATGGGACTCAGTGTATCCTCCTGGATGACTGAGTGGAGGAAGGCATGACTTGGTAAGTTTGCCTGCTTGAATCACTTGAAGCTCTTACTATCAAACAGCACACTTTGTGTCTGATTGTGACAAACTAGGGCTTTAGTGTTTTTAAACGCTGATCTCTGTGAAGCTGGCATGAGGGTGGTCCTGTCTTTTGTTCCTTTTCAAACTCTGTAATTTTATGGATCTATAGACTTAAAAGCATGTTTGCACTTATATGTCAAAAAGGAGCTATCCACACTGCCACAGGAACTACTGCTTCAGTACTATAATGCTAGCATTGCCACTTCTGTGGGTACTGGCTGACTGATGTTCCTCTTCTTTGCCCTCATGTTGAGAAGAAAACCACTGCTAACCCATATTCCCATGGATAGAGTGAGAAAATGTAAAGTATGCTGCCTTTTGACAAGGGGATTTTACCCAATTATTTCTGAACAGAAGTATTCCCAGTGTATTCCATAGTCAACTTTTAAGTATGCCAGAACATCTTTCACCCATGATAGAAGAAAGAGCAGTAAACTGCTTCTGGAACTTGTACCAGACTACACTTCTGTTGTGTATTTAAGGAAACATGTTTGCCATTTTGTCTTTGTTGTGATAGAGTTTAATATGTATTTGCTTTACTATGGTCTGAAGTCTCGCGAGACTTCAGGAGGGTTCTGAACGAGAAGTGCATGAGACAGAGCTGTCAATGGTTCCAACGGTTTTTTCTAACTGTCAGTTCTGATCAGAGATAAATAAGGAATGTGAGGGTGTGTTGTTAGCTCTAGTCACTTATTCCTATTCCGAATAAAGTTGTGTGTTTGGCCCGTATTGCTGGCTGCTGCCTATTATTCCAGAACACCAAAACGTCTATAACCCCTTAGTTTTCAGAACATGCTCAGCTGTAAATCAGGCATGGCAGTTCTTTTCAATGTTCCATCAAGCCACTTCTGACTCATGAAGTAATGATTGGCAGAAGATCCTGTCATTAACAGCTCTGCTCATGTCTTACCTTACTTTACTGACTCAATATTATTTCATGGTAGGTTTTCATTTTTCCCTATTGTCTCCTGCTCTTCCTATCATTTTCATTCTTTTTTGGGGTGGGGGTGGGGGGTGGGGGTGAGTTTTGCCTTTGCATGCCATGTCCAGACTAGAATAATTGAATTTAGGGATCTTAGCTTCTAATAAGAATATACAAAAAGTCAATGGAAACAAGAGTAAGTTTATTTATTTATTTGTTTGTTTTTCACGCTTATATACCGCCCACTCAGGTACAACCCAACTCAGGGCAGTTTACATAGCGGACAGTAAATACATAAATAGACACATGCTAAAACAAAGTTAAAAGTTAAAAAAACCTACCCCTAAAAGGTATATATATACAGGATTTAGCAGATTTTGCCCGGCGGTGCTGGGCTGTTTTAAATTGTGTTGGAAGGTTTTTGTTTTGTGAATGTTTGTACAAATAAGGTTAGTCTATAATTGTGATTTTTAAAATGTTTATTTATATACACGGGCTGTTATAAACTATGTTCAGCATTTTTGGGTTCGGTTTTGTGGATTAAAAAAGAGGAAAGGATGATATAATTTTTTACAATTATTTTTTTAAAACCAAATAATGTTTTAGTATGTGAATTTTTTAAAAAAGTTGTACCTTGGATAATAATTTTAAAAATGTGAAAGTACATGTTTTTTTTTACATTCAATGTTTTTAAACTGTGTTTAGATGTTTTGGGTTTTTTTGAGTGAAAACTCTACACAGGATTTTTGAAATGTTTTTATTTTATTATTTTGTGATTTGTTTGTGATTTGTGTGAATGTGTGATGTAATGTTATGTTTTTGACTGTTTTTCTCTTGTGGCCTCTAGGCGAGGCTGTTGAGTATTTCTTTTACTTTGACTGTTTTTTCTCTACTGGTGTCTGGGTGGCGCTTCTTCCGGTAAGTAGTCTCTTTCTTTCCTCATTTCAGTTCTGGCCGTCATGGAGGTAGGACATGCTGGTAAGTTGGCTGGTTTAATTTCTTTTGTGGGTTTGTTTTGTTTTTCTTTTTTGGTGTTTTTCTCTGTGTTTTTTCTGTTTGTTATTTTTGGTTTTGGTTAATTTTGGATGTTTTCTTTTTTGTGTTTTTTTAAATTTATGGTTTATTTATTTTAATTATTTTGGTGTTTGTTTGTGTTTTTTAGTTTTGTTTCTCTTTCAAGGGGGGGAGGCACTGGTGCCTTGGCCCCCGCTTGAAAGCAAAACACTTTTAAGGAAAGTAAAGTCAGTGGGCAGAGTGCCATCCGCTGGCTTTGCTTCCCTGGGAATGGGTTCACTTTCAAGGGGGGGCCAAGGCACCAGGGCCTTGGCCCCCTCTTGAAAGTGAAATACTTACTCATAAAGTAAAGGCAGCGGCTGGAGCACCGTTTGCTGCCTTTGTTTTGCGGAGGAATTGTTTTGCTATCAAGGAGGGAAGGCACTGATGCCTTCGCCCTCCCTTGAAAGAGAAACACTTACTTGTAAAGTAAAGGCAGTGGCTGGAGCACTGTTCGCTGCCTTTCTTTTGGGGAGGAATTGTTTTGCTTTCAAGGGGGGGAAGGCACTGATGCCTTCACCCTCCCTTGAAAGCAAAACACTTATTCGTAAAGTAAAGGCAGTGGCCAGAGCGCCATTCACTGCCTTTCCTTTGCAGACGAATTGTTTCGCTTTCAAGGGGGGGGAGGCATCAGTACCTTTCCCCCTCTTGAATCCCCCCTGTGTTCGTGTTTTTTTCCACCCTGGCTCAACTTTTCTTGAGGCCGGTGGTGGTCTCACCATGTCTTCGGTGGGGTAGCGTGGAGGAGAGGGAGCCCCTCTCCTCCCTGTTTCTCCATGAAAGAAGGCCAGCGGGTGTTTGCGTGGCTGTAAGGCGCTGCATCCGCCTGCAGTGGACTTGCCCTCACGTTGTGTTTTTTTATTTTTATTTTTCGCGTGGTGGCCTTCTCAGCATTCTGTGCGCTCATGGCGTGCAGGACTCTGGGGTTTGTAGTTATGGGTTTGTGCGTTCCATTTGGGTGGCGGTTTTTTTTCCTGCGGCTCCATTTTGATTGGCCATGGTGCATTTCCGAACATTCCTTTTGCTTGCGCCTCTCAGCCTAATTGGGCGTGGCGTGGCGTGGCATGGCGCGGTGCATAGGATGTTGGGAAGTGAAGTCCTTTTTCTTTGTTTGCGTTCGGGGGGCTCCTGCCCCACTGGCGCAAAATTCAACCCGACAGTTACCTGCAAACCCGGTTCAGGCGAGTGAATGAATGCTCGGTACGGGCTAGTAGGGCCTGGTGCAGGATCCTTTGTCACATTCCAATGGTTAAAACACAGATTTATAGGTATAGATTGTATACATGTGTGTTGGGGAACGTGAGGCTCATTCTAAAATGTGGAAGTAATGCCTTGCTCCAACCACAAGCAATCCCTTCCAAAATTCAGAGAAGGCTGCTGAACATAATTGTGAACAAGTTATAAAACAGAAACAGTACATCTTCACAGTCCCTCTCAAAAGGAAATCAAGGGGAAAAGATTGATTAGACCAGTTCATAGATTCACCTGAATAGAGTGTGTTATCTTGTAAAAAGCCCGTTACCTGGATTTCTATTTTTGTGAAATCCAGTGTGTGTCCAAAGGCCTTATTATCACAGACCATGAGTTTTATCTTACTATATATATATTAATTAGCAGGTTTTTTAAAAAAAAAAACACCACAATATTGTACTTGCATAAAATCATTATTTTTTGCCTCAGAAACTGATTTTTTAAAAATGCTTTTTCAACCTCTTTGCACTTCAAAGTCCATCCTATATTTGGACTGACAGACATCTGATCATTTTTTTAGTAAGGCTGTGTAATGAAATTTATAAAGTTATTGCCATTCTAAGATTTCATTTTCTCGGCCTGCATTCTTCTTCTCTGGGACCCACCCCTCACAATATATACTGTATACAAAGCAAACATTTCATGTCATGTGTGTGTGAGGAAATGGATTCTAATACAAAACAATCATTCTAAATAAGTTACTGCATTAAAAATATACATTGTGATATCCTATTTGTTTTGGGCATATATATGGAAAGAACCATAGGTTTACTGTTCATAATTTTAACTAGGCACAGACATACATGCAAATGATTTACATTCTTGTCATGCTTCCCTTATCCCTTTCTAAAACAGAAAAAAAACACAACCACACCACACAAAAACACTCATTTCTGCCCCCCCACACACACACACACACATACACACAAACTCTTCTGGAAAAACAGCTTACTGCTTTGTGACCCCAGCCAGCAGGAGTACGTTTATAAGAACCCTCTTTAATTCTCATTGCTTGGTCAAATAATACTGCTTATTCATTATCTCTTCTTCTGGGAAAAGCCTGAACACATTCTCATAGGAATTAATTATGAAGTAATTAAGCCTAGCTAAAGCCCCTATTTGCTGCATTTACAAAATTCATAGTGCTGCAGATCTCACCCACACAGTAAAAAGGAAAGAAGTATTTGGTTACCATACTGTTCATTTTAAAATTGCTCATGTAACACCAGCCAATTCATTCTCTTTTTTTAATAGATTCACCACCTAGAGCTTATTTCATGTACTGAGGACATATATATATATATACTGCTTATTGTTTTATTGTATTTATATTGATATTGTATTGTTTAGCTGCTGTCTGCTGATAAGCTTTTTATATTTTGGTTTTGTTATATTGTATATTTAATTATGTTGGAAGCTGCCCTGAGTCAGCCTACAAGCTGAGTAGGGTGGGGTACAAATTAAAAATCTAATCTAATCTAATGTCATTGCCACAGCTCAACCAATTCCCAGCTGACCAGATCTGGGGCTCCGTGACATCACAGGACTCCCTCATACAAAGCAACACCCCTGCACCAATTGTGCTGGAAACTGCATGCACACCTACCTTCAACTCCTGGGGTGGCCAGCATAAGTAACCAGCAGCCCGCCTTGGGGTCCTTGCCCCCAAAAAGGGGCTACAATGCCCCCCCAGCTGGCAAAAATGACCAGGGGAGGTGACTGTGCATGAGTGAGAATCCATGCATGCACCTAACCCTGCCTGGCGTTCTAGGCTGTGGTGCATGCGCAAAATTCTACACATGCACCAAAGTCTGCCAGGTGTTCCAGGTGGTTCATGGCCTAGCTACCAGTATGGATGGTGGCAATCCTGCCCCAGTGACTACTGTTGGCAGCCGGCCACCGCGCCATGGCTCCTCTGCACTCCTGAGGCATGCCTCGGGGGGAGGGAGAACCCAAAGCTGGGGGGTGGGTGGAGGATGGGACCAAGCTGCTGCCTTCTGCAGATCTCAGTCCCCCCCCCATGGGTCCTCTGCCCACCCGTCCAAATGGAGCCTCCCTTCCGCCTGACACAACCCATGGGAGGATGGAGGGGCTGGGCTGTGATGGCTACCCACTGACTGTAGTCACTGGGGAGGCTGGTGGTGGCAGCCAGAGTCAGGCTGAGATGGCACCTCGCAGTGGTGCTGAGAGAGCAGCCACGATGACGGCAGACAAAAAGGTAAGGCAGCTGGGGAGGGGGAGGGGGCCCAGGTCTCTCCTTGGCCCGGGTAGGGTACCCCCGAGCAACGTTGGGTCCTCTGCTAGTAGTTTCAAAAGAAGGCTATCAGTGGGGGGTTGGAGTATGCATATTACTTGGCAGCCTTTGTTTGAGAAGATGAAGGACTATATCCAACCAACAGCTACCTAAGGTGTAATTTGAATATCCCACCTCCAATGCAATCTGTCCTTCTTATCCAACTCACTTCTAAGAAACAAAGCCTGACATGGACATCTGCCATGAACTTTTGATGTTCTCATTTATAATTTTGTGCCACCATCTACAAGTAAGTGGTGCATGCCAGAAAAAAATACTTTTGAATCGCAAAAAAATCATTCAATATTTATGTGTTTAGTGGCCTAATAAAGACATCGCCTTGATCCTGCATTTGTATTCTTTTCAAAGCTGATTTCCAAAAGGTTTGCACTTTGCTATATAGTAATACCCCGATTAACATGTTCACTGCACAGTGTTAAAACTGCATAACATTGGGGAATTTGAGGAAAACCTTTGCACCGCACAACGTTAAGATAATGTGTGATTCAAAACTTTTTCTCAAATTCTCCAGTGTTGATCTCTGCCCCAAAACCCACAGGGCTGGTGACTAGTCCTGCGGGCTTTGGGGCAGAGATCTCCAGAGGCCCCCTTGCTGGGGGGCACAAGGGGACCTCCATAGATGCAAGTGTTGGATCACCGGTTTCCTGTGGGTGAGAGCACACATGCACTCTCACCCCAAGGAAACTGGTGATCAGACACTCAGGCCACTGGTTTCCTTTGAGTGAGAGCAGACGTGTCTGTTCTTCACCAAAGGAAACTGGTGGTCTGAGCGTCAGAGCATTGGTTTCCTTGGGGTTAGGGTGCGCGCACCTGGTTGGAGTGTTGGAGTGCCAGTTTCAAAAGAAGGCTATCAGTGGGGGGTTGGAGTATGCATATTACTTGGAAGCCTTTGCTTGAGAAGATGATGGACTATCCAACCCACACCTCAAAGAAACCAGGCCTCCGATGCTCAGAGCACTGGTTTCCTTGGGGGGAGACCACCCGCGTGCACCATCACCCCAAGCAAACTGACGTTCCAACACTCAGAGTGCCAAATTCCTTGGCGGGAGACCATGTGTGCGCCCCCTCACCCCAAGGAATCTGGCGCTCTGATGCTCAGAGCACCAGTTTCCTTAAGGGGAGACCGGGGGCACGCACCCTCACCGGCACTCTGAAGATAAGACCGCCGAAGAGCCAAGCCCCAAAGTCAGAGACCAGTCTTGCTGACTTTGGGGCTTGGCTCGATCCGCCTGCCTCTTTTGAAAGGGCAGTGGGGATTCCACGCATGGAATCCCTGCTGCCCTTTCCGAAGAGTCAGGTGGATTGACCCACTGTTCCTGTTCCTCTTCAGAAAGGGAACCGGACTTTTTTTTAACATTGTGCAATCAATGTATCATACAATGTTAAGAACCGGATAATGCTAAGACTTGTGGAACCAAGTTTTAGCATTATCCGAGGTATTACTGTACTTTTAAATGCATGGATAATTAGTACTTGGATTGGAGCTTGAATTTACTCATTGGTAAATGATGCAGTAGAAAGGGAGATACTAATTCATCATCTACAAGTTCTGCTTCTCGTGCTTCTCGTTATGTTATATGCTGGTGGTGCATCTGACATGAATAAAGAAAATAATCTACAAGTTTTGAAGGGATTTTTTAAAATAATTATTTGGTTAAAAAATGATTCAACAAAATATAGTATGTATAACTCTGGGTGGCATCCTTACAGAAATTTATCACAACTCTCCCCCCCAAAAAAATCTCCTATGGGCCTTTCATTAGGTCAGGGGTTCTCAACCTGCGGCCTGTGGGTCGGATGCAGCCCACAGAAGCATTTCATGTGGCACCCCACTGCCTCCACCATACAAGAAAGTGCCATGTGGTGGAGGAAGGGCATAATGGCCATCTGGCCCCCAAAGCTGTCTGAGGGAGTGTGACCCGGCCCCTAGCTTTAAAAAGTTGAGAACTCATGCATTAGATATTTGATTTGCCTTGGAGACAAATAGGCAGTCAATGTAAAGATAATTATTCAGAACAGGGGCCAGCTCTTTGGCAGGGCTTACACTGAGAACTGCACAATGGAGTGAATTCCACTCTCTGTCCCAGCTCCTGCCAACCTAGCAGTTTGGAAGCAAGAAATTGCAAGTAGATAAATAGGTACCACTTTGGTGGGACGGTAAACAGTATTCCATTCACTCCAGTTTCTAGGCACGCCAGCCATATGTCTATGGATATGTCTGTAGACACAGACAGTGCTGGTTGTTTGGCTCTAAACAAAGATGAACACTGAACCCTAGAATCGAATACAACTGGCTTTTAAGTAAGGCTGACCTTTAATTTTACCTTTACATCTCAGCAGCAACCATCCTTTGGAATTTTAGGGGAACCTGTGACCAGGAGATAAGTCCCTGGCATGATGCATGGGGAGAATCCTTACAATATAATAGATGTTGGGTTGGCCAGATTTGGAAGGGGAGGGAGACAATTCACACACAAACATCTTTTTGCTAGATTAGGTTGGAATGAGTGGAGATGGGTTCCCAAGAATTAAATACAACTTAAACCCCAAATTTAGACCTTCCTCTTCTCCAGGGCTGCTTCCACTGAAATCTGTTTCCCTGCCTGGAAATTTAGAAAATCACAGCAATTCACTGAGACTGTAGCTTATACTGTACACTGAGGCCTGGTAACTCTGCTCTTAAACTTACCAACCTTTTCACAGTAAAACCCCGGTTCACAATTTTTGGCCGTTCTGACAGTTTTGTCAGAAACCGGATCAATCATGAATCAAAACACATTTTCCCATAGGAATGCATTGAAAATTAAAAAAACATTATTGAACTCCCCCAACCCCCCCCCCAAAATAGCAAAAAACACAATTAAAATGAATAAAAGACAACACAAAGTTCCCTACGTTTTCCACCACTTGACTTTCCTGGGCTCTGGTGCCTTTTCCTGGTGGTGTGCATTGGGTGTGCCTTCCTTGTTTATGTCTGTCAGCCAGGGAGAGCAGAGTTGTGGCCAGCAGGACTTCCCCAGACCATGGCGAACTGGCAGAAGGAGAACAAAAAAACAGGAGGGGCAGCTGCAGTTTTCACAAATGGTGCCAAAACTCACACAGACAACCTGCTTGAACCCTGCAACAGACAAATCTATGTGCCACCCACAGAGTCCAAAATGCTTTATATACCCCCAGACATGATGCACTCTGGGGAATGCCTGGTCATATAGTGAAAAAGTGTCATGAAACCGGACATAATTTTCTATGGATTTGCCATTGTGAACTGCGGCAAATGTAAGACAAAGCAGTTGTGTACTGGGGTTTTAATGTATTCCCTAAGATGATCATCCTATTTAAAACCATGTTAAAACATTCTTCATCATTGGCTATGTGACATTAATCTGGTATGAACTGCTGCACAACCACAACTGTTATGTGACAATTTCTCAGGTCTACTGAATGGTGTTGGATAGCCAAATAACCTTTTAGCATCTGATATCACTGCAATCATTTTGCTTGCTAGAAAGATTCCTAATACAGTGGAACCTCATATAGCAAATGTCCCCTATAGTGAAAAAAATCACATAAAAATAATCAGGGGGGGAGGAGGAGGGAGGGAATGGTGCCTTGTATAACAAAAAAAATTGCTATGTGAAAATAGCACTCCCCATGGGGAAAACTCATACAATGAAAAATGTTGCTATGCGATACAGTGTCCCTATGGAGGAAAATTGTATAACAAATTTCTATGGGGAAAATCACTTAGTGAAAAAAAAATTCATTATACGTTTTTTTTTCCATAGAGATTTTCATTATAGGATTTTTTTCCACAGGGATTTTCATTATATGAAGAAAAATCGTATAACGAAAAAAATTGCATAGCAAAAAGCCTTGTAGAACAAATTATTTTTCGTTATATGAGGTTTCACTGTAATTTAATATACCTGTATATAAACTGTTTCTCTCAAGTAGATTTCTTGTGGAACAATTTGAAGCAGATTAAGATGAGAAGACGAGAATACATGGAGTCATTCTTTAACCAAGAAAAGTAAAGAAGTTCTTCTTCCATTCTGATACATGTAACCTGCCTCTCAATTCCTATATTTATCAATGAAACAACAATATATTTTCCAGTAAGCTAAAGCCAGAGCAAATGGAGAGGGGGATAGCACGTTCTCAGGTAGTTTTCAAACAGAGTTTTCAATTTAATATACAAATCTTTCAAGCAAACAATAAATAAATAAATTGACAAGTTCAGTGCACAACATGTGTTACAAAATACTAATACTCAGAGGAAAGGACTCTGTTTTGTTTTGTTTTTAATTACAATTTTATTAATTAGTGTGAGAATTAGGGCAATGAAACTGAAGGTTAGATAAACAAACAGACTCCACATGAAAAATATGAAAGTTCTTCACAGTAATGATCTACTGAAAACAGCTTAGCTATAGAATAAACTCTGTA